>OX422217.1:567118105-569518105 GCA_949130495.1 Sambucus nigra
TATCTTACTACGAAAAAGGTCATAATATACTCTATAAAATGTCATATTTGATTTAAAAAGTGTCATGATAAATAGTTTTCAAAATTTTAAAAAGGTCATAAAAAATTTCATCACATGAAGGTTTAATATAAATGGTCATAAATTAAACGTGTAATAAAAAAGTTAATAACCAATATTAATGTCATAGTTGACAAATAAATCTAAACACAAATCAAATTTTACAATAACGTAAAAATAGTCTTGAACTTTTTTGTATTTGAACTCAAGTACACCTAAAAGGCACCAAACCAAACTATTTGTCCATATAAAAAAAATGGTGGGACACAAATAAATATACCCATTGTCTACATTAATTATCCACAAAAAATAGTGACCTACTGCATGTATCATAACTAGATATACCCACTATGTACATCATTAAAAAAATGTCTCCAAAAAAATTTACATCCAAAAATCACTCATAAATGCGTCAGTCTTTCTTAGGCTTTCCCGAAATTGCGGCGACACCTCAAAAGCTCCAAATCATATAATATATGCCTGAATAAGCTCACATTATGGATTTGCTTCTTCGAAGCGTCCTATAATAAAGTAAATTATTAAGAGCATTGTTAAATCATATTCTATTAAATCCTCTTATGTAGTAAATGTACAAATTTATAAATATTATATAAAAAAATTATGTTTTCTTAACTTTTAAAAGAAACTCACAAATTTTTTGCCAACTTCCTTGGTTGCATTGTCTTGATATTCTCTATTTCTCGATTGTCGGGTGGTTATCCACATTAGAGACCTATCATCCTCGTCAAATGCATCTCCATGTATCTTTTTTTGTCCTAATTATAAAATAAAATATAAGAAATTAAGCACACAACACAAAATCCCCACAATGAATTGATTATGAATGATATGCCTTTCACATGTCTCTAATTAAATGCTCCAGTATAAGTTCAAAACACCATATATAAATATTTAGTGTAACGTAAAACACAACATATAAATTCTAGTTTTTCCAAAGATTACGTCGTGCATAACGTAAGTCGAAAAGATTTTTTATATAACACATATAATTGTAAACAATTTTAAAAAATTGGGCAGAGTTTCCTTTGTTTATAGGACTATCTGCCCTGTTTAAGAAATAAATAAAAAACTTCAACAATATTCAAAGAGATTCAATTTATCAAACAAATTCAGAAATTATTTTATTCACTAATAGGGAAAATAAACCATTGACACATTGATATTTTCGCTGCATTTCACATTAAAAAGAATCAAATAAGACTATCCTCACCTTAAGGTAATTGATGCTCAATCTAGAAAATAATTTCTTCCATCCTTGCTTTTAGACAACCATAATAAGACTTCCCATTGTTTCATCCATGACTCTGTTGTTAGATGGTGAGAGTCACTGAACCTATTGATCTATCTCGTTTAGCATTTAAAATTATGAGTTATGCAGAATATGCATTTATCTGTACTTAGTAATTTATCAATATTTAGTTCTCGTATGAAAAAACAAATAAGGTAGTATTGTAACAACCAATTTAACCTTACTGAGTAGTAAAAGCATATATATATAAAAGGTAAGGATGCACATGTACAGAAACCCAACTTTTCAAAGTGATCCATTTTAAAGTTTCACATGCATTTTGTCAAACAGGAATTAAGAATGGGTGAAAACAAGAGTGACATTGTCAAATTTGTATGAAAATTAAACTTACAAAGATAAGACTTTTTTGAACAAGAAGGATGAGCCTTATGCATCTGATTTGAATCCTCAATTCTTTCATATCAAACTCGTTCCTACAATACATGAAACAAAAACATAGCTGGAGTGCAAGAAAAATAAATGAAATAGACAAACGAAAAACATGCGAGCAAAATAAATGAAAGAGAGTACCTAACGGCGACATGATTCAGAGGACAATGGGAATCGGAGAATCATGGGGAGATTTCGGGTGTCGTGGGAATGAGGAGGCGTTTTGCAATTTTGGGAGAGTTAGGTCCCCAAAAGTTTTCGATGATTGGAGATGGAGGGAAAGTCCGTCCAATTATTTTCTTTACACGCGCTTATATTTTTGAGTGGGTGTGACAGTTTATAAAAAAAAGTCATTGTAATACCCCGTATTTTTATGCAATATTAATTTGGGGATTTATTAAATTTAATGTGAGTTATTAATTTAATATAAATCCGAAAATTAATAACTTTATAATTATTAACGTGATGTGAGTTAGTAATTATGGGAAACTTGTTGTTGAATATTACTAATGAGTAAAGTAATATAATATTGTTCTATTAAATGTCAAGAGTGAATAAAATGACAATTTTGAAAATTTGAGTCGGGACGCGCCCGTATTGTGTCAGGACTAAATATTGATGAATAAAAGTGAATAAATTATAAGTCACCCGTATGGTCATTTCGAGTGCGTCAAAGTGTCGGAAGGGTCGAGATAGTCAGAAAAGTGTACCCGGGAGTTTAGTTTAGACCTCGGGGCGTTTTTAAGCTTAATTAGTACCCCGGGAGGGCATTTTGGTCATTTTGCATTTTTGGGTAATTAAACCCACGAAAATTATTAGGCTATATCAGCCATTTGGAAGAGTCTTTTAGGGTTATCAGACTCAAAACATTAGAATGGCCATAGGAGAGGGAAGGATAAAGCTTTCCAAGCAAACCACGTCCAAAAATCCATCCGGTTGCACCGCCACCACCACCAACGCGTAGATCGCGCGATGAGGAATGCAACAACACCAAATTGGTTCACAAATCAGAACGCTGAAAATTCCAGGCAAGTATTTACCTTGCTTATTTTCGTTAATGCATCGTTCATGTTAGTCTAGGGTGATTAGGACGAGTTTGGTAGAAGAAAATCCATGTAGGAGATAGGAAAATCGCATGTAGAATTGATTTGAATGCAAATCTCGAAACCCCTTCATATGTAGAAGCTTAACCACGAAATTATGATGAATTAGGAGTAGAAATTTCTGGAAAAAGACTGATTAGAACCATGTTAAAGAAATTCTAGGGTTCTTGAGATTTTTATGAAGTTTTGGCCTATTAATCCATGGTTATTGATGAAAAATTGCATGCTTTACGTAGAAGATGAATAATATGGGTGTATACTGATTATAGTACAAATTTTAGGGAGTTTGGGTGTGAAAAATTTGGATTTTATTGAGGTTGTATTGTGAAACCCGTAACTGCTAATCTGTAGAATCCGCATACCTGTTTGATCGATCGATCGAACCAGGAGTGTCGATCGATCGACGCATCGATCGATCGAGCTCCTGCCATCGATCGATCGACCCCTTCTGGAAGACTCATATTTCCCCTTTTTAAATTAGTTGAATTCAATTTAATGAGAAATAATCCTTGGACACCCTTATTAAAATGTTTTGGGAGATAAAGAAGATCAGTAGGACTTATAAATAATTATGGGACCTTTAAGGTAAAATGAGAGTTGCATTTTTGGGATATTACATATAAGGGACGATGAAATTATGTATTAAGGGAAGAGACGCGTAAGATAGTTACGTTGGAAATTAGATTACCTACTGAATTCTACACTTGGGAGGATAGAGTCCATGAGTGTTACGCAATAAGTTGTAATGATCCCTCAAATTAAAGTAAGAAATGAACGGTTATACGTGAGAACTAAATAATGAGAAATAAGGACAAATGTCGTAATTATGGGATTAGGAATGTACCTAATTTGATATGGTAATAGTAGTATAGTTATATGACTGTGTTTATGCATATACTATCTATGTGTGGAAATCATGCCCGCGCTACTTGCTATCCCTGAGGTTACTGCGCTGGGACGATCTTATCTCGATGTGCCTTTATGGGGGATATTGACTCGTACCCTAGAAGATAGAAATCCTTGGTACAGGCTATCGAATCGATAGTTCAGACGGTCTTAAGAGACGTGGGGGCATGTGCTATCCTCTTAGAGACTTGGAATCTATGCTTCGTCTCAATATTGTTTGTGTATGTGTTAATACAGTTCGAGAGTGATTTCGAACTTGTATTTCCCTTAGTACGAGTGATACGGGGATTGGATAGCAGAGTATGCCCGCACCATAATTTTTATGTGGGGTGCTGTTAGAATATATATATATATTATACGAGTATTTAATATATATATTAGATTCTAAAATTTGGAACTGCCTACTGTGCTAAGGTAAGTAAGAAATGAATAATGACTTCAAATTGGAAATACTTGTTTTGAAAAATATAATATGACAGTGGGAAACTTTATTAATAAATAAAGTTAAAATGAGAGCTTTGTTATTGAATGAAATTTTCCTCTTAAACAATTATATTGTTCAGTTTTAAATCTTACGAGTGACCTAAGATAAGTTAAACCATTGGGAAGTTTAGTGCGATATAAGATAAGATAATCCGTTGGGAAGATTAGTACGATAGGCGTGCACATTAGAAGAGAGGTGAGAATTTCTCAAGAGAGTGCCGCACTAATATGTTGTTGCATTGGCCTGTAAACATTTTAAATACTTGCTAAACAAATTTTAAATCATTTACACTATCGGGCTCTGACCCGTTTCTATTTTTCCTTTCTCTCTTGTATATATATGTATATATTACAGGTGCCCAGCCACAGGGGCGTCTTGCATATGATCCTTTGGAAGGAACGCGCTGCAGCTTAGGTGGGAGTTGCAGGCCTCTTGCTTAGACGACTTCATTTATTTGATTCCACTCCTAGCATATTTATTCAGTTGGGCATGTGTCGCCCATTTCCATTATCCAGTTATTTTATTGGACATTGTGATTCATTTTTTTTCTAGTATTGTCACTTTGGAATTTATTACTGTCTGGATGTTTTACTTTAAGTTTTAAATGTTGGGATTTAGTTGTTGAATGTGTAAATTATTTGGATTATTTGTTCCAGGATAATTGTGGTGTGATTCGTTAATATTGAATTGTTGTAAATATTTAAATCTTGGTTTATAAAATAAAAATTTGGAAAGTAATGTCTAAAAATGGTTTTGACACTTAGCTTAATTAATTAGGGTGTTTAAATTGAAAAAGTTATTTTTACGACAGTGATGCTAAGAATGAACCAACTGTTCACCTTGATTTTAATTTAATAAAGGAGTGATCGCCCGGTATTTAATTAGGCGGGGTGTCACAGTCATTTATGTAATACTATTACGCTTTAATGACATTTTTTTAAATTACCTAAGGCCATTTTTTAAAAGTGTCATTAAATGATATTTTTCTAGTAGTGCATCCCGAAGACATATGACCGCAACTTGTTTACATGAGTTCAAAATCTCCGACAAAGCCTTTCTACTGTGACAGATTACCCGGAGCAATCGCACCCCTTTACACCCGAGCAAATCTTGGCAAAACTGATGAACAAAAAACCAGTCTTTATCTCAATGGGTTGTAATTTGAAATCAAGAATGAGCTTACCCTACGAGACATTGAGTTTCTCGAGAAACTAGTCACCTATGCAAAGAAGGCGGATGAGCATTTGTGCAATGGTAATACTCAACAATCCACGACTCCACCTGGTGCCTTGACTTGTAAACCAAAACTATCCACCTTTAATGTCAAGTTCTATGAGTGTGGTTTATTAGGCCCGTGAGTAGCTCACTGCCCCAAGAAGAAATGAACTCCCAATTGGCTTTTCGAGGTGATTGCACAAGAGAAGAATATTACACTATAGCCAATATTAAAAACAACCTCTCATCACCCACGTCTTAGTTCACTTAGAGATGGAAGGAATACCCCTCTAAAGCTTGGGGGGGGGGGGGGGGGGTAGTGATGTGTCTGGTGGGAAAGAGGAGAGACAAATATTTTTTTCCTTCTTATTTATTTATTTTTTAATTCCAGCACTTCGTTTCCTATTTTTTAGTTATTAGTTTCTTAGGAATTATCTATTAATTTCCTAATTAGTTCCTATAAATAAGGGTCTCTCCTCTTGTAATTTTCAATTCATTATTAATCAAAATTCTGCATTGTGCATTATTTTGTTTGAGTAAATCGCTTCCGCTTGATGGCCCTAAGTTCATTTAGGTGGGAGTTGGTGGCACGACAACAATCCTTGCCACCAGCCCGTTCGATTGAGTTGCTCTCTTCCAAGGTGAGATTGGGGGTATTCTTGACATGTTGTTTTGAATGTATGGGAGTGGTCCCCACCCTTGTGGAGCTCAATTGTATGCGACTGAGGTCGGTTTTTTCTGTCTGAGCCAACTCCTTCAGTGACCTTCTCCTGAGGTGATAGGCATGTTTGGGCCATGCACAAGCAGGTGACTTCGGGTTTGGCCTTGGAGACTTTATTCAACCCCCAAGGCAGCGTGATGAGGTAGTTAAGGTTCGCGACAGACCTTAGTTGGCTTCTCCCCTTTGTGTAGGGCTTTGAAATGTGTCCATTGTTGCTGGTATTGGGGCTGCTGAAGGTGAGGTCCTCATATGTTTTTAATCACCAACCCCAACATAACAATCATCCGACCTCTCCCACCCTTAACTTCCAAACTCATGTAACAATCATTTGCTTTCATTACGCATTTCGCATGAGGTCATTTGATTTTTTTCTGCTCTGTTTATTTTTTATTTTTTTTAAAAGGGTTCTTATATTAATGTGCATACTCATTAATAGAGATCTTATTTCTATATGTGAATTTACCTGACTAGCTTAGTTGATATGTTTCATAGGTTGCGAGACGATAAAAATCACATTATTGAGCACACCGAGGTAAGACTTGTAGCATCGGATACGAGTATTCTCTCGTTAATAGTATTCTAATATATTTATGAGTTTATTTCATCATTTTTCATAATGCACAAATGCCCATTGTTTTGTCCATCATTGTTCAATTAGAATGTTCAACTAAACTTTCTTTTTCTATTTTTTAAGTCCGATACTTTCGTCCATAATGGCACGCAAAAAGGCGACAAAGTGATTTCAATTTCCTTGTTATTAAGGAATTAATGTGTCTTTGAAAATGTGTGAATGGGTCCAACAGGCCAGTGGGACTGCCCACCCAGTTTAGAGGGGATTATCTTCTTTTATTTTAAACTTTCTATTATCCATTTGTTTATCTTTAGTGGACAGTTACGATGGGGACTTGTCATTAGCAACTTGAGAATATGGTTAAAGAATTGACCAAAAAATCTAAGAATGTATGTATGGTGATATCAAGGGTGGAAGGAATCATGGATTCAATGGATAATTAAATGAAAACCATGGAGAAACCTATGGAATTGGTCAAGGATGGAATTGAGAGATTGTTAGCCCAAAGAAACAAATAGAATGGACCAGTTGATGAAGGAATTTTTTCTCTTAGTGGACAGAGGATGGAGCAAATTTAGTGAATCTTTACAGAACATTCGGGGTGGATTGAATGAACTTAGGGTAGCCACTTTCCTTTTGGTAGTAATGTTAGAATACGAAATATGGATTTCTCACACTGTGATGGAGAGGGCCCTAGGGGTTGGATTAAGAAAGACCATAGGTTCCATAAAAGGTAATTCTATTTCAGAGGCACAAAAAGTTACATTTTCTTCCATATATCTTGAAGGCAAGGTTTATTATGATAAGCTTGTGAAATAGAGTGGGGTAATTTTGCAGAAATCGTTTTTGCATTGCTGTTTGATCCCATATTCTTATTCCGCTACCTAGAAATTCGTTTTTACTCCAACAATTGCTATCAAATCATGGTTGCGATATACATGTTTTTGGGTTCCATGTTGTCCAAATCAAATATTTATTTAGTTTTTCATGAATAATTACTTGAATATTAGATAGGATCTAACATGGTTATGCTGGGGTCTAATCCCTCCATTATGGTCCACTGAATGGTTTCTATTGATTATATGGATGGTTTGTTCTTAGTTATTTTTCTGTTTTTGATTTTGTTGTAATTAGGGTTTGAATCATTTCATTCATCGATGTATATGGATGAGTAAGATGAGGGTGTAACATAATCTCATTGTATAAGAACTCTATATTGTTGTAACTGAACAAAAAAGGAATAACACAATGTATTCTCTCTGTATTCAATTAAAATTCACCATTACAGGCTCTCAAGCTTGAGACCTTACATTATCTAGGTTTATTTATTAGTCAAGTGGTAGATTTAGGTTTCTAGCTTGTTTCTTTTGTTATAAATAAGTTGGCTAACTGTTATAATCAATTCGGTTGTGTTCGATTGACATTATTTTCATAGAAAATGTGAAACATTTCATATTTATTAACTTTTGGTGTGTATGATTGCATAATTTTCCTCAGAATTTTTCCTAACTTACTACAGTTGGGACTTATTTTTTTGGGTGGGCTTGGGTGGGGTGGTTAAGTGTGAAGATTTTTCCATGGAAGTTATTCCTTATAAACTTTGTTCACCCCCCTCAATCAAAACACAATTAATTTTAAAGAGTTGAGTGATATTTTTGTGTTTAGATTAAATGTTTAGAGCCATGTTAAACGTTGTCTCGACCTGGATGTTGCCAAATAAGTATGACTGCATAGAGAAGACTGCCAACCACATGAATCAGATTCAAAGTTTTGGTAGAGTCCATCGCTCTATCAACTCCGCCCCCTTGAACTCCAACCAAAAAGATTGTCACCGCAGCCGACGTTGGCCCCTTCCGCCAGCCATCAGTCTGACTACCCGCCATTATGGGTCCCCGATGGTTCTGTCTCAATCTGTGCTTGCTCCACAAAGAAGAACTACCGTCGTGAACCACCTGATACAAACCGCTACCGTCTGCTTTAGCGGTTCCTTACTAGGGCTTCAGCCCTTTTGCTTTCCTTTATTTGCCTAAAGCCCAAACGCTTATTGAAGACCCTATCCTCGATATCCTTCACTAATCTCTATGTTAATGTCGACGCTCTATGACAACTTGCGTCGACCCTTCACCGCTTCCACTCAACCTCCAACAAACCATACCGAATCCTTAACGACCCACCATCGCTGCACAATGCACCCAAACCAACTACATTTGGGACCCCTCTAAGCATGCATTTGACCTTCCATGCCCTTTGTCAATGATTGACAACTCCTACTGGTGACGGTCGAAGGCCGAAAAACCTATGGGCATAGCCTCGTGAGGTCCGCCCATGCTTAGAGAAGACCTGCCACGCATCATAGAAATAAAACATGTTGGAAAACAATGTGTCTGAACCCTCAATGCTCACCGGATCCCCTCTTAGCCCTCTCCACCTCCGACGAATGTTATTCACAGTCCATGAGGATGAGTGGACCTCCGGCGTATCCCTATGAAGGAAAATGTTTATACGTGGCACGATGACTTGACCTCCGGCGTATCACTGCAAAGATTCCCCGTGCTGGCATCACACCACCTTAGAACTGCAGCGGTGAGAGAGCCTCAAAATTCTTAGATCTGGATGCAGCCAACTTTCTTACCATAGTCGCGGCCCCTTAGATGACCGTCGATGTCGACCTCGTGAGATTGAATAAAATCTTATAGAGGATTTAGCTTTAGGGTTTCACTCTCAACATACTCAATCTCTCAGAATTGTAATAATGACCAATACAAGAGGCATCCCGTTCTACAGTTGAGTTCTTTTTAGTATTTCGAACAGCAGTAATAGCTTATTCATGAATAGTTCTATTCATATGGTAATCATATGCCATCATCGATATGGTCGTGTTAATCACCACCATCAGAGGCTCTATGTATGGATCGGTTTTATATATAAACACATTCAGTGTCGGATTATCTCTTTCATCCTTCACAATTTTTGCAAAGTTTTCTGGGAAAACCTCGTGGCGAATAGGACTCGTTCGATAAGCATGATATGTAAACATCATGAAAGCAAGAACTTCATATGCTATAAACATTAACAAGGGTATTATGGTGGGAGAATCGATTAGGTTTAAGAAATTATGGTGAAGCAGAGCAGAGATGGAGCAAGTGTATACTAGTGAAAATTAATGATTAAACCATATGCGACGTATGGGTTCCCTTTTATGCAGAGTTAGGTTCTCCATGGTGGTGGTATTGCTCAGTAACATCAGATTCTTCCTCTATGTTGTACTCATGGTTCAAAGTCAAGGCTGATACCACGACAATACGATCGAGTTGACTAGGTATCGGTACCCACCGATCCGATTCCGAGTTTCGAGTTGAGTTTTCAATAATTGGTGTGAATCGAACCTATATCGGTAATTTCTCGGTAGTATCGGTGATATCCCGTTATAATCGGCCCATATCGACGATATTGCGGTAGAATCGACCCATATCGGTGATATATCGGATAAATTACTAAGCATCGATCTCTCTATCTTAACTTCTAACTCACTCAATTGAGTCTCGATTTTACATCCATGTCAAGATCGGAGCAATCACTTTCAATTAGTAGAGGTTATATGATGTTTCGTGGTCGCAAATCGGATTTTTTTTGTTGAATCTCTCATTTCTTTTCTTGTGCTGCTACTAGGGGGTTATCTCCCATTTAACATTCTATTTGAATTCACTTGAAAGTGTATGGTTATTTATATTATATATATCCTTAATTAGTAATAAGTACTATTATAACATTCACGAAGAATAAATTACTAAATATATATTGATTTAGACAATATTATGCATATTAAATGACGAGTCAATATAAACAATTACACAATGTTATACATACTAAATAATGATTCAATATAAATAATTACACAATGTTATGCATACCAATGATGATTTTGTACTTGTCTAATTGAGCCATATTATTATTCTTATATTTTTAGACTTTTCTCTATTTTTTCAAATTTTTTTAAGTTATCTAAATAGTGTATAGTTGCGTATCGCCCAATACCGATACCGATACCGAGTCAAAAATTGAGCATCCGAGTCATAGACCGATACCACGACTTTGAACCATGGTTTTACTTTTCATATGCCTCAACATCATCCAAGGACAAGCTAACGTCCAAAAGAAACAACTCGCAACCATTGGGTGGGGAATAAGAAATTATATCAACACAACCTTTTATTAAACAAATCAACCTGAATGTGTAAACATAAACTTACACAATTTATACCCATATAATATAAACTTACACAACATATACTTATCATCACAACAATCATATTACAATTCATATTTGGAATCAAGTATAAATGAAACCTACTACCCAACAAAACTAATGTGAGTCTATAGCCATTTTTTCTACTTCAAAAAAGTAATAAAAGTTTCAACAACCTAAAAGGATTTAAACAAATTCTAGAAATATATTAATCGATAGTATAATGGAGTTCGTCTTTTCTCCCCAATATCATAATGGAGGTAAGGTATAGGTTTATCATTTCATCCTAGATATATGTTTCACTGTCAACTGAGCCGTATTGTCTTCTGTTTGGACCGTGTCAATATTTTTTAATAAGAGATAGATTACAAATGCAAGATTACCAAATAAAAAAAACTATTATTCAATAACCTTCAAGAATTCACCCAATTCTAAATCAAAACTAGATATTTTCTCCATAAAAAATAAGTAAAATCTGTTGTTCACATTAAAATCGAGTTATTTGTGTTTCACTCTAACCATATTAGTTCAATATTTATGTTGATCGATTGCGCCATAATTAATTATTGTCTAGCAATGATAATCCTAATCCTCTAACCTATTATATCAAAAATTAGAAAAGCTACAGATCCTATATAACGGAGAATAATGATATGAGTTCCATTTAAATCTACCAAATGATGTGTTACTGCACTAAATGTTGCAATGTTGCACAGTGTACTGTAGGAAACAACACTACATAGCTACGACATATTATTTGGGGGTTTATTTGATACTCATCATTACTTTATATCGAGTTATATACAACTAAAGGAAGCTAACCATATAATCAATCAACATGATAAATTACGTCTAAATTAACGTATAAGGTAAATAAATAAATTAAGTGAAGAAAATAACACCCCTATGCCCCTGTTCGTTATGTTCTCTGAAATCCAAATTCCATTGTGTGATCCTCTGCATGACAGCAGACCCACCAGTAGCAAAATCCCTCAATAGATTAAGACTAGCAGCAGATTGTCAGTAAACTCTAATTAATCTTTGAGGGTCAGGTGTCCTCGACTTCAAATCAAACGCATCTCCATTCACGTTGTCTCCTCTGTAACTTGGCAACATGACACCATCCTTCTTCGCAAATGGGTCACACCTTTCAAGACTGGAAAATAATGCATAAAAGGCAAATTATTAAGATTTATACGACACGATAATCCAAACTGAAAAAGAATAAAGAAGAGCAAAGTTTATTTGATATCATCTTAATAACCATGTAAATCATCAGTAGGGAATCACGGGGATTATCAATCCAAGAATTTATACCAGACAACCAATCCTTACCATCAAACCATAGGAAATGCCCCAACCATTCCTTAACAAACTTAAACATCAATAAAATAAAAAATCCAAACCCCAATACTAATAAACTATCACGTTTATCTAATCACCCTAAGTTAACCTAAAAAACTAATTTATACCACATCACTGAACTCAATGAACCATATGAAACCCTAATAATCCCTAAACCTATTTTAAACCCATATCTTTTAACCAAAGAAAGCTTAATCAAACCAAATTAATATAGCACAGTAATATAACACAATTGAACACAATAATATAACACGATTTTTTAAATATGATATCAGATGTTAATGCCCATTTAACAGAGTAAAATAGCACAATATATATGCCAAATGTTAATGCCCAATGAACACAGTAATATAACACATTTTTTTAAAAGAAGTACACAAACAAAATTGAAAAGCCTTAATCAAACCAAATCGATTTCACAATCAAACCAAATCTAAAGCGTTTTGATATTAGATAAAACCAAATCGATTTCTGGTATACCCACAACTAATTGCAAATCGATTTCTTGTGCGTTTCCATTCCCATTCTACAATTTGTTACAAATCGATCCGCGATCACTGTGTGTGTGCACGTTTGTGTGTGGGTGTGCATGTGTGTATGCATGAGAGAGAGAGAGATAAATAGATAGATAGAGAGAGAGAGATAGAGAGAGAGAGAGAGAGAAAAGTACCTGATTTAGGGGAGAGTGAGAGATGGTTGCGTGGTTACGGGATGGTTTCGTGGGAAGGAGATGGAGAAAGTTTGGCTAGGGTTGATTTTGGGGAAAATTTTTGACGAGTTTGGAGGGAACACTTTTGCCTCTTTTTTTCTTATTGGCGTGGGGTTAAAAGTTTTGAGTAAAAAATGTCATAATATGTACATTAGTATAGAAATTCTTACAAAAATGTCATAATATCTATAATCAGATATGGTTTTTATATTTAAAGTGTCATTAAAATATTACTAATATACATAAAATGGCATTTTATGTTAGAGATGTCACATTAATAACAATATCAACCTTTAAATGACATTTTTGTAATAAATGTCTTTAAATTAATTTTTCGAGCATCATAAAAAGGTGTTTTTCTTGTAGTGTTGAGGCGACGCCGCTCATTCGAAAGACTTCTTGATATCGTTTGAACGACTCTAAAAATGACTTTGAAAAAAACAGTATGTGGTCGTTTGAAGCACAAAAGTAACGACCTATCTCACGACCTATTAAAAGACATGTGATGTCGTTCGAAGTGGTCGTTTGAACGACTTATCAATGTCATTTGGACGACATTGCCTTGTCGTTTAAACGACAGATGCGAAAAATTAACATTTTAAAAAGCTCGCCTACAGGTCTTCTAAAAATTATTTTGACTTAGAAAAATGCCCCAGTATGATAAAAAGCATTTTCGAAAAATATCCCATTACTATCGTAAATCGAATTCGAAACTTAAACACAATCCTTACCAAAATCAATCTCGTAGATGTCCGTTGTTGAAGAAGCTTGATATTCGTATTTTTCGTTTTAAACAAATGATCGTGAACTTTTTTCAATGGTTTTAGCGGTATACGACATACACATTGTAAACTTAGGACCATAGAAATTATGTCCTTACAAATCTCCCCTTATGTCTATGCGGATACAAAATAAAAACATTCGAATTATCAATCAAAATGACCTATACAAATCTAATACCCTCCCATGAACCCAAAAGTGGAAAGATACTAAAAATGTAAGTCTTCAAAAAATCTTCAACTTTTAAATATCTTCAAATCTCTTTGCTTTCCTTGATCTTCTTTTGTGTGCTCTCTAAATATTCATCAAAGTCCTACACATAATAAACAAAAACAAATACCTTCGCGACGTATCGAGTTTGAAATGAGATAAACAAAAATCATATCAAATCAAGTCAAATCTCAAATCTCCCCCATAATTCAAACTCTCATTCCCCCATAATCCATAATTCGTTCTCCCCCTTTTTATTTGTTCGAAATAGACAAGGAGAAGAATAAACAAAATAATTACGGAGAGTCATGACAAGCATAGCAAATATAACTCAATTACGCTCAGCAAGGATATACTCAAAAGTACCCACAAACTCTTTTTGATTTTTCAATATTTTCAAGCAAAAATTTTACAAAAGCAACACACACCATGAATTTACATCAAGATAACCAAATTGTGAAAATGGAATGAATGGGTGTGAACAAATTCAATAGGAAAATCAACTAAAACATTCATAACATATGTGCACAATGAATATAGATACTCCTAACGAATGAACTCAAAATCATACTTATGTGTAAAAAAATGTTGAATTCAAATGATATCGACTCAATCTAATTAACAAATCAAAGTTTAAAATGATTTCCACACTAATAACGTCTAAAACGATGTAGTGCTTTTTCAAGACTTAGCCAGAACGTGCAAACCCGTTGATTTATTTCCAACAAAACTCCCTCATGAATAACAATAATAATATTTTTCTATTCAATTTTTTTTCTTTTGAATGATCATGCCAAACTAAACTATTTTGGGCTTGGCTATTTTTTACAATGCCACACTTTTTTTGGTCTTTTTTCAGACTGTGGCTTTCACGCAATGGTTATTTTTTCATTTCATAGCCCTTTCTCATGTTCACTCATCATTTTTTATATTAAAGAAATTCCTCACGGGCAACGGTTCTTACATGCACTACTTTCATTGTCAAGTTTTATCGCATTTGGTTCGTTTTAAGACAGAATTGAGATGAAAATATTTCGACCAACATGTGATGGACAAGTACAATAATCAAATAAATCTATGCACGTGTGCATTAAAGGTAATCATGAGACAAACATGTAGAAAGTAATCTCAAATCTCATCTTAATGACTCCAAACATTATAAAGCACATGGATGGAATGAGGTATCGTCTCAAAACACTATCAAATAGTCACATGGATATGGAATGATGTTGTGACTTTGTCATCCTAAATGTCCATCCATAAACGGTTTAAAGCAAAATATAAAAATCTTTTTTGTCTTTTTTCAATAATTTTAATCAAACTAAAATCTGGCTTTTTCAATTTTTTCTCAAAAAATAAAAAAGCTTTTTGCATTTTTCAAAAACAAAATCTTTTTGGATTTTTTGAAAAATATATCAAAATGGAAAAAATAAATACAAAAGTGGTACAGACTAGCAATAGGCATAAAATATCATCATGAAAATCATCCGATGCTAGCAAACAAGTCTAAACTTCATCCATTAGGTGCGGAGGTGTTTTCAAAAGGTGGTGAAATCTTATGAAAAAATCCATAAAATCATGTGAAGTTTTGAATAAATAATCAACTTCCTCTCAAAAGTGATCAAAATCTTTCATGTGATGTGCAAGATAATATGAAGTATCATGTGTGGGTGTGCATGTGGGAACACGTGTAGTAGCATAACGAGGTAAAAACTTATGATACACAACCCAACTTAAAGAAAAAATTCCTAAGGTGTTGGTTCTCACGTATACAAGTGTCCTCATCATCGTGGGACAAACTAGATGTGTTCACGTGACTAGCCAAAAAGGCAACACACATACTGTGTGATGATTCATCCCCAGAATCATTCACCTCGACGTCACTATCGCTAAGAGTGACTGGCATAATAATTTTCTTTCCCTTTCTCTTTAGCATAGTGGGGCATTCAAACACTTCGTACCCTTTGCCCTTGCACTCAAAACATCTCGCCTCTTTCTCTTTTTCACCGCTCTCTTTGGCATCTTTTTTTTTCTAAAACATCTTTTTATTGGAAGAATTTTCTTTGGAAAATTTGAGATTTTTTTTAAATTTTTTTAGCAAACATGGCCACATCATCAAAATCAAACTCTCCCTTAGACTCAGACTCAGACTCAGACTCGGACTCACAAACTCTCTTTTTCTTCTTCTTCTTAGACACTTCCTCACCTGTTCTATATTGTGCCCTAAGTACAATCCCTTTATCCTTAGGCTTAACGGTTTTGGGTAACATATTGATTTCATAAGTTTGAAGGTCTCCTACGAGTTTCTCTAACCTAAGTGATCTAATATCCCCAAAGAATTTAAAACAGTTCCCTTAGGAATAAAACGGGATGAGAGTGACCTAAAAATATTTTTAACCACTCTTGTCTCCTCAATATTCTCACCCAAATTAAAACTCGTATTGACTATATCTGACAACTTAGAATAAAAATCTTCAAAACACTCGGACTCTGACATGGTGATAGTCTCAAGCTGGGTGGTCAAATTTTGTAACTTAGACGCCTTAACCGCATTGGTACCCTCATGTGTTAATTGGAGGATATCCCATGCCTCTTTAGACGTTGTGCACGTCATAATACAGCACAACTCGTCATGGGTGACGTCTCTAGAGATAGCACTAAGGCCACGAGAATTATAGGTACTCCATTTATAATCATCCTCACTCCAGTCTGACACATGTTTGAGATTAGTGACATTTTCAACGGTAACAGTGAGAGGAGTCCACCCTCTTTCACATATTAACCACACACGTTCACCAATAGCCTTTAAACAAGATATCATGCGAGCTTTTCGATAGGCATAAGTCGTTCCATCAAAGACGCGCATCCGATTATATAAGTTATCCATCGAAAAAAGTGTGAAAATTTTCAAAATCAAAATTTTCAAAAAATCGATATCACAGAAATTTTGTGGAAAAAGGATCAATCGATAATTTAGAGTAACCGACTCTGATACCAATTTGAGAATGCGTGATATTAATTATTTTTGGGATTCACAAATTTCCAATTTTAAACTTATTCAATTTGAGTCAATCTTCAATCCAAATTAATTAATCCCTAATCATGAATCTATGTGGATAAATCAATCATGCAATTACAAATCAAGCAACAAACAAATTTCAAGAAAAAAACCCTTTCAAGTAAAACCTTTTATTTCACTGTCTAAAGTAAATTGCAACTTACAATTACATAGAGAAATATGCAAAGAATTTTCCACAGAAAATTCACATAGATCGCAACCTAGCACAACAAAGATTCCCTCAAGAACCGCAACTCCTATTCGACAGTGAATACCCACTAGTATCCCCAATGACTGCAGTCGTCAGCAAATAGCTCCCGCAAGAACTATCAATCCAGTAGTAGAGATCTCCTCTCTACAAGAGAAACTTCGACAAGAAGTGTTTCGAGTTCCAAACGATTCACAAATGTATATGGGATCTTTTGTGTGAATAAAAAATGTACCCTAAAAGTGAAGACTAAAATTCTGCAGATTTGTAGTTTTCGTGTAGCAAAAGTCTTAATGAAAAAGTCTTCCAAAACAGGTATTTATAGAAAAACAAAATACTTGAGGCGGTGCAGCTCGTTCGAACGAATTCGTGATTTCATTTGAATGACATTAAATGTCATTTGAACGACTCTAAAAATGACTTTGAAGAATGAAAAACAGTACGTGGTCGTTTGAAGCACAAAAGGAACGACATATCTCATGACCTATGAAACGACATGTGATGTCGTTCGAAGTGGTCATTTGATCGACTTGTCAATGTCGTTTGGAGGACATTACCTTGCTGTTTGAAGGATAGAAGCGAAAAAATAATATTTTAAAAAGCTCGCCTACAGGTCTTCCAAAAATTATTTTGACTTAGAAAAATGCTTCGGTTTGATAAAAAGCAGTTTCGAAAAATATCCCAATACTATTGTAAACCGAATTCGAAACTTAAACACAATCCTTACCAAAATCAATCTCGTAGTTGTCTGTTGTTGAAGAAACTTGATATTTGGATTCGTCGTTTTGAACAAATGACCGTGAGCTTTCTTCGACGGTTATAGCGGTATACGACATGCACAACGTAAATTTAGGACCATTGAAATTAAGTCCTTACATACTATACGGTGTTATACAACACCAAAACGATACGTATCTCATAATGATGTAGATAAGAGAAAGTGTGATGTTAATAATAAATTATGTGTGTGTGTGTGTGGGGGGGGGGGGGGGGGGGGGAGGGGGAGAGGTACATTTGTACTTTTTATTTCTTTGTCTTTTGTCACACATATCATATTTTAGTGCTTAAATATTATACTTAGGATATAATCTCCTCCCACCTGTGGTTTCTTGTTTGAAGAAGATGTATCCGAGCTATAAGTAGAAGAAGAAGAGGATGAAGACTCAAATGAAGAGGACGACACCCTCAACAACTTCCTTGGCCCCCGACGACATCACCATTTCAAGAGAAATGGTATCATTAACAATGGGTGGCCGTGCAACCTTATCTTCGTTGACTTAATCCCAAAATGGTCACCGTTACCTATAGCAAGGGAAATGAGGAGAATATGGAAGTCGGTACTTATGAGAAAAAAATGTGCTAGGTGTGTACCTACAACTCAAGTGCAAGTCGACCGCTAGAGTAATAAACTCGGTAAGATAGGGTCCAATACTCAGGGAATATGTCGCTAACGATGAAGGTAGGGTTGACTTCTTAAATCTAGGATTTGACTCGTTAGAGAATGGAAAAGGTGACGATTTTGTACTTTAAGAAGTTTCTAATTACCTAAGCAAATTAAGCTATGAAAGTGCGAAATTAAACTACTTAAAGCAAATACTATTTTTTATTTTATTTTAAAACACTGTTGGGAAAATGAGGTTGGGATCCAATCCCTCAAATCGTAGAGTATCTCCTTTAAATATAAAATTCTATAAAATTAATTAATTAATTGAAAGAAGAGCACAAATCAATTCTAAACACCAAATATGTTTGGGCATTAAACTGCACGATAATTGGTTAGCAAATTAATTAGCGCCAATGATATATTTAGCGACACATATAATGCATCCTCAAACACTCTGGTTGGTTTTAACAAATTGAGTTAAGAAGTCTACACTAATAGTCTTGATGGTCATATCAAACTCGAAGAATTAATTATTTAATTATGTTGAATTTTACATTTAAAGTCGAAAACTCTAAGTTGGGTTCATGTTCCCCAGCCCACAAATAACTTAGCTAGACATGGAATTAAATTCTACGCTAATCATTTCATCATATAAGTATTCATAATTAAATAACAAGAAGAGAGAATTGAGAAATTTATACTAATTACGAAGAAATAAAGTTGCAAGAATAAGAGCTTCACACTAAAGAGAAATTTTTGAAAAAATGCAAGAACTTGAATTAATTTGATGTGCAAAGATGAATTCTTTGTTATTTAATGAATAATGATCAATTCCTTGCCTAACAAAATGTAAAGTATGAATAATAACTCCTAAATGACTTATACAAGTGCCAAAAACGACCAAAGTGGTAAAACTTTACCCTAACAACTCTAGCTACAATTAGGAAAGGATGAAAAATCCCGTAGAAAACCTTGGGATCGAACCCTCAAGGCTAAGGGAACCGGTTTGGTCTCTGGGTTTGCTTATTGCACTTTAACTTCTTTCCTTCATTTGCAGTTTTACCCCGTGTTTTCTTCAACTTCAAATTGCCATAACTTCTTCACCATAACTCGGATTGAGGTGGTGTTTCTTCTTATGTCCTTATAAACTCGAGATCTTGAACTTTCATGTTGGCTCCTTCTTCGGGTTTTGGATGAAAAATTATCGTTTTGCCCTTGAATTTCCTTTCTCGCATTGTTTTCATTGTTTTGGCTATTCTCTTTCGCCCAATTGCTTGATTTATCTGTAAAATACATGAAAAATATTGAAAAAACGAAATACTTGCCAAAAATATTAGTTGCAATAAATATGATATAAATTCAAGATAAATGTGATATTCGAAATCGTAAAAATATCAAAATTAAAGGGATAAATATGGAATATTTGCGCTCAATCAAATCCCCCTTACTTAGAACGTTGCTAGTCCCGAGCAATGTAAAAGAATCAGAAGTAGGGTCTATGAATAATACTTATCAACTATGAGATATAATACCTTTTTCGCGAGCACGCGATTGCATTTAGAATATGCAACAAGTCGTTAAATCCCTAGATTATCCTAGTAGGACAAGTGGTGTCTCGTGAGGGTGTGCAGTCAATTTACCCAAAAAATTCATTTTATACCATATTGTACGACTCAAAATAAACTCAAAATAAATGAAAACCGTATAATTTAAATTCCATAAAAATAATTGAATTTTTTATGTGATAAATCTCAATTCACAGTGTGTTTATGTGTGTGTGCGAAGCCGAAAATTAATCGTTAACTTCTACCGATTGATCATTACGTTACTTTTCAAAAATTCTCTTTGATTTAATTTCTCACCGGATGCACTAAAAAACGGATCACTCGGATAGTGGTTTTTTCTCTCGGTGTGGATGAAACTAAGAGTAAATATGATGGACACGAGTTCACGCACACAAATTAAAAGACAAGAATTTTATGGTGAAAAGATCTCATGAACGGATTACGATCATTGAAAAATGGGAAAACATCATTATTTATTCTCATCGATTTGTCTTTTCAATATTTTTTTGTATTCATAGCTCTCCACGCGGTGATTGACTTCGTTATTCGGACTCGGTTATGACTTTTTCGGGTTAAGGGTACTTTGGGTACTAATGAAAATTTTCGAAGTAGGAAAATTTTCTTGTGAAGGTCTGTTGGCACTTTTTTCGGGGTTTTGCTCAATAATAATTATTTTTTTCTATTTTTCTCCTTTTTCCTATCTTTTCATTTGAGCATTTTTCTATTTTTGCCATTTTCTGTACAAGATGGACTTAAAATTCTAAATTTTTCGATTTTCACAACTACGGGTCAATTTGGATTTTTTTGGTTAACAAACAAAAGGGATAGCGACTTTTGGTTCAATTTGTCTTTCAAAAGTTGGACATTTTTCTGGAATTTTATGGCTATTTTTTTTGGTGAACAAAGGATGGACTAACTTCATGTGTCCGAATTACTAATTAAATTACCATATGCATCTCGAGATTAATTTTAATTTTTATTTTTGAGACATTTTAGGTGTGTTTTCAGAACAAAATTTCCACTCCTTTCCCATAACTGATCAAAACATTGATTTAAAGATCTACGACGATTTTACTCCTGAAGGAAAATATGAGTTATTTTTAACTCAGATTGATTTAATTTACTCGAAAATGAGGAAAGGCACCAAAAATCTCACCGAGTTAAAATATCCGCATTTAGTCGTATAAGTCGTCAATTTCGTTTATGATCAATTTCTGCTTAATGCATGGAATTTTTAAAAATTTAGATTTGAAACAAAAATTTTGTGATATTTTTAAGGATTTTAAATTCCAATTTTTATTTATTTTGAAAAAATATTTTGACTTTTTGAAAATTTTAAATTTTTTTGGAGTTTTTGAAAATTTTCAATTTTTTTGGGCATTTTAAAATTGTGAAGTTTTTAAAAGACGCACTTGTACCCCCCAACTTAGACTTTGCATTGTTCTCAATGTAAATGACTAAAATCCAAGTAAGAAAAGAATTGAGTGCGAAATACAAAACAAGCAATATTTAAAATGTAATAAAGACACTATATCATAGAAACATAAATTTTTATTCATAACGAGAGAAGGTATTACATAGTTTCATTAAAGATATAACAATCACAAATAAAGAAACTACATAATAAGGTGCATTCCTAAAATATGCTCAACGGGAGGGGTCAAGGGCATTGGAATCCCAAGTATAGGGATCCATAAAGTATGAAGGCAATTCGGCCCCCGAGACGCTAAGGTGAGAGTTCGACTTGGAGCCGCATCATGATCGAAGTATCGCAACGGTAATCGGCTCAGAAGTTATCCCTATCTTGGCGGTATTCCGTGAGGAAACCGTTAAGATGGGACTCAATTTGATCCATTTGACTATTTATTACCACCGTTTTATATGCACACTCGCCAAAGACTCCCTCGGTCCACCGGATCATATTACTCTTCCTCCCCGTGGTCAAAATCCCTCTCTACATCTTCTTCGTCTTTTTCAGTTTCCTCTTCTTCTTCGCCTCCCCCCATCTCGACGTCCTCGAAAATTGGTTCACGGGGAGGGGTTGAATGACGGGTTTTTTTCATGCTTCAATCTACCGAGGTCCCCTTTATGGGATTGGGCACCCAAGCCTTGTTGCCCAAGGAACAAACCCCACTTAGAGGTTTAGAGATGTGATATAGTGGGCTTAATGTAGTTTAGTTGCACCGGTGGGGTCATAAGCCGCACTTGTGATTTCATCGAAGTAGATGTATGCTAGGGTTATCTTAGGCGCCACGTCAAACAAAAAATAGAGAAAGATACTGTGCCGCAAGAGGATTGCGGAATCATTATTTGTTGGTAGGATTGTTCCACACGTGATGAGGTTAGCTAACCGGGTGCGAGGCGGGAGTCACCCGGATGGGAAAGTTTCACTCGTCCAAGGGGTGTCCAGAGCCCATAGGCTAAAGAGTTCGACAACAGTGATATCCTTTCCGCGGTACGGGTAGTTATAAGTTTAGAAATATTTGACCCCCACCACTTGCATTTCTGTTTGACAATTTTAAAAGAGAAAGGAATCATCACCCCATTTATGTAAGCCTCGTAATTCCCATCGAAAGTGTGGACAATAGTCCTATAAAATAATCGGGCTATGTGCTCATATACGGGATTTTCATCATTGGGGTACCAATTTTTCCACACGAACTTTGAGAAGAGTGACACAACATTTCGGGGATGTCATCCTAAATAATCACTACACCAACAATAACAATCTGACACGGTTTAAAACTGTACCATATCAAATGTGGCAGGTTTTGAACTGTTCCACAATCAGGTGTTCCAAAACGGCCATTTTTTTGGGGCACGGTTTAAAAGTGTGCTAGATTTGGCCAAATCGGAACACTTCTGGAACACTTTAAAACCGTGCCAGAAATTGATATTTTTGGCACACTTTTGGTATATTTTATAACTGTGCCAGATTGAGTACATTTTGGTACACTTTTGGCACAGTTCAAAACCGTGCCAAAATTTGATACACTTTTGGCACGGTTTTGAACTGTGCCAAATTTTTGGATAAACAAAAAAAAATTACAAATAATATTACCCAAAAAAATCAGCAACATTTCCACTATTTTTCGTACCTGTTTTTGAATAACAAAATTCAATAATAGTATAAAACCAACATAGCAAAAATAGTACAATAACAATAAAAATAGTTCGCAACAATAATAATACACATCCACACAATAAGCCCACTAAAAATTAATGGCTCAAATTCCATTAATAGAAAATTCCTGTCAATACATATGAAATTCATCTCAATACACGAGGAGTTTGAATTTTATCTCAATTCATGTCAATACATATAAAATTCATCTCAAATTCTGCGGTCTTCTCTTCAAGCAGCACTGACGTGTTTAACTCCTCATTTATCAAGCAGCACTGGTTCGCCTCTACATGCACAACCATCGAACTTTCAATGAGTTCTAACCTATAAAACAAACAAACAAAAAAGAGTAATTAATTCTTATCATTTGACAAGATTGAAGGCCAACAATTTAATAGAGACTAACATATATTCTTTCAATCATCCTTTTTATCGCATAAAAAATGCACATAACAAAATATAACTCTCATGATACAAATATTAATCCAATCCAACGCACACAACAAAATATAATGCTCATGCCTAAAGGCACGTTTGGAATTTTGGAGTCACCAACTTGTTTGGTGAAATTGAGTCGCCAACTTGTTTGTCGAAATTTATGTGTCAATAACACTATCATATTCTTATTTTATAGTGTAGTCCAAAGACTCTACACCAAATGAAAACATGTTGACATTAGAAACAATTAAACATTTTTAATAATACACCAGTTTGAAATGTGGCTTGAAATCTAATGAACTCAAAAACATGTTTTATTCACAGTTCAAAGAGGTAATAATGGAAGTGAGAACTATAACTACCATAACTTATAAAAGTTGACAAATTACATTTGAAGCCTTCTTGTGTTTAACAATATGAAAAACTCAAAATGCAAAGTTACCTACTTGAATATTGAATTAAAAAAACCAAAAAAAAGATTGAAAGTTACTTGCTTGGCTTGCTGTTGCTTGGCTTGGCTTGGCTTGCTGTTATACCAATTACCTCTCAACCTGTTCTGTTATGAGAAAACTGATATTTATCGCTTTCTCATTCTAATTCAATAATACAAAATTGAAGTGACTACCAAGAAATAAATGTAACAAGCATTTGAAGAGGTCTGGTGCTGGTGCTCACTTATCATCATCTTCAGTATCGTCTGTTATGTCTACTATTTATAAATAACAATTGTACAGAATTATGAACGATGACAGAATATAAACAGAATTATAGAAATGAAATACTTACTAGAATTTGCAGAAATATTTATAATTAGAAAGAAATCCGAGCCCTGTTGAACAGTCTCCTTAAGTCAAAATTATTCCTCCAACGTGCTTGAGTTTAATGAATAATTGCCTCCCAAGATAGAACGGATTTTCGGATTTAATCAAGCAGCACAGCAATGACTAATCCCAGCGAACACAATTTTTGTGTTTTGTACTCAACACAACCAAGAACATGCAATGCAGAAAATGAAGAAAAGAATTTTCTGGGCAGAGGAAATAATGCAGTAGCAATTTCGGAATTTTTTCAGTTGTTAAAACTGAGGGGGAAACATTTTATTTATAGTAAATGTCTTGACTGTTGGGAACAGTCAAAACCGAAATTAACTGTCAAAGCAGTTAATTTGGTTAACTGCTGACTCTTGGAATTAACTGATTATCAGTTAATTAAATATTAATTAATTCCGTAATTAATTAATTAAAGCCCAGAAAGTTAATTAGATTCGGCCCAAAAATTTAAGAATTTTTATAAGCCCAAGACCAAGCCCAAGCCCGAATCGAGCCGAGCCGAGCCGGCCGGCCGGACGGACGCGCGTGCGCGCGCGTGTGGACTTTTGACCGAAAGTCAACCCGAGCATAGCGTAGGTCATCTCCCCTTCAAAGAGTTGGGATACCCCCAAGGCATCCAAGCCTTAGTCCATACTTGGGGTGTTATTAACTCATCAAAATTCCACTACTCTTCCAATGTGGGACAAGAGTTAAAACACACCCAATTCATTAACTTTCATTGCTTTGTGAGTCACTTTGGGGACATAATTATCATTCATAATTTATTGAAATTGGACATATGAATATACTACGTTAATCTCCTTGCGGAGGTGAACGCGTTCTTATATGGTCCCACAATTTTCGTAGTGTGGGTCCCACCTAAATTTGAGCTCAAAGTTGCTCAAAAATCTGTCCAGAAAAATCTGGACAGCTTTAAATACCCCCACATGAATGATATATCGCTATAAATAAAACAAAACAGATGCTGATGCAGACACAGGTTGAGTAAAACTGAAGACTTATTGCATCGGGAGAAGTAGCCTAGTGGCCTTGAACTTTCCTTAGTGATATACTATCGGATTTACTTGGTTAATCAGTAGACTTCACGTCCTTGAACCGTCAACCGTTTTTGTAAACCTAGACAACAGTATTCACACAACAATTCTTCAACACAGTTGGTTCTCACGTTTGTGTTCATTTTGGCCGTGAACACCACTTGGTTCCGCAAGTATTTTAGAGAATATGCCTTTCATTATTCTCATAGAAGTGGCCCCCTTCTTACTTACGTAGGTGACTTCCATAAAGAGTATTCTGCAATACCCCACTTAGACGTACTAAGATATAGATGTCATTAAAAGCATAACTTATCCTAATTTCGCGGCAGATATGCACTGTCTCATCTTTGGAATAGATAGGATTAAATATCCTCCAGTGCTTACTGAATACAACGTAGTTCGGTTTGCCCATTGAACCTAGATCTTGGGATCTCCAGTCAGCTAGGTTGGGTTGCCACTATATTGATTCTTATTTATTTATAGGCTTTAGACCCATTCCTCTCGATGATCTTTCAACTTGCTCTCGGTTTAAACCTTTCGTTAGTGGATCCGATATATTATCTTTTGACTTTACATAGTCAATTGAGATAATTCCGTTTGAGAGAAGTTGTCTAACGGTATTGTGTCGACGACGAATATGTCGTGACTTTCCGTTATACATGTGATTTTGTGCCCTTCCAATCGCTGATTGGCTATCGCAATGTATACATATTGCGGGCACATGTTTAGACCAATTTGGAACATCCTCTAAGAAATTTCGAAGCCATTCGGCTTCTTCTCCAGCTTTGTCTAGTGCAATGAATTCAGATTCCATTGTCGATCTAGCAATGCACGTTTGTTTTGAGGATTTCCAAGATACGGCTGCACCTCCGAGGGTAAACACATACCCACTCGTAGACTTAGAGTCTTTTGTATCAGATATCCAATTTGCATCGCAATGTCCTTCAAGAACAGCTGGATATTTTGAGTAATGCAATCCATAGTTTTGAGTATAGTTTAAATAACCCAAAACTCCCAATATTGCTTTCCAGTGATCTCTTCCTGGATTACTCGTAAATCGACTTAGCTTACTTATTGAGTATGCTATGTCCGGTCGCGTACAGCTCATGATATACATTAAACTGCCGATAATACGAGAATATTCTAGTTGAGATATGCTTTCACCATTATTTCTTGCTAGATGTAAATTTACATCTACAGGTGTCTTGGTAGGACTAATATCATACTTCTTGAATTTTTCAAGTACTTTCTCAATGTAATGAGATTGAGATAATATAAGTCCATCCGATGTTCTAGAAATTTTAATTCCTAATATAAAATCGGCGATTCCCATATCTTTCATGTCAAATCTACTACTCAACATTTGTTTTGTAGTTTTGACAATTTCCATGTTACTACCCATGATAAGCATATCATCAACATAGAGGCATACAATGACATATCCATTTTGAATGTATTTAAAGTAAACACATTTATCGCATTCATTGATTTTGAAACCATTTGATAACATTGCATTATCAAATTTTTCATGCCATTGTTTAGGTGCTTGTTTTAATCCATATAGTGATTTAACAAGCTTACATACTTTTCCTTCTTGTCCGGGAGCTTTGAACCCTTCAGGTTGCTCCATATAAATTTCCTCGTCTAGTTCACCGTTTAAGAATGCAGTTTTTACATCCATTTGATGTATTTCAAGTCCATTAATAACAGCTATTGCTATTAACATCCGAATGGACGTTATTCTTGTTACCGGTGAATATGTGTCTAAGTAATCCAACCCTTCTTTTTGCCTATAGCCTTTAGCTACAAGTCTAGCTTTATATTTATCAATTGATCCATCGGCCTTCAATTTCTTTTTGAAGATCCATTTATAACCTAACGGTTTTGAACTTGGTGGAAGATCCACTAGTTCCCATGTATGATTTTGTAATATGGATTCAATTTCACTATTAATTTCTTCTTTCCAATTGGAAGCATCGGGTAAGGATATAGCTTCTTTATATGATTGAGGTTCATTTTCTAACAAATATGTTAGAAAATCCGGACCGAAAGAAGTCGAGGTTTTTGCTCTTTTACTACGTCTTGGTTCATCCTCTATTGATTCAATAGGTTGATGAGTACCACTTGTAGTAGCTTGATTTGTCCTTTTAGGAGGACCAGATTCTCGGGTCATGTTATACGGGAATTCATTTTCAAAAAATGAAGCATCCCTCGATTCAATAACCGTATTTACATGAATGTCCGAAGTCTCAGATTTACAAACTAGAAATCGATATGCACTGCTATTAGTAGCATAACCGATGAATACACAATCCACGGTTTTTGGCCCTATTCTTACCTTTTTAGGTTTAGGAACCATCACTTTAGCTAAGCACCCCCACACTCGTAAATATTTATAAGAAGGTCTCCGACCTTTCCATAATTCATAAGGTGTCTTGTGAGTCTTTTTGTGAGGTACTTTATTGAGAATGTAATTAGCAGAAAGTAAGGCTTCCCCCCACAAATTTTGTGGAGCTCCTGAACTTAATAACATTGAGTTCATCATTTCTTTCAAAGTACGATTTTTGCGTTCAGCAACACCATTCGATTGAGGAGAATAAGGAGCGGTTGTTTGATGAATAATCCCATTTTCAGAACAAAATTCCTCAAATGGATATTCATATTCACCTCCTCTATCACTTCTAATAGCCTTTATCGTTTTGCTTAATTGATTCTCAACTTCATTTTTATATTGTTTAAATACATTAATAGCCTCATCTTTACTATGTAACAAATATACATAGCAATATTTTGTGCAATCGTCAATAAAAGTAATAAAATACTTTTTCCCACCTCTAGTTTGAACAAATTTTAAATCACAAATATCGGTGTGAATTAAATCTAAAGGTTCAGTTATCCTTTCAAGAAAATGGAAAGGTAATCTAGCTAATTTAGATTCCACACAAATTTCACATTTATGATTTTTATCAATATTGAATTTTGGCAAAAATTCCAAGTTAATTAATCTACGCAATGTATCAAAATTAACATGTCCCAATCTAGCATGCCAAATATTAGATGACTCAATCAAATAAGAAGAACTAACAACTTCATTCATTGAAACAGATGTTTTAGGGGTTACAGTAAGAACATTCAGTTTAAAGAGCCCCTCATTTAGGTAGCCCTTTCCTACATACATGTCATTTTTAGACAACACAAAGCGATCAGACACAAACACAAGCTTGAAACCATTCTTAGTAAGGAGAGATCCAAAAATCAGATTCTTTCGGATATCAGGCACGTGAAGAACATTGTTGAGAGTAAGTTCCTTTCCAGAAGTCATTTTCAAAGCAATCTTTCCTTGTCCCACCACTTTAGAAGTGGAAGAATTTCCCATAAAAAGGTTCTCCTCATTTTCCAAAGGCTTATAGGTGGAGAACATCCATTTGTTTGCACAAATGTGTCGTGTGGCTCCAGTGTCCACCCACCATTCCTTGGTATTTCCAACCAAGTTACATTCAGAGACAACGGCAGAAAGATTCATATCCGCCAAATCATTGGTGATATTCTCACCCTCAGTCACATTTTCTTGAGAGTTATTTTTATTTTGCTTCTTAGGCTTACGACACTCACTTGAGCGGTGTCCCGGTTTACCACAATTGTAGCATTTGCCTTTGAACTTTTTCTTGTTATGTTTGGAAGTGCCTTCCCCATCATACTTTCGTTTGTTCTTTTTAGGACCTTCAATGACATGGACCTTTGTTTCCATCGGATTCTTCCCACTTTTCTTTTGAGACTCACGGTTGTCTTCTTCGATTCTTAGCCTGACCACCAACTCCTCCACATTCATCTCCTTACGCTTGTGCTTGAGATACTTTTTGAACAAAGTCCAAGAAGGTGGAAATTTTTCAACAATTGCAGCAACTTGGAAAGTTTCACTAATTGACATTCCTTCAGCATGAATGTCGTGGAGGATTACTTGGAATTCTTGCACTTGCGAGATTACAGATTTAGAATCAACCATTTTGAAGTCCAGAAAACGCCCAACGATAAATTTCTTCATCCCAGCATCTTCAGTTTTATACTTCTTTTCCAAAGAATTCCATAATTCCTTGGAAGTTTTGATAGTGCAATAGACATGGTACAAAGTCTTGTCCAAGTAGGCCAAAATATAATTTCGGCATAGGTAGTCCGAGTGCTTCCAAGCATCGACAGCAGCAACCTTTTCAGCGTCATCTCCCTCTTGAATAGAGGGGCAATCTTCATATACAAACCTGCCCAGTTGGCAGGTAGTGAGATAGAAGTACATTTGTCCTTGCCAACGTTTGAAGTCAGCCCCAATGAACTTTTCAGGTTTCTCCCCGTGTGGCATAGATACGGGTGCAGTCACACTTGTGTTGGTGACAATCAGTTTCGTAGGAGTAGCGTTCGTACTTTGTGATTCCATTTCTGTTACAAAAACAGAATTTTTATCAATGATAAAATTCATATATAATGAATTAATCAAAACAGAATACAAAATTCTATGCACCAATTTCCTCCAAATATAATTCACAATAAATGAATTTCCAAATAAAATTCAGAATTAAACTATAATATAAACAGAATTCCGTACAAAACAGAATTAAATATAAAATCTGTGTCACACTAATTTTTAATAATAAAAAGAATCCCGTACAAAACAGAATTATAATTTAAGATTAAAAAAAATTTAGATAAACAGATTTTAACAAGAGTACATAAATAAAATTTTATTTTCTAAAACAGAATATAAAAACAGTATAGAAATTAATTTCTATATAAAAACTGTTTTACTAATTTCTACAATAAAGCAGTAAATTAATTCATTTTTTTCTGTCAAAACAGATTTATTTCCAACAAATAAATTTCTGTAATAAAAAAAATTCTGTACACTAAAAACAGTAGAACTAAATAATTTTGTCTTAAGATTGTTATGTCTACTATTTATAAATAACAATTGTACAGAATTATGAACGATGATAGAATATAAACAGAATTATAGAAATGAAATACTTACTAGAATTTGCAGAAATAATAATAATTAGAAAGAAATCCGAGCCCTGTTGAACAGTCTCCTGAAGTCAAAATTATTCCTCCAACGTGCTTGAGTTTAATGAATAATTGCCTCCCAAGATAGAACGGATTTTCGGATTTAATCAAGCAGCACAGCAATGATTAATCCCAGCGAACACAATTTTTGTGCTTTGTACTCAACACAACCAAGAACATGCAATGCAGAAAATGAAGAAAAGAATTTTCTGGGCAGAGGAAATAATGCAGTAGCAATTTCGGAATTTTTTCAGTTGTTAAAACTGAGGGGGAAACATTTTATTTATAGTAAATGTCTTGACTGTTGGGAACAGTCAAAACCGAAATTAACTGTCAAAGGAGTTAATTTGGTTAACTGCTGACTCTTGGAATTAACTGATTATCAGTTAATTAAATATTAATTAATTCCGTAATTAATTAATTAAAGCCCAGAAAGTTAATTAGATTCGGTCCAAAAGTCAACCCGAGCATAGCTTAGGTCATCTCCCTTCAAAGAGTTGGGATACCCCCAAGGCATCCAAGCCTTAGTCCATACTTGGGGTGTTATTAACTCATCAAAATTCCACTACTCTTCCAATGTGGGACAAGAGTTAAAACACACCCAATTCATTAACTTTCATTGATTTGTGAGTCACTTTGAGGACATAATTATCATTCATAATTTATTGAAATTGGACATATGAATATACTACGTTAATCTCCTTGCGGAGGTGAACGCGTTCGTATATGGTCCCACAATTTTCGTAGTGTGGGTCCCCCCTAAATTTGAGCTCAAAGTTGCTCAAAAATCTGTCCAGAAAAATCTGGACAGCTTTAAATACCCATTTAAGTTCCAATTTTCCAACATCGTCATCACCAACTTCAACAGCCGAATCAAGAGAATTTAACATATCTATTAAATTTGTCTCCTTTTCCATATAAGTTAGCTTCTTCAGGTTACCTCTTGTGATCCTTTGGAGGCTGTTTCTCGGATTTCTTTATGGTGGGATGAGCATGTATTACTGCATGGACTTTTGTACATTTCCTCAATATTATCTGGCTTAAGATTATATACTCGCAAAAGTGAGTCTGGTACTCCTCCATATTCACGAGCAATGCTAGTACATACAATTTGTGAAATTATATCCTTGTTGGTAAATCTCATAACACAAAGGTATTTTGGAGTGTTGTACTTGTTTTTGTCCTGGTTAATTAGACGAATCATGGCTTGATAGTCTATCATACCCTCTCTCATTCGTTTGAATTTAACTTGGAACTGCTTAAAGTAAGCTTTTGACTTCTGAGATTTAACGAATAGCATTTCGTTGATGCTGAATGACCTGCACTGCACAGGGAGCCAAAGACACAAAAGAGATAACTTAGTGAGTTTAATAGGTAATCATAAGACAAGAATTTGAAATTAAAATAAAATGATATAGTGCCTCACTTTTTCCCCAAGTAACTGTCCCATGCGAAAAAAATTGCTTTAAAAATAATTTAAAAACTTTGAATAATTAAAAAACTGTTTTCAACATTTTGAAAAACTGTAAAAATAGTTTTTCATAACATTTTAAAGTATATTTAAAAACTGTTTTTTTAATAAATAATTTTAATTTTTTTTTTAATAAACTGTTTTTTTCGTAACAGTTTTTTCGCAACGGAAAAACTGTTTTTTCGTAACATTTTAAAACATTTTTAAAAACTGTTTTTTTAATAAATAATTTTTTAAAAACATTTTTAAAAACTGTTTTTAGTAATATTTTGAAACACTTTTTAAAATTGTAAAAACAGTTTTTAATAATAAAAACAGGGAGGAAGAAGAAAAGAAAAAAAGAGTTCTTTAGTTTTGTTAATAAATAATTTTGGGGTTAAATTTTTTTTATATATAGTTTGTTACTTTTTTAATAAGTAAAAACGGGATTAAAAAGAAAAGAAAAAACTATTTTTTTATTAAATAAAACTTGGGACAAAAATAAAAAAAAAACATATTTTTTGTTATTATGTATGATAACGGAGACGAAAATGTGTTATTAAAATATTTTGCCTAAAAAACTTGTTATCTCATTTGGTGTTTGATAGTCTAATGTGAAAAAAATAATATTTGTCTTGACAAATTTTGTCTATTGCAAATTTTACCATGGCAATATTTGTCATGGCATGCACCAAACGGACCCTTATAGAAATACGTATCCTAATATTCGTAATGATTTTTTTTCTATTAGTTGACAATTACATAAAAATTGAAATTAAATTTGTATAAAAAATCAATCGGCATGAAATCCACTCGTATCAAGTAAATATTATCCAACCTTTTATGATATACTACTCTTTCCATGAGGATTGTGCTAAAAACAATATTGACATAATTTTAATCGAATAGTTTCGCTCGCAATGCCACAACTAGGGCTGTAAATGGATATTCAAAAATCCGCATCCGTCTGATATTCGAATCCGAATTTGCGAATATTTATCCGAAAATATGGAAACGGATACGAATATGGATACTCTATAAAAATATCCGAGAAAACGGATACGGATACAGATAGTAGTAGTATCCGACACGGATAATCCGTATCCGATGCGAAGTATCCATTTTATCGGATATCCGTTTTACCGGATATCCGTATCCGTCAAACATATGTTTAAAATATTACTAATAATATTTGTATTAGTATTACTAATAAAATAATATTAAAAAAACCTTAATTGTTTATTCCCTAAAACAAAATAAACACATACTCCACTCAAAACAAAAACACACTAAAGTTATTATTTTATTGGGTATATTATAAAATGTCATGTATTATTATTTCATTGGATATTATCATGGAGTTACACTAAAGTTACAATACACCCTATCACATACAACATACACCCATTAAAGAACATATACTCCACTAAAAAAGAAACTAACTTTATTTCATTTATCTTTCGTACAAAACAAGAGAAAAGAAACCATCATGTGATTGTTAGTTAGTTTCCTTAATTATAAATAAATGTAAGAGAGAAACACAAAAAAATGTAAGAGAGAAACAAAAAAGTAAAGAGATGATTTTGATTGTGATATGAACTGAAGTTAACAACATGTATATTATATACAAAATAAAAATGTATACTTATTAAAATAAAAATATAAGTATGTTTTAAGACAAAAGGTCCATGAGGTTATCATTCTTAATAAATTTGATTTAATCTAAAAGGTACATATTTATTTCTACTGTCATGGAGTGTGACTTTTATTTTTTTGGATGGCTTTAGCTTATATGGTTGTAAAGTATGCATGACTTTAAGCCATATTATCATTATGGAATGATACTATTATTATGAAATTTATAATTGTTGATGTTAGGAGGCAATAATTTTGTTATATATTTATTTGGATTGGATTGGATATTTTAATAGTAATTTTTTGCGATGGCTAATGTAAATGGATACGAATATTATCCGAATTCGAGGTATCCGAGCGGATACGGATATGGATAGTTGATTTAAATATCCGACGGATACGGATACGGATATGGATACGAATACGGATACGGATAGTGCATTCAGATAGCGGATACGGATATGAAAAACATGGTATCCGATCCGTATCCGTCCGTTTACCACCCCTAGCCACAACTTAATGTTGGAAGCTATCTAATGATGAATATTTTGTAATTGGCCATAGCCTCATCTAATCTAGTTTTTAATGGTGATGAAATCAGATATAACATAAAACAACTTATTTTATCCTAAGACAATTTTATTCTTATTGCAAAATAAAATAATTAAACTATCAATTTAGTCCAGTAGAAATGTTCCATTCGTTTAAGAAAAAAAATACAAACATATTTCTTATTAAAAAGTGATCAAACACACACACACATCCAAACACAAACATCTCTCTCTCTCTCTCTCTCTCTTATACATACCATATATGAGGTCCAACAATGCAGACCTATTTTTTTAAATAGTAAAAAAAATATTTTTGAGTTGATTTTTTTGTGTGATGTTTTAAGATTTCAAGGGATTGCACAAAAAATAAACAGTTCAAAATAGATTTTTTTACTATTTTAAAAAAATTGGTCAAACTATGTCAGTTTTTAAGTCGTTAAAAATGGACATAATTTGACTTATTTTTTTAAAATAGCAAAAGATTTTCTTTTGAGCTGATTTGTTTTTGTAGGATTTCCTGAAACATTTAGTTACCATACAAAAAAATGAATTCAATTTTTTTTTTTAGTAATGGTCGCACAGGTGGTATGTATATGTGATTTCTATGAAAGACTGTGTGTGTGTGTGTGTGTGTGTGTGTGTATATATATATATATATATAATGTCGAATACTTAAATAATTAACAAATTTTTCCAAAGAAAAACTAAAAGAATTCACCTTAGTGCTTCTAGTCACGCCTGTGCATTCGTTCTTGCTATTAATCCCGAGTTCAGGAATGAAGCAAAAAAATAATAGGATAAATCGATTATAATACATAGTGAAATTTCTTGCAATCTTAGTTTAAAAATAACACAAATCTAATAAAAAATGTTGCCAATCTAATTCTATTTTATATATATATATATATATATATATATATATAATCTAATATATCTAATATTTAATATATAACTATAAAAATGGTGTCTCTTCATTTCCTTTCTTAAAGATTTTTCAATGTGGTTTTTAACGATTTCAAAGAACTGCACCAAAAAAATGAGTTCAAAATAAACATTTTTGCTACAACAAAATAAATTATTTTGAGCTGATTTGTTTTCGCGGGATTGTCTGAAATGTTTTAAATACCATACAAAAAATGAATTCAAAAATATGTTTTTACTATCATTAACAAAACGGTCCGCACAGGTGGTATTTATAGGTGATGTGTATAAGGACCTCTCTCTCTCTCTCTCTCTCTCTCTCTATATATATATATATATATATATATATATATATATATATATATATATACATACAGAAAGTCTCATGTAAGGATTCCTTATGGTGCAGACCCCGGTACATACTATTTTTCTAAAATAGTAAAAAAATGATTTTTTTGATGAAATTTCATGGATATGATCTCCCCGATTATAAGACCATTTACAATTTTTTTTGTCAAAAAAATCAATAAAAAAATCGTTGAGATGAGGTGATATGTAAAAATGGTATAAATATGCATTTTCAACCGTTGAAATGTTGTATCGGTGCCAACCGCTTTATTGATTGAATTTTTTGATGAAATTTCATGGATACGATCTTCTCACTATTGTGATCATATTCATGAAGTTTCATAAAAAAATTCAATAAAAAAGGGGGTGAGATGATCGCCAACATTTCAGCGGTCGAAAATGCACATTTATTCTATTTGTTTACATATCACCTCATCTCAACGTTTTTTCATTGAATTTTTTGATAAAAAAAAATTAGAGATGTTCTTCCCACCGTAGAGATTATATCCATGAAGTTTCATTCAAAAATTCACTTTTTTACTATTTAAAAAAAATATATGTACCGAGGTTTGCACCATAAGGAGTCCTTACATGAAAGGGCATATATATATAATGTCTAATACTGAAATAATTATCAAATCCTTCCAAGGAAATATTAAAATAAGGAAAATGCTATGTGTCCCAAACAACTCCCCCAAATTATCCCCCAAATAGCTTTAAGTGTTATACCTTGTGGTATGGGTTCCGCCAGGGCACAACTCATTAATGCTATTTGGGGGAGATTTTGGGGAGTTGTTTGGTACCCATAGCACCACTCTTAAAATAATGCACCTTAGTGGTTCTGGTCGCACTTGTGTATTCATTCTTGATATTGATCCTGAGTTTTGGAATGAAGCTAAAAAAAAAAAATTGGACAAATCGATTATAATACATCGTGAAATTTCTTGCAATCTTTGTTTAGAAATAACATAGATTCTACTAAAAAAATGTTGCCAGTCTAATTCTAATATATATCTAATCTAATATATTTAATATCTAATCTATAAATATAAAAATGGTGTCTCTTCATCTCCTCTCTTATTTTTCACATAATTTAACGAGGGAGGAAATTGGATGAGCCGCATGGCGAAACTATTTTAAGAGAAACCATTTTTAAATTTATATATTAGATTAGATAAAGATTAGTATTTGATAAATAGTACGTATTATCTTATTATTAATTAGAAATGGTTTTGATAATTATAAGTTTATTAAGTTTAATTAGGGTTCCCTTTATTAATTAGTTTTGTAGTTTTATTAGAAAACTTGCTTAACAAGTTGTACGATTATTATAAATAAATGCTTGGTCTCCCATTGTGCTCAGATTAATGATATGATGAATTAAATTGGGGTTAAGAGATGAAGCCTAAATTATCCGTTTTTATTAACAAAGTTGTGATTAACAGTCTCTCCTTCGGTGGTAGATATCGAGCACGAAGAAGAGGTCCTCACAAGTCTTTGATGTCAGACTGGATTAGCGATGGCATGGTTTAAAAAGGTGGAAATTGTTTTGGATGTTCGCTAGAATAAGGAGGTTTGGGCTTCTGATGTGGATTTGGGCTTGTTGGGTTCCTAGGAATATAAAGCTACGGATGAGTTTATATTTGAAAGTTGGCCCGGTGGGTTAAATGAAAATGGGTTGGATTTAAGTGATGACTTGGGTTGTGAATTTAAAGGGTTGGGCCCAAGCTCCAACATTGATCATTTGTGCCTAAATCGATTTGATTTTGTGTCATATTTTCAATGGGTGAAAATTTAATTGTTTGGGGCTAGAAATTTCAAGGAAAATATTTTTGGCGTCGATTTAAAAGTCCAATGTATTCCAAACACTTATTTAATTTGCGAGAGAAGATTAATATTTTCTTGATAGTTCATGATGTTCGTTGAATCATGACGATAGCATGAATGTGTTGGATTAAACCCTTTGGTGCCCGGGTTGAGTTTTTTCGTAGAAGGGGAGAATGACGTGAATTAGGGAAATAAATATATATTATATATTATTTCGTATTATTAATATAATTAGTATTTGATAAATACTAGGTATTATCTTATTATTAATTAGATATTATTTTGATAATTATTAGGTTTTTAGTTATCTAGTCTTATTAGGTTTCTTGATTTGATTAGAAGACTTTTTAAACAAGTCATAGGTTTATTATAACTAAGTCCATTGGCATCCCACTTTGTTTATTGATAAAATGAATTAAATTGAGGATTCAGAAATGAAGCCTAAATTTTGATTTTTTTTTTATTCTGTTGCATTTGCATCATTTGGCATTTTGAATATTTATGCACACCGTTGGGGTCAATCTTTGATTGCTAGAGTTTGGGGAACATATTGTGGAGAGGGTAACAATGGATTAAATGGTTGAAAGATATGGTGTCTTAGGGGGGAGGGGGAGGGGTTGACTTGATTACTACAGGGAATATTCTCACATTCCTATTATAATTATTCAAAAACCTTATGTGCATGTCACGAAGATTGGATAAAATGATGAGAAAATTTATTTTGGGAGAGGGCTCAGGATGAGAAAAAGAAGATCGCTTGGTGATATGAGATATTGTGTAGGTTAAAAAAGAAAGGGGGTTCAACTATTGGTGATTTTATTAAAAGTAATAAAGCAATTTTATAGAAGTGGTTGTCGAGATCTCCCTTTTAACAAAAATATGTTATGGCTTATATTATTAGAAGTCAATATGGGACACATGCAAATGGGTAGGATGCTTGAGTTATGTTGAGAGAGGTTTTCCTCCGAAGCCTCAAAATTGATTTATAATGGAAAACTATATTTTAGAAATATTTTGTTATAGTCTAGGTAATTGTGACGAGCTTAAGATTGGGAGGACTCTTGGTGAGTGATTCTCTCTCTCTCTCTCATGTATTTTTTTTAAATATTTAATTGACTCAGCTCTCTTATTATCCCTTTCCCCTATAAAGAAATTTGGAAAGGATACGGTAAAAAATTTCAAATTTTTCGAGATTGTAGACTCATGTAAAAGTTATCACTTACATTTTGCCCCAATTAAAAAAATGCTTTAAATCTCCTTGTTGTTGCATTATGTACAAAAATGACTATGAGTCCTCTCATCATCTTTTATCATTGTTGATGTAAAAAACTAGACTAGGTCTAATTGTTTAATCACAGATAAATATATGTAAATAAAAGAGAGACAAAAGATTTTTAAAGTGGTTCGGCTATAAGGGAAAGTCTACGTCCACTGTGTTTCTTGTATTCTATTTTTCCTCTTGTGTTTTATATGACTTGAACCTGCCCTTGATGAAGGGATTACCATGTATTTATAGTCTCATAAGCAGATAAGGAGATGAAATGTAAAAGGATGGAATGCCTTTATAAATTGGGCATTTACATCAATACATGACTGTTGACGCTTTGTTGACCCTGTTGGTTGGTCTTCTTATTGTTGGTCGGCATTCTGCATGTTGGTTGGCCTCCCATGTATTGGTCCGCGAGTCTATGTCTTACTAACTAGGATTCTTACCATGTTAAATGACACGTGTTTGTCTCTAATTGGTCCACGCAAGTGGATAATTTTTCGTATTAATGTTCCATGCTTGATGCTTGCTTGAAAGTATGGATCATTTACTCCTGGTAGTAGCTCGGGTTATATTCCTGATGCTTGGTCGGTTGCCGACTTTCTACACTTGTAAACTTTTATTGGTATTGTTAGTAGCGTGTTTTGGTGATGGCATTTTTGTAAATATTTTGAACTTTAGCGAACCGTCTCAGGGTAAATACATCTTTTTCGTTGTCGCCATAATTTCAATCGTCATTTCACTTTAATCATTACGTTCATCGATTTTCGAGGTAATCTATAAAAGACGATAAATTTTTGGTTGTCTTTTACCTCAAACCTTATAAGTTTTTTGTTGTAAATTCTTGAGCTTTTGTGCGATCGTTCTTCATGTCTTATAGTTCTTGATGAATCCTTAAGTTTTTGTAAGAATACTTCCATTTTTTTTCATATTGAATCATGGTTTACGTTGTTGTCTCTCTAGATGAGTTTAGAAAGGAATGGGATACACCAGAATGGGAAGACTTAGAGTTCCCTAATCCCCCTGTAGATGTTTTTTCTTTATCTGAAGGTTATTAGTTTCCTTCCTTATTCCTAGCTGAATGTGGCTTCACTTTTCCCCTAAATCGTTTTTGCTTAGAGTTTTTTCAATACTTTGATATTGTACCCTCTAGAGTATCCCCCAACATCTGGAGAATAGTTAATGATGTCCATAGGATTAATAAAATCTATGGGACCCATATTGGTATCCCTAAGATCATGTTCTGTTACAAATGGGTCACGAGTGACAATACATATTTTAAGACTAGGTCTCTTAATAAAGCTCTAATTGTCAATTTGCCTGACTCCAATAGGGACTACTTTGATCATGGTATTATTACCAAAAATTGGCAATAAGTACCTCTTAAAGGTAATGAAGTATACAATGGACCAAGATGCCCTCAAGAGGGTCATGGCATAGGTTGTAATATATTTTATATATTCATGCTGACGAATCACCTGCTAATATGTTAATTAACATTTGTTGCTTGTTTGATTGAAGTTGAGAAGGAGAGAAAGTGTCCCAAGGAGGGTGACATTAAACTTGATGAGCTCAAGTTTCTTTGGGGCATCCATAAAAGAATTACTAAGGAGCATACTAGGTCGGCCTCCTACTTACTGAAATACAAGAGCTCTATCACTTATTTTGTATCTCGTCCAATAGCTATTGTGCCCTCTATTGTTATTGATTTAGACAAAGACCTTGTGTCCAGTTTATCTTCCACTACATTTGGTGGTGGTAAACATGCTATTGACCCTTCTTTTTTTTTTATTCAGGCCTTCCTTTTTCAGTGAGCATAGGAAAAAGGAAATTTCCTAATCTTTGCGGGGATGCTACTGTTGCTGGCACCACTAAGCCTGTTGATAATGGTGTGACAAAGAAGAAAAATAATGTTGGAAAGAAGCCCCTAGCCGACATGGATTATGAATATCTTCTGAAACGGCTGATGAGAGGTCTTGCTGATAAGCAAGTTGAAAAAATTGTTGATACTGACCAACAGAGCTTGGTCGGTGTTACTCCATCTGGTGCTGACTCCTCCATAGCTATAGGTCCTGGCTTGGCTAGGAAATTAATTAAATCTGGTACTCTTCCAGACCACCGGGGTGATACTTCTTCATTTCCCCGACTTAAAATCTTTAAAAGGGATGCTCAAAGCCTTGCTATGGTTAGAATTCTTCCTTTGTATTTTTACTCTTTCATACTTTGTACTTTGCCTTTGACTTCTTATACTGACTTTGCCTTTATCCTTTACAGTTCCTGGTGATTTCAATAAGATATTGGAGAAGGATGATTCTCTTCATTCTTCTTCAAACGATATTGAGGAGGCCTTTGTTGGTCTCAAGAAGTCCTTACTTGACTCCCAACAATCATTGGAGACTAAAAATAAAACATGGGAGAACAAATTAAAAGCTGCTGAGGAAGCTCAGAATAAGGATGGAGATGAGCCTGTTGAAGCTCGAAAGCAAGTGGCTGAGTTGAGAAAGGGCCTAACTACTGAGAAGGCCAAAAGGAAAAGGCTAGGGAAAATTACTTTAATAACGGCTGCGATAAAGCTATCACTGCTGCCTCTACTCAGATTGAGTATGTAAAGAAAAAAAATTTCAAGGATGGTTGGTCGGCTGCACTAAAGGAGGTCAGTACAGTAGAAGACTCTGAACTCTTCTAAAGACATGAGCCTGGCTCTCCCAGAACATGGATCATGAAGTTGAAAATGATGTTGGTTCTGGGGAGTCTTCTCTGGTGGTTGAGTCTTCAACCGACCAACTTAAGAATGTTGTTGATTCAGTTATCCCATCTACTGAGCAAGTCACTCCAGCCATCTCTTCTACCGACCAAGTTGGAGTTGAAACTGATAGAGAGAATGTGTAGATTTGCTCGACAGTTGGCCTTTGCATTTTTTTTCCTTTCTTTTGTTTCTTTTCTGCTGTAATTATAACTTACTTTTATATTAATAAAAGAATTTTTTTCTTTATACTGTTTGTTATTTCTCGGCTATTGTTATATCTTCTTTTGTTATTAATTGAATGTTATTTCATTTTTCTAGTTCATGGCCAAGATTGAACAACTCTCTTCCAATGACTCTGAACTACTCAAGTGCTGCAACAGTTTGTTTAAAGCTTGTCACATGACTTTGTCCGAGGAATATTTATCAAACTTGCTCAGCACAGATGTTTTAGATCAATCCAAGGAAGCCTATTTATATCTGGAGTGTCTTCTTGATCAGGCAGTGGCTAATAACGTGGCTTACTTCGAGATGATTGAAGAACTTCAAGAAGAACACAAAGAATCTAAGGCTCTGTTTCATGCTGACTATGAGGCCAAGCACAGGCTTTAAGTGGAGCTTAGGGTTTTGAGGAGAAGTTGGAGAAGCATGCCCCAATATATAGGAAAAAAGAATTTACACTCAAATGTGAGGTTAATGAAGCCAGGGACATTGCCAAATTGTTGGAGGAAGAAAACAACAAACTGATGAGTGAACTGAGCACTTTGAAGAATCCTCCTTTCGTTGATGCTGCTAATAAAGGTGTTTCCTTCTTGGAAATTGAGAATGCCAAGTTGAGCAATGAACTGGAAACCTTGAAGAACTCTAAGCCCGTCTCATCTTCCAGACAAAAAGTCAGCCGACCAATGACTGATGAGGCTAGAACATAAAAAACCCTAGCCGACCAAGCTGCCCAGCTAAAGGCCAAGAACCTAGAAATTACTGAGTTATCCCATAAGCTCAAGGCTCAAGATAACACAATTTCTAACCACTCCTCTCAGTTGCAGGCTAAAGATGGAGTGTTAAAGAAACTTCAACATCAAGTCGAGAAATTGATTTTCCAGATTCACAAGAATCCTAAAGAGGTATGGGTGGAAGGATAAAATTAGCCCTTTGGGCGTTTTGATGACCATTTCAGTCAAGCTCAACGTGAAGGTTATAAGTGGGGATGGACCAATTGCTTGAATGTGATGAAGATTGATCGGAATAGTAGGCTGTGGTACTAGGCTGATCCTGGGTTCTTGGACTATGACAAATATCCCTTCAAGCTTGACATTAGATGTATCCCTATAAAAACCATTCCCCAGTGCTTGATATCCAAATGCTTAGGGGATTATGGACTGCATGATGAGTTAGAGGAAGTTCGAACTTTATATTTATTGGACACTCCGAGCAGCAGTAATAGGAGAATGCTTCGAGATTTCAACTTCATCAATTCTCCATACACATTAGATGATCCTCCAGCAGGCATAGAGCCAGTGACAAGCTCCTCAAGGGCTGAAGAAAAATGCCCCATGGAGTCATTTTGAGAGAAACTTGTTCCTGTATTTGTGGGTACCCGGAATTTAGTACTATAAGCCTGGACGAGTAGCCCAGCCCAAGCGGCCCAAAGTCCAGGCCCCTCATCTTTTGTATGGATCCGATTTCCCCACGATCCCATGAAGGGAAGTTATGGGGGAGCACGATCCCATGAAGGGAAGTTATAGGGAAGACGGCTATAATAGAGGAATCCATCATCTCCATTAACTAACCTACACATATATAAATTAAACCCTAGGTCCGGGGCAAAGGACAAGTTGTATTCTCTGTACTCATTCCCCATAATATTGAGAAATAATACTAACTGCACCACCGTGGACGTAGGCATCTCTTTGCTGAACCAAGTATATCCGTTGTTGTGTGATTGGCATTTTATTTGTTCTTTCTTGGTCATTACTTCTCTCATATTTATTTGTGTTGCACAATAATTGTCACCAACAGTAATTGTCTCTGCAATTGGCGCCGTCTGTGGGAAGCGTTCATCTTTCCCTGAGAAGAGCCCACACCAAGAAAATAATCTAAGATGTCTGGTCATAGCAGCAACGCTCCTCAAGCAGGAGATATTCAAGAGCCACCTGCTCCTCGCAGGATTAGGTCTGAAGTCCGACGTTCAGATCGTGGGGCCCGCTTGGAAAGGCCAGCCTCAGAAGAAAGTCAAGGACCAACAAGGTCCACGCAGATATCCAGATTGATTGATGCGTACGAGGCAAGGCTCCACGAGCAGAGGGAGTCTTCTCGCAGATACGAGGCTGAGAATGCTCGCTTGAAAAGAAGACTGGAAAGACTGGAGAAGGGACTACATCCTGATACCAGAAGACACCCCTATCGCACTCCTAGCCCTCAGACGAGCAAATCTCGCAGCCGAGGAAGGAGCCCTAGGCGGGAATATCAAGGGGTCGAAGGTGGCAACTCAGACGACGATTTCCGCGAACAACTAAGAAGAGCTCGCCGCTATCAGAGTCCTGCTCGCAGCGACGAGAACATACGGAACCTGGTCCGCAAAGAAATGGACCAACATCCAACTCACCGCGGCACTAGGTCGACCAGAGAACTCGCCAGGAGAGCCCTCAAGACCCAGATGAAATCACCCTTCACGAGGGAAATTGAAGAGGAAGAGGCTCCCAAGAAATTTGACATTCCTAGGTTCAAGATTTACGATGGGAAGACTGATCCCATTGATTATGTCAGGCAGTACCGGCAGGTCATGACCCTCTAGAATCATCGGGATGTACTGATGTGCCGTATTTTCCCCTCGAGCCTCCATGACGTGGCCCAGAAATGGTTCGAAAAACTCCCTCACCAATCCATCAGGAATTTCAAATCCCTGGCCAAGCTCTTTACGGCCCGATTCATCACCAGCAGCTCCCATCCCAAAAGGATGGATGCTCTATTAACCATGAAGAAAACACCTCAAGAAACACTCCGAGACTATGCAAAGAGGTACTGAGAGTTATTCAACGAGATCGAGGACTACGCGGAAGAGGTGGAAGTGGCCTCCTTCAAAATTGGGTTACCTAACTCTTCCCTCCTTTACCAGTCCTTGACGAAGAAGGAAGCTATGACCATTGACGACCTGATGGCCCGGATTGAGAAATACGCAAAGGTGGAAGATGTCACCCGCCTTAATGTAGGAGAAAACGGTCGAGCCAAGCTCACTACCAAGGGAAGTGAGAAAGTTGAGAACCAGAAGAAAGGAGGAAAGAATGGGGGCAAGAATGGATCCCGAAATGGAGGAAACCCTGACGTAACAAAATCGTTCCAGGCGGACAACACTGTCTTCAAAGAGCCAATTTACAAAATTCTCGCGAAGATCAAGGATGAGCCGTTCATCAAATGGCCCCGAAAAATGGGAGGAGACCCCACGAAAAGAAAGAATGCATTAAGATGCGCTTTCCACAAAGAGGGAGGGCATAAGATTGAGCACTGCAAGGCTCTTAAGTCCCACCTCGAGGAGTTGGCCCAGTTTGGGCATTTGAATGACTTTGTGGAAAAAAAGGTAGAGAAAATGGCTGCCCACAGAGAGGCGAAACCCGACAACGTGCTGGAGGATGATGCCGGACATGAATTCGCAGTAATCCCCGGAGTATCTGACGTCAAGCAAATACAAGGGAACTCAGCTCGAATAGAGGTAAATAAACTGACAGCGGTAATGCAAGCTTTTCAGATTGATCCAGCAAAATCACAGTCAGGAAAACGTCGGCGAGTAGAGGACGTCAACTACAACAAGCATATTATTTTCACGGATGAAGACCTAGTGGGAGTAAGGACCCCACATCATGATGCCTTGGTCATTACACTCAGGATAGCCAACTTTGACATCTACAAGCTGCTCGTCGATCAAGGAAGCTCATCCGAAGTAATGTACATCGACCTGTTCAGGAAATTAAAGTTGAGCGTCGCCGACCTAAAGGGAGCTGCTGTCCCTCTGGTCGGCTTCGCTGGAAAAATGACCATGCCCATGGGCAAAATAGTACTGCCAGTGCACGCTGGAAATGTTTCCAAGATGATCGAGTTTTTGGTGGTCGACATTGATTCACCGTATCAAGCCATCCTCGGCAGAGGATGGATTCATGCCATGAAGGCAGTCTCCACGACCTACCATCAGAAGCTCAAATATGTTACCGAGCGAGGAGTCATGGAGATACACGGTGACCAGGCGATGGCAAGGAAGTGCTTCATAGCGGCCATCCGACCAAAGCTAGAGAAAAAGGCCGATCAACCCCGGGATAAAGTGGAGGAAGGTGCAATTCCTTCCAAATAGCAATTAAAATATGGAAGGCCTAGAGTGGAAGAGACCAGGCTCCTCCCCTCCGAGCGTGTCGTCGAGGACCTGGTGGAAGTGGAAGCTAGGGAAGGCGACAATAGCAGAGTCTTCCTGATCGGAGCGTCACTCACCGACCAAGAGCAAAAGGAATTGTCAACCTTACTCAGAAGCAACATATACGTTTTCTCTTGGGAACCTTATGAGCTGCCAGGAATCGATCCCAATATGGTCTGCCACCAGTTGCACGTCGATCCCACATTCAAGCCGATAACGCAAAAGGCACGACGAACTGCTCCCGAGAAGGCCAGAGCAATAGAAAAGGAAGTCGAAAAACTGCTGGAAGCAGGATCCATACGGGAGGTGCAATTCCCCAAATGGTTATCCAACCCAGTGGTAGTTCCGAAAAGCAATGGAAAGTGGAGAGTTTGCATAGACTTTACTGACCTCAACAAAGCATGCCCCAAGGATAGCTTCCCTCTTCTAAAAATAGACCAACTAGTAGACACCACTGCAGCCCACGAACGACTGAGTTTCCTGGATGCGTACTCAGGATATCACCAGATTCCCTTGTATGCCCCAGATCAGGACAAAACGACGTTTATCACGACGGTTGGTTTATATTGTTACAAGGTCATGCCTTTTGGGCTAAAAAATGCAGGGGTAACCTATCAGCGGCTAGTTACTAAAATGCTTAAGAATCAGATGGGAGACACAATGGAGGTCTACATCGACGACATGCTCGTCAAGAGCAAGGAGAAGGAGAATCAACTCTCGGACCTGTCAAGCACCTTCGAAATCCTCAGGAAGTACCGAATGAAACTTAATGCGAGCAAGTGTTCCTTCGGTGTCCAGTCAAGGAAGTTTCTTGGGTATTTGGTCAGCAAGCGAGGCATAGAGGCTAATTCGGACCAGATTGATGCAATCAACAGAGTGCAACCTCCTCGCACAATTCGGGATGTACAGAAGCTCACTGGGATGCTCACTGCTCTAAATCGTTTCATTTATAAATCCTCCGAGAAATGCAAGCCTTTCTTCCAACTCTTAAAGTGCAGAAAAGCAGTAGAGTGGAGCCCAGATTGCTCGCAAGCATTGGACGAGCTCAAGTCCTACCTAAGCACTCCACCACTGCTTGTAATACCACAGCAAATGGACTCTTTGTACCTCTACCTCTCTGTATCCAGTCATACTGTCAGCTCGGCACTAATGTGCGAAGTTACAGGAATCCAACATCCCGTCTATTACGCGAGCAAAACCTTATTAGATGCCGAGCAGCGTTACCTACCCTTGGAAAAACTCGCATTCGCCCTAGTAATAGCCTCGAGAAAGCTAAAGCATTACTTCGAAGCTCATACGATCATCGTCCTTACATCACACCTCCTAAAGGCTATCCTAAGGAAGGCGGATTTGTCAGGCAGGCTGTCTAAATGGTCAGTCGAGCTCGGTCGATTTGACATCCAATTTCAACCAAGGACAGCTATCAAGGGTCAAATCCTCGCTGATTTCATAGCTGAATTCACAGGCGAAGAGCCCTCCGACCAGCCCAAGCCAACAGAGAAAAATAACCAAGCTACAGTGGAAAATTGGAAACTATTCGTTGATGGAGCCTCCAACTCGAAGGGGGCAGGGGTAGGAATTATTCTCATCACTCCAAAAAACACAGTCCTTGAGCAAGGAATCAGGCTGGGATTTGCAGCCTCCAACAACGAAGCAGAATACGAAGCCCTAATAGTAGGTCTCCAAAAAGCGCAAACTCTGGGAGCAAAGCGTTTGCAGGTATTCGGCGATTCGCAACTAGTTTCCAACCAGATAAGTGGAGACTATAACGCAAAGGATGAAAGAATGGCAGCCTACCTCTCCCTGGTGAAAAACTTAATGACGATCTTTGAAGAGATCAACATCCAACAGTTTCCCAGGGGGCAAAATAGCCACGCTGATGCGCTAGCAGCCCTGAGTTCGGCAGTTGATTCTAGCCTTAAAAGGGTTATCCCTATCGATTTCCTCAGTGGCCCAAGCATTCACCCCAACTGCGAGCTGCCAAACGCGAAACCAATACTCCAATTGGAATCAGCCCCCAGCTGGATAGATCCCTTGAAGGACTATTTGAAGGACGGAACGCTTCCAGAGGACAAGAGAACTGCCCACCAGATAAGAGTCAAAGCTGCTCACTTTCACTTATCCACATGAGGCGACTTGTATAAAAGGTCTTTCTCCGGTCCCTACCTTAGATGTGTCCACCCAGGTGATGACAAGGCAGTGCTTCACGAGCTTCACGAAGGAATCTGTGGAAGTCATGTTGGAGGAAGGTCTCTAGCCTTTCGAGCAACGAAGGAAGGCTATTGGTGGCCATACATGCAAAAGGACTCCGCAGTATATGTCCATAAATGCCTGAAATGCTAACTTCACGCTCCTATGGTCCACCAGCCCGCCAGTGAATTAAAATCCCTGACCAACCCCTGGCCTTTCGCCCAATGGGAGATGGACATCGTGGGACCACTGCCCACTGCTGTCGGCAACCGTAAATATCTGTTGGTTGCAACTGACTACTTTACCAAGTGGATCGAGGCAGAACCACTGGTGAACATCCGAGATGCTGACATGATAAGGTTCGTATGGAGGAATGTAATCACTCGATTCGGAATCCCCAGAACCATCATCACTGACAATGGAACACAGTTCGAGAGTGGCCCTTTTCTGGACTTCTGCAATGAACACGGGATCAGACACCACTTCAGCTCGGTGGCCTACCCTCAAAGCAACGGACAAGCTGAAGCTTCCAACAAAACAGTGATTGCTAGATTGAAAAAACGGTTAGAGCGAGCCAAAGGCACATGGGCAACCGAGCTACCGCATATCCTATGGGCATACAGAATGACTCCTAGGCGAGCAACAGGAGAAACACCATTCTCACTAACATATGGTATGGAGGCAATCATCCCACTAGAGGGGGGATTGCCAACAATGAGATCTGACATTGTCGAACAAGGCCAGAACGATGAAGCTTTGCTCGCTGAACTCGACCTAGCAGACGAGCGCAGGGAACTTGCCCTAGTGAAACTTGCGAGCTATCAACAATAGCTCGCGGAGCACTACAGCAAGATGGTCAACCCGAGGAGATTCAGAGTTGGGGACTATGTTCTAAGAAAGGTCCTGGGCAATACAGTGAAGCCATCAGACGGTAAACTGGGCCCAAACTGGGAAGGACCTTATAAGATAATTAGAGACGACCTGCAGGGTGCCTATCATTTGGAAACGATGGAGGGCAGGGAGATACCACGAGCATGGAACGCAGCTAATCTCAAGAAGTTCTATTTTTAGGAATTCTGTTATTAAATCTTTTATTGTATTCGTTATGTGAAAGGACAGTTCATTTCTCATTTCACTAATGAAAATCTCTCAGTTAATCACTCTCTGATTAGTAACAGTCATATTTTATTGCACATCCCTTCCAAATCACAGGCATAATGGTCGACATAGCAGGGGAACACCCCTCCTCAGGTCATCGTCATGAAGCACGACAGACCTCTTAGCATTGCCCCTGGCAATATATGAAGCCCTACAGAGTATTCTTAGGCATAAAACCTACTTTGGTTAAACAAAATCCTGATCGGATGAAGACATCCAATACCAGGTGTGTCCTCGCCAATTGCCCTACTTAGGCCTAAGGGAGTGTGACGACACAACCTAAAAGGTAAAGTGAGGGCACAATGGTATTCTTATACTGGACTGGGCAGACACTCACATGACAATATAAAAAGGATTGTGGAGCAGCAAAAATATAAAAGGGTTGGATGAACACGTTTAGTCGGCAAAATTGCCCAAAACTCGAACTTTTCGTTAATCCTTTATATTTACAAACAATGATAATACATGTTTAGTTGGCGAAGCTCGCCCAAAGCATTTACAATTATCAAAAAGAAAAAGAGTAACAAAATCGCAAGGAGGTGGAAGCCTCCGAGCAAGATAATCAGCAACTTTAGCTCTCCTTCCATCATCAGGAGCAGGGGCTAGCTCCTCCACGACCTCATTTGTGTCCAATTCCAATAGTTGCCGAGGAATAGCATCAATGGGGATCCATCAATCATCCCTCCTGAATGGATTGGGCATCAGAGTGGAGAAGGACATCTCGTGTCGATACCACAACATCGAGTTCCTCGGGACCTGCAGCTCTTTGAGGGCACTCAACCACCCTCTGATGAAGGAGAGCTCCTCGAACTCTGATAGTCTCGTCGGAGCATCCAGCCAGCCTTGATTGTAGCCATCAGACCACACTTGTCGAGGACCGTTCTTGAACAAATGCCGTAGTCGGGTGACGTCCCTCTGGAGCCCAGCAGCAGTTACGTAATCTCACCGAACATCACCGCGCAGCTCCTCCATCTCCCTCTCACGCTGTTCCTTGACTTCCCTACTCCTACCCCTGGCACTCCTACCAGCACGCGGCAAGGGAGACCGAGCAGCTCGCGACGAAGAAGAGCCTTGTAGGACTGCCAAAACGGTGCTCGGCGAATACTCCTTAAGCCTTAGGACCTCCCTCCTCAGGTCTTCATTCTCCTGCTGCAGGAACTCCCCGACCTGGTTAATCTCGGTGGCCTCCAGCAACTTGCTCTCAGTGCACTGACTTCTTCTTGTACTGAAGCACCGATTTCTTCCATCTCCTGGAGTCTGTCCTTCAACTTGGCCACTAGCTCGGACTGATCTTTATATTTTTGGTTCCTTATCTTAGCAAACTTGCAAAGTCTAGTAAAGGCCTGGCGAACTGCAGGGCTTGCATTAGGACCAAGAGTCCTACCCAATTGGGAGGTAACAGGAATATAGTCATCCACATCAACCAACTACAGGTAAAAGAAAGATATAAGAGAGAAAGGGATCAACGTAAACAAAAGGAGAATCTTCTCATTTCATTAATAAAGACCAAGTACATCGAGCAGAAAAAACTTGGGAGATTACAAGCAAAAAGTACAAAAGATAATCCTAAGAACAGATTAACTAGCAACCTCAGGCTGCCTAGCGGTGTCTGGCTGCTTCCCCTTATCAGCTGCAGCAGAGCTATCCCCCTCAACAGGAACGCTTTTAGTTGCCTGAGCAGGGCGAACACCAGCAGGAGTTGTATCCGAGGGAAGATCAGTACCCTCGATGGTTGGAGCAGGAGCTTCCTCATCCACAGTTGGCTTGGGACCCGGGTCGTGCTCGTCAAACAGGGAAGACTCAACATCCACACCAGCAGCCAGAAGAGCTTTGTTCCAGCCCTTCTTGAAGTTCAGACGACTGATGTAGCCAATCTGAACCTCAACATCATCATAAGTAGCAGCCCACCCAGAGTTGTATGAGTCCTCCTTAATGGTGGTTGCCTGGGCTTTTTCTGCCTCTAGCTGCTCGGCCAGAACCCTGTTATTCTCTGCGAGGTCCAACTTTCTCGATCACACTAGGTCATAAGACTTACTCAGCTCGCCCAGCTCCTTAACCGCGTTATCCCTCTCGCGGGTAGAATTGACGAGGTCCAGATCAGACGAAACTCGAGCTGTATCAGCGGCTTTCAGATCAGTCTCCAGCTGAGAACCCCTGGCCTCCAGAGCAGACTTTTGCTGCTCCAACTCACCGTTCCTCATTACCAGCTCGTCGCGAGAACGGTAGAGCACAACGAAGTCGGTCACAAACTGCAAAGAATAAAGAAGAGATCAGGAAGAGAAAACAATCAAGACTTGTTAAAAAATTGAGAATTAAAAGGAAATTTTACCAAGGCCAGCCTCTGGCTAGCTTGCAGGGCCAGCTGATCGGACCCCAGCGCCCTCTGGCGATCCGCAGGAAGAATTGCTCTCTCAAGTAGCGCAGGAGCTAGCTGAGGAGAAATGGCCACCGAAGCCCCCTCGGGCAAGGCAGATACTGGGACCAAAGCTTGACCTGCCTCGGTTCTTGATTCCATCTTCCTCCTCTCCTTCTCCTTCTCTCTTTCCCTTCTCTTCCTCTCCTCTAATCTCTTCTTCTCCTACACCTTTTTTCTCTCCTCCTCTTTCCTCTTCCTCTCTTGCTCATGAGAGGAAGGCCAAGAACCTGTAGTCATAACCCCAGATGCAGTCTTCTGTTTCTTTGACCTTTGTGCAAGGAGAACATTGTCATCATCATCATCATCATCGTCATCTCTGATCAGGTTCTTCCTTGGAGGCATATCTTCACCAGAACTGCTGGAAGTACTCGACGATCCTAGAGCCTCAGAAGCCTCCACAGAATCGGAAGAGCTGCTACTATCAGAGCTCCCTTCACCAAGATCACCTGCAGGCTCACTTTCAGAACTCCCCTCCTCTTCGTCCAACTGGATTAGCTCGGCAGTAGTCTCTTTGTAGGAAGCAAACTCTGGAACACTGTCCACAGGCCGTGCTATAAAGCTACAGCCCACGTTCTTATACTCTAACAAGAAAGCGGCAGATCTGGGGTGCTCGCCATCACCCAAAGGCTCTCTGATGTTCCAAGATTTAACCAACTCAGAAATTCGGACCTTGTTGAGAGCAGGCTCCAAGTTCCGCGACCTCGCTGTAAAAGAAAACGTAGAAGGGAGTCAAAAAAATCGTAAGCCAGCAGAGATTGAAGCAACAGTACAAATATCTACCTATATATTCTTCCCCATAAAAGGGAACAGTGAACCTCTCAGACCTCGACCCTTCAGATTGAGGAGAGAACTGCCAATTCCTAACAAGAAAACCTTCCTGCCAGTAGTCCTTATGGGAATCAGGTAGATTTACTACCAATACCCTATCAGGGCTCCTAGCTTTGAGGTACAGGACTCCTGAACTAGTTCGAGAAAAGGAATAACAAAAACAGACCTCGGCAAGCCCTAACCTTGTACAATACAATTGATTTATCCTATGCACGCCGTTCACTATTTTCCATACATTGGGCGAACATTGTACAGGTACAATACTAAAATAGCTAAAGAAGTGCAGAAACAGATCATTAGGGGGAAAGGTGAGCCCCCCTTGGTAGAGCAACAAAACATGAATCCAGTGGGCATCCTCTATATCCCTAACGTTCCTAGGAGGCAAGGCACAACACTAAATCTCTACCCACTCAGGAATGTTGTAGAATTTTCTAAACTCCGAGATTGACCTATTTCCAATCTTCGCCATTGGAAAATACAAAAAAAACTACAAATCAAAGAGAAAATGCAAAGGGCACGAGAAACTTACAAGACAGAAGAACAGGTCAAATGACGAAGAAGCAACGAGAGTGGAGATCGGAAGCAGAAGGTACGAAGTGCAAGAGTTCTCAGAAGATAGAAGATTACTGGAAAAAGCTGAAATGACGAAAAGAAATGTGCCTTGTTCCATCAAATCTTCAAAATCTAATCATATTGCACAGTAAGCGAAGCGGCTGCCGCCAGAAATCGACTCTACAGCTCCCAAGGAATTGCAACGCAATAATCATTTAAATCTGTTGGGCCCACATGCATGGCACAACAAATTTAGGGGCAATTATGGGTACCCAGAATTTAGTACTATAAGCCTGGACGAGTAGCCCAGCCCAAGCGGCCCAAAGTCCAGGCCCCTTATCTTTTGTATGGATCCGATTTTCCCACGATCCCATGAAGGGAAGTTATGGGGGAGCACGATCCCATGAAGGGAAGTTATAGGGAAGACGGCTATAATGGAGGAATCCATCATCTCCATTAACTAACCTACACATATATAAATTAAACCCTAGGTCCGGGGCAAAGGACAAGTTGTATTCTCTGTACTCATTCCCCAGAATATTGAGAAATAATACTAACTGCACCACCGTGGACGTAGGCATCTCTTTGCTGAACCACGTATATCCGTTGTTGTGTGATTGGCATTATATTTGTTCTTTCTTGGTCATTACTTCTCTCATATTTATTTGTGTTGCACAATAATTGTCACCAACAGTAATTGTCACTACAATATTATGCACAATATTTGCATGTAATCATCATTAATATAAATTGAAAAATGTATAATAAACGCGGTGTGTGATATCGATTTAATATTATTCGCAAGTTTCCAAGTAAACTTTATTTAATTGGAGTCTATTTTTAAACCAACACAATTCATCCCCTAAACATGCACATACGTGTGTGCTTCTGTCAAACCATAAATAGATAAATCATGCGACACAAAATTAAGAAAAAATTCCCGACGGGAAAAACCTTTTATTTCTAGAACTTTGAAGAATTCACAAGACCATAGACTTACATACAACTTGATAATCGCCCACAAGTGTAATGCACGGTGTTTTCGTCAAACCTCCAAAGCAACGACTAGAAATAACGTCGATTGGAATCTCCCACAAGAACTCCAGGTGGTCAGTAATGAAGAAGAAAATGGCTTCTCCACAAAAGTGAACTTTATAAGGACTCCCTTCATAAAAGCACACAGCTGTCGGTTGTAGAGTTCTCCCCACAAAGAATAAACCAAAGAAAAATATGTTCTTGGGTTCCACAAAACAACTCACACAAAAGTAATTGGGATTTTTGTGAATTGTAAACAAAATAAATATTTGAACCCTTAAACTATTGAAGAAAAAACTTTCCGCCAAAAGATATTTATCGAAGAGATTCTGGGAAGATAAACTAAACAAAAGTTACAAACTGTTTCTCCACGTATAAAGCAAGGGCTGACTGACTTTTTATCATAAAATTTGAGGCGGTTAACGTACAGAAGGAAAGCAGCGTGTCAGCCAGAAAGACATGTCTCTCGAACGAGAAGCCCATCTCACTCGAACGAGATCCACGTGTCACTCAAATGACTACGCGCGACATCTCATGTCGTTCGAATGGGATGGTGATCTCGTTTGAACGGCCTTGGTATCAAAACCCAGGTACGCGGCCTTAGAAATTTTTCAAGCCTTTTCAAAAATAATGTTTTCTAAAAACAGTTAACAACCTTTTTGAACAAAAACATTTATAAAAACATTTTTATATAAAAGCTTTTTAAAACTCCTTTTAAAAATATCCCAAAACTCTTAATATGAAATGTAAATGAAACTTTAAAACATTATCTTACCAAAGATCATATTGTTGGGCTTGAATGTTGAAGACAACTTGCAATTCGAATTTGTCTTTTGTAGATGAAAACTTCATCAATTCTTCGACGATTGTAACGGTATACGACATAATCAATTGTGACGGACATTCATCAAAATATGTCCTTACAAATATCCCCCTATGTCTATGCCGGTACATACATAAAAACATCCGAATTATTAAATACCAAATAACCTATACAAATCTACCCTCCCATGAATCCCAAAACTGAAAAGGTAAAATTTGCAAGTTCTCAAATTTTTCTTCAACATCAAAACTCTTTAAGCTTTTCTCATCAGGGTGTGCAACATAATGATCTTTAATCTTTGTACCTACACACATGAGATAAAGCAAAATACCTTAGTGATGAATCGAGTTTGACATGATATAAGAATAATCATTAACAAATCAAATCTCCCTCATAATGCAAAAACTCCCCCATAACATGATAATTCTTTTTCCCCCTTTTTATGATGTCCCCAAATAGACAGATAAGAAGAAAAATCAAAACATGGAGTGTCACGATAAAAAATCATAGCAAATAAAGATCAAGCTACGCGCATGCAAAGGTATGTCCCAAAAACATCCACAAACTATTTTTGAATTTTTCAATTTTTTATACAAAAATAAGATACTAAAAATCACACCATGGATTTAAACTAAAACAACCAAGTCATGAAAATGGAATGTATGAGTGTGAACACATTTGATAGGTAAATAAACTCAATTAATCATATGTGCACGATGCATACGTGTACTCCTAACGAATGAACATCAAAAGTATCCTTAGGTGTAAAAATATGTTGAATTTAGATGACATCGTCTTATGAAAATCAACAAATCAAAGTCAAAGTGATTTGCACACCAATAACGTCCAAAACTATTTAGTGTTTTTTCAAGATTTTCAAGAACGTGCAAACCCGTTATAAAATCTCCCACCAAACTCCCTCATATATATTTTATTTTAGAGGTGTTAAACTAAATCCTTTAACTTTGGAGAATTGGTGCAAAAACCTAATTGGCCCATAATTGGCATGAATTTCTTTTTACTGCCTTTAAATTTTTCGGGCTCTTTTAAACCTCTTTGGACCCCGGATAATAAAATTCCTCAATTTTTTAGGTCCAATTTAAACGGCGACTTAATCGCAAAGGATAAATGATGAACTTTCATAGGCCTTCACTGTTTTCAAATAAAGCACACAAACTCACAAACGGCTCTTACATGCACAACTTTCTTATCAAGTTTTATCGTGCTTGGTTCATTTTAAGGACAAGATTGAAGTGAAAACACCCAATCAACATGTGATAAGATAAGCACAATAATCAAACAAATCCGTGCACGTGTGCAATAAAGGAAATCATGAGTCAAACATGTAGTAAGTAACACTTAATTAAATCTTAATGACTCCACACATTATAAAGCACATGGATGAATTGACCTATTATCTCAAAACACTATCAAATAGTTGTATGGATAAATGGTATGAAATTGTGACTTGGTCATCTTAAGTTTCCATCCATAAATGGTGCAAAAAAAATACAAAAATCTTTTTGGATTTTTCAAATTTTTTATCAAAATAATTTTTTTTTGTATTTTTTCAAAAGTTTTCCAAAAACAAAACTTTATACAAAAAGTACATGTCACTACACTAGAAAATATATATCATGAAACCACAACTAGTGTATGACAAACATGCAAACACAATCATCCATATGATATGGCAAGAGAAGAATCATGTGCAAGCAAAGGGGAATCAACTTGTGTAAAATCTAATGCCTCTAAAAGTGATTTCCCAACCCAAATAGATGTGAAACGTCGTGTGGGGGATTTAGGAACTAAGGGAACACTAGACATAAAATTCCTAGGATATTTTTCAAGATCAAAATAAAAATGCCTAAGGTGACATTTCCTACCAGAATATGAACACGTGTAAACGGGTGGAACGACACCTATGGGTTGACCTTTTCTAACATCCTTGAAATCGGTTGACCCTCTAAAACAAATAATGGTTTTGACTTTATCACTAGAAGAATGAGAACAAGATGAGCCATTACCATCACTATCAAACCTACTCGAGTCTGTCAAATCATTTTTTAATTTCAAAATTTTTGACTCAAGCAAGGAATTAGACTCTTCCAATTTATGGGATGCCTTTTTCAAATTTTCAACAATTCCTAAAAGCGTATCTCTCTCTCCCTCAATCAAAGCAAACTTTTCCCTAAGAGTCTCTTCACGTGCTACAAACTCATTGACTAAAATATTCTTATCCTCTTTGGCACAAACACAAACCCTCGAATTTTTAAGGTCCTCCAATTCTTTTTCTAAAAATAGGACCCTATCATCACTCTCCTTCTTGGAAAATTTTATAGCAACAAAGTCATGGTCCAAGGAAACAAATTTTTCACGATAGAAATCTCTTTGATTTTGAACCGTTTGCAAAAGATCCAACGCGGATTTAAAACGAGAATTTTCTTTTTCCAAAAAATTAATTCTTTTGGCAAACGTCAAGTTCAAGCGATTTATATCATCAAAACTCTGACTCGTGTCATCAAAGGATGGCGTCCGATTAGATACGTGCTCCATCAAAAAAATTATGATTTTTCACAAAACAGATTTTTCAAAAAAATTAGTATCACGCAATTTTTTTGGGAAAATAGGAATACGCGATAAATTAGCGCAACCCGCTTTGATACCAATTTGACGAGTTGAGAAGTCAAATTGTATAAAAAAAATAAATCCTTAAAAAATCAGGATCACGCGATAAATTAGCGTAACCCGCTCTGATACCAATTTGAAAAACGTATAATAAACGCGGTGTGTGATATCGATTTAAAATTGTTCGCAAGTTTCCAAGTAAACCTTATTTAATTGGAGTCTATTTTTAAACCAACACAATTCATCCCCTAAACATGCACCTACATGTGTGCGTGTGTCAAACCATAAATAGATAAATCATGCGACACAAAATTAAGGAAAAATCCCCGAAGGGCAAAACCTTTTATTTCTAGAACTTTGAAGAATTCACAAGACCATTGACTTACATACATCCTGACAAGTGTAACGCACGGTGTCGTCGTTAAACCTCCAAAGCAACGACTAGAAATAACGTCGACTGGAATCTCCCGCAATAACTCCAGGTGGTCAGCAATGAAGAAGAAAACGACTTCTCCACAAAAGTAAAGTTTATAAGGACTCCCTCCACAAAAGCACGCAGCTGTCGCTTGTAGAGTTCTTCCCACAAAGAATAAATCAAAGAAAAATATGTTCTTGGGTTCCACAAAACAACTCACACAAAAGTAATTGGGATTTTTGTGAATTGTAAACAAAACAAATATTTGAACCCTTAAATTGTTGGAGAAAAAACTTTATGCCAAAAGATATTTATCGAAGAGATTCTGGGCAGATAAACTAAACAAAAGTTACAAACTGTTTCTCCACATCTAAAGCAAGGGCTGGTTGACTTTTTATAATAAAAGTTAAGGCGGTTAACGTACATAAGGAAAGCAACGTGTCATCCAGAAAGACAGGTCGCTCGAATGAGAAGCCCATCTCGCTCGAACGAGATGGTGATCTCGTTTGAACGACCTTGGCATCGAAACCCAGGTACGCTGCCTTAGAAATTTTTCAATCCTTTTCAAAAATAATGTTTTCTATAAATAGTTAACAACCTTTTTGAACAAAAACATTTATAAAAACGTTTTTATATAAAAGCTTTTTAAAACTCCTTTTAAAAATATCCCAACACTCTTAATATGAAATGTAAATGAAACTTTAAAACATTATCTTACCAAAGATCATATTGTTAGGCTTGAATGTTGAAGACAACCTGTAATCTTTTGTAGATGAAAACTTCTTCAATTATTCGACGATTGTAATGGTATACGACATAATTAATTATGACGGACATTTATAAAAATATGTCCTTACATAAATGAAATCAACTTTATCAACTTATCTTGTTTATTTTTGGTTGGTTGAATGACTTTGATATTTCATTAGTTCTACTGATACACTGAGATATTTGCCTAAATTTAGTATCAGTTACCAATGATATTATCATAGGTTCTACTGATATACTTAGATTTTTAAGTTTAATACCAATTACCATTGATGTGACCATAGGTTCCACTAGTGCACCTAGATTAAAATCAAAGTTTAGCACTAGTCACCCGTGGTATTGCTATAGGTTCTACTAATGCACCTAAATTTTTAGGTTTAGCCTATGTGGAATATGTGTCTATATTCCTATTAAGAAATCTTCATAACGTTCTTGCTCCATTTCGCTCAATTCAGATAAACCACCAATGGTTATGCCTGAACCTATTTGGTGAAGTAATCAAAAGTTACGACCAAGTACTTAAATCTTCCGTGGGTGGTCGATAGTGGACCGACCAAATCTATTCCCTAAATCGTAAATGTCCAAGGTGAAGTAATGGGAGTCAAAGCTGCGTGTGGAGTTTTACGAATGTTGGAGAACTTCTGGAACTTGTCACACTTCTTTGGAAAAGCTGTACATTCTGCCCTCATGTTCGGCCAGTAGTACCCCTAAGTGTTCATTTGCTATAGTAATGATATTTCCACTACATGAGCTCCATAAGACCCCTCATGAACTTCTTCTATCAGATCTCGAACCTCCATTGGGTGAATACAACGCTGCAAAGTAGCCGTTAACCCCTCCAGTATAGAATTCCTTTATCTAACACGTACCTTGCTACTTTATACTTAAGCTTTTTGGCCTCAACTAGGTCTGTTAGCAGAGTTCCTTCCTCAATATATGATCGGATGGGATCCATCCAAGAAGGTCTCATATCTATTATAATGAAATTAATCATCCAATCTTCATCAATACTTAGACTAGCTAGAATCTCAATGGGGATTATTCTCATGAGTTCAATCATGGTTGTTGACACTAGCCGAGCAAGTGCATCAGCTTGGGCATTCTCCAATCTTGGAATTTTGTTCATCCGAACAAAGGGCAATTTGGATATAACCTCCAAAGCTTTGGCGAGGTGCCTTGTCATCAATTCACCTTTGGATTCATACAAACTTAAGATATGATTGACCACTAATTGAGAATCACTGTGTGCCACAACTTTCTCGGCGTTTAATGATTGAGCCAAACTTAATCTCACAATCAATGCTTCATACTCTGCTTCATTGTTTGAGTCCTAGAACTGGAATTTAAGTGCGTACTCAATATTAATCCCATCAGGGGTATTAAGTATAATACCTGCTCCACTTCCTTTCTTAAACGAACATCCGTCCACATATGAGTTCTATACTGGGATGTTGTTGTCAAAACCTTGGTCTGACTATGTCCCATAATAGAATATATTCTTTTTTGCCTCATCATATTTGCTAGTCATCTCCTGAATCCTAGTTATATATTATGGTAGGTCGATAGTTACTTCGTTCGAGCTCTCCCTTGCTAGGGTCTTCTCGGGCTGTTGGTCGGTGGTGACTTCGGTTGAGCTCATCCTTGTTGGGGTCTACTCTACCTTAATTCCTTATTGCTCGAGAACCTTCGGATAAATAAATTCTACAATAAAGCCTGCTATAACTTGGCCCTTTAATGAGGACCTCGACTTATACACAATGTCATACTCCCCCAGTTCTACTGCCCAGTATATCAATCTCCCAGACTTCTCAGGTTTATGAAGAGCTTGCCGAAGGGTCATATTAGTGTACATCACTATAGTATGTTCTTAGAAATAAGGCTTTATCTGTGGAAGGCTTTACTGGCGTAGTAGAACGAGTTATGTACTCCATTATCTTCTCGTATCAAAGATGAACTTACAACCGAATCAGAAATGGCTAAGTACAAATGTAATTTCCCCCCAAAACTAGTCGGGAGAGTAATGGTGGTGATCCCATATATTTATTCATCTCTTGAAAATCTTTCTCGCATTCGTCGTTCCATTTAAAGGTCTTTCTCAGAACCTTAAAGAATGACAAACACCCGTCTCTTGCTCGGGATATGAATAGAAAAGCAGCTACTCGCCGAGTGAGCATCTGAACATCCTTCTTACAAGTCGGGGATTGTATTTCAATTAACTCCTTTATTTTGCAGGATTAGGTTTAATTCCCCTCTGATTTACTATGTACCCGAGGAACATTTGTTCAGATTAAACTTCATCTGGTGTTTTCCAACTGATAAAAGGTTTGGCTGAGGTCGACAATATGATCAGAGGCTTTTTTAATCTTATTTACAACTTTTGGTAGGTTATCACCTGCATTTTTTTAAACCAAATGGCATAACATTATAATAGTAAGTTCCTCGGGGAGTAAGGAAAGAGGTACTTTCCTAATTTTCAGTCTTTATTTTAATCTGGTTGTAACTAGAATAGGCGTCCATAAAACTCAATAGCTAATGTCCCAACATAGCATCCACAAGACGGTCGATCCTGGGCAAAGGAAAATGATCCTTTGGACATGCTTTATTCAAATCAGTGAAGTCCACACACATTCTCCACTTATTATTTTTCTTCTTGACCATAACAACATTAGCCAACCAATCTGGATATTTCACATCTTTAATGAATGAGGCCTTTTGAATTTTCTCTACCTCTTCTTGAATAGCTTGATTCTTCTCGGGGCTGAACACCCTGCACCTTTATTTCACTGGCTTGGCATCCTTGTTGATGTTGAGTTCATGGCAGAGGAAATTGGGATCAATCCTAGGCATATCCTCATAACTCCAAGCGAATACGTACTTTCTCTGTCTCAGGAAAGTCACTAGATCCTGTTTAAGAACAGGGTCTAGCGTTGAATCCATCTGTGTAGTTCGCTCTGGCTTGTCATTGTCTAAGATGATATTCTCCGTTGCTTCCATAATTTGGCCTTTCACCATCTCTGTCTCCTCTCTTGGATCTAAGGTTTCAACCTCAGATTCACTATTGGGCTCAGTAGTGTCTACTTGGTAAGTGGTTGTCTTCTTTTTTATTTCCTCAAGATCCTCTTCCTTCACAGAGGATTAGTAACATTCCTGGGCTACTTTTTGATCACCCTTCACTACACCTACTTCGAAGTTGATGAGGGAACTTCAAACACTGATGGACTGTTGATGGAACTGCTTTAAACTTCTTCAACCCTACTCTGCCCATGATGACATTTTAGGCTGACTGCATGTTCTTATCCATCATAAATAAACGAACTTTCTCGATTCAACTTGCTAGCCAGGTGACAAGCAACACCTCCAGCTTGATTGTGCCCAAAGGATAAAATTTTTCACCAGAAATATCGATCAAGGGCCCGTGGTACGGATCTAGCTGACTGAACTTCAAATCCATCTTTTGAAAGCAGGAATAAAATATGATATCTGCTGAGCTACCATTATCAATCAACACCTTAGAAACGATTGTATCCTGATATTTGAATTTGACCACCAAAGGGTTGTCATGGGGGTACAGAAGTCCTAATAAGTCATTTTTGGAAAACCCAATCACCAACTTTTCTTTATTCACCTTCCCCGGCCTATCTTCCTCGGCTAGATTGATTCTTTAGATGTAAGAACAAGTTAAAGCCTTATTGAGGTAAGCTTTTCTCTCAGCAGTGTGATCCTCACCTCTAGCGTGTCCACCTATAATCATCTGACAATCAAAGGAACCAAAACTAAGCGTAAATACCTCACATTTTGGTTGCTTTTTTTTGGGGAGGGTGTGTGTGTGGGGGGGGGGGGGGGGGGGGGGGGGAATCAGGATCATCTTCAGTATCATATTCATGATTTTTTTTTTCTTCTCTAGGCCTACATCGAGATTTTGACCTGCGTCAAGCTCCTCTATCATTCTGTCGATCAATAAACTTATCCAGTTTTCCTCGGCGGATGAGGGTTTCTTTCTCATTCTACAAAGCAATAAAATGATTTGTTGTATGCCCATATTCCTTGTGAAATTCATAGTATTTGGATCCGTCCCTCTTCCTAGCAGGTGCTCTTAATTTCTCTGGCCAACGTACCTCCTTGCTATGCTTAATTTCTTCCAAAACATGGTGAATGCCCATTGTTAATGGAGTGTAGTTATTATACTTCTTGAGCCTGTAATCAGTCTTCTTTTGTTTTGAATCTTTCTAATCCTTATGCTCCTTTTGCTCATTCTTCTCGGTTTTTCCCTTTGACTTTGTGATCGAGCTCAGCTTTGCTGCCATTTCTTCCCTGGCATTCATGATCATGGATGCCTTGGCCATTAGTTCCATCATTGTCTTAGGAGGATCTTTAGCGAGAGTGTAGTAAAGCTTATTTGGAAGTAGTCCACTCATGATAGCTGTAATAGTCGTTTTCTCCTCATAATAAATGACCTCCAATTTTTCATTATTAAAGAGAGTAATATAGTCTCTTGTACTTTCTCCTACATGCTGTCACATGCTTAATAAGTGAGCTACTCTCTTTACCGGCTTGGCCCCGAAGTAAAAATTACTAATAAATAGCTCGATAAGCTGGTTGAAATCATAAATTTTCCCTCGAGGAAGGCTATTGTACCATATCTCGGCAGGACCTGTTATGGTACCTGAGAATGACCTACATCGTATCTCGTCAGGAACAACGTAAATGTTTGCTACTGCTTGATACTATTCTTTATGAATAACATGGTCAGTTTTTCCATCATACTTAGGAGTAACAACAGGAGCTTTGAACTTCGAAGGACTAGGAAAATCCACAATAGCTTGAGCAAAAGGAGACCTTTTTACAAAGCTTCATTGCAAAGGGTTCTTCTCTTTTACAATTTCTCCCAACCTGTCTTCTAACCTCTGGATTGAGCCTTTCCATGCATAATTACCTATATCATATTTATGCGACGCAGTTCGGCTATTTCAACCAACTGTTTATGCTGAGCTTTCATCCTAAGAGGTCTGCTCGGCATGGAAAGATCATCGGGCGCATAATCTGGATTGGGATGATGCCTCATGTTGGTCCGTTGGTCATCGAGTATGCATCGACCATATCCTGGGAACATTTCTATTCCTTTTGGGTCCCAGATGATCAAAGGGCTATGCTCGGCTCAGCCTTTCTAAGGAACTTAATCTTTCAAGAGAAAAAGACTGCTCATTATATGACTTTAAAGTTCCGAGGGAAGAAATTACACCTGGACGATAGGACGTATCTATGGAAATCCTAGAGTGTCTATGCCTCCTAAGGGAAAAAATTGCTCCTGGACGATAGGATGTATCTCTATAAGTCCAAGAGTGGATATGCGTGCTGGTTCTTGGCGATGGCGATGGGATAGTTTTGTGAATAGACAAATGCAGGAGATCCGACCTACAGTGTTTGGGCCAATTGCCTAATCGTATCTTGAATGTCATCCTATCCTCTAGCAAGACTAGGGAAGATTCTGATAAGATCATTATTTATTGGAGGAGCGGATTGAATAGGCGGATTGCCATCATTTTTAGTATTGGACTCCGGAATGTGAGTCATCTTTGGGTTATCGTAAGTGTATGAGAGTGAAAACATTTAGAAATACGTTCCCACAGAAGACGCCAATCTGTTGATGTAAAAAACTAGACTAGGTCTAATTATTTAATCATAGATAAATATATGTAAATAAAAGAGAGACAAAAGATTTTCAAATGGTTCAGCTATAAGGGAAAGCCTATGTCCATTGTGTTTCTTGTATTCTATTTTTACTCTCGTGTTTTGAATGAATTGAACCTTCCCTTGATGAAGGGATTACAATGTATTTATAGTCTCGTAAGGAGATAAAGAGATGAAATGTAAAAGGATGGAATGCTTTCATAAATTAGGCCTTTACATCAGTACATGACTGTTGATAATGCACATGACTGTTGGCGCTTTGTTGACCCTGTTGGTCGGTCTTCTTATTGTTGGTCAGCATTCTGCATGTTGGTCGGCCTCCCATGTGTTGGTCGACGAGTCTATGTCTTACTAACTAGGATTCTTGCCATGTTGGATGACATGTGTCTGTCTCTGATTGGTCCACGTAAGTGGATAATTTTTGGTATCAATAATAATGTATTGAACAATTACTCTTACATTCTAAATATGAAACTGTTATGTGCTTATATATATATATATATATATATATATATATATATATATATATATATATATATATATATATATATATATATATATATATATATATATATATATATATATATATATATATATATATATATATATATATCTCATTCAAGCCATCATTCTTGATTAATAATTAATTTATGTTAAGAACGAAATCGGATCCATGTCGAGTGAAAAACTAATCTATAAATTTAGATAAGTACTAATCATTTTTTTGAATGGGGATGTTAAGAGGCACACCTCCTCTTTTCTCTCTTGAAGATTTTTCTAGAGAAATCTCTCCCTCTCCTTCTCGAGAGGCTTCTTTCTTCCTCCCTCTCATTCTCTCTTCCAAATTATAGATAATTCCATCACCATAGTAGAAATAGGATACTCCTCTCCCCATTTGGGATCTCAAGTGATAAAAACAATAAAGTATAGTAAAGAATGTCCAAATAAATAGTCAGTGTCTTTAGAGAGAGTGAGATGTGTCTTTGAGTAATAAAATTATGTCCTAAATATTGAGTTACTCTTATAATATTAGTGAGTCATTTGAGTGTGTATTTTGTGAGTCAATAATTGTTCTAAAATTTATACAATTATTTTTGTCTAATAAAATAATTTTATTTGTGGTTCACCGCTCTCGATTTTAACTCAACAATTTGGTATAAGAGCCAAATAGTCAGAGACCACTATATGCTGCTAAAACTAAGTACTGTCAATGGATCAAAAAAAGTCTAGTACTGTGTCAGCATAATTGGTCAGGGAACAGTTTAATTAAGGATGTAATTATGGCAGACTTGGTTAATGCATTTGATGGTGGGCTTGAAAAATTAAACCACACCAATTCTGAAATTTGGAGCACCTGCATGATGTCGTACTTGGAAGGACAAGATCTTTGGGAGACTATTCGTGGTAGAGACACTACACTAACCTCCCGAGAGCATGTTGAGGCTTTAAGAAAATGAAAAATAAGAGGGTAAAGCTATGTACGCACTCAAAATATCAGTAGACTCAAAATATATGGGGTATATCAAGGATTCGAGGACACTGAAGGACGCGTGGGAGACTCTTGCCTCTCTCTTCTTAAAGATGAATGACGCTCACTTGCAGATGTGGGAGAAGGAATTGATGATTTCCACTCATGAAGGTATGGCCCTGAATCAATATTTTAGGAAAATTAAAATTTATGTCAGGAAATTTCTTTGCTTGATCCTAACTAAAAAATTAGTGAATCACATATGAGTGGACCAAATACTGAATGTAATGGATTTATTATGGGAATATATGGTTGGAAAACTCAACCGACCTTAGTTGAGTTGGAAAAATTATTAGCCAATTTAGAGACATTAATAAATCAAATGAGTGGGGTCCTAATAAAAAATGAAGTAGAAGCACTGACAAAAGAGGAAGAGGAAGATGCATTGCTGGAAAAGGCAGCTGGAATGACAGAATTCTAGGACATGAAGTTAGGTCATAAGAATAGAGCTCATGTGCAGGGGAGCTCAACCAAATAAAGAAAAGGACCAGAGTCACTCACAGAATTTTAGGCGATGCAATAATGAATGTTACAACTGCAGCAAGAAGGGTCACTATATTAGAGATTGTTAGTACAATAAGAAGACTTTTGGTGGAAGTTAATGTTGTAACATCAAATAGCCAAGATACTCACAGTGTAAAAGAATGGGATTTTGATGCATCGTTCTCAGTATTTAAGTCCATAGTGGCAGTTTCTGCAAAGAAGGTGTTGAACCAAAGTTTTCTCTCATTGTGGGGCCTAAGTCTAGCACTATCAACTATGAAGATGATTTGATTACGGATTCAGGATGCTCCCATTATATGACCAGAGTTAAGAAGAAGTTGTCAGATTTGTTCGAATATAAAGGAAGAGAAGTTGTTGTGACTATTAATAACTAAAAGCTAAACAATTCACATGTTCGATAGAAAATTATTGCTCCTGGCTTCAATTCTATTCATGTTTAACCATAGAATGTCTATTACGTTCCAGGAACGAAGAAGAATTTTTTTGTCAGTATCATAACTGACATATTCACGATATTATGTGGTGTTGGGCCCAGATGATGTCAAGGTTTATCGAGATCTAAATCTGTCAGCTACACCCATTATGGAAGGAACACAACTATAGTCTATCTACATGATGTCGGCTAAATCATTATACATAAATAAGACTAAAAAAAATGAGACTGCAGATTTATGGCATGCAATGATAGGACATGTTATCTACCATAAGCTGAAGACAATGATACATAAAGAAACGCCCAAAGGTTTTCCTCGATTATAGATCCGAGAAGATACTGCCTGTGTAGGTTTGAAATATAGAAAGTCACACCAACTATCTTATGAGGAGTCAAAGTTCAAGTCTAAATAACCATTGGAGCTTTTCCACTTAGATGTGTTTGGACCGATAAAACAATTTACAGCTAGTGGGATGCATTACATGGTAACGTTCATCGATGACTTCTCAAGGTATGTATGGGTTTATTTTCTAAAAGATAAAGGGTAAGTATTAATGAAGTTTAAAGAATTTAAAAAAAAGATTGAAAGAAAATCTGGGAATAAAATACAGTGTTTGTGCATTGACAATGGGGGGAGATTATACATTAATAGAATTCTCCGACTTCCTTAGAGATTTTAAGATTCAATGACAACGAAGCTATCCAGGAACCCCAAAACAAAATGGGGTTACAAAAAGGAAGAACCGTCATCTTATAAAAACCTTCTGAGTATGCTCCATGACAAAAATGTTCCATGTCGATTCTGGGCTGAGTGTATGAAGACAACAATGCATGTGATCATTAGACTTTCGTATCAAAAGTTGGGAAACTTGTCACCATTCCAGAAGTTGTGGAACACCAAACCTATTGTAAGTCACTTTCGAATTTTTGGATGTGTATGCTATATGTTTGTACCAGACCATCTACATACTAAATTTGATAAAAGGGCATTACGGTGCATCTTCATGGGGTACGACAATGAGAGAAAGTGGTGGAGATATTACGACCCGATAACTAATTGATGATACACATTTAGAAATACGGTGTTCGATGAAGCTCCCTCTTGGTGGTCTTCACAATCAACGAAGCTTCTAGGTACTAAAGTCTTAAAATAAAACATGCAAGAAAAGATAGGGGAACAACCAAAAGAACAATTGACTATTATAGAAGTTCCCAATGAAGAAGAAGAGTTTGATTATGGTTCACCAAGGGAGAACATGTTTCCATCAGAGAGCTTCGTAGGAGGATCAACCATAGTTGCAAGAAGAAATAAAAGACAATAAGCCACAACTAAGGAGGTCTTTAAAGCTACGAAAGCCTAATCCAAAATTGGAAAATGATGCCCTTATTAAAGATGCTAAAAGAGGGCCTGCAAAGTTTGGAGAAGCCTCACATAGAAAGGACTGAACAAAGGCAATGGAGGAGGAGTTTTAGGCACTCAAGAAAAATGAGACATGAGATTTAGTACCAAAGACAAAGGATATGAAAGAGATCACCTGTAAGTGGGTATATAGGCTCGTCTAGATGGATCAATTGAAAAATATAAGGATCCATGGGTAGCTAGAGGATTCTCGCAGCAATATGGATTGGGCTATGGTAAAACATTTAGTCTAGTATAAAAGATCACAATAGTTAGAGTCTTAATAGTACTTGTAGCCAATAAATCTTGGAAGATGTGGCAGATGTATGTGAAGAATGATTTTCTATATGGACAACTTGATAAAGAAATATACATGGAGAAACCTACAGATTTTGAGGATAAAACCAAGCCCGACTATGTCTATAAGATAGGGAAAGCACTCTACGGCCTCAAACAAGCTCTAAGAGCTTGGTATGGCAAGATAACAGAGTTCCTAGTCAAATTTGAATACCCTGTAGCACCTTTAGACTCAAGCCTATTCATGAAAACATAAGTTGGAAAACTCTCAGTAGTACTGGTGTATGTAGATGATTTAATCATCACAGGAGATAATAATGAGGAGATTCAAAGGATAAAAGAGAACCTATTGGTGAGATTTCAAATGAATTAACTTGGAGAGCTTAAATAGTTTCTTGGGCTAGAAATCAATAGAAGTAAGGATAGAGTATTTTTGTGTCAATAAAAATATGTAACATATCTGTTGAACAATTACGAGATAATAAAGCATAAGTCAATATCAACACCAATGGAGGCCACCACCAAACCATGTGCTCGTGAAAGCAAAAACTTGGAGGATACAACTATGTTTATACATTTGGTAGGTAGTTTAATTTACCTAACACTCACATGACCTAATATAGCATTTGCAGTCGGTGTAGTGAGTAGATTCATGCAATGTCTAAAGAAACCTCACTTAGAAGTGGCCTAGGTAATATCCAGGTACATAAAGAGTACACTTAACTTCGACATAATATACAAGAGGGGTGATACGTGTAAGGTGATTAGCTTTTGAGATGCTGATTTTATTGGAGATCATGATACACATCGATCAACTACTAGGTATATGCTCAGTATTAGTTCAGGGGAAATTTCATGGTGTGGTAAAAGGTAACCTACTCTATCCTTGTCCACCATAGAATCTGAGTATAGGGATGCGGTAACAACAACTCAATAGGCTACATGGTTAATGCAATTAATGAAATATTTGTGACAACCAATTGATTATGCAATACCATTATGTTGTTATAATCAATCAAATATACACTTGGACGAGAATCCAGTGTTTCATGTAAGAACCAAGCATGTGGAAGTAAGCCATCGCTTTATCAGAAAGAAGGTGCTTAAAGTAGAAATAGAAGTGCAAGAAATCAAGACAGATGATCAAGTTGCAAACTTATTTACCAAAGGACTCAACGCTATAAAATTTGAAAACTTTGAGGGAAACTTGACATGTCTCTTATAATAACCCTGTCCAATATTTTATTATTTTTTCCCATGTAAATTGTAAATGTATGAAACCTCGGGATAGTTGAATATTTATGGACCTTGACGTAAATTATTGGAAGTTTTTGGGAAAAATTAGATATACAAAATCTGGATGGTTCAAACAAATTAAAGGTCACTTGAATGAGATTGTCATTTCATTCGAACAAAGATAGGTGGTTTGAAAGAGGGGCCTAGGTCATTCAAAGTGGATATCGAACGAGGATCAAATAAACCCCCACTGTTAGAATTCGTTAGAAGTTTGTTCGAAGGCCTGTTCAAACAAGAGCCCATTCTCGTTCGAAAGAGATCCAAAAATTGAGACATGTAGATTCTTGATGCACTGTCAACTTCCTGATCGTTAGATAAATACACGTGTCAAGCTCCTATAGTAACAAATCAATTAATGGATAAGGCTTTGGGAATTTTAGGGATTTTTCTCTTAGGGTTTTGCATAGTTTAGGAGAGGTTAGGTCCACTGGTAGTTCATGTGTTAAGATTTTCCTTCTCTCTCTATGCTCTCTAGAGCTCCCATTCCAAGACAAGAACCACCGTCCTTCCACCTTATTCCACCACATTTTAGAAGTATTCTACCATATTTAAGCCTAAAATATCCGTTTCCTCCATGGATGAACCAAACTACGAATTTTAAAGGTTTTGTTGGGAGTGTTTAGACATGAAGATGAAAGAGTCTTATGGAGTTTGAAGGGGTTTTAAAGGAAATTTCATGAAGGCAATCTTTGTGGAGCAAAGAAAACTCTGTAAGGCCACCTTAGGCAGTGGGAGGTTGAAATTTTCTTCAACCCTCATTCTATATTTGTTGGAGCTCTATTTGAGGTGGAAAATCATATTCTTAATCTAAGACTCTATTTTGCATATTAGTGTCTCGTGACTAGACTTGTCAAAGTAAAAAAGAATATACGTGTCAAGAAGATAATTTCTTAAGGTTTTGTATAAATGATTTCAAAGATTTTGAGAAAAATGCTATTACTCAAGAATGTTGAATAAATTATTAATTTTAAGAAGTTGAGTAATAGATATTTTATGAAATAAAATGTTTTGATAATAATATTGATTTGTTAAAGGTATTTGGTGAAAACATGTTCTAAAGTATCATGCAAAAATGAAGATTTTGTAAAGATGGACATTTATTTGAGTTCTGTAGAATGAAAATGCCTTATAGTCTTAAAAAGTATATTCATTGCAAGTAGTATGAAATTTCTAGATTAAGTTGTATGTTTAAACCATTTAAATGGATTTTTGGAGTTAAAACCTATCCTCTCATGCATTTAAACTCGTAGTATTTTGATGATAAACATATAAACAAGTTTAACGAAGGTTTTATTGGGTTTAAACATGAATAAAGAAGAAATAAATTTCAGTCCTTAATGTCAATGAAAACGCCGTTGGAAATGTGATAAATGTGAGGGTTTAATACTACACGTATTAATAGAAGAAAACTGTATTTTCTTATAAAGTGGTCCTTAAATGTTTAATGATTTCTAGAGAAAGAAAGTGATGAAATAAAAGGATTTACAGCTAGAGAAGTGTGTCTCTCCAAAGATGTTAAATAAGAATCAATGTGTTAAAACACTTAAGAAGTTCGTGTGGGTAACTTAAGGGTGTTTTGTGTTGGAAAAGGTATTAAAAAAAAGTGGTCCTAAATTAACATGATTTTGGGATAAAAACGATGTTGGAATAAAAACGACAAGAAGTGATGACTTTAAAGTGTAATACAAGTTGGGGTGAAACCTTGGATTTTGGGTTCGGTCGGGAAAAAGGAAAAGTAAAATAACATGGGAATTTGAAATAAAATGTTTAAACATATTAATTAGGACTCAATGACCCCAAAAGAGTTAAGGAGGGCCCAGAGCCCTGGGGTGAAAGACCCAAAAAATTCTGGCTAGATTATATGCTAGCATAGCCGGCGGTATGGAGGCCGTTAATAGGCAGATATTGAAATATTTCGTGAAAGATAATAGAAGTGGGAACACATTGAGAAATGGGTTGTGTAATGAATATATAAAAACACAACCTAACTTGAATGAATTATATAATGTTCCAGTAAAGTGTAAAGTGGACAAGTAATGTGAAAATTTATTAATGTCCATTAGGTGAAGGAATGGTAAAGTGAAGGGATTAAATGGGTAGGTAAGCAACCTAAAGAGGTTTAACCCACCATTTAACCCAAGGGTGTGCTTATGAACCATTTTCAAAAGAATAATAAGTATTTTCTAATACGGTGTTTTCTTGGGTTGGAAGGGTTATTTTTAATGAAAATACTAACGCGAATCGATATGAATAAAAAAGATGATTTCAGTAAAAGAAATATTTTTTTCGTAAACAAAGCGTCTTTGTTTAAAGTATTTAATCAGATGTGTTAGATCAAGGAATAAAATTTAAGTTAATAAATAAGGGAATTCTTTCATAAGCTTAAGGTGAATTAATCAGGAGAAGTAATGTTTTTGGAATAAAAACGGTTTCAGGCATTAAAGTATATATATATATATATATAAGGTAGATACATGTGCAAGTAGATATAACGTGTTAGAATTTCCTTTCTTTCTTTCATTCTATTTTATATTGTAGTATTGTCTTTTCCCACTAAGCATTTGGCTCACTCCCTCATCTTTGTTACCCCAGGTTGGGCGCAGTTCTGTATTTTGAGGGCATTGTCCAGGTAAGATTTCTCTTAATATACGTTAGTTGATCTGTATACCTAAATTCCATGAATGCTTCCCATAGGTCCCCCATATAGCTTGATTTAAATGGAAATTGCATGCTAAACAAGTGAAATATTAATTAAATAAAACTGGACTAGCAATATTATGTAGGCTATTTCATTGCATTTCACACCTAACACTCGGGTCGGATCGGGTCGACCACGGGTAACCCATAAATCTGTGTCGGGGTGTTACAAATAGTATCAAAGATCTAGGTTCAAGGTTCCTTTCCAGAGTGACGTTGTGAGGACGGTAGTGGATCTTTCGACGTCGGCGCTAGTTTTGGGTCAGTCACGCAAGATTGGTGACGATTTCAGTTCGTGTTCTCAACGATAGAGTCAAAAAGATTAGCATGAGTAGTAATAAATTTACAAATGGAATACGATCAAGTTGGTTATCATTAATCTCTTTTGCACTTCTTATTTAGTTATGTTAATAAATCGCGAGTGTTTGTGTGAGCCAATGGTGGATATACCGTGATTTTTAGTGTGAGGTTCTTGTGTATCATCACTTCATGATGCGAGAGATGCATTGTGATGCTGATATAACTTAATGGCGTTCATTGAGTTAGAGACATGGATTGTGCAAAGTCAATTTTAAGGATTAAACGAGTAGAGAATCATGCCTAAGTGATTTTAATTGGTGATAAAAATGTGTTAAGCTCATTGGTTAGGTACTTTCAGGCAGTTAGTGTCTATGATGTGATTATGCAAACCCAAGACGTGGGGGTAGTGTCATGTCCTAGATGATTGATGATTCGGTAGACATGAAGAACAACGTTGGTCAACACTTCGGGATATATAGTTAATCTAAGTCCGTAGAATACTACTGTTGACTGAAAGTTGTACCTCGGAAGGTATGATGAGAGTTACAGGCAAATTACGATAAGTAGGTTATGTATGCAAGGATGATGGCTGAGGATACTTAAAAGTGAACTCTAGATAGTCTTTAATGTCGGGGTTTTAGGAGATAAGTTCCAATTTTTTGGGATAGGACCTTTAGTGTTGTCAGTGATATAGACTTAGAGGTTTATAGGTTGTATCCAACGTCCTGTGTCCTGCCAGGATCCTTAGTAGTGTTAATTTATTATTTGGTACTTAACCTATGCTCACATCCGTTTGGAAGAGAGATAATATTACTATCTAAGTGTAAAGACCCATTTAAGCGACCTAAGTAATGGTTAGATGCAAGGTAATTCCAGCATGAGTGTGGCTTAACGACATCTTGGAATAGGACAAGTTGTATATGGCATCATTCGAAATTGAAATCGATTTGTTGTGACATCTTAAGGTGTTAAATGGTTAAGGTGAACCATATTTAGAGTCTTATATACTAGTCTCTTGGTGAGCACCTAATAGTTACAATATGGGAATTAAGAAATTTATAGAATGCACCTATGACGAGAAAGTCATGAATGACGAAGTCTTTTCGGATTTTAAGGATGTTTACGTGGAGTGTGTTGAGTGTCCTTAAGGAACCAGTTATGTTAGTCATTATAAAATGCCCGTGCTCTAGTAACGATTGTATTAAAGCTCATGTGATGATCTCACAATATTGGTCAAGGTATGAAAAGATTCTAATAGTGTACGTGTCGAGTGTTATCATTTGAATTGGCATACATGCGTGATGTAACCTTCTAGAGAAATTAAAAACTTGGGTCGTGAGTGGGAATGATGGTCGGATGTCTTGTGATGGCTATTGAAGGCAGTGTATCACTTAATTGTGAGGAGTATTGAGAGATGCATTCGGGACTTAGATTGGTGATATCATATTAGAGATTTGAAAATATCACCTAAGGGGGGAATATCGAAACATATGTTATTATAGCCCTAACAAGGTAGGGACTAGTTCTTGGCATGTCTTACCAACCTGATACGAATTAGATGATGTAGCCCTATGGCTTAGAATGCCAATGGAAATCGCTGTGGCCATCATGTAAGTTCAGTTTGGGCAGAACCTGAAGATAGGCTCGATGGCGACCTCGTATAGGAAAAGGTTACTATAAGGTGAATTTTTTGCTTAACAAGATACTGCCTAAAGAGACTCTAGGTTATGATCATGATATGATGAGGCAGACAGTAACCTAGTTATAGTAGTTTGGTGACTTCATCACTAGTAAGATGGATAAGTTCCCATATTAGACACTCGCCAACCATAGTGGTTCATGTGTGTCAAGGATGTTAGGGGGAAGGCCTTACTATGAAGGAGGGAAGATGGTGTTTGACTTTCTAAAGAATAAAGGGTTGTGTATTGGTTTCATCTTACGAGGATAAATGGTTGTGATTCGATTCATCACAGTCAGTGACTCGAGCTAGGGTGTGTTGCTAAGTTAGGACTTAGTGAGAACATCTGGGAGAAGTTGTAAGGATTCAAGCATGTGGAATATGTTTGCTTTTTATATACCATGGTCCATTTATTAAGGATGTGATTTTCTCATAATAATTGTTTATTCCTTTGATGCTTGTGTGCCCTTTCGATTTTGATGAATTGAGGCTTGGTATTCCCACGACTGTGGTAGCTCTAATTTGTACCATGCCATGGTACAATGAGGTTTTTCCTCGTAGAGTGTAGGTGGACTTGGTATGCTCAATGCAGCTTGGTAACTTCGTAAGTCACTATATGAGGTATCCTTGTTATTGCACAAAGTTTTGTGTATGGGTGGCTGTGCTTTCAGCCACACGATTTGCTCGTAGTATTTTCTTTCCTTAGGATTAGCATCCTTATGATTGGCCAGTATGGTTGTTGATGGCTCTGGGTATAAAGTGAAGGACGATGAGTTGAGGACATTATATAATGTTAAAACTTGAGGAATATTAACATTCAATGTTATTTTCCATGATGAGTGGATTAGCGTGATGCTTAGGTTTGCGTTCTATAGTTGGTCGCTTGAAGTGATCTTAGATTCATAAAAATATCTTGTGGGGGAGTGTTAGTTGGGCACACGAGTTATGACTTGGTAGGTGTGTCCATCCACGAAATAAGTGACTTGCGATATGAGGTTAACATCAAATGTAATGAGATTCAGTGGTCATGATGACCTGAGAATTTGAGGAAACTCAGAATATGTAGTCCTTAGATTCAAGAGGGTTGTTGATGATGAATCTGATGATTGGTTGTAATACAGTTTGCTCTTAGGCGAGTATCGAGCACTAAAAATGTTTGCTCAGTAGAGGTTCACGTATGCTTTGGGTATTAGAAAAGTTAGTCCTAAGACTTGATTGAGCGTGATCATCCAATGAGTAGAGACTCGAGGACAGTTATGTGACATAGATGTTGAGCATAATAATGAGCGTTGGAACTTGTTGCATGTTAGACTTTGGTGACAACCCATGTAAGAGAGAGTGATGTCATATTAGCTATCGAGTACTTTGATGATTTTCTCATAGAGGACTTCTATGGTTTAGAATAAGGGTTAGTGAATCCCATGATATTGAGGAATTGATGGATCGATATTTTTTGGGACAAAATTTCCTAAGGAGGGAAGAATATAATACTTGTGCCCAATGTTTTATTATTTTTCCCCACGTAAATTATAAATGTCTGAAACCTAGGGATATGGATCATTAATATGGACTTCTATGCCTATATTTGATTATTTTTGGACCTTGACGTAAATTTTCGGAAGTCATTGAGAAAAATTGGAGATTTAGAAATCTGGTTGGTTAGAATGAATGGAAGGTCATTCGAATGAAGATAGGTGGTTAGAATGAGAAGTCTAGGTCATTAAAACTTGAGATCGAAGGAGGACCGAATGATACCCCTCTGTTAGAATTTGTTAGAAGGTCGTTTGAAGGTCTGATTGAATGAGAGCCTATTCTCGTTTGAACGAGGTTCGATTCTAATTCGAACAAGATAAAAAAAATGAGACCTACAGATTCGGGATGTGCTGTTAACTTCCTGATCATTAGATTAATACATGTGTCAAGCGTCTGCAATAGCATATCAGGCCGTGGATAAGGCTTTGGGTATTTTAGGGATTTTGGCTATTTTAGGAGAGGCTAGGGCCACTCGGAGATCATTTGTCCTGATTTTGGTTCACTCTATAAGTTCTCTAGAGCTCCTATGGTGGCCAACCACTTTTCCAAGCCAAGAACCACCATCCCTCCACCCTATGCCACCACATTTTATAGGCATTCCACCATATTTAAGCTTAATATGTCCATTTCCTCCATGGATGAACAAAGCTACAAATTTTAGAGGTTTTTTTGGGACTGTTATGAGATAAAGATGGAAGGGTCTTATGGAGTTTGAAGAGTTTTTTAATGGAACTTTCATGGAGGCAATCTTTGTGGAGCAAGGCAACCTCTGTAAGGACACCTTAGGAGATGGGATGTTGCAATCTTCTTCAACTCTCATTCTATCATTATTGGGGCTCCATTTGAGGTGGGCAATCCTATTCTTAGTCCAAGACTCTATTTTTCATATTAGTGACTTGTGATTAGATTTCTTAAAGTAGAAAGCATATATGTGTCAAGAAGATAATTTCTTATGGTTTTGTATAAATGATTTCAAAGATTTTGAGAAAAATGCTATTATTCAAGAATTTTGAATAAATGATTAATTTTAAGAGGTCGAGTAATAAATATTTTATGAAATAAAATGTTTTGAAAATGATATTGATTTGCTAAAGGTATTTGGTGAAAAGATGTTCTATGTTTCTTGCAAAAATGAAGATTTTGTAAAGATGGACATTTATTTGAGTTTTGTAGAATGAAATTGCCTTTTAGTCTTGAAAAGTATATTCGTTGCAAGTAGTATGAAATTTCTAGAATAAGTTGTATCTTTAAACCATTTAAACGTTTTTTTGGAGTTAAAATATATCCTCTCATGCATTTAAACTTGTAGTATTTTGATGATGAACATATAAACAAGTTTAACGAAGATTTTATTGGGTTTAAACACGAATAAAGAAATTTTAGTCCTTAATGTCTATGAAAAAGGTGTTGGAAATGCGATAAATGTGAGGGTTTAAGACTGCATGTATTAATAAAAGGAAATTGTATATTCTTATAAAGTGGTCCTTAAATGTTTAATGATTTCTAGAGAAAGAAAGTGATGAAATAAAAGGATTTCCAACGTGAGAAGTGTGTTACTCCAAAGATGTTAAATAAGTGTCAATGTGTTAAAACACTTAAGAAGTTGGTGTGGGTAACATAAGGGTGTTTTGTGTTGGAAGAGGTATTACACAAAAGTAGTCCTAAATGAACATAATTTTGGGATAAAATCGAAATTTAAATAAAAATGACAAGAAATGATGATTTTAAAGTGTAACACAAGTTGGGATGAAACCCTAGATTTTGGCTTTGGCCGAAAAAAAGGAAAAGTGGAATAATGTGGGCATGTGAAATAAAATGTTTAAAAATATTAATAAATACTCGGATGACACCGAGACAGTTAAGGAGGGCCCGAAGCACTTGGGTGAAAGACCCAAAATCACTAGCCAGAGTATATGCTAGAATAGCCGGCGATATGGAGCCCGTGAAAGTATGCGGATATTGGAATATTTTGAGAGAGATAATAAAAATGGGAACACGTTAATAAATGGGTTGTGTAATGAGTATATAAAAAGCAACCTAACTTTAATGAATTAAATAATGTTTCGATAAAGTGTAAAGTTGACAAGTAATGTGAAAATTTATTAATGTCCATTAGGTGAAAGAATGGTAGAGTGAAGGGATTAAATGGATAGTTAAGCAACCTAAAAAGATTTAGAATTTAACACAAGGGTGTTTATGAAACATTTTCAAAAGAAAAAAAATTCTAATACGGTGTTTGCGCGTGTTGAAAGGGTAATTTTTAATGAAAATATTAATGCGAGTCGATATGAATAAAAGAGTGATTTCGATAAAAGAAATGGTTTTTACATAAAAAAAGATTCTTTGTTTGCAGTATTAATCGGGTGTGTTAGATCAAGGAATAAAAGTAAAGTTAACTAAAGAGAAAGTTCTTTCATAAGATTAAGGTGAATTAATTGGGAGAAGTTATGTTTTTGGAATAAAACCGGTTTCAAGCATTAAAGTATATATATGTATATGTAAATATAATGTAGTTGCATGTGTACGTAGATATAATGTGCTAGAGTCTTCTTTTTGCCATTCGATTCTGTATTGCATTATTTTATTTTCTCACTAAGCGTTAGGCTCACTCCCTTGTCTTTATTACGTCAGGTTGAGTGCGGTTTTGTATTTTGAGGGCGTTGTCCAGGTAAGCATTATTTTAATTACATTAGTAACTCTGTATGCTTGGATTTTCGAAACTCTACCGGTCCCTCACGTAGCTTGATTTAAATAAAAATCTCATGTTAAACAAGTAAAAATTTATTTAAATAAAACTCGACTAGCTATCTTATGTAGGTTGTTTCATTGCACATCACACCTAATGCTTGAGTCAGATCAGGATGGTCACGGGTAACCCATAAATCCAGGTTGGAGCGTTACATCTCTAGAGATGAGTTTAAAGAAAATATTCAATGTTGAGGGGGAGTTTTAAGAGTAAACACTTCCTTCTTTTTAACTTCTAGATTTTTGTAGATAAATTCTCCATCTCATTCTCCAGAAGCTTCTTTCTCCTTCCCTCTTCTTTCCTCTACCAATTTCTAGATAATTCCATCACCATAGTATAAATAGGAGACTACTCTCCCCATTTGGGGCATCAAGTGTGAAAAACAATCAAGTATAGTAAAGAGTGTCCAAATAAATAGTGAGTATCTTTAGAGTGAGTGAGGTGTGTCTTTGAGTAATAAGATTGTGTCCTAAATATTGAGTTAGTCTTGTAAATTAGTGGGGCATTTGAGTGTGTATTTTGTGAGTCAATAATGTGGTTCATCGCTTGCGCACTTTTTACTCAACAAGGGATGTGTGGATATGGAAGAGAGAGCAACTAACATTGCGAATGTGCGTGAGGATCTTAATAAACGTATATCATAAATTAATGATGATATACGTAAATTATTGAATGTTCTTATTAAAGATAGATATATCGGCAAGGTTGCCCGAATGTCAGGCCTACTGAGTATTTTAATTGAGAATATAACATATAACGAAATAAGTTAGGAAAAATTTATAAATTCCCCGAATATGATTTTCAAAAGATGTTTCACACGTCGACCAATGAGATATCTGTTATGGATCCACGCATGCGTATTAATACTACCAATGATTCCATATAATTTGATTTTGACAACTACTACCGGTCAGGGGAAAAAATTTTGCGAATAAAAAAACTTAGAGATCAGGCTACAAAAGATCTTGTATTACTATCCTCTTTTATTAGTAAATAATAATGAAGATTTATGTAATTTCTCTTTACTGATTTACTTTTATTTGTTAATTTTTTTAACAGAGGAATGTTTCTAAGAGAGGGTATCCGCATGTATCTTAGTATGCCATTCAATGATAAATATATTTGAGAGTCGTTTCCCCTTTAAAGTCATACTAGGTTTTATATATCATACTAATGTTAGTAGGAAGAAAAAGACAATTATATTTTGTGGATTTTGTTTTACATTTTTAGTGTTTTTTTAGTTTTCCCCTCATTTTTGCCAATATGTTTTTCCTGCTAATGAAGGCTCTGGTCAAAAGTTTAATTGTATATTTTTCATATTTTAAATTAGTTTTGTATCATAAGGAAATAATTGTAAGCATAATGTTTAATTTTTGGCATTTTATTATATTAATAGTTAACTTAGTTTTTTTTTTCATTTTTCTAATCTTGATATTATTTGCAAATTTTTGTTTTGTGCAGGTTTTAGTTGATGAGGGCTAGTGCATTGATGTATTATGTTTTTCTTACTTTTTTTTTATAATGCAATGGCGCTTTGTATTATTAGTTATCTTTTTTTTTAATCCTGATTTTACTTCTATATTTTTGTTTTGTGCTAGTATAACAAGATTGGATCAAGTTGGTAATGACTTTTGCATTGATTAGTTTTGTTTCTTGATTTTATATGTTATTAGTTTTCATTGGCCTTCTACAACTTTTTGTACAAAAGCATTGCAATGGTTCGTTTAAAGTGTTATCAATAAAATTGTATAATAAAAATTCCCATTACCAAGATAGTTAGTAAGAGATAGGATGCGACTGAATGCGAGGGGTTGGATGAGTGTCGATGTTTATTACATTCTTCCATTTTATTATAGATTCACTTGAAATCCGCGCAATGCGTGAATTTTTACAAACTTTTATATGCTATATATATTTATTATAAAATATAGTAAAAATATTTGATATCATAAAATTATATATACAGTTTTTCTCATTAATATGAAATAAATAATTTCAAAATTGATTTAATACCCAAATAAGAAGCCTAGTTGCATACTTCACCGTATATACGGTAATTGAAGAAAAAAATGAGAGGAGAACATGAATCTTGATGAGCAATGAGATTTCCACTAGCAAAATAAACGGTAATTGAAGAGGTGTGAAGATAGAGCATTTGAAGACAATAGTCACTGCAATGAGAGCATTAAAAGAAGAAATATAATAGTGGGACAATTTGGGGGGAATAATTCCAGAAGGATGGAAGCCAGATGGGTTGGAAGAGAGAGACGAAGGGAAATAGAATATCTCAAGAAGAGAAAAGGTGAAAGGGAGAGAGGAAGGCAAGCACCTAGGGATGAAATCGATTATCAGTAATCTCATAAAATAGGAGAATTCATTGTTGTATTGAGTTTTATAATATCTAATAGATTAATAGATTATTGATGTCATACAACTAATTTATTTGTAGTATTGCTAAGTGGGTTAATAAATGAATTTACAAATATTTTCCAAACATGTGAAGGTTCTGAGTCATGGTGAATACATGTGCATATTGACTATAAACAAAATGGAAACTAACCAAAAAGCTATAGTGAAGAACAGATAACACTTAAAGTAAACCTAGATTATTAGTTTTACTTCTTCATTTTTTTAAATCAATACATTTTAATGGTTAGATACCATAAAGTAGACTTATATATTTTATAAAAATAAAAATGGCACGAAGAATAATTTTGATATAATGGGATTTTATTATACACTCAATTTTGTTAAGTTGATGCTTTGCTGTCAAAGAAGCATAACTAATGGTTCAAGAAATCATAGTTCACATAAGTTTTGAAACTTTCATCTATTTTGACCGTAAAATTTAACAAAATTTGGAGGTATAAAGGATATTTTGGTCCATGGATAAGGTATTATAAAATAGAATTATATATTTATAAAAATAAAAATTTAATTATATAAAAAATGGCAGAAAGAATATTTTTAAATATGATATAATTTTATGATACACTCAATTTTGTTAAGTTTGAGCTTGTTGTGGAAGAAGCATAGCTACTTACTTCAAGAGATCGTAGTTTACATATGTTTTGACCCTTTAATTTATTTTGACCGTTAACTTTAATGAAATTTGGAGGTATAAATGATATTTTGGGTCATGGATAATAAAAAAGTAGTTTAAATACTAAAAAAACAATTTAAATATCTACTAAAAAATGTTTTCTAGAAAAACTATTTTTAATATTAAAATTTTTTTTTGAAAAAAAACAATTTTTTAACGTTTTTCTTTATAAAAAATAAATAATGTTTCTAATTTTTTTTCTTTACAATAATTTATTTAAAAATAATTTCTATATAAATTTTTTTTAAAACAACACGGTTTTAATATATAACTTACATGTAAAAAATTCAATTTTTATAATTTTAAAAATGCTGTTAAAAACTAAATCTCGAATTGTTTTTTAAGTGAAAGTAAGTTATTTTGAAAATCAACATTTTAAACCTCTTTAAAATAGATGAAATAAAAAATAATTATTTTTAATTTGAAAAAAATGTTGTATTCATAGAAAACATTTAAAAGCTTAAAAAAATGTTATCTAGAAATATAAAAAATAAAACAAATGCTTGTATAATACAATTTTTTATCCTCTTTATATATTGATTTTTTTTTTCAAAAAATAATGTCTATTTAAAGAAATTTAACATTTTTTTATAATAATAGTTCAATATATATATATATATATATATATATATATGTGTGTGTGTGTGTGTGTGTGTATTTTTTTATGTAAAAAAATATTTAAAGAAAATAGTTTTATCATTTTTATCTATAAAAAACATTTAAAAAAAATAGTTTCCAAATAATTTTTTTAAAATTCTATTTATAAATATTTTTATTTATAAGAAGCCAAATTTTAACATTTTTTAAAAATAATTTCTATAAAAAATGTATTTCGCTTCGTTTTATCATCCAAGTTTTCATTTAACTATTTTTAGTCCCAGTATTTAAAAAGTTCAAATGTAATTTAACAATATTTGTTTTTTCCTAATCAGTTTTTATGGGCAAGTACTATATTTACAATTATTTATTTACCATGTACACAAAATAACAAAAACATAAATGTCAAGTTCATTTTTGAGCATGTAATAGTATAATTAATGATTATTTAATTATCTTGGACTCAAGTTTCTATTCAAGGGTTATTTTAATTATCAATTAAACTAAATACCATTTTTACCCTAAAAATATTGTTTAAGTAAATGGTCAAAAAGGTTGAAAGGAACCAACTGACGCTATATATACTTTAGGGGCTTAATATGAAAAAAATTACTTTAAGGGCTCTACAAAAACTATTTTTATACTTTATGGGCCTCATAAGTAATGTACTCATATATATAAAGGAATTTCGTTCTACTTCTGATTAGTTGTCTTTCTACTATGATTTTTCTTGAAACTAAATTATTTTTTTAATCCAACATCTTTCATATTACTTGTTATAGAGGTTTTGACTATATTGGCAAGGTTGGGGCTAGGGTTATTGTTATCGCCCGAAATTGGTATACTGATTATATTAGCTTAATACAATAATGAACAATAAATAACAAAGAATATATTTATTTACCGAAATACTACCACAAAAGTAAAGTGTAGAGGGGTGAGGGAAAGAGAGGAATAAACCAGATTTATATGGTTCGACCCAAATTGGTATCTAAATCCACATATCCATTGTTGATTGTATTGGTTACTGGACAAATGTCATTGACAAGTACAGGAAGTAAGGTCTCACGTTCTCTTTGTATTTTGGAAACATAACGACAAGGATAATATCATTAGTTGCCCACATGTGGATAGTGTGTGAAACTTATAGGTTATTAGAGGAGGGAGAAAAGAAAGAGACAAATGTCTTACCTTTATATGTATGGTAAGTACACGCTTTATGTACATTGCGAGGGAATAATTATAAGTTAGTTATTGGTACATGGTGTAGATATATGCATATATAAACCACGTGCACATGCATATAAGTCGATGATGTCATTCAGTCACGAAGTACATGTCTATTATAATAGTGTTAGATAACATTGACAATTAATGGGTGCTAAACCAGCCAACTTGTGATCATTGCCGACCACATTATCTGGGTAGCTGTTAGGAAAAATTTTCCTTCTTTTTTGTATCACAGTCTATCCCATATTTATGGTATAATAATATCTCCCAAGACTTTGCTCACGAATTTAGCTCATTTCAATTCCATAGAAAGAGGGATATTCTAGATAGATGATAATTTAACTGAGTGAGTGAAGTTTTATCTACAAGGTCTCATCGAATCATCAATGAAGAGATATTTAAAGTGATTTATGAAGATCCAAACTGGGCAAGGGGTTACTTTTATAGCTATAAAGTCCAACTCCTTTAGTACCCTTAAGTGAACATCCCATCAATTAATCTCAAGCTCCTTCCCTATTCACTCTCATTATGAAGATTCTTGTCCAGTACCTATCTAACCCCAACTTTCATAAATAGTTAATTGTTTCCTCTTATAACCTTTCTAATAAGCAAAAAAGGGATACTGATGGTACCCTATTTTACACTGGGCATTTAAAAGGCTCACAAACTCCTCAACTACCCTCAGGAAAGAACAGAGGTCCCACACGTCAGCACAAGTGGGCTTAACGACGTGTAGGCTATATAGGTACTACGTGGAGGCTCCACCCTTGAGGCGAAGGTGTGGCACTGACCATTCCTGTATTACCGCTGGGTATGGGCCATATACAGGTGTCCTGCGTAAGGACCACCCCCAACTTGTGTGTGTTTTGTGGTGTCCGCTTAGGATAAGGGATTCCTCCAGACTTGCCGATAGAGAACGAATGAGACACCAACAGTAGATGCCCTTATGTATCATATACGTATATACGGACATATATATTTACCCATTTATACATTGTAGTATACCTTACATGGGATAGTGCCCTTTTCATCTAAAGACGTAGACTCTATTTTTATTGATAATATAGTTGGGTAAATAAAATGATGCGAATAATAAAGGATGAAGATGAGTCCTAACGAATCATGCAACAAACAATTATTAACAAGGATAATAATTGGATAGTCTAAGGGAGTAGACAAACATTAAATAAAATGAGTAATGGTGTAGCCAATTATTAAATGAGAATAATAATTTGGTAATTTAATAGAGTGAAATTGATAGTCTAATGGTGTAGATGACATGGAATATGAATTTAATTATTCAATGATTTGAAAAAATTGACAAGGATCAAAGGGTATGAATTATAAGGAAATGCTCTTAGTTTATGCATATTGAGAAATTTATATCATGAAATCTATTTGGGGATGGGGTGTCAGACATGAGGAACCACTTGTAGTTAGTGCATAATAGAAATGATTTATTCTTTACTTGGATGATTAAATAATGGAAGTTTATAATTGATATTCATTTGAGGATACGAGTAGGACTGCTTCTAGATGAGAGGTGAGCTACTCATTACATGTGAGTGTTGATGGGGAGGCATGAAATATGAGTTAGTAACAAATTGCATATTTACTAGTGAAGAATCCTTGCATACCTCGGGGTCTGACCCAAATTATAAATGTTTTCACCAATGTATTTTAAATGACAGGAAAAGCAGGACTGATGATGGATTATCTTGCAGTTGCATTAGATGTAGTGGATTTCGCTCCATTGACTCTAGTATAGGTTTTACTTCCTCTTTGTCATTTTATTTCGCACTGGGATTTGTACGGGCATAATCCCAAGTGTTACTTGTGTTAGTTGTATGTAGTTTTACATTATGTACATTGTATGATGATTCAGTTTTTATTATTCATGCGTCAAATCAATTGTATTTGAATGTTTTATCCATTGTGGATTTTGTTAAAAAATAAACAAAAATTTATTTCTTCAGTGCTGAGAATGATATAAATTGTTGATAAACCCCATCTTTGACGTATCGTGCCTGGCCAGCCTTTACGTGAGAAAATGGGGGTTGTTACACCATAGTGGAGGATTCCTTATATATGTACATATAACCCTTTTACACTGTAGTTAACTCCTTATATATGTACATATAAACCTTATCGAAAAGGTATTAAGAAGTGAATAATTATTAATAACCTGGAATGATTAAAGTTTGAGTCAAGAGGACAACTTGCTAAGAGTATTAAATGTACGAGTAAGGTTAGTTTAGGGTTAACTATACCTATAATATTTGGGAAGGTTAGTTTGGGAATAACTATGCCTATAGTATTTGGGAAAGGTTGGTTGGGAATAGCTGTACCAATATCAATAAAGAAGTAATAAGTTATGAAGAAAATGTAATTTAAGTCCAAAAAAGAATTTTATGAGACTTAATAGTTAATCGAAAAGTAGTCGTAAGATAACGACTTAAACTGAGTTATGGAATAATTGACTAAAATGTTATAGTTAAACCAAGAGGGTTGTAACTTATCTGGATCAAGATATCCTTGGATTTAAGCAAGGTTCTAAAAAATGCGAGACGTGATCGAGGCGTGGAGGCCAAGCCTTAAGCCTTAGGAGCCTAGGCGGGCCTTAGGCGTAAAAAGGCGTCAAAGGGCGTTTAGGCCTTCTTAATATATTTTAATATTTTTTAATCATAACAAGGCTATTAAAATACTAAATTTGTACATATAAAAAAATATGCCTGAATATATGCAAATTAAAATATTATTTGATTATTTTGGATAAGATAATTGTCCGGTTTGTAAAATATTTTTTTAAAAGGAAATATCGTTTCACTAAAGCATTGTTGTTTTTAGAAAAAAGTGCGCCTTGAGGGTTTTACCAAGAATAAGGAGTAAAAAGCATAAGGCGGGGCATTTCTCCCAAGCCTCAAGCCTAGGCATGCCTAGGCGAAGCCTAGGTGGTTTTTTTAGAATAGTGAACTTAAGTAGTTATAGAGTAATTAATTATACATATTGGATGATAATATGTATTTTTGTGGACATACCAATGTTTGTGGACCGCCCTATCATCTTGGGGATTCGCGCATCTGGACTAGGTACCACACGTCAACACAGGTGGGGTTTAGGGTTTAGGGGTTAGGTTGGGCTTGACGATGTGTAGGTCATATAGATACTATGTGGAGGCTTAGCCTACAGGGAGGTAGGTGTTGACACTAACCCTTCCTGTGTCACCGCTGGGTATGGGCTGTGCACAGGTGTCCTTCATAGGGACTGCCCCCAACTTTTGTATGTTTTGTGATGTCTGATTTGGATAAGAGTTTCCTCCGAACTTGCCGATAGAGCAAGAACGAAATACCAATGGTAGATGCCTTTGTGTGTCGTATATATATATATATATATATATATATATATATCCATTTACACATTGTGGTGTACTTTATATGGGAATGTGCCCTCTTAGTCTAAAGACGCAGACAATGCTTAATTATAATAAAATCGGGTTAATAAAATAATGTGAATAATTAAGGATGAAGATGTGTCCTAATGATTAATGTGGTAGACAAATATTAATGAGAATAATAATTGAGTAGTTTGGGGAAGTAAAAAAAGAAACATTAAAGAGAATGAGTAATGGGGTAGCCAATTATTAATGAGAATAATAATTTGGTAATATAAGAGAATGAAACTTATAGTGTAACGGGGTAGACGAAAAGAAATATGAATTTAATCGTTAAATGATCGGAAGAGATAAACAAGGGTTACAAAATATTATGACGTTGAATATGCACCTAGTTTATGTAAATTGTGAAATCTATTCTGGGATTGGGGTATCAAATATGAGTACCCACTTTTAGTTATTGCATAGATGAATGGATTATTCTTTATATGAATGATTAAATAATTGAAGTTACAATTGTCATTTTGATTGAGGATACGAGTATGACCGCTTCTAGATGAGAGGTGAAGTACTCATTACATGTGAGCGTTGATGGGGATACGTGCAGTACGAGTTAGTAACAAATTACATATTTACTCGTGGAGAATCCTTGCACATCTCGGGCTCTGACCCAAATTACAAATGTTTTCTCCCCAAGTATTCTTAATGATAGGGATGGAAGGACTAACGATGGATCAAACTTTCAGTTGCATTGGACGTAGTGAATTTTGCTCCATTGATTATAGTAAAAGTTGTACTTCAACATTTTTTCATTTTATTTCATACTGGGATTTTTTCGGGCATAAGCCCAAGGGTTTATTTATATCAGTTGTACTTAGCTTTACATTATGGACATTGTATGATGATTTAGTTTTTATTATTCTTGTGTTAAACCAGTTTTATTCAGATGTTTTTATTCATTGTGGATTTTGATATAAAATAAAGAAATTTTTTATTTCTTTAGTGCTAAAAATGGTAAAAATTCTTGATAAGCCCCATATTTGGCGTATTGAGGCGGGTCGGCCTTTACATGAGAAAATGGGGATTGTTACAGTTGGTATCAGAGCACGATTTTAGTGTCCTTAGGATCTATGCTTAATCTTGTAACGTTCTGCATTGCATCCTTTGATGTATAGCTCTATGATTAGGAATCATTACATTCTTTGTGATTCGTCACTACCCATTAGGTCAAAGGGTTAGTTTTGGAGAGAGGGCCATAGAGACCTTGGTGTGAGTCGTTCATTTGTGAGAATTTCGAGGAGCTCGAATAATTTAGTCCTTTATAGTTTAAAGGAAGACATTTAGAGAGTTTGAGGATGTGGTCATGTCCAATAATGCACCAGCAGAGGTTAGTGATTCGTATCAAATATTGCATATTTTTGCCCTTTATCTTTATGCATTCTAGCACTTTTACGGTCCTAAATGCCTATAATTATGATCATTAACCAGACAACCCTGGATTTGGATATATACATGATTTACAGGGGTTATTTGTCTTTTTGTAGGTATTGGAACGCTAAAAGTGAGGTTCGGTTGCATTTCGGAGAAGTTCCATCCTTGAATGCTAATTCAAGGGAATTTGGTCTTTTCAAACTCACTATTTTTTATGGAATGAAGTTACCAACATGTATATCATCAAATTATCCTTCCGTGGCCACTGACCGTGCGTCATTCTGACTCCGTATGTGGAAGTTATGCCCATTTTCGAAAGGTTTTGGTATTTTCTTCTACTTTAAGGGCATTTTGGTAATTCCATACTGCATAATTTGGAGGGTTTCAAAACAGAATCATGTAGATAATTGAATTAGCTTCGCGTCGGTTCCGACCACGCCTCATTTCGATTCCGTATGAGGGAGTTATGGCCATCTCCAAATGTGCGGTCGACCGGTCCCAAAACAGAGGTCGACCGGTCCCATCAGATATGGACGAAAATTGACTTATTTTGGGTTTTTTGGCTTGGTTTTGTTTGGGGTTTGTTTTGGGGTATAAATATAATGTTGGGGGCTTTATATTTGTTGGAGATATTTCATTTTAGGTTGGAGATAGGGGAATTTTGGGTGGAGCTTCTCTTCCTAGGGTTTCCACCCATTTGGGTATTGTAAGCACTATTCATTATCTCCTCCATTGTTATTAATTGTTGTTTCTTTGTTTAAGCTTTGTGTTGTTCATTTCTTGCTTTATTTACTTGCTTTCCATTTATTGCCTTCTAGTGTAGATTTACTTTCTTTGACTTATTTCTTGCTATTTACCATGCTTTGTAGCTAGGTTAAATTGGGTTGTGTTGGATTGAACTCACCTAGGGTTGATGTGTTGCTTTGCTTTGGTGATGAAGTTTACGGGTCTATTTCGAGTGTGTTGCCCTAGTTATTACGTTTAGGGGATTTGACGGGGTATATCATGTATGCTCCATGCTTACGACCTTGCGTGCGTAATTTTTGGGATATTTGTTAACACCAAAATCTTATTAGACTTTTATGTGAATTTAGGGGTGTGACAACTCTTGATTTAATTAACTGTCGAAACGAGACGTGATCTTAATAACTCGTCGACCCATGTAACCATTTTATACTAATTAACTCGGGGTGAGGGATATTCGACGCAACCTATAGTTTTTATTCACTTTGTTAACATAGTTTAATTACACTCGCCTAGTTTAATCTTTTCTCTTTATTATCTTTTCCTTTTTGTTAAAATTACCTTTTACACTTTTATTTCGGAATATTAAATCATATAAATTCTAGCAACTCGTCTCTGTGGATTTTCGATACCCGACTTACCGCTATACTCACCCGTTGAGTGTAGTCGTAATTTAGGTTTTTGTATAGTTCAGGTGAGCCGAATTCAAAACGACCGGCGCGTAGGTGACTCTCGCGCCGCGAAAAACCTTGTCTGTCAAATGGCGCCGTTGCCGGGGATGAGTTTGTCTTAGACTTTATTTGATTTAGTATTTCATAGTATTTTCTTTCTATTTGTATTATTTGCTAACTTTTTGTAGGGCTTCCACATTTGAGCACTTAGAAACGCTCGAATTCTTTCCGCGCGCACCTACTTTGTGGAATTCGCCACTTGAGCCATTTTTGGGGTAAGCATGTCTTATTCCAATTCTTTCAGTAATCCTTGTTATAATTCTCAAAATTCTCGTAAACCTATGACTTTCGATGAATACTTAGAATCCCAAAAATTTGCAAATTCAAATATTACCTTGGGCGAGTATAACGAAAGTCAAAATTTAGGTTATTGGAATTTTGATGATGATGATAATGATTTTGGGCCTTTACCTCCTTATAATAGGAATTTTGAAACGAATTGCAATAGTTTTCAAAATTCCTATAATAATGAGTTTTCGTTTAAGTCCGATGGTAATTTTCAAAGTTTCCATTCTAATGCATCCGCACCTCGACCTATGACATTCGGTGAGGGCTTGCGTATGTATGAGAATGAGAAAATTGAAAATCAATATCGGGAAGAAAATCGTTCGTGGGAACATGAGTTGGATTTATTATTTGAGTCCGACGATGATTTTGCTTCCGAGACTTTTGAAGTCGAGGAATGTTTTGAACCAAATGAAGTACTTGTACCTACTTTGGAACAAGCCATTCTAGACTTTGCCCATCTCGTAATAGATATTTAAAGTGAGGATGAAAATGACGTAATATCTATTTGCAATGAAATGATTTCTTCTTTGGCCCCCAAAGAAGAACATTTCATTGAAAATGATATTATTTCCTTTGAAATTCCAACTTCATGCGATGATGATTCATCTCATGAGTTTGAATTTCTTTCATCCCCATTTTCATTCTCTATTACCCCACCGGAACAAGTACCCGATGATTCGGTTTCGAACTTTAATGTTTTAAACCCTATCGCCGATGAGGAGTACTTGCTCGAGTCGCCCTCCACGATCGCATCTTTGCCTTTGTGTGCGCCGCCTCCCATTCCAACTTTAAAATCATTGGGAGGATATTCGGCTTTTCTCGTTCCCCACTTGTTTTTGTCACCCGTTCAATCCAAACCCCCCATCGTCCCTCCAAAACTTTTAATTGGCGATGGTTCATTTCTTTCGCCTTACACATGCCTTCCGTTGTTAAAATGGAGTTCATATTTTTCGAAAGGCATGCTTGTATGTGAGGGTACACCGGTTATCCTCCAAAGTATAATCGTTCTTATGGTGGACCCTCGGCTATTTAGACTTCTAGTGTACAGTTAGTGTGAAGTCTAAATAGTAGGTTGTATATAGTTAGCTTTTTATTCTTTCTTTTTATTTTTTTTCGTTCCTTTTTAATTTAGTCTAATGTAATTAGTTAACTTTTTATTATTTGTTTTTGCTATGCTCGGTACTAACTTGTTTTGTAGATTCTTTGGACTTGTTCTTATGGGGATCGCTCCACTTTTGGGTAATATCGCTCTTTTCCTCTCTTTGACTTGGTTCTTAATTTACATTGAGGACAATGTCAAGTTTTCAGTTAGGGGGTGTGGGATATTCTATCCATTTCTTATTTTAGTCCATGTTTTTGCTCACATGTTAGTTACTTAGTATGCTTTTCTTAGAAAAATTAAAAAATTTCAAAAAGTTTTTCTTTATTTTTCTCCTTTTTTGGACATTTTGCCTTTGTTTCCGATGATAAATTTTAATAATTGCCCGATCCAATAGACACCCCAATGATGCATGTTCTCGATTTTAGAAGTTATTAGACTTTAGTCTCAATTATTGATATGATGAATAACTTCATGAATTAAACTTTAATCCCATGAGCACATGCACTTTTATTGTTATATTGATTTGGTTTAAGATTTTTATAACTCGGTAATCTTTTGTTGCATTGTATATACTTACACCGAGTAAGCTTTGTACCTTTCGTCGTTTGTGAGTGTTATACACTATTCTTTCCTCATTGAAAACGTTGAATACGTTGGTAATCTCACTATTCTTTCATTTCACCGTTCATTAATTGAGTTCATACTTGAAATGTGTTACTTGAGCATGATTTTCATATATTATTTTGACTCGAGAATTGCGTAAACTTTGTGAAATGATCATAGGCCCTCTTTGTTATGTAACCCATATTAGCCTTGACCTCACCCTTATATGTTTACCCTCGTTAACCCCTTTGAGCCTAAATATTAGCCTTTCGTTTCATAACCCCATTACCATAACTAACTCTAAATTGGAGTTTTAGCCCATACATACACTTTCCATACCTTTGTTTGGAATGTTACTTGGGATTGAATGATGTTGTTATGATGCCAGTTGCAATTTAGGCATATGAGAGTTTGATAAGTAAAGAAAAGAAAATAGTGAAAAAAGTGAAGAAAAAGAGAAAGCAAAAAGCAAAAGAAAACAAAAGAAAACATGAAAAAGAAGAAAAGAAAAAGAAAGAGAAAGTTGTAAAAGTTGTATATAGTTCAATAAGCTTTGATTACTCTCCCCGATTATATATTCGATGCCTTTTGGAACTTGTTTTCCAATTTTGATATTGCCCGCGTTATCCCATTACCCCGAGTTTTCATTCCGAACACTTTGAATTCGTACATATATTCCTTCGTTTCGTACCTTAGACATACCTACATCATAACCCTAGTAAAGTCCTATGTGATCTTAGGTTGATGTAATTTAAAAGTCATAATAGTTGTGATAATATGTGAAAATGCATTTCGCCTCTTTTAGTGAGTGGTATCCTTTCATTGAGATTACATTTTTCAGTTTATATATAGCGTTCTTCATCTATGACATGTGTGCGGCCTAGTTTCCATTTACATTTACTCCTAATTCCCGCATGTTCCATGTGTTACCTCCCTGTTTCGAGTGCTTTCGCTTGATGAGTGTAATGCCCGTGAGGATTGAATATATATGCTTGCGTTAATTTAGTATCCGATTTATTTATGTTTTTGCCAAATCACACTTTGCATGTGCTCGCTCCCCTCCCACATTTTAAGATTTTAATTCTATGAGGTGCATTCTATAATGTTAATGATTCAGACTTTTGTGTGAATTCATTCACTTTGCTAATAATGCATATGAAATCTTTTTATCTTTTGTTGGGCTTGTCGGATGTTGGTTTGGGCATATTTTGAGGAAACCATATGATGTTTGTGGGTACCATCCCTGAAAACCCTCACGAGACGACACTCGTCCACTAGGGTAACCTAGGGGTTTAACGGCTTATTGCATATGGTAAATGCAATCGTGTTCCGTACGAAAGTGGCAATTATATTTCGATGCATTTATGCATTTTGTATTTCCTTCTATGGACTGGTTTTGTTTGTTTCATCACTAGGGACTAGCAAAGTTTAAGTTAGGGGGTGTGATTCGTATCAAATATTGCATATTTCTGCCCTTTATCTTTATGCATTCTAGCACTTTTACGGTTCTAAATGCCTATAATTATGATCATTAACCAGACAGCCTTGGATTTGGATATATACATGCTTTACAGGGGTTATTTGTGTTTTTGTAGGTATTGGAACGCTAAAAGTGAGGTTTGGTTACATTTCGGAGAAGTTCCATCCTCGAATGCTACTTCAAGGGCAATTTGGTCTTTTCAAACTCACTATTTTTTATGGAATGAAGTTACCAACATGTATATCATCAAATTATCCTTCCGTGGCCACTGACCGTGCGTCATTCTGACTCCGTATGTGGAAGTTATGCCCATTTTCGAAAGGTTTCGGTATTTTCTTCTACTTCAAGGGCATTTTGGTAACTCTATACTGCATAATTTGGAGGGTTTCAAAACAGAATCATGTAGATAATTGAATTAGCTTCGCGTCGGTTCCGACCACGCCTCATTTCGATTCCGTATGAGGGAGTTATGGCCATTTCCGTGCAACGCGTCAAAATTGGTTCGGAGTGGAAAAGTGGAGGCAAATTCCAAAAGTGCGGTCGACCGGTCCCAAAACAGAGGTCGACCGGTCCGATCAGATATGGACGAAAATTGACTTATTTTGGGTTTTTTGGCTTGGTTTTGTTTGGGGTTTGTTTTAGGGTATAAATAGAATGTTGGGGGCTTTTATTTGTGGGAGATATTTCATTTTAGGTTGGAGATAGGGGATTTTTGGGTGGAACTTCTCTTCCTAGGGTTTTCACCCATTTGGGTATTTTAAGCACTATTCATTATCTCCTCCATTGTTATTAATTGTTGTTTCTTTGTTTAAGCTTTGTGTTGTTCATTTCTTGCTTTATTTACTTGCTTTCCATTTATTGCCTTCTAGTGTAGATTTACTTTCTTTAATTTATTTCTTGCTATTTACCATGCTTTGTAGCTAGGTTAAATTAGGTTGTGTCGGATTGAACTCACCTAGGGTTGATGTGTTGCTTTGCTTTGGTGATGGAGTTTACGGGTCTATTTCGAGTGTGTTGTCCTAGTTATTACGCTTAGGGGATTTGACGGAGTATATCATGTATGCTCCGTGCTTACGACCTTGCATGCGTAATTTTTGGGATATTTGTTGACACCAAAATCTTATTAGACTTTTATGTGAATTTAGGGATGTGACAACTCTTGATTTAATTAACTGTCGAAACGAGACGCGATCTTAATAACTCGTTGACCCATGTAACCATTTTATACTAATTAACTCAGGGTGAGGGATATTCGACGGAACCTATAGTTTTTATTCACTTTGTTAACATAGTTTAATTACACTCGCCTAGTTTAATCTTTTATCTTTATTATCTTTTCCTTTTTGTTAAAATTACCTTTTACACTTTTATTTCGGAATATTAAATCATATAAATTCTAGCAACTCGTCTCTGTGGATTTTCGATACCCGACTTACCGCTATACTCACCCGTTGAGTGTAGTCATAATTTAGGTTTTTGTATAGTTTAGGTGAGCCGAATTCAAAACGATCGGCGCGTAGGTGACTCTCGCGCCGCGGCAAAACCCTGTCTATCAGTTAGTTCGTTTAGACCAGGACCCACAACGATATGGGTGTCAGATTATAAATAAAATTATTTATGGAGAAAGAGACTAATGATAGTATCAGTGGCAAATAAGTTGTTTTCCTACTTTTGAGTATATGGGATATATTTTGTTTGATATTGGGATTTACCGTTCACTTGGGTTTTGTTAGTACATTGGAAAGTATAGACTTTGAATTTGGGAAGCTTATGTTATTTTAGGCCTATTTGATAGCAATGTAAGAGTGTGATATTTTTCTTAGGAATGAATTTATATTTACACGGAATATGTTAATATCATGTGGACTGCTATGAGCTTTGGTCAGGTCTAAAGGATAAGGTTGACTAGGAATTTGTGCTCACCGTAGTTGTGATGATTATTGTGATAAATTTTATAGGTGAGCCTAGTTTTGAAATAATAAATTTCAATGGGAAATTAGGTCGTGCAAGAACCTTTAGAAAGTTAAGTATGCTTTGGGAAGCAATGAGTGAGTGTGATTTAAATTTTTTGAATAACTTAAGGAGTAGACGAGTGTGAATAAACTCAAAATTATGGGATAAATTAGATTATGCTCAGGTTAGAGCAAGGGCCTTTTATGTGGAGGAAAGCGTTTGCGGGATAACGTAATAGTATAATTTGAGAACGTATTGCCTTAGCAAGTGTAGGCAACAAAGTAGAAGTAAGGCTAGTGATAGCTTTATTTGTTGAGATTATGTATAATTGTGTGTAACGTTGGTATAATGATGTTGTCATTTAGGTGGTAATGGTAGACCTGAGTAGAATGGGTTTGCCTTTGAAGACTTAGAAATGAGTAAGTGCTTTATAGAGTAAATTCGGGCAGAGAATATCCTACGTAGATTGTGGTAATTGAGATATCGAGTATGGTAAGGTGGTTTGACTTTAAAGGAGTTTGGTATAACTCTTATAACGGGATAAGTGGTTGGTTTGGAAAACAACAAATATTGAAATTTACATGATTAGCGCAAATGATTATTTTTAATTTCCCTTCCTGTCTTGGGTCGATGGATCTAAATAACTGACTAAGCTGTGCAGTAGTGTATCAGGAGGGTTCCTTGTTTGGATTTCGCTTGCGAGACATCCCACCACGAAATTGACAAAGTTCGGGAGTTGAGAGAAGTTGGACCCTAATATGGTTATTTCTTTTTACATGTACGTATGTGGTGGTATTCTTGTTGTATGGATATGCTTGGTATTAATAGTACATATTAGATGTACGTATATGTGTCATTCATCTTTGTTAATGATATGTGTGTACATATAAGGTGGAATATATGAGCACCTCAATGATGTTATTATAGGCACGGATGAGCCTTTTCATCTATCTCATATGATATGCGTATGGACTAATTGGGTATAAATATAATTTAACGGTGCAAATACAATGTGGCTTCATGCTACTTTGAATTCTGAGGACGGAATTCCATTATGGTGGTGGTGGTTGGATAATGTAATACCCCATATATTTTTGGAATAAAATAAAATTTAGTAAGGATTTAATTAATTCGGCTAAATTTGTTAATTCGGGTTGTGAGTAATTAGACTCAGTATTATTTATAAATTTTAGAGTTGAACTTTAATGATTTGGGATAAATCTAAAAAGGGATTTTTTATTGAGTAAAAAGTAATTACATGTGTCATGACACAATTAAAATATATTTTTTATAAAGATATTCAGGGAACACTTTGAGAGGAATTACGGGCCTGTTCGGGTATTTTAGTCCTTTAGGAATGGTCGCTGGATATATATATATATATATATATATATATATATATATATATATATATATATATATATATATATATATATATATATGAGTTCGGTAGTTATCGAGCTAATTAAATAAGGTATCCGAGCTCATTTGGGGGTCAAAAGTTGGGGCCTAAAGCTCAACTCGGGGTTTGAAGATTAACAACATATAATTAGTCTAAACCACTCATATGGAAAGAAAAACGTTAACACGATTAATCTCATTTGGACAATTAATAAAACCTAGAGTTGTCACCCTCTAAATTATCACAAAAGATTAATTTGAGTTCAATGTCAATGAATATTCCTAGAAGTACATATGAAATATCATAAATACAGCACATATGTGATGTACAATGTTCAATTCCTAGGCACAATACCATAAATAGATAACCCATTAAAGCTGTCCTAAACCATCATACCATAGTAAAGCAATTAATCAACCCATGTGAGTTTAACAATCTTAACCTAAATTAAATTACTTACAAAGCATGGTAAGTAACGTGTATTTAATTAGAATAATTAATTAAGCAAGAAACCTAATTAATCAAAGTAATAACCTAATTATCAAAATGAAAAATAATAATAAGAAAGCTTGAATTAATTAGAGAAGAAGGTTAATAGTAACATAAAATGACCAAAAATAGCAAGTCATGGTGGAAGGAGGATAAACTCCCTAAAATCATACTCCAAACCCTAAATACCCCATGAAAACTAAGAGAAAAAACAGCCTCAAAGGGAAAACCACTTCATTTGTTGTTCATAGCAAGTGGTAAAAATCCAAGGCAAAGGGATGGTAAAACAAATATCTTAACAAAATCACAAATCATCGATCGATCAAACTAAAAGTTTCCCAATACCTTCCTTCAACGACAAAATTGGAACCATCAATCGGTTGATCGATATTATGTTTCAGTCCTAAGCCTTTGCCTTAAAAACAAAAAAACTACTCCTCAGGAAAATAGTCATAACTCGATTGTTAGGAACTAGATTAATGCATCTTCGACGACTATGCGAAGCTACTCGGAGAGCTACAGCTTTCGTGAAGAGTTATGACATGAAGCTCGAATGCTGGAATGACTAAAATCCCCATGAAGTTTCATATTGCGTTGAAACTTTCTCAAAAGAACCAATTGTATCGTTAAGTGTTCCAATACCTATAAAAACCCACATAAACCTTGCAAAGCATACATATACCAAAAACAAACATTACAAAGTATATGCCCTTAAATATGGGAATTAACCAATATAATTATGCTATAATGCTTAAGTATAACGGGCGATAATATACATTATTCCTGACATATAAGACTCCCTAATTTAGACATTTCTAGTCCCTTGGGATGAAACAAAATAAGAACCAACAAAATAGAGAGAGAAGAACAAACAAAATAATTACAGAGGATAAATTCCACTTTAATGGGTGAATGATTCCAATTAGCAAATGAAACAATCCATTAAACCCATATGTTACCCTAGTGGACAAGTGTTGTCTTGTGAGGGTTTTCAGTTTATGAAACCCATATTATATAAAGTTCTGCAAAATGGCATTCCCAATTCTACAAAAGTACATCAATAACGTGATGTAAGGTTCATATTATATAAAGTTCTTATTGGATAAAATAAAATAAAATATTTAAATTTGAACTTACCTTATCGAAAAAGGCATGGTATCAATGAACTATGGTCATGCATTATAATAGAACTTATGGATAAACAACGTTAGTTGTAGAGTTAGGTTTGTCTTGTGGTAGCAGAACACTTAGTCTATTTGAAGAAGTGCATCTCGAAAGTGTAACATATAATTTCCCATAACTGAACAATGGTGTACGCAAATCAATCCTAACATACTTTACCGACTGAACCTGAGATTTATTAATTTTCATTGCGAATGCAAGACGCACATGGAATTAACGCCTTGACATTTGAAAAGGAAGTTCTGAAGAAGACGGTTTCAAAAATATTATGGGAATGAAGACTAAATTTCACTACAAGAAAAATGGTCATTTATGTTGGTCAAAAACTGACGTAAATGACTATTTATGTCAGTTTTAGAAATTTTCAAAACTGACATATAAAGCCCTGCCATAAATGTTCGTAAAACTAGCATAAATAAGATCACATTTATCTCAATTTTTAAGAACACACATAAAAACTATGACATTCAACATGTTTTTAATCACATTTTCATAAAAAACTGACATAAATAAAATCACATTTATGTCAGTTTTAATAATTTTATGAGAGTTTTTTCAAAACTGACATAAATGTTAATATAAAAAATTAAAAAAAAATCATTAATCCATCAATAGATAACTATTATTTGAGGTTAAATCAACCATTGTAAATAGATAATAACCAAGGTCATAAATATCACTAACTTGATATACATCAAGATATTTATAATCAAATTGATGTGAAGCTACATCATATTTAAAAACTTGCTAACGTCTAGTTATCTACGTGATAATATCCTAAAAATAGTGATGATACATCACAATATCCAACAACTAGCATTGCGAATTACATCATAAGAACCACAATCCAAAATAATACTCAATCTAGGACGTTGTCGAACGTAATACTTGATCAAATTTGTTCTCGACGCTATCCAACCCAGAATGAGTAACCTTGCAATAAAATATAATCAACATAGTTTTCATCAAACCACAATCATCTCAACACATTGTCATTACAACATAACAAAATACAATTACTCGGAAATACCTAATATATATAATCTGTAATGAACTCCATTTGAACTTCATTTAGCTCATTCAACATGTAGGTCACTCTATCGGACAATCTTGTCATCTAAAATTGAAGATAGAATTGAAGTTATTATTACGGTATATAATAGTTAATAACTAAACAATATTTTATATAATAGGAAAAAAAGAGAACATTGGTAACATACCTTTGTTTCAAAAGGTATGGAAGGATCCTCCATGAAGTACTTCATGAACTTCAACACAAAATATCTGCAATAAAGAGTACCATTTCCTTGAACTGGGCACTAGTTAACACAAAACATTATTACTAAACAAATAATAAAAGAGTACAAGTCGAAAAGATTTTTTATACAACACAAACAATTGTAAAAACTATAAAAAAATTTGGGCAGAATTTTCTCTCTTTATAGGACTGTCTACCCTATTCAAAAAATATAAAATACTCCAACAACAAAACTAATAGTTCATAACAATACCAATTATCCATAAAGGCATAAATATATATAACCAACAAAAAATGTAAGATATATTGAATTAAAACTTCACCAATGGTCCTAGCATTCCAAATTACTGAAGTAACTATTGATAACTGAACGCTAAGTTGTATCATAAGAAAGTCATATACAATAATACGAAGTAACTATTATTACTGAAGTAACTATTGATAACTATTATATATTTATAATAGCCGCAGCTGCTATATATATGTGCTATGTATATAGTAGAAGCTATATATATGTGTGTTATATATATAGTAGCAACTAACAACTATATATATATATATATATATATATATATATATATATATATATATATATATATATATAGCCACAAAGTCCATTCCTATAATTGTAGACATGGTGGGGCAGTTGCCAAAAGATACAACAATGGAAAGAGAGGATGATGCGTCGGGCTATTAGGAGTCTCTATTGGATTTACATTTCGATTTGTATCATATGCAAAAATTGAATGTACAATAGTACGAGTATAGTTGATTGAAGTATACTTGATTGAATGTATAATAATATAGTTGATTGAAGTATATTTTTAAAACAAATATATTTGTTTTAGTATATGATTCGTCCATGCCCACGATTTCAAATTGATTAAGTATCCTGCTCTGTTTTGCTCCTTCTTGAATATTACTACCTTAGGTATCAAATCATTCAAATTATTGTATTAATTAGTGTTAATCTATGGTATTCAGCTCTGTCATATTGTCCTTTGGCTACAAAGTTTAAGACCTATTGTATATGAGTTTTAGGTATATTTGTATCACACACATGCTACAAAGCTTAAGGTATGTAAAACTTACCTTTATTTTTAGGTTTCTATACTTTAAATTTACACTTTGTTTAAATTTATATAACAACAGCTATAAGATAAAATTTACCTTAATACAACTCCGCGATGCGTTCTGCCTTTTCCCATCGATGTTCAATGTGTTAATCCCACTTCATGTAAAGATAATTCAAAGACGTGTATTAGGAGATCGCAATAATAATGTACTCATAATGCATGTCAAACAAAATAAAAAATTATATTATACTCACGTAGTGATATACATATTATCTTTGTCACTCGGTACCGTATTCAATGAAATCTAATCAATAAATAGTTCTTGTGGACAAATCAATGACAATCAATACCCAATGGAACCTATAAAATGAATTTTGTCATAATTATATAGTACAAAATATAATAAAGATTTGTTTATTCGTGTGGAAAAAATTAATTTAACTACTTACATATCTTCGAGATTGTAAGGAATGAAACAAATCTTACTTTTTTTTGCATTCCCCAACCTTTTTCCAATAAGTCGAGTTAAACCAAATTTTTTTGTACCATTGTAAGACTTGGGATTGAAGAATTCAAACTCTTCTCGGGAGCACTGAAACTTATCATACAAGAACCTGTAAAAGTAAGTAACTAAATTAGTCACTACGAATTTTAAATAAAACGATTAAATCAAGTTATACCTCATGTATGCAACAATGCACGTTACATCTAAATCCTTCAATGCACAAAAGTCCAACAAATCGTTCTTAAAAACATAGCATTGGCTCTTATCTTCTCCAAACATCTCTTTGTCTAGTGGAATCGTTATTTGATTCATCTTCATTATAAATAAATTATGGGTGAAGGCGGTTATCAAATTGCAATCAACATTCTTTTTTACTATATCACATCTACTTTCACCGAAGATATCCTTCTCTTTCTCATGGCCTCCTTTTTTCCCAACTTCCATTTCATTCTGCATTGAATCATGTGAAATGTGAGAAAGCAATGTCATTCATAACACAAACACAAACTTATAGATAAACAAAAGAACCAATGTTTTACCTCAAATCCCAACAACACTAACTCTTTGGGCCAAGCAACATATGACCCAATAACCTCTTTCACAAAATACATTTCACTTGGAACAGGTATCGGAAGGATGGCACTAGAAGAAATAACTTTAGAAATGGAAACCCTAACATTGTATTCTCCCAATGCTATATTATGAATTTTCTCGTTTGGTCCATCCTATCGAATACGATCCCCTCGGCAACGATGCTAGTTTTATTCCCAATAGCCAACTTACATTCTCTAACCTAAATTACGAAAAATAATCACATTAAAATTTAACATTGTATTAAAATTGAGCAATTTATTGGTCCCAACCAAGTAAAACTACATAAAATTCAATACCCTACTAATCCAACCAAGTAAAACTACAAAGTTATCACCATCGAGAAATGTAATCCCATTACCTTTGAAGAAGACGCTTGTTTCATACTTTTATCACTAGCTATCGAAGAAGGTTTCTTACTTTTCACAAAAGCTACTAATTAAGGTAGTAACTTTTCACTATGTGTTACACCACTATCTTTTAACTATGGCAAAGAAACACAAAAACAAATTGCAATTACAACAAAAATCACAAAACCTTAATGGTATGCATTTTTATAATTATCTTTGTGTCATTATACTTGTGCAGAAAGTGATTGTGTTTCAATTTTTTCGCCCGAACTTGAACGCTTTATATTTTCACTTTCACGCATATATGAAGCAACGTTCTTAGCTTGGGGTGCGACTGCTGGGTTTTATCTTTGTCGTATTATATGCGTTTAATTCGTTTATCCTCCTCATTTAATTCCAGGGTCTTTTTTTATCTGAAGGAACAAGGGAACATTTAATGAGAAGACAAAGAATTGGGATAATAATTGTTAATTTAGATCATTTAACCCTTTTTAGAAGGATGATGTTGGTTTCGGATCACGAGAAAATGATATCTGATTGTGAGTTTGTTGATTTGATTTATCTAACTCATATTTGATTTATTTTAATGTGTCTATAAGTTTGTTGATTTAAATAAAATTAATGAGTTGTCTATGTTAATTTGAACTGGCCACCTTAGCTTTGGATAGAATTAGTTTTTGGTTTGGAACCAAATTTAGGTTAAATATTTATTTATAAGTTATTTTTGTTGATATGCTATTCTATTTTCTTTCTTCAAAATGTGCACCCTTACTACCCCCCAACATCTAAGCATCGATGGATTCTAACACGTTGACAAATGTGATGATACATCTACTTTTATTCTTATAATGGTATATATATTTTTCATGGCAGCTTCATCTAATATTTTTTCTTTTATTTTAGCTGGTACTATTTCAGCTCAAAAAATAAAGGTACGAGTTTGTTGAACATTGGTGTAATTCGGTGTCATCGGCACATTGTATACTATTAGTATATCATCTATTTTATATGTCAGCTTTCTTTCATGGTTATTAAATTGATGCTTGAGTTTTGAATATTAAAGTTACTATTTTTTTGTTGGGGAACAAAATTTTTGCCGTTTTGCAATTATGGACTCTGATTTTTTTTTTCGTTTTACGATTATGTATTTTGAAAATTTTTGCCGTGCCTTCAGGCACGGGCATTTCTCTAGTGTATATATACAACAACACTGTCACTACTATATATATATATATATATATATATATATACATGTATACATGTATCGCCTCCCACAAATCATTCTTCAATTTGATTGGCTCTTAAGGCCAACTTGGATAAGTTATCGGCACAAAGCACTTCACCATAAAACCCCCATAACTTGATAATTCTTTTTTGCTAGTACTTATTGGTTGCCCAAGATCATTATATAAAACTCTTGTCTGTTCTTCACTGCTCTTTATTTTAGTCAATCGCTTTAGCTTTGCCGCAGCTCTACCTTTACTACTATATTGTGAAGGTTTCTCCACGGGTTCGAGATTAATGTCTTCCATTTCAAGTTAAAGAAATAGAACTGTTGAAACACAAAAAAGAGCAATAATATAGATTTCATCAATATAAGTTGTAAATACTCAAACAATACAATTATTGAAATGTACCACAAATTAAAATTCACCATTTTATTCTATGTTAATTAAAATGTTCAAGAGCTCAATTGTCAATATATTAAGCAGAAAATAATAATCCATAGTCTCGAACAAATGTCACATAGCCCATATTCCATACATTCAATTTCCAACAATCAACTGTTGTAGGTTCCACACAAAAACATAAAAAGTTGGACAACTTCACCAAACAAGCTTACATTTTAAGCAACTATAACTAATAATAAAGAACAATTCAAACATTAAGCATCATAACATCGTCTAACACAATTATGTTGGCGTATTGTTTATCCGTGTACCCTCACAATCTTCACGCATATAAGTTTCGGAAGATTCCTTAACCACGTCAAAGGATTCAATAGTTGGCAAAACTATAGTGCAAATATCATCACTGAGACATCCGTCATTGAGATCACCTTCATCATATTTATTATAGTAATCCCTTTAAGGAGTTGACAATATAATTGAATATTTAGGATTCATTTGGTCCGGAACATAGAAAACTTGTTTCTCTTGAGAGGCTAAGATGAAAGAATCGAATTTATGACCAACTCTATCAAGATCGACGGATGTAAAACCAAACTCGTCTATGTTAATTCCGTTTTTGTTTCCAACCCAATCATACTTGAATAAAGGAATCTGAATTGAAAAATAGTCAAGTATCCATATCTCCCTTATGACACCGTAGAAAATCATATCGGTACGAACATGATTGTTGTCCTTTGCACTAGCTATTTGCAACGTCTTAGTAACTAGGCTCACTCCATTATTTTGGGTTACTCGTGCATCATCGCGATCCTTTGTTAGGTAACAAACATCGTTAATGACATATCCGTGAACTTTGATGACGTCTCGACGAGGTCCACGAGCAATCCATTTTAAGTTATCTGAGATATTGTTGTCTGGGAGTTCTTCTTCGAGAGCAACCTATTAATATACGAATTTTAGTTACTTACAAAAAAAAATTCAAATTAACATATTAAAGTAAGGGGATATTTCGTCTTTATTCCCACTTTACTTTTTAATATTATACTTCACCAACTATTTAGTTTTACTTTACAATCTACCACTATTTTCAAGTAGTTGGTATTATACTTCGAAATTGTATTTCACTAAGATTTGCAACTAATAAATAAAAAAACAGTGGCATTGTTTAGAAGAAAACTAAAAAATGGGTAAAGTCTAATGAAAATTAAAGTGGTGGTTAAGTCAACATGTCCCTAAATCATACCCTTTTACTTAACTAATGGATAAATGTGCGGTTGTGCTCCTCTTCCAGCCACTTCTTATTTATCCCTTTTCGAGGATGGGTTTCTTTCAAGTACTATTCATGCTCCCTAACAAGGTATTAATGAGTAACGCAACATTAGTTATTAATGTATCTAGAGATAAGTATGTGAGGAACAAACTTCATGTTAATGGGAAGTTAGAAAATTGATACTCTATATAAGGTTGAACATCATTCGTGTTATGTAACACATGAATATGTGCCTGCTCCAAGGAAATGCGATCAACTTTAACGACATCCGAACCTCCTATCGGTTTATCATCATCCTTCCTCGCCAGAATCTTAATTAAATCTAATTCTGATATGAACTCAGAACAAAACTCAATAGCTTCTTCTGCTATGTAACATTGAGCAATACAACCTTCTGGGCAATTATGATTTCTCACATAACCCTTTAATACTTTCATGTACCATACACATTAAAAAGAAAACTAAATTGATACACTTATTTACTTATATTAATACATGATAGTAAAGTAAATTGACCTAAACTTTCAATTGGGTGCATCCATCGAAATAAAACAGGAGCGCAAAGTTTGACCTCCCTCACAAGATGCACCATTAAATGCACCATCATTTCAAAGAAGGATGGTGGAAAGTATTTTTCCAGCAAACACAGTGTGATCACAATTTTATTTTGAATTTCTTTTAGTTTTTTCAAGTCCACTACTTTTTCACAAAGGGTATTGAAGAAAAAACATACTCTCATGATCGCATATCTCACATGTTTTGGCAACAACGATTGAATTGCAATTGGAAGAAGTTGTTACATTAGAATATGGTAATCATGAGACTTCAAGCCATACAATTTCAAATCTTCCATAGAGACATGGCTTCTATAATTAGAAGAGTAACCATTCGGGACCTTAAGGTCATGGAATGTTTGGCAGAACATTTTTCTTTCCTCTCTCGATAACGTATAGCATGCTGGTGGTAGGTATGTCCTTTTTTCATTAACCCGCGGTGCTAACTCACTTCTTAAGCCCATTTTTTCAATGTCGAATCGACACTTCACCCCATCTTTCTTTTTTCCTAGAATATTAAGCAAGGTTCCAATGATACTATATCAGACATTCTTTTCATTGTGCATGACATCTAAGTTATGTCGAATAGGCAAATCCTTCCAATAAGGAAGTTAAAAAAATATCGATTTCTTCTTCCAAAATTTTTCAACCCCATTGTTACTAGGACCGCCTTTTTGAACCCCATTAGCTACCCTCCTCAGTCTCTTACACTTTAATGATTTCTTTAAATTAATTGCCCTCACCTTTTTTGCCTTCTTTCCCTATGCAACCTTAAGTCTCCAGACTTTTATCAATATTTGTTCGCCGCTTAAAGGTTCAGGGGAGGCCTAGAACTCTTTTTTACCGTTAAAAGCCTTTTTCTGGCTTCGAAATGGATGGTTTTGTGGAAGGTATCTCCTATGTCCCATATAAACACACTTGCCACGGTGTTGTAATATGATGGAATACGTTTTTTCACTAAATATTGGACAAGCATTATAGCCTTGAATAACACTTCCAGATAAATATCCTTAGGCTAGAAAATCATTAATTATCCACAACAGTATTGCCCTCAAAGTACAAGATTCTTGTCAAAAGGCATCGTAAGCTTTAACTCCTTCATGCCACAAGGTATTCAGATCTTCTATTAACGGAGCCAAATAAACATCTATATTATTTCTCGGTTGTTTTGGGCCTAATATCAACATAGTCAATATTGTTAACTTTCTTTTCATACACAATTTCGATTCAAAGTTTTATGTGTTCAACATGACCAACCAACAACTGTACCTACTACTAAGGGAACTTTGAGGATTAATTCCATCCGTTGATGGTTCTAATCGAAGATTTCTTGGTTCTGCTGCAAAATCGGGATACTTTTCATCAACTAATTTCCTAGTTGGTGAGTCTGCTGGGTGACGCAAAAAGCCATCAACAATTCTATCATCCGCATTCCATGTCAGAGACCTAGCGGCCTCTGTAGATTGAAACCACCTTTTTTATCTTAGAATAGGTGAAAAGTATCATAACACTTTCGCAGGAACACCTTATTTCCCCTCATACCTTTTTTGTTCTGTTTGAACCTGGGTGTTCCACAATATACTCTTTTCTATAGAGTATACAGTCATTAGGGCACGCGTGTATCTTTTAAAAGTCCATTCCGAATACCGATAAGCAACGTTTTGGCTCATTATTGGATGAAGGAAATACATTGTCATCCGAAAGCATGTCGGCAATGATTGACAACATATTTGAAAAGCATTTATCGGACATCCCACTCTTCTCTTTAAGATTGAATAGCTTGACGATAACGGATAACTTTGTATACTTTTTACATCTTTCATTCAATGGCTTCTCCGCATCTAAAAGCAACTTCTAAAAATTTCTGCATTTCCTGTGAAGTCTTTTTTATAGCCTCCACCATGTCAATCAACTTTTCAACATCCTCCATGGTATCCATATTAAGATCGTCACAGATGGGATCACCCATATTAACATCGGGTAGTGTTTCACGATGATACCCTCCGTGCCATTTCCATACAGTATAATTCGGATTGATACCTGAACTATACAAATGTTGTCTAATTTCTTTAACACGTATTTTTAATCTATTCTCACATTGATTACAAGGGCATTGTATGAAGTTCTCATCCAAGGAGGAATTTTGAGCAACCCCGAGAAAATTATCAACACCTTTTATGTATTCTTTTGATAATCTGTCCTTGCTCATCCAAGACCTGTCCATTCTGGCCTAAGTATCTAAACCACCACGAGTGAGATATAAACAATAAAAGATATGTAATTTTTAAAAATAATGCAACATTATACAACATAATACATTCACAACATTAGAAAATATCGTAGAAAGTATAATATCCCTCGAAAACTATCATAACAACTACCAAAGACACCAACACCTAATAGTAATAAGACTCAATCAACCGTAACTAACCAACTCAAGAACACTAACACACCACCCAAACACTATACAACTAAAACCAATTTCGAACATTGAAGAACTTCAATTCACAAAATTACTATACACATTATACTATAATGTTATATATAATATGTATAACAACAACTGTTATAAATATTATACATAACAACAACAACCATTATCGATTATATACCTATAATAAAATGAAGCAATTAATGAAAGCACATAGTATAAGCATGGGATAGGCAATGCTAGAAATTAATAAAAGAACACAAGTGAGGCATTAGCGAGTATATGATATACATACTAAAACAAGACAATGAAACTTCAAAAGCAAACTAACATATCGTAACGCACCCTATGATACTGAAATCATTAAGACAATCAAACACTAGCAGGAAGTTGGAGCTAATGAAAATGCTCTGACCATCATATGGTACTAAAATCGTTGTAAACTTTTTGAATAAATTTCATCTTCCCGAAATCAAATATGTCTCTTTTAATCATGGAAACACATTAGTGAATCAATTAATTTACAGCAATTCTTGATGAATGATCAATTACAATACAATACGGGATGTAGTTGGATTGATGTCACACTTTGTTAAACAATAAAGAGTAAGGTATACATACATCACACTTTTATATAATCTAACATAAATTATATATCATTTATCTCATCTTTGATAAAAATGTTAAAACAGATGAAATCACCGGTCCAAATGTCTAATCACAAAAACACTGGATCACAAAACACAATAGTCATTGAGTGTATAAAAATATTCAAGAATCCATATAATGATTTTATTAACAAAGACTTGTTTAATCATATTTTAAAAAAATAGAAATTTCATAAAGAACACCACATGATTTGATAATATAGTACCATAAACATGCACTGACCCTGTTTCAAATGAGAATCAAATGAGGGAAATTTAACAAAGTACTAACTAATAATCAAATGTTATTTAAACATTTCAAGGGAATAAAAAAAATTAGCCCATAATTCCGCCCTGATACACAAACACACACGTACACATTGAAATTAATTGCAATATAAAATATCACACACTGAAATTAATTGCAATCTAGAACACTGAACATCAAGGCTGATACACACACAATGATGGATCCAAGATTTTAATTCAGGACGGGCGAAACTGTAAGGCTGATTTTTTTTCCATAACTCAGGCAAAATATTATTTAACATGTTAAAATTAACCAGTCCGACTTGAAAGAAACTCGAATATGACATGTCTGACTCAAACGAAACTCGAATATTGAAGGATACAAGAGAGATATTGCACAATTACGTATTAGGAACTAAAATCTTAACCAAAATTCAAGTACTAAGCACTAAATGAATTGACCCTACATTTCTAAACATCTAAATATTATTCATTAAGCATAACATTTTGCATTAAGTCAAAAACTAGATATTTTACATTTAACTTAAATATTTTAAGTCAATCAGGACAATTAATGTTTAGTCGCTAGGAGCTAAGTATATTTTACATTTAGTCCACCTTATTTTTTAATTTTGAAAAAACTCCCTTGTTTACTCTTTTAATAACTATTTCTTATGTTTAGGATAAGATAAAAAAAGTTTGTAAGTGTTTTATGCGGCGAGGGATCTTTTGGAACAAAATAAAAAAGTTTGGACTATTGTAAGGACACAAATTTCCAATTGAGTCCATATATTGTTTTGGCTCAATTCCGGACAAAAACATTTATTCATAGGATTTTATTTAATTGTAATATTCTCAAGCCTATGAAGAGTTGGTTGAAGACGTAGCGGCAAAGAGTATAAAGCATCATCAATATGCCGGTTTGCATGCCTCGTTTCTACGTCATCAACTATGGTTCCATGCTCCCAAGGTATAAATGCAATATTATATATATAAGAGCTTGGAACAAGTTTAATTGGGTGTTAGGTTTAATTAAAACTGTGTTCTATTTTCAGAAAGAATTAATTAAAACTTTAAAATAAGTTTATAAAGTTTTCTGGGCTAAAATCGAATTTTCCAAACTTTCTGGATGTTCGTTCGATATGTCGTTCGAACTAGATTGTCGTTCGAACCAGATGTCGTTCGAACGAGATTGCCAACGACTTCCCATTATGGCATACTGGAACTTCGTTCGAAATGTCGTTCGAACGAGATTGTCGTTCTAACGAGATTTCTAACGAGCTTCTAACGAGTTCATACTGGAACTTCGTTAGAAGACTCGTTCGAACGAGAGTTCGTTCGAACGAAATGTCGTTCGAACGAGATGCCAAGCGGGAACAATTTTTGGCAGTTTTAAGCAGTTTTTCTCCAACTTCCCCACTAGTTTCTTAACCAACTTTTCTCAGACTTTATTATGTGCGGGAATGACATTTTCTAATTAATCTTTTTCATAGCTTACTAACTCCTAGAGAGTGTTTTGAGAGTAAAATCAAAGAGGGAAAAAGATCATGTTTTGAGTGAGTTTTTATCAAAAAGAAAAATATACACCACTCTAGTTTACACCCAAATTAGTTTCTTCCAAGTTTCCATATTCATATATCTTGCTTGGAGATTGGCACCGGGTTCATCTCTTCGTTCAAAGAGAAGTTTTGGGTTTTCTTCTACATCCCATAAATAAAGAAGAAGAGTTTGTTGCGGCATTACCCACTTGGAGAAAGGCTCCTTGCTCGGGTGATGGTGACCATATAAAGTCCGATCGGTGGATTCCGAGATCGCGGTGGAGCTCCAAGGTTATCCGCTAGGAAGAGGTATCTACAAGAAGAAGCGTCGGGGCTTGAGAGGGATCGAGTCGTGTGTTGTAAGCCTTTCTGTCTTGTATTTGTAAATTCCGTACTTAGTGGATTTGTGGCTAGAGCCGTCCGAGGTTGTTTCCCGTTGTGGGTTTTTCCTCGTATATCTCGGCGTAGTGGATTAATTGTTTATTTTATCTTTTGCAAAATCACCTAGAACACATGCTTAGGTAAAAGGATAAAAATTGGTTTAATTTAATCTCTACGTATTTAATTTGGGTAATGTGTAGTTAACTTGGTTTAAGTGAAAATAATTTTAATGCGTTAATTTAATTTCACTCGGTTTAATTTTAATTTGTTTAAGAAAATTAAAATTTGGTAATTCATTTGTTTGTGAACCATCACACTTCTTTATGCTTCCGCATTAGTTTCATAAAAAGGAAATATAATTTTTGATATATATAAAAGGAAATAATATTTTAGATCCACATCCGCACTCTTACAAATTGGTATCAGAGCCAAAGCGATAAATTATTTCGTTAAAGATCCTTTAAATAATTTTTGGTTAAAATGGAATTTTCCTCATTTTCAAAATTTCATATTTTCGATGGTTCTAACTACGCGTATTGGAAAGTGCGAATGAAATCGACAATTAAATCTATTGATGAAAGGGTTTGGATGTCTGTAGTTAACGGGTGGTCTCCACCAACTCATTTAGTTAAAAATGAACGTGTTCCCAAACCGGCCGATAGATGGACTGAGAATGAGTTTAAACTTTCTAATTTTAATTCTCATGGTTTGAATGCTTTGTTTAGCACTGTCACACTGGATGAATTCCGACGTAATATGACGTGTGAAACCGCTAAAGAAGCTTGGGATATTTTACAACTAACTCATGAAGGAACTAGTGTCGTTAAAGCTTCGAAACTCCAAAACCTCACCACTCAATTTGAAACTATCAAAATGAACGATAATGAAACTTTTGATGAATTTTATGCTATACTTTTCGATGTTCTCAATTCATCTTTTAATTTGGGAGAGAAAATACCCGACAACCGAGTTGTAAAGAAAATTTTAAAGTCCCTACCCGATAGATTTATTCCAAAAGTGACCGTTTTAAATTCTTTACCAACTTTAGCCTCTACGAAATTAGAAGAGCTTGTAGGTGATTTACAAACCTATGAACTAGATATGTTTCCCTCTAAAACTGAAAAGAAAATTGAAAAGGACGTTGCTTTAAAAGACCGAAAAGAGGTCAAACAAGTAGTAGAGAGCGAGAGTGATAGTGACTCAGAAAATATGGCTTTGTTTGCTCGTAAATTTAGAAAATTTCTTAAATTTAACAAAGATAAATTTAAAATTGATTTTAAGAAATTTGAAACTCCTAAGTATGACAAATCGGAGAAGATCCCTAAAGCTGAGAAGATCCCTAAACCTATTAATGACAATTTAAATAGGGACGAGTCTAATAGGTGTTTTGGTTGTGAGGGTTATGGCCATAGGGCTTCTGAGTGCCCCACTAAACTAAGGAAAGAGGGTAAACGACCCATTTCATATAATGCGTCCCTTAGTGATAGTGATAAGGAAGAGGGACCCAAAAGTGAGCACCGAAATTGAATCTTCTCATGAAGATACTCAAACTCATGACACTTCCGAGGTCAAAGTTTTTGATTCCCTTATTTTTTATGATAGTGAGAGTGGAGAAGAAAGTGAGAGTGAAAATGAAGAAGAGGTTAATGTGAGTGAACTTCAAAATGCTTTTCAAAAACTTTATAAAGAATCTATTAAATTGAAAAGAGCTAATTTGAAGTTAGAAGCTAGTTTAAGAGAGAGTGTCAAGGTCGTTGATGATAGTATGTTGGTTGAAGACCTTAAGACACGAGAGAAAGCTCTTCTAGAGAAGCTTGAATATCTAGAAGGAGAGAGAGATAGCCTTAGGGGTTTAATGGAATCCTTGAAAAAGGAGGTTCTTGCTTTTGAAGAGCGAAATGTTTTATTAGAGTCTAATATTTTAGAATTGAAAAATAAATTAAAAGACTCTAGTAAGGTCAAATTTGATTTGGAGTGTCGTTCGGAAAAATTAGATAAAATCTTAGGAATGGTTCAAATTAAAAATGACATGTGTGGTTTAGGCTTCAATACTTGTAATGAATCTACTCATAAAGCCAAAACCAACATTTTAGGAGAATCTACTAGGAAAGCTTTTAGAGATCACTCCGTAGGAAAATATTTTCGACATGTTTTTACTTGTACACATTGTGGTCGAAAATGTCATCTTAGGAAATTTTGTTTTGATCTTAAACGAATTCCTAGAAAATCCCAATGTAAAGCAACCAATGCATTTAAAGTTCCTACACCCCAAGATAGTCATTCTTCATTAATTTGGGTTAGGAAATCCGACTTGGTTACCCTGCATAATAGGGTTTTTGATTCTCATTTACTATCACATGCTTCCTCCCTTGATAAATCTAAAGGATGAATGTGTTAGTCTTTTGCATACATTAGCTTTTGTACCTCATGTTATATCATTATGCTAATTGTATGCTTGTTTAATCATTTTCTTGTCATTACTTTATTTCATACCACAAGCTAGAATAATAATTTTTGTTTATCTTTTGTATTTTATTTCTTCACCTTGATTGCATTAAATGAAAAATACAAAAAGATTTTTGTTTATCATTTGGGTTTTTATCTCTTGATAATTTAAGCTTTATGAAAAGTTCAAATGATTTTTGTTTGTCTTTTGAGTATATATTTTTATTTTTGGTTAAAAAAAAATGTCGAAAACTTAAAAAGATTTTATTTTTGTGTGTATTTTGGTTTGACACACTTTAAGTGGCATATACTTGTGTTTGAATCCCATCTTTTACGCTCTCGTGTGGCTAGAACTTTTGGTTTAGATTGTTAATCCTTATTATGTTCTTTACCATGCTTACATGGAGTAGTTGGATTTTGTGTTGTTTAAATGGATTCTATTTTTATATGCCTCTATTCACACATGCACGAGCTCCTTTGAATTTTTAACTTCATATGTATATTTGAGCTATGTGAGGTGTTCTCCTTCCAATCTTGTCATCTTCATATTTGTGACTTAATAGGACTAGTGCATGTCAAAATCCGTTGCACGTGAGATTTGTGTGAAAAATGAAAACATGATAAGTACAAATGTGCACAGAGAAGGGCTCCGAAAGGACTAAGTGATCCTTTGCGATTGTAAGCCACCGTTTTGAATGGACCTAAAAGAAATGCATGGTCCAAAGGCCTAAAAACAGGAAATATGGCATTAAAAAGAAAAATAAATTGCCAAGGCCTATGTTTGATTGATATATTCATTCAAAATTAACATAAATGCTTATTGAGGGACATTGGATGGTATATCTACGGTTTGCACAATGTCTGTTTATCCTAGTTGCGTATCTCATGTCATGACTCTATTGGTTTGTAGAATCATCAATATGCTAGCCTTGTATGCATTGTGTATGTTTGTTCACTGAGTTCAATTTATATTGTCACATGAGGTTATATTCAATATGTGATGAAGTTTGCAATCAATTGAGAACTCCGTGAACATGCTTTAAGTGATTGGGTCTAAATTTAATCGTTACTAGTTCACACCCCAACACTTCCGTTTTCATATGACACATTTTTGCCATACAAGTGTGAAAGACTCCTATTATATTTTGTGTGTGTCATTTGTGTGTTTATATCTATATATATGTGCGTGTGCATTCTTGATATATTTCTAGTACATATATATATGATATTTTTTTTGCCTTTGCCTTGCTTTCTAGTCCTTCTATGCTTATACTTTCGTTTTGGTATCTATCTTGGATTAGTTATATTTGTTCTTTATCCTTTGCCTATTCCTGAAAAAAAGGGGGAGAATGATAGGGAGATAAGTTTATCTTATCCTATTATAATCTTATCGAAGTTTAGGAGATTTAACTTAGGGGGAGTAGCTAACTTCTTGGGTTAATCATTTTGATAAAGGGGAGAATTAATTTTAGGGGAGTATTTATTTTAATTGCATTAAATACTTTGATATTCCCTATGCATTTGAGAGTTTGCCTAAGTGTGCAGGAATTCTTCTAAAGCAGAAACTTTCAATGGCAAAGCATTTGATCCTTGGGTTGAGTCAAGTTTGGGTGGGTTATGTTCTGAGTCTAGTAGAGCTTGACGGCTTTTTAAGATTTTTGTTTGGTTTTCGTCCCGAAATAGCCAAAGGGGGAGATTTGTAAGGACACAAATTTCCAATTGAGTCCATATATTGTTTTGGCTCAATTCCGGACAAAAACATTTATTCATAGGATTGTATTTAATTGTAATATTCTCAAGCCTATGAAGAGTTTGTTGAAGACGTAGCGGAAAAGAGTATAAAGCTTCATCAATATGCCGGTTTGCGTGCCTCGTCTCTACGTCATCAACTATGGTTCCATGCTCCCAAGGTATGAATGCAATATTATATATATAGGAGCTTGGAACAAGTTTAATTGGGTGTTAGGTTTAATTCAATCTATGTTCTATTTTCAGAAAGAATTATTAAAACTTTAAAATAAGTTTATAAAGTTTTCTGGGCTAAAATTGAATTTTCTAAACTTTTTAGAAGTTCGTTCGATATGTCGTTCGAACGAGATTATCGTTTGAACCAGATGTCGTTCGAACGAGATTGCCAACGACTTCCCATTATGGCATACTGGAACTTCGTCCGAAATGTTGTTCGAACGAGATTGTCGTTCTAACGAGATTTCTAATGAGCTTCTAACGAGTTCATACTGGAACTTCGTTAGAAGACTCGTCCGAACGAGAGTTCGTTCGAACGAGATGCCAGACAGGAACAGTTTTTGGCAGTTTTAAGCAGTTTTTCTCCCACTTCCCCACTTGTTTCTTAACAAACTTTTCTCAGACTTTATTATGTGCGGGAATGACATTTTCTAATTAATCTTTTTCATATCTTACTAACTCCTAGAGAGTGTTTTGAGAGTAAAATCAAAGAGGGAAAAAGATCATGTTTTGAGTGAGTTTTTATCAAAGAGAAAAATATACACCACTCTAGTTTACACCCAAATTAGTTTCTTCCAAGTTCCCATATTCATATATCTTGCTATATCTTGCTTGGAGATTGGCACCGGGTTCATCTCTTCCGTTCAGAGAGAAGTTTCGGGTTTTCTTCTACATCCCATAAAGAAAGAAGAAGAGTTTATTGCGGCATTACCCACTTGGAGAAAGGCTCCTTGCTCGGGTGACGGCGACCATATAAAGTCCGATCGGTGGATTCCGAGACCGCAGTGGAGCTCCAAGGTTATCCTCTAGGAAGAGGTATCTACAAGAAGAAGCGTTGGGGCTTGAGAGGGATCGAGTCGTGTGTTGTAAGCCTTTCTGTCTTGTATTTGTAAATTCCGTACTTAGTGGATTTGTGGCTAGAGCCGTCCGAGGTTGTTTCCCGTTGTGGGTTTTCCCTCGTACATCTCGGCGTAGTGGATTAATTGTTTATTTTATCTTTTGCAAAATCACCTAGAACACATGCTTAGGTAAAAGGATACAAATTGGTTTAATTTAATCTCTACGTATTTAATTTGGGTAATGTGTAGTTAACTTGGTTTAAGTGAAAATAATTTTAATGCGTTAATTTAATTTCACTCGGATTAATTTTAATTTGTTTAAGAAAATTAAAATTTGGTAATTCGTTTGTTTGTGAACCATCACACTTCTTTACGCTTCTGCATTAGTTTCATAAAAAGGAAATATAATTTTTGATATATATAAAAGGAAATAATATTTTAGATCCACATCCGCACTCTTACAACTATATATTAATTAAAAAATTATCGAGGGACTTTTCTTCGAATGACCCAACTTTTTTTTTACAACAAGTCATTAACCAAAATTATTAAACATTGAACATATAAAATGAAAAGCAAATAAAATTACGCTTGAAACTAATGACACTCAACTATTTCTTTAATGTGTATTTTAAAAAAAAAAATGACAATATATAAACTGAATTTATAATAGAGACAATTATTTAAAGAGTATTATTGCTAATAGTTGTAATAAATCTAAACAAATAAAGGCCTGAAAAATACTTGGCACAAACATAACTATTTACTAATGTAAAAATAGTTGGTAAATCAACATACCCAAATTCTCTATGTGCAGACTGGGCCGGAGTAGAAAATAAGAGAAGAGGGAAGTTGTCCCAGCTGTGAGTCTGATAAAAGACACAAAATAAAAATGAAGAGAAATCGATTAGGTTTTCAAACAAAAATATTACAAACACATATACACAAATCAAGAACAATTTGCATATACACAAATCACACACACACAAATCAAGAAATCGCACACACACATATCAAGAACAAATCTCATATACATAACACATATACACGAATTGAATCCATATATATACACAAAACCTTACAAATCCATATTAGGGCCTTTTGTACCTGATTGATTGAATCTCGCCAGCACCAGAGGTGATGAGATGTGAGAGAGATGGAGGTGATGTGAGATGTGAGAGAGCTTTACGTGCGGGAGAGAGAGAGAAGGAGAGTTGTGCGAGCAAGCCAGAGAGAGAGAGGTAGAGTCGTGCGAGCCAGAGAGAGAGAGAGACGGTGGTCGTGTGATGCAGAGATGTACGAGAGAGAGAGAGAGGAATTTTGAGGAAGCAATTTTTGGAGCGGGAATGAAAAAAAATAGCCCCGCTTATTTTTTTTCATTTATCTCAGTTTTTACTTAAAGGCTAAAATAATTAAGGTATATTTATGTCATCTATATATAAATATGAGATAAATGGTTTGTTTTTTATTTCAATTTTACTTAAATTGAAATAAAAATTTACTTTAAAAGCCAAATTGACATAAATGAATATTATTTATGTCAATTTACATTTGTCTGACATAACGTTCATTTTTAAACTGAGATAATTGATGTTTTTTCTTGTAGTGTTTCCCACCTTATCTCCAGATAAAATTTGAGCTTCAATTCTTCTTCTTCCACATCTAACAACCATCAGTCTTGTTTCATTACCTAGTCCATCCTTTGGAGAAAGGTTTCGCAACAACATTATAGGACAACCAACTTTTAGTTCCGACTTAAACGATGGTAACCCAGAAGGATCAAGCGAGTTCAAGTGCTCATTCGGATATCGATTGTTAATGGATGGGTCATTTTAATCATCGGTTGATAGTTTGTCTACAGCTAAGGAAACAATGGTTTCTCCTGGGAACACACTCAATGCTATAGTATTTATAGTACTGACACCATCATTACACGCCGAAAGAATTATTCGTTCTGTCAGAAGTTGGAGTTGGTTGTTTCTTGTGTACTTAATTGTGGATAGACTCTGGAGACTAATTAATTTATGTTTCCACACTTGCCTACTAATGGTGGAAGTTGTATAGTTTTTTGGGAACTGGATCTGACCTAATAATGGAAAATAAAAAAATCAGTATAAATAAATGAATAACTATGGATATAAATTAAGGGAAACTTTTATAAAAATTAATACCTCAATCAAAAAGCTTGGAAATTCTTCATTACCAAGTTCAGAGCTATTTAATTGCATGTTTTGTGACAAAGTCAAAACATATATGTTCCTCCAAAGCGGAGAGCGTCTTAACGATGCACTAACTATTTGTTCACGCACCTCCTTTGGTATAACTGGTAAAATTTGATGAAAGTCTCCCCCAAGAACAACAGTGATAGCACCAAATGATTTTTTACTACCACAAATATCTTGGAGTGTGCAGTCGACGAATTCAACACAAAATCTATGTTGCATGGGTACTTCATCCCAAATAATTTGTTTTACTTGCCTAAATAACTTAGCTTCCAAGGATTGCTTACTAATCCCGCACACAGTCTTCTCTAATATATCCAATGGAATTTTAAAAGTTGAATGTGTTGTTCGACCTCCAATTAGTAATTATGAAGCAATACTGGATAAAGCTATAACAAGGACTGTATGACCAAGGCTACGACATTTTGTTACAACCGTGTTGTATAAAAATGTCTTTCCAGTTCTAGCCCCACCATTCAAAATAAAGTAGTTCCTATATTCTCAAACACCGAAGCAGTGATTGTTGTATAGGCGAAACATTGCTCCTCATTCAAATGGTGAATATTAAAGTCAGGATCGCTTTTTTCTGCATCAAAATTTAGTTGATGGTGTTCTAATATCAATTTATTCACAATCGCAACACTCCAATTTTCAGTTGGATAAATGATGGAAAATCCTTTAAACTTTTACCCGATTCCTCAAGCAATTGATTGAGTAGGTATAAACCATAATCTTCAACTTGGATTTCACTTGGATTTGAAATGCCAAACTTTATCCGAATTTGGTGTGAAAGATCATCACATATGCTCATCGAGAATTGATTCCATAATGCATAGGGATTTATTAGAAAACATTGTGTTAGGATAATACTAAATAATCTCCGCAATTGATATTCAATTTTCATAGTCGCAGCCTCTTCAAGGCATTGTATCCACTCATCATCATCTTCCAAAAGTCCACGTGCGACGCATGATGATTTGAATGTATCATGCAAAACATTATTAACGGTACGTAAGTATTCAAACGACGTTGGTCCTTTAACAACGATTAGTATCAGACGCTGATAAAATCACTCACCTGAATTGGGCATAGCAAAGTACATTCAGCCAATTGCTATTAGTGGTACTAATCTTCGAGTCCATATCCCATTTCTTGAGTTCTAAACATAATATTGCGGGAAATCCTGGTAAGTAAATGAGCGTGCATATTCATCTGAAGCACAACATGAAAAAAGTGCAGTTAAAGTTATCATTTGATTCTTTGATCTTTAGATGATTCTATCCATAGGTTCAGCTGGATAAAAAATAACATGATGCATCGCAGGTAAATAAAGAGCTAATCGTATGATGGATGGCTTTTCTTCGTGTAAAATATGGCCAAATAGCCACCATGTTGCTTCTGGCAGTCCAATATATCTTGCATCAAGATATTATTAAATCTCATCCACGTTTTCGACCACCAATGTTGTTCGATCATGACCTTTAAATATATATTTGTGAATATATTTTATACATCTTAACCCTCCACATGTATATGGTAGTTAAACATTCTTGAAAGATAGGCGTTATAAGGAACAACATCCCTATTATCAACATGTTTATTCCTCACAATATAAACAGGACCATCATTTCGACGACGGTAAAGTGGATATCCATCTTTGTCCATTGTTATTGCATATGTAAAGTCTCGAGGCTAATTTTTTTTGCACTTACCATTTTCTATACATGATGCTTGTGGATTTCGAGAACCACATGTACCATGTACCATGCATTTTTTTACTGTTTCAAAAAGTTGGGGGTCCTGATTTGAATCAAGAAATTTCGTAGATACATGCTTATCAACTTGAGCCGTTGTTTGGATCTTATCAAGATTCTTAAGAAATATAAGTGCATGCATATGTGCTATGTGGCACCTCGACTAATTAAAAATCGGTTAGCTATTCCTTTATTCAAATCAATACAAAATGTCAAGTTGGTTCAGTTCACATCACCACTGTCAAAAATAATTATTTAAACAATTACTAGCCACCTAATATTTTAAAAAGTGAGATGTCAATTTTAATTTACTTAGATTAACATGCAATCATTAAATTATGAGCTAAAGGTAACACAATCACATCACAGTCGTAATAGAATAATAATGGAATAAAATGAGTTTGGAGGAACACTCCTCAGAATAATCTAAATACTAAATAAAACCAAATACAAAGTCTGAATGATTAATTAATTAACTCCAACATTGAAATAAACTGAGTACGATAAAACTATCTCTCAAAGAAATGGGCGACATGCCCTAACAACTGAAGAAGTCTGAAATTCAATCAATATAGAATGTGGAGGCGTGTATCATCAAGATCCTGTAACTTCCATAGCAGCTACAACACGTCACTGAAATGGAACTCCTAAGCTTGGCGTCCCTGTGGCTGGGCACCTAAAAGGTTTTTAAAAAAAATAGATTTGAAAGCAAACGGGTCAGAGCCCGATTGTGAAAAGAGTTTAAAATATAGCAAGTGTTTAATAACATTAAACAGTGAATATAAAATACATGTTAGTTGCGTGCACTCACATGAGTTCCTCACCTCTTAACTAATTGTGCACATCTAACGTACCCGTAACCCGTCCTAGTTATGCCACTAACTAACTAGTTTAATTCACAACATGACTCTACGTTATAATATGAGAGTCAAGACCATACATTCTAATACAACTTGTGCGTGTCATCCTTCTTATTTCTTAGATTTCCTTACAATAATTACTATGTGAAATTCCCATTTTTATCTCTACTAATACGTCACGAATACACACTTACACTTAAATAAAGAGCCCATTTCACTTACAAGTATATTAATCTCATCATAAATATATAATTAGGGCACCCCTAGGCTAAGCAGCGGTGCACACATACTCTGCTATCGAATCCCGGTACATCACGTACATAAGGATCACGTGTTTCGAATCTCTCAGGAACCGTCTCAATAAGCAAAAATCACACATAATGGAGGCGAACATAGTTCACATACCCATGGGTCACGCATATACCTACGCTCCCATGGTCAGCTGACTTATTAACTCACAAATAAGTCATTCACAACTCTATGTCCTTAAGGTACCAATCTAAATCCCCTCGTAGGCACACAAGGATTAGATGGCCCAGTTCGAAAGCCGACCTCCTGTGATAGCAAGTATGGTAGGTATGTTATACTCATAAGTCCATATACTAAGAAATCACACCACTTAGATATCTTAAAGTATTAAATAAGGAATATTCTACATTCCTATACCGTTATTACAATTTGTACATCTTTAAGTTTTCGAATAATATATAATATAGTTCGCTGACACATCTCCCGTCGTAGTTTCAAGTACCTAAAGCTTAACCCACTAAGGTTACCAAGTCTCCTATTATTCCCACATTTAAATCCACTATTTTTAAGTTCCTCATTTCTGGCATTAACCTCATATTATCCAACTATCTAAAACTTGCTCATCAATTCTAAATCTCAAATAGTAACACACTCGTCGAGCCTTATTAAGTTTAATATAATTCCCAATTTGACTTCTAATTAAAATTCGAGTCTCACAAATATGCCTACTGGTCTTCCTTGAATCTAAGAGTATTCGCAAAGTTCCCACTAATAATTCTTTAGGGTCGGAATTGTTAAAATCCAATAAGGGAAAAATATAAGCGATTCTGGGACGGTCGATCGATTGATGGTGTCTATCGATCAATCTGGGAGTATCGATCGATCAAACGCACCAGATAAGTTATGGCCTGCTTCGTTTTTCAATCCAAAACTTGTCCCAAAACTTCATTACAGGGTATGAAAATCTAATCTAACGTTATAGGCTCATCATACAACCAAAATACATCATTGTTAACATTCCAAAACCTTTTAATCATCAATCATTAGCATTATATGGATCAAAACTTCAATAAAACCCTAGTTTTCTATTTTATTCAAGAACAACGACAATTCTCCCCTTTAATTCATTTTTAAATCATCAAAAGTTATATTTGGGGTACTGAATTCGTTCAGAACAGATCTACATATAATTCCTAACCAAAATTTAGAGTTTTTCATCAAATTCATTGGATTTTTCCTCAAATCTTTCAAAGCAATCATGAATTTCTACACTAAGCATGGAGGAAATATTCATAGAACTAATGAAACCAAATCAATTTCCTTAAGTTTGATGTTCTGATTCATTGCTGGTGTTCAAAGGCTGATTCTCTCTTCTTTCCGATCATAATTCCGTCCAAAATGGTGGTAGTGGGTGGTGGTTTTGGTTTGGAAACCCTATTTCAACTTCTCTCTAACTCACGTAGTCCACTCTCTTATTTTTGGCTGATAATGGCCTTAATGTCTTTTCTAATAATTTATAAATAAACTCTAAAATTCGTGGGTCTTAATTCCTTAATATTTAAAATTACCAAAATACCCTTTCGGGTTGTCGATTTGGCCTAAAAATGCCCCGAGACCCAAACTAAACCCCCGGCTAGTGTTTTCTGACTATCTCGACCCTTACGGACACGTTGGCACACTCAAAATGACCATACGATTGATAAAAATATAATTTACTTTTCTGACGCGACTAACATGCGCGTCCCAACTTAATTTCCCAAATTGTCGTATTTATAACTATTGACATTTTTAATACTTTCAATACTCATATATTACCATATATACTCAGTAATATTCAATATTATCATCATAATCAAATACCAACTCACGTCTCGCTAGTATTTAAATCCGAATTAATTTCCAATTAATTCTCATTTAATTTAATTAATCCATTAAATAAAAATCAATAAAATTACGGGGTATTACATACTCCCCCCTAATAACAGAATTTCGTCCCGAAATTCGGAACTAAAGTATACTTGGCAAAAATAACTCTGGATAACGCTCGCGCATCTCATCCTCGCGCTCCCATATGGACTCCTCGGCATTATGATGCCGCCACAGAACACGTACTAACGGTACTATCTTCGACCTCAGTTTTCTCTCGCCGTGGTCCAGAATAGCAATCGGCCCCTCCTCGTCAGAACTATCGAGCTGAAGATCGATGAAATCTAAAGCAATATGGGTACGGGACAAATTGTCTTTAAGATATCTCCTTAATGAAGAAATATGGAACACGTCATGAATTCTATGCAAGTGTTCCGGTAACCCAAGTCTATACGCTACTGGCCCAATCCGCTCGATGATAGGAAATGGGCCCACGTATCTAGGTGCCAATTTCCCTTTCTTCTCGAAATGCATAATCCCCTTCATCGGAGATACTCTGAGTAGCACCTACTCCCCCACCTTGAACTCTCTAAAGAATCTTTTGGCATCGGCATAACTTTTCTGTCGGTCTTGAGCCACCCGAATACGGCTCCGTATCATCTCTATCCTCGTCGAGGTATCCTGAATCACCTCCGGCCCAAGATGATTGTTATCCTCCACCTCTAACCAACATGCTGGGGAACGATAAGGTCGACCGTACAACGCCTCGAATGGAGCCATGCCAATAGTGAACTGGTAGGAGTTATTATAGTCAAACTCCACCAGTGGAAGGTACTGCTCCCAACCACCTCTAAAGTCTAGGATGCACATACGCAAAATGCCCTCTAACATCTTATTCATCTGCTCTATTTGCCCATCTGTCTCTGGGTGATATGCCGTACTCAGCCGCATCTCCGTACCCATGGCTTCCTGGAAACTCTCCTAAAATTGCAAAACAAAAATCTTGTCTCTGTCAGACACGATATTGATAGGCACCCCGTGGAGTCTCACTATCTCCGCTATGAAAATGTGCGCATAATATCCCGTAGTGTAGTCAGTCCGGGCTAGTAGAAAATGCATAACTTTGGTCAATCTATCCACGATTCCCTATATGGATTCGTGACCCCTCTGCGAAGTAGGTAACCCCCTGATAAAGTCCATGTAAATGCTCTCCCATTTCCATATAGGAACCTCTAATGGTTGTAGAAGTCTTTTCGGTCTCTGATGGTCCACCTTTACCAGCTGACAAGTGGCACATTTAGAAACGAACTCGGCAATATCTCTCTTCATCCCTCTCCACCAGTACTGTCACCTCATATCCTGGTACATCTTATCCCCACCTGGATGTTCCATGAACCGCAAATCATGCGACTCTATTATAACTTTATGTCGCAAGTCTTCCCCTTCAGGAATAACCAGTCTCCCATTGAAGCGTAAGCCCCCGTCTGAACCAACGGTATAGGACTCGGCTCCCTCTTCTAGTAGCCGAACTATCTGTTCTTGATAAAACGAGTCATTTTCCTGGGCCTGTATCACTGTCGTAATAATCTGGGGCGTAACGGTCATTATCGACATGAATGATCGGGCCACTGCATCCTGGTGTCCCAACTCTTTCCACACTTCGACCACCTCACCTACTGGTCAATGCGTCTGCTACCACGTTAGCCTTCCCTAGGTGATATTGGATATCGAACTGATAATCCTTCACGAATTCAAGCCACCTACGTTGACACATATTTAGTTCCTTCTGTGTGAAGAGGTATTGTAGGGACTTGTGGTCTGTGAATAAACAGAATTTCTCGCCCAGGAGATAGTGTCTCCAAATCCGAAGAGAAAATACTACTGCAGCTAACTCCAAGTCGTGGGTTGGGTAATTCTTCTCGTGAGGCTAAAGATTATGGGAAGCATAAGCTATGGCCTGACTCTCCTGTTGTAGTACACCTCCAAGTCCTTGTAAGGACGCATCAGTGTAAACTAGATACTCAAATCCCGGCCTGGGGAATGCTAACACTAGAGCTGAGGTTAACTTATCCTTCAACTCATCGAATGCCAACTGACAGGCATCGCTCCAGATAAATGGCACAACCTTGCGAGTCAGATGTGTCAAAGGACCCGCTATCTTTGAGAAACCCCGAATAAACCTCCTGTAGTATTCTGCTAGGCCCAAGAAACTACGTATCTCAGTCAATGTCGTGGGCTGTCCCCACTCCCTTAATGCTGATACCTTCCCCGGATCAACAGATATCCCCCTATCTGAAATGATATTTCTTAAAAACTGAACCTCCTTTAACCAAAACCCACACTTCTCATACTTTGCATATAACTCGTTCTGACATAGCGTCTACAAAACCTGCCTCAAGTGCTCACTGTGTTCCTCCTCTGTCTGGGAGTAAACCAGAATGTCATCAATGAATACGATGACGAACTGGTCTAGGAACTCTCTGAATACTCTATTCATCAAATCTATAAACATGGCTGGGGCATTGGTTAGACCAAAAGGCATAACCCGAAACTCATAGGAACCATATCTTGTCAAGAAATTAGTCTTTAAGACGTCCTATTCCCTGATACGCAACTGATGGTAACCCGATCTCAAGTCGATCTTTGAGAAGAAAGCCGCTCCTCTCAACTAGTCGAATAAGTCATCGATTCGGGGCAACGGATACTTGTTACGTATCGTGACTTTATTCAACTCTCGATAATCTACACACAAAGTCAAAGATCCATCCCTCTTCTTTACGAATAGTACAGGGGCACCCCATGGCGAGGTACTCCTATAGATAATACCTTGACCCAATAACTACTCTATCTGATCTCGTAGCTCTCTCATCTCCGCTGGAGCCATACAGTGAGGTGCGTAGGCTATAGGCCGAGTGCCCGACGTCAAATCGATAACAAAGTCTATCTCTCTACTAGGAGGTAATCCTGGAATACATCAACAAACTCCCTAACAACTGTAATCGAATCGAGTGGTATCACCACTTCCTTAGAGGTCTCCTCCTCTATATAGTACAAGTGAGTGGACGATCCTCCCTCAGGACGAGGCATCGCCACTAAGAACATCTCTTTCCTGGGTATGGAAAAAATAATACTCCTACTGAAACAATCAATCATGGCTCGATACGTAACTAGCCAATCCATGCCAACGATAGCATCGTACTCAGTCATATCTAACACAAACATATCAGCAGGTAAAGTAAACCTCCCGATCTCGATACCCACACCTCTACATATAAAGGAAATCACATAACCCCTACTCAATGGTGAATCTACGCAAGTAACTGTGATCTCTGCAGTGTCTAACAACCCTATAGTGCGCGTAAATCTTGTGGCAATGAAACAGTGTGTGGCCCCGTATCAAATAAAGTACGCCCCCTAGTTCCCTGAATAGAGAACATACCCTCAATAGCGGGTGGATCCTATGGGACTGCGGCCTGCTGGAGATGGTAAACTCGCCCGTACTGAATCTGTCCCTGCTGGACTGGGACTGCTGGGATGGGTGATAAAGCTGGCATCTGTGGTGGTGCTGGGAGGGCGGCGGGAAACATAGTTCTCTGGGGCTCGTGTCGAGCACTCTGCTGCTGCTGTGGGGCCTTGCCCCTTTTAGAACACTCCTGGAATTTGTGGCCAATCTTGCCACAAATAAAACATTTCCCCGCAAAGTTTCCCCCTCTCTGACCCTGCTGCCTACGGCCCTGTTGGCCTTTTCCATTCCTCCCTTGACCATGCTGGCCTTGCTGAAACTGCAGCTATTGGCCATGCTGGCCCTGATGGCCATGCTGACCCTGCTGGGCATGACGAAAACCTCCCTGACCATTTCTGAAACCTCCAGATCGAAACCTCTTAGAATCCCCCTGCTGGGAACTCTGATCACTCTGCCTGTGCTGACTGCGCCTCGCTGGCACCATTCCCACCTGTCCTTCCCTAATGGATGGACTCTCCTGATTGCTTACCCTCTGTCAAGTGAAAGCGATGGTCCTGGTAGTGAAGCAGTGCTGCGTTAACCACATCAGAATAAGTGGCCAACGAGAGATTTCCTAGAAAGTAATCTATTCATGAATTTCTGTATCTTTTTCTCTTCAGTCGGAATCTCATCAGGAACAATGTTTAGAAGATTGGTGAACTCGGCCTCATACTCTGCCACTGTCTTCCCCTCCTTCTTGAGGTTCATTAACTTCCTCCTCATCTCGGTGTGAACTGCTGAGGGAAAGTACTTGCGGTCAAACCGCACCCAGAACTCCTGAATGGTAAGGACATCTCTCTCCTCCACGATGGTAATGGACTCCCACCACTGGAATGCTGACCCTACCAGCTTAAAAGTAGCCAATATCTTTCTCTGTACATCCGTACACTCGTACATCCTCAAGTGTCTTTGAATGTCCTTCTTCCACTGACTGGACATAACGACATCGGAGCTACCTGCAAACTCTGGAGGGTGTGCCTTCTGAAAGGCATCACGAACACATTCCCAAGCAGACAGGAATGCATGAGCCTAGACTAGGGCGACCATCGGCGCCTGAGGTGGTGCCTGCTGCACATCTGCTAAAGCGGCGTTTACCGCCTGGGCTACTATGGCTGTAACCTCTGTGGCGTTCATGGAGCCCTGAATTGATACAGGCTGTGGCTCTGGCTGGGCACCCCTGGGAACTTTCTGTGCACGTCGTGGAGGCATATGAAATGAGAGAGAAGTCTTATAAGTCCACAGTTAATATCTCAAAATAGATGAAGAGCGTAAAATACACAAAAGAGTACAACAATCCTAGAATATAGGGCTCTATATCAAAGGATGCTACGCGGAAACATAACAAGCCGTACAGATCCTAAGGACACTAGAACCTGATGCTCTCATACCACCTGTGACACCCCGACTAATTAAATACCGGTTAGCTACTCCTTTATTCAAATTAATACAAAATATCAAGTTGGTTCAGTTCATAGCATCACCGCCAAAAACTTTTATTTAAACAATTACTAGCCACCTAATATTTTAAAAAGTGAGATGTCAATTTTAATTTACTTAGATTAACATGCAACCAATTAAATAATGATCTAAAGGTAACACAATCACATCACAGTCGCAATAGAATAATAGTGGAATGAAATGAGTTTGGAGGAACACTCCTCAGAATAATCCAAATACTGAATAAAAACAAATACAAAGTCTGAATGATTAATTAATTAACTCCAACACTGAAATAAACTGAGTATGATAAAACTGTCTCTAAAAGAAATGGGCAACATGCCCTAACAACTGAAGAAGTCTGAAATGGAATCAATATAGAATGTGGAGGCGTCTATCATCAAGATCCTGTAACTTCCACAGCAGCTACAACACATCACTGAAATGGAACTCCTAAACTTGGCATCCCTGTGGCTAGGCACCTAAAAGGTTTAAAAAAAATAGATTTGAAAGCAAACGGGTCAGGGTCCGATTGTGAAAATAATTTAAAATATAGCAAGTGTTTAACAACATTAAACTGTGAATATAAAATACATGTTAGTTGCGTTCACTCACATGAGTTCCTCACCTCTCAAATAATTGTGCACATCTAACGTACCCGTAACCCATCCTAGTTATGCCGCTAACTAACTAGTTTAATTCACAATTTGACTTTACGTTATAATATGAGAGTCAAGACCATACATTCTAAAACAACATGTGCGTGTCATCCTTCTTATTTCTCAGATTTCCTTACAATAATTACTATGTGAAATTCCCATTTTTATCTCTACTAATACGTCACGAATACACACTTACACTTAAATAAAGAGCCCATTTCACTTAAAAGTATATTAATCTCATCATAAATTTATAATTAGGGCACCCCTAGGCTAAGCTGCGGTGCACAATACTCTGCTATCGAGTCCTAATACATCACTAACATAAGGACCACGTGTTCCGAATCTCTCAGGAACCATCTCAATAAGAAAAAATCACACATAATGGAGGCGAACATAGTTCACATACCCATGGGTCACGGACATACCTACGCTCCCATGGTCAGCTGACTTATTAACTCACAAATAAGTCATTCACAGCCCTATGTCCTTAAGGTACCAATCTAAATCCCCCCATAGGCACACAAGGATTAGATGGCACAGTTTGAAAGCTGACCTCCTCTGAAAGCAAGTATGGTAGGTATGTTATACACATAAGTCCATATACTAAGAAATCACACCACTTAGATATCTTAAAATATTAAATAAGGTTTATTCTACATTCCTATACCGTTATTCCAATTTGTACATATTTAAGTTTCTGAATAATATATAATATAGACCGCCGGCACATCTCCCGTCGTAGTTTCAAGTACCTAAAGCCTAACCCACTAAGGTTACCAAGTCTCCTATTATTCCCACATTTAAATCCACTATTTTTAAGGTCCTCATTTCTGCCATTAATCTTATATTATCCAACTATCTAAAACTTACTCATCAATTCTAAATCTCAAATAGTAACACACTCATCGAGCCTTATTAAGTTTAATATAATTCCCAATTTGACTTCTAATTAAAATTCGAGTCTCACAAATATGCCTACTGGTCTTCCCTGAATCTAAGAGTATTCACAAAGTTCCCACTAATAATTCTTTAGGGTCAGAAATTATTAAAATCCAACAAGGGAAAAATATAACCGATTTTGGGAAGGTCGATCGATCGACCTTGAATGTCGATCGATCGATGGTGTCGATCGATCAACCTGGGAGTATCGATCGATCGAACGCACTAGATAGGTTTTGACCTGCTTTGTTTTTCAATCCAAAACTTGTCCCAAAACTTCATTACAGGGTAAGAAAATCTAATCTAACGTTATAGGCTCATCATACAACCAAAATACATCATTGTTAACGTTCCAAAACCTTTTAATCATCAATCATTAGCATTATGTGGATCAAAACTTCAATAAAAACCCTAGTTTTATATTTTCTTCAAGAACAATAATAAATCTCCCCTTTAATTCATTTTTAAATCATAAAAAGTTATATTTGGGGTACTGAATTCGTCCAGAACAGATCTACATATAATTCCTAACCAAAGTTTAGATTTTTTCATCAAATTCATTGGGTTTTTCATCAAATCTTTCAAAGCAATCATGAATTTATACACTAAGCATGGAGGAAAAATTCATTGAACTAATGAAACCAAATCACTTGCCTTAAGTTTGATGTTCTAATTCATTGCTGGTGTTTAAAGGCTTATTCCCTCTTCTTTTTGGTCACAATTCCGTCCAAAATGGTGGTGGTGGGTGGAGGTTTTGGTTTGGAAACCCTATTTCAACTTCTCTCTAACTCACGTAGCCCACTCTCTTGTTTTTGGCTGATAATGGCCTTAATGGATTTTCTAATAATATATAAATAAACTCTAAAATTCGTGGGTCTTAATTCCTTAATTTTTAAAATTACCAAAATACCCTTCCAGGTTGCCGGTTTGGCCTAAAAATGCCCCGGGACCCAAACTAAACCTCCGGCTAGTGTTTTCTGACTATCTCGACCCTTCTGGACACGTTGGCACACTCAAAATGACAATTCGGTTGATAAAAATATAATTTAATTTTTTGACGCAACTAACATCCGCGTCCCAACTTAATTTCCCAAATTATCGTATTTATAACTCTTGACAATTTTAATACTTTCAATACTCATATATTACCATATATACTCAGTAATATTCAATATTATCATCATAATCAAATACCAACTCGTGTCTCGCTAGTATTTAAATCCGGATTAATTTCGAATTAATTCTCATTTAATTTAATTAATCCATTAAATAAAAATCAATAAAATTACGGGGTATTACATGGTAATCCTCGTTTCTGGAATTCAATTGTAAAAACATGTGCACATTTCTCACAAAACACCTTCTTTGATTTTATCACCTTCATTAAATGTCTCCTCTTCAACTCAAAAACACGTGCAACTAAATCTGACCGATTAGTGAATTTTTGATTGGGTAAAAGAGCAGAAACAATTTCGATCCACCTAGGATTTGTCATCATTATGAGAAAAAATACCCGGATGCTTATTTTATCGTGTGATTTCCATTGAATCTTTGAATATCTCAAATTTATTCCTAGCACTACCAGGAAATGAAGATGGCAAAATAAAACGTTTTCCTACTTGTTCAGGTTGTAACCCATCACTTGCAGAACCTATAAGACCTTGGTAAAGTTCAGCACACAATCGATCTTGATTAAGCCTGTTGAATGCGAGCCAATTTTGATCTGTTGAAGCCCAAGAATCTATAATGAACTCTTGAGAAAGTTTCCCTGCCCTGAGTATTGTTGAATACTTATTTTGATGTTGGAATAAAGGATAACTATAAATTCCATTTAAGTTAGACATTTGTCAAGAGGGAAACCATTTGCAAAATCCTATTGTCTTAACCCAGGTTCCCATCCTAGATCCCCATAAGGGAATAATAAAACATAATGCAAATGTAAATATGCTGGATGATATTCACTAACTCGTATAAACTCTCGATTCCCTCGTAAATGTATCACAATATCTCGCAATCCACTAACTTCACTTCCATCGCCAGGTAGTATTATTGCAATCTCATCCGATGATGGTAGATTGTAACGTCTACGATATGTTTTTGAACTATAATGAAGATAATCAGGTAAGTTTTTCCCTTCAACATTTGCATCACGTTGTATCTCATAGGCTTGTCGATAATTAACTGAGAAAACATTGTATTGTAACAAAGTTTCTTTAATAGTTTTAAGAACATCAGCCCTCAAGTGTGGATTTCTACGACTACGAATGTCGAACGTGGAGTCAGGATCGTAAATGTACAATTGAGAGTAAGATGGAACTTCCCCTGGCTGTGGAAATAGGGAGTCAGTTTGATGTCGTAATTCTCCATAAATGGTGAATGATGTTAGGCCATTTCCATTATTTACTCTTAGATCCATTATAAACCCAGGAGTTGTAAATTCATGTGTTTCATTATACTCTCGGATGTACTTGCGAAATGATGTAGACCTACTATCATTCCCGTTATATTAATCCAAAAGTGCAAGCTAAGGATGTGATAATTCTTGTAGATTTATCTTTCCTTGCAAACATCATGTTCCAAAGCATGGACTACGTTTTGATGATTCCACCAATTTTTCATCCATCCAATGCATTGATGAGCAATGAGGACAAACTATATCCATCATCCCTAGATAGTGTCGTTCTTCATGCATGTCTAATGGATTATGACATCCAAATATTGGAGGTGGGATATCAACGTCGTCGTCGTCATCATCATCATCATCATCATCATCATCATCATCATCATCATCTTCAATGTGTTGGTTCAATATATTTGATCTGTAAATAAATAATATTTTAAATAAGATAATATAATTATAGATGTAATCTATAAATTTAAAGTAAGCATGTATTTAATATACATGTTATCTTCTGTTGTAGATGTGCTCGCCAAAGAAGTTAAATGTGACAGAAGTGGTTCGAGTGGTGGTTGATGAGGCACCATCGTTTTGAGTTCCATTTCATCATCTTCAGTGTTCATCGTGAATGGGCTACACATGGCCTAAATATAATTCAAAATGTTTAAATTTAAAATCTCATCTCAAGATTCTATAAAGATAATGTTAATTATAGATATAATATATAAATATAAATATAAATGTAAGCATGTATTTAATTTACATGTTATCTTCTATTACGGATGTGCTTGCCAAAGACATTAAATCTCACATAAGTGGTTCGAGTGGTGGTTGATGAAGCACCATCATTTCAACTTTCATTTTATCTTCCTCATTGTTCATCGTATACGAGTCACGTTAAGATTGTGATTGTCATGTTAAGATTTCAATTACTTAGGTTTAAAGTAAGTTACATGGTATTTCGGATTGCAAATGCAGATGGTAATGTTGATGAAGAGGAAATTGCCAATAGTTTCAAAGGAGGTGATGGGGGACCATTTATTATCACTGATCTTCGCGTTTGTCCAACGGACCTTCGATTGGGTGGTAAAGATGGAAAAACATGTGGTAAATCATGATCCACGACTTTAGATTTCTCCCTTGCTCTTCTCAAGCGTTGGGCCATGGAACGATTTACGAAGGCTAAAGATTTATCTGGTTTCAATTGCGATGATAAAACCTTCCTTATATCGATTGTTGTGAGTTCTTCATTGAGATTGCGAGGAATAATAGGAAATGAGGCTACATGATTTTGAGTGTTATTGATTGATTCAGGAGTAGCTTTATCTTTTGTTGCAAATGTGCTCGCCAAAGACGTTAAATCTGACATAAGTGGTTCGAGTGGTGGTTGATGAGGGACCATCATTTTGACTTCCATTTTATCATCTTCAGTGTTCATCATATATGGGTCACGTACACATGGCCTATATATAATTCAAAATTTCAAAATTTAGATTCTCATGTTAAGATTTCAACTACTTATGTTAAAAGTAAACTTACATGCTATTTTGGATTGTAGATGCAGATGTCAATGTAGATGAAGTGGATATTGCCAATAGTTTCAAAGGATGTGATGGGGAACTATTTATTATCACTGATATTCATGTTTGTCCCATGGATCTTCGAGTGGGTGCTGAAGATGGAAAAAAATGTGGTAAATCATGACGCACGACTTTAGATTTCTCCTTTGTTCTTCTCAAGCGTTGGTCCATGGAACAATTTACAAAGGCTAAATATTTATCTGCTTCCAATTTGGGTGATGAAACCTTCATTATATCGATGGTTGCGAGTTCTTCACTGAGGTTGCAAGGAATAATAGGGATTGAGGATACTTGATTGTGAGTGTTATTGATAGGTTCAGGAGTAGCTTTATCACACTTAACGAAGGGAAGTTGAACTCGTGTTTTTGACATTCATTGTGTAGATGTAATTAATAGAACTTTGGACTTCTCATTTTCTTGTCGCATGCGTTGAGCCAATGAGTGTTTCTATATAAGCGCCTACGTATGAGTTTGACATTCATCATCATAATATCAGACATTAAAATCTATGGTATCAATCGTAAGAATTTATAATGCTTACCTCAGAGTATTGTTATTTTCCTTTATCAATAATGGAGGTATTTGGAGTTTTAGGGTTGATGTTTTCCTTTTCATTTCTTTTCTATATGTAATAATAAAATAAAATCAAAACATAGATTAAATAAAAGAAAAATAAATAATGTAAATTGCATGAGACTTGCTATATTATCATTACATACATCAGTACATTGAGTTTTGCGTTTACCAGTACCAGGAGCAGAGGCATTCGGAGCTTGAGGGATAACCTTTTCTTGTTTTCTTTTGTTAGTAATACAAAGATGAATACGTTTAAAGTATAAGTAAAATTATTTCCTTAAAAAAATTTAAAAAGTATAATATAAGAGTGTAATTGCACATTTTCAGATTGGATGGTGATGTTGACACCATGTGTTTGTAGTAACCAAACCTATATGAAAAAAAATATTCTATAAATCACAAATACCGATTAGGAAAAAAACATTGTATAAACATTGTAATTAAACCATACGAAATTGTATTAAAAATTATGAGAGACTTACTGCTTGACTCAATTCTTCGTCCATCTGCATATGTATTAATTACTAGAAAAATACTTAACAACAACCCTTTAAAAGTTTAAGAAATAAGCAAATACATACCTCTCCATAGATTGTCATTTTAGAGGTTGGGGGAGTTGGTCTTTTTTCCATATCGTACAATAAGAATTTTCTGTAAAAGTAATTTTATGTAAAAGTATTTACCGAATAATGCAAACACAACTTAATTAGAATATCCAAAAAAAAAATATTTTCACGTCTATATTTAATGAACACGCTAATTTTTTTATGGCTTGAACGTGTTTGCATTCATCTTGGTAAAAACTGAACCGTTAATTGAATACCAACTATTAAAACTAAACTAACCAAAAAAAACATGTGTATCTTAGGTTTTCACAAATTATAAGTTCGTCGTGTCATTTTTTATATTTCTATTCGAAATATCAAAATTTAAAAAACTATAAATAATCAAGATATCTCACTCTTACTCCTAATACAAAATTATAATAAAGTACATAAAACAAAATTATAACACACTGGTTCGAAAAAATATACAACATTTTTTTTGGTAAAAACATATACAAGTCGTTAAAACTTATACAAGTTGTTACGTATGACGATGAATGCAAAACTGTTAAAACTTATATAGGCTGTTCATATATTTGCTGGTCAAAACATATTTTTCTGGTTCTATTTTTGCTCGTCAAAAAGTATACATGTCGTGTCATTTTTTTGGTAAAAACTTATACAGGTTGTTATGTATTTTCTATTCGTTTTAGCTGTTATAAAAACTTATACAAGTCGTCCTGAGTTGTAGCTGTTAAAAAAACTCATATACACGTTCGTGTGAGTGTATACACATTGGTTCAGGTTTATACACGTTCGTGTGAGTGTATAAACCCAACCACTGTTATCTTTATAAACCCAAGTTCTCAAATTTAACTGAACTCAATTAAGTTGCGCTATGGGTTATGCATCGATAAAAAGAACTTTTGCTTGTATTTTTTCGTCGTTGCTTGAAAAGCTCTTCTAGTCAAAACCTTAATTACCTACAAATATAACAATCTCAAGTGTAGAGGTAATTAAGGGTATCAATCCACTTCCAAGGGGGTAAAGCAAAGGGAACACAATTGTAATTCACTTTTTATTTTCTTTTTGTGTTTTTTCACTTTTCTAATTTTTTTATAGCTTTTTTAAATATTAAAACAATTGGGTGAGGTGAGGTGAAATAATACTAAACTAAACTAAATAAAAGGGGGTAATCAAACTAAAAGTAAAATGTGAAAAATATAAACAACTGTGTGATAAAAGTGAGTGGAGTGCAACTCAATGAGGGAAAATATTCAAGGGACGGAAAATCCACCCTCAATTCACACAAATTTGTCTAACTTGCACAATTTTAATTTCATCAATTTCCAAAATATTCATTTAATTCAAAAGCTAATTCTCATTACACTAATGAATTAATTGAATATTCTTTTAGAAAAGTAAGTTTAATCCCCACAAGCACTACTCTAAATGAATTAAAATCAATTAAATGAATCACTCGCTAGGATCGATTCACCAAACTAATTTTAATTAGACAAAGTAAAAACAAGGGTAGATGAAAATTATACTAACATTTAAATCAATTGATAAGCCTATCTCTAGTTTGAATCAAATGATCAAATGATAATAAAATTTTCAATCATTTCTCAAGGATGATTTTCCATTTCTCAATGTGAAAATAATTAGGAATTAAATTTACTAATCAAAGGAAACTAAAAAAATTATAATTGACAATTAAACCAAATTGGATTCATGAGGGTTTCAATTCATCCCTTGAATGGGATGATTAGCCCTCCATAATTATCATCCAATAAAAATTAGAATCAAATAAGAGCATAAAATGAAAATTAGAGAGGAGTAATCAAACCAAAATTGCCTTCAATTGCATTAATTCTTCAATTCTTCATTCATCTCAATTAATTACAATACTCGATTTATTGAATTTTTTTCTCTAATCTAAAAAAAAACTAAGCTAGTAAAAAAAATAAAAAGGTGTTTCTCTATCTAATTCTCTCTCTATTTGATGATATATCCATTTCAAATGAGGTCTTCCATCCTTATATAGTAGGCACATGGAGCATGGGGGTATTTTTGGTAATGGGCTAGGGTGAACATGTGGGAGAGGTGTGAGCACATATGCATGGGGTGTGAGGTGTGAGGATATTTGGGAAGTGGGGTAATGGAGATAATAATCTGATTTGGTTAAAAAGGGGTTGGGGTAAAATGGGTAAAAGGGGTTATTTGGGTAAAATGGTTTAAGTGGGGTTTATGGCATGTGGGGAATTTAGTTTCATTTTTGGTTTTGGTATTGGAGACTTAATTTTGTTTGGTATTTGTTGACTAAAATCAGGCAAGACTTTTTGTGGGTTTCAAATGGGTTTAGCAACTTTGGTGTGGGGTAAGGGTTTGATTGGTTGATGAAGAGGGAAATGGGTGGGATGGAAGGGTTGTGATCCGGGTTTGGGGAAACGGGGTTGGATTGGTGGCCGATCAAGGGTCGGCGGTATTAGCAGAGGCTCGCCGCCGGTGGGTTAAAAGTGTTCGGAGGCCGCGGTTAAGTTGTGTTTTTCTGGATATGAGTCGCCGGATGCAGGTCGGGTTTTGGAGTTGTAAGGTGGGTCGCGGGTTAGGAGGTCACCAGCCTTAGGGTATTGCTATTGGGCCACCGGCGGTTGGATGGAATGACAGAAGGTGGTGAGGGGAGGGTGATGGTGATTGAGATAGGAGAGAGGGCGAAGGTTGTTGGTGTGGTGGAGTTGTGTGTGTGTGTGTTAATGGAGGAGAGGAGAGGGAAATGGTTTAAAGGTTGAGTGGGGAAGATAAAGTGGAGGGGGTATTTGTGTGTGGTGAAGGTGTAGAATTGTTAGGGTGAGGGTGAATGAGGAGATATGGTGTAGGTAAGGTGTGTGGTGGATATGGCGTGAGTGGAGTTTAGTTTAAGTGTGTGTGTGTTTAATTTGTATCCAACTAAAATAATAAAAAGACTCAACTAAAATTAATAAAACTAAAAATAAAAAATAAAATAAAATCTAACTAAAAATAAAACAAACTAAAAACAATAAAAAATATTAAAACTAAAAAATAAAATCCTAAGCTTATATAAAACTAAAATAAAACAAAAGAAATAAAAACTTAAAATCTAAATGAAAACTAAAGTCCTAAAAATATAAAATCTAATAAACTAAAAATAAACTCCTAAAAACTAATCCTAATAAAACTAAAAACTAATAAGAATCAAAATAAAATAAAATTATACTAATAAAGATAAAATAGAAAATTAGAAAACAAAACCTAGAAAATACTAAATAAATCAAAAATAAAACGACTCAAACTAAAAATCTAAAAAATATTAAAAGGGGACAAACAAAACACACACAGGGTTTGGGGTAGGTTTAGGCTAGGTTAGGCTCGGGTAAGGTTACGGGGAGGGAATTTAGCTCCATTCAACGCGCATTTGCCTCGATATATAGGTTTTGACACCGTAAACGGACGTTTGACCTACAAAATAAATATTTAAGCACATAATACCTAAATTCTCGAGAATTAGCAACTAAAGTACGCCTATTCGGGGTATAAAATGTACAGTTTGGGTGCTTATCACACCACCCCCAAACAGAGCGTTGCTAGTCCTCGAGCAATAAGATAGAGAAAAAGAGAAAGATAAGTAACCAAAAGTGTACCACTTTCCCGGGAACTTGCGATTGCACTTAGCATGTGCAACAAGCCTTTAAACCTATAGGTTTCCCTACAAGACGAGTTGTGTATCGTGAGGGTTTGCAGGAAATGTACCCACAAAATTCTTATTTGCAAAAGGCAGTCAATCTCTTATTAGACGTAGAATAATTGCACAATCCATCATAAGAGAATATTTTCAGAAATACAAGCTCGAAGCGTAAAAAGTTTAGATAAGTAAATACTCAAGGCACATACTTTCTAGAACTCAGCGTGTGTAGTGTGAATCATTCAAAACGGGTCGAGTATCACAAGAGTAATTCCTAGATTACCTTGTCGGAATCAACGCTTCAACTTCAAATCTCACGGATATATCTCTCTCAAATGAACTCTCGAGATATGGGTTAGTGTATCGCTCTTGTATGTGTGGAGGTGAGTAAATGTAAGCAAGTTCAAACATCTCACACACACATAAGAAAGAACGAACAATTAGAAAGAAAAATAATCTCATGAAAGAATGATAATCACTATAGTGAGAACGTCGAGTTATTCACCACGTCGACTTTCATTCGCCCGAACACCTAGGGGGAAACATGGATTTTTATGGGTGAGGGGAAATGAAATGGGATGAGAAGGATATGATAGGTAGGATGGATGGGATGAGGTAGGTAGGATAGTGATATGATGGATAATGGATGAGTGATGAGTGATGGATGTGATAAGATTGAGAAGAGTGTATTATACATGAAGAACAAATGTCTTTATTACAACAAAATAAACTACAAACTCTTTTTTTTTCTTTTCTCTTTTTTTTTTCTATTTTTATGTTTTTCTATTTTTTTTTTTTCTCTCACTTTTCAAACGAACACTGAAGACATTTAACATTTGGAATCAACACTCTTTTTCCCAAAATGATGATGGATGATAGATGAATGGAGTGGGGAGTGTGTATGGATGATGATGGAAATAAATGGGAAGGTAATGGGTGAGTGAATGGAAATGTGATATGGAAAAGTGGTAAGTGTATGGATGAAAATCTAGTATTCGAGACAAATTTCAAGGCACGCGTTTATTACAACTCGAAAGAGATGTCATTCTCAGTGATCAAGCGAAAATTTTATGAAAGAATAATGAGATCGTACAACAATTAAGTGCGGACCCAAAAGAATTTGAATCAACTCGTGACTTGGAGATTGCGTAAAACTCTCTAAAAGGTGAAAGGCACGAATCTCACGGGCTAAAGTCTCTACTAGTGATCCTTAAGGTTCTCTTTAGAATTGTAGTACTCCTCAACTCTAAAAGTAGTGACGTGATAAGTGCACAAATTTTGTTGAGCCTAGGAATTCATGGTGCAAAATGCCTTGTTATGTATTACATAAGCTATTTAGAAAAAATATTCTCTAGCTTGATTCCTAGACTTTGAAAGATGGATGATTGAAAATTCACATCAATGAGTGAGATGAAAGAAATTGCACGAAATTTAAAAAAAAAAATCAGGTTCAAAAATCAAATTTTTTCAAAAGAGGTACGATTTTGATAAAATTCCCCACCCCAAACAAAAAGGAACATCGTCCTCGATGTTTGATAAAATGAATTTTAAAATTGAGAGCATAAGGTAGGAAAGAGTTTACCAGAATCAACCGCTCATGAAGTGGAAAGATGTAACCAAGAAGAAACCTGAAGAAATGATATGAGAAAAAAAAATGTGTACAAGTCTATAACATGGCAAAACATAGGGTGATGTGAAACACCACCCCCAAACAGGAGGAGACTAGTATAAGAAATGCGGGCTGCCTCCCACTAGCGCTAAGTTTAATGTCTTCAGCCAGACCGAATGGATCTCACCCTAAAGATAGGAACAAGGAAAGCTCGGGGTGGCAGAAAAATTGGGGTGATGAGAATCACCCCCAAACAAGACTGAAGAGCCAGTCTTGTTGGATAAAGGCTAAAGGGGTCAATGCACTTGTATGGCAAAGTGCATCATACGATACAAAGCATCAGTGGACCATGGGTGGGTGGGGATTAGGGTAAGGGTGAGGGTGGAATGGGTGAAGAGGCATCGGTCACGGGCCTTATTGAGCCGGAAGGTGAGGGCAACTAGGGCCCTATACGCATGGTGCTCTAGTTGGTGAGGAAGGCAATATGGTGGGGAAAGTGGAATGGGGTGGGCCTCATAGAAAGGACACGACCATTCTATGAATGGGCGATGATAATGGTCGCGCCGTGACACGTCAGGGAGCTGTCGATAGGAAAAAATCAACACCACAAGAGAGTGGGGGGTATAAAGTAACAATCTCGGTGTCACGGTGGAGAGTAACACCAAAAATACTGTAACAACCCTTACTTTTGGGTAATTGATTTCATATAATTTTGTCGTGTGAACTAATTATATAAAATAATGGATGTTAGAGTAAATGTTATTTTAAGTGATTTAAGAGATAATATTTACTGAGTTTTGCATATTTATCGTTGAGAGAAGGTAAATAGCACCATGTTATGTTTATTTCGCAGTTGTGCTTTAAGCGACAGTCATGGTATATATTTTAATTGGGTTATGATTAATGAATTAATATAACGTCGGAACATGAAATAATTGTACGATATTCCGAATGCCAATTTTGAGGGTACGGTTAGTTATGAAATAGTTGAGATAGTCAGAATAAGTGCCATATTGTATTTTTGAGTTTCGGGAACTTTTGACAGGTTATGACTCAATTATGTAGTTATGAGTCATTTTAATGGTGTATTAACATTTAAAGATGGGAACAACTGTTAAATGGATGATTAAATATCCCAAACCCTCTAATTTTCCCAATTACATGTTTTAAACTTAGAGTGAGTTAGAGAAGAGAGAGAGATTGGGAGAAAATGGAGAGAAGTGAGAGAATTGAAGTATTGGAGCTGTAAATCGTTGCTAAGGGAATAGAATCCTAGACTAAAAATTTGAGGCAAGTTTCTAACTTGCTAGTATATGATTTAGTGTGGATAATCTACATTTATAGTTGTGTTTTTAGAGTTTTAACCATTAATGGGTTTTTGATGATTTTAGTGTTTAAACCCTTAATCTTGGATTAAAATCTAATTTGAGTTAGAAATATGAGTTAATTATTGTGTAGAAATGATTTGGGTATAAAATAAGTTTAGTTGGTTGAGTTTTGAAGAGAGAAATTGGAGTTTTCGGAATTTAGGGTTCTTAAACCCATAGCTGAAACAGGGCATTCTGGCCCAGGCGAATCGATTCGCCCCTAGCGAATTGATTCGCTAAAGGGGTAGGATACAGGTCTGAGTCGGGCAAATCGATTCGGATGACCCGAATCGATTTGGAGATATAGATAATGTTGGTTCCTCTTGACCGAATCGATTCAGCCTATTCGAATCGATTCGCTTTCAAGACCGAATCGATTCGGCCAGGGCGAATCGATTCGAAATTCCTACAGTTTTAGGATATTTTTCCAACTTTGTTTTTATTCCTTTTATTTTAGGTTTAAGGATTAGGAACCTTCCCTTGGGAAGTAATAAAGAGTATCAGAGGTTTATATTAGGAGGATTAACAATCTTACGGGTTTATATTAGGAGGATTAACACTCTAGGATAGTATGGGGGTAATTGTGTTTAATTCGGGGGTTATTCAATAAAGGTTAGTGTCATTTCCTCTAGGGAGCTATCCTCGGACTAAGGGAGGGTTAAGTGATAGGGTCTAGGATCCTTGGGAGATTATTATCGAGGCGAATTACCATTGATGGCTTATAGTATTACTTTGAACACTTGGAGACTAGTGTGAGGGCACCTATGCTTCGTGGCTTATATCATTTATAAAATATGACTCCGAGAATAAGAAATGCATATTTTAAATTAGCACTTAATTGTTAAGCACAAATGATATTGAGAATGTAAAAGTGAATGTTTTAAATGAGGAAAACTTATAAATGATAATTTGCATATACACACCTCTCTAAATTCTATCATAGGGGAAGTACGCACATGAGGTGAAGTCCCCTGGCTAGTGAATGCAGGGTGAATATAGTCCTCGACCATAGGATCGATTATTATATATTATGTGATTATTGTGCGAAGTGAGGTCATTCCGGGTGTGGTTATGACTCATTGTTGCAAGTATATGGCCACTTCCCAACGTCACGCGATGTAGATACCTAGGTTACCTTGTTTGATAGGCCCTGGAAGATGATAGCCATTTAGGGGCGTCTAGTGGGGAAACTCTGAAGGATGGTCTTAGAATCGTTATATGATATGAAATATAACTATTCATAATAATGTGGGGAAGCACTTTATGAAATAAATTGCTTTAAATACGTTTACTGGAGATAAAAAGGGAAATGTGAAGTTATGAGATGTAAAACTGAATTGGTGAAAAATTTTGTGAAACAAATTTCTTTATATATGTTTCCTAAAGAAAAAGGAACTGTGCATTTAAGTAGTGTAAAACTGAAATGAAATCTCAATAAAGTGAAACTTAGGTATTTCTCTTATGCATATATGAACATTGCATAGTGTCATCGATATTGCGTTAGGTTATGCTTTTAGATTGAGAGGTGAGAAACCTTATCATTATTTGAGAGAGCAAGTTAGGTTTATGATTGATGATAAAATATTCATAACTGTCATTCATTTTATTCACATGGTGATCATATCAAACCGGTCCCTGACCCATTTATATTTCTTTATTTTGCACGAATTCTATATTCGCCCAGGTGCTCTACCGCAAGGACACCCGTATTGCCTCTCCAACCATGTGTCCTGGAGCCGTAAAATTTTGCTAATGTTGTAGGTTATTCGTTGTAGACGCTTCTATCTTTTTGTAATTTAGCTATGATCAGTTTACACATTCGAGTGTGTTGCCCCAATACTTTACTCGTTAAATATAATGTGATATTTAATTTTAATACCCGGTGTAACGTATTTGTATTGGTCTGTTAACCGACAGCTTATTCGGTTATTTTATTGTACAATTACTCATTGTTTTTTATATCCACCTTCTTTTCAAATTGTATTGTTTAATTGATTTTCTTGAACCTTATAAATTAAATTTTGATAGTCCGTTTTCTAAAATAATTGGTGGTTATCTAGTACTATTGTTTTGACGACAGTGATGCTAAGAATGGACCATCTATGATTCCTGTATTTATTGGAGTATCGATCTGGACACCTCTTATTTTAATAGGCGGGTTGTCACAAATACTCTCATAGATGGAGGATGGTTTTAGGTGAGGATCTAAAAATATAGATGGAAACATGAAATGTGTAAAATCAAGATCCAAACCAGGTGGTCGAGGGGAAGGGATAATGGGTGGGCCGGGTGGGATAAATGGTGAAGGAAGATGAGCCAACTCAAGAGTGGGAGACACACACTCATTGGGAGGAGTAAAGGAATACTCACAAGGGAGTGTGATTTCTAAAGATGGAATGATCAACTTCTCCATAAGAGTAGCATCGGTGAATGTGATGGGTGGGTAAGACGAGGAACCAATATCAGAGATAAAGGAATCACTAGATATATCGGGATCAAAGGGAGCCATGCATGGTGGGATATTATCCATATCGGGATAGTTATGAACTATCACGGATTCTATCTCGGGAAAATTATGAACACTCGTAGTCGGAGCTAACCTAAAATGAAGTAGTTCCTCGGGAACAAATACGGTGGGCTCCATAGGCGTAAACTCGGGCATTTTGTTGGATTCTATGGTAAAGTGAGTGGGAACCTCAAAGTGGGGTTCATGTGGACATGGTGGGATTTGATCAGGCTCACTATCGAAAGATAAGTCAACACAATTATCGACTTGGGGCCCGGACCATGGAATGGTCTCAACTTCGAGATTCTTGGGATGGTAGGGTTGGTCACACTCAAAATCAGTGTCACAAGAGGACACATCATCATCACACTCGGGTGCAACAATGGGTGGATCCATGGGAATATCCGTCTCTCTCGCACACTCAAATTCATTTAATCTTTGTTCAAGCCTTTGGAGGGTTTCATTTTGAATTTGAGTGGCTTGCTCTTGCTCGAGTATGAACTTTTGTAAGAGGTTTTCGAGAGCGGATGTGGATGATGGTGGTGGAGTGACGGGTGGTGGCGGTGGTTGAGGTGGACACAACTCGCTATGGTCAGGACTGTACGGATAATACACAAATGAAGTGTGTGGAGTGGGGCCAAGTTCATCATACACGAAAGGATGACTTTCGTGATGGACAAATGGTTGATACTCATGGGCTGCGTAGTGAGGGAACTAATCGTGAATGGGTGCACAACGTTGCCATGATGACTCTTGGAGTGTGTGGGGGTCCACAACATCGGGTTGGGATTCGTATTTCGTGAAAGGGTGATCAGGCCTCCACGAATAGCTCAGGTACTCACACAACTCGAGATTAGGTATATCGGGATAATATGCCGAGGTGGGTTCCGAAACAATGTCATATGGATACACATGTTCCATGGTGGGTTCATAGGGATATGACAAGTATAGACACTCATGGGACAGGTGATCAGTATAATAGCAATGAGTGCACAATAAAGGATGAGACACGTCGACACTTGACACCGAGGGTGAGGGAAAATGAGGTGTGTTCATAGATGGGACAAGAGTATCAAGGGCACTCGTGAGAGAGTTGAAACCACTAAAAATATCATACAGAGACGGCTTGGGATCACTCTCACACGTGTCGTGTGACAATGGAAAATGACCAAAGTAGTCTCATAAAGGACGTACTTCGGCCATGTGGATAGAAATATTTTTTTTTTGGAGTTTTTAAATTTTTTCAAAAGGAAAGAAAATATTTTAGAAGTTTTTGGAAGAAAAGGTGGGGAAAATAGGTGGACTCTTTGAATTTGGACGAACCAACTAAAACCAACTACCAAAAAATGAATTGGAAACACACATAAGTTAAGGAGAATTCCTGAGTAGCACATAGCCAATTTTATCTTTAAATTTAGTGAAAGGCTAGTCAAATTTTAATTAAGTCCGCGGACGATAAAAATCACTGAATAATCTGAGTGATCGCCTTTGCAAATTTTTCTCCTAGTGGGCTACCTAGTTAATAGATTTTAAATTTAATGATGGCTAGGGTAGCACACAATACGTAAGCGAGTGAGTCGGGTGATGAAATCCCTTCTCGTGAGTGATCGGGTGTAGGTCTTAGTAATTTAATTCATCACACCATTTGAAAATAAATGCAAGAATAAAATCACACAAGAGCACACAAAATTGTCTCGCTAACAGGAGAGGCGCGAGGTTTTGAAAAATATACCTCCTACGGTTTTTAGGCCGTGGGGTGCCGAAAAATTTCAGTCGATTGGGGGGAGATCACGCCTATCTCAGTCGGCCTCGGGAGTCCTATTGACCCAAGGTAGAGAGACTTCTAAATCCTCGCCTTTGGACGCTCTCTCTCTACCTTGTTCGATTTCCCTCTCACGCTTTCTTCGATTATTACAATTTTTAAAAAATGAAAAATTAAATAAAGGTGTCTCTAGGTACCGCAATATAAGCGAAGATAATAAAGTCCTAATACAAGCCTTCTAAAATAAAAAATATAAAAATAAAACCTAATAAAATAAAAATAAAAAAATGAAATAATAATAAACTAACTAAAAATAAAACAAACTAAAAAAATAAAAAATAAAAAATAAAATCCCAAGCTTATATAAAACTAAAATAAAACAAAAGAAATAAAAACATAAAATCTAAATGAAAACTAAAGTCCTAAAAATATAAAATCTAATAAACTGAAAATAAACTCCTAAAAATTAATCCTAATAAAACTAAAAACTAATAAAAATCAAAATAAAATAAAATTATACTAATAAAGATAAAATAGAAAATTAGAAAACAAAACCTAGAAAATACAAAATAAATAAAAAATAAAACTACTCAAACTAAAAATCTAAAAAATATTAAAAAGGGACAAACAAAACACACACAGGGTTTGGGGTAGATTTAGGCTAGGTTTAAGCTTGGGTAAGGTTACGGGGGAGGGAATTTAGCTCCATTCAACGCGAATTTAGCTCCATTCAACGCGATATATAACTTTTGACACCGCAAACGGATGTTTGACCTACAAGATAAATATTTAAGCATATAAGACCCAAATTGTCGAGAATTAGCAACTAAAGTACGCCTATTCGGGATATAAAATGTATAGTTTTGGGTGCTTATCATGCATAAGACCCAACTAAACAGAACCCAGTCACTGTTATCGTAGCTGGATTACATATTTGAGTTTGAGTTTTGAACATGGTTCAGTTTTTATTAAAGACCCTTATTTCAAAGACCTATATAAACAACAAAAATATGAAGATAGATGGTATGTTTAGACAAAAATACGAAGATAACAAAAATATGAAGACAGTAAAAATATGAAGAAAGATGGTATGTTATGGTAAGGAACATGGCTTGATAATAGAAGACAAAATTAGAAGATAGATGGTATGTTTTGACCTACAAAAATATGAACAGGAAAAATAGAACCAAACATGGTTTGAGTTTTGATATGAACCGCATATTTGAGTTTGAGTTTTGAACCAAATATTATTTGATATGAACCCCATATTTCAAAGACCCACACAAAAAACATGCGTTGTGGGTTATGAGTAATAAAAATATGAAGAATTGAGTCAAGCATACAGAAAACATGTTTATACAGAAAACATGTTTATACATAATTCTTCACGTTTATACATTGAAGACAACAAACCTCTTATACAAAAAACATATCAGTCATAGGTGGGTTATGGGTAATGCGTTGTCGACATGTTTATACAGAAGTCTTCATGTTTATTCATGGTTATGGGTAATGTGTTTATTCATGTTTATATACAAAACATGACAGTTACAAGTGAGTTTGAGTTTTGATATGAACCGCATATTTATACAGAATTCTTGTGGACATGTTTATATAGAAAACATGACAGTCACGTTGTCAACATGTTTATACAGAATTCTTCATGTTTATTCATGGTTATGGGTAATACGTTTATTCATGTTTATATAGAAAACATGACAGTCACAAGTGAGTTTGAGTTTTGATATGAACCGCATAAAAACATTCATTGTGGGTTATGCGTAATAAAAACATGAAGAATTTGAAACAACCTAAGGGTTACTTGAAATGACCAAAGGGTACTTGCTAATGCGTATTAGGTTATTTAAAAACTCTTTTAACTCTTAGATATAAATCTATTATAAATTATAAATTAAAAACACTCACGCACACAAGTAAATAAAAGTGGTGATGCTAGAAATAAAAATAATTCCCTTTAAGAATGAGATGAGGAAAAGTGGAATGTGACACAATATTTGTTCTCGAGGAAACCACCGTGATGGAAAAACTCGTGTCCCTAGTCCCATAGTTAACACTCAGAACTAAAAAAATTGTTAACCCATACAATAAAAAAAAATAGCAGCAGAACTGTATATATATATATATATATATATATATATATATCAAGGTTCTAAAAAACGCGGGGCGGGATCGAGGCATTGAGGTCAAGCCTTAAGCCTTAGAAGCCTAGGCGGGCCTTAGGCGTAAAAAGGAGTGAAAAGGTGTTTAGGCCTTCTTGATATATTTTAATATTTTTTAACCATAACACGGCTAGTAAAATACTAAAATTGCACAAATCATAAAAAAAAATGTCTAAATATATGCAAATTAAAACATTAAAATATGTGTAAATATGTCTAAATTGTTAGAAGCCTAGAAAGTGCAGTTTTGTTTCTTACTACTCCATCCTACCAAATTGTTACCAATATAGTAACATGCTCCCGAAGTACTCTTACTATCATCGGAACACCCAGCCTAATCAGCATCAGTGTATCCTACTACAATACTAGAAGTGTCTTTAGTGTACCAAAGTCCTAAGTTTAGAGTGCCTTTAATGCATAATATGACTCTCTTTAGGATTGTTTTGATATCGAGCACACATGCAAACAGAGTACATGATATCAGGACGGGAGACAATAAGGTAAAGTAAGCTTCCTATCATACTAAGGTATAAGGTTGAGTCAATGGATTTACCATTATCATCTTTAGAAAGTTTGACATAAGTACTCATAGGAGTCCTATCTTCTTTAGCTTTTTTTAGGCCAAACTTCTTGACCATCTCTAAAGCGTATTTAGATTGCGATACAAATAATCCATCTGAATTTTTTTTAACTTGGATCCCTAAGAAAAATTACAACCCTCCCATAAGTGACATTTGAAATTCTTTGTGCATAATGTGTGAGAAGGAGTTAAGTTCTAAAGGGGAGGTGGATCCAAATATGATATCGCCTACATATACTTGGGATATAGTAATGTTTCTGTCAAAATGTTTGACAAAAAGAGTTTGATCATTTCCTCTTCTTTTAAAACCATTGTTTAGAAGGAAGGTAGATAAACATTCGTACCGAGCTCTAGGAGCTTGCTTTAACCCATAAAGCGCATTGTTAAGCCGGTAGACGTAATTTGGATAATGAGGGTCAATGAACCATTTGGGTTGTTCTACGTAGGTCTCCTTAGTCGAGATGCCATCAAGGAAATCAGATTTAAAATCCATTTAATATAGTGTGAAATGCAAAAAGTAATCGAACAGACTTGAGGCGAGTGACAGGTGCAAAAGTTTTCTCAAAGTCTATTCCTTCAATCTGAGAGTAGCCCTGGGCAACTAATATAACTTTATTCTGAATAATCATCCCAGATTTATATGTTTTATTTTTAAAAATCCTATGTGTGTCGATAACCCTTTTATTTTTAGGCCAGGGTACAAGATACCAGACATCATGTATGATAAATTAAAGAAGTTCCTCCTGCATAGAACTTATCCACAAGGGTCATTTAGTGATTCATTAACATTCTTTGGTTCTATAAGAGAAACAAAGCATGCATAATGAGCAAGGGTACGTAGCTGGGATCTTGTACGAACTAGCTCAGTAGTATTACCAACTAAAATATCTAAAGGATGATCTTTGGAAACCCAGTTAGGTACTTCAGGGGTCTCAGTTGGCAAGGACACATCTATCTCAGGAGAACCATAATTTAAAATGTTTTCGAATTCATCCACTATAGATGGTTATTTGATCTTACTTTTTACATTAGTGTAATTTACAACCACATTAATGGATTCCATCATGGTTTTAGTAAGAATATTGTAGACACAGTAGGCTTTACTATTTGGACAATATCCTAAGAAAATAACTTTATCTCCTTTGGGTTTGAATTTAGACAAATATTCTCTGTCCTTACAGATATAACAGGTGCTACCAAAGGTTCTAAAGTATTTTAGGTTAGGTTTCTTCCCATACCACGGCTCATAGGATGTTTATTTGGTATTTTTCCTTAAGTAAACTCGATTGATTATATGACAGGATGTACGAATGGTGTCTACCCAAAAATATTTAGGTAGGTTCTTCGTATAAATCATCACATGGGCCATTTCATGAAGAGTGCGATTTTTACGCTCAGTAATTCCATTTTATTGAGGTGTATTAGGGGCACTAAATTCATGCTTGTAACCATTATATTCACAGTATTCGATGACACCTAAATCTATGAATTCTCCTCCTCTATCACTACGAATTCTATCTACTTGGTAATCCTTTTCATTTTCTATACGAACTAAGATTTTCAAAAACTTACAGAAAGTTTCTGACTTGTGTTTTAAAAAGCAACCCAGGTAAATCAAGTGAAGTCATCAACCATAACTAAGATATAATTGTTTCCACAAAGACTAACAGTACGAGAAGGATCCATTAGGTCCATATGGATGAGTTCTAGAGGTTTAGTGGATATAACTTCTTTAACTTTCTTGTGGGGAGCCTTAATAATTTTTCCTTCTTGACAGGGACCACATATGATTTTTGAAATTGGTTTGATCTTAGGAAAACCTATAACTATCTCCTGGGAGCATAATTTACTAAGACTATCATAATTAATGTTACCCAACTTATTATGCTCTATCTCATTGTCATCCATTATGATAATGTCACAAACCTCTGTACTTGGATTGATTGTGTAACAATTATCTGGAGTACGAAGTTTTGTAATAATGCAACCACCTTTTTCATTTAAATTTTTTCAATTGTTCTTTAAAAAGGTGACAGTATGGTTGGAGTCACAAAATTGTGATATACCTAGTAAATTGGCTTTAAGACCTTTTACCAAGAGAACATCCTCAAGAATGGGTAATCCTTTGTCATGGAGTGTTCCCTTACCAATGATTTGGGCTGATACACCATCTTCAAATAAAAAAATTCCTCCGGAGAAGTTAGTTTTGTTTGAAAGTTTGGAATCATCTCCGGTCAAATGTTTGGAACATCCAAAGTCTAAATACTATCCAGATGCCGTGTGTTCATCTTTAAAAGCACTTATCACAATGTAACATTTCAACTGGAGTAATAGATCAATTTGATAAAACTCCAATTTCTTCATTTTTAAAATCCCAATTTAAAATGTAACATTTCAACTGGGTTTTAAATTTCTCTATTTTTCAATTGGTGTTTTATCACAATGTAACATTTAAAGAAAAGAAATAAGCACAATTTCTCTATTTTTCAATTTGCACTTATTACCTCGTATTTGATAAAACTTGCGAGTTTCTGTCTTTTCTTCAAAAGACTTTTGCACAGGTTTATGAGTATTATAGACAGTTTGAACAATTGGTTTAGAAAAGAATCTAGGATTCCTTCTTGTTGATGGTCTTTTAGTATTAGTCCTTCTTTTTCTATTTCGATAGTTAGAATTCTTGTCTGACTGTCTAGGAAGGACATAGTTATTTTGGCTTCTCCTAGAATAGTTGAAGTTATGGTAAACACGAGAGTTATAGACTGGATTACATAGACATTTGGAATAACAACCATAAAGGGAATGTCCATAGACATCACAACAGGAGCAGTAAAAATGGCGCGTAGAACTCATAACCTTAGGAAAATTATTATTAGAAGGCTTATCTAGGTTTTGAGATCTAGTCTTGTTCCTAGGTGGCACAGGATGAAATGAAAAATCAGCTTGTCAAATAGGGGGCAGACGTATGTAGCCTTATGTTCAACATTATGCTTAGAGTTACTTGATTCACCAATGTCTAACTTTTGTTGTTTTAAGTTATTTTTTTTTTCAAATTCTAAAAATCTAGACAAGTTTCAACAGGTTTTTTGCCACCAGAGACAAACTTGATAGGTTCAAAAGTTTTTATTTTCTTGGAATTGTTGGGGCAAAAGCCTATTTCAGTTTTGTCATCAGAATTGGTCTTACTTTCAGTAACACAATCTTCAAAACATTTAGAGTTATTTTTAAATTTAGCAAACTTTTTGAAGACTGTTGATGTCAATTCTTTTGTTTGTTCCAATTTTAATAACATTCCTTTTTATTTCTTTTCCATAATTTCATTTGATTCAGATAATTCTTTCAGTTTTCGTTCAAAATTTTTAGTTTCATTCTCATGAGTTAGACATTGAGAAGTTTACTCTTCAACATTCTGTTTAACCATTTGTCTTAAGGATTCTAATTTGTTGGTAAGGTCTTTGACAATCTTTTCAAATCTAGTGCTTTTCTTGAGAGTTTTTGTGTAAAGTGTGTGAATGTCGGGAAGGTCTTCATTATCGGAGTCACTAAGTGTGCAGTGTCCCCCAGCGGTTCATTTTTAGGACTAACACATCCATTAACATCAACAATAGAGCGTTCCCTTTGACTCACACACAACGCGTTTGAGGCATTATCAGCATTATCAAGTAGCAAAGTAGAAAAATCAATAGTAATAACATCATTTAGCATAGCATGATCAGGTTCCTTATCATCAGTGTAAATGATTTTAGCAAAGAAGGACATACAAGGGTCATAAGTGTTAGATGACTCAGGTTCATCACTTTCTATTTCACTTGAGTCATCCCAAGTCTTGTACAAGTTAACCCAAGTATTCTTATTCTTATTCAAATTAACTCTACAATCACTAGCTAAGTGTCCTAACTTACCACATCTGTAGAATTCAGTGTTTGATGTCTCTGCTAGGTTTTTTGTCAAGTCTTTTCTTATGAGGCCTATTATTAGAGTTGTTTGAATAGGTAGGTCTGCCTTGTCTATTTTCAATTTTATTTCTGAACTTCATAATTTTCTTGAAATTTTTAGACATTAAGGCAATCTGGTTATCCAAGCTCTCTAAATTACAGTCCTCATCAAAATCTAATTCAATTTCAGGTAAATAACATTCAGGTTTAGTCAACTTAGATGTAAATACAAGATTGGTAGCAAACCGTTTCTTATAGGTCTGAGTTAATTGCTTCTTAAACTTTAGTTCAATTTCCACAGTTCTTAACTTGCTACTTAGGAGTTCAGGGGTAAGGTTTTGACTGTTCATGTCCTCAAGTGCATAGCGCTTATTGTCAAATTTTTGTGGAAGTGATCTTAAAATTTCAGAGATAATTTATTTTCTATCATAGATTATCCCATTAGCATGCAGCTTAGTTGCTATGTTTGTCAACCTTTAGTGTCTGTCATGACTAAAGTGTTGTATTGTTGGATTAACATTTGGGTTTTAGCAGCTTTAACACGCGTGTCTCCTTCATGTGCAGTCACTAGGGTATCCCATGCTTCCTTAGAGGTAGTACAAAATGATATTCTCTTAAATTTGTGTTCATTGATAGACATGAATATGGCATTTTTGCCTTTGTTCTTGTTAAGGGAAGTCTGTTTCTCTTCTTTTGTGAATTCACTTATTAACCTTATAATCCTCATAGTACTTCCTTCAGTGGCTGGTTTAGTAGGAAAAGTATAACCATTTTCAATAACATCCTAGACATCATCTCCCAATGTTCCTTCGATGAAAGCAACCATCCTCACTTTCCAGTAAGGGAAGGTGGTTCCATTAAAGAGAAGGGGCCTGGATAGGTTACCTAATATCTCAAATTTCTCGTATATTGTTTATTTTAAGAAGAAACTCAAGATCTAAAGAATTTGAAAAACCAAGGCTCTGATACTAATTGAAAAAGTACCACTTAAGTTGTTTAATTCAAGATTAAACATTCTAAATGGCTCCGAATAGTTTTTTGAAGAAACTCTTTTCTTAAAACAACCAGCTAACACAAGATGTGTAAAAAAACTATAAACGAAATATTTCAGGTATTATGTAGCCAAGTTTTGAAAACCAAAACTAAAATAGTTTTAAATCAGCACGCGAATAGAAGGTGATGAGAGGAAGATTAAGTACTTAAGGGAACAAAGATTTATAACGTGGTAAAACCCCACCCAATTAGGGAAACATCAACGGAGGTCTCTATACTTCAAAACAAAAATCCACTAAAATAGAGTAATAGGTTACAAACTATTTAACAATCAAGACACACAATCAAGCCTAATCTAAGTTTAGAAATTATACCAATTCCTCTGGCTTTTTCTGACTTCTCCCAAGGCTCTAATGTTGTTGATGTTCTCTCAGCTTTGTAACTTCACTCCTTTTATCTTTACGTCGAGTCAAATGTTCAGAATCTCTCTATCAACACCTTTTAGTTGTAACACCCTGTATTTTTGTGCATTTAATATTTAATTAATTCAGGAATTTTAAATTACTTGTGTGTTGTAATTTTAATTGAATTAATTATGGCAATATATATATATTTAATTATTAATCGGGGAGTGAATGGTTAATATTTAGGGAAATTTATTTACTAAGTGAACAGTAATAAGTTAATTACATCATTTCGGGTATTAATGACGGGGTATACACTTATCTCAGCCGGGAGTCGGTATAGACTAAATTGGGTCTGAGATAAGGATTTTTATAAATTAATTCGGACGCCAATTCTGAGTGCGCGGTTGAGTCCGGATGGGTCGAGATAGTCAGAAAAGAGTACCCGGGGGTAGTAATTGGCTTTCGGAGCATTTTTGGGCATAACCGGGCCCACACGAGGTGATTTGGGCTATTTTAATTTAGCCCATTAGGCTAAAAACGGGATTTGTGTTTTTAAACCTAAACCTAAGAAAAGGAAAATGAGCAGCCAACACAATTCTAACCTAGGGTTTGAGAGGGAGATTGGGGAAAAATGATCAAAAGCCAAATGGGAATTTTGGAGCAAAATCAAGGGGCTACGACAACGGATCAGACCCTACGAACGATTTCAGGCAAGTGGTTAACTGTTTTTACTCCTAAAGCGTGATATCCAATTCATATTTTAGTGATGTGTATACTAAAATTCGTTTTGGGGATAAATGGGTACAAAAAGGGGGTTTTGTTGATGGAACCATTGAATGGAATTTAAGGAAAGAATTAGTTGTGATATATAATTCTGAGTATGATTATCTAGTTTGAATGAGAAAAATCGGAATATAAAAGGATGAAATTTAAATTTTAAATTGGGATTGTACCCTAGAAATTTTGTGTTCTTGAGTGGGTCAAGATTCATAGTGTTAATGATGTTAAAAGGTTTAGATGATATTTTTAGTTCATGAGTAATGATATAAGATGATTAAAATGTTGATTTGAGGTTGGTTTTTGAGGAAAAAAAACCTTAAAGCTCGTTAATGGTGGAAATTTTCGTGGGGAAGAAGAGCTGTCACGAAGGGATCGATCGATCGACCGGGGGCCATCGATCGATCAACGATGGGAAATTTTGGGTAGTTCGGCCAGGTTGTTTATAATGAGGATTTTATTTAAGTTTTAATTCCCTTAATTTTATTTGGTGAGAAATTTATATGGGACACATATTTCCTTAACAATTATAGGGTGATATAATTGGGTTTAGGAGGGTGTGAACGGTATGTCAGGAGATGAACGAATTTGGAGAAATAATTCAATTATCGATATTGGGCCGAGGAATGATATTCGGGTATTGTAATTGGGTGACACTACATTATTAAAAGAATTTAGGCGAAATATTTAATTATGGACCAAGTGGGTGAGTCCGGGTATGTTAATAATTATAGGCAAATATAATTGGAAAAATTATAGAAATAAAGGTGTGACACATTGTAGGACAAAATGTGAGTATGATATTATGAGATGTAAATTGGACCAAGTGAGCGAGTCCGGGTATGTTGGTTAAGTGATATTTAAGTATTAAATTAATTATTGAGAGAAAGTAATTAGTTTGGAGTCGGAACATAGACTTGAGAAATGTTGAGGTACGGGCCAAGTGAGAGAGTCCGTGGATAATGGTTGGGTGACACTAAGTTATTAATTTAATAAGCGTGATAATTAATTTAATTAGAGTCAGATTGTAGACTCGGGTAGGATTAAATTAATAAATGTGATAATTAATTTAATTAGAGTCGGATTGTAGACTCGGGTAGGATTAAATTAATAAATGAGATAATTAATTTAATTAGAGTCAGATTGTAGACTCGGGTAGGATTAAATTAATAAATGTGATAATTAATTTAATTAGAGTCGGACGATAGACTCGGGGAGGTATTAAATTAATAAGTGTGTTAATTAATTTAATTGGAGTCGGACCATAGACTCGGAGAAAATATTATATAAATTGAGGTATGAGTTAAATATATTAGAGTCGGGCCATAGACTTGGAAATACGATAAATTATTAAGTGAGAAAATTAATTACGTTGAGTCGGGCCACAGACTCAGGAAATTTCGGGCAGTGTACGGGATATTTTGAGTACACGGTAAAGCCGGGGTTTATATTATATATATACGGTTCAGTGATAGTATGTATATACGTGTTTATATTGTGTGTGATATTAAATACCAGTGACTAGATATTTATTCAATTTAAATACTCTAATGCTATCAAGGGAGGTTGCGCGATGTGGGTGAATCCCCTAGCTTGAAATGTAGGGCGAGTATATCCCCAGGTCATAGCGTCCGGTATATATGGGTGAGGGATTTATCTCACTTTCAAGGAAGGAATATGACCGCCTCCACTACGTTTATATTTTGGGCCAGGTTGGTGAGCGATTCCAACTTGGGGAACTAGGTTTTGTGAGCACACCTAGTGAGATAGCATTTTAGAGGAAATCATCCGGTGAGGGTATACTCGGAAGGATGGATACACGTATTATATATGTGTGGATGTTAGTAAAGGTACATATAATATGGTAGCAAATATTATATGTAGGAGATAATACAGTGTGCGATGTATTTACTTTATATAACTCGGGTTACAGTTATATGCTGTTAATTAATGAGAAATTAATTAAGTTAATCATTTGTGAAAATAATACAGAGTGTGACGTATTAAATTTATATAACTTGTGTTACGGTTATATGATATTCATTAAGAAGGAATTAATTAAGTTAATCATGAAATAACTTATAATTCAAGAAATCATTATACTCGGGTTAGAGTAGTATGGCAAGGGAAGGTTATACCAGGACTAGTTGGACGGGGTAGCACAACTAGGTGGGGTTAAGGTAACCGTTAGGTGTGCACAATAGTGGAGGGGTGAGAATGTCCACAAGGGAGTGCGACACTAACTTATATATGAAACGCATTCATGCATTTTTAAATTACTGCAGTTAATTCACTTGCTAAATATTTTCAAAATGTTTTGGGTTCTAACCCTTGCTATAAAACTATTTTTCAAACCCTTTTAGGTGTCCAGCCATAGGGATGCCAAGATTGATATTCTATTCCAGGGATACGGAGCTGCGGCATATGTGGATGCTAGCAGGAGTTTAGATTAGACGCATCATTCATTCATTCCTAGAGTAGGAATTACTCATCAGTTCCAGTTTTATTTAGGGCATGTCGCCCAGACCTTCAGTTCAGTTTTCAGATTTGTTTTATTCCGATGTTGAATATTGTATTGGATTATTTTACTTTGGTGGTCGATGGTTTATTCGGCATGTTGTGAAATTAATTATTTCAGTTGAGTTTATTCAGTTGTGTGAATGGTTTATATTTATTTTCGCATTTTGTTTAATTAAAAAGTTAAAATTGGCACCATCTTTTGGAATACTAGGTGGTTAGTAAGTGTTCATAACAAATTTAGTCTGCTGACATGGCTCAATAAAGTGAAGACACGTGACAATCTACGTGGCAACAACAAACACTTCCGAGGAACTCACACGCTCCGAGGAACCATACTACAACGAGGAACACTTCTTCCCCGAGGAAATCACACACTCCTAGGAACAAGAACTCTCCGAGGAAATTTTGAGTACCGAGAAGTTTAAGCGGTCCGAGCAACTCAGGCTGTCCGAGCTGCACCTCGAACAAAGCATTAATAGCAGGATAACCAACAGTTTAACTGTTCATTAAATGCTTATCATTCAGACGCACACGCTTAACGGCATTGAATGTATTACCCTTTCATATGTACATCATTTAATGAATTACCCTTTCACATTACAGCCTCAGGGCTATAAATACATTATACAATCCTCATTGTAAGGGGACCGAAATTTCTTGATAGAACTTGTAATCGAGAATTCCCAAACACTCAACAATAACATAACAGTGGACGTAGGCCATTCTTATAAGGCTGAACCACTTTAAAAATTCTTTGTCTCATTTATTTATCTGTGATTGAATAATTAGATATGATCTAATTTTTTACATCAACAGATTGGCGCCATCTGTGGGAAACGACTGGTAATATCATTTTTCATCAAAAACAATTCATCACAAATGGTTGATATTCCAGAATCTAGCAATGGAAACGCTGGAAGCCCTCCAAATCCATCTGCTCTGCCAAATATTCCAGATCTGGCTAGAATAATGACAAATCTAGCTCAGGGCCAGACCGTCATGCAAGAAACTATGCGACAACTCATACAAACCCTCCATGGCGGTGCACCAACCCATTCAGGACTGCGAAGTATTCAAAGAAATACCCGTTCACCTTCTTAGTATACTAGGCGTACCAATTCATATCGCAATGAGGAGTCTGAAGATTTTTCTTATCAACCTGGACGAACTTCGTCAGTGCGAGCCACAGATACTGAACAATGTATCACTCTCTCCCCAGAAAGGACCAGTGCCCTAGAAAGATTAAGCAGAGTATCTACTTTCGATCGATTAGGTCCTAAAAGGAGAAAAAGTCCTCCTAGAGCCCCATCGAGGAGTTTTTGACGACCATCAGACTTAAGGGAAGGATCTGCCCAGTCGCGACCAGCTTCTCGTCAAGAGAGATCCCAGGAAGCCACCTCAACGCGATCAGTTGCTCGAACCAACAGGCCCGAGGAAGGAAATGAGGCATGAAAAGGCTCTATTCAAAGGCTGGAGGATAGATTGGGGGAAATGGTTAAAGCTAAGAACCCTCTACAACAAACCTTTGTTCGAGGAACACCTTTTATCCAGGCCATTGTAGATTTTCCAACACCATCAAAATTCAAAGCACCTGTTGTGACCCCCAAATATGATGGAAAGACTGACCCTGTCCTTCATATAGAACAATACCAAGCTGCAGCCGATATCTATGCTGTTCCAGATGAGATGAGATGCAGGGCATTCTCGGGAACTCTTACCGGATCTGCTCAAATATGGTATAATAATCTTCCTCGGGGTAAGATCTCAACTTTTCTTCAACTGGCCGAGTTATTCATTGGGAATTTCTATTTTGGGGCAAAGCCAGTTAAACGAGTAGCATATTTTTTAAGTGTTAGACAAAAGGCAAGTGAAAGTACCAGAAATTATATAACTCGTTTTAATAATGAGAAACTGGAAGTCATTGATTATGAGGAGAAGACAACGATTACTGCTTTGATGAGTGGACTACTGCCCAACAAGTTATAATACACTTTGGCCAAAGATCCACCTAGAACCATGTCAGACCTGATGAGAAAAGCGTCCAAGATTATGAATGCCGAGGAGGCTATGGCTGCGAAGAAGAATATGGATGCCAAAGAAACCAAGGTGGAAGGCGATAAAGCTAAGAAGAAAGAGCATAAGAACAATGGTAATGACAAACATTCAAAAAATAGGTCGGTGTGGGACGTAATGAAAAAAATGATAATTATACTCCTTTGAAGAAGGATATCAACCATTTTCTAGAAGAAATTAAGAACAACAAGGAATTAAACTGGCCAGAGAAAATGAAGGCAGACCCTGACAAGAGGAATAAGGCGAAGTATTGCGAGTTTCATAAAGATTATGGCCATATGACCAAAAATTGCATAGCTCTTCAAAATGAGATTGAAACACTCATCAGACGAGGAAAGCTGTCAAAGTATGTTGATCGTGGAAACGAAAGAAGAAACAACGACCGAACAAGAGAGAGGTCTAGATCTCCTCGTCGAGCAGAGGAGAACAAGAAAAGAAACCATGAAGTTGATCCCGAAGACGACCCCGATCTTCCCAAGAGACCAAGGCAGCCAGAACGTGAGGTATTTTCAATACGCTTTGGGTCATTTGACTGTAATGTTATAACAGGTGGAGATGCAGGAGGAGGAGACCTTACTGTAGAGAGAAAAGCTTACCTCTGTGAGGCTCAAGCTTGCTCATACATTCAACAAATAAATCTAGCTGAGGAGGATCACCCGAGAAAGGTAAATAACGAGAAATTGGTCATTGGTTTCTCAAAGAATGACCTCGCAGGTGTTCTATATCCTCATGATGACCCATTGGTGATCAAAATGAGAATAAAGGAAGTAATAATTTCAAGAGTACTGGTCGACAATGGTAGCTCGGCAGACATCATGTTCTACTCGTGCTTCGATAGTTTAAACCTAAAGTTATCTCAACTGGAGCCTTATCATAGACCCCTCATCGGTTTTACTGGCGAGAAAGCATTTCCACTTGGGACGATCAAGTTGGATATATTCATTGGTACGTGGCCTGCTTGTCGAACAGAAAGAATACGTTTCTTCGTGATGGATAAGAATGTTCAATCATCATACAATATCATCATGGGAAGAGTAGGATTGAAGAAGTTTGAGGTTGTACCATCTACAGTGCATCAGTGCCTAAAATTTCCAACAAATTTTGGAGTAGGAGTTGTGAAAGGTGATCAGAAAGTAGCTCGGGAATGCTATTATTCATCCGCCGAGCAAGAGGAACTGGAGGAATCAAGGAAAAAGACTACTACCTATCAAGTGGATGAAGGTGCCGAAATTGAAACATTGGATCCTAGAGATGAGTCGTAACTCGTGAAGGGTCAAGTAGTGGAAGCTACTGAAAACATCATTCTGGACGACGAGCACCCTGAGCGAATTACTCAAGTAGGTTTGTCGTTGGAAGCCTCACTAAAACAGGAATTGATAACTTTCCTAAAAAGCAGAAAACAAACTTTTGCGTGGAGTCATGAAGATATGCCTGGGATAGACCCAAATTTCTTATATCACGAGCTCAATGTGAATAAGGAGATCAAGCCTGTGAAGCAGAGAAGAAGAGTATTCAGTCCCGAGAAGAATCAAGCTATAAAGGAGGAAGTCGAGAAGCTCCAGAAAGCTTGCTTCATTGAAGATGTTAAATATCCAGACTGGTTAGCGAATGTGGTGATGGTAAAAAAGAAGAACAACAAGGGGAGGATGTGTGTAGACTTCACCGACCTCAACAAAGCATGCCCAAAGGATCACTTTCCATTGCCCCAAATTGATCAACTGGTGGATGCTACCTCGGGACACGAGTTGCTGAGCTTCATGGATGCTTATTTTGGTTACAATCAGATCAAAATGAAACATGAAGATAGGGAAAGTACTTCTTTCATTACCCCTAGGGGAACTTATTGTTATAATGTTATGCCTTTTGGTTTGAAAAATGCACGTGCGACATATCAGCGGATGATGAACAAGGTCTTTGCTGAACAAATCAGTTGCAATATGGAAGTCTATGTTGACGATATGCTGACAAAGAGCAAGAAAGCTGCCGATCATCTAGTTGACTTAAGTCAGACTTTTGATCAACTGTATAAATATTAAATGAAGATGAACCCGACGAATTGCATATTTGGAGTACGAGAAGGCATGTTTCTCGGGTACATTGTCAATCAATGAGGCATTGAGGCAAATCCTAAAAACAACGAAGAGAGAGGTGCAAAGTCTTACAGGACGAGTAGCAGCACTCAACAAATTTGTATCACGAGCAACTGATCGATGTCTCCTATTCTTCAAGACACTCCGAAAGACTTTTGAGTGTAATGATGAATGCGAGAACGCTTTTCAAGACTTGAAGAAATACTTGGGAGCACCTCCACTGTTGTCCAGGCCGGTGATGGGAGAAAAATTATACTTATATCTTGCAGTGTCCGAAAATGCAGTTAGCTCGGCATTGATCAGAGTGGAGAATGGAGTGCAAAAACTAATTTATTATACGAGTAAGGCCTTTCGAGGAGCTGTGATCAGATATCCGAGGTTGTAAAAGTTAGCACTGGCGCTGATTGAAGCAAGTAGAAGAATGAGGCCATACTTCCAATCTCATACCATAGTAGTATATACTGATATGCCATTGAGGCAAGCCCTTCATAAACCAGAAAAATTAGGGAGATTGATGTACTGGGAAATAGATCTCGGTGAATATGATATAGTTTATGAACCCAGATCATCACTAAAAGGGCAGGCTGTAGCAGATTTTATAGTAGAGTTCACCTATCCTGATACCCCCGAGGAGCAAAAGTTGCTCGCTGATCAACCTGTGGATGTTACAGGATCATCAAACACTAGCTCAGACCGACTCCGATTGGTAAAAGGGCAAGTGGATGTTACAGGATCATCAAATTCGAGCTCAGACCAACTCCGGTTGGTAAAAGGGCAAGAAAAGATGATCGACGAAGAGCGGGAAATATAAGGGGAGGATGAAAGGAAGCAACAAATATTTCACCGAGGAACTCTGAAAGATCAGAAATTTGAAGACGAGTTACCTATATGGAGGTTATATGTAGATGGCTCACTTTGCACTACAGGATGTGGCGCGAGGATAGTTTTGAGCACTCCGGACGGGATCGACATGGAATACGCCCTACGATTCCAATTCGAAGCTTCCAATAATGAGGCTGAGTATGAGGCCATGATTGCAGGTCTTAATTTGGCAAAAATTATGGAGGCGCAGTAGCTTATTGTCTTCAGTGATTCACAATTAATTATAAATCAAATGTTGGGAGTATATGGAGTTAAAGGAGAATTAATGATCAGATATCATGCAAAGGAAAAGGAGTTGGTGTCAGAATTTACCGCTATTCAGCTGGTCAGAATACCAAGAATGGAGAATGCGAGAGCAGGCGCCCTAGCTTGACTAGCATCAGCTACTCGTACCGAGCTACGACGAACAATCCCAATTAAAGTTTTAGCTGGTCGGAGTATAGATGAAGATCTGATGATGAACTTTATCACCCTTGACTTAGGACTATCTTGGATGGATCCCATCAGGGCGTATATTGAGGAGGGAGAATTACCAATTGACAAGCTCGCAGCCAAGAAATTAAAGTTTAAAGCTGCTCGGTATGTATTAACTAATGGTATTCTATATAGACGAGGAATTATCGCAGGTTTGCAGAGATGTGTGCATCCCATCGAGGTGAAAGAATTAATTGACGAGGTCCATGAAGGGTCCTGTGGAGCCCATGTAGCAGGTCGGACGCTTTTGTAAAGGGTGATGGCGTAGGGATACTACTGGTCAACAATGAGGGCTGATTTTATAGCCTATGCCAAGAAATGTGACAAGTGTCAGCGCTTTTCCTCCATCCGAAGAACTCCATAGGCATTATTGACACCCATAACTTCCCCTTGGCCATTTACCATGTGGGGAATAGATTTGTTTGGGCCACTGCCAACGACCAGAGGAAGGTTCAAATACCTCGTCGTCGCAGTGGATTATTTTACTAAGTGGGTAGAAGCTGAGCCTCTCATTGATATGACGTACGACAAGGTGTACCAATTTGTTTGGAAGAACGTCATTTGTTGATATGGTCTCCCTTATGCTTTCATCACAGACCATGGAACACAATTTGATAACGAGGAGTTCGCTGCCTATTGTCATCAGTCAAATATTTTGAAGGTCCATTCAGCACCAGGCCATCCTCAAAGCAATGGAAAAACTGAAGTGACAAATAGAACGCTGCTAAATGGCTTGAAGAGATGCAAAAGAAAACTGGATCAACGAGTTACAGTCAGTACTGTGGGCTTACCGAACTACTCCTCGAGTAGCAACTGGAGAATCACCATATATGTTGGCGTTTGGAAGTGAAGCTGTTATACCTGTCGAGTTGGGCCTCCCAACACATAGGGTACTGAATTTCAATTCCACTATCAGCGACTTAATGAGAAGATTGGATTTAGACATGCTCGAGGAAGTTAGAGAAGAAGAAACCATTAGAAATGCTGCTTACCAGCAGCGAACAGTTTTGTTCTACAATAAAAGAGTGAAGAAGTGCGACCTGGAAGATGGAGACTACGTACTGAAGAAAGTGATTCAAAAGCACAATAAACTGGAGGCAAACTGGCATGGACCATACCAAGTTACAGAAGTTGTTCGACCAGGAACTTACCGAATAACAACTTTAGAAGGAGAGGAGTTTAAGAATGCATGGAACGCAGAGCACCTACGCAAGTATTATCAGTGATGAATAAAATGAAGATATTTTTGCCGAATTCTTTCTTTTTATTGAAAGTTTTTTGGGGAATACTAGTGCTACACACTACTCGGCAAAGCTCAGGCTACTCAAATTTTTTCTCGAAAACGCCAACTAAGGTTGGTCGAGAAACCTATATTCCTCCGGAAAGTAAAGCTACCAATATTCCTCCGGGAAGTAAAGCTACCTATATTCCTCCGGGAAGTAAAGCTACCAATATTCCTCCGGGAAGTAAAGCTACCTATATTCCTTCGGGAAGTAAAGCTACCTGTATTCCTCCGGGAAGTAAAGCTACTTGTATTCCTACGGGAAGTAAAATTATATGTTCCGCGGGAAATAAATGTATTCCTAAAAATGCCAACTTATGTCGATTAGGAAGTAAATATATTATCAAAAATACCAACTTGAGTTGGTTGGGAGGAAAAATTATTCCAAAAAATGCCAAAGTTGCTCATTAAGAAAAAAAAATCTACTAATTATGGCTGGTCGGGGATAAAAACCCACTAACTGTAGTTGGTCGACAAGAAAATTTACCAACCTTGGTTGGTCGGAAACATTTAAGAAAAAAATCTACTAACTATGGCTGGTCGGGGATAAAAACCCACTAATTGTAGTTGGTCGACAAGGAGAATTTACCGACTTTAGTTGGTCGAGAAACCAAACTTTATTATTAAGTGATCGAGCAACATAAATGATACTCATAACTTTTTAATTATTACTAAGTTGGTCGAGAAACAAAATATTATTTTTGCCAAATGACTACCACAAATTCAATCTATTCGACAATAAGTTGATCGACAAACTACACAATATTGTTATCTTTTTAACAGATACACATGAACATATATAAAGTGTTATAAGACAATAGCAGTTAAGATTGCAAATAGAAATGAAAGTCTTTCATTAAATCCAAAACAAATTACATTGATAATGAAATGTATACAAATTTATTACATTAATATTCCTATTCTACTAGTCTTTTCCCCTCTGCTTTTGAAACAGGTTCCTCACCAGCAGGCGGATCATTTAAAGCAAGAGGAGAATTCATAAAGTTCAAATCTTTTAACATCCTGACATTCATCATGGATGGTCGATCTAGGAGATGCTCGGGACGAGATATCTTGACATTTGAATGAAGATTGTAGTCGCCGAGATATTTGGAAATTAAGCATCGAGGAATGGCCCGAGCAGGGATCCAACTCATATCAAGTTTGTATGGTGGGACGGGTAGGTCGAGCAGCCCAGGATCATGGTAGTCCCACAGGTAATGACCCTGTTCGAGTTGCAGCACACCTAAGGCATTCAACCAGCCTTACTTGTAGCCCTCATTATTGGCATTCTGGATACGATCGTCCAAGTGGTAAAGAGCCTCGTTGTGCCCAGCCATCCAGAACTCCCTGGGCTATTTGTGGAATTGATATGTCAGTCTTTCCATCTGCTCGTGGAGATTCTTGATGAAGAGTTCCTTATTCTCCAAGACTGACTTCTGCATAGAAAGTTGCTCTTCCAGGTCCCTGATCTTCTTTGACATTTCAACCAACGCCTGGTTCTTTGCCATTAATTGGAAGGCCTGGTTCTCTAAAGCAGACTGAGTCCGCTGTTCCTCGACAGGAATCCGAGGAGCTCTTGCTCGCCCCCAAGGAGCTCTTGCTCGACCACGAGAAGATGTAGAGGGCCCAGACCTCTTCAAGGTTTCCAACTCATCCCTCAAGTTGGCGTTCTCGACTTCCAAGAACGAGAATCCCTCACCAGTCACTGGGATCAAGGCTTTTGAAGTAGAAGTTGCAGACTTCAACTGTGATAACTCTCTTTGAAGATTGTTGTTATCTTGCTCTAATAATTCATCTATTTGTCTGCATTCCTCGACCTCACCCTTCAGAGTTCTCTCCCTCACATCGTAGCCAACAAAACGTTTCTCGTAACCCTTGTCGGCAATGATCTGCTGGTACTTCTTCTCGTAACCCTCGTGCAGAGGGTAGTGGATTCTTTGTATTGTTGCTGAAGATCTTCGAGGGTGCCTTGAAGATCCTCGATCATGTCATAATAAGCCACATTATTGGCCACTGCTCGATCAAGTAGACACTTCAGATATTGGTATGCTTCAACTGCCTGTTCAGAAGCATCTTGGCCGAGGATGTCGACGACTTGTGCTGCACTCAGATCTGTGTGACCAGCTTTAAAATAATCATTGCATTGCCTCAGCAGCTTGGTATCGTGAGCAGATAATAATTCTATCCTGGACAGAAACTAGTAGAAAGAGAAAAAGCAAATAATCAAAACAAAGCACGAAGAGGAGACAACCGTATGCAAAAACACAAGTTCAAGTTTTATTATATCATAAAGGTCAGAGGTGCAAGGTCCAGAGTTACATATTCATGGTTACAGTTGACAAAAGAAAAATATAAAGAGAAACCCAAACAACTCTACACCTTTTCCTTGTCTCCCAAAACCTTCTCGGGAGGCTGGGACGAGGAAGTAGGTTGCTCAGAGGGAATAGAAAGCTGCCCAGGGAGCGCCAGCAGTTGCTCGGAAGAAGTAATGATTTATTGAGGTTCCTCGGTAGCAGGCTGAATGGCTGGGGGATGATCTCCCATCACCATAGAAGACTCTTCGGAGGCAGCTTCGTCCTCTTCTAAGTCTTCAGGAGTTGGAGAGGGACCAGGGATGTGTCGCTGAAAGAGTTCGGAATTTTCATCCACTTTCATCTCCTATAGAGCAGCGATCCATCCATCCCTACAGTACTTGAGGCTGCCATATTCTACTTGCGACACCATGGCATCCAATCCCTTGTTCCATCCCTTGTCCTATCCAGCGCTGAAAGACTTCTTCACAGTCAATTTTCTCTTTAACTTTTTCGAGGAAAGCTTCTCGGACAGAAGGTTTTCAGCAGTCTTCAATTTATTCTCAATCTCTTCCTTCTGCCGACTTACTTCCTGAAGCTGGCCCAATTTTTCCTCAGCAACATTAAGCTTATCTTCAAGCTCCCTAGCAGTTTTGAGCTTCTCTTTAAGCTCTTTATTTTTCTTCTTCAAAGCATTCACTTTTTTCTCCAACCCTTGGGACACTTCAACAACATGAGCTTTCTCCTTCTCGGTGGAGGCAAGCTTGTTCTCCCAGATTGCCTTGCCAGTAGCATATTTCTGGCGAGAATCTTCCAAAGACTTAATAGCTTCCTCCAGATCTCCCTCCACAATAGACGAAGATCTTGAAGATTTAATCGCCTCATCTTTCTTTAAAATTGTATTGAAGCAGCTCACCAACTGTGAAAATAAAATAAGTCAGAGACAGATATAACAAAGGAAAGATGAAAAGTTTAAAATAATGAGACTTACAGAAGCAATATGGCGAGCAGCTAATGAAGTGACCATGTCCCGAGTAAGGTTTTCTTCAACACCTTGGATCTCGGGAATGATCCAAGTCTTCACCGAGCTCATGGCAGTACTCGGGGGAACAAAGGTAGGAACACCAGTTCCAGTAGTTGGGGGCTGAGAGATGGTGTCAGCCAAATTGACCGAGGAGCTCTTCTTCAGCTTCCTCGAGGGAGAAGGAATAGATTCAACCAAGGAAGAAATCTTGTTCGGTGATATTACAATCACTTCTCCTGGAGCAGCAGCCTTGCTCGGGGCCACTGGAGGCTTCTCGGCGACCTTAGCAGGAGCAGCTGGAGGAGCTGCATCAACTTTCTTTGTCCCTTCTGGGACATCGTGTTTACTTCTTTTGGCCTCTCCTGCACTAGAGGCAGGTTTCTAAAAAAGGGTGGGAGGTATTCTCTTCTTCATCTTTTCACTTAAAGGGATGTGTGATTCAGGCGAGGAACTGGTAGAGGCTCGTACTGGCTCTGCTTCACTTATCACCGGACGAGCAATGAAAGAAGTGGTATAGCTCTTGTACTGCAGCAGATACGAAGCTGACTTAATTTGCTCGTCGGCAACACTCTGAAGCAAACTCCAGATAAGCTTTAAGTGCCTTATATTTACGTCTGCTTCTTTTGGACACTTTCTTTTGTTATCAACTGTAAATAAATAAACATTAAAATATCAGTGGCACATTTTATCAAATATAGAGGAAGCATAATTTCAAAATAAATAAAATGAAATAAAAATAATCTATCCCATTGCCATAGGGAGGGCATCTGGCACCCTGATACACTTCATCTCCAGATAAAGGAGCATGTTGCCAATTTTTTATGACAACCCCGTGCTCAAAGTAGTCCCTATTGGCATCCGGGAGATTGACTACTAAGGCCCTATTTAAAAATCTAGTTTTAAATAAAAAGTATTATCGCCTACAGCCCATCTATAGCAAAACATGATTTCTGGAATTCCTATGCGAGTTCCATGGATTTGATTTAACCTATGAATCCCATTAACTATTCTCCATGTATTTGGGGCTATTCTTGCAGGAACAACGTCAAAGTATTGACAAAATTCCAGACATAAGGGATTGGGTGGAAAAGAAAATCCACACTCGGCAATAAAGAGACTGGGGAACCAATGTCCCTCAGCCAAACGGAAATAGTCAGAAGGCTCAGAAAGCTCTTCCAGAACAACCCAGGAGGGAATAGAAAAATCAGAGCGAAACTTATCAAGAGATTCAACAGGGTACACCATGATGAATAAAAGAAATGAAGAATAAGGAAGAAAATCTTACAGAAAAAGAGTGGATCTAATGACAACGAATGATGGAAGAGATGAATACATAGGAGAGAAAGAGACGACAAGATACAAATTTAAAAAAGTAGAAGATTATGGGATTTTCTGCAGTGTTTAAATACTCTACCTTGGGAAAAGGAAAAGTAATGATTACAAAAAGAGACGGTTACGTTACTGGCGGCTAAAAAGATAAAAAGGGGCGCGGGAATTGAAGCAGGCATAAAAATTCAAAAAGCCTGATTCTACGAATTCGGAAGGAGAAATAAATACGAAGGAAACGCTCCTAAAAATCAGGAGGATCATTTAAAACTGCCATATTCCGAGGAAAAAATGTTCCACACTCCTCAAATTTCGAACTATGAAACATTGGGGGCTTCTGTTGATACCAAATTTAGTCTGCTGACATGTCTCAATAAAGTGAAGACACGTGGCAATATACGTGGCAACAACAAACACTTTCGAGGAACTCACACGCTCAGAGGAACCATACTACAATGAGGAACACTGCTACCCCGAGGAAATCACACACTCCGAGGAACAAGAACTCTCCGAGGAACTTTTGAGTACCGAGAAGCTTAGGCGGTCCGAGCAACTCACGCAGTCCGAGCTGCACCTCGAACAAAGCATTAATAGCAGGATAACCAACAGTTTAACTGTTCATTAAATGCTTATCATTCAGACGCACATGCTTAAGGGGCATTGAATGTATTACACTTTCATATGTACATCATTTAATGTATTACCCTTTCACATTACAGCCTCAGGGCTATAAATACATTGTACAATCCTCATTGTAAGGGGACCGAAATTTCTTGATAGAATTTGTAATCGATAATTCCCAAACACTCAGCAATAACATAACAGTGGATGTAGGCCATTCTTATAAGGCTGAACCACTTTAAAATTCTTTGTCTCATTTATTTATCTGTGATTGAATAATTAGATATGATCTAATTTTTTACATCAACAGTAAGTTTTAAAAAGTTTTCGACAGTGATGCTAAGGATTATCCAACTAGGATTCCTGTTTTAATTTGGTATAGGACTGGTCACCCGGTATTTTATTTGGCGGGGTGTCACATTAGTGTTGTAGTGTGAAAGTCTAAGTGTTGATGTGATCTAAATCACATACATGCAACCCACACACACTTTTCACAGATCGAATGATTATAAAATTACAAACAAATTCTAAAATGAAAAGAAGATTTATAAAATCAGTTTAATCGAAACTCAGACTTTGGACCTTTCAATTTAACCACAGATCAAGAGGGAATCTTGCTATATAAAAGAGCTAAGATCCAAAACACTTTCGTTATTCGAAAATATTTACAAATATTTCACAAAATGTGAAATAATTGAAAGTGTAAATCCCCAATCAAGATCTTAACTAGATCTAAGTCCAAGTCCTCTCAAAAAATGAAATCGAAAATGATTTTGTTGGTTTAGGGTTTGAAAGAAACATAACAGTTTAAAACAACCAACATGATTGAGTTTTTTCGAAAGAAGAAATCAAAACCAGTGAGATAAAATGTGAAGTATATCACAGACTCACAAATCTCAGATTTCTATGAAAGAAAATGAGATTTGAAAAACGTGACTTGGTTGGACAAGAGATTAAGAACAAGGGAGGATGGATCTTATCAAATATAGAATTAACTCAACTCTCAGAACTATTTTTAGGTGAGATTTGGCCGGAGTTAGGTTAGGGTTTTTGTTTTCTCTCTCTCTCTCTCTCTCTCTCTCTCTTATCTTTTTTTTCTTCTCAAAATTGAGGTGAACAAAAGTTGGAAATGAAAGGACGAAGTCTCCTTTTATACAAGGAAGAGAAGGATCTGGAAAGTCTCAGGTAAATGGATGATCAAGATTTGATCGAAGGAAATCTAATGTCTACTAAAGCATCGCATTTATAAAAGCTCTGAATGGTTTAAATTGTTAACACATGGATCAAGTAAGAACGCATGCAAGCCATAGATTAAAATGATCCAAGGGTTCTCAATCATTCTCAGGTATGTGAGTGTAAAGAAACACATATCCAATCGTTGTAATACCAATACGTGTAAGGCTAAGATGTAATTAAAAAAATGCATGTTTTTGGTCTTACAAAAATTTAAATTTTACCCACAATATTATCTAACACTTTCGGTTTCTACCCAAGCTAAATTTTAGGCACTTATGAAAATTATAAAACAACCCCAAAACTTTATAGAATCCAATTTTAAATGTCCAAAAATTATTATAAGAATTCCAAAAATTATTTAAAATATCCCAAAATTGTAGAAAATCATTTTTATGGGATTTAACTCACACACATCCATATTATGAAGAATGCAACACATATATGCAATCCTAGGTGAATGTGTTGGGTTCTACCTTTAGGAACAATTTGAGGAATTCAAATGTAGAGTCTAAAGGCTTTTTGGTAGACTAGGGTATGACTCAATTTTGTCACTATTTCCAAACTAGATGAGAACCTATATAATATAGACTCAAGTGAGTCAAAGATATAGGGTGCTTCATAGTTAACACTTAGAACTAAAAAAATTGTTAACCTATACATAAAAAAACCAGCAGCAAAACTGTATATATATATATATATATATATATATATATATATATATATATATATATATATATATATCAAGGTTTCAAAAAATGTGGGGCGTGATGGAGGCGTGGAGGTTAAGCCTTAAGCCTCAGAAGCCTAGGTGGGCCTCAGGTGTAAAAAGACATGAAAAGGCGTTTAGGTCTTCTTAATATATTTTAATATTTTTTAACCATAACAAGGCTAGTAAAATACTAAAATTGTGCATATCATAAAAATATGTCTAAATATATGCAAATCAAAATATTATTTGATTATTTTGGAGGAGATAATGGTTCAGTTTATAAAAAAATTCTTTAAAAGGCGATATCATTTCACTAAAGCATTGTTGTTTTTAGCAAATAGTGCGCCTTAAGGGTTTTACCAAGAATAAGGCGTAAAAAGCATAAGGCGAGGTGTTTCTCACAAGCCTCAAACCTAGGCGGGTTTTTTAGAATAGTGATATATATATATATATATATATATATATATATATATATATATATATATATATATATATATATATATATAATAATAATAATAAAGGAGGAGGGATTTTTTAATGTCCCCCAACTAACGGTTCAGATTACATCTTGGGGGGTTTGGTCTTTATTAACTAGCGGGTGAGATTAAATCTTGAAAGTGTTACCGTAATGGTTGAAAAAGATGACACGTGGCTGTGATGGAAAATTTTCATGTGCCTATCCCTTCATCCGTCAAGTCTAATGCGTCCCATGTCTCGAGGCCTGCAATAATAAGTCTTTGTCACATTTTCACCCACTAGCCCCTGCTCACTATCTCAGCTTTCTCTCTCCAAAACATCACCAGAAGTTTTAACCTCTCGCTTTCTCTCTCTGAGCGTGCAAACACATCCCCACAAGTCACCATATTCTCCAAAACATCTTTCACACACCACGTCCATTTGAACCATGTTTACATTTAAGTCATAGCCTTCACCCCTGTTTGTTGATAGGTACCGATCGAAACCCTGTTTGTTGAAATCATTTTGGTTTTATGGTGTTTTGGAGTTAAGATCTCTGCACTTCTTTTCATTTTTTGTGTGTGTGTTTATGTTTTAAATGTGTCAATGGATTTATAGGCTTGCTTATTAACTCACTATTTGGCTGAAACTAAAATGAAGTGGTGTCTTGAGGGCCCTTATCCCAGCTGGAGCAAAACACGGGGCATTGAAGTGTCCTAGAAAAACACGGGTCATTACTATTGTGGCCTATAAAAACACGGGTCATTGAAGTGGGACTGCCGGAGATACATCATCATATATACATATCATCAGAAATACATTTGTGCACTGCCGGAGATACAAGGGGCATTGGTATTTCACCGGATATACAGGGGGCATTGGTATTTTAATCGGAGATATATTCCATAAGTACACTGCCGGAGATACATCATCGGAGATGCATTTATTTCATTTTTTGAAATACAAACATGGGGCGTTGGTATTTCATCTGGAGATACAAACAGGGGGTGTTGGTATTTCAAAGGAACAACCAAGGGCTTGGTTTTTTAGACCTCAACTCCATCCACTCCCATCGCCGTCGCCGGTAATCTATTTATTTACTTGGTTTCCCAAAAAAATATTGAAAAAAGTTACATTATTTATTTACTTATTTATTTCCTTTGTTCTTCGTGCACAAAAGTTCAGATCTACATGTTATTACACACCGTTTTTGTTTTTGTTTTGTTTTCATTTTCGTTTGGAGAAGATGGAGGTTTCGAGTCATGGTCGGAAATGGTGACCACTGTGGAACCACCTATCCTCAGTCGTAGATACATACGGGAAAGGTAAAAAATCCCATTCAGTTTTCTTCAATATTTATGTTTTATCTTCACTTTTTTCTATTTACTTGAGTTTTCGACTCATGGTCAGCCTTGTGTTTTGATTGAGTTTTGGCTTTGTTGGGTTGGATTTGTAAGAGAGTTTTGGCTTTGTTGGGTTGGATTTTCAAGTGGTTGACAGGTGGTCTGAGAGCACACAAATGAAGTGGGATTCTTAAAAAACCGATGTCGCAGCCAAACTCCGTGTTTGTTGTTTTTGGAAAAAGTTTGATTGCTAGAGCTAAGATGCACAAATTTGGAGAAATATCGCTCTATTCACGATAAAAGGTAGCTGGAGATTACTATTTATTTGTGACTTTGAGTTATCTAACAGGTAGCTGGAGATTACTGAGAAAAATAGGGGAGTAGGATGGGGTTATTGGGTTAACCATGTTTCACCTGCAGGTGTTGGGTTCCCCTAATAGATTTAGTTTTCTTTCCATTTTTTTGTTACTTTATGTGCTATTCATTTGTAGTTTTCTACAAATCAATGTTGGTTTGTACGTTTTGAAATTAATGTTTAAATTTTTGTTGGCTTGAATCTATGTACATATCATAGGCCCGTTGTATACCTTCAGAAAAACACGTGTTGCCAATGCATTTTTGTAAGAGTAATTATTTCTAAATTTTGTTACTATACTCGCCGCTTTTTTAAAATTTACTTTTGGATTTATTTTTTTTTATATATTTTTTATATCGATAAGAAATCGAAACATTAATAAACACAAGACATAAAATATAGACATATTCACTTCACCATTGTCAATTATATAAACGTTATTTAAATAATACAAATTATTTTGACATAATGATATAATTAAAATCATTTTTATTATTGAAGGCATATTTGAATTTATTAGAAACAGAGTTATTACAAACAATTTTAATCATTATTTTTTTACTTCAACATTAATTTTAGCCAAATTATTATTTTAACTTACTTTGGCGCCTTTTAACAGTTTATTGTCTATGAATACCAACAAAAATAAAAATGTTACGACCCAATACAACATGAAATATTTTTTTTTATTAATCACGAACACTATTTTAATAAATGTGGCACAATACAAATTGTTTTAAACAAAAAATGAGTCCCATCAAAATAAAAATGATAAGATGCGACATGAAATATTTGTTTTTAGTTATCACGAACACTATGTTTACCTTTAACACATAAAAAGTAGAATGTGAAAATGTATATGTTATTTGTTATTTTTGAGCTTATGGGTGACTTGAACTATTTTAAGAATAATCATGAACGTTTTAAAGTGTAAATGTTATAAAAATATACAATTGTTTTGCCTTCTAAGATTTTTTGTCTTTCCTATCCAACGGTTGAAATTGAATATGTTGAACTTATATCTAATATCCACACGTTAGCTTATTAAGGGTTCGAAATATCCGGAACGTTCTAACAATTGTGTTATCGGCACGGGTACACCCTAGTGTATATATATATAGAGAGAGAGAGAGAGAGAGAGAGAGAGAGAGAGAGGGAGAGAGAAAGAGAGAGAGAGAGAAATGTTACCCAAAGCGGATGCCCAGAACCGTGATTGGAAAAAAACAGAATCGTCGAAAAATGAATCATCGAAAAATCGTTAGTTCGAAAATGGACGCTCGGAACCGAAATGTAATCGCCGAAAAATCATCCAAGATCAAACCTCCAAAAAAAAAAAATCCTAAACTCTCCAAAAATCGAAGATTTTAAAACTTCTCAGCACAAATTTCCAAAGTAAAAACAAATACAAACCGGGAATGCCAAAATAAACTCAAGAACGACTCTAACAAATATGTTGAGTGCTCTTTGATTTTTAGAAAGAGAGATATCAAGTAAAAATGAAAACACTCAATAAATATGGTCTTGCACAAGATTTGTAGGGAGAGAAAGTGTTGGCAACAATGGTGAGAAAGAAAGCAAAAAAAATGAGAAACTCTACTTTGTTTCACACAAACCCTAAACAGATATATGACTTGTTCAAATGAAAAGGGTAATAGAAGATGAGACATAACACCTTACCAAACACGCTAAAAACGATCTTGAGAAGACTAATTTCTGACCTCGAGCGTTCCAAATGCCAGCCATCAAAACGGTAAGCAAGAAACCATCCAAAACGACACAAAATAAAAACCAATTGCTGCCAATTTAATGTTGGGTCAATAAATGTTTAATAAAACTAAATTTATATTTAATTAAATGTACAAATTAACCCCTTTTAAAATTCCACAAAAGCATTACTAAAAAGAAAAAAAAATACTAAAAATAAAGTGGACCTTACAGTTGACAAAATAAAAAAAAAAAAATTTAAGATAAAAAATACAATCTTTAAATATTTCAACTATTTTATTTTATACATTAAGTCAAATGAACTATATAAGACTTAAGGCTTAAAATAAAATAAAATATGAAATAAAAAATTCAGAAAAAATTTAAATTAAATAATACACACTAAGAGTATTTCAAAAAATAGATTTTATATATCTAAAAATATGATTTAAAATATTGATTAGGCACATATTCTTCACATTTATCCCCTTAATTTCGATATTTTTATGATCCCGTGCAGTGTAAATAGCTTGGATTTGTCTTGTATTTATGCTACTAACCTATTTTGTCAAGTATTTCGTGTTTTGTGTATTTCTCATGTGATTTATAGGTATTTCATGCAAGTTAGTGCGAAGGAGAACTCAAAACAGTGACAGAAAGCACGAAATGTGAAGTTCAAGGGAATTTTTGTAATTTTGTAGCCTTAGTCCAGATGTGGGTCCAATTGTAAAGTTGAAGAGATTCCAATTAAAAGAACACTAGAAAAAATGACACCTCAATCCGAGCTACGGTGAAGAAGTTACGAGGTTTTGAAGTTGCGAGGTAATGAAGAGAAATTGACCAGAAAAACAGGACCGATCCGGATGGAACCAAACCGGACCGGATGGAACCAAACCGATCCGGCCAGAATAAAAAGAACCGATCCGGTAACCAAACCGATCCGGACAGGACCAGTCCGGCTGTTAAAATTCCTAGCATTAATTATGCAGCTCAAGAGGTGCATATCTTGGAGAATCTTGTACAACTCATCGATTTTGGCTGTCAATTTGTGCTAGTTGGTGCTATAAAAGGCCAATCCCTATATCATTCCAAAGGGGGTTAGAAAAATTAGAGAGAGAGAGTCAGATTTTAAAGAGTCTTTTTCGTTTTCTTTAGTAGAATTTTTCATAAACCCTAGTTTGTAAGGTTGAGGAAGAAGAAGTTTTCTGGATTCAAGTTCATTTTTTCCCTATTGTTGAATACAAGTATAAATTTTTCATTCTCTTATTTATTCTCAATTATATTTTTAATTCAATTCTCAATTATTTTGCAATTTGTTAACAATGTTTGTTAGATACATAATTCCATATATTGTTATGAATTTGTTTTCTAATAAAACCATGTCTAGCTAAATTTTCAACGGTTGGGATACATGAACCCAACCCGAGGTGGTATGCATAGATATAAAAATTTTCCTCTAAATTAAATAAATGATTAGATCGTGTTTTATAGTTTCACAACCATCGTAGACCTTTTGAACTCGTTTGCCCTAGGTAACCGGGGTGCTTAAGGATGCAATGCGCGCGAATTAGTGTGACACTGCTTTACTCATTCTTTGATTATGTATGATGCGGGCTTGAACCTCATATATGTAATGCTTTGGAGTACTAAAGACTGGGTCTGATCAATTATCTAATTTATGACTAATTTTGTACTGGCATACCCACTAGGGTTTGGGGGAGTGTATTCTTAACCCATTTCTTCATTCATAATAATTCCTTCTTAGTTAGTTAATTTTTTCATGCATAGGTTAATTTAATTGAATTTAGTTAATTCATAAATAAAATCCAAAAATTAATCAACTTTTTATTTTCTTTTCTTTTAACATCAACTTTAGGATTAAACTACCTTACCTTTGTCATCACGTTCACACGTCCTAACTCCTTGTGGATTCGATACCCATACTCGCCACTATACTACTTAAGAGTGTAGTTACAAGTTTAGTTTTTTTTTGTATTGAGGTTGGAAGCCGATAACAACGACTGGCGTATTATACGGACGCTCAGTTTTACAACTCGATCAAAATGGCGCCGTTGACGGGGAATTACGTAGACTTTAGGTTAGGTTGATTAATCTCGAATTTGACCTTAAAAAAAATTAAAAAAAAAATTCAGAAAAATGTGTGTCACGTTTTTGAATTGCCCACTTTGAAATGTCATATTTTAACTCTTTTGGTGGCTTTAATTGTTATGCTAATAATGAGGAGGAGAATGAACTCACGATTTATGAACATTGGATCAATATCACTAAAGATGAGTCTCATAAATACAAGCCCAGTTCTAAGGACATCCAAATTTATGAAAATGAAAGGCTTGAAGAAGAAAGGCGTGAAAAAGAATATAGGGAAAAAAATTGTTTTGGGGAGCAAGAGTTGGATGCATTATTCGAATCCAATGACGATTTTTCTTCTAATATTTTTGAGACTAAAGAATATTTTCAACCAAATGAGGAATCCAATGAAGAATCACTTGAGCTTGAATTTATGTCCTCACCATTCTCATTCACTATTATCGAACCATTAAATCCATCACAAGAACCGGATGAATGTCTTGAGGATGTTGATCCAATTCTTGTATGGGAATATTTTTTTGAGATGCTTCATCTTACGGGCCATACACTTAGACGTGTCACTCCACCAGATCCAACTGAAAATTTTGGGGGAGAAGATTTTGAGGACAAGGACTCAATGCTTAAATTATTTTCCAAGATGGACTCTTTCTGTTTGTGTCATCCGCTTCCCATACTACTTGAAAAATCTTTGGGGCGTGATTCTATTTTTCTTGGATCCCAATGGTACTTGTCCCTCTGTGCACTCAAATCCCTCATCATCCCCCTAAATTTTTTAATTGGTGATGGTTCATTTTTTTCGCCTTACACATGCCTTCCGTTATTCAAACGGAATTCTTATTTTTTGGGAGGCATGCTTTCTAGTGAGGGTACACCATTAATCCCTTAAATTCAAATTGTATTTTGGGTGGACCCTCAAATTTTTCGACTTCTAGTGTATGATTTATTAGCCGTTCAAATTTTAGGTGTTAAATAATTAGTTTTTTTTATTATTAGTTTTTCTTTTTTATTATAGTCTAGTTTCGATGGTCGAGTTTTTGTTATTCTTTTTGTTATGCTTGGTTCTAACATGTTTTGTAGATTCAATGGACTCGCACTCTTCGGGGATCGCTCCATTTGGGTAATATCTTTCTTTTCCTCTCTTTATGTTGTGTTCTTGGTTAGCATTAAGGACAATGCAACATTTAAGTTAGGGGGTGTGGGATAACCTTCCCGTTTATTGTTTAGATTCATTGATTTGATCACATGTTCTTTCCAGTGTGTTTTTTTTAGAAAATTTCACAAATTGAAAAAAGTTGAAAAAACCAAAAATATTTTTGTTCAAAATAAATAAAAATTGGAATTTAAATTTTTCAAAAATATCACCTTTATTCTATTTAAAGTCTCAAATTGTTAACAATCAATTGCACTAAGCCGAAAATTGACCAAAGATGAAAATTGAAAGAAAATTGACGACTTAACGAATAAGTATGGAGATTGATCAAACCCGGTGAGATTTTGAGCCTTTCAATTTTTTATGAGTTTTAAAATCAATCCGAGTTTATGATTAACTCAATGTTCTTTTCAGCGTTTTAATAAGTCGTTGATGATCTCAATCCTTTATTTTGATCGGTTATGGGAAATGTGTGAAATGTTTCTCAAAATTCGTGCTAAATATATCTCTAAACTTAATTAATCTCGAGATACATATGGTATTGTGATTAGCAATTTGGACAATGAAGTAGGCCATCGTTTGTTACCCAAAAATATTAGCCATAAAAAGTTGTGAAAAACAAAATTATCCCTTTGTAACCCAAGTTGAGCCTAATAAAATATTTTCCTTTCGTTTGATAACCCAAAAAACACAAATAGCCCGGAATTGTGAAAATTGAGAAAATTCATCAAGTAAATTCAAATTGTGCAATAAAAAGGGGCAAGAGAAAAATAGAAAAAAAATGCTAAAAAAAAAATAGTAAGAAAAAAAAATGAAAATTGAAAAAGAAAGAGAAAAATGAGCAAATGCCCGAAAAAGCACAAATGGACGTCATAAGGACATTTTCCAATTCCGAACATTCCGTCTATTCCTAATTTTACCCTTTACACTTTTTAACCCGAAAAGTCCTAACCGAGTCCGAATGATGAAATTAATTACTGCATGGCGAGCTAAGACATGAAAAGATAATAAAAGAGATTAAAATGGTGTGATTAAGAGATGATGTTTTCCGTTTCCAAATAACTGTATTCCGATGATGAGATCTTTTCACCATATATTTTTTTCTTTTCAATTTTGTATGCGTGAATTTTCGTTCCATTATATTTACTCTTTATATCACGCATACCGAGAGAATAGTCACAATTAGAGTGATTCGTTTGTGAGTGCATTCGTAAGAATTTGAATCAAAACGAATTTTCGAGAAAGTAATGTAAGGCTCAATCGGTGGAACTTTGAGGTTTAATTTCTGGCTTTGCACACACACACACACACACACTATGGTTTGGGACATTTGAATATGAATTTGTGGTGATTATTTTTCAAAAATTTTAAATTGTACAATTTTTAAGTACTTTGATATTTATTTGAGTCAATAAAGAATTTTGTGGGTGTATTAACTGCAAACCCTCATGAGACAAAACTCGTCCTACTAGGGTAACCTAGAGGTTTAAAGGCTTATTGCATATGCTCAATGCAATCGCTTGCCTGCGAAAGTAGAATTTTATTTTAATAAAGGAATTTTGAAGAGTGGAATTTTGGTTAGATTCATTTACATTGCCCGGGACGCGCAAAGTTCTAAGTTCGGGGGTGTGATTAGGCACATATTCTTCACATTTATCCCCTTAATTTCGATATTTTTATGATCCCGTGCAGTGTAAATAGCTTGGATTTGTCTTGTATTTATGCTACTAACCTATTTTGGCAATTATTTCGTGTTTTGTGTATTTCTCATGTGATTTATAGGTATTTCATGCAAGTTAGTGCGAAGGAGAACTCAAAACAGTGACAGAAAGCACGAAATGTGAAGTTCAAGGGAATTTTTGTAATTTTGTAGCCTTAGTCCAGATGTGGGTCCAATTGGAAAGTTGAAGAGATTCCAATTAAAAGAACACTAGAAAAAATGACACCTCAATCCGAGCTACGGTGAAGAAGTTACGAGGTTTTGAAGTTGCGAGGTAATGAAGAGAAATTGACCAGAAAAACAGGACCGATCCGGATGGAACCAAACCGGACCGGATGGAACCAAACCAATCCGGCCAGAATAAAAAGAATCGATCCGGTAACCAAACCGATCCGGACAGGGCCAGTCCGGCTGTTAAAATTCCTAGCATTAATTATGCAGCTCAAGAGGTGCATATCTTGGAGAATCTTGTACAACTCATCGATTTTAGCTGTCAATTCGTGCTAGTTGGTGCTATAAAAGTCCAAGCCCTACATCATTCCAAAGGTGGGGGGGAGAAAAATTAGAGAGAGAGAGTCAGATTTTAAAGAGTCTTTTTCGTTTTCTTTAGTAGAATTTTTCATAAACCCTAGTTTGTAAGGTTGAGGAAGAAGAAGTTTTCTGGATTCAAGTTCATTTTTTCCCTATTGCCGAATACAAGTATCAATTTTTCATTCTCTTATTTATTCTCAATTATATTTTCAATTCAATTCTCAATTATTTTGCAATTTGTTAACAATGTTTGTTAGATCCATAATTCCATATATTGTTATGAATTTGTTTTCTAATAAAACCATGTCTAGCTAAATTTTCAAGGGTTGGGATACATGAACCCGACCCGATGTGGTATGCATAGATATAAAATTTGTCCTCTTAATTAAATAAATGATTAGATCGTGTTGTATAGTTTCACAACCATAGTAGACCTTTTGACCTCGTTTGCCCTAGGTAACCGGGGTGCTTAAGGATGCAATGCACGTGAATTAGTGCGAGACTGCTTTACTCATTCTTTGATTATGTATGATGCGGGCTCGAACCTCATATATGTAATGCTTTGGAGTACTAAAGACTTGATCTGATCAATTATCTAATTTATGACTAATTTTGTACTGGCATACCCACTAGAGTTTGGGGGAGTGTATTCTTAACCCATTTCTTCATTCATATTAATTCATTCTTAGTTAGTTAATTTTGCATGCATAGGATAATTTAATTGAATTTAGTTAATTCATAAATAAAATCCAAAAATTAATCATCTTTTTATTTTCTTTTCTTTTAACATCAACTTTAGGATTAAACTACCTTACCTTTGTCATCACGCTCACACGTCCTAACTCCCTGTGGATTCGATACCCAGACTTGCCACTATACTCCTTAAGAGTGTAGTCATAAGTTTAGATTTTTTTTGTATTGAGGTTGGAAGCCGATAACAACAACTAGCATATTACATGGACGCTCGGTTTTATAACTCGATCAGATATACAGAAAATAGATTTTAATAAATAAAAAAGCAGGAGCATAAAGAAATGATTGTCTCAAAATTGAGCCAACACAAGAAGAATGAGATTTTCAGAATTGAGTCGAGCATATAGAAAACATGTTTATACAGAATTCTTCATGTTTATTCATGGGTTGTGGGTCATTCATGTTATACAGAATAGAATACAATTATGTTGAAGACGACAAAAATATGAAGACCCAACTGAACTGAAGGGTATGTTTTGGTAAGGAACGTACGTTGTCGCCTTGAGTTCTCAAACTCAACTGAACTCAATTAACATATGAACCCCATATTTCAAAGATCCATACAGAAAAAATGTACTATGGGTCATTCGTGTTATACATAATAGAATACATTTATGTTAAAGGAACATGAGTCGTGGGTCAATAGTTGAGTTTTGAACCAAACATGGTTCAACATGTTGATACAGTTATGAAAATCGCCATAAAATTGAGACTGTATACAGATCGAGAGTGTATACAGTTATAAAACACAGTCATCTTAATCTTCAAAACTCCACATCCCTCTATTATAGCTCTCTCTCTTTTACAGATCTCTTGTCCTCGAGAGTGTGTGCAATAGAAGAGATTGCGTGCCGTGTACAGATAGAATATATTATGTACACTAGATTGTGAGTCCCAAAGAAGAGATTGTTTGAAGATAAGTTGTACTCTACCCACTCTAGATTGTGAGTCCCAAAGTAGTTTTAGGTTACATGGATCATTCCTTGGTTGATTCTTATCCATTGGATTGAAACCCTTCCCATTTGATCCTAACCATCAGTTGATAAAGACCAAACCCCCAAGATATAATCTCAACTGTTAGTTGGAGGTGACCAAAAAAGCCCTCCTCCTTTATTATATATATATTTGCCTCCCAGCAACAGTTTCGTTGAATTTATTTTTTCGGTTGAAATTTCGTCACAGACTCGATTATGAATCGGTTTTGATTTCGAGTAAGATAAATTTTAACTCACTGTAAATACATACATATCTATTATTTACATTGGATTTTGTATAAAATGTCATCAACACGAATTTACTGAACATGCATGAGTAATCGTACATTTTTTGATACATAAATATTTGAACCTGTTGTCATTTTGTATATAAACTGTCCCTTTTCTTTTAGAAATATATTTTAAACGAGTTACGGTACCAAACGTCTTGAGGTTATGTCATTTTTATAATTTGACACTATATTAAAAGTTATATTTATTAAAATTATTATTATGAAGGTGTTGGACTGTTTATTTCGTTATGTTGATTAATTTTGGAAGTGGCACGACCACTGGATTATTGTCCAAATAAAGAAGGGATTTTTTGTTTTTTTTTCTAAATTTATTTTGTGTCACGAACATTAATTTTATAACTACCCGCACCGAATGTTGACACTCGTATAATATAAAATTTGGTAGACATGGATTATTATTTTAATTAATTTAATTACGCAATTGATTTCGGACCAACTTTGAAAATTAATATTTTTAGAAATCACATATCGGAATAATACTCAAAAAGAGGTATTGTAAGGACATTTTTGTCCATTATCAATTTATTATGTCGCACGCCGTTACACCGTTGAAGAAATTCAAGATTCATACATTCATCAACGGATTCGAATATCAAAAGAAGAAGAGGAATCAAAGTCTGACAGAACCGGACCGGTCCGCCTGGAATAAAAGAACCGATTCGGTCAATCGGATCGGTCCGCCTCAGACCCGGACCGATCCGACTGCTGATGGCCAGTAAAACCCGGACCGCAAGTGAACCGATGAGGCCTGGAAAAGAACCGAACCGATCATCAACGGACCGATCCGCCTCATAATAAAAGAACCGATCCGCCTCAGACCCGGACCGGTCCACCTGGGATAAACTTAAACAGATCGTGTTCAGATTTTTAAGGCCCGAGTCTTATTATTTAATCCCACTACGGGAAGTGGTTTTCTAAGACTTATACACACGATTTTCAGAGTACAGAAAGCCCTAAGTCTTCACCTATTGAGCATATAGACTCTAGGTTTTTGATTCACACAAATTTCCAATCCTCTGTGAATCACTTTGCAACCCAGGAACACACTTTTGCTGTTCACACCCTTGTGGAGAAGACCGTTCTTCTTCTTCATTGCAGCCCTACTGGAAATGGATAGTTCCAGCCGCCGACTACAGAATTCGACACCTGAGGGTAATTCTTAATCACTTGTATTTTCATTGTAATCCGAAATTGTACAGCCTACAATATTATAATGAAAATAAATGGTTTTGCCCCTTTGGGGGATTTTTCCTCAAAAGCACGTGTTTGAATGTTCTTGCTTAGATTATCATCTTATTCAATCACATATTGTTGCATGTTTAGGGTTTGTTTGGGTTAAAAGGTGTTTAATATATAATTTTCTCAGTTGAACGCAAGCACATACGTTCTCAAATTGGTATCAGAGCAGGTTACGCTAATCTATCGCGTATTCCTATTTTCCGCAAAATTTTTCTAAGATATCAATTTTCTAAAAAAATTGATTTCTGAAAAAGTGCGTGTTCAAATGGAGAAGTTATATAATAAAATGTCTGTTTTTGACGGGACAAATTATGCTTATTGGAAAGCCGAATGAGGTCGGCTTTAAAAGCCATTGATGAACGTGTCTGGATCTTAGTTGAAAGAGGGTGGACTCCTCCCTCCGTGACTGTTGATAATGTGATCAATTTGAAACCTGACACTTCTTGGACTGATGAAGAATTTAAATGGTCATCTTTTAATTCTAAGGGTCTAAGTGCTATTTCTGGGTCTGTCACACCTGATGAGTTCAAACGTATAATGACGTGCACCACGTCAAAAGAGGCATGGGATGTTTTACAACTCACCCATGAAGGAACTAATGCTGTGAAAGAATCTAAGTTGCAAAATTTGACAACTCAATTTGAAACCATCACCATGCATGAATCTGAATGCTTTGATGAATTTTATGCTAGAATTTCTGACATTGTGAATACTAGCTTTAATCTTGGTGAACATATTCCTAATGCTAGAGTTGTTAAAAAGATTCTTCGTTCTTTACCTAAGCGTTTTATCCCTAAAGTCACTGTGCTAAATTCTATGGGTAATTTAAATACGCTAAAATTGGAAGAACTTGTAGGAGATTTGCAAACTTATGAAATTGATATGTTCCCTAAAACTGCTAAATCTAAAGATAAGGGAATTGCACTTAAAGCCCAAGAGAGAAGGAGTGAGGGGTCGGCTAGAAAAAGGGTAGAGTCGTCTAGAAAGAGAGAGACTGACACGTCAGATTCTGAGTGTGATTTTGACTTAGATGATTTGGCTCTTTTTGCAAAAAAAATCAAGAGGATTCTCAAATTTAAGAAAAATGGCAATTTTAAAGATAAAAAGAAATTTGAGAAAAATAAGTTTGAAAAGAAAAATGAAAAAGACTCCAAAAATCCTCCTAAGAAAGAAAGTGAGAGATGTTTTGAGTGCGATGGTAGGGGTCATAGAGCATTTGAGTGTGCCAATCGTCTGAATAGAGAGAAAGGGAAAGCTGTCCTTAATGCTACCCTTAGTGACGACAGTGAGGTCGAGATGGTGGATTTAGGAGATGAGTCACCGCATGAGTGTAACTTCACCGCATTCATGGCCAGTCAAGTGAGAACTCCTAGTTCTCTTCATGACGATGAAGATGATGCTTCACAGGGACACCTCGACAGTGAGATCGATGTGAGTGAGGGGGAGGATGACTCAAGTGAGAGCGAGAGTGATATTCAACGCGCCTACGCTGAGTTATATTCTGAGTCATTTAAAACTAAAAATTGTAACAAAGCGCTAGTTCTTAGGATCACCGGCTTAGAGGAAGATTTAAGAAAGGCGAGAGAAAGAGAGTCCTCCACCATCACCGCCCTGAGAGAGAGAGAATCTGCCTGTGTCGAGAAAGAGATTTTGTTTAGAGAGAGAGAGTGTTTTAGAGAAAGAGAGAGGGGACTTGACTAAACAAGTGGCTAGTCTTACGAGTCAGCTCCATTCCTCCATGGAGACTCGAAAGAAACTTGAAGCCCTTGTTGCCCAGCTGACTCATGATCTTGAGAAAGCATGGGAAGTCAAGGTACAAATCGAGGACAGATCTGGGAAGATGGGAAAGATGCTCCTCGGCCCCGCTTTAGGTTTTGGTGATCGGAAAGAAATTGGATATGATGGTGCCTCCACGTCCTAAATTGCACCTGGACCAGTTCCTGAGTTTACTACGAATCCTTATGGCCGTCGTCAAAAACCTCGAAGGAGAGTTCGACCAAGAAAAGCAAACCAAGGTCTGCCTTTGACTGTGCTCTTTTGTACTTATTGCAAAAGAAAAGGCCACCTTAGGGAGTCTTGCTATAGCATGGGTCGGACACGACGTACTACTGCTCCACCACGTCATACTGATGAGTTTTCTAGTCTGAGAGAGCGAGTTGAGTTCTTAGCTGCCACGACCCAGAGTTTAATGGAAGAATTCCGACGGATGTCTTTGCCGTTAGTGAATGCTTCTCACATTCTAGCTAAAACCAACAACAACAAAGGCAAACAAAAGGTCATCTCTGCTTGGGTACCTAAGAAAGATAAAAAGTCCTTCGTTGTTCATGTTGCTCTCAAAGCACACAATACCTCACAGTGGTATTTTGATAGTGGATGCTCCAGACATATGACAGGTGATGCCTCATTTTTTACGACTCTTGAGGATTATCAGGATGGAAGAGTTACCTTTGGAGATGGGAGCAAGTCTAGCATTATAGGACATGGTACTGTCGAGTTACTTGGATTTCCTAAGCTAGAAAATATTTTGTACGTCAAAGGTTTGAAAGCAAACCTTCTCATCATTAGCCAGCAGTGCGACACGAACTTTGCAGTAAAGTTTGACCGGGACACATGTAAAGTCTACAACCAAGCCGGTAAAATTTTGAAGCAAGGGGTGAGGACCAAGGATAATTGCTATGGGACTGAGCCCACGTCCTCACTTGTCTGCAACAGCGCCACGATCACTCCTATGGATCTGTGGCATCAACGTCTAGGTCACGTGAACGTTAGAGATCTCAATCGCTTAGCTAAAAAGGACTTAGTACGTGGCTTACCATCTCTTGGAAAGTCAACTTCAACCGTTTGTGGACCCTGTCAATTGGGAAAACAAATTCGTAGTCCTCATAGGAAGTTGCACTCCATTACCACCTCTCGTGTTCTTAAGTTGATTCACATGGATCGTATGGGTCCCACTCGTACTGAGAGTCTAGGTGGTAAGAGGTACATCCTCGTGATGGTAGATGATTTCTCCAGGTACTCCATTGTAGGTTTTCTGAGAGAGAAATCCGATGCTGTAGAATTTTTAACGACCTAGTGCCGTGTCCTGCAAAATCAACACGGTGTCACTATTAACAGGATGCGTAGTGACAATGGCACTGAATTCATAGAAGCAAAGGTAGACCTTTACTGTGATAGCCTCGGGATTTAACATGAGTTTTCTGCTGTGAGAACTCCTCAGCAAAATGGTATTGTTGAGAGAAAAAATAGAACGATCCAAGAAATGGCTAGATCTATGCTTCTAGGTCGTAAAGTTTCTAGGAGATTTTGGGCAGAGGCAGTATCTACTGCATGCCACGCGGTGAATAGGGTTTATTTGCGTCCACACACACTTCAGACTCCTTATGAGTTGTGGACTGGCAAGAAGCCCAACCTGGCATATTTCCGTGTTTTTGGGAGTAAATGCTACATCCTACGGGATAGAGAGAAATTAGGAAAGTTCGACTCCCGAAGAGATGAGGGAATATTTCTAGGATATTCATCGAATAGCAGAGCGTACCGGGATTTTAACCTGAAGAGCTCTAAGGTTATGGAATCAATAAATGTCACCATGCAAGATGACGAACCTCCGACGGTTATTGATCCTAACCTTCAGTGTGAGGATGAGAATTGTTCTGACAGTGATTTACCTGTTCCTCTCTCACACTCTGTGGACCCTACTCCTGCGCTAGGGGACACACCTGCTTGGGTTCACAAGAGTCATGACCCTTCTGCCATTGTTGGTGATCCCACTCTAGGGGTCAAGACTCGTGCTCAGCTAGAGAACGTTGTTAGCCATCTTTGCTACACATCCAAAGTCGAGCCCAAGAACCATAAAGAAGAACTCAAGGATGAACACTGGATATCTGCTATGCATGATGAGTTGGTTCAGTTTAAAAAGAATAATGTCTGGGAACTTGTCCCCCGACCTAGTGAGACTAATGTGATAGGTACCCGGTGGATTTTCAAGAACAAAATGGATGAAAATGGTACCATAATCAGAAATAAGGTTAGTTTGGTCGCTCAAGGCTACACACAGATAGAGGGTGTAGATTTTGGGGAGACATTTTCTCCTGTTGTGAGGCTTGAGTCCGTCCGTCTTCTGCTCGCCATCGCATGTCATATGCGCTTCAAGGTATATCAGATGGATGTCAAGATTTCCTTTCTGAATGGCATTCTACAGGAGGAGGTTTATGTGGAACAATCAAAAGGGTTTGAAGACCCTTAGCACCCAGAGCACGTCTACTATCTGAGGAAAGCTTTGTAAGGTTTGAAGCAAGCTCCCCGTGCTTGGTACGAGAGGCTTACTTCCTATCTCTTAGCCCGTGGCCTCAAGAGATGGGGAGTTGATATGACGTTGTTCGTCAGGAGAGATGACGGTGCAATTTTGGTTGCCCAGGTCTATGTGGACGACATAGTCTTTGGATCCACATGCTCCCAGCATGCTCACCACTTTGAGGAGGAGATGAAAAGTGAGTTTGAGATGAGCATGGTTGGTGAGCTTACATTCTTCCTTGGTCTCCAGGTTCGTCAGCTAGAGGATGGGATGTTCATCTCCCAATCCAAGTATGCTAGAGACCTAGTGAAGAAATTTGGTTTAGACTCCGCTAAGAATGCACGTACACCTATGAGTACCACTACCAAGATTAGTAAGGACACTTCAGGCAAGGACGTAGAGCAAACCTTATATCGGAGTATGATAGGTAGTCTTCTCTACTTGACTGTCAGTCGTCCCGACATCGCCTTTAGTGTTGGAGTCTGTGCGCGATATCAGGCGTCCCCTAAAGAGTCACACTTACTTGCTCTAAAACGTATTATTAAATACGTAAGTGGGACTCTCTAATACGGTATTTGGTATTCCTTTGATACCGATGACCGTTTTTCCGCCTATTCGGATGCCGATTGGGCTGGGGATGTAGATGGTTGTAGGAGCACTTCTGGTGGGTGTTTCTATTTTGGTTCTGATCTTGTCTCTTGGCTCAGCAAGAAGCAAAATTCCATCTCTTTGTCAACTGCGGAGACTGAGTACATAGCCGCCGGAAGTTGTTGCACACAACTCTTGTGGATGAAGCAAATGTTGGAGGATTATGGGATTTTACAAGACACCATGATCATTTCTTGTGATAACACGAGCGCAATACACATATCCCGTAATCCCGTCCAGCATTCGCGCACAAAACACATCAGGATACATGAGCACTTTATTCGACAGTTAGTTGAGGAGAACACTGTATCCCTGAGTTTTGTTCCCACCGACCGTCAGTTAGCAGACATTTTCACGAAACCTTTAGATGCCCTTAGATTTGAGAGTCTTAGGAAGTCTTTGGGGATTTGCACAGTTGATTGAGGGGTTGGTCTATGTTTAGAATAGGATGCTTTCTCATGTTCATATCATATGCTTCCTATTGCTAGTCTGTTTTATATGTACCATTGCTTAGTTGTACAGCTTTTATTTATTCTTTTTGCTGTTTATATTGCTTTTAAAAAAATACAAAAAGATTTTCCTTTTAATAATTTTATTTTTAAGAAAAGCACAAAAAGATTTTATTTTGATAAAATTTTTGAAAAATCCAAAAAGATTTATGTTTTTGCTTCTTTTATGGATGAGCATTTAAGATAGCCAAGTCACAACTTCAATCCATTTATCCATGTGACTGTTTGATAGAGATTTGAGAGGCTACATCATTTCATCTTTGTGCTTTACATTGGTTGGAGTCTTTGAGATGTAATTAGTGATATCTTCCTACATGTTTGACTCCAATATCCTTTATTGCACACATGCACGGCTATATTTGATTATTGCACTTGTCTATCTCATATTGGCTTGAGTGTTTCCATCTCAATTCTGTCTATACAATGTACAATATGCGATAAAACTTAACAAGATTGGAATGCATGTAAAAACCGTTTTGGTGAGACTGTGTGTTTTTGTATAATGGGGAGGGGCTGCGAAAGGTAATCATCTATCCTTTGCGCAAAAGCCACCGTTAAAAAGGACCTAAAAAATGGAGGAATTTTAATATCCGAGGTCCAAAGAGGTTAAAAGAGCCCGAAAAAATTTAAAGGCAATAAAAAGCACTTCATGCCAAATATGGGCCACTTAGGTTTCACCATCAATTCTCCAAAGTTTGAGAATTTAGAATGCTTCTATTCAAAATTATATCTGAGGGAGTTTGGTTGGAGAATCTTTAAACGGGTTTGCACTTCCTTGAAAGTCCTGAAAAAGCATAAAATCGTTTTGGACGTTATTGGTGTGAAAATCACTTTGAGCTTTGATTTGTTGATTTGATTGAGTCAATATCTTATATTGTCATTATTTTACACCAAAGGAAGCATTTGAGTTCATTCGCTAGGAATATCCAATATTCATCGTGCACATATGTCATGTTTGTATGCATTGATTTTCCTATCGAATTTAATCACACCACCTCATTTACGCTATCATCGACATGGTTGGTTTGCGTTCATTCATGGTGTGATTTTATACTAGTGACACCCCGCACTTGCTTATTTGATTTATATCTCTCATTTGTCCATTTTTGGACATCATAAAAAGGGGGAGAATGAATTATCTTATTATGGGGGAGTTTTGAAAGTTTGAGTTTGCTCATAAATTGGTATATATGTTTATCTCATTTCAAACTCGATATGTCACTTGGTATTTTGCGTTTTATCATGTGTGTAGGTACTACATGGATTATCATTGGATTGCACACCATGATGAGAAAAGTGTTGAGATTCCTACAGAATTGAAGAGCAAACGCTGTAGTCTTATTCAATTGTATCTTTCCAGTTTTGGGTTCTTGGAAGGGTAGATTTGTATAGGCATTTTTAGTTGTTTTGATAATTCGGATGTTTGTTTTTATGTATGTACCGGAATAGACATAGGGGGAGATTTGTAAGGACATTTTTGTCCATTATCAATTTATTATGTCGCACGCCGTTACACCGTTGAAGAAATTCAATATTTATACATTCATCAACGGATTCGAATATCAAAAGAAGAAGAGGAATCAAAGTCTGACAGAACCGGACCGGTCCGCCTGGAATAAAAGAACCGATCCGATCAACCGGACCAGTCCGCCTCAGACCCGGACCTATACGACTGCTGAAGGCCAGTATACCCCGGACCGCAAGCGAATCGATGAAGCCTGGAAAAGAACCGATCCGATCATCAACGGACCGATCCGCCTCATAATAAAAGAACCGATCCGGTCAATCAGACCGATCCTCCTCAGACCCGGACCGATCCGCCTGGGATAAACTTAAACAGATCGTGTTCAGATCCTATTCAGATTTTTAAGGCCCGAGTCTTCTTATTTAATCCCACTACGGGAAGTGGTTTTCTAAGACTTATACACATGATTTTCAGAGTACAGAAAGCCCTAAGTCTTCACCTATTGAGCATATAGACTCTAGGTTTTTTATTCACACAAATTTCCAATCCTTTGTGAATCACTTTGCAACCCAGGAACACACTTTTGCTGTTCACACCCTTGTGGAGAAGACCGTTCTTCTTCTTCATTGCAGCCCTACTGGAAAGGGATAGTTCCAGCCGCCGACTACAGAATCCGACACCTGAGGGTAATTCTTAATCACTTGTATTTTCATTGTAATCCGAAATTGTACAGCCTACAATATTATAATGAAAATAAATGGTTTTGCCCCTTTGGGGGATTTTTCCTCACAAGCATGTGTTTGAATGTTCTTGCTTAGATTATCATCTTATTCAATCACATATTGTTGCATGTTTAGGGTTTGTTTGGGTTAAAAGGTGTTTAATATATAATTTGCTCAGTTGAACGCAAGCACATACGTTCTCAGGTATTTACTTGGAGATTTTGTTAAAGTAGTTAAACCGAATATTTGACGCAGATAATATTTTAATAAAATATTATATTGTTGTTTATTCAATTTATTTAGACAAATTGAATCATTTGATTCCATTTAAAGAGTATTTTTTCCAGAAAAATGATATTATTCAAATATCGAGTGACCACATAAACTTTATTTACGAAATTCAAAATGTTACTTATTTCGTTATGCCACTAATGTACTTACGAATGTAAACGAAATTTATATATTAAATTGTTGTCATAGCATAAACATTATTCATATTTACCGAACGACGTAAGTTGTCATAAACCCAAACTAATCTTCCCAAACACCGATATACCCACTTTCATTAAACCCCAAAGCAAAATTATATATGAGAACTGGAATACAGCAATGGAACATTCTTAAATGTTACGCAAAGCTCATAAATACTGTTAGGTGGCTTCTTCTTCAATATTACTTTGTAGGTGATTTCTTCTTCAATATTACTTTGTAGGTGATTTCTTATTCAATATTATTTTCTTGCAATGCTATTGAATTACGCCTATCGTTGATATCACTTTGTGATAGACCCTTATGTCATATTCTCATTGTGGAACTCATTTGAGTAGTTCAAATTGTTTACGTATTCATATATTTGAAATGATTATGCAATCATATTATTTCATATGATGCTTTTAACCCAATTACTAATTTATAACATACATTACAATCAGGGAATAATCTTTCGTTATACCCACGACTGTATTATTTGGCCTGAATGACTCAGATGATTGAGGGCCTGGGTTATTGCTTACCATATGGAATGCCTCTCTTAGTATTGGCTTAGCACAATTAATTTTATCTCCAGTTATCTGGATTGATTATCTCCAATTTAATTAGACTAATTTAGTTGTATGTATTTGCTATTGCCCTAAGCCTCTAGACAGATAATTATGGGTTATTTGTTTAGAAACCCTTCGTAGCGTTTAAGCATATCTAGCCCCTGTTATTTCTATTTTTAGCAATATCATCATGTATAATTATGCTTATCTCACAGTGACTGTTGAATCAAATTTCTTATTGTATTTTTGATGTTATTATCCTTCAAAGTAAGATTCCATCTTGAAAATTATTTGTATACTTATTATAGAATTAAAATCATCTACTGGGAAATGTTTTACTTGTTCCTTCTTTTTCAGTTATTTTTGTCAGGTACATATAGGCTATAATGAATATTTCAGAGATCAGTTGATACATGGAAGCAAGGAAAGGTAATATTAGAAGAAAATGAGCATAGTTTGACAGAAGAAATACTTTTATAGAATTTTATAATAATAATAAATTCTTTGATTTCAATTGTAACTCATTTGAGTATCAATCAATGCCACAGTTGTTTCAGTATTTTTGAATTATTTATGGTTTAGAATTATTATTAGGTACGCCTCACGCTCAGGAAATCGGGATGTGACAACGTGGTATTAGAGCACCAGTTTCATACTCCTATGCGGGACATAGTTGGGTTTACCACTAGGATAGTTAGATCGTAGGAGTAAGGAGGATAAAATACTTTGACGAGAATTAAGTAAAGTTTATTTTCAAGATACATGGCCAAATATATGAGATAGTGGGACTTTTTCTTAAGGGTAATATATTAAGGATATGATTGGTAACGATAACGAAAATATATTTAGATAGATGTACTACGAGAATAAATCCTTGAACTAAGAATTGGAGATATTTGGTTATTTTCGATATTTCGATATACGTGATCGAACGAATAATTAAGAATTTTGTATTGTCAAACGATATGATTGAGGATTTAGAGACATACTAAGAAAGTTATCTTAATACGGGATTGTATACAATATACTCCATATGGTTGTACGTACAAAGTTGTTCTTTTGTTTACATTATTCAATTGATACTCTCCTCGAAAATGAGTTACTTCATTTGGAATTCCAAAACTTTCATCTTTGAGAGTTATTGCATTTCTATATTTGAACTTTTATTATCAGCTTTCGCATTGTACTCTTGTTATACTTTATACTACTCCCATTAGATTACGAGAAGATACTTATGTTAGAATGGTACCTGTTCAGGAATAGATAAGGAACTATTCGGAAAGTTCGTTAGTGAATATTAGAAGTTTTTAGAAGGAAGTTAAGGATATTACAAATATTACGATTGACTGTTCTAGTTTTTAAAACGTAACGGTATTATTTACTAGATCCTACCCCATGATTATAATTTTCCAGAATACTACATAAATTGGTTACACATTTCGATTATTGAACCAATACTATATGCCTCATAGCCATTGTTAATTATCTTCCCAATTTACTGTGATTTCGGATAATACTCAAAATTTTATCACCAGAAATGCCACGATCTCAGTAGTGAAATATAATTCTTAACCTAAACAACGAACTTAGTTGTAATTACACGAAAGCTAATTTTATACCCCTACATGACTTGGATATCCCAAATGTATTTTTCTTATAAACCATTTTCCAAAAGGAACCTTAACATGGAACCCGAATAATTTTGCTATTGGACAATATGGATTTTCACCCCTGCTAGGTAAATGATAAAATTAATAGTTTCCCTTGCTTTTATAAAGTTTGGAAAAAAATGAATAAACCATGTGAATATTAATAACTCACATTTATGACTTTTTGCATAAATTATCAAAGACAACGCTCTACATGAAATAGTAATTGTTTACTTTAATCAACTAGAATTTTTAATTTTTCCAAATCCTTAGCTTCAAATTACTTATTCCGTTTCTTATTAAGTTATTTCAAAATTATTAGAAAATAATTACCCATAAACAGTAATCCAATTTATTGATTATTACTTGAACCTTACGCTTTAACTATACAGATTCCATGACCACATCCAAAAAGTTATGGTCGACAACATATATTCCTATTACTTTAATATAAACTTTAAATTAGCTAGCTCCTTATTCGGTATAGAGAAACTAGTTGCAACGTATGTAAGATCCTTTAACAGATAATTGAATTAATGACCCATTTAATTTTAGAATTCTTTTCTACAAATATTTAACAGGTATCTTGGAATGATTATTCAAATATAGTACCCTTATGACATTTTAGAATTCGAAATCATCGAAGGATTGGGAATAAAACTGAACCTTTTAGCATCTGAAATTATCTTACGTTTCGTTATCAGTTGTGTACTGTAATTATCCAAAATAAGACAATCATCGCTTCCGATCCGATTACATCTACTTACATTCACCCTGTTACGAGCACTTTAGATATCTGGCTAGCCTTATCTAAGATTACTTTCTAAACTTTCATATTTATATTATCTTTGGATAAATATAAGAGACCCTAATCTTGTGATGGACGATTAGAATACCAAGTAATTTCTTGTCACCTATATTTAAAATACGTATTCATCGGATAGGACTCGAGTTGGAAACATAAACGTTGAATGGAATGAGTACCGAAGACAGTTAGATTATCATCCTGAAAGATAAACGTTTCATCTGACACCTTATATCATAACCTTACTAGAAAACCTAACCATCTGACCTTATAGAATGTTGTTGATACTAAAGAACAATATGACCTTTAGCGAATCCCACACTTTTTCCAAATGTCACGAATATAATTTCCTATATGAGCTTGAGAAATAAAACCTTAGAACGATAGTCTTTGATATCCTTTCATGATAAAACACAAAGAAGAATGAGAACCAAGAATTATCCTATACGGAAATTGACCTATATTTTATAAATAGATTACATGTTCCTGATCAATATCACCAGAAGTTCACCATTCTAGATTCAAGATATACCCTAGGAACTTAAGAACATATCATGTAGAGAGTAATATTAGTAATGGTCGATATAAGAATGATATTAAGAATTTTTCAAGGAAATATTGTAATTTTCACCAAGTCCAAATAAGACACTTGTATTTCCATGATTTTATTTAACTCCTTCTGATCCTAAAATGTAAATAAGATCGCATCACAACGAATTTTAGTATTTCAATATTTCAGATGTCTCAAGGATACAAGTCAATATGAATGGTAGTAAATCGACTCGTCAATTTTTCCTTTAGCACCATTGGATTCGCATCGCCTGTGCCTAGATAACTACGTTTTGGGCTATTTTAAACGATGTTCAAGGGATCAAAATAGACTTTAAAGTCGGAAGTTCCATTTTTTCATTGCCGGATTTGGTTCGTGTAAGTTTTTTTGTCAATTTTTTTATCTATTTTGATTGCGTCCCGTGGTAGTTGATTCAATTCTACGTATAAGTTGTTGGACTATTTATTATCTGTTAAACAGGGTGGATAGTCCTATAAATATAGGATATTATGAACAATTTTTTAAATTACACTTTGTTTTGTCGAAGGACAATTTTTTTTCCGTTTTTTAGTTACATATTTTTTAAACTTTTTGTCGTTTTGCGATTATGTCCTTTAGAGAATTTTCTTCGGGCCTTCAGGCACGTGCAATACGCTAGTATAGATATATAGCAGAACTGTTGTTATATATATATATAGCATCATGTAATAGAAGTAATCAGTTACAAAAATGAGTTCGCGAGATCATTTGATCCCGAAGCATTATGTAGTGAACCTGACCTTCCTTAGTCAATGGTAAGTTTCCTGCATTTTTACGAATATTTGATATTCTCATTAGTCCAATAGTGAATTTAAGAACTTTTTTTTTCTATTTGTACTGATAATTGATACAATTAAAGTAAAATTAGATTAGGAGTTCAAATGTTAATTAAAATTTGTGTTATTGTTTACTTTGCACAGCTCAAAAGTGTGCTTGATCCTTGTGATGATGAGACTGATGATATTCAAGATAATAGTGTGAGCTTGGGAGCTGATTGCTCAAAGAGATTATGATTATGAATATGACAGTGAGGTGAAGCATCAAAACTAGTTTTATTTCTCGTTGAGCTTAAGATAAAACACAAACTTTGATAGACACATAATGATTTTTGAACTCATTTCAGGTCAGCCGATCAGAAGACGAGCAATACATAGTCACACAGATTATGAGACTTTTGATATTTTGTATCTCAATGTGGTAAATTTTATTCAAGAAGTGGTATGAAGAACTTTATTGGTGAGGCTTTATGCAGGATTATCACACCAAATTCAGGTATATATTAAAAACAATTCATTTGTAATTAAGGCATATATCAAAACGGTCAAGTGCAAACTGTCTATAGAAATATTAGAGATCTTGAGTGATGTGAGTCTTTTCAAATGAGTTCTTATTAATTTCATGTGAAGATTCGAGCAAATTTGGATCATTTAATTGATGTATTTGAACAAGCTTGTTGTATTTGATATAGGTTTCCCGAATTGCATCATGTATTTAGATGAATTTCATATCTATTGAGATGAATTTCATATTAATGGAATTTGAGTCATTAATTTTTATTGGGCTTAGTGTCTGGATGTGTATTTGTGTTATTGCGCACTATTTGGTATTGTTGTTGTACTATTTTTAATGTGCGGGTTTTGTATTATTATTGAATTTTTATTTTGGTAAAACAGGTTTTAAATTAACAAGTTGATAAATGTACGAAAAATAGTGGAAATATTGTCATTTTTTTTTGGGTAATATTATTTATTATTAATTTTTTTATTGATCCAAAAATTTAACACCATTTAAAATCGTGCCAAAAATGTAACAAAATTTGGCACGGTTTTAACTGTGCCAAAATGTACTCAATCTGGCACAGTTAAAAACTATGCCAAAAGTGTGCCAGAAATATCAAATTCTGGCATGGATTAAAAGTATACCAGAAGTGTTGGTGTTTGGCCAAATCTGACACACTTTTAAACCATGCCAGGAAAAAATGGTCATTTTGGAACACCTAATTCCGGCACAGTTCAAAACCATGCCAAATTTGATCTGACACTATTTTAAACCGTGCCATATTGTTATTTTTGGTGTAGTGAAAGAAGAAATAATTTCATTGCAAATGGATATTACATTCATTTCTTCCTCACTTTCATTCTCTATTATCCCATGGGCAAAGAGAAGAATGGTTTGTTCCAAAGTAGGCAACGATTCCTCATTTGGTTCAAAACACTCCTTAACTTCAAAAGTTTCAAAAGAAAAATTATCGCTGGATTCGAACAATGCATTCATCTCTTGTTCCTAACGATGATTTTCTTTCTGATAATGGTTTTCAAGTTTTTCATTTTCAAGAATGAACAAGCCCTCATGCAATGTTATAGGTGAAGGCGCGGATTCTTAAAAATGAGAAGTTTGGAAACTATCATCGTAAATACTATCAAAATCATTATTATAATAATTTTGAATGCAATTGCAATTAATTTTAACATTCTTATTATAAGGAATTTGAGGATCATTATCGAAACGATGATTCTCAAAGTTCCCATAATCCATAACTTGACTTTGATAATACTCACCCAAAGTCTTAGTAGAAGTTTCAAGTTTATGATTTTGCGTGTATTCACCAAAACTCATAGGTAAGGATTTTGAGAATTATCAATGTGATTATCGAAAAAATTGGAATAAGACATGCTTACCCCCAAAAGATCTCAACATGGAAAAATCCACAAAGTGATGTGTGACCGATAGATTCAAGCATTTTTTTGGCCCTCAAATATAGAAGTCGAACAAAAGTAGTTAACAAAGAATACAAAAAAAAAAAGAAAAATAATATAAAACACTACCGGCGTCTGTCGTTGCTTTCGGTTCCCCCCTCTATGCAAAAAGCCTAATATATGACAACACTCTTTACGGGAGTATAGAGGCTAGTCCGGGTATCGAATCCATAGGGAGTATATCTAGATGTTAATTGACTTATTATTTAGGGAATAAAAGTTTAAAAGATGAAAGTTATAGAAAAAGATAAATCTAGGCATATATTTAAACTAATATTAACCAAACGAGTCTAAACAATAGATTGAGAATAACATCCCGCATCTCGAATTAGTAAGTATAAATGGTTACACAGAAAAAAAAGGAAAAGTTGATCGAAATTAAATCTCATTTTCACAATTAATTAAATCTAGAGTTTTCACCCCCTAAATTTTCATAAAAGCTTAATTGATTTTGGCGTTAACAAAATTTTTCGAGATTATACACGCAAGGTCATAAATACGGTGCATACATAATATATATCGTTAATTTCATATACATAAAACCAAGAACAACCTAATTCATTTAAACTCATAAAACCCATCACCAAAGCAAAGAAATCCATTAATCCAAGGTGAGTTCAATTATCTCAACCTAAACTAAGTTAGCTAGAAAGCATAGTAAATGACATGAAATTAAATGAAAGAAAGTAAGAAAAGAAATAAATAAAAGAATACAACTAATTAAAAAAGCTTGAAATGGAAAACAACTTTAATTAAGGAAATAAGATAATGAATAGTGGATTAGATACCCAAATGGGTGAACCCTAGGAGAGAGAAAGAGAAGCTCCCAAAATCCTCTCAAACCCTATTCTCTAACTTAAAAATTTGATAAAAACTATATATTTTGGAATTAAACCCAACTTACACACACACACACACACACACACACACACACACACACATATATATATATATATATATATATATTAAGTTGGGAGAAAAGAAAAGGAAAAATAAAAACAAAGGGAAAATCGCACAATATCTGAAGGGCCTTGTCGACCGAGGCCAAAGGGTCGGTCGATCGGGGATGCTAAATAAGCCCACTACCTTCTGTCATACGAATAAAAGGAAATGCCGATCGATCGAGATCTGGGGGCTAATCGACCGGTGTTTTATTTTCTGGGTCTCTTTGGTCTTCATAATGGAGTAAACTTGCATTACAAAAACAGCCATAAATTCATCGTTCGGACTCTAAAAGACGTGTTATTATTGGCCACACGAAGCTAAATCAATTAACTACGCTTCCATAGAGATACATTGGTCAAGAGATGAAGTGTGAAACTTAAAGTTGCGTCAAAAGACATAACTTCCTCGAAATGCAAGCACTTGCTCGGTTAAGCATTCTAATACCTACAAAAGCTCACATAAACCATGCAAAGCATATATATCCAAAACTTAGGTTAACTAATAATTGAACATTAAAGAAGTATATAATGTATATAAAAGTGCTAGAATGCATAAAGATAATGGATGCTAATATGCTATATTCATGATGTATTAGTAGGATCCTTGCAAATCGTCTCTGATCACCTTAAACGGTCCCTCCCAATTAGTACCCAAGTTGCCATCTGAAAGTTTTTCATCACTATTGAGGACTTTCCCAAGAACATAGTCATCAACCTGGAATTTTATTGGATTGGCTCCCTTGTTGTATTGCTTAACTAGTTATTATTGGTAAGATGATAGATTTATCATGACTTGATCACTTCCCTCTTCGTCTAGGTCAAGTTTAGTCCTTATGACCTCCTTGTTCAAACCCTTCTCGGTAATGGCTATTTTTATGGTTGGTATACCAGCTTCTGAGGAATATCAATCTTATCCTATACGTTAGAGTGAAAGGCATAGTACGATATGCCTATTGTATGTGAGGAAGTTAATATGTCCAAGCTCTTTTTTCCTTCCCTAATATGTTCTTCATGCCATCGAGCATCGTTTTTTTAGAAGCCTCATCTTGCCTGTTACTCTGAAGGTAGGCTGTGGCCATCCCCGATCCTTGCCTACGGGCGAGCGCGTGAAGGGAGGATCCATTGGGTCCCGCGCATCCCTCTCGGGAGCGCTTCGATCGGCGTCGTTTGAGATGAGGTGTAAAAATGTAGAGAGATTTAGAGTCGCCAGTCTATTTTACTCAAAACAGACAAAAGAAAAAAGGGGAAGCCATCCCGAAGGATGGCATCTAAAGACATACTGGTGCATACGAAACCAAAATGATTTGAGAAGGGTTCGGAGGCTAAGTTAAGAAATGGGAAGGTGTCAGGTACCCATTCCGCCCTTTCGATCTCTTATGAATATTTGCTATTTTCCTTTATTTTCCCCGTGATATGTGTGCATGTGTGTATATATAGCGGAGATAGGAATCCTCGACTTGTATCATAAAAGAGATAAAGCGAGTCATCCGTAGGAAGGTACAAAAGATAATATTAAAAAAAAAGATTTACGCGATTACCCTTACATTGATCGTTATAACGAAACAATAACGCATATGGGGTAATACGTCACTAAGAACAAGTATATAGAATATAAGAAAATTGGATTTAGAGAAGATGGAAAACGAGAGAGAAAGTGAGAATAGGACTCGAGTCTCGGGTTTTACCCCGAGACGCTTACGTAGCCTATAAAGGCATCAAAGTCCACGTAGTTCGCATACAAAACGAGGGGTGGGGTTTATCCCATAAATCCAAATGGGGGATCTCTTATTTACGAGTGTGTGTATGTAGGAAAAAGTGTTTTAGTTGTGAGAAAAATGTGAGAAAAGTATGAGAATCCCTATTTGGAATTTATGAGCAAACCCTCTTTTTCTTGTTTTTTGGGTTTTATTTATATGAAAATAATATATGTGAAATAATACTAAATAAAAAGTATATTAGGATGTCTGGGATGAGATAAAAGTGCTAAGTAATAAAACAAGTTGTTGCGAATTTAAGAGAATTTAAAGAGAAGGTTGAGAAAGTTGGACCTTCTTGAAGATCTTGAGCTTGATCTTGAATGTTGGAGAGTAGCCCTTGCACTTGGATGATGATGGAGAGTGTCTAATTCACCAAGTTTGATGAAAAGGATGATGAAAAGTGGAAGTTAGAAAAGGATTTGGATGTTGAAATCGCGTTGTCTTCGAGAGAGGTTTTTGGGATTCGTTGAGAGCGATTTTTATCAGATCTGGGCTCTCTTTGCAAATGAGGTGAAGTCCTCCTTTTATAGGACCAGGTCACTGCCGATCCACATAGACCTGGTCCTGCCTATCGGCACCTGCTGATAGGCAGGGTTTGGAACCTACCATTTGGTAGTGTGTTTCAGGCCTTTTTAGAAAATTGGCTGCCGAGGGAAAACTGTTGGTCAGAATTGCTCATGGGGTAGACCGTTGGAAAGGTAGTTCAGAGACCTTTGAAAGTACTTTGGACTGCTTCTGGGTTAGGGAGTTGACTTTGGGTCAAATATGGCTCGAAAGTGTTTATTAATCCATTGGATGGGGAATCATTCGGACGCAAACGGATCATTTGTCCGTATGGTATGTCCGAATCGCACACGAGGCGGACTGTTGGAAAGGTTAGGAGATGTTATTCGACATTCCAAAGAGTTTGACCCGATTTGGGGAGTCGACTTTGGTCGACTGGGCCCTGGAAGTATTCGGTGACCTCTTGGAGTTAAACGGATCGTTTGTCGGCATGGTAAGTCGGAATTGTGCATGTAGTGGACCATTAGAAAGGGGTTTCAGTGCCCTTCAAAGATTTCTTTAGACTCGGTCGAGCTGAAGAGTTGACTTATGTCAAACAGAACCCGGGAGCGCCCAGTGGCCTCTAGATAAGTTACGAATGCAAACGGATCGTTCGTCCGCATGGTAAGTCAGAATCATGCACGGGATGGACCGTTGGAAAGGGATTTTATTTCCCTTTAAAGATTCATTCAGCCTCGATCGAGCTGAAGAGTTTGACTTTTTTCTTAAACGAAGCCTGAGAGTGACCTATAGCTTCTAGGTCAGTACTCGGGATATGACATGGGTTTGTAGTGATAAAGGGAGGTACTAGGGACCTAAGGAGAGTTAGGGGGTAACATAATGGGGTGTCTACAGAGCCCCTTGACTGGTGAGTTTGGAACAAATGATAACCGTCGAATAGACACCACATGATGCTTTTGAGGGAGTATGGTCGATTAGAGGGTCGAGGCCTATTATGAAGACCTGAGGGGTGTGCTGGGGATGGTTTAAATAACGATACAAGGTTTAGTCTATTAGGAGGACCTGAAGTGATGCTGGGGGGATGACCAATTCTGCGAGTCAAAACCAATTCTGCGGGCTTAGGGTGAAGATCTAATAATCGAGGTCAATTCTGACCCAAGAGTGGTGACGACTGAGGACGAGGTCAATTCTGACCTAACTCAGGTGACAATCCAAGATTGAGGTCAATCCTGACCTAAAAGTGGTGACGAATGAGGACCGAGGTCATTTCTGACCTAACTCAGGTGACGATCCAAGACCAAGGTCAATTCTGACCTAAGAGTGGTGATGACCGAGGACTGAGATCAATTATGACCTAACTCAGGTGACATTCCAAAACCGAGGTCAATTCTGACCTAAGAGTGGTGACGACCGAGGACCAAGGTTAATTTTAACCTAACTCAGGTGACGATCCAAGACCGAGGTCAATTATGACCTAAGAGTGGTGATGATCGAGGACCGAGGTCAATTCTGACCTAACTCAAGTGACGATCCAAGATCGAGGTCAATTCTAACCTAAAAGTGGTGAAGACCGAGGACCGAGGTTAATTCTGACCTAACTCAGATGACGATCCAAGACCGAGGTTAATTTTTATCTAAGAGTGGTGACGACTGAGGACCGAGGTCAATTCTGACCTAACTCAGGTAACGATCCAAGACCGAGGTCAATTTTGACATAAGAGTGGTGACGACCGAGGACCGAGGTCAATTCTGACCTAACTCAGGTGATGACCAAGACCGAGGTCAATTCTGACCTACGAGTGGTGATGACTGACGATCGAGGTCAATTCTGACCTAACTCAGGTGACAATCCAAGACCGAGATCAATTCTGACCTAAGAGTCGTGACGATCGAGGTCAATTCTGACCTAATTCAGGTGACGATCCAAGATCGAGGTCAATTCTGACCTAAAAGTGGATAAAGATTGGATTTTGATTCTGCTGGAGAAAGTGCTTTGTGATTTTGATCTGAGTTGGGGAGCTGATAGCTGGGGAAGCTTTTATTTCTTTAGGAGGCCTCGTAGGGGGGAACAACCAATTTTGGTGCTGTAAAAACTCCGCAGGGGAAGTGATCAGGCGATCCTTAGAGATCCTCCGGGGCTTTTCCGGGAGGAGATTCACTTGGTTTTTGAGGATTATGTTGGGAAAGAGGGGTTCCGCTTGAGGGAATGCGAGATTCTCCTGGTGAAAAGGCTCTAAACCCTTCCTGGGATTTTCAGGAATTTTCTGAGGATTTTTCGAGGCTTTCTGGTATTTTTTGGGAATTTCTGTACAATTTTTTCATAGCTTCTTTACTTTCTCTCTTTCTTCGATTCCTCTGCAAATCGTTCTAGCATTTCTATCTTCAAGAAATGGTCGCTTTTGTGAGCACCGTAGTCCACATGGAGTGGTTGATCGTTGCTGACTGGGCAAATGTGGAGCGGAGGGCCAGGGCGCCTGCTGCTTTGGGGAGTGAGAACTCCTTTGATGCGTTTGAGCCTGTTTTGGATGAGTAAACCTTGCTGCGGCAGTCATCGCGTCATCGCTCTTCGAAAGTGAATCCTGGCAGTTATGTAAATGACCTGACCTTTGGCATTCCTTTCCTTTTGGTGATTTTTATTTCTTTCTCGACTTCTGATGAGATTTTTTTCTTTTTTATGAGTCTGATATTTCTTTGAAGAACATGCACGCCCGCGGGACGACGGGGCTCGGGGATGTCTGGGAGCATCTCCCACCTGTGGTATTGGATGGTATCATCAGCAGGTTTTGGGAGGTTGGAATCTGCACTGGATGAGACGCCTCGTTCGACAACGGTCCTGTGCGCTTTGGGGGAGAGGTTGTGGGATCCTACTCACACCTTCCATTTCGGCTTCAGGGAGATGATTGTGACTCCCATAGACGTGCAGTAGCTATTGGGTATAGATTGTGATGGAGAGAAGATAGAGATGGATCGCTTTTTGAGGGTGAGACCGGAGGCAGTGCGTGCATCACTTGGTGATGTAAGGAGGATAGTTTTTGGGGATTCTATTCGGTTGTCTCTGCTGAAGGATGTTCTGCTGGGCAGGGTGATTGATGTGGATGACAGGCTACAAGTGAGTTAGATAGCCCGATTATTTATTTTGTGGGTGTTGGGAGGTTTCATGGTGGTGTCAAGCGGTGACGTCGTTCATTTGTGGTTCTTGCCGTACCCGAGGATGTTTTCGAACATCCCTTTTTATGATTGGGGGAGTCTGACTTTGGTGACCCTTTACTCTTCTCTGTATGCATTAAGCCGGTGCTGCCAGCAGACTTTTACTGGGGCCACGTACATTCTTGAGGTATTCTTCAGTTTGCGCATTTCTTTTCATGCATTTGCATTTTCCTTTCATGCATTCGCATTTTCCTTATGCGTCTCTTTTTTGTTTGTGAATTCTTATCTTTGACAGACGTGGTTTTATATGGTGATTGGGTGCAATACCCCGCTGATCGCTCTGAAGGACGACACTGTTGGGGACTCCTGCCGATTTTATCAATGGTGTAAGGCCAATCGGTAGTCAAATGGAACTCTCTATTTGGAGGCGGTGCGTTAGGTCTTGTATGACCTGACCAGTGGTAGGGTAAGACTCTTTCCATTTCAGTCTTGATTTTTCATTTTGTAACTTCTGATCTCTTATTGATTTATGCATGCTTGGAGATTTTCAGGTGACCTTTTATCCCTGGGGGACAGCCATTCAGGATGCAGGGACGACCGGGGTGAATGCGCATATGAGGCATTTGCTGGTGCATGAGTTCGGCCATTCCTGGTATCTCGAGGATAGGGTGGTTTGCCAGATTGCTGAGGAGGAGGTGGTGGTACCACCTGTGCAGCCTCCTACGTCTATGAGGTGGGAAGGACTGCTTTCAGAGGATGCGAGGATCACGGCGATGATCGGCGAGTCCTACTTGTTGTACACTGATACGACTGCGCCGTATGACTATATGGACTTTGTGATGAGCTGGTTAATGGCGCCCAGCATATATGATGCCCTCCTTTTCCCTCCTGCGGGTTCGAGTCGGGTGGTGGGATCTTCCCACAGTGGCGGCGGTCCGATGGTATCTGCGACGGCGGCGACTTCAGAGTTTCCTTTTGTGCGATTTCATAATCCTTCATCCAACATTCGATGGGATGATGGAGGGATGGTGTCTATGCTCTATCGTCCTCATGCGATGGATCCGGAGGAGTTGGGTTTGACAGAGGAGGTCCTCCGACCTGCGGTATACCTTTCTATTCTTCTCTTTATTTCTTTTCTGTTTTGGTCATCTCTGCTTTAATAATGATTTTGCCTTTTCCTTGCAGCAATCCGAGTGTCGACCACTTGGCTAAGAGACATAAGAGACTGGATATCTTCGGTGACTGCCCATATTCGGGATGTGGTTCCTGTTCCTGTTCCTTCTTACTTGGTTCCATCTGCTTCGTTAGAGGATTTTGGCTCAGGTAGTGGCGGTGCATAGTCTCGTCGTAGGGGGAAGAGAGCACGTCGTAGGGTTGGAAGCTCTTAGAGTGAGAGAGAGAGAGAGAGTGTATGTGGGTTCGGGCTGACTCCCGTTGTTTTTGCTTTTTCATTTTATTTCCTGTAAAATTGATGTAACATAGAAACAAATAGAAGCAATGTAATGGAGTTTTTTATTATCTTTTATTAATGATGAATGAATGCATGCACATTCACTTTTTACTTTGCTATTGAGACCGTAAAAAGGAGTATTTTTGGAATTTTCTTGAAGAAAAGTTTTTAATTAAAAGGGAAAATTATATAAGGAGGAAAAGGGATTTTGAAATTCTGTTAAGAATATTAATTTATTTTTATTTAGTTTTCTGATTTGACAAAAGAGGAAAAAAGGAAAATTTCTAAAAATGGGGGGGAGGGTTGCCGATCGGCAAGCACCCTGTCCTGCCTATCGGCAGTTCAGTCCAGTCCCATCAATTCAAAGCTTTTATTGGCACCCTCTTCAGCCTTTTTTATTTTATGGGGTAGGATTCCCTCCAATTTCTGCAGGGATTATGTCTCTTGTGAGGGTTCTCAAGTGTAAAAAGGGGTGAGGGTGGAGTGTTTTCATCACACCCTCGCATTCTTACTTACTTGCCCACTATCTCTTGGCTTTGCAAGATGGCTCTCCCTGTTGGCATTGAGTTTGCTAACTCCCTCGAAGCCGTGGAAGAAATGTGCTCTTATAATGTCGTCTATGATGCTTTCAACATGCGTTGAGTCTCCTTGTGGCACAATCGACCTATCGAATGGAACATACTGATGGCAGCGGTACAATTCTGGTACCCCGAAGACCATGTATTCCGCTTTGGGTTGGATGAAATTTGTCCTACCTACGAGGAATTTTTTGCCATGCTGGGTATTAATCCCAATGTTGCTGCAGCTTTACCCGAATTTTCCCTTTCTCCCAGGGATTTGTTGGTTGAGCTTCTTCTAATTTCGCCTTCAGCGTCCAGATCATTGGTTACTGGAGGAATGATCTCCCTCCCGGTGGTGCTACCGTCCGTGCATTTACGGGAAGTAGGTGATGCTGTCTATGTCAGAGCTATTGCTTTGGGCCTGGTTTCAAAATTATTGCTGGTGACTGGGGAATTGCTGGTGGACCCACAACTTGCAGCCATTACTTCATGGATGTCATACCGTCGTAATCCTGTGGCGGTGATATTGGCGGAGACACTGAATGGTCTGGATGCCTGGCGAGAAGGTCGCTCTGACTTCCTGAGGGGTAGCCACGTGATGTTGTTCATGTGGTTGTCTGAAAGACTCCTCTTGGTGGTCCCTCAAGAGTATCCTTTGTTAGCTGTACCCAACTTCTTTTCGCGTTACTTCATCCGCATTGGCCTGTATATTGTGACCTGGGAGAATTGATTTGTGGAGCATGGGGCTCGGAATCTGTATTGGTCAGTGCCTTGGTGGGGGCAGTTACAACCTATTTTGGAGCTAGGAGAGTACTCAGATGTGCGGCTGGTTGGTCTCAGACATACCTTTTTTTATTTCCCTTGGCGGCTTCTGTGCCAATTTGGCTGGGCACAGGTCGTGCCACCTCGGACACTAAATTTCTTTCCGGTAGACGTTTTGACCGAGTGCCTGCATCTGTTGCTTGGATCTCTTAGGGAGAAGCGACGTCCGTCGACCCGTCCCTCTCAGTCTGTCGTGAGAGTTTGGTATATCCCTGGGGATTACATGAAGTGGTTATGGAGGAGAGTAGTCAGCAAGATGTTGGTAGTGGAGACTGGACAAAGGTGGTTTATTTTATTTAACACCATGGAAGGGGGTGTTGTGGTTTTTTCGAAGCTGGTTCGGGCTTATCGGTCCATGGAGTGTTTACGACACTCTATTCAGGCAGGGGAAATTTGGGGGCCCAGGATGTAGATGATGAGGGTACAGGCTCCTCTGGTAGCTGTGGGTAGGACTCTTAGAGAGTTTATTTGTGTAATAGGGAATATATGTGGGGATTTTATTGGGCTTTTTATAGTAGTAGGGGAAGGGAGTTATCTGTTCTCTTTCTTATGTAATCTGTGCTGTAATTTCTTATTAATGAAATAAGCAAGTTTCTGATCATCCATCTATGCCTTTCGATGAATTTTGAAATTTTGAATTATCTATACCGATCTCTAAGGCATACATAATCCTTTTGTTCAATTATATATTAGAATGAATTGCCGTTCTCGGAGATAAGAAAAGAATAGTATTTTGTGAAAATGAAAGGGCTGTGCTCCTGTAAGATGTATGAGCTGCCTACGTACCTCTGGGAATTTTGAATTTTTTTTTTGTTTTTCTTGAAAAATGATTTTTTTATAGAGGATCAAGCCCACATAGTTCTGGGTAGAGGGAAATGAAGAGAGTTTTTTTTTTAGAATAGAAGGGAGATGAGAAGAGTCGCAGCGCGCCAAGATTTCGAACTAGGGGTAGAATTTCTTAAGACGGTCCAGGTTAACTGAACAAGCCATCTCCTCCCCATCTAAGTCAATGAGCATCGCGGCACCGCCGGATAAGATTTTCTTCACAATGTAGGGGCGGCTCCAATTGGGCTTGAATTTCCCTCCGGGGTCCCAGATGGGTTCTATTATCTCCTTGAGGGCTAAATCCCCCTCCCGGACACCGCGGTCCTTGACTCTCTTAATGAATGATCGTTCTATTCGATAATGGTGCCCCTGTATGTGGTAAAGAGCTTTCAATATCCTTTCATCTAGGAGGGTCAGCTCGTCGAGACGACTTTGGCACCAGTCTTCTTCATTAACTTTGCTTTCGAGCATGACGCATAGCGAGGGTACTTCCAGCTCCACAGGTAGGACTCCTTCTATGCCATAGACCAAAGAGTAAGGGGTAGCCCCAGTAGAGGTTCGGATTGCGGTTCGATAGCCTCAGAGAGCGTAAGGGATCCGATCGGCCCAATCCCTACAGCTTTCGGTCATCTTGCAGATGATGGCTTTGAGGTTCTTATTGGCGGCTTCAACTGCATCATTGGTCTGAGGTCGGTAGGGAGAAGATTTGTGTCTCTGAATCCCATACTCGTTGACTACTTTTGTGACTTCTTCTTCGAAGTGCAACCTGTTATCTGACACTAACTCGTACGGTACCCCATATCGACAGATGATATTTTTCTTGAGGAATTTGGACACTTTCTTAGCGTTCAATACTGCGTATGACTCATCTTCGACCCATTTGGTGAGGTAATCAATGGCAACTAGGATGAACTCATGTATGTTTGAAGCCTTTGGTGTAACCTTCCCTATGATGTCGAAACCCCAGGTGGAGGTCATGTTGTATGATTCTCGCTGAGGCAGGCGTTAAAGATTGGAGAACTGTTAGCATTTGAGGCATCTCCGGACACAGGTGGTGCAATCTTGGGCCATGGTGGTCCAGTAGTATCCCTATCAGATGATCTTCTTGGCAAGCATTTGACCGTTCATGTGGGGCCCACATTCCTCGCTGTGGATCGTCTGCATTATCCTCTCAACCTCAGCCCCTGCGATACAGTGTAGATGAGTTCCATCGAAGTTCCTCTTGAGTAGAGCTTTATGACAGATGATGTACTGGGCGTCCATTCTTCAGAGGGTTGTTCGGTCTTTCTTGTTGGAACCCTCGGAATACCTACCATGTTTGAGGAGGCGCCAGATATCAGAGTACTCGCAATCATCTAGTTCGGGATCTTCGGTGGAAACAAGCTTAATATGGTAGCAGTGGGTTGGTTTGTCTTGCTTTTAAACTAGGAAGGGGGTCATTATTATTCCTTCGGTTATATCGATCATGGAGGCTAAGGTAGCGAGGGCATCATCTAGGTTATTCTTTTCTCGAGGTAGGTAATGGAAGGTGATATCTCATAATCGGGAGGCTAACTCTTCTAAGTGGGCATGAAAGGGTTGGAGCTTTTCATCCTTGACTTTCCACTTTCTGAGCACTTGACCGATGATGAAGGCATAATCCCCGTAGACATCAAGCTATTGAATACCTTTATTGAGAGCAACTTTGAGGCCTACTGTGCATGCCTCATATTCCGTCATATTTTTGGTACAAGGAAAATCCAATTTGATGGCGATGGGAGTGTGGGAGTCATCGGGGGCGATCCGAAGTATCCTAATGCCATATCCCTTTTTATTGGCAGTGCCGTCAAAGAACATTTTCCATCGAAGGTTGTCTTGAGTGGTGGAGAGGATATTTTCATCTGGGAATTTGGAGATCTAGACATCTGCTTCTTCTACGGGATAATCAGCGAGGTAGTCAGAGATGGATCTTCCTTTAATGGATTTCTGCGTGATGTACGTGATATCGAACTCGATTAGGAGCATCAACCATCGGGCCATTCGACTAGGTAAGGAAGGTTTCTCAAGCAGGTATTTAATAGGATACATTCGGGATACAAGCTTGATGGGGAAGGCAAGCATGTAGTGTCGCAACTTTTGGGTAACCCAGACAAGTGCGTCACACGCCTTTTCTAAAGCAGTGTAGTTGACCTCATACCCGACCAATTTATGACTGGCGTAATTAATGGCTCTTTCTTTGCGGGAGTCTTCAAGGTATTAGGCTAGCAAAACCCTAGCTGCAGTGTCGATTATGGTTAGGTATAGGAGCAAAGGGAGACCAGGCTGAGGTGGTATGAGCACTAGATTTTGGGTTAGATATTGTTTGATTTGGTCAAAAGCCTCTTGGCAGGCCTCGTTTCAAACCTTGGTTGAATCCTTTTAGAGGAGTTTGAAGATCAGTTCACAGATAGAGGTTAGTTGGTTGATGAACCGGCTGATATATTGTAATTTTCTAAGAAAACCTCGAACTTCTTTCTCTGTTCGGGGCAATGGCATCTCAAGTACGGCCTTCAGCTTTGCGGTATCTTCTTCTATCCCCTTCTCACTGACCATGAATCCCAAGAGTTTTCCCTTTGTAATGCCGAAAACACACTTTTGTGGATTGAGTCTCATCTGATACCGTCGCAGTCATTCGAAGAACTTCCGGAGAGCGGGAATATGGCCTTCTCTAGTTTTGGACTTGATAATCATATCATCCACATAACCTCGAGTTCTTTGTGAATCAGATCGTGCAGGATGGTTGTGGCAGCCTTTTGGTAGGTATCCCCAGCATTCTTGAGACCAAATGGCATAACGGTGTAGCAAAAGGTTCCCCATGGGGTGATGAATGCAGTTTTTTCTTGGTGGTCTGGGTGCATCTTGATTTGGTTGTATTCTGCAAACCCGTCGACGAATGACTTGAGAGCATGACTGTCTGTGTTGTCCACGATCATGTCCATATTGGGTAGAGGATAATCATCCTTTGGAGAAGCTTTGTTTAAATCTCGGTAGTCCACACACATTTTGAACCTTCCCTCCTGATTTTGGCACAGGTACTATTTTGGCTAGCCATGTGGGATATTCGATCACACGATTTAAGCCCGTGTTCAACTGTTTGACCACCTCTTCTTTGACCTTGAGCTACCATTCGGTGCAGAGTTTTCTCAATTTTTGTTTGACCGAATTGTAATCTGGGAGAGTGGGGATCTCGTGCTGAGTTATTTTAGGATCAATGTCGGGCATATCATCATAGGACCATGCAAAGACATCCACGAACTCCTTTAGCAATTCTTCGAGGTGTACGCGGTCATGATTGTCAAGGGTGGCCCCTATCCTAATCCCACGCAGTTAGCTACTAGAACCAAGATTAATAACATCAGTCTCTTCTTTATTAACTTGAATGAGATTATGTTGTTTATTATTAACCTTATTTAGATTAGTTAAGAATTGTTCATTTGCAAAATCATCATCATCAAAAGTTTGATTAGAATCCAAGCGGTTAATGTAAGGCACAGGAAGATACTCAAAATCTTCATTTATTTCATTGATAGGAAAAACATCATTGAGAACCTTATCAAAAGTGGCCTCGATTACATTTGAACAAGGATAGACAATAGCAGGAGAAATAGGGAAAACATTGGGGTTAGGGGAGATTTCAAGAGGTTGAACTGGCGCAGCATGCGAGTTAAGGAGGGGTCTATCAACATCTTTAATCAGATGGGATGGATCCATTAATGTAGTACCTGAATGAACCATACAGAGTGCCAACCGTAGTGTCTGTAAGTTGAAGGAATCTTGAGAATCACTTTCCTCAGTCTCTTCGGTATCTTTGATGAGTGGTTGCACTCGGTGTTGGAAACTTTCAGCCCATGGGTAGCTATCTTGGAAAAATATCTCCATTCCAGGCTTCATCTTCTTATTTTTGTGGTCATGCCATGGTTCTGAAAAATTGGAAAAGGGGAAGTCTTCGCCTCTTTGATGAATCGTCCATTCAAGGAGTCTCTGGGGTAGTTGGGATGCAGTCTAATGTTCTCTTTGGCTGAGACTAAAGGATAATTTTAAGCTCTTGTTCTAATGGTTGATACCCCAAGCCACAAGGAGGGAAAGCTTTCTTTAGTTCGATGGGTTCAAGTATCCCTTGCTGCCTTTGTCCTAGCCCCAGTCCGGGCATGAAGTGCATGTTTCTGAACATCTGAATCACATTGACATATCCATGAGGGTCATATTCTGAACAAACCCTTTCTTTGAAACTATCCCCTACCGGGAGTAGGGGTGGCTCAACTTAAAATACTGATAGGAGCATATCATTTGACCCGTGCTATATCTCAAGGATTGGACTGCTGGTGCTTGCACCCTTGACATTTTCATCGTCGCCCAAAATGGTGATGACTCGCCCATCGGTGAAGAACTTTAATTTTTAATGGAGTGAGGAAGACACACCCTTGATACTGTGGAGCCAGGGTCGTCCGAGTAACATGTTGAAATAAGCTGGGATCTCTATGACTTGGAATTCAACAACAGGGTTTATAGGGCCAACCCCTATTACAAGTTTTATGGATCCCATCACCTCCCGGTGGGTATTATCGTAGGCACGTACATCGGTAGAGGTTAGATCAAGGTCGCTTTCTTTCAGGCCGAAACACTTGAAGGTTCTCAATGGGCAGACATTCAAGGCGGATCCGTTATGGATAAGAGAGAGTGGCAAGGCCTTCCCCATAACTTCGACAGAGATGTTGAGTGCATGATTGTGATTCGGCCCAATTTTGGGGATTTTTTCTTCAGAAAATGACAGCATCCGGGTAGAGGTAAAGTATTCAACTAGATTTACCGCCTCTTTTGGTGTGGTAGAAGGAGGAGCTATGGGTTCAGTGAGCAGCTTGATTAAAGCATTTTTGTGCAGCTGGGAAGATATGAAAATCCCCCACAGAGTGATGTTAGCTTGAGTTTTCTTCAGTTGATCGAGGATATTGCTCTCCTCGATGGTCATCTCTGGCATAGGAAGGTTTTTAATGCCCTTCCCCTTGTCATTTACTGGTAGTGAGCTTGGAACCTGGCAATGTCTCCCTAATCTGGTCATGTGATTTACTGAAGAAGGGAAGAACATGAATCCCGTTTCCTTATCAATCTTAGGTTGTTCTGTCACCCTGTTTATTTCTCCGAGGAGTTCTTCAAATGATATCATTCCACATATGTTGACTACTGGGCCAGTTCTTCTTGAAGCTTGTTCTTCACTCGAATCTTTGAATTCTTACCCCCATTCGAGGGCAATAATTATATCTTTCCATGTAAAGTCAATGCATTCCACAAATTCAAGGGCTTGTTCGTACATGTCTTCCCATTCTTTGGGGATATGTATGGTTGAAGGGACCAACGCCCTTGTAGCTTTAAAATGTCAAGTAACCCGGTGATACTACAAATGCTGTTGGTTTTCCAGAATAATTCTGCCATAATCTGGACAACATCATCTAGGCTAACTTCATCGGTTGGTAACACCCACTTATCTGAATCTCGGGCTCATTTTCGTGCTTCCAAGAATAGTGTAATAAACTTTTGGCAATCGATGACCATCTGTGAGGGCAATTTTAGCCAGAACTCTAGGAGTTGGTTTAATACCTCTGACAATTCCATATTTCCATTTTTCGAACGGGTACGGACGCTGATGAATGCTCTGGTAAGGAGTGATAGTGCCTAATCAGCGAGGCTAGTAGGGTGGAGGAGGAAATATGGGCAAATTTGAAGATATTTAGGAGAGTATATAGGTGTGATTTGAGTTGAGGGATCAAAATCTGGGGTTTCTTCTAAGAAGATGGCATTGGTATGCTTTGGGAGTGGATTGTGAGTAGTTTTTGTCTTAGGATTGGCTGGTGGGGCGATGGTACCCCGATCAATGAGATCTTAGATTATGTTTTGGAGGTGAAAGCATTGGTCGGTTGTATGGCCAGCAGTTTGGTGAAAGGCGCAATGAGCATCGACCTTGAAGTTTCTTGGGAGTGGATTTGGCAATGGACGGGGATCCAAGGGTTTAATGAGGTTTCAGCTTAACAGGGCTTGGTAAACTTTGGAGAGGGGAGCATGGAGCTCAGTGTATTCCCTTCGGATGGGGGCAGGGCGGCTTTCTGGTTCCCATGATGTGGTTGGTTGTGAGATGTTATTGATGGTTAAGACTGTAGAGCTGGTCGGGTTGTCATACTTTCTAGGGGTGAAATGTCAGGACACCTTCTTCTGTTCAACCTCTGTTTCAACAAGGCTTTCCTCGATTTCTACTCCTCCTTCTCTGAGATCTCGAAAGTGGGGATAGTATTGTCCTCCCATCATCGCTCGGACATGGGGCAAGAAGTTATTCTTCACTATGTTGACTTATTCTTCCTCAGATGGATGATTGGTCATGGTAGCTACTCGCTCTCTCCACCGGGTTATGAAGTTACTCACTGATTCCCCAGGGTTCTATTTGAGCAGATCTAAATCACGACGGATGACCTCAAGCTCTTCGTTGTATTTGTACTGTGACATGAATTCTAGGGCTACATCCTCCCAGCTACGGATTCTAGATTCCTCGAGAGACAAAAACCATCAGAGAGCACTATCCTTCAAAGTTTTCTGAAATAATTGGGCCATCACTTCTTCAGAAGCCCCTAGTAGAGCCATGGAACGATGATAACTACGAAGATGAACAATCGGGGGTCCACTCCCTCCAAACTTCTCGATATTTGGCATCTTGAACTTCTCGGGTAATCTCGCTTTAGGATAAGGAGACATGTGGGTGTAGTCTATGTAATTTCCAGAGATTCTGACTTGGTCGAACTTCTTGGTGAGCATCTTGAGATCCTCTTTGACTTTATTCAACTCCTCCTCTTTTGGATCAGTGACCATAGGCAGGTTAGCCACACGCTGGGCAATGTTTGGCATCGAAAGCTAGGCAGGTGACGACCCATTGACAGGAGGGGCACGTGGAGTGTGCTGATATTATTCGGGAACCCAGATTGGTTCGGACAGACCCATAGCATGAGGGAATAGGGCCTCGGGTTCTTGAGGAAAAGGATCCTGGTTTCGTTGAATCTCTCGGACCTCAGTTTGGAGGTTGTCAATCTTGGACATGAGCTGAGCTAGGAATTCCATCAGATTCGGCTGTATGACTGGTACTTGGTCTGTATTCTCCATGGAAAGTGGATGGATTATGGACTCGAAAGAAGTAGTAGAGGAACAGACGAAACTCCGGGGTGATTTAACTGAAGATCGAAGCCAATAGGGAGCTAGGCCAAGGGCTTACGATCGACCTGAGAAGACGTAGAATGGAATTTATTTTTTTGAGAAAAAGGGAAGAAACTATTTTTGGATTTTTGATAATGAAGAGATAAATGTTTTTGGAGACGGAACTCAACATGAATATTACGATTATTATGTTCTCACTTGTATTTAATTCTCCTAAATACAATTTCAGACGGGACCCGAGTCTGGAAAAGTAGAGTTTTTAATATATGCAAAGCTACGGCTGGACTTGTAACCAGGCTCATAGACAGGGTCCCATTTTAAAAATGCGCAAAAATTTGGGCGGCAGGCAGACCCGAAATTTTGACAGAGTTTCAGGTTCAAACCGGCAATCTAAAGTGCGTGTCCAAGGTTTGACACCTATATGCGGGTATGCAGTTAGATGGGTGAATCGGAATAGGTTCCCCCCTTTGGCGTGACTTCCACGATATACGTCTTGCTCTTGCGGACAATCGGAATGTATGGACAAGCCATTTGATATACCTGAGTTTACGTGAATTGCCTCACTATATACCTCATGGGGACGGTACGTGTGAGAGAGAATTCGATATACTCAGCGTACGTGAACGAATTCCCTGCGATATACCTCCCGTCATGACTTTAGTCAAGCGGTATGATGTGGGGGAACCGTTCGATATACATCGAAGGTACTTGGCCAATGGAAGGTGAGAGTCATATTGCTTAGGATAACTGCGCCCTGTCGGACCAACGCCCATCACCAAGTGACCCTCCAGTTACTAGGTAAAGTTTGGTCAATAACAATGCTCTTTGGTGATGCCGTGTGAATCATGCATGATTCTCTTATTAGGATCTTATGATGAGAATGCTTTTCTTGATTATGCCAAATAAGGAGCAAAGTACAAGTACCAAAGGTACACCAAGTATGGGTGATGCGTGCAACATGTAGATATATGTGATCCTAGGTGCACGTAGGGCTAAGTGTACATGGAGAATTTTCTACAAGTGTGTGAACATAAGCATAAGCATGGGATACACATGGAAAAGGGGAACATGCAGATATAGGGAAAATATAAACAAGTATAACATCCATGTAAATATAGTCAAGCGCTCAAAACATACAATTCCCCAGTAGAGTCACCGCTGTTGCCATCCCCGATCCTCGCCTGCGGGCGAGCGCGTGAAGGGAGGATCCATCGGGTCCCGCGCATCCCTCTCGGGAGCGCTTGGGCCGACGTCGTTTGAGATAAGGTGTAAAAATGTAGAGATATTTACAGTCGCCAGTCTATTTTACTCATAACAGACAAAAGAAAAAAGGGGAATCCATCCCGAAGGATGGCGTCCAAAGACATACTGGTGCATATGAAACCAAAATGATTCGAGAAGGGTTCAGAGGCTAAGTTACGAAATGGGAAGGTGTTAGGCACCCATTCCGCCGTTTAGGTCTCTCATGGATATTTTCTATTTTCCTTTATTTTTCCCGTGATATGTGTGCATGTGTGTATATATAGCAGAGATAGGAATCCTCGACTTGTATCATGGAAGAGATAAAGCGAGTCATCCGTAGGAAGGCACAAAAGATAATATTAAAAAATAAGATTTACGCAATTATCCTTACGTTTATCATTATAACGAAACGATAACGCATATGGGGTAATACGTCACTAAGAACAAGTATATAGAATATAAGAAAATTGGATTTAGAGAAGATGGAAAACGAGAGAGAAAGTGAGAATATGACTCGAGTCTCGGGTTTTACCCTGAGACGCCTACGTAGCCTATAAAGGCATCAAAGTCCACGTAGTTCGCATACAAAATGAGGGGTGGGGTTTATCCCATAAATCCAAATGGGGGATCTCTTCTTTGTGAGTGTGTGTGTGTGTAGAAAAAAGTGTTTTAGTTGTGAGAAAAGTATGAGAATCCCTATTTGGAATTTATGAGCAAACCCTCTTTTTCTTGTTTTTGGGTTTTATTTATATGAAAATAAGAGATGTGCAATAATAGTAAATAAAAAGTATATTAGGATGTGTGAGATGAGATAAAAGTGCTAAGTAATAAACAAGTTACTGCGAATTTAAGAGAATTTGAAGAGAAGGTTGAGAAAGTTGGACCTTCTTGAAGATCTTGAGCTTGATCTTGAATGTTGGAGAGAAGCCCTTACACTTGGATGATGATGGAGAGTGGATAATTCACCAAGTTTGATGAAAAAAGATGATGAAAAGTGGAAGTTAGAAAGGGATTTGAATGTTTAAATCACGTTGTCTTCGAAAGAGGTTTTCGGGATTCTCTAAGAGCAATTTTTATCAGATCTGGGCTCTCTTTGCAAATGAGGTGAAGGCCTCCTTTTATAGGCCCAGGTCACTGCTGATCGGTATAGGCCTAGTCCTGCCTATCGGCACCTGCCGATAGGCAAGGTTTGGAACCTACCATTTGGTAGTGTGTTTCAGGCATTTTTAGAAAATTGGCTGCCGAGGGCAAACCGTTGGTCTGAATTGCGCACGAGGTAGACCGTTGGAAAGGTAATTTAGAGACCTTTAAAATTCCTTTGGACCGCTCCCGGGTTTGAGAGTTGACTTTTGTCCAAATATGGCTTGGAAGCATTTGTCGGTCCATTGGACGGGGAATCGTTCGGATGCAAACGGATCGTTCGTCCGCATGGTAAGTTTGAATCGTGCACGGGGTGGACCGTTGGAAAGTTTAGGAGATGTACTTCAACATTCTAAAGAGTTTGACCCAATTTAGGGAGTTGACTTTGGTCAACCGAGCCCTGGAAGCATTCGGTGACCTCTTGGAGTCAAACCGATCATTTCGTCCGCATGGTAAGTCAAAATTGCGCATAGAGTGGACCATTGGAAAGAGGTTTCAGTGCCCTTTGAAGATTCCTTTAGCCTCGGTCAAGTTGAAGAGTTGACCTAGGTCAAACAGAGCCCGGGAGCATCCGGTGGCCTCTAAATCAAGTTTCGAACGCAAACAGATCGTTCGTCCGCATGGTAAGTCAAAATCGTGCATGGGATGGACCATTGGAAAGGGATTTTAGTGCCCTTCGAAGATTCATTCAGCCTCGATCGAGCTGAAGAGTTTTACTTTTTGGTCAAACGGAGCTTGGGAGTGCCCTATGGCTTCTAGGTCAGTACCAGAACATGACCTGGGTTTGTAGTGATGAAGGGACGTACTAGGGACCTAAGGAGAGTTAGGGATAAAAGAATGGGGTGTCTACATAGGCCATAGAGCTGAAGTGATGCTTAATGTTATCGCTGTCGTAGAAACCTTGGAATGATCCACTTTTAAACTATGTGCCATTATACGTGATAATCGACATAGGTATGCCAAATCGTGTCATGATGTTCCTCCAGATGAACCTGATCATATCGGTGTCCTTGATGTTTGCTAATGGTTCTGCTTCAATCCTCTTTATGAAGTAGTCTATGCTGACCAAGAGGTATTTGCATTTCCTGGTGATGTTGGGAGTGGGCCTATGATATTCAAACCCCATTGGGCTAGTCCGTGACTTTAGGTCATTGGTCGGATAATGGAGCATGGGGGAGAACTTTTGGATTTTTCACACTTCTTGACAAAGGAAGTAGCATCTCTTTGCATATATAACCACCGGTACACTTCTTTGATTGCTTGAAAACCCAGAGACCTCCCTCCCACGTGGCTACCATAAATTCCATTATGAAGTTCATACAGAACTTGGTCGATGTCTCTTGGATGCACGCACTAGAGGTAAAGATCTCTTATAGAGTTTTCCTTCTGGAATTAGGTAAAACCATACATCTTTTACTCTGACCTAGTGGTCTTTCTTCTTATCGGACGACATGATATTATTTTGCAGGTAAGTGATTGTTAAGTACATCCAATTAGGAATTTTCTACATGATGAGAATATTCTTGGTTGCCATGAGCTTTATGATGATAGGTTTGATGATGAATTCCACTTCAATGGTTCTTCTGATATCAGAGTCCACTATTAAATCTAAGGCTACTAATGCATCAGCATGAATATTATTCCCCCGAGAAAATTGTTGAATGTGGACTTCCACAAACTTTTCCATCAATTCCTGGGCAACTTGGAGATATTCTTCTATTCTCTCATATCTAGTATTGAAATATCATGTTAATTGATTAGATGTAATCTTTGAATTGCAGTATATACCAATATGGCTTGCCTCTAGTGAGTGAGCTTTGTGCAACTCGAATATGAGGGCTTCGTACTCAGCCTCATTATTGGAAGCTTCAAAGCCAAGTCTGATCCTATGCTAAATCATTACATTTTCTGGGGAAATAGGAATAATTCTTATTCATGTCCCCTTTGAGTTGGATGAACCATCCATGCTGAATGTCCATTTTTTGGACTGGTCAATTTCTTGTGTTCTTAACTGATTAGCTATTTTTTATCGCTTGGCTCATCTCCTCTTGTAAATTCTGCTATGAAATCCACTAACACTAGACCCTTAATCATCATTCTTAGTTGATAGTACATATCAAACCTCCCAAGTTCAATTAACCATTTGGACATCCACCCACATATAACAACTTTGAGGGTGAAATAAGTGATGACTATGATTGAATAAGCTTCACAGTAGTACTTTAACTTACGCGATATGCTGACCAAGGAATAAGCCAATTTTTCCCCAGGAAGGTAGCATTGCTCTGCGTCTTGACATTATAAATATGGGGATTATCGTCCCCCTTATTCACAAACTAAGGACGAACTGACTGCATGGCTTGAAATTACTAGATAGAGATAAATAGATTCTCTTAAATCTAGAATCGTCAGCAGATGAAGTTTGCTCAGATAGGATTTGATTTTTAAGGGCCTTTAAGTATTTTTTATTCCAAGTGAGGCCTTTTTCCTTGTTCAACAACTGAAAAAATGGTGGGCATCATTCAGGGGAGTTTGAAATGAAACGGTTAAGGGATGCTAGCATCCTTGTTAACTTTTGAGTCTCGCGCATCGTCATTGGAAGCATAATGTTATTAATTGCAATTATCTAGTCGAGGTTGACCTCAATACCCCTCTTGATAATCAAGTACCCTAGGAACTTTTCAAATTGAACCCTAAAGATGCATTTGGACGCGTTAATATTCATTTTGTAATCCTTGAGGATCTCAAAAGTCTCCGTTAAATTCTTCAGATGATAGAGTTTGAGCTTGTTCTTGACGAGCGTGTCGTCAATATACGCCTCCATCTTCTCTCCCAATTATTTCTTGAATATCCTTGTTACCAACCTTTGGTATATGGATCCTACATTTTTAAGGCCAAAAGGCATGACCTTGTACAAATACAAGCCCAAAGTGCTTATAAATGAAGTTTTATCTGTATCAGAGTTGAAGAAAAGGATCTGATGATACCTAGAGTATGCATCTAAAAAACTCATTCGCTCGTGACTGGATGTTGCATCGACCAGCTGATCGATCTTAGTCATTGAAATTGGTTAAGTCCACACATACTTTATATACCGTTACTTGTTTTTGATACCATCGAGTTTGAGAGAAATTTTTGGAATTGAACTTCTGTGATGGACTTTGCCTCTAGAAGTTTCCTTATCTCTGTCTCCACTTCCTTTACTTTCTCCAGAGCAGTTCGACGAGCCTTTTGTGTGATCGACGGGTATGTGGGATCAATTGAAGTTTATGGCATGTGACTTCAGAGTTGATCCCAGACATATCATATGACTTCCATGCGAATACATCTATATTTTTCTTCAACAAAGAAATTAACTCTTCCATATTTTACTCAGATAATATGGTGTTGATCACAAATTTCCTTTTCGAATGAGTCTTGTAAAAAACTATCTCTTATAATTTCTCCATGACTCTATATGCAGGGTCAATTCTCATCTCTTCCACTCCTGATATTTTGTACTTAAGTTGCTATTTGGACGATGTAACTCCATCTTAAGACATTTCAGGAGTGAGCTACTTTTTCTTTCTTCTTTTCATGTTTAGGCCTGATGACGACGATAAAACACTTTCGAGAAATATTTTGGTTGCTTCTAATTTCCATTATTCCTTGATTTGTGATGCATTTGAGATTTTGGGGGTAAGTGGAGGGAACAACCTGCATGGCATGTAGCCATCCTCTCCTAAGAATGGAATTATAAGGAGAGTCAATGTCCACCACCAAGAACTCAATCAACTTTGAGATATTACCGGCCCTAACTGGTAGGAATAATTTTCTCAATGGCATAGTCATTCTTTCGGCAAAGCCGACCCGAGGGACGATCCCTTCCTTTTAGACTTTTAACTACAGTTTGAGCTTGTGAAAAAGATCTAAGTACATGACTTCAGAGGATCTCCGTTGATTGACTAGTAGCTTATCCACATCCTAGTTTGCAACCTGAGGGTGATTACTAGTGCATTATGGTGTGAGGTCCTCACTCCGACCAAGTCATATTCCATAAATACTACATGCTTATTATAGCCCACGTTTTCTGGTCATCTGTGCTTATCGGGTGGACTTTTTGCTGGGTTAGTTTGGAAGGATTCCATAACTGCAATTACCTTCTTGAGTTCAATCTGAACATTCCTGCCTTGGTCTGATTGGGACATGAGGCACGGTGGATAACAACAAACTCATGTCCCAACTCGTCTTCCAAAATGTTATCTGATTTTTATTCATCCCTGGGGGTGACCTTCTCACCCATATTTCCACATATCAGATTAAATGCCTCGCCAGGGACAATTCCTCCATATAGGACTTGAGGGCCTTGTAATTCTCTGTTTTGTGCTCCTTCTCCTTGTGATAGGTGCATCTGAGTGAGTTATTTCTCTTACTTTTATCTTCGCCCATTTAAGGAATTGTTGGCCTTTGATCTTATCCAAAATCTTGTAGATTGGTTTTTTGAAAACAATATTAATTGCCTAGCAGTCTTTCGATAGGTTTTCCTTGTCCCCATTTCTAGGTCCTCCGTTAAGTTTTCTGCCCCCTTTTTGGGGGTGATCTCTTTGTCGTTTTCTTTTAGTCGCATTCCCGCGACCATTATCTCCTTGGTTGAGGGTGACCACATCTTCCACCTTGGCATACTTCTCCATGCATGAAATAAGATCGTCGATAATATCTGCCTCCTTCTTGGTGCGGGATTGGTGCATCATGGAGTTTTGGGGCATCCCTATCTTGAATGATGTTACAACAACTTTCTCTGAGCAATCTTTGACTTCTTTGAAGGTTTCTCAGTAGTGCCTAACATAATTCCCCAAAGTCTCGAGGGATTTATTCCTCATGGTGAGGAGATAATCCATTCTCTTTGGGTAGGAACTGCTTATAATGAAGCGAGTTATAAAGGCCTCCACGAGTGACTTGAAATTCTTGACCGACCTATGTTGTAGCCTCTCAAATCACTTTTATGTGATATCTCCTGGACTAGATGGGCATATACGACACATGAGGGTGTATTTATGATTCCACTGGCTCATCGCTTGTTTATATCGATTCACGTGGTCTATAGATTTGGTCTTCCCATCGTATATCTTAAAGCTTGGGGTTGCAAAATTCTTAGAAGCTCTTCTTCCTCAACTGTCCTCGAGAAGGGGACTATATCTAGGTGATGAGTGCCCTCCTTACTAGTTCCCTCGTGGATCTAGACCCACGATTAGCTGGGTGCTAATCCATCTCCCTTCGAACAAGAATCTGAATATCGTATTTACGATGTCATTAATCTTGGTTTCGCCCTATCGAGCTGTTTTACTACTATGAACATTCCTGCTCGCGGTGTAAAATCCTTCCTCAGTTGTTAGTTTTACTAGCTTGAGAGACAGACATTTGACCATGACACTTGCATTTATCTCCAAGGAGCTCTCACTTTATTTTTTCCAAGCATCATTAGAGACACGCGTTTTCCTCCATCTGAAGGCTTGTTGCCTCTTCTTGTTGATGGGGTTATTCCTCATAAGCGTCGACTAATCGTGAAATCTGAGTTAATATTGGCTGCCCGTTGCTCTACTTAGAAGGCTTTTCTTGTGGGCGAAATCGTGGATGACCAACGTCCTGATTTTTTTTTAGCTAGATCTCAGACCTGACTCTATGTAGTGAGAGTTCACCTTGCTAATCTCTCGCAATAGGTGCACTATGAGGGTGAGACATCACTTAATTTGTTGTTTTTTAATTTTTTAGGAAAAAAAATCATTTTCTATAGACGGCACCAATCGTGAGTACAAAGAATCACAATGAATGAATCTAAGCAATTTGGAACCAAACAAGGAACAAAATAATCTCACGAAAAAGGATTTTACGTGGTTCGGTAACTGCTTACGTCCACGGGGGTGTTTCTCTTTGTATATTAATTATTTATGATCCGTAAATAAATAACAACATGCCCCAATGCCTCGAGGTGAGGTTTCTATTTATAACGATAAAAGTGGTTGGGTTATGTTGAAATTCTCCCAGTTGTTGGTTGGCTCGTTTACTAATCTATGTTAATCTCCTCCAAAATTATAGATAATAAGATTGAGTTCTCCACATTTATCCCATGTGATATTAACCTCTACTTGAGTGATATGCATTATATTTTAGGGTTTTTACCAATTAGTCCCGTTTACTAAGTATGTAGTTAATTATGTTCTAAGATTTCTTGTTTGCTCCATTAGGTCCCATGAAATAAGATTTTTGTTCCAATAGGTCCTACTTGTAAACATACAGTGAATATTCAATGTATGTACAAATATGACCTATTAAGGAAAAAATATTGTGATGGGACCTATTAGGAAATATTCCCTTCAAACAGGACTTAATAGGAAGATCCCCTTATATTTTCCTATTGGTCCCACTTGGGCCACTGGAATTTGGGCCATTACGGTTTACACCCTATAAAAGGGATGATTTGTTAGAGTTAAGGCTTAACATGGTGAAAAAATTTAGTTTTGTGAGAACTCGTAATATAAAAATTAAAATAATTTCTCGCATGTGGAGAGATATTGTTGGTTAAAAAAAATTATGAATCCAATTATTCTGAAGAAAATGATAAGGATGATTAACTTGTTTACGCCTTCCAAGCAACAATAAAAGAAAAAACTTGTAACGCAGAACGTTGATCGTAGTTGTAGCAACCACATGGTTGGGGACGAGAGCATCTTTACGAACTAAATAAGTCTATCAAATACAAAGTGAGTTGGATGGCATATTGGTATAGACTAAAGAAATTTTACGATCTCTAACCAAAATAAGAAAAGAAATAAATATATCACTCACGTATTATAAATTCAGGGTTATTTTTTTCTTATTAAATGTTACGCCAAATGATTGAGAATTGATATTTAGTTGGACAATACTGAACATTATAAGATAAAAAATAAAATAAATATCGGGTGGTAACCAATTTAAAAAGGAGACAACGAACATTATCTTTCAATGGTAGTACGACAATCAGGGGTGGATCTAGGGGTGGGCAGAGCAGGGCTGTAGCCCACCCCACCCAAAATAAAAATGTCTTAGTTATTATAACATTTGAACTCACAACGCAGGTAAAAAATTCCTTAGCAGCTCATTGTCTCATCCACACACTTAAGCCTAAAACCCATCAAGAAAATCCTAAGCCACTGATTCTTTATTTTTTCAGCACCATATATGCTCACCCTCCCACTTCTCTTAAGTCTCTTACTTTTCCATATCTATTCTAGCTCTTTTATGTGCTTTTTAAAGATTTAAATTTCAGGTTGCATAGTTTTTACCATTTTATAAATGTCTTTTGAAGTTCTTAGAATCTAATTTTAAATATTAAAAACCAATTTTATGTTTTTTTATCTAAACAATTTGTTGTTTATCTTTGGTTAGTTTTTATGAATGATTTTTATTCTAATTTTATGAATGATTTTTATTATATTTTTATGGATGATTGTGAATATGTTATACGTATTTTATATTATGACTAAAATGTGATACAAGTTTCATAAATATGGTGTCGAAAAAGATTATAACAAACTAATTTTGATTTTGTATTATTAGGGTATAATTTTGTAATTATTTTAAGAGCATGTAGTCATGCAATTTTCTATTTCATCAATATATTAGATTGATGAATATATATATATATATATATATATATATTATTGTCAATATTAATGACTCATACTATTGAATGACATTAATAGTTAAATTCTAGAGTAATTGTTTGGTAAAAAAATTCAAAAATAACCTTAAAAATTTGTTCAGGGGACCCCCACACCCTAACCCAGTTTTTTTAGCCCACCCTGCCGAACAATCCTGACTCCACCCTTGACGACAATGACAAAATCTTGAAAGGATAAGTGGATTACTCTTGACTTTGGCATCGAAGGTTTGGCGAATTCAAATTCCACTCCCTAAATATTCTTCACCAAAAAATATGATTCAAGATATGGCAGTCATAAAAGGATACTATTTATGTATGTGAAAGATGCTTGTATGGAAAGCAACATCGTCAATTATTTCCTTTTGGAAAATCTGGGAGAGCCGGATCACACTATTGGAGTTAGTGACACTCACATCTAAAGACCTATGAGGACTATGTATCTCTACTAAGAATGTATATCATCAATTTCAATAGTGATTACACAAGAATGACATACGTATTTTTCCTACTTGAGAGATCATAAATATTTAAAGTCTTTAAAAGTTTCAAGAGTCATGTTGAGAAGAAATTCACTATATCGAGGCGCCCATGAGTGATAAAGGTATAAAATATACCTCGAAAGAAGTCAACAAGTTTTATAAAGACAATTGAGGTGAACATCAAGTAATATAGGGCCACACCTTAAAACATAATGGAGTATTGGATAGAAGAATAGAACAATGATGGGGATGGGAAAGTTGATGCTATATAAAAAAAGGCCTACCCAAAATATTTTAGGCATAAGCAGTGTACACAATAATTTACATACTAAATAAACGACAACAAAGAATATCCAAAACAAGACACCTATCAATGTGTGGAGCAACTAGAATACATCGTCACGACATCTCCGAGTATTCGACTACATTTTCAACGTGAACATTCAAATTGTAAAGCCTAGACGGTTTATGTAGAAAATGGCATATTCTTAGGATATAACATCCAAAATAAAGCCTAGACGGTTTATGAATATAAGAAAAAGAAGCTTCGAATAATATGGATGCAACATGGAACTGGATAAAGAAAATGTTAAAAAATCATCATATTGCTTGAAGAATCACATTGGACTTCAGTACAATGACGTGTGGAGGAGATGATTGACGATAAAACTCTAAAAATTCTAAGTACACCTCCACAACCATCTCAGTTAGACTTTGGTTTATTACCGGGTGAATCTTCTTTAGACTCAGGGCGAAGAGACATATACAAGCATCAAACTTCACTTCTTTAAAATAAGAAATCTTTGAGGTTGCAGCAAAATAGGATGTACGGAGGATGTGAATCATAAAATAGTTATTGAGTTTATTTTTTATAATGATAAATAATAATCACCATTAATTATCTACATGCATTCATCTGATTAACATATTAATATTCAACATGTTACATTTTAGGTTAAATTACATTTATTACACACAATATATGTGGTATGTTTCCAATGATTATGTTTTACATATAATGTGATATATTTAACATGTGTGCTTGTTTTACTAAGTGCTTATTTTCAAAGGGTCTCCTAAAATACAAAAAGTGATTTTGGTTTTTGATTCACCTCAAAGGATCATTTGGTTTCCATTAGTATGGATTAAATGGAAGGCATGCATGGATATTGTCAATTTTATAAAATATCGCAAGTGCACGGGTTATCATAGAATAGCGAGTGTAAGTACGGGTCGAACTCACGATGATTTGTCAATTTTAATTATTAAAAGAATTGCAACTCTCCAACTAGTTCAAATGGGGTGGAGAATAATTACAAATTACACTAAATAAAAGCAACTACGATAAATGAGAGTAACACAAGAGATTTGTAAACAATGAGAAAATAATTAGGATTCGAGGTCCATTTATCACGTAATTAATATTGCACACTAATTTAATTTAGCCAATTCCTTTTTATAACTCAAATTAAACCAACTCTCGTCGCGTTTAATTCGGAAAATATGACGATTATGATCAAAATATTTTTAACGTCTCTAATAGACGGCTAAAATCCCGATTCCTTTAGAGAATACAAGTTTTAAAATTTGCAAATATATTTAAGTATGACCTACCAAAACAATCAAAGTGCAAGCATAATCTATCAAAAATACTATTTTTAAATCTCAAAACTTGATTTGACAAAACAATCTTGAAGGTTCTAAAACACACTCTCGTGTCGCTTTAAAATGAATACCGAACCTTTAATAACAATTAAAGCAAGTAGGGAATAAATAACGATAAAGTTAACGTGACAATATTAACTAACTATGACAAACTTCACTCTACTCCTAATATAAGAATCAAGCTACCATAATGAAAGAGAAATTGCAAGAATGAGTAGAGATCTTCATTAAAAAACCAAACTTACAAATAGTTCTCTCACAACAATCTTCAATCCTCTAAAAAATGATAAAAACTTGTCCCTCAAATTGATTACAATCACTCAAAGTTGCTCCCTAAAATCCTCCACGAAGTTCCTCTCTAATTGTCTACAAAATTATGAGCCCAAGGGGCTCTTTTATAGGACAAGTGGTGAGGTATTTGAGTTGTGGTAGAACTCTTTCTGATTGGCCGAATGGTGTTGGTAGCTATCCTTCCACCTCTTTAATATTTGGATCGTGATAAGGGACGAAATTTCCCCACACTCGAGAACTTTTATCTTTTATTGCTGAACACGCATGCCGATTTCGTCCAAATCGAAGAATAAAAATTTCCGACTTTTTTACGATTACGATTTCACAAGTGAAAAAACAAAAAAAATTCGAACGACCGTAAAAATCATCTTTTTCGCGCCTTTTTTGAATTGATCATCAATTTGCACAAAATTCCATCATTACCTGCAAAAATTTCACTAGGCAACTTTTTTCACAAATTAGCACAAGAATATAATAAAATTATCGAAGTGCCCATTTTTTAACTTAGAATTGCCATTTTGAATCCAAATTCAATCATTCTTGCATTTTTTTCTCTTTTTAATAAAATAGTCCTTGTGACTAATTAAATAACATAAAGTGGGACTAACAAGGTATAAATTTTGGTATAAAATATACAAAATAATGCACTCATCAATGGAGAAAAGGTTCCAACAATTTTTTATTGTTATGAAGATAATGTTTGCGTTTATATATGAAGTTATCAAATAATTACTGGATCAGTCGTGGCTGGATTACACGTATAAGGAAATTGATAAAAACGCAGCTAGGTTTCTTACTATCCAATGGACAAGAAGGATTACAAGGAAGGCATGAAAGGAGAAATAATATTTTTCTTTTTTACACCTGGTTCACACACTGTATGGACGTATGTCAACTAACAAGAAACATTGTAAGAGAACTATTTTTATAATTGCTCATAGTTTTAATATTTTGGCGTATCGCGTTACCAAGTGAACACTACATTTGCATATGTTTCCACGATCTTTAAAGACATGTTAGAGACTGAACAATGTTTCGAAGTTCAATCTGTTAAAACTGTCATGTAACTTTATAGAGGTATATGGTATTTGGGGTATTTTATTTAACTTAGTCAAATTTATTCTGGGATGTTTTTCTTTTTAATTGAGGCATTTTTATAAAAGGATTTTAAAATAAATTATTTTTATTTTCAGGGTTCGTTAGAACAAAAATCTAACCTCGTTAGAATGAGGTTGGTGTCTTGTTGGAATTACTTTTATACTTCATTTGAACGAGGGTTCATTTTAATTGGAATGAAGTTTTGAGTTCGTTGGAACAAACTTCTAACGAGCTTCAAACGGTGTCTCTCTATTTGAGTGAGATGCACTTGTTGGAAGTTCGTTAGAACGAGCTAGGCATTTCATTCAAACGTAAATGGAACTTGTTATAATGAAACTATGGTTTTCGTTAGAAACAAGTCCCATTTTCATTTGAACGAATCTTGCCTCCTCGATTTTTGTATTTTCTATAAATTGGACTCTTTTTAATAAATTTTTACAACTCTTTTGGCAAAAAACAAATTGTATAGTTGTTCCAAAAGTTTTTTCTTTCTTGTTTTATCTAAACAAGTTTTTATTTTCCAAATCACTCATCCCTAAAATGACTTGTTGAGTTTGTCAAACCATAGTCCCATACACTACATCAAAACCCTATAGAGTTTTCTCTAGTTTTGATTTATAGAGTACTGCTGAAGAAGAAAGGATTCCTTAATCCTGAGGCTAATCGGTGGATACCGAGAAAAGAGTTGCTTCCGGTGTGGGTGGTGCTAGACTAAATCACATTATGTTAAAGATTTGAAGACCCTGTGCATTATACTGAGTGGATCTTTACGTAGTCTGTAAGTCACTCGAGTTTGTCAAAATCGTAAACAGGAAAGATGGGTCTAATTTGTTATATGATATGGATAATTTGTATAATAGTCCACCAGTCTTTGATGGGTCTAATTTTTCATACTGGAAAGATCGAATGAGGTCGGCACTGAAGTAGATTGAGGTAGCTTATTTGTGAAATAACTGTGACTAATGACGATGTCATAAGTCTTAAACCTGTCACTGCTTGGACACGTGATGGTTTTAAATGGAGTAATTTTAGCTCCCGTGATTTGAGTACAATTTCTAGTGCAGTCACTCCTGAAGAGTTTCATAACATTATGGCGTGTACCGCATCTAAGGAAGCATGGGATACCCTCCAACTCACTCACGAGGGTACCAACACTGTGAAATATTCTAAGTTACAAAATATCGCAGTTTAAAACCAGTACCATGTTAGAGACTGAGGCTTTTGATGAGTTTTATGCACATTTATCTAATATAGTCAATTTTAGTTTTATTTTGGGTGAGATAATTTCTGAGACAAGAGTTATGAAAGAGTTTTTGAGATCCCTTCTGTCCAATTTTATCCCTAAGGTCACGATCCTTAATTCGTTGAGAATTTTAGATATGCCCAGATGAGAAAAACTCGTAAGATACCTTCAAACTTAGGACATCGATATGTTCCCCAAAACTAAAATGAAAAAGTAAGTAAGGATTGCCTTGAAATCCCAATCTAAAGAAAAGGATTTTTTTTTTTACTCTGACTTCGAATTTAATTTTGAGCTTAATGATTTTTCCTTGTTTGCGAAAAAATTCTCAAATTTAACAAGAAAATTCTTTTAAATAAAACAAAAGTTTTAAGAAAAAAAATGTCAATGAGGGTAAGAACATTTCTGAGAATGATCAAGTTAGATATTATGAGAGCGAGGGAAAGGGTCACAAAACTCACGGGTGTGCCACTAGGCTAAAGAGATAGGGCAAAGGGAAAGTTGCATACATAGCCACTCTTAGTGATAGTGACATCGAGTCGATGGATTATGGGGATGAATCACCACATGAACCATATCTTGCATTCATGGCCAATCACGTTAGTACTTTGAGTTTGTCTCATGCTGGTGAGGACATTTCGAAATGTGAAAGCCTCGATAATTTGTCAAACCATTCTAAAGAGAGTAAGAGTGATGTTGATATTTTGAGTAAGGGAGAAGGTGGACTTCAACGCACCTACGATGAACTTTAAAATGAGTCTTTGACAACCAAAAAGTAAAATAGAAGTTTGACTCTTAGGGTGTTTGATTTAGAGAAGGAGGTAAAAGTTTTGAGAGAGTGTGAGACATCAGTGAGTCAACTTGAGAATTTAAAAGTTTCATTGTGTGAGCAATTAATTGTGCTTGGTAGGTAGAAGACCGATTTGACAAATACTGTGGCTAGTCTTATAAGAGATCTTCAAGATTCATTGAAGACTCGTGAGAAGCATGAAGCCAGTATATCCCAACTCGAGAATGATTTTGAACGTGCCCTGAAAGTTAAGGTCACTATAGAGGACATATATAAGAAGGTTGAAAAGATGTTCCTCGATCCCGTATTAGGATTTAACGAGAGTCAATGGATAGGTTGCAATTTTGCATCCACTTCCCCTATTACACCCGGATCGATTCCCAAGTTTGTGATGGGTTCGTATATGCCTTGACCTAACCCACCAAGGAGACATAACCAACCAAGGAGAGCATGTCCGAGACATTTCAAACAAGGTAGACCCAAGTATGTTTGTGTTTTTTTCTCATTGTAAAGAAAGAGGTCACATCCTAGACATTTTAAACAAGGTAGACCCAAGCATATTTTTTACTCTCATTATAAACAAAGAGGTCACCTTAGGGAGTTTTGTTTTAAGCTAGGGATAGTTTTCCACGGGCGTGTTCCCCGACATGCTACCATAGGAGTTCACACGTATTCTCACAAAGCACTCCCACATATGTTCCTCCACATTCTCCCACACACGATCATGGAGATTTCAAGAGCAAGTAGAGTTTTTGATCAAAACTACTCAAAGTTTGATCGAGGAATCTCAAAGGATGTCTAATCCTTTTTATAAGTCCTCTCGGACTAATGATTGAGGTTATGAATTGCTTCTACTATAGGGTTATTTGTAACACCCCTTATTTTTGTACATTTAATATTTAATTAATTCGGGAATTTAAATTACTTGTGTGTTGTAATTTTAATTGAATTAATTATGGCAATATATATATTTTAATATTAATCGGGGAGTGAATGGTTAATGTTTGGGGAAATTTATTTACTAAGTGAATAGTAATAATTTAATTACGTCATTTCGAGTATTAATGATAAGGTATACACTTATCCCAGCCGGGAGTCGGTATAGACTAAATTGGGTGTGAGATAAGGATTTTTATAAATTAATTCGGACGCCAATTCTGAGTGCGCGGTTGAGTCCGGAGGGGTCGAGATAGTCAGAAAAGAGTACCCGGGGGTAGTAATTGGGTCTCGGGGTATTTTTGGGCATAGCCGGACCCACACGGTGTGAGTTGGGTCACTTTAATTACGCCCATTAGGTGAAAAACGGGATTAAGGATTTTTAACATAATGGGGAGATTAAGGAATGGCAGCCAACCTAACTCTAAACCTAGGGTTTGAGAGGGGATTTGGGGAAAAGCAAATCAAGAACAAATTGGAGCTTTTTGGAGCCAAATTGAGGGATAACAACAACGGATCAGACACTACAAACACTTTGAGGCAAGTGGTTAACTGTTTTGATTCTTAAAGTGTGATAATCAATTCATATCATAGTGATGTGTAAACCAAAATTCTTTTTTGGGTGTAAATGGGTACAAAATGGGGTTTTTGTTTTTGAAACCCTTGAATGAGATTCAAAGTAAGATTTAGATGGGTGATTGATATCTGAATATGTATATATGATTTGAACGAGAAATCCAGAACATAAAAGAGTGGAAATCGAATCTAGAATTTGGGATTTAAAACAGAAAATTGAATTTTATGGAGAAAGACCCATTTCGAAAATTATGAGATAAGTAGAGAAATTGAATATCTTAATGGTCTCTATGATGAATAGGATGTGGATTAACCATGTGTAGATGATGGAATGATGTAATTAGAGGTTTAAATTATGGTTTATAAATCTTGAAGTTCGTTAATGGTGGAAAACAGTGGGGAAGAAGAGCTGAAACGAAGGGGTCGATCGATCGATCGGGGGCATCGATCGATCGATGATGGGAAATCCTGGCCAGTTCGGTTGGTGTGTGATATAAGGGGAAAATTAATTATAAATTAATTTTCATACTGTAAATTGTGATAATTAAAATATGAAACACCTATCCCTAGTAATTTTGGGAAAGATTAATTGGGACTAGAATGAATTTATGTGGGACATTTAATGGATAAATTTGAGAGACTTTATTCCAAAATAGTGAGGTACGGATCAAGTGAGTGAATCCGGGTATATTGGTCAAGCGACCCCAAAGTAGTGAATTAAGTTTGGAGATAAACAAAGTAATTTAGAGTCGGGATATAGACTCGGAAAATATTTAATTTCGGGCCAAGTGGATCGAGTCCGGGTATGTTAATTATTATAGGCCAATATAATTGAGAAAATTATAGAAATAAAGGTGTGACACATTGTAGGCGAAAATGTGGGTGTTATATTATGAGATGTAAATTGGACCAAGTGAGCGAGTCCGGGTATGTTGGTTAAGTGACATCAAGGCATTAAATTAATTATTAAGAGAAAGTAATTAGTTTGGAGTCGGAACATTGACTCGGAAAACGTGGAGGTAAGGGCCAAGTGAGAGAGAGTCCGGGGAAAATGGTTGGGTGACACCAAGTTATTAAATTAATAAATGTGATAATTAATTTAATTAGAGACAGATTGCAGACTCGGATATGTGTTGATTAATTAATGTGTAAAGTAATTAAATAAAAGTCGGATTGTAGACTCGGGTAAGTATTAAATTAATGGGTATAATAATTAATTTAATTAGAGTTGGACGATAGACTCGGGAAGATATTAAATTAATATGTGTGTTAGTTAATTTCATTAGAGTTGGGTGGTAGATTCGGGGAGATATTAAATTAATAGGTGTGTTAATTAATTTAATTGGAGTCGAGCCACAGACTCAGGAAATTTCAGGCAGTATACGGGATAATTTGAGTACACGGTAAAGCCGGAGTTTATATTATATATATACGGTGTAGTGATAGTATATATATATGTGTATATATATTGTGTGTGATAGTAAATATCAGTGACTAGATATTTATTCAATTTAAATACTCTAATGCTATCAAGGGAAGTTGCGCGATGTGGGTGAATCCCCTAGCTTGAGGAGTAGGGCGAGTATATACCCAGGTCATAGCGTCCGGTACATGGGTGAGGAGATTATCTCACTTTCAGGAAGGAATATGACCGCCTCCAATTCGTTATGTAGTAGACCAGGTTGGTGAGCGAATCCAACTTGGAAAACTAGGTTTCGTTAGCACACCTAGTGAGATGACATTTTAGAGTAAATCATCCGGTGAGGGTATACTCGGAAGGATGGATACGCGTATGATAGATGTGTGGATGTTAGTAAAGGTACGTATAATATGGTAGTAAATATTATATGTAGGCGATAATACAGTGTGTGATGTATTTACCTTATATTACTCAGGTTACGGTTATATGCTGTTAATTAATGAGAAATTAATTAAGTTAATCATTTGCTGGAATAATACAGTGTGTGATGTATTTACTTTATATAACTTGTGAGACGGTTATAGGCTATTATTTAAGAGGAATTTATTAAGTTAATTGTGAAATAACTTATAATTCAAGAATCATTATACTCGGGTTAGAGTAATATGGTAAGGGGAGGTTATATCAGGACTAGTTGGACGGGGTAGTACAACTAGGCGGGGTTAAGGTAACCGGTAGGTGTGCACAATAGTGGAGGGGTGAAAATGTCCTCAAGGGAGTGCGACACTAACTTAAATATCAAGAGCATTCATGCATTTTAAATTACTGCAGTTAATTCACTTGCTAAATATTTTCAAAATGTTTTGGGTTCTAACCCTTTCTATAAAACTATTTTCAAAACCTTTTAGGTGTCCAGCCACAGGGACGCCATGATTGATATTCTATTCCAGGGACACGGAGCTGCGGCATATGTGGATGCTAGCAGGAGTTTGGATTAGACGCATCATTCATTCATTCCTAGAGTAGGAATCTTGTATAAATCTCAGTTTTATTTAGGGCTTGTCGCCCAGACTTCTCGGTACAGTTTTTAGGTGTAATTCATTCAGGTGTTGAATATTTGTATTGGATTATTTATTTGGTGGCCGGTGATTTATTCGGCAAGTTGTGTAATTATTATTCTATTTACTTTCATTCAGTTGTGTGAATGGTTTACATTTAATTCCGCATGTATTGTTTTGGTTTAATTAAAAAGTTAAAATTGGCACCAGTTTTTGGAATACTAGGTGGTTAGTAAGTTTTAAAAAGTTTTCGACAGTGATGATAAGGATGATCCAACTGGGATTCCTGTTTTAATTTGGTAAAGGACTGATCACCCGGTATTTTATTAGGCGGGGTGTCACAGATGGTATCAGAGCATCAGGTTCTAGTGTCCTTAGGATCTGTACGGCTTTTCACGTTTCAGCTTAGCAATCTTTGATATAGAGCCCTATCATAGGATTGTTGTATTCTCATACGTATGTGCATATACGTTCTTCTGCGAATTTATATTGAAGGTGAACTCATACAATTCGATTCTCATTCCAGATGACGCCTAAGAGGGAGAGAGCAGTTAGGGCAGTAGGGGGAGATGAGACGAAGGAGACTCGTCAGGAGAAAGAGTTACGGAAGCAACTGCCAAAGATAATTTTGGCAGCACAGGTAACCGAACTAATGGCGCGGGCGATTGAAACGACGGTAGTCGCAAACGACAAGGTACTTTCCACGGGATCCACCACAAGTGTTAGTGGCATCGGATGTTCAGACTCACGCGGGGTCGTTGGGGTACAAATAAGAAAGAGAAGTTATTTTTAGTGGGAACCCACCAGAGTTGCGAGGAGGTTCAGGTGTAGTACTAGCGTGTCAAGGGAGAGAGGTATCCAGCGTCACCTGCGCATGGGAGTTTGCGATGGGGTGCGAAAATAAATGCTAACCACTTTTAGTTAGTGGGAGCGGCGCTACAGTGGTGGGGGTCGATCACCACAGTTGAGGAAAGGGACACACTAGCTACTGCAGAGTTTTGGGTGCGGTTCGACCGCAAGTATTTTTCCTTCAGCGGTTGAGACCGAAATGAGGAGAAAATTTTGTGAGGAGACTCAAAGGGAGTTCATTCAGTGGTCGATTACGTGGAAGATTTCACTTGTTGGCAAATTTTGTACCGGATGAGGTAAGCGAGGAAAAGAGAAAGAAAGCAAAGTTTATGGATGGGTTAGTCTAGAGAATCAGACAACATTAAATTGATAATTCCGCATTAGTAGGTTATACTGATGTCATTAACGCAACACTCCGGCACTGTTGGGAATATCGCTTCCACGCGAAAGGAAGCGGGAAGGGAGTGGGGATTAACCAGTCGGATGAGGCAGAAGGGAATAATACCAGTGGGGTATCCCAGCAGCAGACTGGGAGAGATCAGGGGCAAGATTTCCGACAGGGAAATCATGCCAAACGATCTAGAACTGGAGGCTATTGGCGGGATGGCCAGGAATTCCAACAAGGTTGGCATGGAAGGGATCAGTGGCAGGGTGATCACATTAGAAAGTGTTTCGTTTGGGGGAAAAGCGAGACACATGAAAAGATATTGCCTTAAGCGAGGCAGGGGTCAACTACAGGGTGAGGTCCTGGATGTACAGCCACTAAAGCAAGTCACGGGTGCATTCGGGCAGGGAGAAGCTGCTCCGGAAATCGAGAACCAGCCGTTGCAGCTGGAGTATAGAAGTAATTATTTTACCCTAGGGGAATGGGGTATATTGTTGAGTGACAAATAGGATGTCACAGTATAAGACTTATTTTTCACTAGAGTTCGCAGGTGGGTCGAACTTAGTGGGTGCGTTGGCGGTAGCAGCCATATCATGTGGGTAAACTTTCCGTAGGGTAGTGGAGTTCCTTAGTGTTCTTCATGGGAGAATGGAGGCGTACACTGAGTGATTGGTTGAATTATGCAAGGAATTACTACTTTCGAGAATTATGGGAGTAGGGTTGATGATACTTTTTAAACATCGGCTGGATAGCGATGAAATTTAACTATTGTGGATAGTGGAGTTAAATTTTGGTGTCCACGACACCAGGGTATGGTTGGTACTAGGTATCACCGGAGAGGGCGTATAGCCTATATATAAGTGGATATATATGTTGTATTGCGTGGTGCGATGTCACATAGTGAGGTTTTGTGTTCTCACATTTTATCTCGATAAGTGGGGATGTTTACTGAAGTGAATTAGGGTGATTAAATTGAATTTTCGAGCAAAGAGAGATAGCTCGGGGTTTATTTTGCGCAAGGACTAGTGGTAGTAAGGGCGCGGTATTATGTTGTCTTTGGTAGCATAAGGGTAAACGTATATTCTTTTGTATTGAGAGATAAGTATTTATGGGGAGATAGTTGGACGTAGCATGGGTTGAGTACCCGGACAGTAATTATATATATATATATATATATATATATATATATATATATATATATATATATATATATATATATATATGTATGTGTGATATGACTACGGGTTCGAAGTTATATTACGGGTTACGACTAGCATAGTTGGGTAACTTTCGTGTGGTAGGGCACGGGGATAGGGTGCATGGGCACCCGGGTTAATTAAGGCAAATTTTGTGTGTGGTTAAGCACGGGAATAGGGTGTATGGGCGCCCTGGTTAATTTTAAATGCATACTTGTGCAACGTGGTTAGAAACAGATGGGATAGATATAGAGGGCTTGGAGGCACATGACTAGTGAGAAAGATGTGAATATCGGAACACTAGGTTTATCTTAATTTGGAGGGCGAAATTCCTTTGTAAGGGGGGGAGTATGTACCACCCCGTATTTTTGTACATTTAATATTTAATTAATTCGGGAATTTGAAATTACTTTGTGTTGTAATTTTAATTGAATTAATTATGGCAATATATATATTTTAATATTAATCGGGGAGTGAATGGTTAATGTTTAGGGAAATTTATTTACTAAGTGAATAGTAATAATTTAATTACGTCATTTCGAGTATTAATGACAAGGTATAAACTTATCCTAGCCGGGAGTCGGTATAGACTAAATTGGGTGTGAGATAAGGATTTTTATAAATTAATTTGGACGCTAATTCTGAGTGCGCGGTTGAGTCCGGAGGGGTCGAGATAGTCAGAAAAGAGTACCTGGGGGTAGTAATTGGATCTAGGGGTATTTTTGGGCATAGCCGGGCCCACACGGGGTGAGTTGGGCCACTTTAATTAAGGCCATTAGGTGAAAAACGGGATTAAGGGTTTTTAACCTAATGGGGAGATTAAGGAATGGCAGCCAACCTAACTCTAAACCTAGGTTTGAGAGGGGATTTGGGGAAACGCAAATCAAGAACAAATTGGAGCTTTTTGGAGCCAAATTGAGGGATAACAACAACGGATCAGACACTACAAACACTTTGAGGCAAGTGGTTAACTGTTTTGATTCTTAAAGTGTGATAATCAATTCATATCATAGTGATGTGTAAACCAAAATTCGTTTCTGGGTGTAAATGGGTACAAAATGGGGTTTTTATTTTTGAAACCCTTGAATGAGATTCAAAGTAAGATTTAGATGGGTGATTGATAGCTGAATATGTATATATGATTTGAATGAGAAATCCAGAACATAAAAGAGTGGAAATCGAATCTAGAATTTGGGATTTAAAACAGAAAATTGAATTTTATGGAAAAAGACCTGAAAAAACGTCGCTAATGCCGTTTAACACAAGGTTAAACTGTATAAGTAACTCCGAATGTTTGTTGGAGAAACCCTTTCTTTTGAAAATAAAAATTATAAACAAGATGTGTTTACAAAGAAACTTATGTACGAGAGTAATTAAGATTGTGTAATCAGTTTTTAAAACAAGGCAGTTATAAAAATTCATCACACTTAGAGAATGAGATGAGTAGATGAAGATAATCAACACAATGATTTTAACGTGGTAAAACCTCTCCCAACAGAGGAAACATCCACGGTGACTTCTAAGTCACAAAAACAAAAGTCCACTAAAAACAAAAATTAGTTACAAACTATACAACATGCAAGCACACAAATCAACCTATTCTAAGTTTAGGAATATACCCCCTTGGTGTCTTTCTAACTTCTCATAGATCTGATTTGTTGATGATGTTCTTCAGTTTGCTAACTTCCTTTGCTTTAGCTTCTTTACGTCGACTCAATGATTTCAGATCTTAAACACAACACTTCCAGTGTAGTAGTGTGTTAAGTGTTGTGAAGTGATTCCTATACACATGCATGAACTCACACACACTTAGATTTACAAACAGTCCTAGTAAATTACATATAAAGTCTATATGCAGTGATTTTAGTTTATTTCTTTCTCACAGAACTCAAATCCTTTTGACCTTTAAAGATAACCCAGATTCCACGGAGATCTTGCTTCAGAAATCAGTCAAGACCTTTCTCAATCTCTTTTGAAAACATTTATGAGATTGAAAACCCTCCAAGTGTGAATCCAACTAGGTCAGAATCAAGTTTCGTAAGAAAAGAAACCAGAAAACATTTTAAAAACCAAATCAGTAAGATTTTCTTAAATCAAGTATAAAAAATGCAGATCTAGTGAAAATGTAACATATAGTATGTAGATCTAACGTTTCTATGAAGGAGAAACTAGATCTTCACACAAATGTTTAAGTTGTGAACAAGATCTAAAGATCAAGAGGTTACAACAACACAAGAACAAACCACTCTCTCTCTCAAACACTCAGGTTGTGTTTGGGGTTGAATGTACGAAGGTTTGTTTCAGAGAAGATGAACTGTTTAGGGTTAGGGTTAGGGTTTGGCTAACAGGTTTTCCTTTCTCTCTCTTCTCTCTTTTTTTTTCTCTTTTCTCTCTTCTCTCTTATTTTTTTTTCTCTCACAAAGACGAATGCCCAAAAGTTCTCTAAGGCTGAGAAGAGGAAGGTATTTATAGGACAGAGGGAAGGTTCTGGATGCTCGAGGCAAATCAAGGGTTGAGATCAAGTCTTGCAAGGTTTGACTTGATCCAAAGGTTATAAAACAGATGTGGATTAAAGTAATTCTGATTGGTTCATATGGATAGCACCGGGATTAACCAAGAACACATGCAGACCCTTGATAAGGAAAGATCCAACGATCACCAATGCACCTGGCTAACCTCTCACACATCAAACACAAACTAACGCACCAAAAGGATGACAAGTGTTGGCTTGTTAGTGGCTCTCACACGCGCATCAAAGTAATTACAAAACATCACCCTGAAGTCTCTAGCGCTTTGAGATCGTACCCAACCAAACATTTCAGTGAAAAATGAAGTTTCCAAAATAGTATATTAACCCCACACATTTTATAAACCCATTTTATTAATAAAAACATTTATTCAAAAATGTTTAAAAAATGTTTAAAAAGGTTTAAAAAATATTTAAAAATTCCCCAAAAAATATTAAAGCTCCAATTAAAGGGGAATTAAACACACACTCAATTTTAAGCAATATTAACACATGTATGCACTTCTAATTGTGTGTAATGTGATTCATTTTATACTATCATGGATCATTGAAGAGGATTAGAGAGATAGGTTCTGAGGCTTTTTGGATTCTAGGATGGACTACCAATTTTGTCAATATTTCCAAATTAGTTGAGCACTTATACAATGTAGACTTAAGCAAGTCAAAGGTATAAGGTGCTTCAATCTCCCCTTTCGAAAATTATGAGATAAGTAGAGAAATTGAATATCTTAATGGTCTCTATGATGAATAGGATGTGGATTAACCATGTGTAGATGATGGAATGATGTAATTAGAGGTTTAAATTATGGTTTAGAAATCTTAAAGTTCGTTAATGGTGGAAAACATTGGGGAAGAAGAGCTGTAACGAAGGGGTCGATCGATCGATCGGGGGCATCGATCGATCGATGATGGGAAATCCTGGCCAGTTCGGCTGGTGTGTGATATAAGGGGAAAATTAATTATAAATTAATTTCCATACTGTAAATTGTGATAATTAAAATATGAAACACCTGTCCCCAGTAATTTTGGGAAAGAGTAATTGGGACTAGAATGAATTTATGTGGGACATTTAATGGATAAATTTGAGAGACTTTATTCCAAAATAGTGAGGTACGGATCAAGTGAGTGAATTCGGGTATATTGGTCAAGCGACCCCAAAGTAGTGAATTAAGTTTGGAGATAAACTAAGTAATTTAGAGTCGGGATATAGACTCGGGAAATATTTAATTCCGGGCGAAGTGGATCGAGTCCAGGTATGTTAATTATTATAGGCCAGTATAATTGAGAAAATTATAGAAATAAAGGTGTGACACATTGTAGGCGAAAATGTGGGTGTTATATTATGAGATGTAAATTCGACCAAGTGAGCGAGTCCGGGTTGTTGGTTAAGTGACATCAAGGCATTAAATTAATTATTAAGATAAAGTAATTAGTTTGGAGTCGGAACATTGACTCAGAAAATGTGGAGGTAAGGGCCAAGTGAGAGAGAGTCCGGGAAAAATGGTTGGGTGACACCAAGTTATTAAATTAATAAATGTGATAATTAATTTAATTAGAGACGGATTGCAAACTCGAATATGTGTTGATTAATTAATGTGTAAAGTAATTAAATAAAAGTCGAATTGTAGACTCGGGTAAGTATTAAATTAATGGGTATAATAATTAATTTAATTAGAGTTGGACGATAGACTCGGGAAGATAATAAATTAATATGTGTGTTAGTTAATTTAATTAGAGTTGGGTGGTAGATTCGGGGAGATATTAAATTAATAGGTGTGTTAATTAATTTAATTGGAGTCGAACCACAGACTCAGGAAATTTCAGGCAGTATACGGGATAATTTGAGTACACTGTAAAGCCGGAGTTTATATTATATATATACGGTGTGGTGATAGTATATATATATGTGTATATATATTGTGTGTGATAGTAAATATCAGTGACTAGATATTTATCAAATTTAAATACTCTAATGCTATCAAGGGAGGTTGCGCGATGTGGGTGAATCCCCTAGCTTGAGGAGTAGGGCGAGTATATCCCCAGGTCATAGCGTCCGGTACATGGGTGAGGAGATTATCTCACTTTCAGGAAGGAATATGACCGCCTCCAATTCGTTATGTAGTAGACCAGGTTGGTGAGCGAATCCAACTTGAAAAACTAGGTTTTGTGAGCACACCTAGTGAGATGGCATTTTAGAGTAAATCATCCGGTGAGGGTATACTCGGAAGGATGGATACGCGTATGATAGATGTGTGGATGTTAGTAAAGGTACGTATAATATGGTAGTAAATATTATATGTAGGCGATAATACAGTGTGTGATGTATTTACCTTATATAACTTGGGTTACGGTTATATGTTGTTAATTAATGAGAAATTAATTAAGTTGTTCATTTGCTGGAATAATACAGTGTGTGATGTATTTACTTTATATAACTTGTGAGACGGTTATAGGTTATTATTTAAGAGGAATTTATTAAGTTAATTGTGAAATAACTTATAATTCAAGAATCATTATACTCGGGTTAGAGTAATATGGTAAGGGAAGGTTATATCAGGACTAGTTGGACGGGGCAGTACAACTAGGCGGGGCTAATGTAACCGGTAGGTGTGAACAATAGTGGAGGGGTGAGAATGTCCTCAAGGGAGTGCGACACTAACTTAAATATGAAGCGCATTCATGCATTTTAATTTACTGCAGTTAATTCACTTGCTAAATATTTTCAAAATATTTTGGGTTCTAACCCTTGCTATAAAACTATTTTCAAAACCTTTTAGGTGTCCAGCCACAGGGACGCCAGGATTGATATTCTATTCCAGGGACACGGAGCTGCGGTATATGTGGATGCTAGCAGGAGTTTGGATTAGACACATCATTCATTCATTCCTAGAGTAGGAATCTTGTATAAATCTCAGTTTTATTTAGGGCTTGTCGCCCAGACTTCTCAGTACAGTTTTCAGGTGTAATTCATTCAGGTGTTGAATATTTGTATTGAATTATTTATTTGGTGGCTGGTGATTTATTCGGCAAGTTGTGTAATTATTATTCTATTTACTTTCATTCAGTTGTGTGAATGGTTTACATTTAATTCCGCATGTATTGTTTTGGTTTAATTAAAAAGTTAAAATTGGCACCAGTTTTTGGAATACTAGGTGGTTAGTAAGTTTTAAAAAGTTTTCGACAGTGATGCTAAGGATGATCCAACTGGTATTCCTGTTTTAATTTGGTATAGGACTGATCACCCGGTATTTTATTAGGCGGGGTGTCCCATTATTATGTTTACAAATGCTTTTATTTTTAAAAATCCAAAAAGATTTTCGATTTTTAAGAAAAAGTTTGAAAATTTCAAAAAAAGGACAATTTTATTTTTGATAAAATTTTGAAAAAGATAAAAAGATTTTGTATTTTTTTTCACTCTATATATATATGCCTTTAATATGTTCGAATAACCCCTTTATTCCATCCATTCAAGTGATTTTTTCAAGGTGTTTTGATACATGCCTGCATTTCTTTAGTGTGCTTAATAATGCGTGGCTAGTATTTCATTGTTCATTGATGATAAAGTTCTACATCTAGACTTTTTTATCACCTTTATTGCACATATGCACAAACTTTTTGAACATTTTACTTACTTGTCATATGTCGAATACAGTGTTCTCATATCAATAGTGTTTAATAACGAATCAAATGTACTAGAGATAACTTATGCTTGTAAGAACCATTGCCCGAATTTCATTTTTTCAAAAAATTTGTCTTATGTTAAGCAATGGAAAAGGGGTTACGAAAGAGAAAATTCTCTTTGAGTTAAAATCCACCATTTACAAAAGAGCCTAAAAGATTAACGATATACAAAAAATAGAAGTGCTAAGGACTTCTTTTCATTGACGTTTTACTACACATGAGCATTATGATATCTTCAAAAATTTAAGAGCGAATTCTTAAATATGTGAGATTTTTAGGGAGTTGCAAAGTTGAAGATCATTGGGTTTGCGCAACGGACTCTATTGAAAAACATTAAATAGTTTGGCTTTATTGTTTTAAGAAGCATTTAAATTCATGCCATGTTGCATAAGTCTAGTCAATTTCATTTATGTTCAACATTCTTACACCTATGGTTGAAATTAAGTTCTTTCTTTACAAGTATCTCATTGACTTTGTGTATAATTATTATGAATGACTATGGAACTTATTCACAAAATTACATTTCTCTTTCATGATTAAGATATTTTAGTGCTATTCCACGGTGTGATGTATTTGTACCTATCTGTACTTTATATACATATACTTTTTATACTTAAAAAATTTATAAATTAAAAAAAATAATGGGTATGCTTCTTTGAAATTTCATCGCATGTGCTTAATTGATTATCTTTGTGATGGCATTTCATTTGGATTCGGGTGATTCTTATTATTCATGCATAGTTTCTTACCATTATGGACAAAAAGGGGGAGAAATTTAGAGGGATTTTTTTATTTACTTTAAACTCTTGTATACATCATAGTATTCTTTTATTTCATGTGTGTAGGTCCCTTTCGCTTTAATGATGATCTCATGGAATACATAAGATGAAGAATTTCGGTTGAAGACAAATTCTCCAATGTCTTTTCATTTTTGGATTTGGGAGGGCATTTATATTTCATTGTCTTAGGTGTTTTAAATGGGTTCGATTGTTTTTATACCGAAATAGCCAAAGGGGGAGATTTGTAGGAGTGAGATTTTATAATTGCTTACAGTTTAAATATTATAGTGTATCCCATTACAAACTAAACACTACATCCCCAAATGCTTCCACGATCTTTGAAGACACATTAGTGATCGAGCAACGTTCAGAAGTTCAAGCCGTTACGACCGTCACGTAATTTTATATAGGTATATGGTATTTATGGTATTTGATTTTACTTTGTCAAATCTATCATGGGATGTTTTTCTTTTTAAAAACAAGGCATTTTTATAAAAGGATTTTAAAATAATTTTTTTTTAAATTTTTCCGGGTTCGTTAGAAAGAAAATCTCACCTCCTTCGAACGAGGCTGGTATCCCATTAGAACAACTTCTATAGTTCATTCGAACGAGGATTCTTTTTTATTGGAACGAAGTTCTCAGTTCGTTGGAATGAGCTTCAAATGAGATCTTTTAGTTTGACAGAGCTTCACCCATTGGAAGTTCGTTGGAAGCTCGTTTGAATGAGTTAGTCCTTTCGTTTAAACGAGAATGGACCTCGTTAGAATGAAACTATAGTTTTTGTTCGAACGAAGTTCCATTTTCATTCAAAAAATTCTCACTGCCTCGATTTTTGTGTTTTCTATAAATTGAACTCTTCTGAAAAGATATTTGCAACTCTTTTGGGGAAAACGAATTTCTATAGCTATTCCAAACGTTTTATCTTTTTTATTTCATCTAAAAAGTTTTTGTTTTCCAAATCACTCATCCTTAAAATGATTTTTTGATTTGTCAAACCCAAATCCCATACACTACATCAAACCCTTGTAGTGTTTTCTCTACTGCTGATTTATGGAGTTGCGACTCTACTAATGAAGAAGAAAAGATTTCGCAATTCTGAGGATGATCGGTGGATGCCGAGAGAAAAGATGTTTCGTGTGGATGGTGCTAGACTTCATAACTTTTTGTTGAAGATTTGAAGACCCTATGCATTATACTTAGTGGATCTCTAAGTAGTCCACATAACTTTTTGTTAAAGATTTGAAGACCCTATGCATTATATGTGAAGATTCATCACATGAAGAAAAGTTCCATAACAACAACTACCACAACTACATCACAAGAATATATTCTTCAACACCAAAAGTTTCACCTACATTGAATATAATATTTCTATATGAACTCAATGAAGGAGTTTTGTATATGTGTTAATTCTTTAAGAATACAATTTTATATTATTTCATATGTATATTCCCCATTGTATCCTCAAGGTCGGTTGTGCCTTTGCACATGGAGTCAAAGAATGGCGCTTGATGTTTGAACGTGTCTACTTAGGAAAGAAAAGTATTTTTTTGTTGGACGGAGTTATAAATTATGTAATAATCTCGTGAGGTGGTTGTTCTACCTTAACGAGTGGAACAATAATGGATATTCCTTAAGTTCCATCTCCACGCATTGATGTAGGTGAAAAGACCTCACCAAACCACAATAAAATTTATCATTCCATCTCTCTATCTCTCTCTCTTGCTTTATATTCTTACTTTATATATTATGTATATAATGAATGTGTGTGGGAATGCTAGACAACATCTAAATAGCAAATCATTTTATCAACAAATATAAAATGATATGTTAAAAGAAAAATAATTTTAAGTGAGAGAAAAAACTCCCAATTCACCCCCCCCCCCTCTTGGGATATTTTCAATAAAATAGGGAAAACTATGAAAAAATAAATCAATACAATCGAGAAAAAATGACTTGGGAGGTTATATACCTATAGACACCCCATTCTAATACCCTTTAACTTCTCCTAAGATCCTTAGCACCTCCCTTCATCATTTCAAACCTAAGTCACACCCCGGGTACTGACCTAAAGGCCATCGGGCACACCCAGGCTCCGTTTGACCAAAAGTCAGAACTCTTCAGCTGGAATGAGACTGAATGAATCTTTTAAGGGCACTGAAACCCCTTTCCAACGGTCCATCCCGTGCGTGATTCTGACTTACCATGCGGACGAACGACCCGTTTTCCCCCGAAACTTGATCAGGAGGTCACCGGACGCTCCCAGGCTCCGTTTGACCAAAGTCAACTCTTCAGCTCAACTGAGACTGAATGAATATTCAAAGGTCACTGAAACCCCTTTCCAACGGTCCACCCCGTGCGTGATTCTGACTTACAGTATGGACGAATGATCCATTTTACTCCGAAAGGTCACCAAATGTTTCCAGGCCTCGGTTGACCAAAGCCAACTCCCCAAACTGAGTCAAACTATTTAGAATGTCAAAGTACAACTCCTCACCTTTCCAACAGTCCACCTCGTGTGCGATTCTGACTTACCATGCAGACCAACGATCCGTTTGTGTCCGATGATTCCCCGTCCAAAGGACCGATAAATGCTTTCGAGCCAAATTTGACACAAAGTCAACTCCTGGACCTTGGAGAAGTCCAAATAATTTCGAAGGTCTCTGAAGTACCTTTCCAATGGTTTGCCCCGTGCGTAATTTGGATCAACGATTTGCGCTCTATGAACGATTTTCCGAAGGAACCTGAAAGAGACTGCCAAACGGCAGGTTCCAAACCCTGCCTATCGGCAGCGCGCCTAAACACACCTGCTGATTGGCAGGACCAGAGCTATGACGATCGGCAATGCCCTGGGCCTATAAAACGTAGGGCCTAACCTCATTTCAAGAAGAGGAAGATCAAATATCCATCACTCTCATCAAGCTCAGAAAATCCCTCTCGAAGTCAGTGTGATTTCCACATCCAAATCCCTTTCCAACCTTCACCTTTCATCACCCTTTTCAACAAACTTGGTGAATTAAGTATCCTCCATCATCACTCAAGTGCAAGGTCTGCTCTCCAACATCCAAGATTAAGCTCAAGATGTTCAAGAAGGTCCAATTTTCTCCACTCCCTCCTCAAATTCTCCTAAATTCGCATTAGTTTGTTTTGTTCCTTAATACTTTTATTCTCTCATTTCACATATCCTAATATACTTTTTATCTAGTATTATTGCACATCTCTTACTTTCATATAAATAAAACCAAAAAAATAAGAAAAGAGGATTTGCTCATAAATTCCAAACGGGAATTCCACACTTTTCTCACAACTAAAACACCTTTTTACGCACACACGCACACACATATAAGAGAAGTCCCTGATTGGATTTATGGGATAAATCCCACCCCTCGTTTTGCATAAGAAATACGTGGACTTTTGATGCCTCTATATGCTGCATAGGCATCTCGGGGTAAAATCTGAGACTCAAGTCCTTTTCCTACTTTTTTCTATGATCTTTAAACTTAACTCTCTTAGATTCTATATATTCATATATACGTATATTTATGCCTAGTGGCGTATTATTCCATATGTGTTATCATTTTTGTTATAACAATCAACGCTAGGATAATTGCGTAAATCCTATTTTTCTAATATTACTTTTAAGAACATTCCTACGGATGACTCGTTTTATCTTTTCCATGATACAAGTTGATGATTCCTATCTCCACTACATATACACATGCACACATATCACGGGGAAATAAAGGAAAACAACAATAACCCATGAGAGACCGTAAGGGCAGAATGGATGACTAACACCTTCCCATTTCGTATCTTAGCCTCCGAACCCTTTTCGAATCATTTTTGATTTCGTATGTATCAGTATGTCTTTAGATGCTGTCTTTCGGTATGTCTCACTTTTCTTTTGTCTGTTTTGAGTAAAATAGACTGGAGAATCTATCTCTCTACATTTTTCACCTCATCACCGACGCCGACCGACGCCCTCCCGAGAGGGATACACGGAACCAAGCTCCTCTTCAGACAAAAGTGGGGACACCCTCCCTCTTCTTCACCTCTCCCGCAGCGAGGATCGGAAAGGGGATGGCCACAGTGGCGAATCTGCTGGGATTTTTCATTTTTAAGGGCTAGACTCTATTTACATGGGTGTTTTATTTTTTTATATATCCCCCCATTTTCATGTTCCCCTTTACTATTCATGTGTACCTCATGCTTATGCTTCTATTCACACACTTGTAGAAAATTCTCCATGTACACTTCACACCACGCGCACGTAGGATCACATATATCCCCATGTTGCACGCATCATCTATACTTGGTATACCATTGGTACTCGTAGTTTTCTCCCTGTTGGGCATGATCAAGAAATATACTCTCATAAGGTATTAATAGGAGAATCATGCATAATTCACACGATATCACCAAAGACCATTGTGATTTACCAAATTTTGTCCGGTAATTGGAGGGTCACTTCGTGATGGGCGCTGGTCCGGAAGGGCGCAGTTAGCCTAAGCGATGTGACTCTCACCTTCCATTGGCCAAGTACCTTTGACGTATATCGAACGGTTCCCCCGCATCGTACCGCTTGATAGAAGTCAAGACGGGAGGTATATCATAGGGAACTCGTTCACGTACATCGATTATATTAAATTCGCTTTCACACGTACCTTCCCCACGAGGTATATAGTGAGGCAATTCAAGTACACTCGGGTACATCAAATGGCTTGTCCACACGTACTGATTGCCCTCAAAAGCAAGACGTATATCGTGGAAGCCACGCTAAAGGGGGGAACCCTTTTCGATTCACCCAACCAATTGCATACCCTTATATAGGTGTCGAGCCTAGGACACAGATGTTAAATTATCGGTTTCGACCCGAAACTCTGCCAAAATACCGGGTCGGCCTGCCGCCTAAATTTTCGTGCATTTTTAAAATGGTACCCTGCCCTTGATCCTGGTTACAAGTCCATCCATAGCTTTGCATATATTACAAATCCAACTTTTCCAGGCTCGGGTCCTATCTGGCATTTCATTTTGCCTTTAGGAGAATTTAATACAAGTGAGAACATAATAATAATAATCATGCCGAGACCCGTCTCCCAAAACATTTCTCCTTTCTTTATCAAAAATCCAAAAACATTCCTCTCTTCTTTATCAAAAATCTAAAAACATTTCTCCTTTCTTTATCAAAAATCCAAAAACATTCCTCTTTTATTTATTAAAAATCCAAAAATATTTCTCCCTTCTTTATCAAAAATCCAAAAATATTTCTCCTTCCTCTATCAAAAAAGCCAAAAATATTTTGTCTTTTAATCTCAAAAGAAAAAAAAATGTCAAAAATAATTTCATTCTTTTTCTAAAAAATAAATCCCATTTTGCACCTTCTCAGTTCGATCATACGCCCTTGGCCTGGCTCCTTATTGGCTTAGATCTTCAGTCAAATGACCCCGGAGTTCCATCTGTTCCACTGCTACTTCTTTCAAGTCCGATATCCATCCACTTTCCATTGAGAACAGAGATCAAGTACCAGTTGTAAAGCTAGATCTGACGACAGTCTTAGCTCAGCTCGTGTCCAAGATTGACAACCTTCAGACTGAGATTCAAGAGATGCAACGAAACCAGGTTCTTATTCCTCAAGAGCCCAAGGCCCTATTCCCTCATGCTATGGATCTACCCGAGCCTATTTGGGTTTCTGAAGAGAATCAACACGCTCCATGTGCCCCTCCTGCTAATGGGCCGCCGCCTTCCCAGCTACCTATGCCAAACCTTGCCCAGCCTGGGGCTAACTTACCTATGATCATTGATCCAAAAGAGGAAGAGTTGAACAAGGTCAAAGAAGATCTCAAGATGTTAACTAAGAAGTTCGACCAAGTCAAAATCTCTGGGAATTACATGGACTACACCCATATGTCTCCTTATCCTAAGGCAAGGTTACCCGAGAAGTTCAAGATTCCAAATATCGAGAAATTTAGAGGAAGTGGACCCCCAATTGTTCATCTTCACAGTTATCACCGTTCCATGACTCTCTTAGGGGCTTTTGAAGAAATGATGGCCTAATTGTTTCAGCAAACTTTGAAGGATAGCGCTCACCGATGGTTTTTATCTCTCCAGGAATCCATAATTCGTAGCTGGGAGGATGTAGCCTTAGAATTCATGTCACAGTACAAATACAATGAAGAGCTTGAGGTCACCCGTCGTGATTTAGAGATGCTCAAATAGAACTCTGGGGAGTCAGTCAGTAACTTCGTAGCTCGATGGAGGGAAAAGGCATCCACCATGACCAATCGGCCATCCGAGGAAGAATAAGTCAATATAGTGAAGAAGAACTTCTTACCCCATGTTCGAGAAACAATGGTAGGACAATACTATCCCCACTTTCGAGCTCTCATAGAGGAAGGAGTATAAATCGAGGAAGGTCTTTCTAAAACAGAGGTTGAACCAAAGAAAGTGGCCGGGCAGTTCACCCCTAGAAAATATGACAAATCTGCCAATGTTATAGTCTCAACCATTAACAACATCTCTCAACCAACCACCTCGTGGGCACCAGAAAGCCACCCTGTCCCAGTCCGAAATGAATACACCGAGATCCTTGCTCCCCTTTCCAAAGTCTATCAAGCCCTGTTAAGCCGAAACCTCATCAATCCCTTGGATCCCCATCCATTGCCCAATCCACTTCCAAGAAACTTCAAGGCAGATGCCCATTGTGCCTTTCACAAAATCGCTAATCATACCACCGACCAATGCTTTCACCTTTGAAACATAATCCAAGGTCTAATTGATCAGGGTACCATTTCCCCACCATCCAATCCTAAGCTAAACACTACTCACAACCCACTCCCAAATCATACCAATGCTATCTTCCTAGAATTTGATTACTCAACTCAAATCACACCCATACACTCTCCCAAATCTCGCCAAACCTACCCATATTTCCTCCTACACCCTGTTAGCCTTGCTGATCAGGCACTGTCACTCCTTACCAGAGCATGCATCATTGTCCGTACCCATTCTGAAAATGGAGGTAGGAAATTATCAGAAGTCTTAAACCAACTCCTACAGTTCGAGATGAAATTTCCCTCACAAATGATCATTAATTACCAGAGGTTTAGCGGGCTATTATTGGAAGCATGGAAATAGGCTCGAGAGTCAGACGGTTGGGTGGTACCAACCGATGAAATCAACATGGATGATGTCATCTAGATCATGACAGAAATGTTCAGGCAAACCAACGACATTTGCAGTATGGTGGAGTTACTTAATACTCTAAAATTGTAAGGGCACATGGTCCCTTAACCCTTACATATCCCCACAGAATGGGAAGACCTGCATGATGAAGCCATCGAAGTTGTGGAATGCACTGACTTTACATGGAAAGAAAGAGTTGTTGCCATTGGATGGGGGGAAGAATTCAGATGTTTGAACGAAGAATAAGCTTTTGAGAAAACTGGCTCGGTAGTCGGCATGCATGGGATGATATCAATTGAGGAGCTCCTCGGAGAAATAAACAAAGTGGCAGAACAACCCGAGATCGATGAAGAAATAGGGTTCATATTCTTGCCTTCTCTAGTAAATCATATGAACAGATCAGGGAGGCATTACCAGATCCCAAACTCACTACCATCCAATGACAAAGGGAAGGGCATTAAAAACCTTCGTATGCCAAAAATGACCCTCGAGGAGAGCAAGATCCTCGATCAACTGAAGAAAACTCAAGCTAACATCACTCTATATGGGATTTTCATGTCTTTCCAGCTTCACATAAATGCTTTGATCAAATTCCTCACTGGACCCACAGCTCCTCCTTTTACTACACCAGAAGAGGCGGTAAATTAAGTCAGATCCTTAACCTCTACCCGAATGTTATCCTTTTTTGAAGAAGAAATCCCCCAGAATTGGGCCAAACCACAATCATGCACTCAACATCTCCGTCGAAGTTATGGGGAAAATCGTACCACTCTCTCTTGTTGATAATGGGTCCGCCTTGAATTTCTACCCATTAAGAACCTTAAAATGGTTAGGAGTGAAAGAAAGTGACCTCGATCCAACTTCCGCTGCCATATGTGCCTACGATAATACCCGTTGGGAGGTGATGGGATCCATAAAACTTGTAATAGAGGCTAGCCCTATAAACCCTGTCACTGAATTTCAAGTTATTGACATCCCAGCTTGTTTCAACCTATTGCTCGGACGACCTTGCCTCCATAGTATCAAGGGCGTGTCTTCCTCACTCCATCAGAAATTGAAGTTCTTCGGCGACGAACTAGTCATCACCATTTTGGGTGACGACGATAATAGCAAGGGTGCAAGTACCAGCAATCCAATCCTTAAGATACAGCACGGGTCAAATGATATGCTCCTATCAAGATTTTGAGTTGAGCCACTTCTACTCTCGGTAGGGGACGATTTCAAAGAAAGGGTTTGTCCAGAATACAACCCTCATGGCAATGTCAATATGATGCAGATGTTTAGAAACATGAACTTCATGCCCGAACTGGGTCTAGGACAAAGATAGCAATGGATAATTAAGCCTGTTGTACTGAAGAAAGATTTCCCTCCTTGTGGTTTGGGGTATCAACCATCAGAACAAGAGCTCCGAATGATCCTCCAGTCTCGATCGAAGAGAAGACTAGACTGCATTCAGACTATCCCAGGTGACTTCTTAAATGGATTATTCATAAAAAAGGGCGATGACTTCCCCTTTTACGGCTTTCTAAAACTATGGTATGACCATACAAATAAGAAGATGAAACCCATAATGGAGATCTTTTTCCAAGACAGCTACCCATGGGCCAAAAGTTTCCAACACCATGTACAACCGCTCATCAAAGATACCAAAGATTCTGAGGAAAGTGACTCCCAGGACTCGTTCAACTTACAGACACTGGGGCTGACACTCTGTATGGTTCATTCAAGAGCTACATCACTGGATCCATCCCACTTGATTAAAGTTGTTGATACACCTCTCCTTAACTGGCATGCTACACCATTTCTACCTATTGAAATCCCACCTAACCCCAATGTTTACCACATTTCTTCTTCTGTTGTCTATCCTTGCTCAAATGTAATCGAGACCTCCTTTAATGAGGTTCTCAATGTTGTTTTTCCTATCAATGAAATAAACGAAGATTTTGAGTATCTTGTTGTGCCCTACATTAATTGCTTATATTCTAATCAAAATTTTGATGATGATGATTTTGCAAATGAACAATTCTTAACTGATCTAAATAAGGTTAATAACAAACAATATAATCGCGTTCAAGTTAATGAAGAAGATAATGTCATTGTTAACCTCGATTCTAGTAGACAAATGCGTGAGATTAGGATATGGGCTACCCTTAACGAGCATGAGCGCACACAACTCAAAGAATTATTAAAGGTATTCGTGGATGTCTTCGCATGATCCTGAAATAGCTCAACATGAGATCCCCACTCTTCCAGATTACAAGCCGATTAAACAAAAGCTAAAAAAGCTCCGCACCGAATGGTCGCTCAAAGTCAAGGAAGAGGTGGTTAAACAGTTGAACGTGGGCTTCATTAGTGTGATCAAATATTCCACATGGCTAGCCAACATAGTGCCTGTGTCGAAATCGGGAGGGAAGGTTTGGATGTGTGTAGACTACCTGGACTTTAATAAAGCCTCTCCAAAGGATGATTACCTATTACCTAATATCGACATGATTGTGGACAAGATAGCCAGTCATGCTCTCAAGTCATTCATAGACGGGTTTGTCGGGTATAACCAAATCAAAATGCACCGAGATCACCAAGAAAAAACCTCGTTTATCACCCCATGGGGAACCTTTTGCTACACTGTTATGCCATTTGGTCTCAAGAATGTTGGGGCTACCTACTAGAGGGCTGCCACAACCATCCTGCACGATTTGATTCACAAGGAAGTCGAGGTCTATGTGGATGATATGATTATCAAATCCAAAACTAGAGAAGGTCATGTTCCCGCTCTCCGAAAGTTTTTCAAACGACTGCGATGATATCAGATAAGACTCAATCCACAAAAATATGTCTTCGACATTATAAAAGGAAAACTCTTGGGATTCAAGATCAGTGAGAAGGGGATATAAGCAGATCCTGCCAAGCTAAAAGCCATACTTGAGATGCCACCTCCCCGAATGGGAAAAGAAGTCTGTGGTTTCCTTGGGAAATTGCAGTACATCAGTCGGTTCATCAGCCAACTCACCTCCATCTATGAACCAATTTTCAAACTCCTCCGAAAGGATTCAACCAAAGTTTGGAACGAGGCCTGCCAAGAAGATTTTGACTGAATTAAACAATACCTGAATCAACCTCCGGTACTTATGCCACCACAGCCTGGTCTCCCCTTGCTCCTATACCTAACCATAACTGACACTGCAGCTGGGGCTTTGCTAGCTCTATACCTTGAAGATTCCGGTAAAGAAAGCTCCATTTATTATGCCAGTAAAAAATTAACCGGGTACGAAATCGACTACACTACTTTGGAAAAAGCATGCGTCGCACTTATCTAGGTCACCCAAAAGTCACGACGGTACATGCTTGCCTTCCCTATTAAGCTTGTATCCCAAATGGACCACATCAAGTACCTGCTTGAGAAACCCTCCTTATCTAGCTGAATGGCTTGATGGTTGATGCTCTTAGCCGAGTTTGATATCGTGTAAGTCACATAGAAAGCCATGAAAGGAAGAGCCATCTCTGACTACCTCGCTGACTACCCCATGGAAGAGGTTGATGAATGGATCTCTGAATTCCCAGATGAAAACATCCTCTGTGCTGCTCAAGATGACCTTCAATGGAAAATGTTTTATGATGGCGCGGAAAAAAAAAGGGATATGGTATTGGGATACTTCTAATCTCCCTAGATGACTCCCATACTCCAATCGACATCAAATTAGATTTCTCCTACACCAATAATATGAATGAATGCGAGGCATGTACGGCAGGCCTCAAAGTCGCTCTCAAGAAAGGTATCCAATGCCTAGATGTCTATGGGGATTTTTCCCTCATCATTGGTCAAGTGCTCAGAAAATGGAAAGTCAAGGATGAAAAACTCCAACCATTCCATGCCCACCTAGAAGAACTAGCCTCCCAATTCCAGGACATCACCTTCCACTACATACCTCGAGCAAAGAATAATACAGCCGATGCCCTTGCAACCTTAGCCTCCATGGTCAACATGCCCGAAGGAATAATAATATCCCCCCTTTTTGGTCCAAAAGCAAGACAAACCAACCCACCGCTACCACATTGGGATCATCACCAAAAAGATCCTAAGCTAGCCAATTGCTGGCATTATGATATTTGGCACCTTCTCAAGCACGGTAAGTTTTCTGAGGGTTCCAATAAGAAAGATCGGGTAACCCTCCACAAACTGGCCGCCTAGTACATCATTAGTCACAAAGCACTATTCAAGAGAAACTTCAATGGAACCCATCTACACTGCATCGCAGGGGCTGACATTGAAGAGGTGATGCAAAGAATCCACAGTAGAGAATGCGGACCCCATATGAACGGTCACATGATTGCTAAGAAGATCATATGACTAGGCTACTACTAGACCACCATGATCCAGGATTGCACCGCCTATGTCCGGAGATGCCTCAAATACCAACAGTCTCCAACCTTCAACACCCGCCTCTGCGAGAATTATACAACATGACTTTTCCCTCGCCGTTCTTCACCCGGGGCATCGACATCATAGGGAAGGTTACACCCAAGGCTTAAAACGGACATAAGTTCGTCCTGGTTGCCATTGATTACTTTACCAAATGGGTCAAAACTGAGTCATACGCAGTCCTGAATACCAAGAAAGTGGCCCAATTATCAAGAAAAACATCATCTGCCGATATGGGGTCCCGCATGAGCTAGTGTCAGATAACGGGTTGCATTTCTAGGCAGAAGTCACAGAAGTAGTCAACGAGTATAGGATTCAGATACATAAATCTTCTCCCTACCGACCTCCAACCAATGGCGCTCTCGAATATGCCAATAAAAACCTCAAATCCATCATCAGTAGGATGATCGAAAGCTGTCGAGATTGGGCTGATCGAATCCCATACACCCTGTGGGGATACTGAACCTCAATTCGAACCTCTACTGGGTCTACCCCTTACTCTCTTGTCTATGGCATGAAAGAAGTCCTACCCGTGGATCTAGAAATACCCTCGCTACGCGTGATGCTTAAAAGCAAGGTCAATGAGGAGGACTGGCATCAAAGCCGCCTCGACTAACTGTTACTCTTGGACGAAAGGAGATTTAAAGCGATGTATCATATACAAGGGTACCATCATCGAATAGCGCAATCATTTAATAAGAGAGTCAAGGACCGCGGTATCCTAGAAGGGGATTTAGCCATCAAATAAATAGTAGAGCCAATCTGGGACCCTAGAGGGAAATTTAAGCCCAATTGGAGCGTCCCATACATTGTCAAGAAGATCTTATTCGGCGGTGCCACCATGCTCACGGACTTATATGGAGAAGATATGGATCATTCAGTCAACCTGGATCGTCTCAAGAAATTTTACCCTAGTCCAAAATCTCGACGCGCTACGACTCTTCTAATCTCCCTTCTATTCCACTAAAAAAATCTCTTTATTTCCCTTTACCCAGAACTACGTAGGCCTGATCCTCTGCAAAAATCATTCTCAGAAAAATTAAAAATTTTCAAAAACCCCCAGAGGTACGTAGGTAGCTCATACATCTTACATGGGCACGACCTTTTCTTTTTCACAAAAAAATATTATTTTCTTACTCTGAGAACGACAGTCTATTTTAACAAATATTTGAACAAAACGATTATGCATGCCTTAGCAATCAGTATAGATAAATACAAAATTCATCAAAAGACACAACTGGATGATAAAAAACTTGTTTATTTCATTAATAAGAAATTACAATGCAATTACATAAAGTAACGGATAACCCCCTTCCCCCTACCTTCCTAAAAAAACTAAATAAATTCCCAAACTTATTCCCCAGTACAAAACAAACTCTCCAAGAGTCCTACCCACAGCTACAGAAGATCCTGCTCCATTATCATCATCTACATCCCGGGGTCCCCAAGCTTCCCCTGCCTTAATGGAGTGCCGCAGATGCTCCATTAATCGATAAGCTCGAACCAGCCTCGAAAAAACTACCACACCTCCTTCTATGGTATTAGATAAGGTAAGCTATCTTTGTACAGTTTCCACTGCCAACATCTTGCTAACTATGCTTTTCCACAACCACTTCATATAATCCCCAAGGATGTGACAAACTCTCCTAGCAGACTGAGTGGGACGGGTTGACTGACGTCGACTCTCCCACAAAGAGCCAAGCCGCATGCACAGACGCTCTGTCAAATCTTCTATAGGAAAGAAGTCTAGTGTCCGAGGTGGCACGATCTATTCGCAGCCAAATTGGCTCAAAAGGTGCCAAGAGAAATAAAAAGAGGTATGTGTGAGACCAACTAGCCGGACATACGGGTATTCCCCCGGTTCCAGAATAGGCAACAACTGTCCCCACCAAGGTACAGACCAGTATAGATTTAGAGCACCATGCTCTACGAACCAGTTTTGATAAATCTTAATATCCAAGACAACACTGATGAAATGGCATGAAAAGAAGTTGGGTACAGCCAATAAAGGGTATTCCTGAGAAGTCACTAGGCAGAATCTTTCAGATAACCACATGAACGTCATCACAGGGCTACCCCTCAGAAAGTTAGAACGACCTTCTCGCCAGGCATCTAAGCCATTCAAAGTCTTCGCTAGTATCACCGCCACATGATTACGACGATAGGACATCCATGAAGTAATAGCTGTAAGTTGTGAGTCCAACAGCAGCTCCCCGGCCACCAGCAGTAATTTTGAAACCAAGCCCAGAACGACAACTCCGATATATCCAGCATCACCAGCCTCCTACCAATGTACGGACCGCAACACCGTCGAAAGAGAAATTATAGCTCCATCCACCAGTGATCTGGCCTCCGAGGACGAAACAAAAAGAAGCCCAGCCAATAACTCTCGAGGAGAATGGGAAAACTCAGGTAGAGCTGCAGCAATGTTGGGATTTATCCCCAATATGGAAGAAAATTCCTCATAGGTCGGACAGACTTCTTCCACCCCAAAGTGGAATACATGGTCTTCGGGGTACCAAAATTTTACTTCCACCATCAGCATGTTCCACTATATGGGATGATTACGCCATAAAGAAACTCGACGCATGTTGAAAGCATCGTAGTCGACGTTATAGGAGAACATCGCCTCCAAAGTCTCGAGGTAGTTGGCAAACTCAACACTACCAGGGAGAGCCATCTCACAGAACAAGAAAGTAGGAATGTGAAGGTGTGAGTAAAACACTCCACCCTTACCCCTCTTTTATACTTGAAAACTCCCACAACAGACATAACCTCTACAGAAATAGGAAGAAATCCTGCCCCACAAGGTACCAAAGGCTGAAGAGGGTACTAATTAAAGCTTTGATGGATGGGAGTGGACTGACCTACCAATAGGTAGGTCAAGGTGCTTGGCGATCGACAACCCCCTACTTTTGGAAATTTTCCTTTTTCCTCTTTTGTCAAAATTCAGAAAACCAAAATAAATTGATATTCTCAACAGAATTTCAAAAACCTCTTTTTCATTTTTAGATAAATCCTCATTATGAATAAAACTTTCTTTTAAAATCCAAAAAATATTTCTTTTTATGATCTCAGCAACAAAGTAAAAAGCGCATGTGCATGCATTCATCATTAAACAAAAGATAATAAAAAAATTTCATTGCATTGCATAGATTTTTCTCTATGTTACATCATTTTTGCAGGAAAATAAAGAAAAGTAAAAAAACAATGGGACTCAGCCCGAACCCACATTCTCCCTCTCTTTCCCTCTCTCTCACCTAATCTTCACCTCTCTCTCCTAAGAGCTTCCACCCTTGTGATGCGCTCTCTTTCCCTCACGGTGAGATGACACACCACTGCTACCTGAATCAGACTCCTCCCCGGATGAGGCAGACGATAATAAGAAAAAAGGAACAAGAACCGTGTCCCGAATATGGGCATTCGCCGAAGATATCCAGTCCCTAATATCCCTCAGCCAAGTGGTGGACACCCGGATGTGCTGCAAGAAAAGGAAGAATCAGTATCAAGCAAAAAAGATCAAAAGAAACCAAAGGAGAAGAATAGAAAAGATATTACCTCAGGACGAAGGACCTCCTCTGTCAAACCCAACTCCTCCGACTCCATCGCATGAGGATGATGCAGCATACGCACTATCCCTCCATCAGCCCACCGGATATTGTATGAAGGGGTATCCAGTCGCACAAAGGGGACCTCTGAGGTCATAACCACCGTAGATGTCGACGGACTGACACCACTGTGGGAGGACCCCACTGGCCGACTCAAACCCGCACGAGGGAAGGGCAGTGCATCATATATGTTGGGTGCCATCAGCCAACTCGTCACAAAGTCCATATAATCATACGACTCAGACGTATTGGTGTACAGAAGGTAGGACTCGCCAATCATCACCGCGATCATCACATCCTCTGGAAGCAGTCGCTCTCGCCTCATAGACATAGGGGGCCTCACAGGTGGCACCACCACCTCCCCCTCAGCAATCTGTCGGACCACCCTCTCCCCGATATACCAATAATGGACAAACTCATGTGCCAGCAAACTCCTCATCTGTGCATTCAACCCAATCAACCCCGTATCCTGAACAGTCGTCCCCTAAGGGTAAAAAGTCACCTGAAAAATCCCTAGCAAAATATAAGGAAACACGGAATCAGAGCACACAAAGGTCTTAAAGAAAAGAAGAAAGAAGTCTTACCCTATCACTGGTCAGGCCATTCAAGACCTAACGCACCGCCTCTAGAGAGAGAGACCTCCTCGACTGTCGATTGGCCTTGCGCCATCGATACAACCGATAAAAATCCCCAACAGTCTCATCCTTCAAAGAGATCAGCTGGGTATTACATCCATTCACCTCATAGAACCACGACTGCCAAAGACAAGAAATCCACAATCAAAAGAGATGCATAAGGAAAATGCGAATGCATGAGATAAAAATGCACAAATTAAAGAATACCTCAAGAAGATATATGGCTCCAGTGAAAGTCTGCCGGCAGCACTAGCTGAATGCATCCAGAGAAAAATAAAGGGTCGCCAAAGTCAGGCTCCCCCAATCATAGAGAGGGATGTTCGAAAACATCCTCAAATATGGTAAAAACCATAAGTGGACGACGTCGCCGCTCGACGCCACCAGAAATCCCCCTAACACCAGCAAAATGAGTAACCGGTCCATCTGCCTCACCTGTATCCCATCCTCCACATCGATTACCCTTCCCAATAAAACATTCTTCAACAACGATAAGTGAATGGAGTCCCTAAACACTATCCTCCCCACATCACCAAGCGCTGTGCGCACCGCCTACGGCCTCACCCGCAAGGAGAGATCCACCTGTATCTGCTCCTCATCACAATCCATCCCCAGCAGTTACTGCACATCTATGGGAGTCACATTAATCTCCCCAAAGCCAAAATGAAAGGTGTGGGTAGTGTCACACTACCTCTCCTCTAGGGAACATAAGATAGCCGTTGAACGAGGCCTCATCCAACACATACGCCAACCTCCCAAAGCCTGCTAAGGATACCACCTAACACACCACAGGTGGAAGATGCTCCCAAATATCCTTAAGCCCCGTCGTCCCGTGGGCACGCATAGTCGACAGAGAAACATCGGTCTGTCAAAAAAAAAATCCTTGTCAAAATCCAAGAAAAAAAGGGAAAATCACCAAAAAGGAATTCCAAAAGCCGTTTTACTTACATAACCGCCGGGGTTCACCACCCTCGAAGAGAGATGGTGCGACGGCTCCCATAGTAAAGTCTGCTCGTCTGCAATTGACTCGAATGCATCAAAAGAGTTCTCACTCCCCAAAGCCATAGGCGCCCTGGCCCTCCACTCCATGTTCTCCCAGTCGTCGATAGCCAACCACTCCCTGTGTGCTGCAGTGCTCATAAAAGAGGCTATTTTTTAAAGATCGGAATGCTAGAACGATTCGCAGAAGAAAATCACAGAAAGAGAAATGGCAAGAAGCTGTGAAAAATGAGGGGAATTTACCCCCTTTATATAGGATGCCAAGGGTCATACCGATCGGCACTTCACCCCCACTTACCGATCGACAAAGACCCTTTACCTTCTCAAGGTAGCACAAAAGTCCGTGCCACTATCAAATGGAACCCTCCACACCATGCTGACCGGCACCTCCATTAAATTTTCATACAGGAATTCCCAAAAAAATACCAGAAAACCCTGAAAAATCCTCAAAAAATTCCTAAAAATCCCGGAAAGGATTTATAACATTTTCACCAAGAAAATTTCACACTCCCCTAAGCAAAATCCCTATTTCCCCAGTGAAAATCTCAAAAGCCAAGAGAATCTCCTCCCGGAAATGTCCCCAGAAGACACCTAAAGTATCCCAAACTTCAGGATCGTATCCTATTCCCCAAAGGTCTCAAATTTCCCCAAGAAATACGTCCAAACCCTGGACCACCTAATCACTTTCCCAGCATCAGATTGGTTGTTCCCCCGGTAAAGTCTTCAAAAGACATGAGGATTTCCCCAGTAATTAACTCCCCAGCTCGAATCAAAATCACAAGGTAATTTTCTCGACAGAGTTTCCCAAGAACATTTCAACTTAAGCCCGCAGAAATGGCTTCGACCCGTAGAATTGGTCATTTCAAATTAAGCCCGAAGAATTGGCTTCGACCCGCAGAATTGTTCATCTCATCTTCAAGCCCTCAGAATTGGTCATCGCATCTTCAAGCCCGCAGAATTGGCTTTGGCTCGCAGAATTGGTCATTTCAACCTAAGCCAACATAATTGTCTTTGACCCGTAGAATTGGTCATTTCAACTTAAGCACGCAAAATTGGCTTCGACCCGCAAAATTGGTCATTTCAACTTAAGCCTACAGAATTGGCTTCGACCCATAGAATTGGTCATTTAAACTTCAGCCCGTAGAATTGGGTTCGACCTGCAGAATTGGTCATTTCAACTTAAGCCCTCAGAATTGGCTTCGACCCACAGAATTGATCATTTCAACTTAAGCCCTCGGAATTGGCTTTGACCCGCAGAATTGGTCATTTTAACTTAAGCCTGCAGAATTGGCTTCGACCCGCAGAATTGGTCATCTCATCTTCAAGTCCGTAGAATTAACTTCGACTCGCAGAATTGGTTATCTTATCCTCAAGCCCTCAGAATTAGCTTCGACCCACAAAATTGATCACCCTCATCCTCAAGCCCTCATAATTGGTTTCAACCCACAGAATCGGTCACCCTCATCCTTAAGCCCACAGAATTGGCTTTGACCCACATAATCAATCACCCTCATCCTCAAGATCTCAGAATTGGCTTTGACTCACAGAATCGATAATTCTCATCCTCAAGCCCTCAGAATTGGCTTTGACTCGCAGAATCGATTACCCTCATCCTCAAGCCATCAGAATTGGCTTCGACCCGCAGAACTGGTCATCCTCATTTTTAGGTCCTCAGAATCAACCTCGACCCTCTGGTCATCCTCTTTCAAAGGCATCATCTGCTATCTATTCGACGGCTATTGTTTGATCAAAACTCACCCATCAAGGGGCTCTATAGATACCCCATTCTAATACCCTCTAACTTCTCTAAAGGCCCCTAACACCTCCCTTCTTCATTTCAAGCCTAAATCACACCCTGAGTACTGACCTAAAGGCCATCGGGCACTCCCAGGCTCTATTTGACCAAAAGTCAAAACTCTTTCACTCGAATGAGACTGAATGAATCTTTTAAGGGCACTAAAACCCCTTTTTAACGGTCCATCCTGTGCGCAATTCTGACATACCATGCGGACGAACGACCCGTTTTCCCCTGAAACTTGATCAGGAGGTCACTGGATGCTCCCAGGCTCCATTTGACCAAATTCAACTCTTCAGCTCAATAGAGTCTTAATGAATCTTCAAATGGAACTGAAACCCCTTTCCAACGGTCCTCCCCATGCGCGATTCGGACTTACATTATGGACGAACGATCTATTTTACTCTGAAAGGTCACCGAACGCTTTTAGGACCAGGTTGACCAAATTCAACTCCCCAAACTGATTCAAACACTTTGGAATGTCAAAGTACATATCCGCACCTTTCCAATGGTCCACCCCGTGAGCGATTCTGACTTACCATGCGGACTAAAAATCCATTTGCGTTCGACAATCCCCCGTCCAAAGGACCGACAAATGCTTCCGAGCCACATTTGACCCAAAGTCAGCTCCCAAACTCGGGAGTAGTAAAATACTTTCCAATGTCTTTGATGTACCTTTCCAACGGTTCACCCCATGCACAATTTGGATCAATGGTTCGTGCTCTACAACCGATTTTTCGAAGGAACCTAAAAGAAACTCCCAAACGGAAAGTTCCAAACCCAGCCTATCGGAAGTGTACCTAAACACACCTTCTGATTGGCAGGACCACGGCAATGCTGATCTGCAATTCCTTGGGCCTATAAAAAGTAGGGCCTAACCTCATTTCAAGAAGAGGAAGATCAGAGATCCATCACTCTCAGTAAGCTCAGAAAATCCCTCTCGAAGTCAGCATGGTTTTTACATCCAAATCCCTTTCCAACCTTCACCTTTCATCACCCTTTTCATCAAACTTGTTGAATTAAGTATCCTCCATCATCACTCAAGTGCAAGGGCTGCTCTCCAATATCCAAGATTAAGCTCAAGATCTTCAAGAATGTCCAATTTTCTCCACTATCTCCTTAAATTCTCCTAAATTTGCATTAGTTTGTTTTGTTACTTAATACTTTTATTCTCTCATCTCACATATCCTAATATACTTTTTATCTAGTATTATTGCACATCTCTTATTTTCATATAAATAAAAACCAAAAAAATAAGAAAAATTGGATTTGCTTATAAATTCCAAACGGGGATTCTCACACTTTTCTCACAACTAAAACACTTTTTTACACACACACACACACACACACACACACACACACACACATACATATATAACAGAAGTCCCTGAATGGATTTATGGGATAAATCCCACCCCTCATTTTGCATACGAACTACGTGGACTTTGATGCCTTTATAGGCTACGTAGGCGTTTCGGGGTAAAATCCGAGACTCGAGTCCTTTTCCTACTTTTTTCTATTTTTTCTATGTTCCATAAACTTAACTCTCTTAGATTCTATATATTCATATATACGTATATTTATGCTTAGTGGCGTATTATTCCATATGTGTTATCGTTTCCGTTTTAACGATCAACGCTAGGATAATCGTGTAAATCCTATTTTTCTAATATTACTTTTAAGAATATTCCTATGGATGACTCGCTTTATCTCTTCCATGATACAAGTCGATGATTCCTATCCAAACTACATATATACATGCACACATATCATGGGGAAATAAAGGAAAATAACAATAACTCATGAGAGACCGTAAGGGAGGAATGGGTGCCTAACACCTTACCATTTCGTAACTTAGCCTCCGAACCCTTTTCGAATAATTTTTTGGTTTCGTATGTATCAGTATGTCTTTGGATGCTGTCTTTCGGGATGTCTCCCTTTTCTTTTGTCTGTTTTGAGTAAAATAGACTGGCGACTCTATCTCTTTATATTTTTCACCTCATCACCGATGTCGGCCGAAGCACTCCCGAGAGGAATGCGCGGGACCAAGATCCTCTCGAGATGAAAGGGGGGACACCCTCCCTCTTCTTCGCCTCTCCCATCACGAGGATCGGAAAGGGGATGGTGACAAGACTATTCACAAGATAAAGAAGTCCTCAGTCTTACATGGGTTTACAAAACCATGCTTAAGCCGGATCGCTCGATACAGAAACAAAAGAAAATGCTAGTATCTAAAGGCAACTCCCCAAAATCAAGGATGTACTAAAAGGATATATTCTTACTAATGACATAATTTTATACCACAAGAACTTGTTGAACTATCAGTTTAGAAGAAGTGGAATATATACCATCAGAATGTTAAGTCAAACATTCTGAATGGCAAGCTAGAAGAATTAGTCTATGAGGATAAGCCACAAGGATTTGGAGAATAAGGAGTCAAAAATAAGAATCAACGATTAAAGAAGGCCTTATCCATGCTAAATTAGGCACCACGATCACATTACAACTGAAAATATAAATATTTGATTAATTCAAGATTTGAGAGGAGTAAGAGCTAGTTGACACTTTACATAAGAACTCAAAGTAACTCTAATACTCCCACTTTTCTCTTTGTGCGTAGATGATCCTCTATATACAAGGAATAATGAAATGATTCAAATGTTTAAAAATGATATGATGAAGACATTCGAAATGAACGACCCCGGGTTGATGCACTATTTTCTTGGCATTGAAATAAGTCAAGAAAAGAATGAAATGTTCATATGCCAGCTCAAGTAGACTAATAATATTTTAAAGAAGTTCAAAATTTATGAGTGAAGGACCATATCCGCACTATTAGACACAAATAAGAACTCATAAATGATGATTTGATCCAAAAATGCAGATGCACCAATCTATAGAGGTCTCATCGAGAGTTTACTCTGTCTAGAATTAACAACAACATGATCATCATCATCATCATCATCATCATCATTATCATCATCATCCTTGCCTTAGTCCCATCATATGGGTTGGCCAGATGGACCTCATTTTCCATTCTAATCAATTATATGCAATATTATCATTCAAGTTTAATTCCTTAAGTTCTCTCCTAATAATTTCCTCCGATGATAGCTTAGGGAAACCTCTTCCTCTTTTACCCTCTATTTTCAATAATCTTACTATTATTAGAGGTGTATCTACTAGTTTACATATCATATGTCCGTACCATCTAAGTCTACTTTCTCTTAATTTATCACTAATGGGAGCAACTCCTAACTTTTCTCTCACGTACTGATTTTCAATTTTGTCCTTTTTAGTAATTCCTATCATCCATCGGAGCATCCTCATCTCACTAACATGGAGACTTTATTCATATTTTTCTTTAAATCCGAACATTCCGCTCCATATAATGTCCCTATCCTAACAACTGTTCTATAAAATTTTCCTTTTAACTCCGTCCAATAACAAAATAACCAAATATTATTTACGCCACAAGCCTAATATCATGATTTTTCAATGGCCAAATCAACTAACTATGGAGATGCCAAAAGAATATTAGGGTACCTACACTACACAATGCAGTATGACATATGGTACAAGCCTCTATAAACTTGAGGATATATGTATACAATTATAGTGAATGGGTCAGATTAGTGGACGACATGGAATTCACATCATTTTATGCATTCATGATTAAGTATGGTATATTATTATGGGCATATAAAATAAGAAATCATGACATAATAATCAATTGAATATGAATATGTAGCTGCAACAGGATCATCATGTTAAGCTATACGATTGTGGAGACTATTTGAAGACACAGGCGAGCGATAAATTGAAGATATTGGAATATTCATTGATACAAATTGCAAGAATATTGGTGTACCATAAAAAAACCAAAAACATTTCCATCAATCATTACTTCTTACGAGAAATAACAAGTGGAGAGATCGAGTTCAAGTACTACAAGAAAAAAGAGCAAGACAAATATATTCACTAAGGCACTTGAAAGACCAAAATTTGAGCTACTGCGAAATTTACTTAGAGTATCATAAAAAGTGCATTAAGAAGGAGTGTAAAATGTTAACGCACTTTTAAATCCTGAAAGTTCTCTATGATTGGGTCATCTTGGTCGTAGAAAAGCTATATATAGTGGTGGGATAGTTAATTTGAGGCATCAAGTCTAAGATATATGACTTTGAAATTGTTTTAAATAATTGCATTATAGGTTAAATATCTCTCGATGGTCATTAGTTTTTCTTTTTTCAGAAATGTAAGGTATTTTTCTAATTATACGTTACTAAAAATTTTATAACTTTTAGTTGGAATATGTAGCCTAACACTTAAATAAAAAATAATGAGATTGGATGCTATGAAAAAGTTATATTAACCCAAAAGATGATCCCCCAATTATGGATTATGTTGTAATACATATATTCTTATTAAAATAATATGTGCCACCCGTATTAAATCAATTGACATGCTTTCCTGCATCCCAAATTAAGGTACTATTTCCAAAAATAGCATATACAATTAGGTGGGAAAAAATTGCCCACCCGATGAATGACCATTAGATAATAATGATTCAAGGGCATGTATTACATTCAAAAGTTTTAAATTTGAAAATAAAAAATTTCTTAAAATGTTGGACTTTCAAAGAGTGACTATTAATTTGAGATGAACGAACTTTAAGATTGTCAATTATGTAATTTTTTGTAACATTAATTTTTTAAATATATAAAACGCTATAAAATTATTATAACAATGATTGTAATAAAATAAAATAACATTGGCACTCTGATTATGTCATTCTATATAACGTTGAATTGTATCTATTATGAGTATGTCACATTTGATTACAATTACTTTACTCTATTCAAGTGAATTTTAACTAATCTCACATCATAAATAACATAATTATAGACATCGAAATGTGACTAACATAACATTATAATGTGGAGATATAACTTTGCAAAGTTAAATTGTAACTATGACAATTTTGTAATGCTCTCTATAACATTGAAGTATACTAATTTAACCATTAACCATTAAATTTGTAACCACACAGGGATGAAACTAGGATTTAATCTTTGGATTGGGGGGGGGGGGGGGGGGGATAATTAAGAGTGATTTTTCCAACAAAATATTATATATCCATACCAATTCTACTTGTTCTTACCCCAATTTATTAACACGAAATTTGCAATAAGAGTTTATTAAAAGGTAAAAAAATATTTTGCAATTAGATTAATAACAAGGATGAAATATTAGGTAAACAAAATTCAATTAAGAAGTCAAAATTAGATTTACAATCGGAATAAAAAATAAGTTATGCAAATAGATCAGAAATCTATGATTAATATAAATACAAGGGTAAGTACCAAATAGCTTTACAATTTAAGGTTTGACACATTTATAGTTGAAGTTGAAAATGAGATTGCATCCTTGAGTTCACTAACTACTAGAGAAAAAAAGGTCTAAATGTTCAAAGGTGTTGAGTCGGGCATGCTTTAGTGGAAAATAAATTTATTAGATAATGAAATGAAATGAAAAGTTGGGCTCTCTCATCCTCTTTCTAAAATAAAGGATTTTAAAAGTGGGTCTTTGGGTTTTGAGAGTGTGAGGATTTCTGGAGATGGGTTGGGAACCATATATTTTGTCGAACTTACTGGAACTTCAACACAACAGGAATGATATTTAGAAAGTTAGGCCCAGCCCAAATTAGGCCCAGCCCATAATTTTGCCAGTGCTAGTCCAAACCCACTCTAATACTAAACTCACAAAACTTAACCCACATTGAACACACTCACCCACAAAATTTATTGATATCTATTATTAATTTGGTGAAAAAAACCCTAAAAATAATGTATAGGCTGAGTAAAAATAACTATCAGTTTATAAAGGGTTATAAACTGACATTTTTTTACCCATTTTTTTAAAATAATAAAATAATTCATTTTGAGATAATTTTTTTTAGAGATACTGTTGAAGACAGAAAATGGCCGCCACTGCCATTTTAGTGGCGTCAACAGCAGATAAATGATGAGGATGAGATTGAAGATGAAGATAAACATTCACATCAAACATATAAGAGACAAAGATTTTTAAAGTGGTTCGGCTATGAATAAAGCCTACGTCCACTGTTATTTTATTCCCAGGGGTTTACAATAGCACCATAGGGTGTAGAGAGAGAAAGGATGTGTATCTTGTGTATGGGGTTTCTAGGTTCTCTTGGATCTCTCCTTTTTGGCTAAGGGAATACATGTATTTATAGTGATGGGAGATAAAGAGATTCATTGAATGTAGACATTTATACATTATGTCTACATTCAACGAATCTAATTGTTGAATTGCTTGGTATGTTATGTGTTGTCATCTAGAGTATAAATGTACGTTAAGGCTCATTAAATGCGTTGCCATCTTCATTAATGCACATTAAATGCATAGTTATCCTTTGATCTTCCTGGTTGATATGCCGACCAACTCTCCTCGGGTGCCGACTATCACTCCTCGGGTGCCGACCAACTCTCCTCGGGTGCCGACTAATACTCCTCGGGTATCGACCAACTCTCCTCGGATGCCGACTAACACTCCTCGGGTGCCGACCAACTCTCCTCGGATGCTGACCAACTCTCCTCGGGTGTCGAATATTACCACGTAGGATGACATGTGTCCTTTTCTGATTGGTCCTCGAAGATGGAGAATTTTTGCGTTAACAGAAGCCCCCAATGCTCCATGCTTGATGGTTTACTTGAAAGGATGGAGTATTTATTGTGCAGTGTTGCTCGGTGCTCGTGAAATTCTTGATCTGCCTTCTTGATTTGTTCAACATAAAGTGCATTATCTCCTAGAAGACATATGATGCAGGCTGATCGATGGTTGCTAATCTTTCTTTTGAGGAACTCCGTGTGCTATGTATCACCCCTGGGAATTTGGATGCAGCCATGCCATAGTATGCAGCTTGTAGCTTATCATAATCTTCAAGTATGTTGATTGGTTTGCTAGCTGACCAACTGCCTCATGTGCCGAGCAACACTGCAGAATAAATACTCCATCCTTTCAAGTAAACCATCAAGCATGGAGCATTGGGGGCTTCTGTTAACGCAAAAATTCTCCATCTACGAGGACCAATCAGAAAAGGACACATGTCATCCTACGTGGTAATATTCGACACCCGAGGAGAGTTGGTCGGCATCCGAGGAGAATTGGTCGGCACCCGAGGAGTGTTAGTCGGCATCCGAGGAGAGTTGGTCGGCACCCGAGGAGTGTTAGTCGGCACTCGATGAGAGTTGGTCGGCACCCGAGGAGTGATAGTCGGCACCCGAGGATAGTTGGTCGGCATATCAACCAGGAAGATCAAAGGATAACTATGCATTTAATGTGCATTAATGAAGATGGCAGCGCATTTAATGAGCCTTAATGTACATTTATACTGTAGATGACAACACATAGCATACCAAGCAATTCAACAATTAGATTCGTTGAATGTAGACATAATGTATAAATGTCTACATACAATGAAAATCTTTATCTCCCATCACTATAAATACATGTATTACCTTAGCCAAAAAGGAGATCCAAGAGAACCAAGAAACACCATACACAAGATACACATCCTTTCTCTCTCTACACCCTATGGTGCTATTGTAAACCCCTGGGAATAAAATAACAGTGGACGTAGGCTTTATTCATAGCCGAACCACTTTAAAAATCTTTGTGTCTTATATGTTTGATGTGAATGTTTATCTTCATCTTCAATCTCATCCTCATCATTTATCTGCTGTTGACGCCACTAAAATGGCAGTGGCCATTTTCTGTCTTCAACAGATAAATGATGATAAGATTTGATAATTTTCATTGATAATTTTCATTATAAATTTTATAAGATCTTTGATGTCTATTCAAATTCCCATCAGATTTTTAATAAAAAAATGGGAAAAGGTTAAAGACAATAAAAAGTTTTCTCATGGAAATCATGACCCAGATCTATTTTCTCTCTTCAAGTTTGAGTCTCTTTGCATTCATTTTTATGAACTATATACTTAATTTGGTTCAGCTTCCATTTATGTCAATAAAGTCAAATTGATTGATTTTTTTATATAGATTTGGTAATAACTTTAAGCATTCACCATATTTTTATCTCTCCAAATAGGGAATAGGAAGGGATCAATATAAAAAATAATTTTCTCTCACCTGAAAAACCCAATAACTGTAGTTGGTCGACAAGGAAAAAATATTCCAAACTGTATCAACGTAGTTGGTCGACGAGGAAAAAATATTCCAAACTGTATCAACGTAGTTGGTCGACGAGGAAGAAATATTCCAAACTGTACCAACGTAGTTGGTCGACGAGGAAAAATATTCCAAACTGTATCAACGTAGTTGGTCGACGAGGAAAAAATATTCCAAACTGTATCAATGTAGTTGGTCGACGAGGAAAAAATATTCCAAACTGTACCAAGTATGGTTGGTCGGGATAAAAACCCACTAACTGTAGTTGGTCGACGAGGAAAAAATATTCCAAACTGTATCAACGTAGTTGGTCGACGAGGAAAAAATATTCCAAACTGTATCAACGTAGTTGGTCGACGAGGAAGAAATATTCCAAACTGTACCAACGTAGTTGGTCGACGAGGAAAAAATATTCCAAACTGTATCAACGTAGTTGGTCGACGAGGAAAAAATATTCCAAACTGTAACAACGTAGTTGGTCGACGAGGAAAAAATATTCCAAACTGTACAAAGTATGGTTGGTCGGGGATAAAAACCCACTAAATGTAGTTAGTCGACGAGGAGAATTTATCGACCTTGGTTGGTCGGACACATTTTATGAAAAAGACAAAAATTTACCAAGTATGGTTAGTCGGGGATAAAAACTCTCACTAACTATAATTGGTCGACGAGCACAATTTAACAACCTTGGTTGGTTGGAAAAATTTTAAACATTTTTATACTCATTACTTTATTATTAAGTGATCGAGCAACATTACAAATACTTGTAACTTTTTTATTACTAAGTTGGTCGATGAACAAGACAATATTGTTATATTTTTAACTTATACATATGCACAGATGTAGAGTATTTTACAAGACAATAGCAATTAAGATTGCGAACAAAAATGAAAGTCTTTCATTAAAATCAAAAACAAAATACATTAAGAATGAAAATGTATACTAACTATTACATTGAGATTCCTACTCTATTGGTTTCTTTCCCTCTTCTTTTGAAACAGGTTCCTCGCCAGCAGGAGGATCATCCAAAGCATAAGGGGAGTTTATGAAATTAAGATCTTTCAGCATTCTGATGTTCATCACAGATGGTCTGTCCGAGCAGCTCTTGCTCGTCCCCGAGCAGGAAGTTGCTCTTCAAGACTCATGATCTTCTCGGATATCTCAGCCAAGGCCTGGTTCTTTGCCATTAGTTGGAAGGCTTGATTCTCCAAAGCAGATTGAGTTCTCTATTCTTCGACAGTTACCCGAGCAGCTCTTGCTCGTCCCCGAGAACCTCTTGCTCATCCCCGAGCAGAGGTAGAAGTCAAAATCAGCATCTACATCACTGAGATCTTTGCTACTACTGTCTCGACGAATAATGAAGAAGAAGTTGTGTGAAAATGTTTCGAAGTCCACCACTAGCTTGGTACTAATCAGATTGAAGAGTTGGGTTCAAAAGCTAGTATGTTACTCGACAAAGTATTCAGAGGATCATAAATCAGAAGAATCAACCACGTGAAGTTAGCACTCAGTTACTCGGCACAGGAGGCAGTTGGTCGGCTAGCAAACCAATCAACATACTTAAAGATTATGACAAGCTACAAGCTACAAGCTGCATACTATAGCATGGTTGTATCCAAATTCCCAGGGGTGATACATAGCACATGGAGTTCCTCAAAAGAAAGATTAGTAACCATTGATCAGCCTGCATCATATGTCGTCCAGGAGATAATGCACTTTATGTTAAACAAATAAAGAAGGTAGATCAAGAATTTAACGAGCACCGAGCAACACTGCAGAATAAATACTCCATCCTTTCAAGTAAACCATCAAGCATGGAGCATTGGGGGCTTCTGTTAACGCAAAAATTCTCCATCTATGAGGACCAATCAGAAAAGGACACATGTCATCCTACGTGGCAATATTCGACACCCGAGGAGTGTTAGTCAGCACCCGAGGAGAGTTGGTCGGTACCCGAGGAGAGTTAGTCGACACCCGAGGAGAGTTAGTTGGCACCCGAGGAGAGTTGTTCGACATACCAACTGGGAAGATCAAAGGATAACTACGCATTTAATGATCATTAATGTACATTTATACTGTATTAATAGATGACAACACATGTCATACCAAGCAATTCAATAATTAGATTCGTTGAATGTAGACATAATGTATAAATGTCTACATACAATGAATCTCTTTATCTCCTATCACTATAAATACATGTATTCCCTTAGCCAAAAGAGAGGAGAGATCCAAGAGATGCAAGAGATCCGAGAGATCCAGGAGAACCAAGAAACACCATACACAAGATACACATCCCTTCGTCATTGGAGATCGCAACCCTAAAAGAGCTTTGATCTTTGCTGGATTTTCCTCAATGCCTCGCTGGTTGACGATGTACCTGAGGAACATTCCTTCTCGTACTCCAAAGGTGCACTTCGTCGGGTTGAGCTTCATTTGGTATTTATCCAGTTGATCAAAGGTCTGACCTAAGTCAACTAGATGATCAGTAGCTTTCTTGCTCTTTGTCAGCATATCATTGACATAGACCTCCATATTGCAACTGATTTGTTCGGCAAAAACCTTGTTCATCAGCCGCTGGTATGTCGCTCCTGCATTTTTCAAACCAAAAGGCATAACATTGTAACAATAAGTTCCCCTAGGGGTAATAAAAGATGTGCTTTCCCTGTCTTCAGGTTTCATTTTGATCTGGTTGTAGCCTGAGTAAGCGTCCATGAAGCTGAGCAGCTCATGTCCCGAAGTAGCATCCACTAGTTGGTCAATTCTGGGCAATGGAAAGTGATCCTTTGGGCAGGCCTTGTTGAGATCAGTGAAATCAACACACATTCTACATTTATTATTTTTCTTCTTTACCATCACCACATTTGCTAACCAGTCTGGATATTTCACATCTTCAATGAATTGGGCTTTCTGGAGCTTCTCGACTTCCTCTTGTATGGCTTGATTCTTCTCGGGACTAAACACTCTTCTTCTCTTCTTTACAGGCTTGATCTCCTTATTCGCATTGAGTTCATGGCATAAGAAGTTTGGATCTATTCTTGGCATGTCTTCATGACTCCATGCAAAAGTTTTCTTCCTGTTTCGCAAGAAAGTTATCAATTCCTATTTTATCGAGGCATCCAACGACGAACCTATCTGGGTTACTCGTTCAGGGTGTTCGTCGTCCAGAATAACATTTTCTGTAGATTCCACTACCTGTCCTTTTACAAGTCGGGATTCATCTCTGGGATCAAGTGTTTCAATTTCCGTACCTTCCTCCACCTGGTAGGTAGTAGTCTTTTTCCTTGACTCTTCAAGCTCTTCTTTCTCGGCAGACGAATAATAGCATTCCCGAGCTACTTTCTGATCACGTTTCACAACTCCTACTCCAAAATTTGTAGGGAATTTCAAACACTGATGTACTGTAGATGGGACTGCTTCGAACTTCTTCAAACCAACTCTTCCCATGATGATGTTGTAAGCTGACTGCACATTCGTATCCATCACAAAGAAGCGTATTTAAAGCTGCTCGGTATATACTAACTAATTGTGTTTTGTATAGACGAGGAATTATTGCAGGTTTGCAAAGATGTGTACATCCCTTCAAGGTGAAGGAATTGATTGAAGAGATCTATGAAGGGTCGTGTGGAGCGCATGTAGCAGGTCGGACACTTTTACAAAGAGTGATGACGCAGGGGTACTACTGGCCAACGATGAGGGCTGATTGTATAGCCTATGCTAAAAGATGTGATAAATGCCAACGTTTTTCTTCCATCCGACGTACTCCACAAGCATTGTTGACACCCATAACTTCCCCTTGGCCATTTGCCATGTGGGGAATTGATCTGGTTGGACCACTGCCAACGACCCGAGGAAGATTCAAATACCTCGTCGTGGCAGTGGATTATTTTACTAAGTGGGTAGAAGCTGAGCCACTTATTGATATGACGTACGAGAAGGTATACCAGTTCGTTTGGAAGAATATAATCTTCCGATATGGTCTCCCTCATGCCTTCATCACAGACCATGGAACACAATTCGATAACGAGGAGTTTGCTGCCTATTGTCGACAATCAAACATTTTGAAGACTCATTCAGCACCCGGCCATCCTCAAAGCAATGGACAGACTGAAGTGACGAACAGAACATTACTCAACGGTTTGAAGAAGAGGCTAAATGAAGCTAAAGCTAATTGGATTAATGAGTTACAGTCAGTATTGTGGGCTTTCCGAACAACTCCCCGAGCAGCAACTGTAGAATCACCATATATGCTGGCATTTGGAAGTGAAGCTGTAATACCTGCCGAGTTGGGACTTCCAATACATAGAGTGCTGAATTTCAATTCCCCAGTCAGCGACTTAATGAGAAGATTGTATTTGGATATGCGACTTAAAAGAAGGAGATTACGTACTAAAGAAGGTCATTCAGAAGCACAATAAGTTGGAAGCAAACTGGCATGGACCTTACCGAGTTACTCAGTTGTCCGACCAGGAACTTACCGAATAGCAACTCTAGAAGGAGAGGAATTTAAGAATGCATGGAATGCTGAACACCTACGCAAGTATTATCAGTGATGTAAAATGTAAAGCAGTTCCATCAATATGAATAAAACGATGATATTTCACAATCTTCTCTCCTTTTATTGAAAGTTTTTCGGGGAATACTAGTGTACAAGACCACGCTGTTCAGCGACACTGATAGTTCAAACCCACGACCAACTCCAGTTGGTAAAAGGGCGAGAACAAACTATACTCCTTTGGTTAGGAGGCGTACACTAGCGTGACCAACTCAGGTTGGTAAAAGAACTAGTGGACATGATAGTTCAAACCCACGACCAACTCCGGTTGGTAAAAGGGCGAGAACAAACTATACTCCTTTGGTTAGGAGGCTTGCACTAGCGTGACCAACTTAGGTTGGTAAAAGAACTAGTGGACATAATAGTTCGAACTCAGACCAACTCCGGTTGGTAAAAGGGCGAGAACAAACTATACTCCTTTGGTTAGGAGGCGTACACTAGCGTGACCAACATAGATTGGTAAAAGAGCTAGTGGACATAATAGTTCAAACTCAGACCAACTCCGGTTGGTAAAAGAACGAGAACACGAGACTCTTAAAAAGGCCAATCTCGGTTGGTTAGGAAACAAGATATGCTCTCAAATACCAACTTATGTTGGTCGGGAGGTAAGATTATTACAGAAAATAAGATCCTCGAAGAACAAAATATTCCAAACTGAACCAAGTATGGTTGGTCGAGGATAAAAACCCACTAATTGTAGTTGGTCGACGAGGAACTTTTATTGACCTTAGTTGGTCGGACATATTTTATGAAAAAGACAAAAATTTACCAAGTATGGTTAGTCGGGGATAAAAACTCTCCCTAACTATAATTGGTCGACAAGCACAATTTAACAATCTTGGTTGGTTGGAAGAAATTTTAAACATTTTCACACTCATTACTTTATTATTAAGTGATCGAGCAACATTACTAATACTTGTAATTTTTTATTAAGTTGGTCGATGAACCACACAATATTGTTATGAAAGCACAAATATAAAGTGTTTGACAAATACAAGAGCAATACAAGATTGCGAACAAAAATGAAAGTCTTTCGTTAAAATCAAAAACAAAATACATTGAGAATGAAAATGTATACTAACTATTACATTGAGATTCCTACTCTATTGGTTTCTTTCCCTCTTCTTTTGAAACAGGTTCCTCACCAGCAGGAGGATCATCCAAAGCATAAGGGGAGTTTATGAAGTTAAAATCTTTCAGCATTATGATGTTCATCACAGATGGTCTGTTCGAGCAGCTCTTGCTCGTCCCCGAGCAGGAAGTTGCTCTTCAAGACTCATCATCTTCTCGGACATCTCAGCCAAGGCCTGGTTCTTTGCCATTAGTTGGAAGGCTTGATTCTCCAAAGCAGATTGAGTTCTTTGTTCTTCGACAGTTACCCGAGCAGATCTTGCTCGTCCCCGAGAACCTCTTGCTCGTCCCCGAGCAGAGGTAGAAGTCAAAATCAGCATCTACAGCACTGAGATCTTTGCTACTACTGTCTCGACGAATAATGAAGAAGAAGTTGTGTGAAAATGTTTCGAAGTCCACCACTAGCTTGGTACTAATCAGATTGAAGAGTTGGGTTCAAAAGCTAGTATGTTACTCGACAAAGTATTCAGAGGATCATAAATCAGAAGAATCAACCACGTGAAGTTAGCACTCAGTTACTCGGCATAGGAGGCAGTTGGTCGGCTAGCAAACCAATCAACATACTTGAAGATTATGACAAGCTACAAGCTACAAGCTTCATACTATAGCATGGCTATATCCAAATTCCCAGGGGTGATACATAGCACACGGAGTTCCTCAAAAGAAAGATTAGTAACCATCGATCAGCCTGCATCATATGTCATCCAGGAGATAATGCACTTTATGTTAAACAAATAAAGAAGGTAGATCAAGAATTTCACGAGCACCGAGTAACACTGCAGAATAAATACTCCATCCTTTCAAGTAAATCATCAAGCATGGAGCATTGGGGGCTTCTGTTAACGCAAAAATTCTCCATCTATGAGGACCAATAGAAAAGGACACATGTCATCCTACGTGGCAATATTCGACACCCGAGGAGAGTTGGTCGGTACCCGAGGAGAGTTAGTCGACACCCGAGGAGAGTTAGTCGGTATTCGAGGAGAGTTGGTCAGCATACCAATAGGGAAGATCAAAGGATAACTACGCATTTAATGATCATTAATGTACATTTATACTGTAGATGACAACACATAGCATACCAAGCAATTCAACAATTAGATTCGTTGAATGTAGACATAATGTATAAATGTCTACATACAATGAAAATCTTTATCTCCCATCACTATAAATACATGTATTCCCTTAGCCAAAAAGGAGATCCAAGAGAACCAAGAAACACCATACACAAGATACACATCCTTTCTCTCTCTACCACATTGTGCTATTGTAAACCCCTGGGAATAAAATAACAGTGGACGTAGGCTTTTCCTTTAGCTGAACCACTTTAAAAATCTTTGTCTCTTATATGTTTGATGTGAATGTTTATCTTCATCTTCAATCTCATCCTCATCATTTATCTGCTGTTGACGCCACTAAAGTGGCAGTGGCCATTTTCTGTCTTCAACAGATTGGCACCGTCTGTGCATATGTATAAGTTAAAAAGATAACAATATTCATCCTGGCCAGAAACTAGCAGAGAAAGAAAAAGTAATCATCAAAAAGAAGATCCAGACAGAATACAGATAGAAAAAAGACAGCCATATGGAAGAAAAGAACTCAAATTTTATTAGATCATAATGCAAAATTACAAAGATCTGGGTTACATATGAAAAAGAAGAAAAATAAAAAGAGAATACCGAACAACTTCACACCTTTTCCTTGTCTCCCAAGACTTTCTCGGGAGGCTGGGATGAGGAGCTCGGTTGCTCGGTGGGAACAACGAGTTGGTCGGCAGGAACTGGAACTTGTTCAGGAGGAGCAGGCCGAGATGAAAGCTCCTCGTCAGCAGGCTGGGTAAGGATGAGATCACCCACTACCATTGACGATTCTTCGGAGGCAGCTTCATCCTCTTCTTCATCCTCAATAGCTGGGGGAGGACCAGGCAGATGTTGTTGAAACAGTTCTGAGTCCTCTCTCACCTTCAATTCTTGCAGGGTAGCAACCCAACCATCTCGGAAGTATTTCAAACTCCCATAATTGACCTGGGTCATCATTGCCGCTACCCCCTATCCCATCCTTTATCCCAACCGGTGCGAAAAGATTTTTTCACTGCCACTTTTCTCTTCATTTTCCCCGAGGAGAGCTTCTCGGATAGGAGATCCTCGGAGGCTTTAAACTTGGCCTCCACCTCCTCCTTCTGGAGATTTACTTCTCGCAGAAGGGTTAGCTCTTCCTCAGCCAATTTCAACTTATTTTCAAGCTCCCCAAAATTTGTGAGCTTCTCGGCATATTTTTTATTATCTCTCTCCAAGTCCTTCACTTTATTTCCCAACCGCACCTTCTCTGCCTCAGATGCAACCAAATTCTTCTCCCATTCACCCCTATCCTCGTCATACTTTTGACGAGAATCCTTCAAAGATTGGGCCAAACCCAGAAAAGCATCCTCCACTCCAGACGAGGAGCTAGAAGCCTTGAATGCTTCATCTTTCTTCACTATGGTGTTAAAGCAACTCACCAGCTGTAAAAAGAAGAAAATAAGTCATTGCAGAGACATATATATTGATTGGAAGAAAGAAAAATTCAGAATAAGAGAAACTTACTGAAGCAATGTGACGAGTAGCTAGGGATGTCAGCATATCCCTAGACACGTTCTTTTCAATTCCTTGGACTTCAGGAATAGTCCAAGTCTTTACCGAGCTCATTGCAGAACTCGGGGGAATAATGGTTGGAACACCAGCTCCACTAGCTTGGAGCTGGGGAATGGTTTCAGAAAAACTGACCGAGGAGGATTTCTTCAATCTCCTCAGGGGCACTTTAGCAGTTTCAACCAAAGAACTTTTGGTGGGGAAGATGGTGACCACTTCCACAGAAGTACTTTTCTTGCTCGGAGCCACTGGGGGCTTCTCGGCAGCCTTCTGAGGAGCAACAGTTGGGGCAGCATCTGCTTTCTTTGTCCCCTTTGGGACATCATTCTTGTTTCTCTTTCCATCTCCAGCAGAGGAAGTCTCTTCGAAGATAGCAGGAACTCTTCTTTTGCCCATCTTCTGACTTAAAGGAATGTGAGATTCTGGAGAAGAGTCCTCAGGAGTTGATGCTGGTTCACCGGTACTAACCACAGACGGCGCCAATCTGTTGATGTAAATAATTATATTAATCTAGTTATTCAATCACAGATAATTAAATGAGACCAAGAATTTTAAAGTGGTTCAGCCTTATATGAATGACCTGCGTCCACTGTTATGTTATTGCTGAGTGCTTGGGAATTCTTGATTACAAGTACTATCAAGAAATTACGGTCCCCTTTGAATGAGGGTGATACAAGGTATTTATATCCCTTAGGCTGTACATGAAAGGATAATTCATTTAATGCTATTCAAGCGTGTGCGTCAAGATGATAAGCATTCAATGAATAGTTGAACTGTTGATTATCTGGAAATAAATGCCAACCTGTTTGGTTAGGAAACAAAATATTCCTAAAAATGCCAACTTATGTTGGTTAGGAAGTACATATATTCTCGAAAATATCAACGTAGTTGGTCGACGAGGAAAAAATATTCCAAACTGTATCAACGTAGTTGGTCGACGAGGAAAAAATATTCCAAACTGTATCAACGTAGTTGGTCGACGAGGAAAAAATATTCCAAACTGTACCAAGTATGGTTGGTCGGGGATAAAAACCCACTAACTGTAGTTGGTCGACGAGGAGAATTTATCGACCTTGGTTGGTCGAACACATTTTATGAAAAAGACAAAAATTTACCAAGTATGGTTAGTCGGTGATAAAAACTCTCACTAACTATAATTGGTCGACGAGCACAATTTAACAACCTTGGTTGGTTGGAAAAATTTTAAACATTTTTATACTCATTACTTTATTATTAAGTGATCGAGCAACATTACTGATACTCGTAACTTTTTTATTACTAAGTTGGTCGATGAACAAGACAATATTGTTATCTTTTTAACTTATACATATGCACAGATGTAGAGTATTTTACAAGACAATAGCAATTAAGATTGCGAACAAAAATGAAAGTCTTTCATTAAAATAAAAAACAAAATACATTGAGACTGAAAATGTATACTAACTATTACATTGAGATTCCTACTCTATTGGTTTCTTTCCCTCTTCTTTTGAAACAGGTTCCTCGCCAGCAGGAGGATCATCCAAAGCATAAGGGGAGTTTATGAAGTTAAGATCTTTCAGCATTCTGATGTTCATCACAGATGGTCTGTCTGAGCAGCTCTTGATCATCCCCGAGAATCTCTTGCTCGTCCCCGGGCAGGAAGTTGCTCTTCAAGACTCATGATCTTCTCGGACATCTCAGCCAAGGCCTGGTTCTTTGTCGTTAGTTAGAAGGCTTGATTCTCCACAGCAGATTGAGTTCTCTGTTCTTCGACAGTTACCTGAGCAGCTCTTGCTCGTCCCCGAGAACCTCTTGCTCGTTCCCGAGCAGAGGAAGAAGTCAAAATCAGCATCTACAACACTGAGATCTTTTGCTAGTACTGTCTCGACCAATAATGAAGAAGAAGTTGTGTGAAAATGTTTCGAAGTCCACCACTAGCTTGGTACTAATCAGATTGAAGAGTTGGGTTCAAAAGCTAGTATGTTACTCGACAAAGTATTCAGAGGATCATAAATCCGAAGAATCAAGCACGTGAAGTTAGCACTCAGTGGCTCGGCACAGGAGGCAGTTGGTCGGCTAGCAAACCAATCAACATACTTGAAGATTATGACAAGCTACAAGCTGCATACTATGGCATGGCTGCATCCAAATTCCCAGGGGTGATACATAGCACACGGAGTTCCTAAAAAGAAAGATTAGTAACCATCGATCAGCCTGCATCATATGTTGTCCAGGAGATAATGAACTTTATGTTAAACAAATAAAGAAGGTATATCAAGAATTTCACGAGCAACGAGTAACGAGCAACACTGCAGAATAAATACTCCATCCTTTCAAGTAAACCATCAAGCATGGAGCATTGGGGGCTTCTGTTAACGCAAAAACTCTCCATCTATGAGGACCAATCAGAAAAGGACACATGTCATCTTACGTGGCAATATTCGACACCCGAGGATGGTTGGTCGGCACCCGAGGAGTATTAGTCGGCACCCGAGGAGAGTTGGTCGGTACCCGAGGAGAGTTAGTCGGCACCTGAGGAGAGTTGGTCGGCATACCAACCGGGAAGATCAAAGGATAACTATGCATTTAATGTGCATTAATGAAGATGACTATGCATTTAATGAGCATTAATGTACATTTATACTGTAGATGACAACACATAGCATACCAAGCAATTCAATAATTAGATTCGTTGAATGTAGACATAATGTATAAATGTCTACATTCAATGAATCTCTTTATCTTCCATCACTATAAATACATGTATTCCCTTAGCCAAAAGGAGAGATCCGAGAGATCCAGGAGAACCAAGAAACACCATACACAAGATACACATCCCTTCTCTCTCTACTATATTGTGCTATTGTAAACCCCTGGGAATAAAATAACAGTGGACGTAGGCTTTTCCTTATAGCCGAACCACTTTAAAAATCTTTGTCTCTTATATGTTTGATGTGAATGTTTATCTTCATCTTCAATCTCATCCTCATCATTTATCTGCTGTAGACGCCACTAAAATGGCAGTGGCCATTTTCTGTCTAAATGATGAGGATGAGATTGAAGATGAAGATAAACATTCACATCAAACATATAAGAGACAAATATTTTTAAAGTGGTTCGGCTATAAGGAAAAGCCTACGTCCACTGTTATTTTATTCCCAAGGGTTTACAATAGCACAATGTGGTAGAGAGAGAAAGGATGTGTATCTTGTGTATGGTGTTTCTTGGTTCTCTTGGATCTCTCGGATCTCTTGGATCTCTTACTTTTGGCTAAGGGAATACATGTATTTATAGTGATGGGAGATAAAGAGATTCATTGAATGTAGACATTTAAACATTATGTCTACATTCAACGAATCTAATTGTTGAATTGCTTGGTATGCTATGTGTTGTCATCTACAGTATAAATGTACATTAAGGCTCATAAAATGCGTTGCCATCTTCATTAATGCACATTAAATGCATAGTTATCCTTTGATCTTCCTGGTTGATATGCTGACCAACTCTCCTCGGGTGCCGACTATCACTCCTCGGGTGCCGACCAACTCTCCTCGGATGCCGACTAACACTCCTCGGGTGCCGACCAACTCTCCTCGGATGCCGACCAACTCTCCTCGGGTGTCGAATATTACCACGTAGGATGACATGTATTCTTTTCTGATTGGTCCTCGTAGATGGAGAATTTTTGGGTTAACATAAGCCCCCAATGCTCCATGCTTGATGGTTTACTTGAAAGGATGGAGTATTTATTCTGCAGTGTTGCTCGGTGCTCGTGAAATTCTTGATCTACCTTCTTTATTTGTTTAACATAAAGTGCATTATCTCCTGGACGACATATGATGCAGGCTGATCGATGGTTACTAATCTTTCTTTTGAGGAACTCCGTGTGCTATGTATCACCCCTGGGAATTTGGATACAGCCATGCTATAGTATGCAGCTTGTAGCTTGTAGCTTGTCATAATCTTCAAGTATGTTGATTGGTTTGCTAGCCGACCAACTGCCTCCTGTGCCGAGTAACTGAGTGCTAACTTCACGTGCTTGATTCTTCTTATTTATGATCCTCTGAATACTTTGTCGAGTAACATACTAGCTTTTGAACCCAACTCTTCAATCTGATTAGTACCAAGATAGTGGTGGATTTCGAAACATTTTCACACAACTTCTTCTTCATTATTCGTCGAGACAGTAGTAGCAAAGATCTCAGTGCTCTAGATGCTGATTTTGACTTCTACCTCTGCTCGGGGACGAGCAAGAGGTTCTCTGGGACGAGAAAGAGCTTCTCGGGTAACTATCGAAGAACAGAGAACTCAATCTGCTTTGGAGAATCAAGCCTTCCAACTAATGGCAAAGAACCAGGCCTTGGCTGAGATGTCCGAGAAGATCATGAGTCTTAAAGAGCAACTTCTTGCTCGGGGATGAGCAAGATCTTCTCGGGGACGAGCAAGAGCTTCTCGAGGACGAGCAAGAGCTGCTCGGACAGACCATCTGTGACGAACATCAGAATGATGAAGGATTTTAACTTCATAAACTCCACTTATGCTTTGGATGATCCTCCTGCTGGCGAGGAACCTGTTTCAAAAGAAGAGGGAAAGAAACCAATAGAGTAGGAACCTCAATGTAATAGTTAGTATACATTTTCATTCTCAATGTATTTTGTTTTTTATTTTAATGAAAGACTTTCATTTTTGTTCGCAATCTTAATTGATATTGTCTTGTAAAATACTCTACATCTGTGCATATGTATAAGTTAAAAAGATAACAATATTGTGTTGTTCATCGACCAACTTGGTAATAAAAAAGTTACAAGTATTAGTAATGTTGCTCGATCACTTAATAATAAAGTAATGAGTAATGGTCCTCGTAGATGGAGAATTTTTGGGTTAACAGATACCCTTGAATGTTAAGAACCCATAAAAACAAATCCAGCACGCTATTATTTTTTTACTATTTAAAAAAAAATGTCGGTTGATCCGTTTTATCCGAATACCAAATGACAAAAAAATTTGATCTTACAGCGCTTTGGTGAAGTCTCACGTCTATTGGATGTGGAAATCTCCTTCCAACCCCTTCTTATAAAAAACATTCCTTGACCTCTTTAAACCTAAGTTGGCTAAACTTTAAATACTTGACAAACTTTGAGTTTAAAGTTTGGTCTGCATTGTTATTTTAGTTAAAAATAATTGATTGGTAAAATGATGCTAATCATAGTTTTTTTTGGTTCTTTTTAAAAAAAAATTAAGCTATTTCTGTCATTTGGTAAACATCACTATTTTGGTCAAGAAATTGACTAAATAAAAAATGACTGTAACTGTGGGTGGTAAATAGAGAGTAATTTGTCATTTCAATATTGAATAATAAATTAATGTACCTTTGTAAACTAATAATTTAACTTTGTGACACCGCAATGTAATTAGCATTACATTGCAATTTGCATCCTCAATTTAAAGAGTTAATTACACTAGGGCCTCCTATACTTTGAATATCTTTTCACTTTCCACCACATACTTTTAATTTTTTTAATTTAGACCCCTAACTATAAAAATGACTGTAGTTTACCCCCTGCCGTCCAATTTCATTAACTTTTTATAAAAACCATTAGTCATGTGCATGTCTAAGTAAAATGAAAATATTTGGGACACGTTTTGGGGAGCGTTAGAGACTCGGTTTAGTGTTTTAAATATTTAAAATTGCTCTCGGGTCATAGGTATATGTGTTGGAGAACATTTGGGTTACTTGGGTTATGGTTTCAGGCTTATTTAGAGGCCTGAAAATTGGGTTTTAGGTCCAACTCGGGATTTGCCCTTTAATGAGTGTTTAAGTGGGGATAAACCACTCCCCCACTATCATTCCATAAAACCTAAGTTAGTAGCCATGGGTAAAAGAAGAGAGAAACACCAAAAGAGGGAAAGGGGACAAGAAAAAATAAGATATCAAGGGTTTTCAAAGGATTCATCTTCTACACATTTTTGAGGAAAGAATTCTCTTGCTTAATTTATTTTTCAATATATTTCTTGATGCATTATATATTGTTCCCTTTAGATTTCTGGAATTTAGGGCTTGATGTTCATTGATTATTGATGAATAACACATGTAGGTGGTGAATTTATATATAGAAACCATCCCAGAAATTAGGTATCAAAATTTTTAAAAATTGAGGATACATTCCTTTAGGTTTTGTTAAGTAAATTGGGAATACTTTGATTAATTGATGTAGAGTTGTTATTGCAAATTGATGGATTGAATTTTTATGCGAATCCCTTAATAAATGTGTTTTGATGGTGGATTAAATGATAGCTGGTAATGGGAAAATAATTGAATGATATGAGCCTCAAACTTTTCTAAAATTTTGGGTGTGAACTTATAGAATTTGGTGTTAGTTTTGGGTGAAAAGGGTTGCTTTTGGATGGACAGTTTTCTGGGTTCGCAAACTTCGTCTTGATTTTCAGAAAAATCGTTTCTGAGAAGAATAGTTAGATAAGATGACATGGAAGAGAGAGTGGGGAGTCGTTCGAACGAGGTTGGATCTCGTTTGAACAACATGTGAAGTCGCTCAAACGACCCAACCCCTCGTTCGAGCGACACTGAGGGTTATTTGGTGGGTTGTTCCTTCTACGCAAGGGCATGCGTTTGGGTTTAAAGAATGAGAAAACCGGGTTGGTTTTAAGTTTCGGCTGTTTTTCTTAGGTATGGGTTGAACAGGGGGAAATTATTATTTTCGTGATTAAAGGATGTTGCCCCCATATTTAATCGACGGTAATTACCAATGACACGTGGTTAACCAAATATTTAGGGGGTGAAATTTATAATTTATTTAGTGAGGATAGCGGGCCTGAAATTTGGGTTGTGAGTATATTTGTGAATCCAAGTGAGTGAATGGAATCGGGTTTGGAAAAATAAAGAAGATATTTAAAAATACTAATGTGCCCTTATTAAACTGAGAAAATTACAATTAACTAGATGGTTAAATAATTATTTTGGAATGGGATTAATAATTTATTAGATGGTAAAGTATTAGTAAATGGAATTATGTTGTGGACATTTATAGTAGTTATGGAGTAATTACCTTTATATATTATAGGAAAACTAATATGTATTATATTATATTTTTGTGTGGACATGCTAGTGGACTTTCCTATCGGCATGGGGATTCGTGCATTCGGGCTAATGACCACACGTCGGCACAGGTAGGCTTGACATTGTGCAGGCATACATGTACTGATGATGTTATGAACAGTACCACCAGATCAAGGTGTTGTTGAGCTCAAACAAGTATAACAATGGCAATAAGTAAGCAATGTAAATGTAGAAGGGGATGAGAAGAAACACACCAATATAAGTGGTTCAGCCTATTTAGGCCTACGTCCACTATGCAGGTGAGTGATCTTCACTATAAAATAAGGGATCTAATGGCCTTATGATACAATACACTCACTTTCTCTCTCTACTGTATATTTTGGCAGAGTTTCAGCTAGGGTTTATCATCCTCCTTACAAGGTAGGAGAAGACCAATATATAGTGTGTGGAGGGTGTAATGTACCCCCCAAGCATGCAATGTGCATGTGTGTGATGATCTGGCCAATCTCCTCTGGACACCTAACTGTGCCACATGTAGATAACGATGATTAAATATTTCCTCACGTGAGGGAATGATCTTGTTATAACAGTTTAGTCCACGTGTTGCCTGAGTCCCGTGCGCACTGATCCACGCATCTCCCAAACCACACGCAATGATGACCTCACCCTGGACTCATGCTTCTTGGCCGAGGCCGAGGGTGGTCCACATGTAGGCCTAGGTCCCTGAGTTCTGTAGTGTATAGATGAGGTCGGCTGGAGCAGGGTCGACCAGAGTACTTGGCCATATAGTCGAGCTGAGGCTTCATCATGGCCAAATACGAGGCTGAGCTAAATGCTCATAATGACTATTTAATGACTCTGGGGTCGGTTTGGCCGACACCTATATCTGATATAACCCCCTGGATGATAAAAATGTTCCAACTATGCCCTTATCTCAGACCGAATGCGTTGTCGTCCTAGACGAGGGGATATTTTGGTATATCAATTACCCCAAGCCCTTAGCCATCGATGCAATTAAGGTGGATGAGGGGCATTACTGTCTATTTGGTTGTTAAATTGACGAGGGCCTAAGATGATGATTGACACATGTTAATCATCGTGTTATGCTTTCCAAAAATGGTGGCTGATGATGGCATTTGGGACTTTGTGCCCTTATGATGGTTTGCCTCGTGGGTCGTGCGCCGCTTTGATTCCTGTTCCCAATGATGACAAAATATTAAAAAGGTTTGAAACATTATTCATTCTCTTTCTTCTTTGCGCTTCCTTTCTCTCACTAAAACACTTTCGCCATTTTTGTTCCTTGCAAGGCTTGTAGAGTTTTTTAGTGGAGTCTTTGCTTCTTCCCTTCTTATAGGTAACATTCTTTGCCACTTTCTCTCACTTTCATCCATTATTGTGTTGAATTTATGTTTTTTCACCAAAGCTAACAACTTTAGTTTTAATCGACGAGTTTCTAGTCATTCCAGTTGGCATTACCACCATTAATTGGTGGTTTTAGAGTTAGGTTAATGACTATTAGGGGAGTTTGTGACCATTCTTAGTTATTTTGTGGTAGTTTTAGATCAAACTTCCCCCTTTCTGGATTCTTCGATGACACTTCGGTCATCCCTTTCGGCGTGTTGCTTATTCGTTGTTCTTAATTTTCTTGATCATTCTTCCATAAAATGTTTCATTCTTTTGAGTTTGATCTTATGGTCAACTCAGTCAACCACTTAGACTTGTTTGTGAGTTCTCTTCTATTCTCTAAGTCCAGGGTCATCCTTTGAATGTTTCAAAGACTTTACAAATTGGCCGAGGAGTTTCCCACTTTGATAGAGAGGTATTTTATAGATATTCGAATGGTTGAGGAGGAGAATGAGGCTAAACATAGATTCGACCCAGTCTGGGTACGTCCCAACTTTCCCATTCCATTAGCCAAAATCCTACCCACACCATCTGAGACTTTTGGGTCGTCCTATCCTCAAGCCGAGGATCGTAGCCAAGAAGAAACCATGGATGAACAAACCAGAGCATCATCTTCTTTTGGTGTTAGGACGTCTGGGAGAGATGAACCATCAAACATTAACCCCCATGAATAGGCCGAGGGAACAGTTAACCCATAAATTGTCCCTTTGACTGCCAGGTCCCCTATTGAGTTTTAAACCACTTTCCAGATGGTCCCCCAACCTTTAACAATGATAATGAAGATGAAGCCGAGGACGTGGGTGAGGATGAGGATACGAACTCAGGGGTTGAGGACGAGGTTGACACCTCATGTGCCTCGTCTTTCATCTTGTTAGTCAAAGAACGTGATCTCCTTATATGGAGACACTTATTTGTTGTCAAATTCAATGTTACAATGAGGATCCCTGATGAAGATGAAAAGGTTTTCCAAGGATGAGAGGTAGATATTGACATGTATGAATAAATGTTTAGGGTCAGCGTTAGACTGATTCTTCATCCTGCCATAGTCTCCATATTATCTTCTCTTGGGGTTTCTCCTACTCAGTTGCCCCTAAATCATGGAAGATCATCCTTGGGTACATCTCCATTTGGAAAAAAACATTCACTGATGAACCATCAACCATTCTGCTTTTACCTTCCTACAATATCACCTCCTCATCCAAACAGCCGAGATACTTCCATCTAGGTGCTAGGAGGGCTGACAAGAAACTTCTCAACATTGACCAAACCTAAAATTATGACTGAAAGAAGATATTTTTCTCTATATGTGGGGCTTGGGAATTCCCAGTCGAGGTCGACCCATCTGAAGAAGTCCGAGGGTCCCTCGAGCATGGTCCAATCCTTCAATGGCGGCAAGGTTTGACCCTGGCCTCAGCATAGACGAGAGAGATATAGATGACTATCTAAGGGAGTAGGGTAAGAAGGGTTCTCTTCCTAAATTTGAAGACTTAATGACCCCAAAGATCCTTAGAGAGTCTGGCTTGGGGGTTGGCCCTCTGTAAGAATTATATGAGTTATCTATTTACTTCATTTTCTTTCAAGTGTTCCCTCGCATTATTATTTACTTTTGACGTATCATTTAACTTTTACATGTCGGACTTCTAACGTATCTAATGAGCTTTGGGAGATGAGAGCTCCAAGTTTTTTAGCTGGCCTCAGCAAGAAGAAGGGCAAACAACCATAACAGACCCAGAGAAAAAGCATTGTAGGGGGGTCGATTGATGAGGCCTCATGAAAAAGAAAAGAGTCGAAAGTCCCTGTCCACACTCGACCTGACGCTCCTACGAGGGCGAGGGTGGAGGTCCCTAAAATAAAAACCTTTATCCTGAGCTCTTTCTCGTCCTTGGGTGCTTTCTGGTTGGCCAATCTGTCCCAACTTAAGGCCGACCCCACCTCTTTAAGCACTAACATGAAGGCTGTAGAGGTGGTTATGTTTTCAGCTCCATCGGCTACAGACTACGACTTCCTGTCCAAGATGCCCCAACCAAAGTCTATGATTTTGGGATTCACAACCTGGGTAAGGTATCCCCCTCATCTTCTGACCTTTATCATATATGTTTTATTATATCTTATTGCTAACTTTGCCTTGGTATATTGCAATCTGTTTGTGCCTTTACCTTAGCCATGAAATGGATGGCTGAGAATTATTCGAAGTTTCAAGAGGCTGAGAGGGAAATCCAGGTTGAAGCCGACCTCAGTAATTAACTAATGGATTTAAAGGTCGAGCATACAAAGGCCATGGATGATCTTAAACTTCAGCATACTGAATAGTTGAAGCTTAAGGATGATATAATCATGGCCAAGGATGAGGCTCTGGAAAATCAAGCCACCAAATTCAAGTAAGACCTTGATGCAGTTATTAGTAGGGCCAAGGTCGACGTTGTGGAAGCCTATAAACTTTCTGATGAATTTTAGGGCAAGACCTTGAATACTTGGAGAGGGGAATCAATACGGCCTTTCGATGGGTCATCTTGAAATTCGTTAATGTAGTGTCGTCCATACGACCCTTGCTAGAGGCTGCTAAGTTGGACGACCCACTAGTAGAAGAGACTCTTTCTCACGTGGAGTATTAGATGATCGCTGAAGGTATTGGGACATCTGAGGGTCGGCCTTCCACTGCTGTTACCGATAATGCCTTGCCTCGTCATGATGTCGGGGTTTTACCCTCTCCTAATCTAGCCGTTTAGGGTGGTCGTTTGTGGCCTATACCCTCTCTTTTGTATTCTTCTTTATTTTCTTTTGGAAACATATGGGCATCGTCTCTTGATGCATTGTAACATTTTTACTTTCTAATGAAAATATCTTTCATCTCCACTTGTATTTTTATTTTCCATGATTATAATTACTTGTACCAACTAACTTACATACTAATCATAAGTCCTCCCTCGCCTCTTCTGCACACCATCGTCTTAGACGAGGCGATAAATTCACCAAAAATGATGTTTTAGGCATAAGACCTCCCTCCTCTTTCCTGAGAGTGAATGGAGGGTTGTCTCAACAATTCACCCTCATCTTAGCCCAGGGGGAGAGTCCACTAAATTAATGGTGTTTTAGAAACAACCACCCTTAGGTGATCTTAATAACTTTCCCTTCACCAAAAAATGATGTTTTAGGCATAAATCCTCCCTCGTCTTTCTTGAGAGTGAATGGAGGGTCATATAAACCATTCACCCTCATCTTAGCCGAGGGGGAGAGCCCACTAAATTAATGGTGTTTTAGAAATAACCACCCTTAAGTGATGTTAATAACTTGTACTTCACCAAAAAAATTGATGTTTTAGGCATAAATCCTCCCTCATCTTTCTTGAGAGTGAATGGAGGGTCGTCCCAACCATTCACCCTCATCCTAGCCGAGGGGGAGAGTCCACTAAATTAATGGTGTTTCAGAAATAACCACCCTTAAGTGATCTTAATAACTTTCACTTCACCAAAAAATGATGGTTTAGACACAAGTCCTCCCTCTTCTTTTTTAGAGTGAATGGAGGGTCGTCCCAACCATTCACCCTCATCCTGGCCGAGGGGGAGAGTCTACTAAATTGATGGTGTTTTTTTTAATAAATTCCCCTTGATGTTATTGACAATCTATGGATGAGGTTGTCCCCATGCAGACTGTCATATCATCGAAGAGCATTTAAGCTTACTTCACCACGAATGATGTTCTGTAGCTTAATGTGAATTAACAAAAAAAATATTCAAACTAACAAACAACAAGATGAGGGATCAATAGGATATTCTCATTAACATTCCAATCGTGTTCTTTGAAATAAATACATTTATTACAATAGGAAACAAGTAGGACATCAACTACAATCTTATTGATAATACTTTTTTAAATGGTCTGCGTTCCAGGTATTTGAGAAGGGTTCTCTATTAAGATTTTCTAGCCTATAGGTGCATGGGCTAACTTTATCGGTGGCTATGTATGGGCCATGCCAGTTTGGATGAAGCTTGTTAGGTTTTTGCCATGTCTTTTTAAGGACTAGGTCCCCCAAATCTATTGGTCTTTCCTTTACCCTCTGATTGTAAAATCAGGTAGTCCTATGCTGGTAGGTTGCTTCCCTTATCTCGGCATCTTTTTTTCTCTCCTTAATTAGATCAAGATCAAGTCTTCTTCCTTCCACATTTCTCTGAGGTTCATACATTTGAATTCATTTAGTACGAAGTCCAATTTCAATAGGGATGACAACTTCTGAACCATATACCATCATAAAAGTAGTTTCACCCGTAGGGGTTTTCCCTGTCGTCATGTTAGCCCATAGTACAACATATACTTCTTCAACACATCTTCCCTTTTCTTCCTCCATCTTCTTTTTTATCCCATCAAGGATTGTTCGGTTTGTCACCTCAGTTTGCCCATTAGCCTGGGTCCGACCAAGGGTGGAGAAGAATTTCTTGATCCCAACCCTTTCGCAGTATTTTTCCAAGGAAACATTCTTGAACTGAGTACCATTGTCTGAGATTAGGGTGTTGAGGAGACCATATCTACATATGAGGTTCCTATAGATGAATTGTAAGGTCTTCATTTATGTGATTGTGACCATCGGCTCCGATTCCACTCATTTGGAAAAATAATCTATCGCTACAATCAAGTATCGATAATTATTCATAACTCTAGGCAAGGGGCATACTAGGTTAATCCCCCCTACTGCAAATGGCCAAGGAGATGTCATAGAGGTTAGAGGTTGATGAGGAATGGTAGCGAACCTTTGGCACTTATCACATTTCTTCACATATGTTGTAACATGTTTGACCAGGGTTGGCCACCAGTATCCCTGAGTAATGATTCTTTTGGCCAATGACATCCCTCCAATATGGCTAGAGAAAGACCCCTCGTGCACATATTGAAGGGTATATGGTATTGATTCGTATCAAATATTGCATATTTCCACCCATTATCTTTATGCATTCTTGCGCTTTTACGATCCTTAATGCCTATATTTATGCTCATTAACCAGACAACCTTGGATTTTGATAGATACTTATTTTATAGGGGTTAATTGTGCTTTTGTAGGTATTGGAATGCTAAAAGTCAGGATCCATTGCATTTTTGAGAAGTTTCATCACTGGACGCTACTTCAAGGGCATTTTAGTCAATCCATATTTCTTATCCCACTCATGGAAATTCCACAGATGCGTAGTTCATTGAGTTATCATGTCGTGGCCACAAACGGTGCATCGTTTGGAGTTTGGACGAAGAAGCTATGCCCATTTTCATTATAGACTTTTCCCCCTCATCATGGACCAAAGGAGGCCAGGAAACAGAGTAGTGGTCGACCACATCCCTGGGGCCGATCAACCGCGGTTTGTGTTTTTTTTGTGGGAAGGAGACATTACACTTTTGCCTAAGGGACCAATCGACCGCACCCCTGCGACCGGTCGACCGGTGATTGTAGATATTTTGAGATATTTTCTTTTATTTTATTTTTCCTTTATTTTATTTCCCACTTACTATATAAACTAATTTTTGGTTTCATTTTCAGATATCTTGTAATATATTAGGTTTTAGATAGTTTAGCTTAGGGTTTGAGGGTTTTGGAGAGTTTGGCTTGGATTCTTCTTGGTTTGACACCCAATGGGGTTGTAAGTTACACTATCCATCATCCTCTTCCTTTAATATAGTTGTATTTCATTAATTTCTTGCTTTGTAGTGTAATTTAGATGCTTTCTAATTTAGGTTTACATGCTTTGATTTATTTCTTTCTAGTGTAGTTTTACCACGTTGAATTACTGTTTTCCATTTACCGCGTTTTTAATATGCTTTCTAGGTAATTTAAATTAGGTTGTGTTTGAATGGAACTCACTCGGGTTAACACATTGCTTTGCTTGGTGATAGTGTTTACGGGTCTATTTTCGGTGCGTTGTCCTAGTTATTATGCCTAGGAGATTTGACGGGGCATATCATGTATGGCCCATGCTTACGACCTTTCGTGCGTAATTTTCAGGATATTTATTGATGCCAAAATCTTATTAGGCTTTTATGAGGATTTAGGGGCGTGACAACCCTTAGTTCAATTAACTGTCGAAAGGAGACGCATTTGTAATAACACGTCGACCCAAGTAACCATTTTATACAAATTATCTCGGGCAAGGTATATTAGATGCAACCTATAGTTTTTACTCGCTTTGTTAATCTAGTTTAATTTCCCACACCTAGAATAATCTTTCCCTTTCATGCATATTTTCCTTTAGTTTGTAATCACCTTTTACACTTTTATTTCGGAATATTAAATCACTTAAATTCTAACAACTCGTCACTGTGGATTTTCGATACCCGACTTACCGCTATACTTACCCGTTGAGTGTTGTCATAATTTAGGTTTTGTATAGTTCAGGTGAGCCAAATTCAAAACGACCGGTGCGTAGGTGACTCTCGCGCCGCGAAAAAATCCTGTCTATCAAATGGCGTCGTTTCCAGGGACCGGTTTGTTTTAGACTTTATTTGATTTAGTATTTCATAATATTTTCTTTCTATTTGTATTATTTGCTAATATTTTGCAGGACTTCCACATTTGAGCACTTAGAAACACTCGAATTTTTCTCGCGCGCACTTACTTTGTGGAATTCGCCACTTCGAGCCATTTTTTTGGGGTAATCATGTCTTATTCCAATTCTTTCGGTAATACTTGTTATAATTCTCAAAATTCTCGCAAGCCTATGACTTTCGGTGAATACTTAGAATCCCAAAATATAACAAATTCAAATATGACTTTGGGGGAGTATAACGAAAGTCAAAACTTAGGTTATTGGAACTTTGATGATGATGACAATGATTTTAGGCCTTTACCTCCTTATAATAGGAATTTTGAAACCAATTCGAATAGTTTTCAAAATTCCTATCATAATGAGTTTTCGTTTAAGTCCGATGGTAATTTTCAAAGTTCCTTTTCTCATGTATCCGGACATCGTCCTATGACTTTTGGTGAGGGTTTGCGTATGTATGAGAATGAGAAACTTGAAAATCGTTATCGGGAAGAAAATCGTTCGTGGGAACATGAATTGGATTTATATTTTGAGTCCGATGATGATTTTACTTTCGAGACTTTCGAGGTCGAAGAATGTTTTGAACCAAATGAGGTACTTGTGCCTACTTTGGAACAATCCATTCTAGACTTTGCCCATTGCGTAATAGATATTGAAAGTGAGGATGATAGCGACGTAATATCTATTTTCAATGAAATTATTTCTTCTTTGGGTCCCAAAGAAGAACATTTCATTGAAAATGATATTATTTCATTCGAAACTCAAACTCCATGCGATGATAATTCATCTTATGAGTTTAAATTTCTTTCATCCCCATTTTCATTCTCTATTACCACACCGTCTCAGGTACCCGATGATTCGGTTTCAAACTTTAATGTTTTAAACCTTGTCGCCGATGAGGAGTGATTTCTCGAGTCACCCTCCACAATCGCATCCGTGCCTTCGTGTGTGCCACCTCCCCTTCCAATTTCAAAATCATTGGGAGGATATTCGGCTTTTCTCGGTCCCCACATGTTTTTATGACCCGTTTAATCCAAACCCCCCATCTTCCCTCCAAAACTTTTAATTGGCGATGGTTCATTTCTTCCGCCTTACACATGTATTTCGTTGTTCAAACGGAATTCATATTTTTCGAATGGCATGCTTGTATGTGAGGGTACACCGGTTATCCTCCAAAGTCAAATCGTTCTTATGCTATCTAGACTTCTAGTGTATAGTTAGTGTGAAGCCTAAATAGTAGGTTGTATATTGTTAGCTTTCTTTCTTTTTATTCTTTCTTTCTTCTTATCTTAGTCTAGTATAATTAGTTAACTTTTTGTTATTTATTTTCACTATGCTCGGTACTAACTTGTTTTATAGATTCTTTGGACTTGTTCTTATGGTGATCGCTCCAATTTTGGGTAATATCGCTCTTTTCCTCTCTTAACTTGGTTCTTAATTCACATTGAGGACAATGTCAAGTTTTAAGTTAGGAGGTGTGGGATATTCTATCCATTTCGCATGTTTAGTCCATGTTTTTTCTCACATGTTACTTAGTATGCTTTTCTTATAAAAATTGAAATGTTCAAAAAGATTTTCTATCTTTTTCTCCTTTTTTTGGGCATGTTGCCTTTGTTTTCGATGATAAATTTTAATAATTGCCCGATCCAATAGACAGTCCATTGATGCATGTTCTCAATTTTAGAAGTTATTAGACTTTAGTCCTCACCTATTGATATTATGAATAACTTCATGAATTAAACTTTAATCCCATGAGCACATGCACTTTTATGGTTATATTGATTTGGTTTAAGATTTTTATAACTCGATAATCTTTTGTTGCATTGTATATACTTACACAGAGTAAGCTTTGTACCTTTCGTCATTTGTGAGTGTATACACTATTCTTTTCTCATTGAAAACGTCGTTGGTAATATCACTATTCTTTCATTTGATCGTTCATTAATTGAGTTCATACTTGAAATGTGTTGCTTGATCATGATTTTCATATATTGTTTTGATTCGATAATTACGTAAACTTTGTGAATTGATCATAGGCACTCTTTGTTATATCACCCATTTTAGCCTTGACCTTACCCTTATATGTTTACCCTCGTTTACGCTTTTAAGCCTAAATATAGCCTTTCGTTTCATGACCCAATCTCATAACCAACTCCGAATTGGAGTTTTAAACCATACATACACTTTCATACCTTTGTTTGGAATGTTACTTGGGATTGAATGATGTTGTTATGATGTCGGTTGCAATTTAGGCATATGAGAGTTTGAAAGTAAAGAAAAGAGATGTGAAAAAAGTGAAGAAAAAGAGAAAGCAAAAAGCAAAAGAAAACAAAAGAAAAAAATGAGAAAAAGAAGAAAAGAAAAGAAAGAGAAAGTTGTAAATGTTGTGTATAGTGTTCAATAAGCTTTGATTACTCTCCCCGATGATTTATCTAATGCCTTTTGGAACTTGTTTTCCATTTTTGATATTGCCCGCATTTTCTCGATTATCCCGAGTTTTCATTCCGAACACTTTGAATCCGTATATACATTCCTTCATTTCGTACCCTAGCCTAGCCTATATTACAACCCTAGTAAAGTCCTATGTGATCTTAGGTTGATGTAATTTAAAAGTCATAATAGTTTTAATAATCTGTGAAAATACATTTCGCCTCTTTTAGTGTGCGGTATCCTTTCATTGAGATTACAGTTTTTATATAGCATTATTCATTTGTGACATATGCGTGGCCTAGTTTCCATTTGCATTTACTCTTTATGCCCGCATGTTCCGTGTGTTACCTCCCTGTTTCGAGTGAATTCAGTTGATGAGTGTAATGCTCGTGAGGATTGAATATATGCTTGCTTTATTTAGTATCCGGTTTATATAAGTTTTTCGCCAAATCACACTTTGCATGTGCTAGCTCCCCTACCACACTTTAAGGTTTCAATTCTATGAGGTGAATTCTATAATGTTAATGATTTGGACTTTTGTTTGAATTCATTCATTTTGCTAATAATGCGTATGAAATCTTGTTCGCTATTGTTGGGCTTGTCATATGTTGGTTTGGGCATATTTTGAGGAAACCATGTGATGTTTGTGGGTATCATCCTTGAAAACCCTCACGAGATGACACTCGTCTACTAGCGTAACCTAGGGGTTTAATGGCTTATTTCATATGCTAAATGCAATCGTCCTCCCTACGAAAGTGGTATTTATATTTCGATGCATATATACGTCTTGTACCGCCTTCTGTGGTCTGGTTTTGTTTGTTTCATTACTAGGGACTAGCAATGTTTAAGTTAGGGGGTGTGATTCGTATCAAATATTGCATATTTCTGCCCATTATCTTTATGCATTCTAGCGCTTTTATGGTCCTTAATGCCTATATTTATGCTCATTAACCAGACAACCTTGGATTTGGATAGATACATGTTTTTAAGTGGTTAATTGTGCTTTTGTAGGTATTGGAACGCTAAAAGTGAGGATCCGTTGTATTTCAGAGAAGTTCCGTCATCAGATGCTACTTCAAGGGCATTTTAGTCAATCCATATTTCTTATCCAACTCATGGAAATTCCACGGATGCGTAGTTCATTGAGTTAGCATCGTGTGGCCACAAACAATGCGTCGTTTGGAGTTCGGACGAAGAAGTTATGTCTGTTTCTGTTATGGACTTTTCCCCCTCATCATGGACCAAATGAGGCCAAGAAACAGAATACTGGTCGACCGCGTCCTTGGGGCCGGTCGACCGCAGTTTGTGTTTTTACCATGGGAAGGAGATAGTGCACTTTTTCCTAAGGGACCGATCGATCGCGCCCCTGCGACCGGTCGACAAGTGATTGCAGATATTTTAAGATATTTTCTTTTCTTTTTCCTTTATTTTCTTTCCCACTTACTATATAAACCAATTTTTGGTTTCATTTTCAGATATCTTGTAATATATTAGGTTTTAGATAGTTTAGCTTAGGGTTTGAGGGTTTTAGAGAGTTTGGCTTGGATTCTTCTTGGTTTGACACCCAATTGGGTTGTAAGTTACACTATTCATCATACTCTTCCTTTAATATAGTTGTATTTCATTAATTTCTTACTTTGTAGTGTAATTTACATGCTTTTTAATTTAGATTTACATACTTTGATTTATTGCTTTCTAGTGTAGTTTTACCGCGTTTAATTACTACTTTCCATTTACCGCATCTTTAATATGCTTTCTAGGTAATTTAAATTAGGTTGTGTTTAAATGGAACTCACTCAGGTTAACACGTTGCTTTGCTTGGTGATAGTGTTTACGGGTCTATTTTGGGTGCGTTGTCCTAGTTATTACGCCTAGGAGATTTGACGGGGCATATCATGTATGTCCTGTGCTTACGACCTTTCGCGCGTAATTTTCGGAATATTTTTTTACGCCAAAATCTTATTAGGCTTTTATGAGGATTTAGGGGCATGACAACCCTTAGTTCAATTAACTGTCGAAAGGAGACGCATTTGTAATAACACGCCGACCCTTGTATCCATTTTATACAAACTAACTTGGGCGATGGATATTCGACGCAATCTATAGTTTTTACTCGCTTTGTTAATCTAGTTTAATTTCCCTCGCCTAGAATAATCTTTCCCTTTCATGCATCTTTCCCTTTAGTTTGTAATCACCTTTTACACTTTTATTTCGAAATATTAAATCACTTAAATTCTAACAACTCATCTCTATGGATTTTCGATACCCGACTTACCGCTATACTCACCCGTTGAGTGTAGTCGTAATTTAGGTTTTTGTATAGTTCAGGTGAGCCGAATTCAAAATGACTGGCGCGTCGGTGACTCTCGTGCGGAGGCAAAACCCTGTCTATCAGGTACCTCATATGGATTAACACACCTGAGTAAAGGGAGCAAAAATCCCTTTTTGTACAAAGTATCCCCTATGATTATGAATCTTGCAGCTCTGTACCTTAGCTTTTTCCTCTCGGAATTTGACTCTAGTATCTCCCCCTCTTTAATATATCTGAATAGGGGATCCACCCATGAAGTTTCCATGTTTATATTTTGGCAAGACATAAGTGTTTTGTCTTCTTCAATAGTTTGCCAAAGTAAGATCTCTACCGGCATTGTTCTTCGAATATCTATTCTTGTTACTGAGGCTAAAATCGCAAGCTCATCGGCTCGGCCATTGTCCAGCTGAGGTATCCTCTTCAGCTTCACCTCAATGAATCTTTTCAGCATCAACTTTAATCTCTGTAGATATTTGGCCATTCTCTCGTCCTTGGCCTCATATCCCCCAAGATCTAATTCACAACCAATCTAAAATCACTGTGGACTAAGATATGGCTGACACCAAGTACCCAGGACAAAGAGAGATCGGCTATAAATGCTTCATATTCAAACTCACTTTTGAAAACCTTGAAGCTAAATCTCAGAGCATACTCGATGTCTGTGCCGTCTGGTGCCGACACTATTAATCCGGCACCGCTATCATTTTCACATGATGACCCATCAATGAAGAGCTTCCATACAACGTCGGCCTCTAAGAAGTTTCCCTTTGATATGGTTCCCTGCTTGAAGAGATATCTGCCCTCTTCATTCTCAGCTACCTTTCCTTAACTATTCTTATCTCAGCCACATCCATAGACGTGCTGAAACTTCTCTCTGGCGTGCTATCGTGATCTCAATTTTATCCTTTTCAACCTCAGCCTCATCCCATGTAAACTCAGCTACAAAGTCTGCCAATGCCTTCACTTTGATTTCCACCCTTGGCTGATAAATAACATTAAATTCTCCTAGCTCAATTGCCCAAGCCATCTGTCTCCCTCATTTCTCAGGTTTGTGGATGACCTGTCTGAGTGGAGAGTGAGGGAGGATGATTATGGAGTGAGCTTGGAAGTACGATTTCATTTTTCTATAAGCGTGAATTAAAGCATAAGTCAACTTCTCCATCCTAAAATATCTCTGCTCAGACCCTTGGAGGGATTTATTATTGAAGTTCACTGGCTTATGTACCCCATCCTCTTCTCTTACGATAACAACACTAATAGTCGACTTCGAGATGGCTAAGTACACATATAACTTTTCTCCTTGGATTGACCGAGATAAAAGTAAGGGGGAGATGAGGTAGGAATTAACTTCTTTGAAGATTTATCACATTCCTCATTCCATTCTAAAGCTTTTCTGAGGACTTTGAAAAATGGAATACATTTATCAGTAGCTCTAGAGAAGAAGATATTGAGGTATCCACTCATTCAGTAAGTCTCTGAACATCTTTGATAGTCTTAGGTGTCTTCATTTCCAGCAAAGTTTTTATCTTCTCTAGATTGTCTTCTATCCCCCTTTGGTTGACAATGAATCCCCAAAACTTTCCAGCTCTGACCCCAAATACACACTTGGTCGGGTTGAGTTTCATTCTATACTTATCCATGGCGTCAAAGGTTTTCTCAAGGTCGTCTACACGAGTGTCGTCCTTCAGACTCTTCGTCAGCATGTCATCCACATAAACCTCCATGGAATTTAAAATTTGATCCTCAAACATCTTATTCACCAGACGTTGATATGTAGCCCCAATATTCTTCAGACCGAATGGCATGACTTTGTAGAAATACGTACCCTTGTCTGCAATGAAAGATATTTTCTCTGAATCAGTCGGGTCCATGAAGATTTGGTTGTATCCAGAATATGCATCCATAAAGCTCATCAGCTCATGACCTGCTGTGGCGTCCACCATCTGATCAATATGAGGAAGAGAAAAACTTTCCTTGGATTAAGACTTGTTCAGATCGGTAAAGTCCATGCACATTCTCCACTTCACATTGGTTTTTGGCACTATGATGGTATTGGACAGCCATTCTGGGTAGATAACTTCTCTAATGAACTCGACTTCTTCAAGTTTCTTTACTATGTCTCTAATAACGTCATACTTTTCACGAGAGTAAATCCTTCTTCTCTGTTTAACTAGCTTGGCATCTTCCACTACATTAAGTTTGTGACATATGATCTTAGGGTCAATACTTGGCATGTCTACACGACTCTAGGCAAATGTGCTCTGTCTTCTCTTCAGCAAATTGATTAGCTCATTTTTTTTTATCTCAGGCTTTAGGGATTTATCGACCTGGATGGTTTTTTTTGGCTCATCATCATCGAGGATAATGGATTCTACCTCTTTCGCGGCCTCTCCCTTTTTTAGCTTTATCTCATCTCTTGGATCAAGAGTGTCGATGTTGTAAGTGGTAATTGCCTTCCTATGAGCCTCTCTTTCCTCAGCAGAGTTGAAGTAGCATTCACATGCCGACGTTTGGTCACCCTGAACTTACCCTACTCCATAAGGAGTAGATAATTTTATCAGATGGTGGACCGTTGAAGGCACAACCTCAAACTATTTAAGGGTCACTCGTCCCAGTATGAGGTTGTAAGTTGAGAAGACATTTTCATTTATGAGAAAAAAGTTTATTTTTTTGGTTAGCCACTTAGGCCACTCATCCCCCATTCTCACTTCCATCTCGTACATTCCCAAAGGATTGACTTTCTCTCCACTGAAGACGATCAGGGGATGATGGCCAGAACATAACGCCTGTTAAACTTCCCCCATCAACTAGGATCCTCTGCACCTCACATCCATGCACCCTAGTTGTGATGACGAGAGGGTCATCATATGGAGCTAGGATACCCTTAAAATCAAGTTGTGAGAATCCGCCTATGAGGGTGTCCATGTATACCTTCTTCCTTTTCTTAGATTTCACATCAATTAAAGCCGAGTGCACAATGTCGGTCTTTGTTACTGCCTTTGCCTCTGCCACATGAGCTTTTTGATCGGCTACCTCAGAGCCTCCTCCTGCTAGTCCCCCACAGATCGTACCCACACCAAAAGAGATCATGTTCACTCTCTTTACTGGGCCATTGTTGTCCTTTGGTGGGAGATCCGGGTCATCATCGTCATCGTCTCAGGGATTATCATGCTTAGTAGGGGCATCTTAACGGCACTTGTCATTCCTTATCTTCCTTGGGTCAGCTCGGCCACCCTGTGAATCATCTTTATCTACATACTTCCTTAATTTTCCTGCTTTCAGCATTTTCTCAATCTCGTCTTTTAATGCAAAGCATTTGTCAGTCAGATGGTCGTGGTCTTGATGGAATTCACGCCACAAATTTTTGTTCCTCTTGTGAGGAGGAGACCTTATCTTTTCTGGCAACCTTAAATACCGATCGCTATTTATCTCATTGAGGATGTGTTCACAGATTACAGTCAACGGAGTGTAGTCTGCAAACTTATCGTCTGCTGACCTTTTCTTCCCATCTTTGTTCTTTTTCTGAAACTTGTTTCCACTGTTGTTTCCTTTTTCATCCTCATACTTAACAGCCATTGCTTCCTCAGCATTCATGACCTTTCCAGTTGTTGCCAGCAACTTGTCTATTGACTTGGGAGGTTCTTCAATAAGCTTCCATAGTATCTTTCCCTTTTGGAGACCTCCGATGAGGGATATCATAACTATTCTTTCTCCATTGCCTCCTCTGGTAGGATGGTTGCTGGTACTGAGGTCATCGGACGTGTTGTTATCGATGAGGCTGAGGAGACATTTGGCCATTGATGTCGTCACTATATGATAAAGCCGAAAACTAGGCCTCCTATGCCAACCCCCAAGCCGAGTCATAATACATCTTTGTTTGATGATTGTTAAGGTCGGCCTTGACCGAGTGTTGTCTGATGAACCATCTCTAGAGGATCGTTGATTGTGACCAATACCCCTCTTCTTGTAATTCTTTTTTGTTATGTTGAGTGTGTTTTCTTTTGTCTAGTTATTTTAGTATCTTCTCATTTTAAGTATGAGATCACCAAGTTAATGATGTTTCAGATATGAGGCCGCCAAGTTAATGATGTTTGTCTCAGTTCACCAAGTTAATGATGTTTCAAGATATGAGGCCACCAAGTTAATGATGTTTATCTCAGTTCACCAAGTTAATGATGTTTCAAGATATTAGGCCACTAAGTTAGTGATGTTAACTCTCATGTCACCAAGCTAATGATGTTTCAACATATGAGGCCACCAAGTTAATGATGTTAACTCTCATGTCACCAAGTTAATGATGTTTCAGATATGAGATCACCAAGTTAATGATGTTTGTCTCAGTTCACCAAGTTAATGATGTTTCAATATATGAGGCTACCAAGTTAATGATGTTAACTCTCATGTCACCAAATTAATGATGTTTCAAGATATGAGGCAACCAAGTTAATGATGTTAAATCTCATGTCACCAAGTTAATGATGTTTCAAGATATGAGATCACCAAGTTAATGATATTTGTCTTTTTAACCAGCCAATCATTTTTTAACCATGATATCACCAAGTTAATGATGTTTGTCTTTACTCTTCTCGTACTTGACCGAGATGAGTATAACTAAATAAATAATTTTTCAAATTTGAAATTCACCAAATTATGGTGTTAGATCACATCTCCTCTCATCGTTTTGAGAGTGTGTGGATGAGGGTTATCTCATCCATATACTGTCTTTTAGCCGAGAGGAGCATAAAATGATTTTTGAATTTGGATTCACCAAATTATGATTTTCTTCCACGTCCCCTATTGTCGTCTTGAGAGTGTATAGATGAGGGTCGTCTCGTCCATATAATGTGTTTTCACCGAGAGGGTTTCTAACCAAAATGATTATGTTTTATAGTTTAAGACAACTTGAACCATGGAGTTGAAAACTTCGTATAAAAAGAATATGATAGAACACATACCATTTTTCATTGACTTTTGTGGTGATACAAATAGTTGAGATATTAAAGCTCACTTGAAAGGGGTTACGTTTTACAACTAAAAGACAATTGATGACTATCTGTTGCTATCGGCTTCATACATAAAGATGTGGATGAGGCTCATCAGCTTGTGCCCAACAGCTGAATTGTCAATGGTCATATACATCAAAGGAGATTATTTCAGCCAACCTTTTAGGGCAACATCCTTTGGTGGGAGATCGGGGTCGGCTTCATCATCATCATCATCAGATTCATCATCTTCTTTATCAGCATGTCGTCTCGTTCTCTCATCTCTTTTTCCACCTTTCCTCTTTCGTCCATCCTCATTGGGACGAATTCGATCAACGTACTTCCGAATCTTCCCTTATTTGAGCATATTTTCAATCTCATTTTTCAATGCAAAGCATTTATCGATGGTATGGATGTGATCTTGGTAAAAGTATTACCATTTACTTTTGTCCCTCATATGGGGAGGGGCTTTGAGCTTCTCGGGCCAACTCAGAGATCTATCATCTTTTATTTCATCCGGTACCATATCTGGGCTGATCATCAATGGATTATAATCAGCGAACTTATCATTCGTCGACCTCTTCTTATCATACTTATTCTTTTTTCTAGAATTTGCCTTCAGAGCTTGTTCCCTTCTCATCCTCATACTTAGCAGCCATTGCCTCTTCAGCATTCATAACCTTTCCAGCTGTTGCAAGCAACTCGTCCATTGACTTAGGAGGGTCTTCAACTAGCTTCCACAATAACTTTTCCTTCTGAAGGCCTCCTATGAGGGTTGTTGTAGCTATTCTTTCCTCGTAGTCTTCCACTTCCAGCTTCTCTTTGTTGAACCTCGCGATGTAATCTCTCAGACTCTCATTCTTCCCCCACTTGACATAAAGAAGATGAGTCATCTTTTTTTGAGGTTTGACCCCAAAGAAAAAGTTATGGATAAATCACTCGACCAACTTCTTGAAGCTCTATATAGAGTTCTTTGGAAGTGAGGTAAACCAGACGTGAGCAGCCCCTGTCAAAGTGCTTGAAAAAGCATGACATCTTATCTCGTCTGAGATGGAATAGATATCAGCTGCTGATTGATTCATTTCAATGTGGTGGAAAGTATTAGTGCTTCCATCATATCTGGGAGTTACCACAAGAAACTTGAACTTAGCTGGGGTTGGGAAGTTGATTATCTTTGCAACGAATGGTGAGCCCTTTGAGTACCCCCTCTGCAGAGAGTCTCGGCTCTTCAAAATATCCTCGATCTTGTCGCAAGACTTTGAATTGAATCATTTTGGGTTTTCACAATGTCGTCCTGGCCAAGGTTGTCCCCTTCCACCTCCAAGGGCTGTACTGAAGGTTCCCCTACTATCGAGTGACGTCAGCTATTGACTTCCCCCTAAACTCCATCTCGGCCATGTGGGGGTCGGCCATGATGGGTTCGGCAGTCGACCCCTTCTCTCCTAGACCCAGTAAGGATTCTTAACCTATTTGGGTTGGCCATGTTAGGGTCGGCATTCAGGTTATTGACTTAATCGATCCTTTCAAAGGCCAACCCTCGGCTTAGTCGATCAAATATTGAACATCTTGGGAGAACATTAGGATTCTGTCTCATACACCTTCCTCGGCTCTCTTGGAGGGGTCGTACAATATTATTGGAAATATCATATGACTCCCAACATTCTACTAGAGCATCATCAACCTCCATATCGCCATACTGGTCCTTAGGTCAAGGATGACCTTGCCTCCCCAGGCGTAAACGCCTAGGGTCAGCAATGTCCCTCCGCCACTGGAGAGGAGGCAGAACCTTACGTGGTGCCTGGGGTGGTCCCCTAGCTTCTTATTGTCCTTGTGCATCTGCCGGAGTAATCATCTCCGATGAGACTCCTGGTGCACTTATCATCATGTTTTGGCTAAGAGTAGAAAACCGCTCTTGCATCACTTGCTGGCTGGCCACCATGGATTTTAAGGCTGATGCCACCTCAACCATCTCGGAGAGAGGTCGTGCTTTACTGGAACTAAGTCCTCCACCACCAGCTAGTGGAGGAGGTGGTGGTACTTCAGGTTCCATGTGTTGTCCTGAAGTTTGGGCTGTGATTAAAATACTGGTGAGCATTAGAACCTTATTGGATCTCTTTCAGTGGTGAACAACTCCTTGCAAGGGGGAGTGTTGGTTCACCACCAGAGTCTTTAGTAAGGCCAAGCTACAAAAAAGAAAATAGATGAAGCTTCTTGTTCCCACAGATGACACCAAACTGATGATGTTATGAACAACAACACCAGATCAAGGTGTTATTGAGCTCAAACAAGTATAACAATGGAAGCAAGTAAGCAATGTAAATATAAAAGGAGATGAGGAGAAGAGGAGAAACACACCAATACAAGTGGTTCAGCCTATTTAGGCCTACGTCCATTGTGCAGGTGAGTGACCTTCACTATAAAATAAGGGCTCTAATGGACTTGTGATACAATACACTCACTTTCTCTCTCTAATATACATTTTGGCAGAGTTTCAGCTAGGATTTGTCATCCTCCTTACAAGGTAGGAGAAGACCAATATATATAGTGCGTGGAGGGTGTAATGTACTCCCCAAGCATGCAATGTGCATGTGTGTGATGATCTGGCCAATCTCCTTTGGACACCTGGTCGTGCCACACGTAGATAGTGATGATTAAATATTCCCTCACGTGAGGGAATGATCTTGTTATAACGGTTTAGTTCACGTGTTTCCTGAGTTCCATGCGCACTGATCCACGCGTCTCCCAACCCATGCGCAACGATGACCTCACCCTCGGTTCATGCTTCTTCGCCGAGGTCGAGGCTGGTCCTCATATAGGCCTAGGTACCTGAGTTCTGTAGTGTATGGATGATGTCGGCTGGAGCAGGGTCGGCCATGGTACCTGGCCATATGGCCGAGCTGAGGTTTCATCTTGGCTGAATACTAGGCTGAGCTGGATGCTCATGATGACTGTTTAATGACTTTGGGGTCGTCTTGGCCGACCCCCATCTCTGATATGCCCCCCTGTAGGGAAATAATGTTTCAACTATGCCCTTGTCTCAGACCGAATGCGTCGTCATCCTAGACGAGGGGATATTTTGGTATATCAGGTACTACGTAGAGGCTTCCCACCCTCGAGAGGTAGGTGTGGCGCTGACTATTCCTATATCACCGCTGTGTATAGGCCGTATACAGGTAACCTGCATTGGGACTGCCCCCAATGTATGTGTATTTTGTGGTGTTCGCTTAGGATGCCAGGATTCCTTCAGACTGTCTGATTTGGATGTTAGGATTCCCTCGGACTTGCCGATAGAGCACGAATTAGACACCAACGGTAAATGCCCTTGTGTGTCACATATATGGAAGGACATGTATTATTAATTCACTGGATACTATGGAAATAAATTTTAATGTCTAAGAATGCGAACTTAGATTAAAATTGTGATCCTATATTGCATAGTAGATATCCATGCTTATTTTGTGGAAATTATGGGACTAGAAAATTATGAAAATTGATAGCTAAATGTAGTCGGCACACTTAAATCATTTAGTCAATTTATTTAAAATTGACACATAGTTGTAGTTATTATTTGGGGACTTTTGGGATGCGAGACATGTCACATTTAGATGAGAGGTGATGTGTAATATTCATGTGAGTGTTCAAAGGGGTAATACTTATTTTTGCATCGACTGTATTATTGCAGCAAAAATTAATTGCGTTAATTCTTGCACACCTCGGGCTCTGACCCAAATTATAAATTTTTCCCCCCAGGTGCTCCTAGACAGGGATAGTCGGATTGTGCTGTGGCAATCCCGCGATCTCGCTTACTCTCCAGATTCAGATTGAGTCTTCTTCTAGCATAGGTGCTTTTCAGATTTCGTTATTTATTATTTGGAATATTTGTAAGGGAATAAGCCCGATACTCTTTTAGTTCATGTCTGTTGGGATTTATTATGTTAGCAGCTGGATTTCATCATTATTATTATTATTAGTAGTATTACTACTACTACTACTACTACTACTACTACTACTACTACTACTACTACTACTACTACTACTACTACTACTATTATTATGGTCGTGTGGATTATTGGATCATTGTGTATGTATTCTTCATTTATAAATGCCGAAGTTTTGTCGAAAAAAAAAGAATTTATTTATATTTACTATGGTACTGAGAATGATATTAATTAATAAGCAAGCCATATCTTCGGCGTATCATGACTGGCCAACCATTACGTGAGAAAATAGGGGTTGTTACAAAATCCTAAAAACTCTAAAATACCAAAATATGTAAATATAAAAAACAAGAATTTTTTCCAAAGAAAAACAGAAATTGCTAATATTTATTGGAAAATATACTAAAATACCCAAATAAAAAAATGGTATCCGTATACACACACACACACACACACACACACACACACACACACACAAAGTTATATATATAATTTTCAGAAAATATATATAAATAAATTTTCCAGAAAAAAGAAAAAAAATAGCCCTGCCCCCCACCCCATCCCACCCCAGCCCCTCAACCCCAGCGCCGCCCAACCAGCCCCTGCCCCCACCCACCCTAGGACCTCCCCCCCCCCCCCCCCCAACCCCAGTCCTCACCCTAGCTAGTCCCCCTCTTTTGCTCTCACTAGCCGCTGCCCCAGCCCCTCGCCAGATCTATTCTCATGTGTGTGTGTTCGTGTATGTCTCTGTGTGTGTGGGGGGGGGGGGGGGGGAAGAGAGAGAGAGGAAGAAGCGCAGAGAGAGAGAGATCGTGGAGATCTCGTGTGTATGTGTGTGAGAGAGAGAGAGAGAGAGTTTAGGTTTTTAAAAAAATTAAAATACCCTCTGAAATTACCAAGTTACCCTCACTAAAACTACATGTGCAACTCACGTGACATCACTCCCACCAAAAAAGAGACTGCCGTCACATTTTTGGGTTGATTGCACTGTCAGTGCTAGTATAGGGTGTAAATTAAAAAAAATTGAAAGTATGTGGTGAAAAGTGAAAAGAGAGTCAAAGTGTAGGGGACCCTGGTGTAATTAACCCCAATTTAAAGCTAAATGTAAAGTTCTGATTTAAGTGTTGTAACATTACAATGTAACTATTGTAACATTTAAAAGTTGAATTGTAATTTAACAAAAAAAAAAAGTTGAATTGTAACCAAATGTGACTCTTTAATGGTAAATGGTATTTAACATAAACTTGTATCATTAAATGTAATATAGTATTTTAATGTATAACAACTATTATTTTATTTTTCTAGAGTTTAATATTAAATATTATGCTCATTTTATAGACCTCCATGACCATGAGAGGATTCAAAAAATATAAACTTAATAAAAAAATCTGTAATATCGATGTTATAATACTTTACAAAAAATTAACATTAAAAATAATAAAAGGAACATTCATTACCAAGAAGATAATTAGAAAATGAGGATTAAAATTGTAAATGAAATGTTTATTGTCCTATATTCATAATTAATATTACTTTAAGTTCTAAAAGTGTATAATCTATTGTGTTAATGCATGTGCATCTAATGGAATCTTAAATTTAATGAAGTTGGAGATTAACAAGTATTTAACGAGCGACTTCTTTGACATTATCTTAAGACAAAGAAAGCAACAAAGAGAAAGGTACACATCTTTCAAGTGGAAGAAAAGAAAAATAAATAAGAAAAAAACGAAAGGACAAAAAAGATGTATTCCAAAAGCAGGTAAATTAGTTAATGAATACTAAAAGGAAACCTTAACTAAAGTGAAGAAGATCGCTAAATTGATGCAAATCTTTCCATTCTTTATAAATAGACTTCTAGTAATGGTCCAAAACCTAGGGAGTCCCAAAGCCCAGGATTGATAAGATCAGATTCCCACTAAAGCAAGACAGGGAATCTCAACACAAGTGGGGCTTTTAAAGAAGTATCAGATTTTGTTTAAATCTTCAAAAAGCCCCCTTCATAAATTAAGTGCCTTCACCCACTTGTTAGGTTGCCTCTGTTCAATACACTAGTTTTTTAGATACCCCTGACTTCCAAATCTTCCATCATCTTTTTATCCACAGCAGGCAGTATTATAATAGTCATTTTATGAAAATTTTACTTACTCAAACTTTAGAGTTAATTCCCTTATATTTATTTGTCCGACTTTGGATCATATTTTTTTGTATCATACCACGTGGTGTCCGGACCATCTCTGACTTTGGTTCATAAACTCTAATTTCGAAGCATTAGACTTTAAGATTAACGAATTTTTCAGTGTGGTAAAAAACAAATTGTACATGATTAAAAAAGTGGACGAAAAATGATCATGCGCATAATAAAATTGGTTCATCACAATCAAAAAGGTCATTTTTCCTCCTTAATACCATGCAATACTGGAGAGAGCTTGATTTGAATGCGAAGAACCAATTTTAATATTTGCGCATCATTTTTGTGGGTTCGACCTAGTTGTTAGTGATGGCGGGGATATCACTGTGGCGGTATGTTACAAATTTTTTAGTGTGTGTTGTAAGTTTGGTGGTTATGGGACTATTTAATTTAAGCACAATGCTTTGAATATTGTTTGAAACTATAATGGACCACGTTTTACACATATGTACAGTGGCGGACCCAGAATTTCTAGTCAGGGGGTGCGCATTTTTTTTACAAAGGGCAGGGGTTCGGGGCCGGGAGCCCCTAAAGCGATTTTTTTTTAGGATCGTTTTTACTTTTTTTACAAATTTTTAACCCTAAAAATGTTAATATATATATTCACCCATTTTTTGCTCCCACTTTGTTTGCAGACTTTTTTTAAAATACGTCAACAAAATAATTAAATAACAATAAAAAAAAAATCAACATATTTGCCCTAAATTTGAAAATATATTCCAAATTATGTTTCAACAATTAAAATTAGCAAAAAATGAGAAAACTAATATAATCACGGAATAGGCAACAACCCAATAATAAAAAATCAATACTTCTATTTTTAAAATACTAATAAGCCAATACCCAACAAATCTATATTTTCAAAAATTTAAACAAATATAGGCACAACAATTAAAAGTAAATTAAAAAAAAATTGAGCATTTAAACTAATTTAATATTTAACAATGAACATAAAATTAACAGCATACACCCATTGAGCTTGAACTTAAAAATTAAATGAAAAATTAAATTGTGAATCTATGAACTGAATGAACTGGAAAATAAAACATTAGGCATGTGTTTTTGAACTAAATGAACTGGAAAAAAAAAGTTACCTGCTGTGTGTGCGAATCTATGAGGAGAGGGGAAGGGAAGATCTCTAGCCGGAGTGATGGAGGGAGGGGGCGGGCGACTGTCGGAGCATCGAGAGCCTCTCAATCTCATTTGGTACCCGCTGCATTTAACAGCCATGGGGAATGCGCTGATTTCAGTTTAGGTAGTTGCAGCAGTGATTCTCGGATGCGTTTTGACGAGGGTGAGAGGGGCGATCCGGCGAGTGGGAGAAGCTGGTCGGCGAGAGGGTAGAGAAAGAATTGAATAGGATAGGGTTTTGTTTTACAGATAACGAACGATCGTTTAAGTTATTTTAAAGTTATTACATTTCCCCCCCTTACCTTTAGAATAGCAGAACCTTACTGCCTTTCACGCTAAAATATTACATATAGGTCCCAATTTTTTTTTCTTCATATATTTCGAAAAAAAATTCCCGAAACTCGGGGGGCGATCGCCCACCTTCGGGACCTCCTAGGTCCGCCCCTGCATATGTACATCTTCCTTAAGGTCGTGTATAAGTGTTGGTACAATTTATATATTATAATTAAAAATCACACCGGAGAGCTTTATAGAGAAATCGAAAAATCAATATAATATTTTTATGTTAGTCTCCTGCTCAAAATGAATTATTACCTTATACGATTGTTGCAAATATGAACCACGTGGTATTAAATCCAAATATATTATGCACATTAAAAATAAACAATATTACCTTACTTGTTGAAAAAGCTTTGGAAGACGATTCATGGGTTGATCCGCAACAAGGTCAATCTCTTTACAACGTTTCGCGACTCTATCCTTTTTATGCAGGTAGCATACAATCACATTGTTCTCAGGATAAAACAAACTCAAAATCTCATATATTTAATATAATTATGCAATGTCGTTATATGATATACTAACACCCATTCTAAATAAATTGCTCAATATTTTGGGGAACAACATTGGTTTTGCAATGATAAAAAATTTCTGACAGATGAAAATATTTACACTCTCAGAGAGAGAGAGATTTCTCTATTTTTTTAACCTAAAACTTTCTATTTTTCTTCTTTCCATATCTTACCAAACCAAGCTCTCTAACAACATCTCACTCACATCTCTAGTTGGGTGTAGTCCTCAAGTCAACACATTATAACCATGTGCTTCTATCCCAGTATGAATACTCTAAGGAATTTGCCCAAAATTATCATAGCATATGACCACACTTCCACATTCACATATGTCAGTCTATCAAGAATACTTATGTAGCTAGGTATCCCACTCAAAATAGAGCTATAGATATTCATTAAGAGTTATAAATAATTCAACTTTACATCACTTTATAATATTATGCTCCATAGGGATGGACTCGGATTAAAACCCCACATACAATAAGTAGCATAATTCAACCTATATCACTTGTGACTTGTTATTACCCTTTGAACCTATTTCTTGGGATCTCTAGTCTATAAGTTAGGTTACCACCACAAGTTATTCAATATCAACGAGCTTTAGTTCCAGCCCTTTCTAGGCGTTTCACACCTTCTTATGCACTAGTCCTTTCATCAAATGATAAATCGGGTTCATTAGTCATAAGTTCAAATCTTCAGCATTAAATAAGAATTAATCCTTAAATTAATACATGCTTCATACTTTCAAGTACAACCGATTAAAAAAATACGTGTTCATCAATCATAAGTTCAAATTTTCAAAGGTCCAAAAGCCACATGTATATTACACAATCTATTTGTTAAAGAAATGAAACATACGATTTTTCATACATTATTTTTCATAATGTATAAGATAATATTTCGTCTTAGAGTTTAAACCTCTATTATAAATCATTTAACTAGAATATCTTTACTAAAGTAAAAAATATTTTTGCACTAAACTCAATGATGATAAAATCCTCTAATTATTATTATTATTATTATTATTATTATTATTATTATTATTATTATTATTATTATTATTATTATTATTATTATTATTATTATTATTATTATTATTATTATTATTATTATTATTATTATTATTATTATTACGACATATGAATTCTATTTACTCAATATGAAGTCCGATATATGAGATCTCTTCTCATCATTTTCATATGCATGAGGTGCAAAGTATTATATATAATTTCTATAAGTTGCACAAATAATTACAGAAAAATCATACTACCTTATATAATTTCTAGAAAATTCATCTTTCATTTATGATCCTAAAATATTCTTAGAATTTCATAACCTTCCAACTTAAAACTACTAACATATACAAAAGATTTAGAATCTCTTTGCAATAATGACGTGGTTCAAATTTGTAAGAAAATGTTTAGATTCAAAAAATTTCATTCAAAAACGTCAACTTTGAAATTTCACCACGACCAAATCACTTATTGAAAATTTATGAAATTTTATAAAATTTGTAATCTATGATTTTAGTTTTATTCAAAATTTGAATCACTAAAAAAAATTAAGTATAAGTTAAGATAAACTCATTTTACTACAAGTTGTCCAAAAATTTCAACACCATGTATCAGATTTGTAAAAATCATAATAAAAGATATACAATTTATTTTTTAGAAATTTCAAAGTCTACTAATCATAATCTCATCATATTATATGCACGCCTAAATTACGAAATTTCAGCTTGTATATCATAAAAACTAAGATGATATGCCAACAAAATTCATAATATAAAATTTCAGATTTTTCTTTCCATCATATATTAGTTTTGTGTGGTTGAAAACTACCAATTATACTTTCACGTAAATACTTAAAAAAATATTTAAAAAATTTTCTTTGTAATAAACATAGCGCAAGGAGCGAATGTTTATTATTTACTCTTATAATCCTTATATCAAATTTTAATTTGATTTCAAGTTTCAAATTTTAATTTGATTCCAAATGTCAAATGTTCATTTGATTTCTTAACCACAATTGGCTCCATATGAATTGTCTAAAAATGTTTTACAATTAAATTTCCAATAATAGTATATTATGTGAAATAACATTTTACATTCATAACTAGAAAAAGGATTAACTTATTTAAGAGTTTTCCACGAATGGTTTCATTGTTGTTCAAATTCTAATTTCTCATGAAATTATTGATCGATTCACGATTGATATAAATACTGAAATTTATATTTTTTTCATCTCAAAATATAATATTTGGAAGTCTGGGGCTAAACTGTAATTTTTAGATGTATAAGGCCAAAATTTATATTTTTCATAAACTATAACGGCAAATTGGTAATTGAACTGAAGCAAATAATCCAATCTTCTTTATCCAACGATTTGCAACTAATCAAGTGATAACTTGTGGAAGTGTTTATTGTTAATTTCTAGCAGAAACTTTGTTCGCCTTTTCTTTCTTTCTTTTTTTAAATTTTGGATATCAGAAAAATAATCATATAAGGCCACATGATTTATTTTTATGTCTGCATGGAAGATATAAAACGTCCTAAAAATTGTTGGTACAATTTATATATTGTAATTAAATTCACCCCAGATAGATTTAAGGAGAAATTAAAAAATGAAAATGATATTTTTTATGCTAGTCTAGTGCTCAAAATTTAATTTTTATCACATACGATTATCACAAATATGAATTGCATTGTATTGATTCCAAATATATACTGCACATTTTGTTGAAAAATCGCAGTAAACGATTTCTTGGGTTGAGTCACGGAATATGTCACTCTCTTTAAGATGTTTCGTGACTTATGTGCATGCCGTGTACAGTCACACCGTTTACAAGATAAAACAAGCCCAACATTGTAGTTAAATGACATGTTAACACCCATTCCAAATACATTGCTCAGTATCTGAAAATATTTTGGGGAACAACATTGGTTTTGTAATGATAAAAAATTTTGGCAGAGGAAAATATTTTTGGTCTGAGAGAGAGAGAGAGAGATTTCTGTGATTTATTTTGAACCCAAGACATTCAATTTTGGTTCCTGCCATCTCTAACCAAACAAAGCTTTCAAAGTTCCTTTCATATTAAGCTCCTTTTATGTAGCTGCGGAATTCGATAATTGTGGTCCGAAAGTAGAGAATGAGTGGACACATAAGTTGTGATAATGGGTTGAAAAGATAAGTGAGGATAATGGGTTGAAACAATTGTCTCCCACTTGTTATTAAAATACAACTGACAACACTAAGGACCTCTTTTATTTGTTTGTGTTGATTTTATTGACAAAACATCGTACGTGTCTGGGTATAAGTGTATCTACTCATAATTTTGTCATGTACGAAATAATTTCATGACGAATCAATTCGTTCCATGATAGATTTAGAGTTTTCGGTATAATATGAAAACATTAGCAAAGTATTAACCTACAAAATGAATTGATAAACTTTTTTTATTTGGTAATCATATGAGGAACTTTGGATCAAAAGGATTTAGAATGTTTTATATAAAAATTTCACAAATTTTCAAAGTCTTTTAAAGACAATGACTTCGTTTGTGCGAAGTCATTATAACAATGTTGCAGGTCGTGTTAATGAATTCACTCGAGGGGTACTTCAAATGAAACCCACGCAATATAAGTATTTAACAAGTTAAAGAAAATCAATTTTTGGTTTCCCCTTTAATGTTTTTAGAGCCCAATTTTTTTTCCAAAGAAGCATCACCAAACTAAGGCGAAGATCCTTGATGACATTTTCTATAGAGTAAACTTCAAACCCATTCTTAAATTTCTACATGCAATATTGGTGCAGTGGAATTCCCCATTGCTAACAAGATGACCTAATCGGTGGATACCGACACATAAAGACATTTTGTACTATTAGTGCATTACTACAATTGTTGTGAAGAGTTTGAATATCGGACTTTCGAGTCAAGTCATCGAATTGTTAGCTTGTTGATTTTTTGAACTTCAATTTTAATAGAGAATTCTTTTGAGAGTAAGTTTCTTGCAATGGGTTTTCACATTAAATCTTGTCTCAAATGTATCTTTTTTTTGTAGCATACCATGAGGTGTTCGGCGCAGCTTGCATGCACCTCGACTAATCCCCATTCGCGGTTCGTGGCTTTTACTGACCAAGCATTATTTTGACTGTGCCGGGGATCGAACTGGGGGGACCAAACCTAATCCACCCCCTGTAATTCCTCGTAATTTTGATAACTTTTAAAAAGGGATTTATTTAGAATTAATTGAATAATTTGGAATTAATTCAGATTTAATTATTACTTGAGTATATAGTAATATATGACATATGTTAAATATTACTTAGAGAATCAAAGTAATATGTGGTTATGATTTTACTTATGATTAATTTTAGAAGTTGTCGCTAATAGTTAATACGAAAATTTCAGTGATTAAGTCAGATGCATGTGAAAGTAGTGTCGGGACTGAATTTATATAAAATAAAAAGAGGAATATTGTTATGTCATCCAAATGGTCGTTTTGACTTCGCCAAAGTGTTCGAAAGTGTTTTTATAGTAAAAAAAAGTCTACTCGGACATTTGTATAGAGTCTCGGGACACTTTAGAGCCGAATAGTTACCCCGGAGGGATAATTTGGTCTTTTCACTTAGAAGGTGAATAGTGAACACGAATTTGGGAGGTTATTTATAAGTCTAAAGGGTTTAGATTATTCATTCATTCTACAAACTTCGAGAGAAAGAAATTGAGAGAGAGTCCTCTGGGAGAAAAAGGAAAAGTCTTTGTGGGAGAACCAAGAGCCAAAGGTCACCACCACCAACCACCACCGAAAGTTAACCGGAGAAAGGAACAACCACCAGGACATTCATCCCCAAAGGTTCAGAACTTCAGTAGAGGCAAGTGATTTGATAATTTCAATATAGTTAGTATAATGTCCATGTTAGGATAATTAGAAATGATGAGAAATTATATATTTTGGAGACAAACTAGTTAGATGTTAATTCAATTGTGGAAAATAAACCTATGTAGAATTAATCTCATGTTGTTGGTAGATATTAATCCACGAAATAAACATCACATGTTGGAGAAATTCTAAGAATTATAAGTTTGTTCTTGAAATATCATATATTTAGTTTTCTGGAAAACATATGAGAAACATGCTTTTAATCCAATCTCTTGATGATTCTAGGTTGTTTAAATCAGTGAAAATCATTTCCATATGTTACTATATCATGTGGTATGGATTAGAAGAAATTTGGGAGGTTAAAATAGAGGTTTGGATGATTAAATGTTGTGTAACCCATAGGATACATATTGCAGAATATGGGCTAATAACTGGGTGATCGATCGATCGACCCATGAATGTCGATCGATCGACCCCCGACCATCGATCGATCGACCTCCCCAGAATTGATGAACTTGTTTCTTTTTAATTCTTTATTTAATCTCAAAACTTTTAGGAATGATTTTTTGAACATAATGGGACTTATGAAAGGATAGTAGACCATAGGTAAAACCTGGATTAATATTATTATGTTTGGATTTAAATTAGAGAGAATTATGTTAATTAATCGAATAAATTACAGTTGTTAGATTCACATTTTGGGTTGTAATTCGTTTATATTATGATTAAGGATGTGACCAGTAGGGTGGGGATCATTTGAATCACCTGAAAAACTTTAAGTCCATATGTGATTAATCTTAAGTGAAGGAATTTATGATTATGAGAGAATAGGTTTTATCGAATATAATTCTAATTAAAGACGAGTTTAATTCACAATAATTCGGGGAGTATGATGACATGGAACAGTAGGGTATAAGTGATTTTCCTACTGAATATATATCAAAGAAAACTAATTTAATCTTCGAGTAATGAGATAGGTTCGGGAATAATAAATTAAGGAGCAAAGTCATAATATTAAATACGTAGGAATTGAGAGATAGATAATACTACGTATGGGAATTATCTTATGGTTATGTGAATACCTTATTAGTACTATAGGTGAATGTATACCTATATTATAATTTATTATGTATATGACATACCTACGCTACTTGCTATCGGGGTGAAGGTTTCGCGTTGTGGACGGTCATATCCTGAGCGCCCAATTTGGGAGGATTTTAGGTTCGTACCCTGAGCATGGGACCTTGAAAACATGATATCCGAGATATGATAGTTCGACGGTTGAATGGGAATGTAGGTATGTGTGTGACCCATTTAGCTGGGGAGTATGCTCGCCTCCAACATATGTGTGTTATGTTATTTATGATTCGGGGAAGACACCGAACGATTTGTCCTTTGAACAATGAGAATTGTAACTGGACATGATAGCAGAGTATGCATGCACCGCAGTTGTGTCTATATTAGTATATATTATAGGGTGAATATTTATACTGGGATTCAATCTACGGTGTGACATTATAGTTGACTGTGAATAAAAGAAATCGAATTTAATTAAGTAAAAGAATATTTAATCCTAAGGCTTTGAAAGTAATATTCATATTAAAAGAGAAAAGAATATGAATAATTATATTACGTATGGTATGGAACATACAAGGTTTTTATATGGGAAATAATCATATTGTAAGGAAACCTTAATTAGGAAGTTACCGGGATACGTTAGACATGCACTCTAGGTAAGATGTGAGAATATCAAGTGAGAGCCTATAATCTAACATGTACATAATAAATGATTTATTGCACTTGTTAAACACTTGCTATTTTAAAATCATTTACAATCGGGCTCTGACCCGTTTCCTTGCATATTATCTTCTCTACTCTATCTATATTAACAAGTGCCTAGCATAAGGGACGTGCAACTTAGGGTATGGATGTCTGATTATGAGTTGTTGTTCCTAGAGATGCAGACTTGTTTAGACGATTCATTTATTTGATTCCTATGTCTGTAGTACTTCTCTTATTTAGGGCATGTTGCCCAGGATACTAGTATTCCATTTACCATTCATATATTGTATTGAGTTTATGACGGTACTTTCATTTTGGTTGTTGGTTTGATGTTGGATATTTTAAACTAGGAAGTTTTATCCAGTTGCATTTAATCTTGTTATTCATTATTCAGTTGTGTTATGAGACTTCTCTAGTGTTGATTAGTTTTGTGGTAATGGTTTTAAATTGTTATAAATCTTGAAAAATATTTTTAACACTTAATTAAGTATTGGGTGAGTTATTTAAAAAAGAAAAAAAAATTCGACAGTGATGCTGAGAATGAGCCAACTGTATATTCTGTTTAATTTAATAAAGGAGTAGCTACCCGGTATTTAATTAGGCGAAGTGTTACACCCCCAAGGCTGTCCCAGTGACAACCTTATATCACTGGGCAAAGAGGCTTTGTTAAATGTCTTGTAGGTAATTTGAATAATTAAAAACACAAGATAAAATTGGATGTGACACTTGACAAGACCTACAGTTTACAATTAATCTGACGATTTGTCATAATTTGAGTTGAAATTAAACTCCCTCGAGAAACTTGTTTTTTCATCATTTTGGAGGCACGACCACTTTTCGACAATTTTCTTAATGCAGTTTTATTTTAGAGCACATTGGAACAACTCATGAATTTTGAGGTTTAATCTGTAAAAATTAAAGTTATATTGAATAAATTGAAAATAGCTTAAACTTCAAAAGACTTTAAATTAATTAACTCCAATATGTATACACAAGTTTTTACACTTTTTGGGTTGTTGGCATAAAGGATTATGTCTCACATGTTTTATTGAGTCCTGTCCGGCTCTCTTACTATCTCATGTTCACAATGGTTTATAAAAAAAATGTACTAGGGCTGTGAACTTTCATGACCGTGCTAAATGAACTAGGGCTGTGAACTTTCATGACCGTGCTAAATGCAATAAGGCTAAATAAATGACTCATGTTCACACTTGCTATAATCTAATCATGACCGTGCTAAATAAACTAGGGCTGTGAACTTTCATGCATATAAATCTACTTTAACTGATGGTTTGGAATCCAAGGTTCTGATACGCCTTTATTTTTATAGTTTTTGGTGTACCACTTTGGTGGTCCTGCCTGGTAAAACAGGACACAAAGTTGTATTTGTTTAGAAAAACATCTAATCCACCATGTTTCTATACAATATTTCCACAAGAAGGTGTACTTGTACACTCTAGATAATTGGGCAACTGGCTTGTATTCCACCAGGATCAATATTTCCTTTTCTATTTTTTTTTCCGTTGTGCTAACATAGGATCATTAATAAAGACAAAGTAATTATAAATTTATGTGTGGAACATATTCTTCAAAAAATAAATATAAAGAGCCCCTGAACAGTTTAGTTATTTTAAATAAATAAAAAGGCTCCATGAGCTGTTAGTCAAACATTATTGGTAACTGAGAATGGTTATTAACATTCAACAATTATACTCTAGGAATCTAAAGTGAATGTTATTTTTACTTCTTTTTGAGAAATTTTTGTGAAGCTTTATTTTTTAAAAGTTTATCTTTTAATAAATCTGATTTTTTTAGAGGTGTTCTATGTTTCGTTTTTGTTTTTTCTTTAGATTTTTTAAGATGGTGACAATTATATTTTAATTTTTGACTTCAAATAAGAAAACAAATGAACCTTATGTCACCTTTAGAGCAACGAAGTTATGTTAGGATGTCAAAAATCATACATATTCTTCCTAGCCCATTATAAATTATAAAGTAAATTTTAATATTACTGTAACAAATAGTGCATTCATTTTCTTGGTTATCTTAATACATGTGGTTGCATTCGTTTTTTATAGATAGTTACAAAAACAATCTTAATCCGCTCTTCCGAATATTTACTGCAATAAATATCTATAAATTTGAATTAAACATATTAAACATATTTAAATTTTTTAATATTTCTACACTGTAAACGTAATAAATTGTTTAGACATTGGAGGTTACATGTTTTTGTTTTATTTGACATGTTCGTGTTGCAAATAAGAGGGAGTGGCAGCGAATCGTGTTGTGTCACGCTTTATAGGGTTCATGTTAAAACCGCCTTCACTCAAACCCGGTCCATTATGCCTTTCATGTCTATGATAACGTATTTTTTCCAGGTTTGTATAGCGTCTGAGTTGTGTTCAAGATGCATATAACGATTCGTGTATTTTTATTAAACGGTTAAACTCAAATCCGATTCGTTAAGTTATTGTGTTTAGTGGGTCAACGTGTTAAGCACCCGAATTCCTTACGGCTCCACTCAAACTTTTTAAAATTTGTGTTGTGTTAGCTGGACGTGTGCCATTTGCCATTCATAGTTGCTGTATATAAACATGCTTCCGTCTAAGAGGCTTAAAAAGGTAGAGAATGTTTTTTGCATCATCTACAATATGCTATTTCTCCAAGTAATATATTTCCACAAGGTAATTACCTAATTTTGCTTCCAAATAACACCATGGTCTGCAAACAAATGCATTATAGTACATGGCTTAGTTTCACATCATCAGAGGATTGACAGAATTTTGATCCAATGTATCTTTTACTAGGCAGACACCATTTATACCTAATGCAAATAGCACAACATTTTTCAATCGCAAAAAAAATATTTATTTTACTTTTTTTATCAAGTAAAAAATGTAAGTGTACTGATTTATCACTATATTATAAAATGGGCTTATTTTGTTGGGAATCGGTGCAATGATTTGAATATCAAATTCAACCAATAGACTAAATAACGAACGAACTCGATGGTTTGAACAATTGAGCAAGACGTGACCAAGCGGGATTTGATTTTCTCAATGAAGATAACTTCGATAAATTTTGAAGTATGCAAAACAACAAAGTAAATAAAATACGCAACAAAGATGAATGATTTATTTTTTATAAGTAAATGTATTAGAACCATACTGTTGAGGGGCAATGCCCGTATAGAGAGAGTATACACAAAAGTGAAAGAAAGAAATCCACAGAAGGGGATAAACTACAAGCAAGTCAACCCTAATCTAAGACTTCGTGCAACTCCTCCAAAAAGTCAAGGACCATAGGCAATGATGTGGTAGTCCTTTCCTTGTACCACCTCAACAAATTACTCAGTAACATATAGTGCACTCTAGAAGGTTCATGCTCCAAGCCCTCAAAACACCTCAAATTTTCCTACTACCAAATCGTCCAAGAGATGGAGTGCGGGACTAAGTTTCACACCCTCCTCACCCCCTTCTATCCCCTAAGGGGACTAAGCCTCTAGCAACTCCCTAACAGTCCCAGGCACCATCCACAGGATCCGACTCAAGTGCGAAAAGACATTTTAAAGGCCTCTCGTCGCCTAACAGTGTAGAAGAAAATGGTCAATCATCTCTTCTAAATCCTTACAAAACCAACACCGACTAGCCAGTAACCGCCACCCCTTCTATATCCCCTCAAATGTCAGAATAACTTGATTTGTGCAAGGACATAAATTTCATAGTCTTGCGTTTACATTGAGTATGTCATATACCATTACAACCGTTGAAGGAAGTTCACATTCATACATTCAAGAAGGCGGATACGAATATCAAGTATCTTCAACAACAGTCCTCTACGAGATTAATTTTGGTAAGAATTGTGTTTAAGTTTGAATGTTTTTTTTTATCAAAAAGAGGCGTTTTTGTAAGTTAAAATATTTTTTGGAAGACATGTTGGCGAGCATTAGAAAATATTATTTTTTCGCTTCTGCCGTTCAAACGACAAGTCAGTGTCGTTCAAACAATATTGACAAGTAGTTAACAAATGACCTCATCTAACGACATTGGATGTCGTTTCTTAGGTAGCGAGATAAGTCGTTCTTTGTTTTCTTCAAATGACCACGTACTGTTTTGCATTTTTATAGGTCGTTACTAGGTTCGCTCAAACGACATCAAGAAGTCGTTTCTATCGACTTGCGCCGCCTTAAGTATTTTATTTTGCTATACATACCTGTTTTGTGAGACTTTTTTATTATGACTTTTATTGCACCAAAACTACATATCTGCAGACTTTTAGTCTTCACTTTTTAGGGTAAATTTATGTTTTTGATTCACACAAAAAATCCCATATACCTTTATGAATAGTTTTGGAACCCAAAACACTTCTTTGTTGAAGTCTCGCTTGTAGAAAAGATTTCTCTACTGCTGGATTGGTAGTTCTTGCGGGAGCTATTGCTGATGGTTGCGATCATAGGGGATACTCGAGGGTATTCACTACTGAAGGAGGAGCTTCGATTCTTGAGTGAATCTTTGTTCGTTCTTGGCTGTGGTCTTTATAGATTTTTTGTTGGGAATTAATTGCAGATTTCTCTATGTAATTGTAAGTTGCTATTTACATTTAATAGTGAAATAAAAGGTTTTACCCGAAAGGGATTTATTTACTGAAATTTGATTGTCCCTTGATTTGTGATTGCATGTTAGATTTATTCACATAGATGCATGCTTAGGGTTTAATTAAATTAGATTGAAGATTGACTCTAATTAAATAAGTTTTAATATGTGAAAGAGGGTGCACTCTACCCACTGTCATCGTTGAAAATTCCACCAATCCCAAACCTGTGTATGACTGGACTGAGGATGATTATAAATAGAGTACCTATAACTCTCGTGGACTTAGTATTATTTCTGGAGCCATCACCTATGAGTAATTCCGTCGTATTATGACGTGCACCACGTCTAAAGAGGCATGTGATATTCTCCAATTGGCACATGAGGGTACCAACGCAATTAAGGTAACAAATTATAAAATTGGACCACCCAATTTGAGACTATCACCGTGTTAGAGTCCGAGTGTTTTGATGAATTTTATGCTAGGTTGTCGCACATAGTTAACACGAGTTTAAATTTGGGTGAGAAAATTAACGAGACTGAGAGTTGTTAAAAAGATTTTGAGGTCACTCTCGAAATGTTTTATTCCTAAGGTCACTATTTTGAACTCATTAGGGATATTAGATACACTTAGGTTAGAAGAACTCGTAGGAGATCTTCAAACTTATGAGATCGACATGTTTCCTAACACTGTTAAGCCTAAGGATATAGGGATTGCACGTAGGGACCAATCTAGAAAGAGTAAGGAAGTGTCTAAGAAGAGAGAGAAGAAGAAGAAAGAGAAAGTTTGCGAGTCCGAGTCAGAGGGAGATTTTGATTTTGATGAGGTGACCTTGTTTGCTAAAATTTTTAAGAAGTTTCTCAATTTTTTCAAAGAAAATTCTTCCAATAAAAATATTTTTGAGAAAAATAAAAAAAGATGAGGCCAAAGAGAGCGGTGATAAAGAAGAAGAGGCGAGATGTTTTGAGTGCGAGGGCAAAGGGAACAAAGCTTTTGAGTGTTCCACTATGATAAAGAGAAAGGAAAAGAAGATTGCTAATACCTCCACTTTTAGTAATCTGTTGATGTAAAAAACTAGATTGTTCTAATTATTCAATCACAGATAAATAAATAAGACAAAGATTTTTAAAGTGGTTCGGCTAGGAATAAAGCCTACGTCCACTGTTATGTTATTGCTGAGTGTTTGCAGAATTCTTGATTACAAGTTCTCTCAAGAAATTCCGGTCCTCCTTGAATGAGGATGATACAAGGTATTTATAGCCCTTAGGCTATACATGAAAGGTTCGATACATTAAATGACATACATATGAAAGGGTAATACATTTAATGTAGCGTGAGCGTCAAGAATATAAACATTCAATGAATAGTTGAACAGTTGTCCATCTGGTAATTAATGATACGGCCGAGATGCAGCTCGGACCGCCTTAGTTGCTCGTTGATCAAGAGTTGCTCGGAGCGCATGTAGTATCTCGGGATGATGGAGTTCCTCGGGGTGTCTTCCTCGTTGCTCGGAGAGAATATGAAATGGTTGAAGGAATTAACTTCCTCGCTACTATTGTGCCATGTAGATTGACACGTGTCTTCGTATTATTCGTCCACATCAGCATATTAATTTTGGTATCAACAGAAGCCCCCAATGTTTCATATTTCGAACTTTGAGGAGTATGGAATATTCTTTCTCGGTATGTAGCAATATTGAATGATCTTCCTGGGTTTTAGGAGCATCGTATTTGAATTTATTTCCCAATTCATAGAATCCGCCCTTTTTCGAATTTTTAATAGCGCTTCGATCTTCGTTCCCTTTTTGTCCTTTTAGACGCCGAAAGTTCAACAGTTTCTTTCGTGTAATCATTTCCTTCGCCGATTCCCAAGGCAAAGTATTTAAACTTCTTAGGTAACCATACCCTCCTCTTCTTTTCCCAATTTCTTGCATTCAAGCTTTCTATTCTCTCCTTCTCTCTTGTGCGTTCATCCTTATTTTCGTTCGTTGTCAACATACCTCCTTTCTTCCTGTAAGATCTTTTTCCTTTCTTCTCTTTTATTCAGTATGGTTTATATTGTGGAGTCTGTTGAGAAATTTCGTTATGATTTTTCCATTCCTTCGTGGGTAACTCTAGAGGTTCTTTCTGAGCCTTTAGATTACTTTCGATTAGCTGAGGGACATTGGTTCCCCAGTCTTTTTGTTGCTGAATGTGGATTTTCTTTTCCACCAAACCCATTGTGTCTTGAGTTTTGTCAGTATTTCGATCGTGTCCCTGCAAAAATAGCCCCCAATTCATGGAGAATAATTAATGGGGTGTACAAATTAAATTTAACTCATGGGACTCGTATAGGGATCCCTGAAATTATGTACTGCTATAAGTGGGCCACTCTAGATAATATTTATTACTTAAAAACTAGGTTTCTGAATAGAGCCCTTGTAGTTAACCTCCCTGATTCAAACAGAGATTATTTTGAACATGGGTTGGTTATTAAAAATTGGCAATATGCCCCTTTAGTTGGAGATGGAGTATACAACGGTCCCAGATGCCCCCCATACGGCAATGGGATAGGTTTATTTTTCATTTTATTTTACTTATGAAATTATGCTTTTATCATGTTTGACAAAATGTATGACTGATATCTCATTATGTATTTATTTGCAGTTGATAGCAAACGAAAAACTCCAAAAGAATCAGAGGTTAATATCAAGCATCTGAAACTTATCTGGGGTTTGCATAAGAACGTTGCAGACGAGCACATCAGGTCTGCATCATATTTTCTACAGTATAAGAGTTATACAACTTCTTATACTGCTCGCCCTGTTGAGCCAGCTTCCACTCCAGAAGACTCTTCTTCAGATTCTCATCTTCCTTTAAGTCATAGAATGGGCAAGAAAAGAGCTCCTCCTTCTCTATTTGATGAAACTACTTCTGCTGTTGGGGCCAAGAAGAGCAAGACTGATGTCCCTGAAGGGACTAAGAAGGTGGATGCTGCACCTTCCAAAATTACCGAGAAGCCCCCAGTGGTTCCGAGCAAGAAAACTGCTCCTGTTGAGATAATTTCTATCTCCTCGACCAAGAGTTCCTCCTTGGTTGAAGTTGCTGACGTCCCATTGAAGAGATTGAGGAAATCATCCTCAGTCAATTTGGCTGAAACTGCCTCCACATTGCCAGCTGGTGGTGTTGGTGTTCCCACCATCATTCCTCCGAGCTCTGCAATGAGCTCGGTGAAGACTTGGATCATACCCGAGGTCCAAGGAATTGATGAAAAAATTTCTAGGGATATGCTGACATCCCTAGCTACTCGTCATCTTGCTTCGGTAAATTTCTCACACTCTGAACTTCTTTTCTTTTTCTGAGTATTTGTATTTTTGCACTGACTTACTGCTTTTCTCCTCTTTCAGCTGGTGAACTGTTTTAATAACATTGTGAAGAAGGATGAGGTAATTAAAGCCTCTAGTTACTCGTCTGGTGTAGAGGATGCTCTGTTGGGTTTGACCCAATCTTTGAAGGAATCTCGCCAACAGTACAATGAGGACAAGGCTGCTTGGGAGAAAAAGTTGTCAATAGTTGAAGCCGAGAAAGTGAAGTTGGCTGAGATCTCCAAAGGTTTGGAGAATAAAGTAAAAAGTTTGAAGGTTGAGCATAAAAAATATGATGACAAGCTCAAGAATTTTGGAGAGCTTGAAGATAAGTTGAAGAAAGCAGAGGAGGAGTTGCTCGTCCTACGAGATATCAAAAGTAAAAAAGAAGAATTGGACGTGAAGCTCTCCTCGGAGAAATTGAGAAGAAAGGTTGCATTCAAAAAATCCTTCAGTGATGGCTGGGAGAAAGGATGGGATAAGGGAATTGTTGCAATGACATCCCAAGTTCAATATGGGAAGTTGAAATACTTCCATGATGGCTGGGTAGCTGCTCTGCAAGAGTTGAAGATTAAAGACGATTCTGAGCTATTCCAACTACACCTCCCTGGTCCTCCTCCAGCAATTGTGGAGGAAGAAGAAGATGAGCCTGTTTCTGATGAATCTTCTATAGCCATGGGTGATCAGGTCTCTGCCTCTCAACCCTCTGCCACCGAGGATATTTCTTCCATGCCTCCTCCTCCTGAGAAGATTCCTGTCGATCAAGTCGCTGTTACTACCGAGCAACCAAGCTCCTCGTCCCAGCCTCCCGAGAAAGTCTTGGGGGACAAGGAAAAGGTGTGAAGTTGTTCGGTATCATTTCTATCTTTCATTACTTGTAATCGAACAATGTAATCCTTTTATGATCTAATAAAATACATCTTTGTTCCTCTATGTTGTTGATGACTTGTTTTTGTTGATTGTTGTCTTCTCTTCATTAGTTTGTTGCTAGAATGGAACTGCTATCCGCCCATGATACCAAACTGATGCAGCAATGTCATGAATACTATAAAGCTGGTCACACAGAGCTAAGTGTATCAGAAATTTCTGACATCCTTGGCCATGATGTTTCAGAGCAAGCAATTGAGGCTTATCGGTATTTGAAGAGTTTACTTGACCGAGCTGTGGCTAATAATGTCGCCTACTATGACTTGATTGAAGAGCTTCATGGTTCCATAGAGGATCTTCAAAATCAACACAATGAATCAATGGCTTCGTTGCACAAGGATTATGAAAATAGATATCAACAACTTTCTTCTGAAACAGGCCATAAAAAGATCCTTGCTGGATATGATATTAGGGAAAGAACTTTAAAAGGTGAAGTTGAGGCTTGCAGGCAGATTGCTGAGTTGCTGGAACAGGAGAACAATAATTTGCAGAAAAAGTTGGCACAGTATGAATCTGCAGCATCATCTTCAACTGCTTTAGTACCAGTTACTGATGAAGGTTTCTCGTTCTTAGAGGTTGAAAATGCCAAATTAAGGCAAGAATTGGATAACTTAAGAAGATCTGTTATTCCAGTGACTGCTCGGGGACGAGGAAGAGGTTCTCGGGGGTGAGGAAGAGCTGTTCAAAATGTTGTCGAGGAACAAGGTTCTCCAGTCGCTTCTCGGAGCCGATCAAGAGTTCTTAGTCGCAATGTTGAAGAGGCTCGTACCCAATCTACTTTGGAAACTCAAGCATTCCAATTAAACGTCAAAGATCGGGCTCTATCAGAAATGTCCAAGAAAAATCTATCCTTGGAAGATCAACTTACTGCAACGAAGTCTGCTCTACATACTAAGGATCTTTTTGCAAGAAACCTTCTCGAGCAATTGGATAGATTAACTTTTCAATTTCATAAGCAACCCAGGGAATTCTGGATGGCAGGATATAATGAAGCTCTTGTTCATTTGGATGCTCGTATTGAACATGCCAACAATGAAGGTTATAAGCAGGGGTGGTTGAATGCACTGGGTGTGTTAAAATTGGAGCAAGGGCATTATTTATGGGATTATCATGCTCCAGGGTTATTAGACTTGCCTGTACCACCTTTCAAATTGGACATGGCATGGATCCCAGCTCGTTCCATTCCTCGTAGCTTAATTTCAAAATACCTCGGTGATTATAACCTTCATTCCCAAATCGAAGTATCTCGTCCAGAACATCTAATGGAGACACCTTCAATAATGAATGTCAGAATGTTGAAGGACTTGAACTTTATTAATTCTCCCCTTTGCCTGGAAGATCCTCCTGCTGGCGACGAGCCTATTTCTCCCGACCAACATAAGTTGTAATGTGAGAGTATATTTTTATCTTACCAACCGTAATTGATCATGATGGTGTACACCTCTTAACCAAAGGAGTAGTAGTGGTTCTTTCGAACTATCCACTAGATATCTTACCAACCGTAATTGGTCACACTAGTGTCGCCTCCTAACCAAAGGAGTATTTTTTGGTTCTTTCGAACTGTCCACTAGATATCTTACCAACCGTAGTTGGTCACACTAGTGTCGCCTCCTAACCAAAGGAGTATTTTTTGGTTCTTTCGAACTGTCCACTAGATATCTTACCAACTGTAGTTGGTCACACTAGTGTCGCCTCCTAACCAAAGGAGTATTTTTTGGTTCTTTCGAATTGTCCACTAGATATCTTACCGACCGTAGTTGGTCACACTAGTGTCGCCTCCTAACCAAAGGAGTATTTTTTGGTTCTTTCGAACTGTCCACTAGATATCTTACCAACCGTAGTTGGTCACACTAGTGTCGCCTCCTAACCAAAGGAGTATTTTTTGTGCGTAGTGTATTACACTAGTATTCCCCGAAAAACTTTCAACAGAAAGAAAATGATGAAACATCCTCGTTTTATTCACAATGAAGGAAATGCTTTACATTTTACATTACTGATAGTACTTGCGCAGGTGCTCAGCATTCCATGCATTCTTAAATTCTTCTCCCTCTAGAGTTGCTATTCTGTAAGTTCCTGGTCGAATAACCTCTGTAACTCGGTAAGGTCCATGCCAGTTTGCTTCCAACTTATTTTGCTTCTGAATGACTTTCTTTAGCACATAATCCCCTTCTTTTAATTCACATTTCTTCACCCTTTTGTTGTAGAACAGAGCTGTACGTTGTTGGTAAGCAGCATTCCTAATGGCTGCCTCTTCTCTAACCTCCTCGAGCATATCCAAATCCAGTCTTCTCATCAAATCGCTGACTGGGGAATTGAAATTCAGTATCCTATGCGTTGGGAGACCCAACTCGGTAGGTATCACAGCTTCACTTCCAAATGCTAGCATATATGGTGATTCTCCAGTTGCTGCTCGGGGAGTTGTTCGGTAAGCCCATAGTACTGATTGGAGCTCATTAATACAATTTTCTTTAGCTTCACTTAACCTCTTCTTTAAACCATTTAGTAATGTTCTATTCGTCACCTCAGTCTGTCCATTGCTTTGGGGATGGCCTGGTGCTGAATGAAGCTTCAAAATGTTCGACTGATGACAATAGGCAGCAAATTCTTCATTATCGAATTGTGTTCCATGGGTGTCAACAATGCTTGTGGAGTTCTTCGGATGGAGGAAAAACGTTGGCACTTGTCACACTTCTTGGCATAGGCTATACAATCAGCCCTCATCGTCGGCCAGTAATATCCCTGTGTCATTACCCTTTGCAAAAGTGTCCGACCTGCTACATGAGCTCCACAAGATCCTTCATGGATTTCTTCAACCAATTCCTTGACTTCTGATGGATGCACACATCTCTGCAAACCTGCCATAATTCCTCGTCTATACAAAACACCATTAGTTAACACATACCGAGCAACTTTATACTTCAATTTCTTGGCAGCTAGCTTGTCCTCCGGTAATTCTCCTTCTTCAATGTATGCCCTGATAGGATCCATCCAAGATGGTCCTAAATCAAGGGTAATAATTTTCACCGTCAGATCTTCTTCTATGCTCCGACTTTCTAATACTTCAATCGGTATCGTTCTTCGCAGCTCGGTGCGCGTAGCTGACGCTAATCGGGCCAATGCGCCTGCTCTAGCATTCTCCATCCTCGGTATTCTCACCAATTGAATAGCACCAAATTTTGTCAATAACTCCATCACCTTTGCATGGTACTTCACCATTAATTCTCCTTTAACTGCATATATTCCCATCATTTGATTCACAATTAATTGAGAATCACTGAAAACAATTATTTGCCGTGCCTCCATAACTTTCGCCAAATGAAAACTTGCTATCATGGCCTCATACTCAGCTTCATTATTGGAAGCCTTGAATTGGAATCGCAAGGCATATTCCATGTCAATATCATCTGGGGTGTTTAAAATAATCCTTGCTCCACAACCAGCTATGCAAGATGATCCATCTACATATAATCTCCATGTAGGTAACTCGTCTTCAAATTTCTTATCTGTCAGAGCTCCTCGGTAAAATATCTGCTATTTTCTTTCATCATCCCCTGGTATCTTTCGTTCCTCGTCGGTCATCTGTTCGTGCCCTTTTACCAACCGGAGTTGGTCTGGGTTTGAATATGATGATTTTTCTACATCCACAGGTCCTTTTACCAACCTTAGTTAGTCTAGACATGTGTCTGTTGATCCTGTATCGTCCACAGGTAGGTCAGCAAGTACCTTTTGTTCCTCGGGGGTATTAGGGTATGTGAACTCTGCTATAAAATCTGCTACAGCTTGCCCCTTTAATGATGATCTGGGTTCATACACAATATCATATTCACCGAGTTCTATTGTCCAATACATCAACCTTCCTGATTTTTCTGGCTTGTGAAGGGATTGTCTTAACGGCATGTCGGTATACACGATGATGGTATGGGCCTGGAAGTATGACCTCATTCGTCTACTTGCCTCAATTAACGCTAATGCCAATTTTTCTAGCTTTGGGTACCTGATTTCTGCACCTCGCAAAGCCTTACTTGTGTAATAAATTGGCTTCTGGACTCCATTCTCCAATCTGATCAACGCCGAGCTGACTGCATTCTCTGATACTGCCAGATACAAGTACAACTTTTCTCCTGTTATTGGCCTAGACAGCAATGGTGGGGCTCCCAAATACTTCTTCAAATCTTGAAAGGCCTTCTCACATTCATCAGTCCACTCAAAACTTTTTCGCAGTGTTTTGAAGAATGGGAGGCATTTATCAGTTGCTCGGGATACAAATCTGTTGAGCGCTGTAACTCGTCCTGTAAGACTCTGTACTTCTTTCCTCGTCGTTGGGGATCACAGCCCTAAAAGAGCTTTGATCTTTTCTGGATTCGCCTCAATGCCTCTTTGGTTGACGATGTATCCGAGGAACATTCCTTCTCGTACTCCAAAGGTACACTTCGTCGGGTTGAGCTTCATATGGTATTTATCCAGTTGATCAAAGGTCTGGCGTAAGTCAACTAGATGATCAGTATCTCTCTTGCTTTTGGTGAGCATGTCGTCGACATAGACCTCCATGTTGCAGCTGATTTGTTCGGCAAAAACCTTGTTCATCAGCCGCTGATATGTTGCACCTGCATTTTTTAAACCAAAAGGCATAACATTATAACAGTAAGTTCCCTTGGGGGTAATAAAAGAAGTACTTTCCCTGTCTTTAGGTTTCATTTTGATCTGATTGTAGCCAGAGTATGCATCCATGAAGCTGAGCAGCTCATGTCCCGAGGTAGCATCCACTAGCTGATCGATTCTGGGCAATGGAAAATGATCTTTAGGACATGCCTTGTTAAGATCAGTGAAATCAACACACATTCTCCATTTATTATTCTTCTTTTTTACCATCACCACATTTGCCAACCAATCTGGATATTTCACATCTTCAATGAATTGGGCTTTCTGGAGCTTTTCGACCTCCTCTTGTATGGCTTGGTTCTTCTCGGGACTAAACACTCTTCTTCTCTGCTTCACAGGCTTGATCTCCTTATTCACATTGAGCTCATGACATAAGAAGTTTGGATCTATCCCTGGCATGTCTTCATGACTCCAAGCAAAAGTATTCTTCCTGTTTCTCAAGAAAACTATCAACTCCTATTTTATTGAAACATCCAACGACGATCCTATCTGGGTTACTCGTTCAGGATGCTCGTCGTCCAGAATAACATTTTCTGTAGATTCCACCACCTGTCCTTTTACAAGTTGAGATTCATCCCTAGGATCAAGAGTTTCAATTTCTGTACCTTCCTCCACTTGGTAAGTAGTAGTCTTTTTCCTTGATTCTTCAAGTTCCTCTTGCTCGGCAGACGAATAATAGCATTCCCGAGCTACTTTTTGATCACCTTTCATAATTCCGACTCCAAAATTCGTTGGGAATTTCAAACACTGATGTACTGTAGATGGAACTGCTTCGAACTTATTCAATCCAACTCTTCCCATGATGATGTTGTAGGCTTATTGCACATTCTTATCCATCACAAAGAAGCGTATTCTTTCTGTTCGACAAGCAGGCCAAGTTCCAATGAGTATATCCAACTTGATCGTCCCAAGTGGAAAAAATTTCTCGCCAGCAAAACCCAGAAGGGGTCTGTGATAAGGTTCCAATTGAGATAATTTCAAATTCAAACTATCAAAGCATGAATAATACATGATGTCTGCCGAACTACCGTTGTCTACTAACACCCTTGAAATGACCACGTCCTTCATCCTCATTTTGATCACCAAAGGATCATCATGAGGGTAAAGAACACCTTCCAGGTCGTTTTTTGAAAAACCAATCACTAGCTTCTCTTTGTTTACCTTCCTCGGACGATCATCCTCGGCCAGATTTATTCGCTGAATATATGAACAAGCTTGAGCCTCTCCGAGATAAGCTTTTCTTTCTGCAGTAAGGTCTCCTCCTCCTGCATCTCCTCCTGTAATAACATTACAATCAAATGACCCAAAACGTATGGAAAATAACTCTCGTTCAGGCTGCCTTGGCTTCTTGGGAAGATCGGGGTCATCATCTGGATCATCTTCATGGTCCCTCTTCTTTTTCTCCTCTGCACGATGAGGAGATCAAGATCTTTCTCTAGTTCTATCATCATTCTTCCTCTCACCCCTGCGATCTACATATTTTGACAATTTTCCTCTTCGGATGAGCTCGTTCTGAAGGGCTATGCAATTTTTGGTCATATGGCCATGATCTTTGTGAAACTTGCAGTATTTTGCCTTATTCCTCAAATCAGGATTTGTCCTCAGTTTTTCTGGCCACTTGATTTCCTCGCTATTCTTGATTTCTTCCAAAACATGATTAATACCCATTTTTAATGGAGTATAATTGTCGTACTTCTTTAGGACTTCCCATGACGTTCTATTGTTCTTGGAGTGCTTGTCACCACCATTACCTTTCTGCTCTTTCTTCTTAGACTTGTCGACCTCCACCTTGGTTTCTTTATCCATATTCTTCTTTGCAGCCATAGCCTCTTCGGCATTCATGATTTTGGTCGCTTTTGCCATCAACTCCGACATAGTTTTAGGTGGATCTTTGGCCAAAGTGTAGTATAACTTATTAGGCAACAAACCACTCATCAAAGCAGTGATTGCTGTCTTTTCTTCGTAATCTATGACTTCCAACTTCTCGTTATTAAAACGAGTTATGTAATCTCTAGTACTTTCACCTGATTTTTGTCTAACACTTAGCAAGTGTGCTACTCGCTTTACTGGCTTCGCCCCAAAACAAAAATTGCCAATGAACAACTCGGCTAATTGAATAAAAGTTGAAATCTTACCCCGAGGAAGATTATTATACCATATCTGTGCAGATCCGGTAAGAGTTCCCGAGAATGCTCTACACCTCATCTCGTCGGGGACGGCATAGATGCCGACAGCAACTTGGTATTGTTCTATATGAAGAACATGATCTGTCTTTCCATCATACTTGGGGGTCACTACAGGTGCTTTGAATTTCGACGGTGTAGGAAAATCCACAATGGCTTGCACAAAAGGTGTTCCTTGAACAAAAGTTCTCTGTAAGGGGTTTCTTGCCTTAGCCATTTCTCCCAGTCTATCCTCCAACCGCTGAATGGAACCTTTCCATGCTTCATTTCCTTCCTCAGGCTGCTTAGTCCGAGCAATTGATTGCTCTGACGTAGCTTCCTGAGATTTATCTCGACGAGTAGCTGGTCGTGATTGTGCTGATCCTTCTCTCAAACGTGATGGTGGTCGAAAGCTTCTCGATGGAGCTCTAGGTGGACTCATGTTTCTCCTTGGTCCTAACCGACTGAAAGGAGATACCCAACTTAATCTTTCCAAGGCACTGGTTCTCTCTGGAGAGAGAGATATAGGTTGATCTGTATCTGTAGCCCGTATTGATGAAGTTCGCCCAGGTTGATAAGAAGAATCATTAGATTCTCCATTGCGATATGACCCAGTACGTCTGGATCGCGATTGCCCACGATCACTCCTTTGCCCTGAATAAGTAGGTGCACCGCCTTGAAGAGTTTGAAGGAGTTGCCTCATAGATTCTTGCATGGCGGTTTGTCCTTGAGCCAAATTTGTCATAATTCCGGCCAGATCTGGAGATACTGATGGATTTGGAGGATTTCCAGTATTTCCAGCATTTCGATTACTGGATTCTGGATTATCTGCCATTGATGACAAATGATTTTTTATGAAAAACGATAGTAACAGTCGTTTCCCACAGACGGCGCCAATCTGTTGATGTAAAAAACTAGATTGTTCTAATTATTCAATCACAGATAAATAAATAAGACAAAGATTTTTAAAGTGGTTCGGCTAGGAATAAAGCCTACGTCCACTGTTATGTTATTGCTGAGTGTTTGCAGAATTCTTGATTACAAGTTCTCTCAAGAAATTCCGGTCCTCCTTGAATGAGGATGATACAAGGTATTTATAGCCCTTAGGCTATACATGAAAGGTTCGATACATTAAATGACATACATATGACAGGGTAATACATTTAATGTAGCGTGAGCGTCAAGAATATAAACATTCAATGAATAGTTGAACAGTTGTCCATCTGGTAATTAATGATACGGTCGAGATGCAGCTCGGACCGCCTTAGTTGCTCGTTGATCAAGAGTTCCTCGGAGCGCATGTAGTATCTCGGGATGATGGAGTTCCTCGGGGTGTCTTACTCATTGCTCGGAGAGAATATGAAATGGTTGAAGGAATTAACTTCCTCGCTACTATTGTGCCATGTAGATTGACACGTGTCTTCGTATTATTCGCCCACATCAGCATATTAATTTTGGTATCAACAGTAATAGTGACATCGAGTTGGATGATTCCGGAAATGAATCACCACATGAAAAGTTCATTTCTTCCATGGCTAGTCACATGAGTATATCTAGTTTGTCCCACGACGATGAGGACACTTGTAAACATAAGATCCCCGATGATGATTTGTGTGTTTCGAGTGTGTGTGAGAGTGAGATTGGAATTGAGGGTCAAAGAGATCTTCAAAAAGAGTTTAGAGATTTATACGCCGAGACCATGAAGATGAAGAAGTTGAATTAAGAGTTAGGTCTTAAGGTGTTAGATTTGGAGAGAGAGATAAAAATTTTGAGGGAGTGTGAGGTGTCGACGAGTCAACGCAAGAAGGTGAATGTTTCTTTGTGTGAGCAGTTGATCGTCTTAGTTTGGGAAAAGAGTGAACTTGAATCACGTGTGTCCCAACTTGAGAGAGATCTTGAACGTGCCTGGAAGGTCAAGGTCACTATAGAGGATACATTTAAGAAGGTTTGAAAGATGCTCCTCGGTCCCGCTTTGGGTAATGTTGAGAGACTAAGAATAAGTTATAATTGTGTATCTACTTGTCATGTTGCCCCCCAGCCGGTTCCTGAGTTTGTGATAGATCCATATGGCTCTCAACCTAACCTGCCTAAGTGTTCATTTCTCCATAGGAGAGGATGTTCTAGACAATTTAAGAGAGGTGTTCCAAAGCCTGTTTATGTTTGGTCCCATTGTAAGAAGAGAGGACACCTTAGGGAATTTTTCTTTAAGTTGGGTAGTGTGTCTCATAGGTATTTACCTCGTTATGTTACTACACGTGTTCCTACACACACACATACGCATGATACTTTCCATGTTCCAGCACAACACATGATAGATTTTGAGAATTTTAGAGGGCAAGTTGAGTATTTAGTTAAGACTTCACATGATTTGATGGATGCTTTCATAAGATGTCACTACCTTCGAAAAACTTCTCCGACCTAATGATTGAGGTTTAGACTTGTTTGCTAACATATAATGATTTTCATGATGATATTTTATGCGTATTGCTAGTGTGTACCACCTTCGTAGTTATTTTTTTCATTTTGATATATTTTTTGAAAATCCCAAAAAGATTTTTGTTTTTAATTTTTTTTGGAAAAATACAAAAAGATTTTCTATTTTTTTGCAAAAAATTTGAAAAAGACAAAAATATTTAATTTTGATATTTTTTTTTTGAAAAACATAAAAAGATTTTTGTAGTTTGCTTTTACACCGTATATGAATGGACATTTAGGATGACCAACTCACAACATCATTCCATATCCATGTGGCTATTTCATAGTGTTTTGAGATGATACATCATTTCATCCATTTGATTTATAATATTTGGAGTCATTAAGATGAGATTTACGATTACTTTCTACATGTTTGACTCTTAGTCTCTTTTAATGTACACTTGCACGAATTTAGTTGATTATTGTACTTATCTATCACATATTGGTGGAAGTATTTTCATCTCAATCCTTTAATTTTAAACGAATCAAATGCAAGAAAACTTGACAATGAAATTAGTTCATGTAAGAACCGTTTCCCATGAGGAATTTATTTAATATGAAAAAATAACGAGTGTATACGGGAAAGGGTTGCGCGAGGCATCTGACCTCGTCGTGAAATCCACCGTTTGAAAAGATCTCAAGAAAAAATTAAGGCAATAAAAAGAATCATATGCCAAAAAGGGGCTAATAGGGAATCTCTTAAAAAGAGAATTTAGAACCTCAATAAAAAAATAAAAAGCATTATTATTTATGAGGGAGTTTGGTTGAAAATCAACGGGTTTGCACGTCTTGACAAAGTCTTGAAAAAGCATTACATAGTTTTAGACATTATTGGTGTGAAAATCATTTTAGACTTTGATTTGTTGATTATATTGAGTCGATGACAATTGAATTCAACATTTTTACACCTAAGGGCGATTTTGAGTTCATTTGTCAGGAGTATCCATATTCATCGTGCACATATGTTATGTATGTTTGAGTTGATTTTCCTATCGAATTTGTTCACACCAATTCATTCCGTTTCCACGATTTGGTTATTTTAGTGTAAATTCATGGTGTGTGTTGTTTATTGTAAATTCTTTTTGCTTGAAAATTTTAAAAAATCAGAAAGAGATTGTGGAGCCTTTTGAGTATATCCTTGCATGAGCGTAATTGATATATATTTGATATGCTTGTCGTGACACTCCATATTTATTAATGTTTATTCTTTTTCTTATCTATTTCAGACAAATAAAAAGGGGGAGAACGAATTATGGATTATGGGGGAGATTTAAAATTTGACTTGATTTGATATTAGATTTATATTTATCTCATTTCAAACTTGATACGCCACGAAGGTATTTGACTTCTTTATTGAGTGTAGGACTTTGATGATCATTTGGAAAGCACACAAAATAAGACCGAGGAAAGAAAAAGAGATTTAAAGATTGAGAGTTGAGAGTTGAAGATTTTTTTGAAGACTTGCATTTTTAGTATCTTTCCACTTTTGGGTTCATGGGAGGGTATTAGATTTATATAGGATAGTTGATTGATAATTTGGATAGTTTTAATTTTGTACCAGCAAAGACATGGGGGGAGATTTTTAAGGACATAATTTTCATCGTCCTGCATTTTTATTGAGTATGTCATATACCGTTACAACCGTTGAAGGAAGTTTACGTTCATACATTCAAGAAGGCGGATTCGAATATCAAGTATGTTCAACAACAGTCCTCTACGAGATTAATTTTGGTAAGAATTACGTTTAAGTTTCGAAAATGTTTTACTATAGTATTGGGAATTTTTTTCTAAATTGTTTTTATAATTAAAAGAGGTATTTTTCTATGTTAAAATATTTTTTGGAAGACCTGTAGGTGAGCATTAAAAAATATTATTTTTTTTCTTCTGTCGTTCAAACAACATTGACAAGTCATTCAAAAGACCTCATCTAATGACATTACATGTTATTTCATAGGTCGCGAGATAGGTCGTCCCTTATTTGTTTCAAACGACCACGTACTATTTTGCATTTTTATTAGTCGTTACTAGGGTCGCTCAAACGACATTAAGAAGTCGTTTCTATCGACCTGCACTACATCAAGTATTTTATTTTGCTATAAATACCCATTTTATGAGACTTTTTCATTTACACTTTTACTGCACGAAAACTACATATCTGCAGACTTTTAGTCTTCACTTTTTAGGACAAATTTACGTTTTTGATTCACACCAAACATTCCATATACTTTTGTGAATCGTTTTAGAACCCAAAACACTTCTTTGTTGAAGTTTCTATTATAAATAAGATTTCTCTACTGTTGAATTTGTTGTTCTTTCCAGAGCTATTGCTGACGAGTGGGGTCATTGGGGATACTCGAGAGTATTCACTGCTAAAGGAGGAGTTGCAGTTTTTGAGGGAATCTTTGCTAGTTCTGGGATGAGGTGTATATGAAGTTTCTATGGAAAATTCATTGCATATTTCTTTATGTAATTTTAAGCTACGATTTACATTTAATAGTGAAATAAAAGGTTTTACCCGAAAGGTTTTTTTCCCCCTGAAATTTAAGTTTCCCTTGATATGTGATTGCATGTTTGATTTATTCCCATAGATGCATGTTTAAGGTCTAATTAAATTGGACTGAATACTAATTCTAATTAAATAAGTTTTATTGTTGAAAATTTATGAATCCCATAAATAATTGATATCACGCATTCTCAATTTGCCACTGTCCAAACAAAGAGCATACCTTTTGGAGGTGCCTTATATTTTCTAATTTATTTCCATGGGAAATCAGCACTCTAGTGCCCATTACCTCTCAAAATGGAATAATAGCCCCTCATTGTGAATACACCATTTCCATCTGCTAGCTACAACATCTTGTCTTCACTACTCGTTGGCCGAGTAGCCATTTCCTGCTAATCAAAAAATGCCTCTGCCTCCTCGATCTCCCAATCCCACAATCGTCTTATGTACTTTGGTTTCCTTATTAGATGGCCCCCAATTAACATCAAGTGGTTAGTAACCAAACTATCTTTATCCATACCTAAACTGAACATGCCAGGAAACAATTACTTTAGAGAACTGTTTTTTCCTTATCTGTCATTACATTAATTAAATGATGAACTAAGAGGAAAAAACAAGATGAAAGATAGAAATTTAATTAGATCTACTCTATAATTACATAATCGAAACAAAGAGAGAAATGAAATAAAACAAAATGATAATGTGATCTTCAATTTAGGATATCCTTTTTTTTCCAGAGCTCTTATTTGTAAAGGTTCGATGTAGCTTCCTCCATTGGTTATTAACCAGCTCTATATGAATTTTTATTGAATACATTGTAATAGAAGAATTAACGAGTGGGGGTGATGACCATCAAAATTTGAGAATATGTGGCTTCACATGGAAGATTTTATAGATAGAGTGAAGACGTGGTGGCAAGGGTAACAGATAGAAGGTAGTGTCGGGTTTGTTCTGGCTAGAAAGCTATCTTTTTTAAGGAAGATATTAAAGTGTGGAATAAGGATATCTTTGGGAATGTCAGAGAATCTATTAGGAAGGTCCTTGAGGAGATAGCGGAGTTAGATGTTAAAGAAGGGTAAAGAACATTAATGAGGAATGAGTATAATCAGAGAGAGAATAGGAAAGGGGAGGTGGGTAGGAAAATGATTCAGGAAGAGATTAGTTGGAGAAAAGATTCAGGAGCGTTATAGATTAAGGAGGGGGATAAGAATACCAATTTTTTCCATAGTGTTTCTAATTCTCACAGGCACTTTAATCATATAAAAAAAATTGTTGGGGGTGGTAGAATTCTCAGAAGAGGGGGAGGTCAAGGAGGCTATTAGGCATTTTTACGAAGGGTTATATTAGGAGGAAGAGAAGTGGAGGCTGTTATTGGATGGGTTAGAGTTTAAGAGTATCGAGGAGGAATATAAAACCATGTTGGAGAGACCATTTACGTAAGATTAGGTGGTTAGTTATCCAAGGCAATGAGGGGAGATAAGCCATCAAAGCCTGATGGTTTCACTATGACCTTCTTCCATCATTATTGTGTGGTTGTTTGGGAAGATGTTAAGGCTTTCTTTTTAGAGTTTTACGATATAAGAAAATTCCCACATAGTTTTGATGCATCTCTCATTACTTTGGTTCCGAAGAAGGGAAAGTGTTTGATGTGAGGGATTTCTAGCCCATAAGTTTGGTTGGGAGTGTCTACATGTTATTATATAAGGTGTTTTCTATCAGGATAAGGGTGTTTTTAGATCCTATCATTTCATAGGTGCAAAAAGCTTTTGTGGGTGGTAGACAAATCTTGGATCCGGTACTAGTGGTGAATCAATGCACGGAGGAAATGATGAGGAGTGGGGAGATTGGAGTATTATGGAAGCTTGACATTGAGAAGACATATGATGACGTAAATTGAATATTTGTTCTTTATCTTTTGAATAAAATGGGGTTTGAACAGAGATGGAAGGAGTGGATTGAGATTTGTATATCTACGATAAAATTTTCAGTGTTGGTAAATGGATCTTTAGAGGAATTCTTCCCGAGCACTAGATGTTTTCGTCCAGGTGACCCCTTATCTCCATTCTTATTTATTATTGTTATGGAGGCATTGAGATGCTAATTCCTCGTGATGTGGAGGCTGGGTTTATTAGTGGGTTAATAGTTAGTGGTTCCAGATTTCCCTCTATCAGGGTGTCAGATTTGTTGTTTCCTGATAATACCATCTATAAGGATTTTTTTTGAATTGAGTCAATTTGTATATATTGGATTTATTCCGTTTTTGGACAAAAATTATTTGATTCATAGGCTAGGATTTAAGTTGTATGTCCTTTAAGCCTGTAGCGTGTTATTGAAGATCGTAGCGGCCAAGATAAAGTGCCATCGAGTACACATCATATTTCGTGCCTAGTTTCATCTTCAACATCTGAGGGATATCAATGTGGTATGAAAGCATGCTTATGTTTGATCCCTGAATTTAGTTTTGGGTGTTGTTTTTATAAAATGGATTAAAAGAATTTTAAAACATTTATGCAAGTTGTTCTAGTGACATTAAGTATGTCGTTCGAACGAGCAAAGGTATCTCATTAGAACAAGGATATAATGAGCTTCAAACGAGGGAACTTTTTCCTATATTGTTTTTTCGTTAGATACATCATTAGAAGTTCATTCCAGCGAGATTGGTATCCTCTTTCAAATGAACTTCGAACGAAGATCAAACGATCTATTTTTAGCCAACACTAGTTTTTTGTTGGAAAGGTCGTTAGAAGTTTTATTCAAACGAGACCCGATACATCATTCGAACGAGCCTAACTTCAGTCGAATGAACCGATGCGTTTTTAAAAAAAGTAGAGATTTTTTGTTCAGTTTTGCATCCTTATCTTGTTTTTATAAAACCTAGTATAAATAGGATTGTGGAATAGGAATTTTAGTTGGAGTTTTTTTCATGCCGCTTGAGTCACAAATCTCTTTCAAAAAGATCTCCATGTTTAGGTGATCTTTTATGATCAAAATTTAAAAACCCAAAACCTAATTTACACCCAAGTTTAAGATCTAAGAATCATATATCCATATGTCTACTTGAGATTTCCTTTGTGCTCCATCAACATGGTTTGCTCTATGTTTAAAGAGCATTTTCAGAGGTGGACATCGTGTTTATGTTGTGTGGTGGCTGGATTGATAATGAGACAAGTAAGATTGGTAGGATACATAGATGTGGAAAAGAGCCTACGTTGTGTGGCTATTGGAAGGCATCAAATAGTAGCTGCGAAGAAGGTGACAAGATATGAAGAAACGTATCAAGGCTTGAAGGTGTCGAGTCCCTGAGTAAGTATAATTTTCTCTTGTATATAGACCTATATCACCGTGGACTTGTGCGGTTGGACTATCCGAGGTTTTTTCCATTATAGGCTTTCTTCGTATATCGTCATGTTGTGATTTGCTTGTTATTTTATTCTTTCTTACACTCACCTATATACATGCTTAGGTCAAGACTAAAATTGGTACATTGTTTAACACAATAATTGTAGTTTTAAATTGCGGCGAAGTTTATAAAAAAATATGAAAATTAAAATTGGTGGTGCTTTCATATAAACCCTAGGGCACTAGCCCTTTAAATTGGTATTAGATCAGGGATACTAAGATAGCGTGTGGATACCTATTTTTATGTACGTGTTGGGTTTAGATGGATTTTAACTAAGAGGGGAGTTCTTTTGCCCAACCTTTATTATTTGATGGGACAAACTATCCTTATTGGAAGGTGCGAATGCGATTTTTCTTGAAATCAATCGATGAGGACGTTTGATTATCGATTAAGTTTGGGTGGACTCCTCCCACTGAATGTGGTTCTCTAAAAGTGTTCAACTCTTGGACAATGATAAAAAAAAATGTCTTGAACTTTAATTATAAGGGTGTAAATACTATTTTTTACGCTATGATCACCGAAGAGTTTAGAAGAATTATGACTAGCGAGAGCGCAAAGGATACTTGGGATATTTTACAATCCACACACGAGGGTAAATATACTGTTAGGGTTTCCTAGTTATAAATTTCGATGAAAATGTTTGAGATGATTAAGATGTTAGATAATGAGTCTTTTGATGAATTCTATGCTAGCTTGTCGGATATTTTCAATTCCTCGTTTAACTTAGGTGAGCTTATCTCCGAGACTAGAGTTGTGCCAAAAATCTTAAGGTCATTGCATGAAAGATTAAATGCCAAATTCATGGTCCCAGATTCCCTAAGTGGTGTCGACACCATTAGAGTCCAAACACTTGTAGAGGACCTTCAAACCTATGAGATTAACATGTGTCCTTTAATGAAAAAGGATGAAAAAAAAATAATGGTATTTCTTTGAAAGTTTGAAATAAGGGGGTGTGAGATTTCAATAGTGATGGTGAGATTGATGCTGAAAAGATCAATAGGTTTGCTAAGAAGTTCAAGAAGTTTCTAAATCTTAGAGAAGAAAATAGTTTTGAGAAAAAAAATCTAAGAACCTCAATGAATGTGATAGGAAGAAGAGGTATGGTCCTAAGAAGTTGGATGAACGAGACTGGTGCTTTGAATGACAAGTTGTTTTTTTCACTATGATCACCGAAGAGTTTAGAAGAATTATGACTTGTGAGAGCGTGAAGGATACTTGGGATATTTTATAATCCATATATGAGGGTACAAATATTATTACGGTTTCCAAGTTACAAAAATCTGATCAAAAAGTTTGAGATGGCTAAGATGTTAGAGAATGATTCTTTTGATGAGTTATATGCCAGCTTGTCGGATATTGTCAATTCCTCATTTAACTTAGGTGAGCCTATCCATGAGCCTAGAGTTGTGCAAAAAATATTATAGTTTTTTTGAGTTTAGTCCCATTCCTAAATTTTTTCAAGCTCTCCTCCCATGTATTTTTTAAATTGTATTTAGTCCCATAACTACTCAAAACCTCCCTCAAACGCCTTGTAATCGCCTATCTTTCTCTCTACACAGGATGGCATGTGTCCTACAGTTGTTACAAGAGGACCAATGACAAAAAAGTAAAAACATAGGAGTGGATAAAAATGAATCTTTAAAAGTGGGACTAAATGCCTATAATCCTAAAATCCTAAGGTCATTGCCTGAAAGGTTAAATGCCAAAGTCATGGTTCTAGATTCCCTAAGTGGTGTCGACACTATAAGAGATCAAGAACTTGTAGGTGACCTTCAAACCTGCAAGATGAACATGCGTCCTTCGAAGAAAAAAGTGGAATACAAAGAATGGTATTTATTTGAAAGCCCAAAATGAGGGTGTGTTAGATTTTGATAGTGATGGAAATCTTGATGCTAAAAAGATAAATAGCTTTACTAAGAAGTTTAAGAAGTTTGTAAAGCTTAGAGAAGACAATAGTTTTGAGAAAAAACCTAAGAATTTCAATGAATGTGGTAGGAAAAATAGGGATGGTCTTAAGAAGGTAAAAATGACAAGGTGTTGGGCATCATTCTCGTGAGTGTCCCACTTGACTAAGGAAAGAAGGCCAGAATCAAAAGTGTACAATGACACCTTTAGTGATAATGAGTCAGAAGAGGGATGTGATTCTCCCATTGAGCTTAATTACACCGCATTCATGGCTAGTCATATGGTCTTAGATGAAAAGTATTGTGTTATTAAAGACGGTCATTTGCATGATGGTTCTGAGGTCTGGTCTTATGATTCCCAAGTGAAGAGCGGTGAAGAAGAAGATAAAGAAGAAGAAAAAGTGAAGGAGGAGGACAATGAGCTTCAAGTTGCCTTTCAGGAGTTGTACACCGAGTCATTGAAGTTAAAGAATTCTAACTTACATTTAAAAGCTAAGATGAAGGAAAGTGCCATAGGAAATAATGATTCAAAATTAATTGATAATCTTACGACATATTAGAAGACTTTTAGAGATAAGCTTGAGTATGTTGAGTGAAAGAGAGATAAAATTCGAGGCTTGATGGAAGTTTTGAAGAAGGAGTCCCTTGAGTTTGAAGGGTCTAATAATTTACTTGAGTCTAGGATTATAGAGTTAGTGAAGAAAGTGAGAGACTCAAGCCATGACAAATTTGATTTGAAATCTTGGCCGGAGAAGCTATATAATATGTTAAGCATCATCCAAGTCAAATATGACAATCTTGGAATTGAATTCGATGGTGCAAATACTTCCTCTACTAAATCCAAGACTAATGTTTTAAGAGAGACAATCATTGCTAGAGATGTTAAAAAAGGTAAACCTAGGGATAACATTCCTTGTGTCTACAATTGCACATATTATGGTAGGAAAGGTCACCTTAGGAATTTTTGTTATGATTTTAGAAAAGGTTCTAGGAAGTCTAAGATTAGTGTAACCAAAGTTACCCAAGTCCAAGTCCATCACGCTACACCTATGTCGGTTAGGAGATCCAATTTAGAGGTGATTAATGTTAGACTTCTAGACCCTCATATGCTATCAAATGATTCTGTCCATGCTATATCTTATGGGTGATTGCTTGCATATTTTCATACACTAGATTATGTGCTTCATGAAAAAAGATTTGTTTGGTTGTATGATTTGTTTATCTTTTGTATTTTGATTTTTCCTTTTATTGGGTCTTATTGAGAAAAGTACAAAAAGATTTTGTTTGTCTTTTGAAATTTGTTTTTAAGTGGTGTCAATTTTTGAAAAATGATTAAAAACTCAAAAAGATTTTTATCCGTTTGTAGTTTATTTTTACACTTTTTTTGTGACATATCATTGTTTTTGAATCCCATTAATTCCATGATTCTATGTGTCTATAATATTTTATTATGATTTTTAATGCCTAAATTGTTCTTAATCAAGCTTTCATGAGTAGTTTGAAATTGATTTCATCCTGGAATTACTTTATATATGCATTCAACCACACTTTCCATGAGATCTTTTCGATTTTAACTTCATATGTCACATGAGCTAAGTGCGGTGTTCTCCGATCAGTCATGTCATATACATAAATGTTTTTGACTATGGGGGAGTTTTGCATGTAAAAACCATTGCTCGTAAGTTTGTAGTTTATTGAATAATATGAGTGTGCACGGGAAAGGGCTACGAAAGGAGAGATATCCTTTGCTTGAAAGGCCATAGATCCTAAGAGCCTAAAAGAAAAGAGAGGCAAAATAAATGATTATATTTCAAAGGAAAAATTGTTTTCATTGATTCTTCAAAATAGATATCTTCAAATGAAAATGATAAAAGAAGATATATGTTTATTTTTTAGGGTGTTTAGTTGAAGATCAATGGATTTGCACAATGAATCCTAGTTGAACTAAATTGTTTTGATGCTATTGATTCGAGCATCATCAAAATTTCTTGGCTAGTGTGTATTGTGTTTGTTTTTCCTTTTTGAGTTTATTATTTGACATATAAGGCTAATTCAAACGTTGGTAAATTACTAAGGTCAAATAGAACTACTTGGACATTTTAGTGATTGAGTCATTTACATTTTTTACTAGTTCATTCCCCTTCACTCCTTACCACCTTTGTTTTGACACATTAATACTATACGAGTGTGTAAAACTTATATATATATGTGTGTGTGTGTGTGTGGGGGGGGGGGGGTATGTTTTGTGTTTTAAGTCTTTGCATTTGTATTTAATCTATACATGTTGTGTGATTAATATTTGTGTAAGTACATATTTTCCATAGTCCAACTTCACATAGAGTATGTCGTATACTGCTACAATAGTCGATAGAAGCTCACGATCACTTGTTCAAGATGACGAATCCAAATTTCAAGTATCTTCAATATATGCGCGATACGACCTATAAATTCATATATAATGTATTTAAGTTCAGTAAATGTTTTAATTTAGTATTGGGATACTTTTCGAAACTTTTTTCTAACAAAATGAGGATTTTTTTAAGTCAAACTAATTTTTCAAGACTTGTAGGCGAGCATTTAAAATAATATCTTTTTCTCCTGTTGTTCAAATGACATTGCTATGTCGTTCAAATGACTGCTTCCAACGACATCACATGTCATTTCAAAGGTCTCTCAAAGGGTCTAACGTGACTTAAATTATGTCTCTAGTGCGTGATAATTACGGTTCAAGTGTAAACCAGTCGCGTAAGGAATAAACCCGGTAAGATGGGGTCGAATCCTCAGGAAAATAGGACGCAAAATGTACTGACAATAGGTAAGACGACAAATCCTAAGGTTGACTCTAGAAAAGGAACGCAAAGATGATTTATTTTGAGTTTTATATCTACAAACTAAATGAAAATTAATTAAACTAAGAAGTAAGCTACGTATGCAAGAGTAAACCAACTATGACTGACTAAATATGAATGAGAAGAATAGGTTGGACTATAATCCCCCTCACCCTAGTATGTTTACCAGATATAAAAACAACCGTGAATTAGAGAATTGATCAAATCCAGACCTTATGAATTCAAAGCATTACATATATGAGGGTATAAGCCCGCATCGTACATAATCAAGAATAGAAATAAAGCGGTATTGGTATAGCTGACACATGCGCCGTACTCTTAAACACCCCGATTACATAGGGAAAACGAGGTTAAAATTCCTACGACGATAGTAACAACTAACCAATGCGATTCAATCATTTATTTAATTTAGAGAATTACTTTTATATTCATGCAAACCACATCGGGTTGGGTTCATGCATCCCAACCCTTAGAAATCTAGCCGGACATTATGAAACTATGTTTAAAAAAGAAATCTATAGTGCATGAAATCATAATTGCATGCAAAGTAAAATTGGAAGGATTTTAACTAAGAAGAATGAATTACCTATAATAAATATGAAAGAAATTGAAATAAATAAATAAAAGATTACTTGGAATGAATAAAAGCCTTGAATTAATCCAAATTGAGGAATAAATTATTGAACAATATGAATCCTCCACTCCTTTGCTTCAAAACCCTCTCCAAACGAACTAAAAAGAAACTCCCTAATGTCTGGTATGATAAAAGAATAAATACATCACATTATTTTAAGATTTTTCTCCATGGACAACTCTAATTTTAAGAAATAAAAATACATATTTCATCCGGGCAAATCGGTTCTACTTTTTGTGAACCAGTTCTACTTTTCTAGCCTACTGAACCAGTTCTACTTCTTTTTCTTCGATTCGGTTTGGTTTTGACAGTGTGGAAAACCGGTTTGGTTAGTGTCTCAATAAATGTGTTATTGGGATATAATACCTCTTTCGCGGGCAAACAATTGCATTTAGCGTATGCAACAAGCCTTTAAACCCCTAGGTTACCCTTGTAGGACGAGTGGTGTCTCGTGAAGGTTTGTAGTGAATATACCCACAAAATTCATTTTTTGAGTGAAAGAAAAATCAAAATACTTAAAACTTGTACAATTTAAACTCCCCAAATATAGTCACTGTAAATTTATATTCATAAGTCTTAATTTATAATGTGCGTGTGCAAAGCCGAGAATTTAACCGCTAATTTCCACCGATTGAATATTACGCTACTTTTTGAAAATTCATTTTGATTCAATTCTCACCGGATGATCTCACAATGAATCACTAGGAATGTGGATATTTTTCTCGGTATGTGTGATTTAAATGAGTAAATACAATGGAACACAAATTCACGCACATAATTTGAAAGACGGAATTTTTATGGTGAAAAGATCTCTGCATCGGAATACGGTTATTGGAAAAACGGAAACATCGCCTCTTATTCACACCAATTAATCTCTCTTATTATCTTTTCATGTCTTAGCTCTCCACGCGGTAATCAATTTCGCAATTCAGACTCAGTTAGGACTTTTTCGGACTCCAAGGTGTATTGGGTAAAATTGGACATGGTTGGGAATTCGAAATTGGAAAATGTTCTTTTGATGCCCGTTAGTGCTTTTTCGAGCTTTTGCTCATCATTTTTTTTCTTTTCTATTTTCACATTTTTCTTTTCTTGCATTTTTGTTGAGAATTTTTATTGTATTTTTTTGGGCCCCTTTTTATTGGACTTTTTGGACTAAATTGATGAAATTCAATTTTCACAATTTTGGGCCAATTGGGTTTTTCGGGTTATCAAACGAAAAAGGAAACATTTTATTAGGCTCAAATTGGGTTGCAAAGGGATGATTTTTCACAATTTTTTTATGGCTAATATTATTAGGTAAACAAACGAGAGCCTAACTTCATTTATCCAAATTACCAATCACATTACCATATGCGTCTCGAGAATACTTTAATTTAGAGATATTTTTAGCACGCTTTTCAAGGTAACATCACACACATATCCTATAATCGATCAAAACAAAGCAATAGAGATCTTCAACGACTTATTTAAACACTGAAAAGAACTTTGAGTTAATCATTAACTCGGATTGATTTAAAACTCGAAAAAAGTGATAGGCTAGAAACCTCACCGGGTTAGTTAATCTCCACACTTATTCGTAAAGTCATCAATTTTCGCTCAATTTACATCTTCAGTCAATTTCGACTTTGTGCATTTGAATTTTGACAATTTGAGACTTTAAACAAAATTTCGTGACATTTAAAAAAAAATTAAATTCCAAATTTTGTTTATTTTGAATAAAAGTATTTTTGGCTTTTTCAAAATTTTTAATTTTTCAAATTTTCTATTTTTTTTTTGAAAATTTTGGGCATTTTGGACTTTGTGAGTTTTTTTTAAAGCGCATGCGTACCCACTAACTTAGACGTTTGCAAAGTCCCAATGCAAAAAGACTAAAATCTAAAATAAAGGAAAGTGCGTAAAAATGAACAAAGGCAAAACACAATTTTTTTTGTATTACTAAACAAGGATTACAAGAATTTAAAGGAGAGATACATCTTTCGCTGTGACAAATCAATAAAATTCCAAAACAAACAACGAACTACTTAAAGAAAACTAAGACAACAACATCAGAAATAAAGCATGGCTCATTGTGGTGGTGGGTGAGAGGGGCCGTGCGTGTTGGGATCATAGAAGTGAGTGGGGAGTGGCACCCCCTCACTTACTTGGATCTTATACATTTTTGCTTGAAGGCAGACCATCATGCTAGTTTCGCGTCTGTATGCCTCTTGGTCCACCCTATAGTCCCTTACGAAATCATTGAAACTCGTCTCCAAGTTATCAATGCGACGAGTGATGTCTGTTCCCACCGTCTCGTAGTCCGATTCCTCCTACATATAGTATTCCTCCTCCTCGATCTCCTTTTCTTCTCCCATCTCAACATCCTTGCCCTCATCCACCGGTGGTTGTTGGACAAAATGTAAGTGCCTAGCACTCCTTGTTCGCGACTCCCCTCCAATGCGTTTTGGGAGACGGGGGACGACGTGTGGGTCCGTAATTCCCACATCTTTGAGATAGGACGTGATGAGATGGGGATAAGGGAGGGAAGCCTTTCCCTTGAGGTTAATGGAGGCATTGATGATGTCGGCATATAATGTTCAAGTGAGGTGGATATGGGTGTCCGCATCAAGAAGGTGGTATAGAAAGCTAGCTTGGCAAAGTCGTGTCGCCAAGTCATTGGATGTTTGCAAAATACACCGACAAATGATGATGAAGGCGACTCGGGACCATTCATTGAGGCTCCCCATGGGGAAAGTGTCAGAATTTCACATGGTGCGCATGATGCAAGTATGTTTCCCGACCGGTCGGTCAGCGGTGGGGTAACCAAAATGGGATGGGCTTGGGACTCCCTTAGTACACATCTTTTGGATGAAAATCTCGAGAGAAAATGGTATGGGGGTTTGATCCACATGCGCTTGGGCTGTGAACTTGCCCGTGAGGACGAGTGTGTAGTAGAACATGGGAACCTCCTCTTCCCACATAGGGGGACTGGGTTCTTAGAAGCATTGGCACCACCAACGGGACCTAAATAGCGTAATGACTGATTGTGGAATTTGGTCCCAATTGGCCTGCCTCTCGATATGCATCATGCAGGAGGTGGAAAAGAAATTATCGCACCATCGCCGCTCTTGATGGGATCAGAATTCACTGTCACCATCGGGAAAAATGTCAGTGTTATTGTACTTGGTGGGGCGTTGGTTGTTGTCCATTTCGAAAAGGGTTGGGAGTGATGGAAATTTTTTAGAGTAAGAGGGATAAAATGAGAGGTGTGAAAATGGTGAAAGGGAAGTGTTTATTTATAGGGGAGGGGCTGTAATGTGAGGGGGGGGGGGGGGAATTTGGAGGGAAATGATTTTGGAGGGAAAGGGGGATGGAGAATGGAGGGAAAAGTGTAGGAAAGGGGGAAAAAGGAAGGAAGGGAATGGATTGGGTAAGAGAAGGGAGATGAACCTTTGTTGGAATCGAACAAACTTCCAAAAAATTGAACCGGTTCGGTTATCTAGGGAGAACCGATTCGGTCCACTGTTTTCTTCACCACAATTTTACTTCCTTAAAAAAAACTAAGTGTTAAAATTCTCAAACAAAATTTTTGTTTCGGGATTATTCCAAATTGTTTCCACTCTCATGTGAGCCCAAAAAATATCGATCACTCTCCTCAATAGCTATAAACCTTTTCGTGTTGTTCCTTGCTTGAATATCTCTCTAATAAAGCACATCATATGGACCTCTAATTACCCTAACCTAAAACTAACTAATGTACAAAAGAATCACCCCATATGCATTGGGGGTGTGACAACCTCTCAATTCATTATTACTCAACCCTAATTAAATGGTGTCGGCTTCTTAAATACACACCTCTAAGTACGACTTTAGACATTGTCTGTTGATTTCGAATATGCCTCGCCCCTTTGGATCTTCCAATTCAACGGTACTGTGGGGGAACACTTCTTTAACGACGAATGGGCCTGTCCACTGCGAACGTAATTTATCGAGAAACAAGTTGAGGCGAGAGTTGTAGAGAAGAAATTTTTTCCCCGAATGAAAATCTTTGCGTTGGATGATTTTATCATGTGCGAGTTTCATCCTCTCTTTGGTTATCTTGGAATTCTCATATGCATCGTTGGGCATCTCTTCCAACTCATTCAATTGAAGTTTGAGAGCTTCACCGGCTTTGTCTAAATTATAGTTCAACCTCTTTATTTCCCAATAAGCATTGTGTTCTAACTCCACGGGGAGATGGCAAGGTTTACCATAGACAAAGAAAAATGGGGACATCCCGAGGGGGTTCTTATATGTGGTTCTATAAGCCCATAGCGCATCATTCAATTGAAGGGATCAATCTTTTCGATTAGGATCGATGGTTTTTTTAGAATTTTCTTGATTTCACGATTTGATAGCTCGGCTTGCCCATTCATTTGAGGATGATAAGTCGTCCCAACCTTATGAACGACTCCATACTTTCTCATATGTTTTTAAAACGGTCGATTACAAAAGTGCTTTCCGTTTTCACTAATAATTACCTTCGAAGAACCGAAGAGAGAGAGTATATGTTGTTGTTAGAACTTAATAACCACCTTATTGTCATTAGTTTTGGTAGCTATGGCCTCTACCAATTTTGACACATAATCTACCGCAACAAGGATGTATAAGAAACCAAAGGAGGGAGGGAAATGGCCCATGAAATCAATACCCCAATAATCAAAATACCTCAATAATGAGTATGGGGGTCAATTGCATCATGTCTCGGTAGGTAATGGCTCCCATTCTTTGACATCTATCACACGATTTATAGTAAGCATTTACATCCTAAAAAAATATGGGGGCAATATAGACCGATTTGGAGAATCTTAACAGCCGTATTTTTCGTCAAAAAATGGCCTTCACATGCTTCCGTGTGACAAAAGTGGATGACACTTGGAATCTCATCATTCGGTATACAACGTTGGATGATTTGGTCTGCACAATATTTAAATAAAAATGGATTATTGTAGAAAAGCATGCGTGACCAAGTAATGAACTTCTTCTTCTCTTGCGGTGTCCAATCGGGAGGGACGGCTCCCGTGACAAGATAATTAACTATGCCCGCAAACCAGGGGAGAGAAAAGGGGCAAATAATTGCTCATCCGAAAAGTATTCATCTATGGGTATGGGATCACTAGGCACGTCAGATGAAAGCCATGACAAATGGTAGGCTACGACGTTTTCAACTCATTTCTTGTCTTTTATAGAGAGATTGAACTCTTTGAGGAGTAGGATCCACCTTATGAGGCACGACTTAGCATTTTTCTTAGAAAGGGGATATTTAAGCGTCGCATGGTCGGTAAAGCATGTGATGGGAGAACCGATGAGGTAGGAGTGAAACTTATCTAGGGTAAAAACTACCACTAGCAATTCTTTCTCCACGGTGAAGTAATTGAGTTATGGTCCGGTTAGAGTCTGGCTAGCGTAATAGATTACATGAGATATCTTGTCTTTTCTATGGCCCAAAACAACCCCGATAGCATAATCACTTGCATCACACATAAGCTCGAATGGAAGGAACTGTAATACCCCGTAATTTTTAACGACTTTCAAAATGAGTTATATTTTAAATTAATGGATTAATTGGATTTTATTATTAATTAATTCATTGGGGTTTTATCCGAATTGAGGATATTAAAATGTATGATTCTGAATATTACTTAAAGATATTTAGGTAATATATGAATGTGATGATTATTGATAATTGCTGTTCGGTAATTTGGATTTTTAGTCAGACGCGGTATGGGACGTATAGGGACTAATTTGTTAAATTAAAAAGGAAATGTATTTTATATAAACCTTATAGTCATTTTGACTGCGTAGTTGCATCCGGAAGGTTTGAAATAGTCATAAAAGTCTATTTGGATGTTGGATTTGGGTCTCGGGTCATTTGGAAATGAATAGACAACCCAAAAGGGCATTTTAGTCATTTTTATAGGGGGTGAATAGTGATTTCGGATTTTGTTTTATTATAAGTATTTGAAGATTAAGTGTACGTGGGTTATTCATCTCATCTACACAAAATAAATAAGTAATCTTCCTAGAGAGAGTGAAAAGTTTACTTGGGAAGGATAAGAACTAAGAACCAAGGGTCATCACCACCAACCACCACCGGAGGTCGACCGGAGAAGGGAGAACCACCTAAGATATAATACACCAAAGGATTAGACCTTCATTAGAGGCAAGTGTTTGATAATGGCAATCTAAGTTTGTATATTGTCCATGTTAGAATAGTTATCAAAATAGATGATTTTCATGTTTGGAAGAAATAATGGAGTTGTTAAATGGATTTTTGGAAATTGAAAATATATAGGAATCAAACTCATGTTGTAGGTAGTTAGTAATCCACGAAATAATCATGAATCTATTGAAGAAATTATGAAAACGATTAATGTGTTCTTGAAGATATTATGTTGATAATTTTCTGGAAAAAAGTGGATATAAACATGCTTTTAATTCAATCTCCTGATGATTCTAGGATGTTTAGATATTAGAAATCATTTATATATGTTGGTATATCATGTATTAAGGATCATAAGTCATTTGGGATGTTAATATGAAGGTTTGAATGATCTAAAATGGCTAAACCCGTAGTTGCAGAAATGCAGAAAAACTGGGTTGTTACCTGAGTGATAGATCGATCGACCCCCTGTCTTCGATCGATCGACCTCCCCAGGATTGTTAAAGTTGTTCCTTTTTGAATGTTGATTCTTATTCCAAAACTTTGGTAGATCTTTGGTTGTTAATTGGATATTATGGGACTTAGAGAAGATTAGTAAGCCCTAGATAAGATTTGAATTAATTTGATTGGGATTTAATTGATGAAAATAATGATAATTAATTTAAAAGAAATTTCGATTGCTAGATTCTAAGTGGTATGCATGAGGATTAAAGATAGGACCAGTAGGGGTGATTGAATATAAAACCTGGGTATCCTTAAGTTTACAATAGGGTTTAATCCTAAGTAAAAGAAGATGTGTTTATACGAGATTTGAAACTATCGGTTTTTAACCCTAATTAAAGGGAGAGTTTAATTCGTAGTAATTCGGGAGATATGATGATATGGAACAGTAGGATATTAGTGACCTCTTACTGAATTTATGTTGAGGAAAAACCTATTTGAACCTTGAATATTGAGTGAGGTTCGGGGATAATTAAATTAAGAAGTAAAGTTATGACATTTTAATACGTGGGATTTAAGAGATATACCGCTAAGTATGGGAATAATCTAAGGGTAATGTGAGTACCTTGTTGATAGTATATTATAGGTGTTATAATGCTTATTTGATTAATTGATGATTATGTGTATGACATACCTAGCTTACTTGCTATCGACGGGAGGTTTGCGCGTGAGGGCAGTCATATCCTGATGAATCCATGGGATCTTTGATTTGTCGCTCAAGAACATAGGTCTATGAAAGAATTATCGGGGAGTTGATAAGTCCGCTGACTGTGGGTACGTAGGTATGTACGTGACCCATGGATACGAGAACTATGTTCGCCTCCAATTTGTATGTTGTTGTTGTGGTTCGTGAAATCCTTACCGAACCTTTAGTCCCATATTCGGTGACCAACGATGATAGGACATGATAGCAGAGTAATACGTTGCATCGCAGCCGTGAGTCGGGGTGCCGTATTATATATGAATATATATATATATATATATATATATATATATATATATATATATATATATATATATATATAATGAATTAAATGAATGAATGTATATCGTGGTTAAATCTATCTACCGTGTGATAATTGTAGATAACGAAGAATTGAGAAAAGAATTGAAACAAGTAAATGAATATTTATTGAAGAGATTAATTCATATTAATGAGAAATGATTCATGTTAATGGGAAACGATTCACATAAATGAGAAATGTAAATGAATGATTATACGACGTATGGTATGGGACATACGGGGATTATAATTTGGAATAGAATCATATAATGGAATTGGTAAAGACGAACCATTAACTAGGAGGTTAATAGGAAACGTTAAGTGTGCACTCTAGTTGAGAGGTGAGAATAGCATGTGAGAGTTGGATACTGACATGTACGTAATAAATGCTTTATTGCACTTGTTAAATACTTGCTGTTTTCAAAATCATTTTTACAATCGGGCTCTGACCCATTTCCTTGCATATTTTCTTTCCTATTGTACCTTCTATATCAGGTGTCCAGCAGCAGGGACGCCAACCTTAGCGGATTATGACGATCTATGGAGCTATGGAGTTTTGCTTAGACGCCTATCTTCATTTGATTCACAGTATTCTTATAGTTAGGACATGTCGCCCAAAGGATTTCAGTTATCACTATCTATCGGAGTCATATACTATTGTGTTCGTGTCATTTTAATACATTTGTTATTGTTGGGATTACTTTAATGGATTAATATTATTGGGAATGTTTATTCCAATTGCATTTAAATTCTTTTGTGTTATCTGTTCAGTTATAAGTGTTGTAGAATAAAATGTGTTGTGTTATTCTTAAACTAAAAATGGATTTTTTGAAATTAAAAATTTGGAAAGTTTTTAACACCAGCTTAATTGGGTATTCGGTGAGTTATAAATGTTTTCGACAGTGATGCTAAGAATGAGCCAACTGTATATTCTATTTTAATTTGGTATGGGACTGGCCACCCGGTATTTAATTAGGCGGGGTGTTACATGAACCAATCTAGAGCTTACATAATGGGGGCGCAACATGGTTTTCAATTTGTCAAAAGCATTTTGGAATGCTTCAATCCACTCAAAGGGGGAATCCTTCATTAGGAGGTTGCTCAAGGGTTTAGCAATGGAACTAAAATCCTTAATGAACCTTCTTTAAAAGCCCGTGTGGACCAAGAAGGATCACACTTCCTTTAGTGATTAGGTAGGGGAAGCTCGGTTATGACATCTATTTTTCCCTATCGACTTCAATTCCTTTGGATGACACAATGTGGCCAAGAACTATTACTTAGGTTACCATGAAATGACATTTTTCCCAATTTAAAATCAAGTTCTTTTCCACATACCAAGAAAGTAATTTTTCAAGATTTGCAAGACAAAGGTCAAAAGAGGGGTCCAAAATTCTAAAGTCATCTATAAATACCTCAAGGTATCTTTCAACCATGTCGCTAAAGAGACTAAGCAAGCACCTTTGAAAGGTTGCTAGAGCATTACATAATTCACAAGGCATACGTTTGTAGTCAAACGCTCCAAAAGGACATGTGAAAGTCATTTTCTCTTGATCAAGAACATCTACCTCTATTTGTTTATATCTGGAATAACCATCAAGGAAGTAACAATATGGGTTCCCTGCTACACTCTCTAGCATTTGGTCGATGAATGGTAAGGGGAAATGATCTTTCCTAGTGCCCGCATTGAGTTTCTGGTAATCAATACAAATGCACCACCCGGTCATGGTACGTTGCGGAATTAACTCACCCTTGGCATTCTTGACCACTGTCATTCCTTACTTATTCGGAACGACTTGGATTGAACTCATCCATTTGCTATCCGAGATTGGGTAAATGATCCTAGGGTCCAATAACTTAATGATTTCTGCTCATACCACCACTTTGATGGTGGGGTTCAATCGCCTTTGTGTTTCCCTCGAGGGCTTCACGTCCTCCTTAAGGTGGATTTTATGGGTACAAATCAAAGGACTTATACCTTTTAAATCTACTATGCACCAACCGAAATAACTTTGGTGCTTCCTCAAAATCGCTAACAATTTACCCTTTTGCTCTTTATCTAGGATAGAGGAGATAATAACAGGAAATGTCTCATCCTCTCCCAAATAAGCATATTTAATGTTAGAGGGTAGTTTCTTTAATTCAAGGGTAGGAAAGTTTTCATTAGAGGGAATAGTGCACGACTCCCTCGGTGGTAATTCCTCGAATCTAGAAACCCAACTCACATCTCTCACGTCCTCATCTGATGCTCTTTCATCTAATGTATCTCTTCACTCTCCTACCTCTCTCTAAAATTGGTGTAAATCCCGTCACTCTCACCACTTGAAATATGGCATGATCCTAAGGCATCCCAACTGAAATTTTCCTCTACGTGCTCCTCTACTATCTCCTCAATAAGATCCACTGAGTGAAAATCATCCTCATCACCCACTTGACTCGCGATATTGAAAATATTTATTTCTAAGGTCATGTTCCCGAAAGTGAGTTGGATTTGCTCATTTCGAGTGTTAATTAGGGCATTATCCATAGCTAATAATGGGTGGCCAAGAATGATGGGAACATGATTACTTGAGGTGATGGAGGGTTTCGTGTCCCAAATGATAAAATCTAACGAGAAGTAAAAGGTATCAACTTGGACTATCGCGTCTTTAACAATCAATGCCTCGTGGTATCTTCACGGTACGATCCGAGAGTTGGATAGTGATTTTTATGGGCTTGAGGTCCCCTAAATTGTGTTGCCATATGTGGATTAGGGAAGAATGTTGGCACTCGCCCCTAAATCAAGTAAGGCCTTTTCTATTCAATTCTCTCCAATGATGCACGAAATGGTAGGTGCACCCGTATTTTTAAATTTTGGTGGGAGGTCATTAAGTAGAACATAGCTCACATTTTGTTCTAGGAAGACGTTATTTTTCACCTTTAGCCCTATTTTCACCATCAATAAGTCCTTAAGGACTTTAGCATAGGTGGGAATTTTCTGTATAGCATCGAGAAAAGGTAAATTTATCTTGACTTTCTTAAAGACATCTAGCACGTCATTACGGGGGATTAATTTTTGGGGAGCAACCAACCATTGAGGGAATAATGCAGCGGTGGGTGGTTTTACTATGACTTCAGGCTCACTAGTGTCATAATTGTCACTCTCCTTCAAGGGGGCATCTTCAGCCTCTTTCGTTTGGGCGAAACCTCCTTGTCTTTAAGTGTGTCGTGTGGGGGAGGTGATAAATCAATAACTCACCCACTACCGAAAGTGGTAATAGCTTTGCATTGCTCTTGATGTTCATTGTAAGTGGAGCTAACACTAGTTTGACATTGGGATGGAAACTTACCCTTCTCTTGGATACTTAAAGATGATTACAACCTAGAGATATTTTCCTTTATTTTAATAAACATGCGGTCATATACTTAGCATTGGTTGCATTTTGGGATTGAATGAATTGGCATATAGTATCCTCGAGATTTCTCCACAGTGGGGTGATATATGGTGCGGGAGGTGGTTCTTGCATATGTGGAGCTTGTTCAAAAATGTGGAGGAGGTGTTGGAGGAGGGGCAATGTTTGAATTAGGATTCAACACAACATGTTATTGCCCGTAGCTAAAACTAGGATGGTTCTTCCATGAAGGGTTGTTAGAATTCCCATATGGGGAATTGAAATTACCCTTAAATCCTCCTATCGCATTCACTTGCTCAAGTAGCATTACTTTGTAGGAGGGTATCTTTGGGAATTCATTCGTTGAATGTACCGCCTCACAAATAGCACACACTTTCTCTTTCATTGCTCAGGTGGAGATGGTTGGTTCCATTAGCCTTGATCTGATAACGTCACCCACATGATAAAGACTGGGCGTTAAAGGAGTGGTGGGAGTTTTTCAAACCTGGTTTTGGGTGTTAGGATCGGATGTATACCACGCTTTAGTCGTCTCGGTAACAAACTTAAGGTCGACATCTGCATAGTGTTCATCTAATTCCAAAAATGACCTCTTGCACATTATCTCAATGAGTTGTTTAGAAGATATGCTTAGCCCATGGTGAAAGAAAGATATGAGATGATACTTCTCAAAACCATGATGAGGGCATGTACTAACTAGTCGTTGAAATGTTCGTAACATCGATCAAATAACTCATTTTCTTATTATCGGAATGTTTGAATTTGAGCTTGGATGAAATTTGTTTGATGTTGGGAAAAGAACCTTAAGAGAAATTTGTACTGAATTTCCCTCCATGATCCAATGGAGTTCGGTGATGAAGACCAAAGACAGGTCTTAGCTTTATCCTTTAAGGAAAAATGAAAAAGTTTGAGGTGAACGACATCTTGTGTGAAAGCTTGATCGCTAAATGTTTCGCATGCCCCTTCGAACTCACGAATGTGGAGATAAGTCTTTTCCGAGTCCAACCCATGAAATGTGGGAAGAATTTGTATCATCCCATTACGAAAATGGATTTGTCCCGCATTGTACGAAAGTAGAATGCATCTTGGGGTAACAGTTCTCTCAGGATAGAGGAGTTCTCTCATGGGACAATATGGCATCTCACCCTCACCCGTACCAAAACGAGCGTGTTTAGACATGGCTCTCTCTCCACTTGTTTCAGTGTCCTCACTCAGTGTCCTAGAAACGTAACTCGTGATGGAATTTGGAGGTGTAGGAGGTGGAACCCAGAACTGAGGTGCGTTAGGAGTGTGTGGGCTATTAGGATCGTACTCAACTATTGGATTCTCATGAATGCGTGTGGGAGTATATTGAGGGGTTTGTTGCAAATTTTGCATGAAAGGACTATTAGAGATTATTATTTTTTTTCTTTTTACTCTTCTGAATTTGTTTGGAATTTTTATTTTATGATTTTTTTGGCCTTTTAAGATTTGGAGTCAAATTTATTGGATTAAATCAACCGAACCTAAAGGTATACCTAAATCCCCGGCAACAACGCAAAAAACAGGGCGCGACTTAAAATGTGTCTCTAGTGTGTGCTAATTACGGTTCAAGTGCAAATCGGTTGTGTAAGTAATAAATCAAGTAAGAGGGGATCGAATCCTCAGGGAAATAGGACACATAACGTAATGACGATAGGTAAGACGACAAATCCTAAGGTTGGCTCTAGAAAAATAATGAAAAGATGATTGATTTTGATTTTTATATCTACTAACTAAATGCAAATTAATTAAACTAAGAAGTAAGCTACGTATGCAAGAGTAAACTAACTATGACTGACTAAATATGAATGAGAAGAATAGGTTGGACTACAATCCCCCAAACCCTAGTATGTTTACCAGATATAAAAGCAATCGTTAATTAGATAATTGATCAAATCTAGACATTATGAATTTCAAGGATTACATATATGAGGGTACAAGACCTCATCATACATAATCAAAATAGAAATAAAGCGATATCGATATAGCTGACATGATCGTCGTACTCTTAACCACCTTGGTTACTTAGGGAAAACGAGGTTAAAAGTCCTACGATGGTAGTAACAACTAACCAATATGATTCAATCATTTATTTCATTCATAGAATTACTTTTACATTCATGCAAACCACATCGAGTTGGGCTCATGCATCCCAACCCTTAGAAATCTAGCCGGACATTATGAAAATATGTTTGAACAAGAAATCTATGGTGCGTGAAATCATAATTGCGTGTAAAGTAAAATTAAACATGCAAGGAAGGATTTTAACTAAGAAGAATGAATTACCTACAACAAATATGAAAGAAATAAAGAAACGATTACTTGGAATGAATAAAAGCCTTGAATTAATCCAAATTGATGAAGAAATTATTGACTAATATGAATCCTACACTTCTTTATCTTAAAAATTTTATCCGAACTAACTAAAAGGAAGCTTCCTAATGTATGGTATGATAAAAGAATAATTACATCACGTTATTTTAAGAGTTTGCACCATGCATAACTCTAATTTTAAGAAATAAAAAATGTAGATTTCATCCAGGAGAATCGATTCTACTTTTCTAGCCTACCGAACCGGTTATACTTCTTATTCATTGGTTAGTTTTGGTTTCGACAGTGTGGCAAACCAATTTGGTACTGGTTTCATCGGTTCGGTTCGCTGCTTTTCTATTTTTCTTCCTTTTTCTCCTTGATTTATTCTCAACTTTGAAGCTTCATAACTTCACAACCAGGGATCAGATTTGGATGTCGTTTCTTCCTATATTCTTATGGACTAGAGGTTTTAAACTTTCCTTTAGGTTCCATATCCTAAATACTTGTGAAAAATTACTATTTTGCCCTTGACTTTCCTTCACTTGTATCTCTCTTGAATTTGAGTTTTCCCTTTTATTCAATGCTGTAAAATACCTACAAAATGTTCAAAAAATACACGAAACTTGATGTACTACATAAAGAAGGTCTTTAGAAATAATATGAGAAAAATCAACTCGATTTACACTCCACAAGATGATAAAAGCCTCTAAATTAAGGGGATAAATACGAAGAATTTATGCCTAAACAGGGTCGTTTCTTGTTTGCTTCAAACGACCACATATTGTGTTGTGTTTTTAAAGGTCGTTTCTTAGTTCATTAGTAACGACGTCTAATGTCGTTAAATGACATGACAATATTGTTCGAATGACTTATAATGACATGCGCCGCCTCAAAAATTTTGTATAGCTATAAATACCTGTTTTGAAGACATGTTTCATTAAGACTTTTGATACACAAAAACTGCTTCTTGTCCGACTTTTAGTCTTCATCTTTTAGGGTTAGAAACCTAGTTTTTGATTCACCGAAACATCCTAATCCTTTTATGAATCATTTGTTGAACCCAAAATACTTCTTAAAAGTTTATCTTTGTGGAGTGCCATCTCTACTGCTGGATTGGTAGTTCTTGCGGGAGCTTATTGCTCACGACTATGGTAATTGAGGTTCTTAAGGGGATCTTTGTTGGTTAATAGACTATGGTCCTTGTGGATTTGTTGTGGTAAATTCATTGCAGATTTTACTATGTAATTATAAGTGGCGTTTTGCATTATATAATGAAATAAAGGTTTTACCCGAAAGGGTTTTTTTCCCGAACATCAAGATTTTTGATTGTTCAATTTTTGTATATTTGATTTATATCACATAGATGCATAATTAGCTTTAATTAATTTGGATCAAAGATTGAATCTAATTAAATATTTTTAAATTTGAAAATTTGCGAATTAAATTGATATTCGATATCATGCACCTTTTACAAATTGGTATCAAATCAGGTTACTCTAATTTGTCGAGTGATCCGTTTTTATCAATTTTTTTGTGATATCAATTTTTTTTAAACTCTGATTTTGAAAATTTTCACAATTTTTTCGATAGAAAACTTATATAATCGGTTACCCGTCTTTGGTGGCACTAATTATGCTTATTGGAAAGCCCGCATGAAATTTAGTTTAATGGCTCTTAATGAACGTGTCTGGATTGTTTGTGAAAGTGGGTGGACTCCTTCAACTATCACTATTGAAAATGCACCAATCTCAAACATGTGTCTAACTGGGCTGAGGATAATTATAAATGGATTGCCAATAACTCCCGTGGCCTTAAAGCTATTTCTAGAGTCGTCACCCCTGACAAGTTCCATCGTATTATGATATACACCACGTATAAAGAGACATGGAATATCCACCAATTTACACATGAGGGTACCAACACATTCAAGGTGTCTAAGTTACAAAATTTGACCACCTAGTTTGAGACTATCACGATATCAAAGTTTGAGTGTTTTGATGAGTTTTATACTAGGTTGTCGGACATATTCAACACACATTTTAATTTGGATGAAAAAATTCACGAGACGAGAGTTGTCAAAGAGATTTTGAGGCCACTTCCTTACCGTTTCATTCCTAAGGTCACTGTTTTAAATTCTTTGGGGATATTAAATACACTATTAGGTTAGAAAAACTCATAGGATACCTTCAAACTTATGAGATCGCCATGCTTCCCAAAACCATTAAGCCTAAGGATAGAGGGATTGCACTTAAGGCACAATCTAAAAAAGGTTAGAAAGTGTCTAGAAAGAAAGAGAAGGAGAAGAAAGAGCGAGTTTGTGAGTCTGAGTCTAAGGGAGAGTTTACTATTGATGTTGTGACCATGTTGTAAAAAAATAAAAATAAAAATTCTTAAATTATTCAAAGAAAATTCTTCTAATAAAAAGATAATTGAGAAAAATAAAAAGAAATAAAAGGCCAATGAGAGCGGTGATAAAGAGAAAGAGGAAGAGGCGAGATGTTTTGAGTGGGCGGGAAAAGGTCACAAAGCGTTTGAATATCCCACTATGCCAAAGAGAAAGAGTAAGAAATTTATCATGCCATCCACTCTTAGCGATAGTGACGAGGAGGTGAATGATTTTGGGGATGAGTCATCACATGGTATATGTGTCGCATTTATGGCAAGTCACGTGGGCACACATTGTTTATCCCACGACGATTAGGACACTCGTTTATGTGAGAACCCTGATAATGATTTGAGTGTTTCTAGTGAGTGTGAGAGTGAGAGTGAGATTGAAAGATATCTCCAAAAAGCGTTTAGAGATTTATATGCCGAGACCTTAAAGGCAAAGAAGTTAAATAAAGATTTAAGTCTTAAGATGTTATATTTGAAGAGAGATATAGATGTTTTTGAGAGCATTTGAGGTGTCGGCGAGTCAGCTCAAGAAAGTGAAGATTTTTTTAGTGAGAAGTTGATTGTCATAGGTCGGGAAAGGAGTGAACTTGAATCTCATGTGTATTAACTCTAGATAGATCTCCAATGTGCCTGGGAGATAAAGGTTACTATAGAGGATACATGTAAGAAGGTAGAAAAATGCTCCTCGGTCCCGCTTTGCGTAATGTTGAGAGATTAGGAATATGTTATAACGGTACATACACTTCCCATGTTGCCCCCAAATCGATTCTCGAGTTTGTGATAGATCCATATGGCTCTCAACCTAACCCACCTAGGCATCCATTACCCAATAGGAGAGTGCATCCTAGATGTTTTGAGAGAGTCATTCTTAGGCCTGTATATGTTTGCACCCATTGCAAAAAGAGAGGACACCTCAAGAAATTCTATTTTAAGTTGGGTAGTGCGTCACATAGATTTTTCCCACGTGTTCCCATATATGAACCCACACATGATACTTTGCTTGATCCTTCACATCACATGAGAGAGTTTGAACACATTCGAGAGAAATTTAAGTTTTTAGTCAAGACTTCACATGATTTGATAAATGTTTTTCATAGGATGTCACCACCTTTGGAAAAATCCAACGCATCTTCAAGATGATATTTTTTCCCTATTTCCAGTGTGTACCACTTTTGTGTTTATTTTTTCGATTTTAGTATATTTTTCAAAAAATCCAAAACGATTTTTGTTTTTGAAAATTTTTGGAAAACTAAAAAAGATTTTCTATCTTTTTTTTAGAAAAACTGAAAAAGCCAAAAAGATTTTATTTTGATAAAGTTTTTGGAAAAAGACAAAGATTTTTGTATTTCTTTTTACACCGTTTATGAATAGACATTTAGGATCACCAAGTCACAACATCATTCCATATCCATATGACTATTTTATAAGTGTTTTGAGGCGATACATCATTTCATCCACGTGCTTTATAATGTTTGGAGTCATTAAGATGAAATATGAGCTTACTTCCTACATATTTGACTCATGATTTGCTTTAATGAACACGTACATAGATTTATTTGATTATTTCACTTGTCTATAACATATTGGCCAAAGTATTTTCATATCAATCATATCTTTAAAATGAACCTAATGCGACTAAACTTGACAATGAAAGTAGTGCATATAAGAACCGTTGCCCTTGAGGAATTTGTTTAATATAAAAACAAATGGCGAGTGAACAGGGGGAAGGGCTACGAAAGGAGAATTTAACCTTTGCGTGAAAGCTCTTGTTTGAAAAGAGTCAAAAAGTGTGGAGTTGTACAAAGTAACCAAAGCCAAACTAGTTTAGTATGATATGATCATTTAAAAGAAACGAATTGAATAAAATAATATGATCATTTTTATACATGAGGGATTTTGATTGGAAATATATCAACGATTTTGCACGTCCTGACAAAGTATTGAAAAAGCATTACATACTTTTCGACGTTATTAGTGTGGAAATCATTTTAGACTTTGATTTTTTGAATATATTGAGTCAATGTCATTTAAATTCAATAACTTTTACACCTAAGGACGATTTTGAGTTCATTCGTTAGGAGTCTCCATATTCATCGTGCACATATGTTATGTATGTTTGAGTTAATTTTTCTATTGAATTTGTTCACACCCATTCATTCCATTTCCATGATTAGGTTATCTTAGTGTAAATTCTTGGTGTGTATTTTGTTTGTAAATTTTCTTTGCTTGAAAATTTTGAAAAATCAAAAAGAGATTGTGGTTATTTTAGAGGTTTATCTCTGCATTAGTGTTGTTGATATATTTATGATGATTTGCTATGCTTGTCTTGACACTCTGTGATTTTTTTGTTTACTCTTTTCCTTGTCGATTTTAGATAAATTAAAAGGGGGAGAACAAATTATAAATTATGGGGGAGTGAAATTTTGAATTATGTGGGAGATTTGAGATTTGATCTTTGATTTATTTATGCTATTTATGCTTTATCTCATTTCAAACTCGATACGTCACGAAGGTATTTGTTTTTTTTATTGTGTGTATGACTTTGATGATCATTTGGATAGCACACAAAAATAAGCACAAGGAAAGAAAAGAGATCTAATTTGAAGAGAATTCAAAGTTGAAGATTTTTAAAGAATTTGAAGACTTGCATTTTTGGTATCTTTTCGGCTTTTGGGTTGCATAGGAGGGTATTAGATTTGTATAGGAATTTTATTGATAATTCTAATTATTTTTATTTTGTACTCGCATAGACATAGGGTATATTTGTAAAGACATATTTTTCATAGCCTGACTTTACATAGAGCATGTCATATACCACTACAACAGTCGAGAGAAGCTCACGATCGTTTGTTTAGGATGACAAATCCAAATTTCAAGTATCTTCAACATATGCATGACACAAGGTATAATTTCATATAAAATGTATTTAAGTTTTGTAAATGTTTGTTTTCTAACAAAATGAGGAATTTTTTCTAAGTCAAAATAAATTTTCAAGACATGTAGGAAAGCATTTTTAAAATAATATTTTTTGATCCCATCATTCAAATGACATTGATAAGTCTTTCAAATGACTTCTTCTAACGACATCACATTCCGTTTGAAGGGTCCCTTGAAGGGATGTTTATTATTTGCTTAAAATGACCACGTACTGTTTTGTGTTTTTAAAGGTCATTTCTAACTTGTGTCGCCTCAAAATTTTTACTCATCTATAAATACTTGTTTTGAAGACCTGTTTCATTAAGACTTTTGATACACGAAAATTGCTTTTTGGTAGACTTTTAGTCTTCATCTTATAGGGTAAAAACCCAGTTTTTAATTCACCAAAACATCCCAATCCTTTTGTGAATCATTTGTGGAACCCAAAATACTTCTTGAAAGTTTATCTTTATGGAGTGCCATCTCTACTGCTGGATTGGTAGTTCTTGTGGAAGATACTTACTGACAATTGCGGTCATTAAGGTTCTTGAGGGGATCTTTGCTGGTTACTGGGTTGCAGTCTTGGTGGATTTGCTGCGGTAAATTCATTGTAAATGTTACTGTGTAATTGTAAGTTGCGATTTTCATTATATAGTGCAATAAAGGTTTTACCCAAAAGTTTTTTTCAGACATTATTTTTTCCTAAACCTTGAGATTTGTGATTGTTTGATTTGCATATTTGATTTATATCACATTCATTCATGATTAGGGTTTAATTAATTTGGATCAAAGATGGACTATAATTAAATAAGTTTAAATTTGAAAATTTGTGAATTAAATTGATAATCGATATCGCGCACCTTTTACACTTTGATTCAAATTGGCATGTGTTATGATCATCTTAATATCCCATACTTTTATTTTTGCGTCACAGTTGGCATTATTTGTTTATAGTTTGGATTATTTGTGCCTATGTTACTGAATTATTTTTCGTTGCATGCCTGCTTCTCACCATTGCATGCAATACATTCTTTCTCCATGTTTACATATTTTAATCTTATTTGGGGGGATTGGTTTATTATTGTGCACCTTATTCTTTGTCTATTCCTGAACAAAAAGGGGGAGAAATGGTATCTAACTATTTACATGTAGTGGATAAATATTTAACCTAAGGGGAGAAGTTTTATCTTAGGTAGATATGGTTAGACAAAGGAAGAGGGTTTTTCATATGCAGTTTATATTATTATATTCAAGTTACATTTGAAAGGTGTGTTTAAGTGTGCAGGTTAGAAGTGATGCAATAAATATTTACGCAAGAGAAAATTTTCTCAAGTTTGAGTCAGTCAAGCATCTGTACTCTTTCCTTTCAGGGTTAAGGATTGAATCTTAGAGAGCTTGATGGTCCAGTAGGTTTTTATTTTGAGTTCTTTTTCGAAATAGCCAAAGAGGGAGATTTGTAAGGAGAATTTTATGAATGAAGTCAATTTGTATGTATTGATTTTATCATGTGTTTGGACAAAACTTATTTGAGTTATAGGCTAGAATTTGTTTTTTTTTGTCTTTCAAGCCTGTGACGTGTTATAGAAGACCCTAGCGGCTAAGATCAAGCAACATCGAGTACACGTTGTATTTCGAGCTGAGTTTTGTCTTCCACATTCGAGGGATCTCAATGACGTTTGAATGCATAATTAAGTTTGATCCCCAGATTTAGTTTTTGGGTGTTATTTTTATAAAATGGTTTAAAATGTTATAAAATAATTTTAGATTTTTTTAGTAGTTGTTTAAATGACATTAGCTATGTCCTTCGAACCAGATAAGGCATCTCATTAGAACTAAGATCCAATGAACTTCAAATAAGGAAAAAATTTCATATACTGTTTTCTCCTTAGATACGTCATTAAAAGCTCATTCTAATGAGATTGGTATCCTCATTCAAACGGACTTCGAAGATCACACGACCCATTTTTAGACTACATTGGTTTTTTTTATTGTAAATTCCATTAAAGTTTTGTTCAAATGAGACTTGGTGTGTCATTTAAGCGTGTCTGACTTCATTCGAACGTGTTGATGTGTTTTTTCTAAAAATTAAAGATTTTTTGTTCAGTTTTTCATCCTTATCTCGTATTTGGAAAACCTAGTATAAATAGTATTGCAAAGCCACAGTTTTAATTGGATTTTTTTTGTGCCTCAAAAAGCTCTTCATGCTTATGTGATATTTTACGATCATGTTTTCCAAACCCAAGCCCTACTTTATACCTAAGTTTAAGATCCAAGAATCATATTAACGTATGTCTATTTGAGATCTCTTTTATATTGCATCAAAGTTTTTTTCTCTACCTTTGAAGAGTGTTTCCAGTGGTGGACATCTTGTTTGTATTGCGTGGAGACTGGAGTGGTCACGAGATAAGAAATATCATTGGGATGTCGAGACGTGGAAAAGCATCTGTGTTTTGTGGCTATTGGAAATCATCCAATATTAGCTGTGAAGAAGGTAACAAGGGACAAATAAGTGCGTCAAAGATTGAAGTAAAATGTAATAAGGGATGAAGATAGACCTATATCTTAGTGGACTTTTGTAGTTGATTCGTCATAGGTTTTTTGCTATCATGAGTTTTCCTCGTACATTGCCGTGTTGTGGTTTGCTATTTATTTTATTCTTTCTTACACTCACTTAAATGCATGCTTAGGTTAAGAATAAAATTAGGAAAATGTTTAATATAAGACTTGTGGTTTTAAATTGGTGCAAAGTTTATTAAAATTGTGAAAATTAAAATTGGTGGTGTTTTCATACAAATCGTAAGGCACTAGCTTTGTCACCATCATTTTTTGTGGAGAAGAGGAGGACCAAATTCATAGTCTTAGGTTACTCTTGATGTGTTTTGAGGATTTTTCAAGATTACATGTCAATGTGGGGAAGAACAAGATGATCCCAGTGGGTAGAGATGTAGAGGTAGGTCAATTAGGGAAATCTTAGAGTGCAAGGTGGGGAATCTTCCATCCATATACCTGGGGATGCCTTTGGGATAATTGCATAGATATAAAACTGCATGGAATACAATTTTGGATATGGTGGAAAGGAGGTTTGCGGGGTGGAATATGTGGTATTTGTCTAATGGAGAAGGTTAACCCTGATAAACTACTCTTTATCAAGTTTATCGACATATATTTCATATATTTACTTCATATCCTGACTTCCATGCCTATGAAATCGAAAAAATAATGATGAAATTTCTTTAGAGTATAAATTAGGAGAGTTTAAAATATAGTCTTGCGAGATAGGAGGAGGTGTGTCAGCCAAATGTGGAAGGAGGCATGGGTGCAAAGTTTATTATTTTCAATAAGGCCTTACTAGGGAAGTGGTTATGGAGATTACAGTTGAAGGAGGGTAGGTTCTGGAGAAGGGTGGTGTTTGATTGTTTTGGCATGGGTCATAATGGGTAGGGTTGAAGGGTTGGTCATGTTCAATATTGGGATGGGTTGTATAAGAATATTGCAAAGGGTAGGTGGAGTTATTTAATTATACAACCTTTAGATTGGGAAGGGTATAAGATTTACTTTTGGAGAGACTGGTGGGGACGAGATTCTTAATTGGAGGAGATATTTTTGAGGGTATATCATATTTCTAGTGTGAGAGAGAGAGTTGTGGATAAGAACATTATGAGAGTGGGGGATAGGATTGAGTGGAATCGTAAATTCTGAAGGGACATGGGGGATTGGGAAATTACAGAGTTGAATGAGTTACTTGGGTTATTGAGGGATATGAGGTGCTAGTTTGGTAGGGACGATATATTATGTTAGAGTTAGAGTTAGGAAGGCAGTTTCTTAGTGAGAGGCTATGATTTCGTTTGATTTTCGACAGCGGGGGACATTTTCCTTAGAGGACTAAAGTGTCAATGATAATAACATTCTTTTTAGGGACCTCAGTAAGGCAGCCATTATGACGACGGATGGACTTCAAAGAAGTGGTCAGCGTATGTCTCGTAGATGTCGAATGTTCAAAGAGGCAAAGGAGTCAATAAACCACTTGTTGTTGCATTATCCGATGGCAAGTTATTTGTGGGATTTTATCATGTCTCTGTTTCATGTGCTTTGGGTTCTTTCTAGTTTGGTGAAGGATATGTTAGCTGAATCAATATTTCCAGTGGGTGATCGGAGATCAAGGATAGTTTGGAAAATGGAACCTCTCAATATCTTTTGGACATTTTGGAGAAAAGGAAATAATAGGTGTTTTGAGGGTGTTGAGTTGGCTAACTCGAGGTTATAGTATATGTTGTTGAGATATCTTCATGCGTGGTATAAGTTCGATCTTGGGATGTCTATGATGATTTTATTAGATTTTTTGAATTAGATAAATAGGAGGGATCGTCAGGGTTTTGTAGGCCCATGAGTTTTTATCTCTCTTGGTGTTTTTGTTTTTGATCTTTTATACTTTGTATACATCATACATATGGGTCTCCACCCCCTTTGGCAGGTGATTATTTTATATTCTTAAAATATAATTGAAGCCCACTATCCTTCCATTATACTTTTGTGCCAGGGGATCTAATAGAAGCACACTACCTCTCCATTGTATTTTTTATGGAGTTAAAATATAAGTTTTCTAAACTTGAGAGGCTTTGCTGGAGTATGTAACATAATAACTCCACTTATGTTAGTCATAATGGTATAACAGGAGGTCTAAGTTTGTGATGGAATGATGACTGTGTAATTTTAATATACAAGCTAATCCCAGATGTTTGATCTTGGTAAAATGTTTGGATATAGGCGCTTTATTAGTGGCCACGATAATTATCATAGTAACATTATCATCTCAAGTCTGCACACACAAAGAGTTTTCGCTCGTCTATAGAGTCGGTATATAAAGTACTCCCAAACCTACTTTAGATATTACATTGTTACATTCCTTACTATCACACCTCCTCATCAATAATCTATTTTATGGTGTGATAATATCAAATCTACAAATATCTCTACTAATCTCATTTTTATTCCTTGCAAGAAACATGTCGAGATTGACTCCCACTTTGTGCACATAATGGTTTCACATAAAGAACTTCAAATTCAATTTATATCAACCAAGGATCAGATATTGACTCCATGACCAAATAATTGAGACCTTCTAAATTTCAACATCTTCGTGATAAGTTAAAGGACATCCTTTCATAGAAAGTATCATGCACTTAGGGCACCACGTGTCCGTGCTCAACACCAGTAAAGAAATGACACATTTTCACATGTAATAATATTGTCTTTATAGTGGGGGACATGTGGAACACATATCACATTCGTATCGTGTCTTTATTAGTGTTGAGCACGAACACGCAGTGTCCTAAGTCCATGATACTTCTCTCTCCCCCTTCAAGTCTCATTTTCTTGAGGGGTGTATTATCCCACATGTCATAATCTTCAAATAATATAATTTGATTTTTTATTTCTTAATTAAATTTTAATCCCTTTATTAATTATAATCATGTCATGATGGGTATATATAGGTTAATTAACATAGATGTCCCTTTATGTTTGGTGCTAATATAACATCAGTCCCTCACTTTTCTTAATTACGCCCTCAAAGTTACTAATTGTTCCGATCGATCTCATTTTAAACATCTTGTTACTATATTAAAAAGAACTGGACATGTCGTACTCATGTGGATTCAAACGGGGTTTCAAACTTAATCAATCCACCCAACCACTTAATATCCAACTACAAACCACTTGTAATAAAGCATTGGTTGACAACCTATGGATTTAAAAAATTTATCCCATTAAAGGGATCAGATTAAAGAAGGAGTAAAATATTCCAATGATGAACTGTTTTTTGCCTTTAAAAGTTTGTTATTCAAACATCATGAACTAAACTCAATTCCGGAAGGAGATTCAAATCATGCAACTAATTTGGTGTAAATTGGATCAAATTTATGTGATTTATTTTTTATGATTATAAAATAATTTAATATTATTTTTTTTGGTGTAAATGCACACATATGGTTGTGGTTTCTTTGAATGCGTGGAAGCAAATTATTTTCATAGGGATCTATTCTAAGAGTGTAAACTCTTAACGGTATCTACCCAATTAAAATTAAATTTAGCGATTGAGGGATAAAAGTTAACCAATGGGTTAATAGAATCCTAAAAATATATATGACGACCACACCAAAATTGTCGACTTATCAAGGTCTAAAACTGTGACAAGTCAAACTTGTCAAGGCCTTTAACCGTGACAAGTGTGGGGGTGAAAACTAACTTTGTCGCGGACTTGTCACATTCAAAGACTATGACAAGTTCATTATACTTCTCACGGACCTGTCACGGTCTTTGAGCATGACGAGTGTTGTCATGGTCAAAGATCGTGACAAGGCCACGACAAGTCTAATAAAATTGTCATGGTCAAAGACCGTGAGAAGTTTCTTTGTCAAGGATTTATCATGGTCTTTAACCATAACAATTATGGGAAATTTTTTAATAAAAACTGTTGGGCAGTATGGCCACTGCCACTGCCTAGCAATATATTTGTACATGTTCGAACATCATGTAACCAAACAAAATAGGAATAATGTACAAATCAGGGCATATATAATCCATATCCAAATAAAATAGAAGTACAAATATCCATATCCAAACCAAAATGTACCAAATAAAGAATACAAATGTAATCAAATATCCAAATAAAATAGATACAAATAATGTCATGGCACAGGGTCTTGAGAAAGTTGGAGGAGGAGAGAAGGTCACACGACATATGAATTAACACATCCCACAATTCGTTGAATGCCGCATTGTTCGTGCAACCACATAAGTGATTTCTCCTTTTCGGAACACCACATGCGTGACGAGCACCCTTGTCTCAATATCATGGAGGTGACTTCCATGAACCAACATACCTGGTAGGAATATCGGATCCCTCAACCCCCTCTCTATTCGCTCCGTAAAAAATATGTCGAGTAGAAACACGCTCATCCAATCGATTGTTGACATAGGCCTCTAGACGGGAGTCAAGATAGGGAATGGGTCATATGGCAGCGAGTTCATGCGTATCGCTAATGAAGCCGTGATGCCCTCGTCTACCTCTACGTCCTTCTCCTTCCTCTTCCCCTTGGACCCCAACTGACGCTTCATGAAAGCATACATATCTAGGACCGTCACCTCCAACCTTAATAGCTTATCGTCATGGGTGTCTACCTTATGAGCCAACCCGGTGTTGCTCATCTCCATTGTGATGATCCTCAACTTCTCCACTTGCGAGCTCATCCCTAGTCATTTCCTTACGATCCACCCTGAGCACTTGACTGAATGCATCCGTAGCCAAAGATGTTTTGTCGGCATCAGACTGCGACTCATGCACTTCCTTAAACTTTGCTTCAAATGAAAAAAAGTAAATGATTATTTAATTAAGCAAATAAAAAAATTATAACGTATTTAAAAAATTAAACATTTATAACTTACAATCGTGGCTGCGACACTTAGGGCCACCTCTTTGTCCTTTTCCTTCTTCGTCCAAATTGCCACATAGGCATCGAGCCTATGTGGCCTATCGCCAGGGCCACTCCCCTTCTCCTGAAATAAAATGTTTGAATTCTCTTAAAAACTCACAAGTGAATTTTTCAAGATTGAAATAAGACAATACTTAAGAACAAATTATATTTGAAAATTGATTTGTCAAAATTAGGTAGAGTACAAAAGTGTTACTTTTAAGGATTTAAGAATGAGTTATAAATTTTGAATCATACACAAAAGATGAAATAAGAAATTGTGTATTACACTTGTGTATTAAGATAAGTGGGATAACACTCAAGTGGGCAACCTAATAGGCTTAGAAAAAAAATCCTTATTGGCTTCCAAAAAATATTTTGTATTAGCAAAAGTTCCAATGAGAACTAAATGTAATGATCTAAAAAAGGTGTTAAAGTTTGGTGGACTCGCAGGCTGCTTCGCAACAGCTATGACTTTGTACCCTGATGTGAAAAGTCAACGACCAAGGTAGTGTCTGTTAACTGGATATTTTCTACGTGGGTTACATAAAGTCATGACCAACGAGTCAAATGCTTCGTTGGTGTAAAGTCCTATTGCACTGAGCCAAACACCGATGAATGAGGTCACTTGAGATACAAAATGTTTCCACCGACATAGTTTCCAATGTCGTGACAAGAAAACTAGTCATTTTATTGACACGAAGTCTTGTTTCATTGCAATGAGCTTCCAATAAACGAGGTCACGGATGGAAATCAAAATTTCCTTATTTTCCAAGTTTAACAAAACATATAATTTTCTCTTCAACTAAATACAAGAAAAATTCTAAATACAAAGGATGCATTTTTAAAACATACTTTTTGTATAGGAAGAATATAGCATCTTATATTTGAAAATCTCAAAAAGGACCACAAGGTTAAAAACATATAATTTTCCATTTATGAAATGTAATTTTAACCAAGGGTGAATTTAGTCCTCAAGATAGTATAACTTTAACCTAAGTCATTAACTCGAGGAAATGGCATAAATGATCGATTATGAGTTTGATAAAGTTTTCTGAAGACCTCTTGGACTAGACTCAATATGTGTCTTGTAAATGGAACAAGAAAATTTAGCTGTCGTGGGGCACGTTAGTATATTATACTTTATAATCTCCCCTTTTGTTTATTCCGTGCCAAAAATACACAAAATAAAAATGACAAGAAATTGAATCCAATCTACCACCTACTATACAACTTGCTCGGTCAAAAAATAAAATAATAAGTAACTAAATACAAGACTCTCAATGAAGTTCAAGGAGATTCTTGTACCTATTTTACTATCACTCACTATCAAACTCATTAAATACCAATGTGTAACGTCAAGACATAAATATATAGGAGTAATAGAGTGAAACATGTAGATATAACAATGTATACATGTAAACATCAAACTACTAAAATAACTACTCCTCAACTTTGCAACTCCTCTCAATAAATATTAAATAGCATACAAACACACTCTATAATACAACATGCTCAATACTATGTACTTCCCCTATCTAAAACTTCTCCCCTTTTTGTCATGTAAAGAGACAAAGAGAATAAATAAGTATAGATTGAGAAAAATAAAGTAAATCAACTAGTGCCAATAAACATGCTAATGAAACCAATAAAATGAGAGAAAACCATATAGAGAGTGAGAAATTAATATGATAAACTAGTTTACATATGAAATGTGAGATAAATATGCCTATGATATCAAATGAACTACTACACACATAGATACACAATACATCAACATAAAAATATACATTATACTTATTCTTTAAACTGATAAGAACTAAAACCAATATAAGAGTTATATGATTTATACAAGATATAAGAAATTGATCAGAAATCCTAACTCACAAACCACAAAAGACCTAAAATAAAGGTAAGTTCTAACTTTCATAACCTATTCTCCACGAATCTCTAAAGATAAAAAAAATTTCGTTTAAATCATGTATGGCATCCCTAACATAATCTAGCTGAACGTTGGTGCCAAGTTGATATGCTTTAAAAGACTGTGAAAAGGAACAATCAAAAGACAAAGTCACGTTCAGACATTCATTAAGAGTCGATAAAATCTTAGAGAATTAAGCGAAAGTGTAATAGATGGGTACTAAGGTTTATTTGGTAGCTTGAGAGTTACATCCTACAACACCTTAGTGTGGGAAAGTAATGGTTCATATATAAAGATTTTTAATGTTTTAACCATGAGGCTTTTTCATCTAGATTGGTAAGGCGTGTGGTTTATGACACCACATGTTAGGGGTTTAAATCACGTTGGCACCAATTTGTGAATGTGAGCTTGAATAAAACCCCATACCGCTGTGAATGTTGGTTAAATTAGGGACAATTTTGAGATTGGTAGAGTGGGGTGCTACAGAATGGTCTCAAAGCCAGTACCCAATCAGAATAATATAAGGGTAAGTTTTTTATAAAGTCAATTTATATGTATTGGCTTAGTTCCGGAGAAATCATTTTATGTCATAGGTTAGGATTAGTGTTTCCTTTAAATCCTGTGATGTGTTTGATTAAAGACATAGTGGTGAAGATATCATGCTTTTCATCATGCCAAGTTTCGTGCCTTATTTTTATCTTCATGTTTCGAGGATCTCTCAGGGATGAATGCATATATTTTGATCCTTGAAACTTAGTATTATGTCCTAGGATTTTATAAAAAAAAACAATTGATTTATCCTTTTTATATTTGATAAAATAAAAATATCTTTTTCATGAGGTTGTAAGAATGACATTAGGAATGTCATTCAATCATGTACGCACCTCATTAGAATAACTTTGAACGAAACTTCAAACGAGGTCAATTTTGGAGACTTTTGGCCTATTCTATAATCACTTTGGAAATGTATTTTGAAAGATGTTAGAATTAAATGCATGGCTTTTTTCGAACGAGATTTACCTCGGTCGAACAAGTTGACGAATTTTTGATAAATTCAAAATTTCTCAAACTTCTTTCGGTCCTTTTTACTTTTTAACACACTTCCTAGAAATAGTTGTGCGGAGCAACAATTTTTTAAGAGACTTTTTCATTGCTTTTTAGTTCCCAAACTCTTTCAAAAAGCTCTCCAAAACTTTAATTTATACCCAAGTTATTTAGGATTCAAGTTTCAATTCATATATTATTTGAAGATCCTGTTTTGGGAACCAAGGTCTATTCTATTAATATTTGTGAGAATCGTTTCATATGGTGGACTCTGTATTCATTGTTTACATATGGTAGACTCCGTGGTGTGGTGTTACGATGGAGAAGTAGTAGATTTTATGTTCCAATCTGTTGATGGTTGTTGACATATTCAGTGGATATCGAGGAGTGTATAGATTCACACGTTATGGAAGTTATGTAAGTTAATTCCTACGTTATCACTGAGAGGAGAGGATGAAGATAAAGTATTTTCCAAGTATTGTGAGGGCATCAAGCCATTGTGTAAGTCATCTGTCAACTTCTGTAAATCCTTTATCATAGTGAATTTGTGTGACTGGGTCATCCGAGGTTTTTTCTTTTGTGGGTTTTTCTTATACATCGGGCATTGTGGTTGATTTACTTATTTTATCCTTCACTCACCTAGATGCATGTCTAGGTTAAGATAAAATTGAATAATCTATTTAATCACAACTTGTTTAAAATAAGATAAACATTTTACTTTGTGATAAATTATTTATGCTTAATATTTAATTTGGAAAAAATTAAAAAATGAGCTATTGTTTAGACTATTCCATATTAGCATGTTTTCTAAAATTGGTATAAGAGTGGGAACACTAAGTTATCGTGCAGATTCGTCTTTTCGTATTGTTTTAGAGTTATTTGGGTATTTATCTCTCTCTCTCTCTCTCTCTCTCTAGTTTTGTTTATTTCTCTCAATGGGTCATAAAAGTGATAAGTTGTTCGATGCGCTTAGCGATGACGATAACTTTTATATTCGAGATGAGTTTAATGGGCTTCATAATCATGCTAAAAAATTAATTCATTTGAATTTGAAGTTTGAAAAAAGAGTTAAAATTATTGAAAAAGAAAATCTATGTTTTAAAGCCGAAATTGATTTTTTGCAAACTATTCAAGCTGAAAGAGATATCCTTTATGAGAAGCTCGTGGACATGAATGATAATTTTAATCATTTAGAAGTTTCCAAGAAAGATACTGAGGATAAAGTCCAATTTATATATCTAAAATTCATAAAATTAATAAACATGCCATTGAGGATGGTGATAAATTAATAAATCTTCTAAGGGCATGGTAGAAGACTCTTAGGGATAAGTTGGCTTACATTGAGGGGGAGCGAGTTAACCTTGTAAGAATGGATAAAAATTTGAAGAAGGAGTCTTTTAAGTTTGTAAAGTCTAATTCTTTGCTTGAATATAGAATTTTGAAGTTAGAAGATGATCTAAGAGACTCCAGTACTGTTGGCAGTGGCTTCGATAATACAAATTATTCTGATGCTAAAGCTAAGACCAACGTTTATTTTAGAGTATTAACCATTACCCTGGACATTATAAAAGGTCAATCCTTAGGTAACATTCCTCGTGCTTACAAATGTTTGCATTGTGGTAGGAAAGGTTACCTTAGGATGTTATATTTTGATCTTGGAAAAGGTCCTAGGAAGTTAAAGTCTAGTGTCCCCATGGTTTTTAAAACCCAATACGTTAGATATTCATCTATTAGGGTGAGGGAGTTAATTTTGGAGATGTTAAATGTTATAACAATTGATTCTCACATGTTTTCACATGATCTCTACATGCTATATCTTCTAGGTGATTGCTTGCATATTTTTCGTACGCAATCTTTTGTACTTCATGTTATATCATCTTATTAGTTGTATGGTGTTTATCTTTTGTATTCTGATTTTTTCTTTATTGGGTCTTATTGAAAAATATAAAAAGATTTTATTTGTCTTTTTAGTTTATTTTTATTAATTGGTATCATTTTAAAAAATATTTAAAAACTCAAAAAGATTTTTGATTTATATGCAGTTTGGTTTGACACATTTTGTGTGGCATATTGGTGTGTTTGAATCGAGTTCCCATTTCCATGTGGGTAGCTGACCAAGCGTAAATTCTTCTCAATTTAGCCCCTTAAATTAGTGATTTTAATATCTCGAACAAGGTAATTGAATCATTTTTAGTCCATATCACTCTATTACCTGTTTCTAACAATATTCCCTAGTTTTTGTGTAATTGTGATGAAGTTTTCAGGAATGGAATGCAAGAAAGGAAAAGAAGAAATTAGAAGAAAATTCAAAGGGAAAAAGAGTAAAGTTCCACTCAAAAATCGAAAGCGACACCAAAAGTGAAGTTGAAGAGAATGAGTTCACATGAGCATAGGAAGAAATGGCACCCAAATCGGAGTTCTAAATCAGAAGATATGGCCAGTCAAAGTTGCGAGGAAAAAGTCAAAGTTGAGGAAAATCGGACCATTTCGATGGAATCTGGACCGATCCGAAATGATCCAAGTCCAGTAGACCCCGGATGGATAGCAAATCGATGGAGGTGAAATCCAAACCAATCCGACTAGGACCGGACCGATCCGGTAGAAATAAAAGAACCGATCCGGTGGATATCGGACCGATCCGAGTGTAATCCGGACCGATCCGGTCATGTGAAATCCTGGCATTAATTGTGCAAATTTTTGGCGTGCTGGATGGTGAAACGTGTGCCACAAGCACATTGAGCTGTCCATTCCGATTCTTGGTGCTATATAAACGAATGCCCTACATCATTTGAGAGGCTAGCTAGGGTTTTGCTAAGAGAGGCTAGGTTACAAAGTGGCTAGGGAATTCTAGGGTTAGTTTTGGAGAGAGCAATTCAGAATTTTTCAATATCTTTTATGAACCCTAGTTTGTAAGGATTCGGAATTCCAATTACTTTCTTGTTGCTGAATTCAAGTAAACTCATTCCATTCTCTAGTTTTATTATTTGCAAATTATTTATAATGTCTTGTGGATCCATAATTTTACATGTGAATTTATTCTTGAACCAAATCATGAGTAGCTAATTTCCCTAGGGTTGGGGTACATGAACTCAATCCAAGGCAAATTATTTATGTAGAAAATAGAGATTATATTAAAATATTGATTGAATCGTGAATGAAAATCATACAAACATTGTCAATCTTTTAATCTCTCTTGCCCTAGGTACTTGAGATGTTTAAGAACGCTTTGCGAGTATAATTTATCATTCACTGCTTTATATCTATCTTTGATTTCGTATGATGCGGGCTAGATCCCTCATATATGTAATGCTTAGAATTTATAAAGACTGGATTTAGTCAAGAATTTTAATATACAATTCTAGTATTCTATAGGATAATTTGTTAAGGATTGAGGGATTGTACCCTACCCTATTTTCTCCCATTTGTCAGATCTAAGTATTTTTGCAATTTTCAATTTGTTTTCATTAAGTAAAGTTTTTATTTCATAAGAAATTTCCCCAATCATTAATCATCTTTTTATTTCTTTTAAGTAATCATTTCAAGATTTAATAATTTTTCTTATTACTATTTGGCAATCTCGATCCCTGTGGAGACGATCCCGACTTACCGGGTTATTACTTGAGCGACAAGGCTTGCACTTGAGCCTAGAGAAAAACGCACTTTTGAGACAAAATCTTAGTCGCGTCAAGTTTTTGGCGCCGTTGCCGGGGATCCGAAATTGTTAAATTTTCAAGAAAGTTATTTTTATCTACAAGTGATTTCTAAAAAAAATATATATATAACTTCTCATCTTTTGTGTGCTTATATGCAGAATACATCTCCCACCCAAGTCAACGAAAATCCTATTGCCGAAGCAAGTTCTGAAAATTCTGAGTATATTCCTTTTTGGGTTCCACCTCCATCGCCTAATATTTCCATCACAAGTCGTTCATTGAGTCAAACACTGAGTGAGAATTCTGAACCTTTCGGTAGCGATATGTCGGATCATGGTAGTGTCGGTGTTGGTGCTGGAGAGGAGGAGATACCTTACCTCCCCATGAAAGATTTGTTATTTCCGGAGCGAACTGTTACCCCTGGTTGCATTTTACTCCCGTATAATGCCGGTCAGTTCCACTTTCGGAATGGTATGATCCAAATTCTTCCTACATTTCATGGGATGGATTCTGAAAAACCATATCTCCATATTCGAGAGTTCGAAGATACATGTGAGACCTTTGGAGACCAAGCTTGTCCACAAGATGTAATCCGGTTGAAGCTCTTCCCTTTTTCCTTAAAGGATAAAGCTAAAACTTGGTTATGGTCCTTACCCCCAAATTCTGTGTTATCCTGGTGAGATATGCAATCCAAGTTTATATCAAAATTTTTTCCACAACACAAAACTAATTCTGTTAAAGCCAAAATTCAAGCTTTTCGTCAAAATGAGAATGAGGCTTTTGATAAATGTTGGGAGAGATTTCAAGAGTTAGTTAGTGCATGCCCACATCATGGTTTTGAAAAGCATCATCTGATTTCATTTTTCCATCAGGGCCTTATTTTAGCGTCTAAACAACTTGTTCAAACCATGTGTGAAAGACCTTTTTGGGAGTTAAATTCGAGTGATGCCGAGGCTCATTTGAAATATGTGGCTGAGACTACCCAAGCATGGGATATTTCTGATTCCAATAGTCAAAATAGGAATCGACAAGTGTCCAACTTGCCTTCTACGTCCGGTATTTATCACTTGGACAAGGACACTTTGAGAGATAAAAAATTTGACCAATTAGAGAAGAATTTCCACCTTCTTTTGGTTTTCTATACATCCTCGTTGCTGTAGATTACGTCTCCAAATAGGTTGAGGCTATAGCTACAAGGACGAACGATAGCAAAGTGGTGATAAAATTTGTAATACCCGGTATTTTTATGCTATAATTAATTTGGGGATTTATTTAATAAAAATCCGGAAATTAATTATGTTATAATTATTAACGTGACGTGAGTTAGTAATAATATGAAATTGTTGAATATTACTTAAGAGCATAGTAATATATGGTAAATGTCACGAGTGAATGAAAATGACAATTTTGGTAATTTTAGTCGGGACGCGCCCGTGTCGCGTCGGGACTAATTATTGAGAAATAAAAGTAAATATTTTATGAGTTGTCCGTATGGTCGTTTTGAGTGCGCCAACGCGTCCGGAAGGGTCGAGATAGTCAGAAAAGTGTACCCGGGGGTTTAGTTTGGGTCTCGGGATGTTTTTAGGCTTAATTAGTGACTCGGGAGGGCGTTTTGGTAATTTTACAAATTAGGGTAATTAAACCCACGAATTTCAGCCATCCTTAGCAGCCATTTAAGTCAGCCTTTTAGGGTTAGATCATTCAGAACCCTAAGACGGCTAGTGGAGAAGAGAGGAGAGACCTTGCTAGGTGATTCAAGGCCAAAAACACCACCTTTTGCACCACCGTCACCACCAACGCGTAGATCGCGAGGAGGAGAACGCAGCCATACCAATATCAGCAGGAAACCAGACCTCTGAAATCCCAGGCAAGTGTTTAACTTGCGTATTTTCGTTGGTGCAATAATCATGTTAGTGTAGGAATGATTAAGAGTATAATCCATGGAGGAAAACCCAATTTTGATAGGGATTTGCATGTAGAAATCATATGAACCTTATTCTGGAAATTAATATGTGAAGTAGATGTTTAACCCACGAAATTATGATGATTTGTTAGAAGGAATTTCTGGAGAAAACTGATTAGAACAAAGGTTAAGAACACTGTAGGGTTCTTGATGATTAGATGAAATATTAGGTTGTTTAATCATGTTTATTGATGTATATACGCATGCTGATCGTTAAAGAAACCTGGAATTATGTTAGGATGTAAGCAGTACACTTTTTGGGTCAATTAGAGTTGGAAAATATGAGTTTTGATGAAGAAACCTAAGCAACCCCGTCACTGCAGTTTCTGCAGAATTTTCACAGACCTGCTCGATCGATCGATCGACCCTAGATCGTCGATCGATCGAAGGTTCGATCGGTCGACCCCAGACGTCGATCGATCGACCCTCCCTAGCAGCCTATTATTCCCCTTGTTTAATTAGTCGAATTAATTTATCGTGGAATAAACCTTGGGCATTCTAAATAAAATGATTTGGGAGATATTGAGGACCAGTAGAGTATATGGACATATGTTAGAACCTTTAATCTTCAACGAAGATGGTAATTATGGGATATATACTTTAGGTTGTTAGATTTATGAAACTTAAGGGTGAGCTGCGTAAGAGAGTTACGTTGGAATCAAATGAAGTTATTTACTGAATTTTAGAATTGTAAAGTTATAATCCATGAGTATTAGGTAATGAGTGAGAAAACCCTTCGAATTAAGGTTAGAGGCGAAACCTTATACGTTATACTAATAAGGTGAAACTTAGGACAAAGGTTGTAATTATGGGTAATGAGAGTGACCTATATTAATATGATGAAATCGGTATATTTATATGAATGTGTGTACATATATTATATACATGTGAAAAACGTACCCGCGCTACTTGCTATCCCTGAAGTTACCGCGCTGGGACGATCGTATCCTGTGTTGCTTTATGGGGATATTGAATCGTACCCTAGAAGATAGAGATCCTAGGTACGGGCTATTAAATTGATAGTCGGACGGTCCTAAGAGACGTGTGGGTATGTACTGACCTCTTGGACTTGGAATCTATGCTTCGCCTCAACGTTGTTTTGTATATGTTAATACAGTTCGAGAGTGATTCCGAACTTGTATTTCCCTTTATGTGAGCGATACGGGGATTGGATAGCAGAGTATGCCCGCACCATAGTTTAGTTGGGGTGCCATTATATATATATTTTATGCGAGTAGTTAATATATATATGAGGTTATAAACTTTGAACTGCCTACTGTGATTTGATAAGTAGAACGTGGTTGTTGACTCAAATTATTAAATACTTGTTTTGTGAAAATATGAAAAGGTACGGGGAAATCTTATAATTTAATGAAGATAAAACGAGAGGAATACTACAAATTGAAAGTAACCTTTTTATAACATTGTTATCGTTCAGTTTTTGAAAAAATTTGAGTAAGTTAAGATAAACGAACCGTTAGGAAGGCTAGTACGATAGGAGTGCACATTAGAAGAGAGGTGAGTATTTCTCAAGAGAGAGACGAACTAATATGAAGTTGCATTGGCCTGTATCAATTTAAATACTTGCTTAACGTATTCTAAAATCAAACACACTTTCGGGCCCTGACCCGTTTCCTTTTTTTTTCTCTCTCTCTCTTGTATATATATGTATATTTTTCAGGTGCCCAGCCACAGGGGCGTCTTGCTTAGGATTCTTTGAGAAGAACGAGCTGCAGCTTAGGTGGGAGTTGCAGGTCCCTTGAGTAGACGGCTTCTGTCATTGACTCCACTCCTATTACTCTCATTTATGGGGCACGTGTCGCCCTTTTTATCATTTCATTTATTGTTGGGGATTTTTATATTTCAGTTATTCCAGTATTGTTTATGGGATTTGTTTCAGGATGGTTTATGATTTTAGCTTTATATTATTGACATTCGATTGGTGAATGTATGGTTTTATTTAGATTTCGTGGTGTGATTCTATAATGTAGAAATGTTGTTTTGGTATTAATAAAATCTTTTCTGTAATAAAATTTGGAAGTTTGTATGAAAAATGTTTTGACACTTAGCTTCATTATTTAGGGTGTTAAATTGGAAAAATTATTTTTATCGACAGTGATGCTGAGAATGAACCAACTGTTTACCTTGATTTAATTTAATAAAGGAGTGATCGCCCGGTATTTAATTAGGCGGGGTGTCACAGGTGGTATCAGAGCATCAGGTTCTAGTGTCCATAGGATCTGTACGGCTTATTTTCGCTTTCAGCTTAACGTTATTGCTATAGAGCCCTATTGTTAGGACTGTTGTATTCTTGCTTTCACGTTTAAGTCTTCAGCTATTTGAGATTTTTTGATAACTGTAGACTAATAAACTTGTTCACGTTTCAGATGCCTCCGAGACGTGCTCCGAAAGATAGGCGTGCCCAAGCCGACCAGCCAGCAGCTCCGGTACCCGGCACTATGAATGCGAATGAGGTAGCCGCCATCGTTGCTCAGGCGGTAAATGCCGCGATAGCGGTGATTCAGCAGGCTCCACCACAGGTCCAAGCAGTGGCGCCAGTACCAGCACAGCTTCCATCTGCATGGGAGAGAGTTCGGGATGCTTTTCAGAAAGCACATCCCCCTGAGTTTTCTGGTAGCTCCGATATTATTACTGTCAGCCAATGGAAGAAGGACATCCAGCGGCACCTCCGTATGTATGAGTGCACCGAAGTGCATAAGCAGCTATTGGCCTCTTTTAAACTGGTGGGAGCCGCATTACAGTGGTGGGAGTCCACTACTACTTTGGAGGAGAGGGACATGATTCCTATTCAGATGTTCTGGGAGCGGTTTGACCGCAAGTACTTTCCACCCGCAGTGCAGACTGAGATGAGGCGGAAATTGCTAAATCTGAAGCAGGAAAACCTTACTGTAGCTGAGTATGAGGAAGAGTTCACGAGACTTCTCACTATTGTGCCGGATGAGGCACCCACTGAGAGCAAGAAAGTTTTGCTGTTCATCGACGGGTTAGCTTGGAGGATCCGTCAGCACCTTATTGGGTATCTATCCCTGAGTACTTTCACTGACGTACTCAATGCAGCGCTACTACATTGCCAGGATCACCGCTTCCATCTTCAGGGAAGCAAGAGAGCAGGAGAGTCCAGCCAGCAGGGCAGGACCGGGGGTAATAGTGCCAGTGGGGCACCAACTCAGGGACAGACTCGTCAGCACGAGCAGAGTTCCCATCAGGGGAACCCTGCTAAGCGATTCCGTTCAGGTGATTCTAGGCAGGGATTCGGGGGATTCAGGCAGGGCCATCAGGGTCAGCCTAATCAGCAGGGCCAGCAGGGCCAACACCGACCGCAGGGTCAACAGCAGGGCCAGCAAGGTCAACAGCGTGCACATCAGGGCCAACAGGGCCAATGGCGTGGAGGTAACGGCCAGCAGGGCCGTGGTCAGAAGGGACAGAGGGAAGGTAATTTCAGAGGCCGGTGTTTTGTGTGTGGCAAGCACGGCCATAAGCGTCAGGATTGCCCAGAGGGCGATAGGGCCCCACAGCAGCAGGGAGCCCGTAATGAGCCGCAGAGACCACTCTTTCCACCTGCCCTTCCAGCCCCAGCCCAGATGCCAGCCCTACCAGCCATTCCAGCAGCTCCAGTGCAGCAGGGGCAATTGCAGTACGGACGTGTCTATAACGTCCACCAGGCAGCAGCTCCACAGGCACCACCCGCGATTGAGGGTATGTTTCCTATCCATGGTACTATGGGTAAAGTTTTGTTTGATACGGGGGCAACGCACTGTTTTATAGCTACGCATTTTGCGAAGTCCTTAGGATTGTTAGCCACAGCAGAGAGCACCGTAACGTGTGTCGACTCACCACTGGGGAGTGGGTCACTTATATTCTTTATATGCCGGGGAGTAGGGATAGAGATTGGTAGCTTGGTATTGCCTGCAGACATGCTAGTCTTAGACATGCACGAGCATGACGTGATTATTGGTATGGATTGGCTCGCATCTTATAGAGCCATGATTGATTGCTTCGGTGGGAGCATTGTTTTTTCCATTCCGGGGCAAGAGATGTTTGTAGTAGCGATGCCTCGCCCAGAGGGAGGTTCGACCGCTCATTTATATTACATTGAGGAGGATACCTCTAAGGAGGTTGTGATTCCTTTGGATTCGATCCCAGTTGTTAGGGAGTATTCCGATGTGTTTCAGGAGATACCAGGCCTACCGCCCAGTCGTGAGATAGACTTCGTTATAGACTTATTGCCGGATACGAGACCTATAGCACGCACACCGTACCGTATGGCTCCGGCAGAGATGCGAGAGCTACGAGATCAGATTGAGCAGCTATTAGGTCAGGGTTTCATTCGTAGGAGTACCTCACCGTGGGGCGCTCCAGTCTTATTTGTGAAGAAGAGAGATGTCTCGCTGAGATTGTGTGTGGACTACCGGGAGTTAAACAAGGTCACGATACGGAACAAGTATCCGTTGCCTCGAATCGATGATCTGTTCGACCAGTTAAGGCGAGCAACTTTCTTTTCGAAGATAGATCTGAGGTTGGGGTACCATCAGTTACGAATTAGAGAGCAGGATGTTTCGAAGACTGTATTCTTGTCGAGATATGGGTCCTATGAGTTCAGGGTGATGCCGTTCGGACTCATAAATGCCCCAGCCGTTTTCATGGACTTGATGAACCGAGTGTTCAGAGAGTTCTTGGATCAGTTCGTTATCGTCTTCATAGATGATATCTTGATATATTCACGCTCCGAGGAGGAGCATGCCGAACACTTGAGGCAGGTTCTTCAGACTCTGCGAGAACATCAGTTGTATGCTAAGTACGAGAAGTGTGGATTCTGGTTGCGAGAGGTACAATTCTTAGGCCATGTTGTTTCTGAGCAGGGGATAGCAGTTGACCCGAGCAAAGTGTCAGCGGTGAGGGAGTGGGGGCAGCCCACGACACCGACGGAAGTACGTAGTTTCTTGGGGTTGGCCGGATACTACAGGAGGTTCATTCGGGGGTTCTCCAAAATAGCGGGTCCATTGACGAATCTGACTTGCAAGGGGGTACCATATGTTTGGGATGACGCTTGTCAGTTGGCTTTTGACGAGCTAAAGGACAAGCTTACTTCGGCACCAGTCCTTGCTCTACCGAAGCCGGGTATAGAGTACCTGGTTTACACAGATGCATCCTTACGAGGACTTGGGGGAGTACTTCAGCAGGAAGAGAAGGCTATAGCTTTTGCTTCCCACAAGCTTAAGCCGCATGAGAAGAATTACCCCACCCACGAACTGGAGTTAGCTGCGGTCGTCTTTGCATTGAGAATTTGGAGGCACTATTTATTGGGCGAGAAATTCCGTTTGTTCACAGACCATAAGTCACTGCAGTACCTGTTCACTCAGCGAGAGCTGAATATGCGTCAGCGCAGATGGTTAGAGTTTGTAAAAGAGTACCAGTTCGATATACAGTATCATCCGGGGAAAGCCAACGTAGTTGCTGATGCGTTGAGCCGTAGACCGGTTGATGATGTGGCGGACATCTGGAAAGCAAAATGGAAGGAGTTGGGTCACCAAGACGCAGTAGCACGTTCTTTCATATCCGTGATGACAGTCACACCCGAGATTGTTACGAGGGTGATACAGGCACAGACCACAGACCCATTTTGTCAAGAGCAGATTGTACGACTTCTAGCCGAGGGTGCTGAGTCCTATTCTGTTAGTTCGGATGGAGGGTTGCGGTTTAATGGGAGATTAGTGGTTCCAGAAGGAGCAGAGCTACGTCATGAGGTGATGACTCATTCTCATGGGTCCCGATTTGCTGTACATCCGGGAGGCGATAAGATGTACCAGGATATGAGACGTCAGTACTGGTGGAGTGGGATGAAGAAGGACATCGCTGAATTTGTGTACAAATGTTCTACTTGCCAGCTGGTGAAGGTGGACCACCAGAAACCGTCGGGATTACTTCAGCCGTTGGAAGTACCTGCGTGGAAGTGGGAAAGTATTTCCATGGACTTCATTACAGGGTTGCCTACATCACAGCGAGGCCACGATTCTATCTGGGTGATTGTAGACCGTCTGACCAAGGTGGCTCATTTTCTGCCAGTAAGGATAGATTATACCACGGGTCAGTATGCCCAACTATTCATCGCTGAGATTGTCAGATTACATGGGGTGCCCCTGAATATTGTGTCAGACAGAGACAAGATTTTTGTGTCGCGTTTCTGGGAAAGCTTTCAGGAGGCTATGGGTACAGAGTTGAGACTGAGTTCAGCTTACCACCCACAGACAGATGGACAGACAGAGCGTACTAATCAGATGTTGGAAGATATGCTACGCATGTGTATCCTCGACGTCGGGGGAGGTTGGGAGCCACATCTTCCACTGGTCGAGTTTGCTTATAATAACTCCTATCAGTTTACGATTGGCATGGCTCCATTTGAAGCTTTGTACGGCAGGCCTTGTCGCTCTCCAACCTGTTGGCTCGAAGTGGGGGACAACAAGTTATTAGGACCAGAAGTGATCCAGGAGACCTCTGCGAGGATTGAGATAATCAGGAGTCATATTCGGGTAGCCCAAGATAGACAGAAGAGCTACGCCGATGCAAAACGATTTTTCCGGGAGTTTAATGTGGGAGATCAAGTGTTGTTGCGTGTATCTCCTATGAAAGGAGTGATGAGGTTCGGGAAGAAGGGGAAGTTGTCTCCGAGGTACGTAGGACCATTTCCCATCATCGAGAGAATTGGGCCAGTAGCATACAGGTTGGGTTTGCCAGAACATTTACATCGCATCCACGATGTATTCCACATCTCGTCGTTGAGACGATACCTTCGGGATGATATGGCCCATACTCACATTGCGATAGATGAGATCGACTTGCATTCGGATAGCTCTTACGAGGAGAGACCGGTGGATATTCTAGACTACAGTGAGAGGAGATTGAGGTCGAAGATAGTTCCACTCGTGCGGGTCCAGTGGGAACATCATAATGTGGAGGAATCCACTTGGGAGCGTGAGGCAGATATGCGTGAGAGATATCCAGAGTTGTTTTTACCAGGTATGCCTTATTTTCCGAATTTCGGGACGAAATTCCGTTATTAGGGGGGAAGTATGTAATACCCCGTATTTTTATGCTATAATTAATTTGGGGATTTATTTAATAAAAATCTGGAAATTAATTATGTTATAATTATTAACGTGACGTGAGTTAGTAATAATATGAAATTGTTGAATATTACTTAAGAGCATAGTAATATATGGTAAATGTCACGAGTGAATGAAAATGACAATTTTGGTAATTTTAGTCGGGACGCGCCCGTGTCGCGTCGGGACTAATTATTGAGAAATAAAAGTAAATATTTTATGAGTTGTCCGTATGGTCGTTTTGAGTGCGCCAACGCGTCCGGAAGGGTCGAGATAGTCAGAAAAGTGTACCCGGGGGTTTAGTTTGGGTCTCGGGATGTTTTTAGGCTTAATTAGTGACCCGGGAGGGCGTTTTGGTAATTTTACAAATTAGGGTAATTAAACCCACGAATTTCAGCCATCCTTAGCAGCCATTTAAGTCAGCCTTTTAGGGTTAGATCATTCAGAACCCTAAGACGGCTAGTGGAGAAGAGAGGAGAGACCTTGCTAGGTGATTCAAGGCCAAAAACACCACCTTTTGCACCACCGTCACCACCAACGCGTAGATCGCGAGGAGGAGAACGCAGCCATACCAATATCAGCAGGAAACCAGACCTCTGAAATCCCAGGCAAGTGTTTAACTTGCGTATTTTCGTTGGTGCAATAATCATGTTAGTGTAGGAATGATTAAGAGTATAATCCATGGAGGAAAACCCAATTTTGATAGGGATTTGCATGTAGAAATCATATGAACCTTATTCTGGAAATTAATATGTGAAGTAGATGTTTAACCCACGAAATTTTGATGATTTGTTAGAAGGAATTTCTGGAGAAAACTGATTAGAACAAAGGTTAAGAACACTATAGGGTTCTTGATGATTAGATGAAATATTAGGTTGTTTAATCATGTTTATTGATGTATATACGCATGCTGATCGTTAAAGAAACCTGGAATTATGTTAGGATGTAAGCAGTACACTTTTTGGGTCAATTAGAGTTGGAAAATATGAGTTTTGATGAAGAAACCTAAGCAACCCCGTCACTGCAGTTTCTGCAGAATTTTCACAGACCTGCTCGATCGATCGATCGACCCTAGATCGTCGATCGATCGAAGGTTCGATCGGTCGACCCCAGACGTCGATCGATCGACCCTCCCTGGCAGCCTATTATTCCCCTTGTTTAATTAGTCGAATTAATTTATCGTGGAATAAACCTTGGGCATTCTAAATAAAATGATTTGGGAGATATTGAGGACCAGTAGAGTATATGGACATATGTTAGAACCTTTAATCTTCAACGAAGATGGTAATTATGGGATATATACTTTAGGTTGTTAGATTTATGAAACTTAAGGGTGAGCTGCGTAAGAGAGTTACGTTGGAATCAAATGAAGTTATTTACTGAATTTTAGAATTGTAAAGTTATAATCCATGAGTATTAGGTAATGAGTGAGAAAACCCTTCGAATTAAGGTTAGAGGCGAAACCTTATACGTTATACTAATAAGGTGAAACTTAGGACAAAGGTTGTAATTATGGGTAATGAGAGTGACCTATATTAATATGATGAAATCGGTATATTTATATGAATGTGTGTACATATATTATATACATGTGAAAAACGTACCCGCGCTACTTGCTATCCCTGAGTTTACCGCGCTGGGACGATCGTATCCTGTGTTGCTTTATGGGGATATTGAATCGTACCCTAGAAGATAGAGATCCTAGGTACGGGCTATTAAATTGATAGTCGGACGGTCCTAAGAGACGTGTGGGTATGTACTGACCTCTTGGACTTGGAATCTATGCTTCGCCTCAACGTTGTTTTGTATATGTTAATACAGTTCGAGAGTGATTCCGAACTTGTATTTCCCTTTATGTGAGCGATACGGGGATTGGATAGCAGAGTATGCCCGCACCATAGTTTAGTTGGGGTGCCATTATATATATATTTTATGCGAGTAGTTAATATATATATGAGGTTATAAACTTTGAACTGCCTACTGTGATTTGATAAGTAGAACGTGGTTGTTGACTCAAATTATTAAATACTTGTTTTGTGAAAATATGAAAAGGTACGGGGAAATCTTATAATTTAATGAAGCTAAAACGAGAGGAATACTACAAATTGAAAGTAACCTTTTTATAACATTGTTATCGTTCAGTTTTTGAAAACATTTGAGTAAGTTAAGATAAACGAACCGTTGGGAAGGCTAGTACGATAGGAGTGCACATTAGAAGAGAGGTGAGTATTTCTCAAGAGAGAGACGAACTAATATGAAGTTGCATTGGCCTGTATCAATTTAAATACTTGCTTAACGTATTCTAAAATCAAACACACTTTCGGGCCCTGACCCGTTTCCTTTTTTTTTCTCTCTCTCTCTTGTATATATATGTATATTTTTCAGGTGCCCAGCCACAGGGGCGTCTTGCTTAGGATTCTTTGAGAAGAACGAGCTGCAGCTTAGGTGGGAGTTGCAGGTCCCTTGAGTAGACGGCTTCTGTCATTGACTCCACTCCTATTACTCTCATTTATGGGGCACGTGTCGCCCTTTTTATCATTTCATTTATTGTTGGGGATTTTTATATTTCAGTTATTCCAGTATTGTTTATGGGATTTGTTTCAGGATGGTTTATGATTTTAGCTTTATATTATTGACATTCGATTGGTGAATGTATGGTTTTATTTAGATTTCCTGGTGTGATTCTATAATGTAGAAATGTTGTTTTGGTATTAATAAAATCTTTTCTGTAATAAAATTTGGAAGTTTGTATGAAAAATGTTTTGACACTTAGCTTAATTATTTAGGGTGTTAAATTGGAAAAAATATTTTTATCGACAGTGATGCTGAGAATGAACCAACTGTTTACCTTGATTTAATTTAATAAAGGAGTGATCGCCCGGTATTTAATTAGGCGGGGTGTCACAAAATTCATTCAAGAAAATATACTTTCTCGTTTTGGTATGCCTAAGGCCATAATCAGTGATAATGGAACTCATTTTTGCAATAGGCCTATGACGAAACTAATGCGGAAGTATGGCATTGTCCATAAATTTGGAACAACTTATCACCCTCAATCGAATGGCCAAGCCGAGCTTGCTAATCGGGAAATCAAAAACATCTTGGAAAAGACGGTCAATCCTAATAGGAAAGATTGGTCTCTCAGATTAAATGATGCGCTTTGGCTTATAGAACCGCATATAAGAATCCCCTTGGGATGTCCCCATTTCGATTTGTGTATGGCAAATATTGTCATCTTTCGGTTGAGATGGAACACAAAGCGTATTGGGCTATCAAAAAGGTGAACTTCAATATGGATAAAGCCGGTGAAACAAGGAAACTTCAGTTGAATGAGTTGGAAGAAATACGCAATGATGCGTATGAAAGTGCTAAAATATCAAAGGACCAAATGAAACGAGCTCATGATGGAATCATTCGTAACAAAGAGTTTCATTCGGGACAAAAAGTACTACTCTACAACTCGAGGTTGCCCTTGTTTCCCGAAAAATTGCGGTCAAGATGGTCAGGTCCATTCATTGTTACATAGGTATTTCCCCATGGAGCGGTTGAACTCAAAGATGAGAAAGGGGGAAACACATTTAAAGTTAACGGGCATCGTCTCAAGCCCTATTTAGAAGCAATTGTCAAAGAAGCCGACACAATCTGGCTATTGGACCCCATTTATGGGGATTGACTGAACAAAGAGAGGTGAGGTCGTCGCACCCCCGACATGTATGGGGTGATTGTAGTACATAGGAGTCTTAGGAGTTAGGAGTCGTAGGATTGAGTCAGTCCCGGGGTTGAGAATCCGAAGGGTGAGGGGTGTTTCGTTTTCAATGAACATTGAGGATATTTTGAAGAATGAGTGGTTGTAAACCCATGTTTGGAATGGAGTATAGGAGAATTTATGGTGAAAAGAAGAGAGAGGAAGAAATCAGAAAAATCAGCAGATCGGATCGGTCCGGTCTGATTAAAAGAACCGATCCGGTCAAGAGGATCGGTCCGGAGGAATAAACCGAATCGATCCGGTAAGGCGGATCGGTCCGGTCCCAAAACCGAATCGGTTCGGTTGTCTGCAGAAATTCATTTCCCATGGGACACCTCTTCAATCCACACCTCTTCACTTCCCCCAATCCCTTCACTTCCTTCAAAAATTCGTCCCCCCATTTCCCACCCTTTCATTCCCTCCAATTTCCCAATCCATTACTATAAATACAACCATCCCCTTACCCATTTTCTTCACACCTCCACCTATCTTCTCTATTCTATCTCCATTCCCATCTCAATATCCTCCATATCCATGGTTGCTCCCCAAAAATATACCTCTATTGAAGTCCTGCCCAATGGAAATGGAGAGTACCGTTCCCGTCGCGAATCCAATTGGTGCCGTAGGTTTTTTAGCCCTACCCGAAAAATTCATATCGAACGTCAAGTGTTGTGGGACCAAATGCCCAATTCTGTCACAGCCCTTTTCCTGTCACGGGGCTGGTGCCGTTTCTTCAACGAACCTTATGAGGCAGTTTGGGAGAATGAAGTGCGTCAGTTCTACGGATCTCTTGTCCGTACGGCTGAATTTGAATCACAAGCCTTTGTGGATTCCATCCCTATTCCATTCTCACTTGACCTTGTGGCACGGAAACTCGAGTCTTATGGTGTGATCACTCCGGCCCAGTTTGACTATTGGAGTCCCGATCCCGTTCTCACTAAAGAAATTTATATCTCAAGGATCAAGACCGCTGCGGTTTGGAATACCGAGATATTTCCCGTCGGTCGCTTATCCGACAAGGCACGGTATACCTTTCATATCTTTTGTGCCAATATTTTGCAAACCTCCAATGATTCAGCGATGAGGCCGCGCCAAGCTACTATGATGTATCATTTGTTCGACCCTGTGACAGTGATCAACTTAGCCCGGACATTTTACACCGATATCCTTTTTGTGGCTTACGATAAAAAGGGTCGCGCCCCTCTTCCTTATAGTCGCCTCATTACCTCCATGCTTCGGGATGCCGGGATAGCGCCACCACAAGATCTTATCAACTTGCCTAAGCCTTTAGAACAAGAATCCCTCACTCGTAGTGAAAGGCAAATTCATCTCGTCCGCGCAAGGCGCGATGACGTTTCGAGTGGCGAGGAGTCCGATGAGGGGGAGAACGTCGCTGATGAGGACGTTGAGATGGAGGAAGGTGAGGAAGAGGAATATGACGAGACTGCTGATCCGGATTATGTTCCGGTTGGTACGGGTTTGACTGAGCGCGTTCTCTCCCTTGAAATGCGTTTCGACGGGTTCGTGACCTCCTACTAGAGGGACATGAGTTTGGTCCTGCGTATGTAGGCCGACTTGTACCGTCTTCAGTTGGGACCCGAGGCCCCTCTTCCTCCTCACTATTATAACCCTTATGATCCTGCTGCTCCCAGTCCTTCCCATCCACCACCAGCCCCTTAGGATGCCCCTCTCCCCTTTAGGATTTTTATAGCTATGTTTGTTTTATTTTTCTTTTTTTTTTGTTTTCGCTTACACAGTGGTGTCATAGTTTGTTTGTAATCTACAGTTTTCATATGATATTTGCTTGTTTTATTTATCGCACTCTTTATGTTGTCTTCTTTATCTCTCTTATACATTTGATTAAGGACAATGCAAATCACTAAGTTAGGGGGGATGACAGGTGCGTATTTATAAAACTTCGCTTGTATTCATATACATGTGTAGTAAAAAAAAATTGAAAAGCCAAATATATTTTTGTTCAAAATAAATAAAAATTGGAATTTAAATTTTTCAAAAATGTCACCTTTATTCTATTTAAAGTCTCAAATTGTTAAAAATCATTTGCACTAAGCCAAAATTGACCGAAGATGGAAATTGAAAGAAAATTGACGACTTAACGAATAAGTGTGGAGATTGATCAAACCCAGTGAGATTTCTAGCCTTTCAATTTTTTATGAGTTTTTAAATCAATCCGAGTTTAAGATTAACTCAAAGTTCTTTTCAGCGTTTTAATAAGTCGTTGATGATCTCAATCCTATGTTTTGATCGGTTATGGGAAATGCGTGAAATATTGTCTCGAATTTCGTGCTAAATATATCTCTAAACTTAATTAATCTCGAGACGCATATGGTAATGTGATTAGAAATTTGGATAATGAAGTAGGCCCTCATTTGTTACCCAAAAATATTAGCCATAAAAAGTTGTGAAAAACAAAATTATCCCTTTGCAACCCACTTTGAGCCTAATATAATATTTTCCTTTCGTTTGATAACCCGAAAAACCGAAATAACCTGGAATTGCGAAAATGGAATATTCATTAAGTCCGAAAAGTGCAACAAAAAGGGGAAAGAAAAAAAAAAGAAAAAGAAAAAGAAAAAGAAAAAGAAAAAAGGATAAAAAAAGAGAAAAATGAGCAAATGCCCGAAAAAGCACTAATGGACGTCATAAGGATATTTTCCAATTCCGAACAGCCCATCCATTCCCATTTTTACCCTTTACACCTTTTAACCCAAAAATTCCTAACCGAGTCCGAATGGTGAAATTAATTACCGCATGGAGAGCTAAACCATGAAAAGATAAAATGAGAGATTATATGGTGTGAAATAGAGGTGATGTTTCCCATTTCCAAATAACTGTGTTCCGATGATGAGATCTTTTCACCATATATTTCCTTCTTTTCAATTTTGTATGCATGAATTTGTGTCCATTATATTTACTCTTTATATCATGCATACCGAGAGAAAATAGCCACAATCTGAGTGATTCGTTTGTGAGTGCAATCCGTAAGAATTTGAATCAAAACGAATTTTCGGAAAGTAACGTAATGCTCAATCGGTGGAAATTTGAAGTTTAATTTTTGGCTTTGCACACACACACACACACACACACTATGGTTTGAGACAGTTGAATATGAGTTTATGGTGATTATTTTTTGAAAAGTTTAAATTGTACAATTTTTAAGTATTTTGATATTTATTTGAGTCAATAAAGAATTTTGTAGGTGTATTCATTGCAACCCTCACGAGACAAAACTCGTCCTACTAGGGTAACCTAGGGGTTTAAAGGCTTGTTGCATACGCTAAATGCAATCGCTTGCTCGCGAAAAAGGTATTCTATCCCAATAAAAGAATTTTCAAGAGTTGAATTTTGGTTAGATTCAGTTACATTGCCCGGGACGTGCAAAGTCCTAAGTTAGGGGGATTTGACCAAGCGTAAATTCTTCTGAATTTAGCCCCTTAAATTAGTGATTTTAATATCTCGAACAAGGTAATTGAATCATTTTTAGTACATATCACTCTATTATTAGTTTCTAACAATATTCCCTAGTTTTTGTGTAATTGTGATGAAGTTTTCAGGAATGGAATGCAAGAAAGGAAAAGAAGAAATTAGAAGAAAAGTCAAAGGGCAAAAGAGTAAAGTTCCACTCAAAAATCGAAGGCGACACCAAAAGTGAAGTTGAAGAGCATGAGTTCACATGAGCATAGGAAGAAACAACACCCAAATCGGAGTTCTAAATCAAAAGATATGACCAGTCAAAGTTGCAAGGAAAAAGTCAAAGTTGAGGAAAATCGGACCGATCCGATGGAATCCGGACCGATCCGAAATGATCCAAGTCCAGTAGACCCCGGATGGATAGCAAAACGATGGAGGTGAAATACGGACCAATCTGACTAGGACCGAACCGATCCGGTAGAAATAAAAGAACCGATCCGGTGGATATCGGACCGATCCGAGTGTAATCCGGACCGATCCAGTCATGTGAAATCCTGGCATTAATTGTGTAGATTTTTGGCGTGCTGGATGGTGAAACTTGTGCCACAATCACATTGAGCTGTCCATTTCGATTCTTGGTGCTATATAAACGAATGCCCTACATCATTTGAGAGGCTAGCTAGGGTTTTGCTAAGAGAGGCTAGGTTACAAAGTGGCTAGGGAATTCTAGGGTTAGTTTTGGAGAGAGAAATTCAGAAGTGTTCAATTTCTTTCATGAACCCTAGTTTGTAAGGATTCGGAATTCCAATTACTTTCTTGTTGCTGAATTCAAGTAAACTCATTCCATTCTCTAGTTTTATTATTTGCAAATTACTTATAATGTCTTGTGGATCCATAATTTTACATGTGAATTTATTCTTGAACCAAATCATGAGTAGCTAATTTCCCTAGGGTTGGGGTACATGAACTCAATCCAAGGCAAATTATTTATGTAGAAAATAGAGATTAAATTAAAATATTGATTGAATCGTGAATGAAAATCATACAAACATTGTCAATCTTTTAATCTCTCTTGCCCTAGGTACTTGAGATGTTTAAGAACGCTTTACGAGTATAATTTATCATTCACCGCTTTATATCTATATTTGATTTCGTATGATGCGGACTAGATCCCTCATATATGTAATGCTTAGAATTTATAAAGACTGGATTTAGTCAAGAATTTTAATTTACAATTCTAGTATTCTATAGGATAATTTGTTAAGGATTGAGGGATTGTACCCTACCCTATTTTCTCCCATTTGTCAGATCTAAGTATTTTTGCAATTTTCAATTTGTTTTCCTTAAGTAAAGTTTTTATTTCATAAGAAATTTCCCCAATCATTAATCATCTTTTTATTTCTTTTAAGTAATCATTTCAAGATTTAATAATTTTTCTTATTACTATTTGTCAATCTCGATCCCTGTGGAGACGATCCCGACTTACTGGGTTATTACTTGAGCGACAAGGCTTGCACTTGAGCCTAGAGAAAAATGCACTTTTGAGACAAATACTCAGTCGCGTCAGTAGCACATTTGATTATGATTTTAAATGCTTAGAGTGTTCCTAATTATGTTTGCGAAGAGTAGTTTGAAAATGACTTGCTTAATGGATTCACTTGTATATGCCTCCTCACATACATGCACGATCTCGTTTGTATTTTAACTTGATATTTTACATGAGCAAAGTGAAATTTTCTCCTAACAATATTATCATTAGGCATATATATTTAATTGGCGGATTTGTGCATTGAAGATTCATTGACCATGATTTTTTGATTTCATTGAAAATATGAGTGTGCAAGGAAAAGGGCTACGATGGAAGAAATGTTCCTTGTGTGAAAAGCTACCATTAACAAAAGTCTAAAAAATTGAGAGTCAAAAGAAAAGATTTATATTGTCAAGGCCAAATTTTTTTCATTGATTCTTTAATCAAATTCATAGCTTCAAAATGAGAGCAAAAAAATAATATATCTATAATTTTGAGGGTGTTATTAGTTGAAGATCAATGACTTTGCACAATGATTCCTAATTATTGCTTATTTAACGCTATTCATTTGAGAATCATAAATATTTTCTAGGCAAGTATGCATTATGTTTGTTTATCCATTTATGAGCTCACTTTATCTGTCACTAAAGGCTAAATATTTATTTGATAAAGTTAATGCAGCCATATAGAACTATTTGGACATTTTAGAGTGATTAGGTATTTATTTATTTATTTTTAGGTCATGCCCCTTCACTCCATCCCACATGTTTAGACATATCGATACTATGCTAGTGTGTAAGGCTTATGTGTTTTAGGTTATTTTATGGTTATTTATGCCTATATATATGTGTGCTTATGTATCATTGGTATATCTTGCATATTTATATATATGGTATCGTTTCTTTTGAGTCTTTGCCTTTGCATTTAATTCATGTTTTCCATGTTATGTATCTTTGTAACAAATCAGCCTGCTATATGATCATATCGGCATCTCTTGTTGATTTCATTGGTATCTCATGCTTCATTTTGTATTCAAATTGGTATCATTTGTTGCATCAATATTGGTATTGATTGATCGTTGTTTGGGTTATTTTTGTTTGTGTTGCCATGTTGTGTTTATTTCACTTTAAACTAGTGCATGATATTAATCGTTCTTCCTTAATTTTAATTAGTATCATATGTTCTCGCATTTTGGGAGGGATGTGGTTTATGGGTGAAAAATGGTCTATTATGTGTTCTTTCTTTGTCTATTATTGAACAAAAATGGGGAGAAACAGTATCTCTCACGTTAGTTTTAGGAGGAGATCTTTATCTTGGGGGGGGGGGGGGGGGTACCTATGCAAGGATCTTTAGACATAGGGGGATTTTTATTCTTATTTGGTTTATATTGTTATATATTCAAGTTGCATTTGAAGATGTGTTTAAGTGTGGAGTTTTGCAACATCCTAAAAAGTTTATAAGCATGCAAAGCTACTAAGAGTATGTGTCTATCAAGTCTGTACTTTTTTCTTTCGGAGTTAGGGATTGAGTTTTTTGGATGAGCTTGATGACCCATAGGTTTTTAATTTATGTTTTATTCGTAATAGACAGGGGTGATATTTGTAAGGACAAATTTTTGATAGTCAATTTGTATGTATTGTCTTAATTATGAACAAAACATTTTTTGTCATATGTTAGGGTTGGTGTTTCCCTCGAAGCTTGTAACATGTTTTATTAAAGACGTAGCGATCAAGATATCATATTCATCACTGTGATGAGTTTTCGTCTTCATGTTTCATGGATCTCTCAGGTATGAATGTATATATTTTGATCATTGGAACTTAATATTTGGTGTCAATATTTTGTAAAAATGTTTTTAAAATCATTTTATCCTTTTTTGATTTTTAAAATATTTGTTCATGAGGTTGTTAGCATGACATTTGGTATGTCATTCAAGTGAGTACATGTATCTCGCTAGAATAGCCTAAAACATGTGACACCCCGACTAATTAAATACTGGGTAGCTACTCCTTTATTCAATTTAATACAAAATGTCAAGTTGGTTCAGTTCATAGCATTACCGTCGAAAAATATTTTAACAATTACTAGCCACCTATTATTTGAAAAAGTGAGTTGTCAATTTTAACTGAATTAGATTAACATATAACCAATTTAAATTATGAAATACTGGTACCACAACCACAATACAGTCGTAAAATAAAAAAATGTAATAAACTGAATCTGGAGGAACACTCCTCACAACAATCCGAATACTGACATAAATCAAATACAAAGCCTGAATCATTAATTAGTTACATCCAAATCGAATTAAAACTGAATAAGTAAATTGTCTCTAAGAAAAGGGGGCGACATGCCCTACAAATAAATAAGTCTAAAATAGAATCATGGTTGATAGTGGAGGCGTCTATAATCGAGGTTCTGTAACTTCCACAACAGCTACAACACGTCACTGGAATGGAGTTCCAAAGCCTGGTGTCCTTGTGGCTGGGCACCTAAAAGATTTTTTTATAAGAAAATTGATTTGAAAGCAAATGGGCCAGAGCCCGATTGTGAAAACAGTTTAAAATATAGCAAGTGTTTAATATCATTAAGCAGTGAATATAAAATATATTATAGTGCGTGCACTCACATGAGTTCCTCACCTCTCAACTAATAGTGCACGCCTAACGTACCTGTACCTGTTCTAGTCATGTCACTGTTTAACTAGTCCAATTCACCACCTAATTTTGGTAAACTATTAAGGTTCAATTCTCGACATCTTAATATAAATAGAGAGTTTTACGTTTTATTTCTCAGAATTTATCATAATAATTACTAAAATTTTCCATCATTAACTCTACTAAAAATGTTACGATCATTCACACTTACACTTATAATGACAGTTCATTTCAATTATCAATATATTGATCTCATCATAATATACTATACTGGCACCCTGAGACTAAGTTGAGGTGCACACATACTCTGCTATAAAATCCCGGTACATCACGTACATTAGGATCACGTATTCCAAATCACTCAGGAACCGTTTTAATAAGTAACAATCACACATAACGGAGGCGAACATAGTTCACATCACACGGGTCACGCACATAGCTACGCTCCCATGATCAGCTGACTTATTATTTCCCAATAAGCCATTCTCTGACCTATGTCCTCGAGGTACCGATATAAATCCCCTCGTAGGCACACAAAGATTAGATGTCCCTGATCGAACGCCGACCTCCCGTGATAGCAAGTATGGTAGGTATGTTATACAGATAAACACATATACTAAGTATTCACACATATTAGATATCTTATAATATTAATAGAGGTATATTTCACATTCCTATACCATCATTAAATGTTGCACGTTTACAAGTCCCCAAATAATATACATTAAAGTTGTCAACTCTTCTCACTTCGCAAATTCAAGTACTTACAACCTAACTTGTAGAAGTCACCCGGTCTATTATATAATTCCAAGTTTTTAATCCTCAATGTACTCCAATCTCACCACTATACCCACTAATCACAAGGGAAGGATAACACTCAATAAAATAAGCCTACGGAAAACTCGAAACCAAAATCGGGCCTAAAAAGACCATTCTGTGAACTCGTTAAAAGTCCCTGAAATCTCTTTCGAACGAGGTCGTTCGAACGAGCGTCCACTACACCAAAAATAGGAATCTGGCATGGTTTAAAACTGTGCCAGATCAAATCTGTCACGATTTTGAACTATGCCAGAATCAGGTGTTCCAAAATGGCCATTTTTTTCTAGCACGGCTCAAAAGTGTGCCAGATTTGGCCAAACAGGAACACTTCTGGCACAATTTTAAACCGTGCCAAAATTTGATATTTCTGGCACACTTTTGGCACCGTTTTTAACTGTGCCAGATTCAGTACAGTTTAAATTTTTTTGGCACAGTTCAAAACCGTGCCAAAATATGATACACTTTTGCCACGATTTTGAACTGTGCCAAATTTTTTTATAAAAAGAAAAAAAAATAATTATTTGAAAGCCCAAAAATTCACAAATTAAAAATATTGCACGTTGTTGATAAACTAATGTACATACAAACTTCAAAATATTACAAGTCTTTAATAGTTCACAAGCCAAAAAAAAATTGGGCAGAGTTTCCTCTATTTTCTGGACATTCCAAAACCTGCTAATACAAAACCTGCCTAACATAAAGCCCGTACGACCACAAAATATAACAATTAACTTACAAAAGCCCGCACGACCACAAAATATAACAATAAAACTACAAAAGCCCACACGACCATAACACAAAAAAATGGAATAATGAATAAACCCCTTGTTGTAAACCATTGAGTTCTTTGTGTGTTCAACGTGAATAAATGTCAACGATAAACTGTTATCCTGCAAAAAAAAAGGATACAAAAAAGATACGATATTAGTAACCCAATAATTTACAAAAAAAAAAAATTACTCAAACTAAAAAATTACATATAGGAGTGGATATTATCGTCATATTCTCAAACCGGGAGACCCGAAACTATGCGATCAGTTCCTAAAAGTTACAATGGTCTCGTGCGAGGTGTTCGAGCCTCCTACGGGGTCGTTTGGGGGATAGTTTGGGTTTTCACCCTTTAACGGCTTGTTTTTAAGTTTAAGGGTTGATTTTTGCAAATTATCGTCATATTTTCAAACCGGGAGACCCGGGACTACGCGATCAGTTCCTACAAGTTACATTGGTCCCGTACGAGGTGTTCGTGCCTCTTACGGGGTCGTTTGGGGGCTGGTTTGGATTTTCATCCTTTAACGGCTTGTTCTTAAGTCAAAGTGTCATTTTTGCAAATTATCATAATATTCTCAAATCGGGAGACCCGGGACTACGCGATCAGTTCCTACAAGTTACATTGATCCCGTGAGCGGTGTTCGTGCCTCTTACAGGGTCGTTTGGGTGATGGTTTGGGTTTTCACCCTTTAATGGCTTGTTTTTAAGTCTAAGTGTAATTTTTGTAAATTATCATCACATTCTCAAACCGGGAGACCCTGGACTATGCGGTCAGTTCCAACAAGTTACATTGGTCCCATGCGATGTGTTCATGCCTCCTACTAGGTCATTTAGGGCTGGTTTGGGTTTTCACCCCTTTTAAGTCTAAGTGTGATTTTTGTAAATTATCATCATATTTTCAAACCGGGAGACCCAGGACTACGCGGTCAGTTCCTACAAGTTACATTGATCCCGTGCGAGGTGTTCATGCCTTTTACAGGGCCATTTGGGGGGTGGTTTGGGTTTTCACCCTTTAACGGCTTGTTTTTAAGTTTAAGTGTTGATTTTTGCAAATTATCGTCATATTCTTAAACCGAGAGACCCGGGACTACCCGATCAATTCTTACAAGTTACATTGATCCCGTGCGTGGTGTTCGTGCCTCTTACGGGATCGTTTGGGGGCTGGTTTGGATTTTCACCCTTTAACAGTTTGTTTTTAAGTCTAAGTGTGATTTTTGCAAATTATCGTCACATTCTCAAACCAGGAGACCCGGGACTACGCGGTCAGTTCCAACAGGTTACATTGGTCCCGTGCGATGTGTTCGTGCCTCCTACGGGGTCATTTAGGGCTGGTTTGGGTTTTCACCCCTTTTAAGTCTAAGTGTGATTTTTGCAAATTATCATCATATTCTCAAACCGGGAGACCCGGGACTACGTGGTCAGTTCCTATAAGTTACATTGGTCCTGTGCGAGGTGTTCGTGCCTCTTACGGGACCGTTTGGGGGTGGTTTGGGTTTTCACCCTTTAACGGCTTGTTTTTAAGTTTAAGTGTTGATTTTTGCAAATTATCATCATATTCTCAAACTGAGAGACCCGGGACTACGCGGTCAGTTCCTACAAGTTACATTGATCCCGTGAGTGGTGTTCGTGCCTCTTACGGGGTCGTTTGGGGGCTGGTTTGGGTTTTCACCTTTTAATGGCTTGTTTTTATGTCTAAGTGTTGATTTCTTCAAATTAACGTCATATTCACAAACCGAGAGACCCGAGACTACGCAGTCAGTTCCTACAAGTTACGTTGGTCCCGTGCGAGGTGTTCGTCCCTCCTACGGGGTCGTTTGGGGACAGGTTTGGATTTTCACCCTTTAACGACTTGTTTTTAAGTTTAAGTGTTATTTTTACAAATTATCGTCATACTCTCGAACCGGGAGACCTGGGACTACATGGTCAGTTCCTACAAGTTATATTGGTCCCGTACGAGGTGTTCGTGACTCGTACGGGGTCGTTTGGGGGCTGGTTTGGGTTTTCACTCTTTAATGGCATGTTTTTAACTCTAAGTGTGATTTTTTCAAATTATCGTCATACTCTCAAACGGGGAGACCCGGGACTACGCGGTCAATTCCTACTAGTTACATTGGTCCCATGCGAGGTGTTCGTCCCTTCTACGGGATCGTTTGGGGGTTGGTTTAGGTTTTCACCCTTTAACGACATGTTTTTAACTCTGTGTGATTTTTATAGATTATCGTCATACTCTCAAACCGGGAGACCCGGGACTACGCGATTAGTTCTTACAAATTACATTGGTCCCGTGCGAGGTGTTCGTGTCCCCTACGGGGTCGTTTGGGGCTGGTTTGGGTTTTCACCCTTTAACGACATGTTTTTAACTCTAAGTGTGATTTTTGCAAATTATCATCATACTCTCAAACGGAGAGACCCGGTACTACGCGGTCAATTCCAATAAGTTATATTGGTCCCGTGAGAGGTGTTCGTGCCCCCTACGGGGTCGTTTTGGGGTTTGTTTGGATTTTCACCCTTTAACGGCTTATTTTTAAGTTTAAGTGTGATTTTTGTAAATTATCGTGATACTCTCAAATCGGGAGACCCGGGACTACGCGACCAGTTCCTACAAGTTACATTGGTCCCATGCGAGGTGTTCGTTCCTCCTATAGGGTCGTTTGGGGGCTAGTTTGAGTTTTCACCCTCTAACGGCTTGTTTTTAATTCTAAGTGTGATTTTTGCAAATTATCGTCATACTCTCAAACCGGGAGACTCGAGACTACACGGTCAGTTCCTATAAGTTACATTGATCCCGTGTGAGGTGTTCGTGCCTCGTACGGGGTCATTTGGGGGTTGGTTTGGATTTTCACCCATTAACGGCATATTTTTAATTCTATGTGTGATTTTTGCAAATTATAATCACACTCTCAAACCAGGAGACCCGGGACTACGCGATCAGTTCCAACAAGTTACATTGATCCCGTACGAGGTGTTCGTGCCCCCTACGAGGTCGTTTTGGAGCTTGTTTGGGTTTTCACCCTTTAACGGCTTATTTTTAAGTCTAAGTGTGATTTTTGCAAATTATCATCATACTCTCAAATTGGGAGACCCGAGACTACGCGGTCAGTTCCTACAGGTTACATTGGTCCCGTGCGAGGTGTTCGTGCCCCTTACGGGATCGTTTGGGGGCTGGTTTGGGTTTTCACCCTTTAACGGCTTATTTTTAAGTCTAAGTGTGATTTTTATATATTATCATCATACTCTCAAACCGGGAGACCCGGGACTACGCGATCAGTTCCTACAAGCTACATTGGTCCCGTGCGAGGTGTTCGTGCCCACTACGGGGTCGTTTGGAGGCTGGTTTGGGTTTTCATCCTTTGACGGCTTATTTTCAAGTCTAAGTGTGATTTTTTAAAATTATCATCATACTCTTAAATCGGGAGACCTGGGACTATGCGGTCAGTTCCTACAAGTTACATTGGTCTCGTGCGAGGTGTTCGTTCCTCCTGCGGGGTCGTTTGGGGGCTGGTTTGGGTTTTCACCCTTTAACGACTTGTTTTTAAGTCCAAGTGTGATTTTTGCAAATTATCATCTTACTCTCAAATCGGGAGACTCGGGACAACGCGGTCAGTTCCTACAAGTTACATTGGTCCCGTGCGAGGTGTTCGTGCCCCCTACGGGGTCGTTTGGAGGCTGGTTTGGGTTTTTACCCTTTAACGGCTTATTTTTAAGTCTAAGTGTGATTTTTTAAAATTATCTTCATACTCTCAAACCGGGAGACCCTGGACTACGCGACCAATGCCTACAAGTTACATTGGTCCCATGCGAGGTGATCGTTCCTCCTACGGGGTCGTTTGGGGGCTAGTTTGGGATTTCACCCTTTAACGACTTATTTTTAAGTCTAAGTGTGATTTTTACAAATTATCATCATACTCTCAAACTGGGAGACCCGGGACTATGCGGTCAGTTCCTAAAAGTTACATTGATCTCGTGCGAGGTGTTCGTGCCCCCTACGGGGTCGTTTGGGGGCTAGTTTGGGTTTTCACCCTTTAACGGCTTGTTTTTAAGTCTAAGTGTGATTTTTGCAAATTATCATCATACTCTCAAATCGGGAGACCCGAGACTACACGGTTAGTTCCAACAAGTTACATTAGTCATGCGCGAGGTGTTCGTGCCCCCTACGGGGTCGTTTTGGGGCTTATTTGGGTTTTCACCCTTTAATGGCTTATTTTTAATTCTATGTGTGATTTTTGCAAATTATCATGATACTCTCAAATCGGGAGACCCGGGACTACGCGGCCAGTTCCTACAAGTTACATTGGTCCCGTACGAGGTGTTCGTTCCTCCTATAGGGCCGTGTGGGGGCTAGTTTGGGGTTTCACCCTTTAAAGACTTCTTTTTAAGTCTAAGTGTGATTTTTACAAATTATCGTCATACTCTCAAACTGGAAGACCCGGGACTACGCAGTCAGTTCCTACAAGTTACATTGGTCCCGTGTGAGGTGTCCGTACCCCCTATGTGGTCGTTTGGAGGCTGGTTTGGGTTTTCACCCTTTAACGACTTGTTTTTAAGTCCAAGTGTGATTTTTGCAAATTATCGTCATACTCTCAAACCGGGAGACCCGGGACTATGCGGTCAGTTCCAACAAGTTACATTAGTCCCGTGCAAGGTGTTCGTGCCCCCTACGGGGTCGTTTTGGGGCTTGTTTGGGTTTTCACCCTTTAACGGCTTGTTTTTAAGTCTAAGTGTGATTTTTGCAAATTATCGTCATACTCTCAAACCGGGAAACCCGAGACTACGCGGTCAGTTCCTACAAGTTACATTGGTCCCGTATGAGGTGTTCCTGCCTCCTACTGGGTCGTTTGGGGGATGGTTTGGGTTTTCACACTTTAACGGCTTATTTTTAAGTCTAAATGCGTACATTAATCAATTTAGAAAGTTTATTGATTTTAGAAAGTTTTGACATAATTTCATTTTTCTATTCATTAAATCCAACCCGTTTTTACATTTGAAATAAACTCAACAGCAGGAGCAAATTCCAAAACCAAACCACCATGCAAATCCCTTCCACTAATTTAACTAAATAAGCTCATAAAGTTAGTCTTTTTACGTTTAGCTACTTGTCGCTATTTCAGATCATTTTTCTATTTAATGGTACTACAAATTTTAAGAGAATTTGAGACTAACCAGATTTCATTTGCATTTTGATAGCCACCCGATGAACTCTTCGTTCCATGACTTCTTGAAAGTATCGGCTTTGTTTTCTGAACAAAGAAAATGGAATTATTTCACTGACATTGTAATTCTCATTTTAAATATAAGTATCACACCTTATGTTTATTTATGTACGCATTATTACACGTGTATGTAACTTACCGACGCAATACGAGAATTGTCCAAGAGCATCATCAAATGGCATTGACTCAATGTCCCATGATTTAAGAAAAAGTTCATTTTAGTCCCACAAAAGTATGAATCCCCTCATTGTGCCACATGTTTCATATAGTTATTAATTCACCTACAGTACCAATTCTATGACACAAACATCAGGTGGACGTTCTTCCCAGTCCAACAGTATAGTTGTTAGACGTTCAATACAATCTTGAATGGCATCTGTGATATGAGGTGCAACCTGAACAAGGGAAGTAACATGTGAGGACATGAATATAAGTGATTGAACAATATAATAGATACATTTCAGCAACAATGAAAGAATCGAAACAGTTTTTTCAAGATAATCCCCCTTTCTCTCTTTATCAATGACAGACTAACAGAGAAGAAAAGTAGTCAATACAATGAGTCAAAAAAACATCAAGCTTATTGATCTTAAGAATTTCTATCAACATAGATTATAGATTATAGGGTAACAGTAAGAAGACTTTCAACATCAACCCACTTGCTTTATTATTAGGAAAAAAACATGTAACTCGCTTGCCTGGTAAATCTTTCCGGTTGTGATATTATTATCCCGTGTCAACTTGATATCTAGGAACCGCTCATAGTTCTCAAGGTCCAAGTCCACCTTCAGACACCTTCATTTCTCAGAATGCCCCCACCCCCACCCCACCTCCCCACCCCCACCCCCGGATAGTAAAGATGGATGAGCCATACATATTGTTTAATAAAATGACTCGACCATATAAAAAACAAGAAAAATTTATATTGGTGTAGACACCCAACATCTAATTTAATAACTAAATTTACATTACCAGTAAATAATTGATGGGGGGGAAGAATGTAAACAAAGTGCATTTTCTTGATGCTCTCTCTAGATTACCACCCAAACCACACCAAAAATTTGGATCCGACTATGTTATGCCTGAAATGAAATTATACACATTAGAATATTCAGTATCCTTACGAGACATGATATTCAAATCAGTAAAAGAACACCTTAAATTTATTGAAGATCCAAATTTGAACTCGTAGCTATGCAAATGTTAACACAAAATATAGATATCCAAAACATAAAAGACATGCTAATTTCTTACCAAGATTGCAGTTATGCAAGCGTCAACACCAATTTTTTTTCACTAAACACAGTACACCAATAACTTTGCCTTTCCTACAAAAAACTTCTTAGCCCTAACGACATCAAGCATGGTCATGCCAAACAGTTTCTTCTCATCATAAGTCCTTGCTTTCTTGAAGACCTCAGCAGCAATTGGGACAGTGGAATTCACCGGGTTGCTTATCATGTTAACAAGTGCCCAGTTTCGACAAAAAACCACATCCCAAATTACAAAAGAACATAAACTAAAACATCATTTAACAAAATTTGGGCATTTGAAAAAGGAACCCACATAAGGGCAATACTTGGCAATCGAAGTACAAAGAGATTTAACAATTCCTGCCCTAGTTGCTCTTCCCCCATGTACCCAACCACCTATTTAAACAAACAATTATATCGTCATTGGGTAAGACTTTAATTATACTTTCACAAAAAATATGTACTGACAATATGTATACACAAAAAGTATTCATGACCACCTCCACTTTTGTTGAGTCCAATATGATGTAACAAAGATTGAAACTCCTAAAATACTTATTTAATAAGTAAAATTAACCCCTAAAACACCCTTCAACTTCAGCTTCTTCCTAAAACCAAAACCCTAAAAACAAAGCACGAATCAAATCACGTATATCATAAACTCTTGAATCAAATCACAGATCAAATCTTATACCTAACTTAGGTTAAAAAAAATAATACCTGAGTGGAGAGAAAGCGCCAGTCGTAGAGGTGTTCGTGAGTTAGCGCCGGAGAGAGAGAGTGATTGAGTTAGCGCTGGAGAGAGAGATATTGAGTTAGCACCGGAGAGAGAGAGAGAGAGAGAGAGAGGGCCGGTGCACGACAGATTGCAAACCGGAGAGAGAGACCGTGAGCGGGAATCGGGCGCAGAGCGGGAATCGGGAATGAAAAGTGAGAGAAAAAGAGTTTTTTTTTGGTATTATATATTTTAGTAAGTGTACTCAATTTTGGTACACTTTAAAACAGTGCCAAATTTTGGCACTGTTTTAAAGTGTGCCAAATTTCTATTAAATCGTGCCAAAATCTGGCACAGTTTTAAACTGTGCCAGATTTTTAATATTATGGTGTGCCAAAATGCTATTTTTGGTGTAGTGGTCGTTCGAACGAATGGCTTTGAACGAACTCTGAACTCGTTAGAAGGGACACTAGCATCTCGTTAGAAACTCGTTCGAACGACCTGGGTTGGTCTTCTAACGAGATGGCAGAAAACGCCCAGAATTTCCCCACTCCGTTTTTCTTCATTTTTCTCTTCTCTAAATCCATCCTAAGATCATCCCAATTACGTTTTAATGTTTTTAAACCATTCTAAGTCACCCTAGATCACTCCTTAACATATTTTTGGGGTTAAATCTTACTAATCAACATGCAATAATCATTAATCCCCCAATTCTTTCCCCAAACCCTATGAACATGAATCTAGAATTTAATTGCACCTAAATACTCATCATAAATCCGTTTTTAAATCATCAAGGTTAAGTTTTGGGGTAAAAAATTCTCCCATAGTCATTCTACATGCAATCCCTAACCAAACTTTATAGTTTCTATAACAATCCCATTAGGTTTTCATCAAAACTTTCAAAGCAAATACCGTTCCTACACTAAACATGGAAGAAATATTCATTGAACTTAATAATATCAAATCACTTTCCTTAAATACGATGTTATGATTCGTTGTTGACGATCAAGGTTGGTTCTTTCTTCTTTTCGGTCACAAATCCCTTTCAAAATGACGGTGGGGAGATGGTTTGGTTTAGATCCTCCTTTAACCTCTCTTCTAACTTCTCTCAAAAACCTCCGTAACCCACTCTCTCACTTTTGGCTGATAATGGCCTTAGTGGCCCTTTTAATAATATCTAAATTACCTCTAAAATTCGTGGGTCTTAATCCCTTAATTTTTAAAATTACCAAAATACCCTTCTAGGTTGCCGGTTTGGCCTAAAAATGCCGCGAGACCCAAACTAAACTCCCAGCTAGTGTTTTCTGACTATTTTGACCCTTCCGGAGACGTTGGCACACTCTAAATGGATATTCGGTTGATAAAAATAAAATTAATTTTTAATCTAATTAAATTCATTCTTGACGCGACTGACACGCACATCCCAACTAAATTTCCCAAATTATCGTATTTCTGCCTCGCGACAATTTTAATATTATAAATATTCATATGATACCATATATACTCCATAATATTTATTTTTTAACATCATAAACAAATACCAACTCACGTCCCGTTAGTATTTACATCCGGATTAATTCCCAATTAATTCTCATTTAATTCAATTAATCCCTTAAATAAAAATAAATAAAATTACGGGGTATTACAAAACAAAAGTTTGAATGATATCGATTTTGGAAAGTTTTGGATTATTATAGAATTTCGTTGGAAATGTTATATTACAGGTGTTCGAACGAGATTCATATCTTCGTTTGAAAGAGATGCATCTCATTCGAACAAGATGGCAATTTTTTGATAAATTGAAGATTTCTCAGCTACTTTTCATTATAACCTCGTTTTTAACAAACCTCCTATAAATAGAAGTGCGGAAAAATAATTCTTTAAGAGAGCGCTTTTATTGCTTTTGAGTTTCCAAGCTCTTTCAAAACGATCACCAAAACCCTAGTTTATACCCAAGTTGTTTAGTATCCGAGTTTCAATTCATGTATGCTTTGAAGATCATATTTTGGGCACCGAAATTTATTCTCCACATATTTATCAGAGTCATTTAATACAATGGACTTTGTATTAGATATTTTCACATGGGGAAGTCCATGGTGTGGTGTCATGGTGAAAAAGTAGTGGATTTCGTGTTCCAATTTATTGATAGTCGTTGAACTATTTAGTGGATACCTAAGAGCGTGTGGACTCATATGTTGTGCCAGTTTTATGGGTGGTTTTCTACGTCATCTCTGTGGAGTAGAGGTTGAAGATCGAAGAAGTGTCAAATCTTGTGAGGGCATCGAGTCATTATGTAAGTCATCTGTCGACTTTGGTAAATCCTTTATCATAGTGAATTTACATGTCTGGGTCGTCAGAGGTTTTTTCCATTGGGATTTTTCTTGTACATCGAGCGTTGTGGTTGATTTACTTATTTTATCCTTCACACACCTAGATGAATCTTTAGGTTGAGATAAATTTAGTTAATCAGTTAAATCCCAACATGTTTAAGATCGAGGCAACATTATACTTTGGGGTATATTGTCTAAGTTTAATCTTTAATTGAAAAAAATATAAAAATTAGCTATTTTTTAGACCATTACCTACAATCTTTCTCAAATAAGTGTTCCAATGTTTTGGGTGATGGATAATTTCTGTAACACCCCGCTCAAAATAATAACGGGTGGCCAACCCTATACTACATTAAATCAGGAGTTTCAGATGGCTCTGTCTCAACACCAATTGTCGGTACAAATATAATATAGACTAACTACCCGATATCATATAAGCGAGATGTTAAAATTTAAATAAAACATATAACAAACAACAAACCAAAATTATAAGCTACCAATAAAGAAAAGAAAGATGCATATAAGAACTATGATAAATGAAATGCTAGAATAAAATGGAATAAATAACTACAACTGAATATACCACAAAGAAGTAAACCCGAATAAGCTGTCGGGTCACAGCCAATACAATAACTGAAATGGAATAAATATACACATCTATAAATACCCCTTGGGTATAAACCCGATATACAACATGAATCAGTAATACCCCGTATTTTTATGCTTTCTAAATTTGGGGATTTATTAAATTTAATGTGAGATTTAATCTAATATAAATTCGGAAATTAATTATTTTTATATTTACTAACGTGACGAGAGTTAGTAATCTTTGAAAATTTGTTGAATATTACTAATGAATAAAGTAATATATGATATTGGTTCTATTAAATGTCATGAGTGAATAAAATGATAATTTTGGAAATTTAAGTCGGGATGCGCTCGTGTCGTGTCGAGATTAAATATTGATTAATAAAAATGAATAAATTACAAGTCACCCATATGGTCATTTAGAGTGCGCCAAAGTGTCCAAAAGGGTCGAGATAGTCAAAATAATGTACCCGGGGGGTTAGTTTGGGTCTCGGGGCATTTTTAGGCCTAATTAACACTCCGGGAGGGCATTTTGGACATTTTACATTTTTAGGCTTGAAAACCCGCCAAAATTTTAGAGTTATATCAGATGCTTAGGGTTGCCTTCTAGGTTTAACTCAACCAAAAACAAGAAACTTCCATTGGAGAAGGAAGGAGAGAGCTTGCCCAAGAGTTCTAAGCTGAAAACTCCTCTGTTTGCGCCGCCGTCGCCGCCAAACGATTGATCACGTCACAAGGATCACAATCACACTGATTTCAGCCGCAAATCAGAAACAAAAATTCCCAGGCAAGTATTTATCTTCCTTAATTTCGTTAATGCTTCATTCATGTTAGTTTGGGGTTGGTTAGGATGAGTTTCTATGAAAGAAAACCCATGTTGGAGATTAGAAATTGAATGTTGTAGTGATATAAATGATAATCTGGAATTACCCTTCACATGCAGAGGTTGAACCACGGATTTTTGATGGATTAGAAGTAGAAATTCTGGAAAAATAATGATTGGAATTAAGTTAAAGAAAATTTTAGGGTTCATGAGAATTGTATAAATTTTGGCACTTTAATCCATGATTCTTGATGAAAACTCACATGCCTTACATTGAATATTGTGCATTTGAGTTTAGAGCATTTGAGTTTAGAAAATCTGGGAGTTTGGGAGTTAAAAGTTTGAGTTTTGATGATGTTGGATGATAGAGCCCGTAACTGGTATTCTGCAGATTCGTCATACCTGTTTGATCGATCGATCGAGCTCCTGCCATCGATCGATCGACCCCTCCTGGCAGACTCATATTTTCCCTTCTAAATAGTTGAATTCAATTTAAATGAGAAATAATCTTTGGGCATCCTTATTAAAATATTTTGGGAGATAAAAGAAGACCAGTAGGACTTATTAAAAGTAAGAAACCTTTAATGTAAGACGAGATTTACATTTTTCGGGGATGTTTACATATAAGGGACGATGGAACTATGTATTAAAGTGGGGAGACACGTAAGGTAGTTATGTTGAAAAATAAATAAGAACCTACTGAAATTTCACTTTAGAAACAGAAGAATCCATGAGTGTCACGTAGTAAGTTAGAATAATTCCTCAAATTAAAGTAAGAAACGAACCGTTATACGTGATAACTAAATAATGAGAAATAAGGACAAATATCATAATTATGGGTTATGAGATGTACCTAAATTTGATATGATAATAGTAGTATATTTATATGACTCTGTTTATGCATATACTATATACGTGTAAAAATCATGCCCGCACTACTTGCTATCCCTGAGGTTACCACGCTGGGACAGTCTTATCTCGATGGGCCTTTATGGGGGATATTGACTCGTACCCTAGAAGATAGAAATCCTTTGGTACAGGCTATCGGATCGATAGTCAGATGGTCCTAAGAGGCGTGGGGGCATGTGCTGACCTCTTAGAGACTTGGAATCTATGCTTCGCCTCAATATTGTTTGTGTTGTGGTAATACAGTTCAGGAGTGATTCTGAACTTGTATTTCCCTTAGTACGAGTGATACGGGGACTAGATAACAGAGTATGCCCGCACCATAATTATTATGTGGGGTGCTGTTAGAATATATATATTATATTAGTATTTAATATATATATATATATATATATATATTAAATTCTGGAATTTGGGAACTACCTATTGTGTTTATGGTAAGTAAGAAATGAATAATTATTTCAATTAGGGAATAAGTGTTTGAAAAGTATAATATGTTACTGAGAAACTTTATTAGTAAATAAGGTTTAAATGAGAACTTTGTTGTTAAATGAAATTAACCTCTTAAACACTTGAATTTGTCAGTTTAAGTCTTACGAGCAACCTAAGGCAAGATACGTTAACCCATTGGGAAGGTTACTGCGATAGGCGTGCACATTAGAAGAGAGGTGAGAAATTCTCAAGGGAGTGCCGCATTAATATGTTGTTGCATTGGCCAGTAAACATTTTAAATAATTGCTAAAAAAAATTTAAATCGTTTTTACAATCGGGCTCTGACCCGTTTTCATTTTCTTTTCTCTCCTGTATATATATGTATATATTACAGGTGCCCAGCCACAGGGGCGTCTTGCATAGGATCCTTTGGAAGGAACGCGCTGCAGCTTAGGTGGGAGTTGCAGGCCTTTTGTTTAGACGACCTCATTTGCTGATTCCACTTCTAGCACTATTTATTCAGTTGGGCATGTGTCTCCCCTTTCCATTATTCAGTTGTTCATCGGATATTGTGATTCGTTTATTTCTAGTATTTACACTTTGGGATTTATTATTGTAAGGATGTTTTCATTTAAGTATTAAATGTTGGATTCAATTAGTTGAATGTTTGATAATTTGGATTATATGTTACAGGATAGTTGTTGTGTGATTCTTTAACTATGAATTATGTAAAGTTTTAAATGTTGGTTTATAAAATAAAATTTGGAAAGTAATGTCTAAAAATGGTTTTTACACTTAGCTTAATTATTTAGGGTGTTTAAATTGGAAAAGTTATTTTGATGCTAAGAATGAACCAACCGTTCACCTTGATTATAATTTAATAAAGAACTGATCACCCGGTATTTAATTAGGCAGGGTGTCACAGAATCCTACCTAGATTGTTAAAGAAGTAGGAAGCGACTACATTCTATATCCCGCAACAGTCCGTACCTGTCACGGCTGCCAAGACTCTGGATAGAAGGTCATCCGGCATCCATGCGGTAGGACACCTGTAGAAATATATATATATATATATATATATATATATATATATATATATATATATATATATATATATATATATATATACACGCAAGAGAGAAAAGTAAACAGGTCAGAGCCCGAGTTGTGAAAATATTTTAGCAAGTGTGTTAACCATGCATAATAAATATCAATGCACTTATTTCATAATTGAAGTGGAATCGCACTCTCGTGAAACCCCAACTCACCTCTCATCTAACGGCGCACACCTATCGCGTCCTGAGATTTTAGTTAAATTACCCCAATTATAAGGACAACCTAACTTAACATAGGCCCAGCCTATACCCACGATATTTGACTTCCTATCCTAACCCAAGAATCCACTCTTTCTAAACACAGTTATTTATTTTTACAAACATGTATGCCATACTAGGCTTAATGGACTCCGGTTTATAATTTATTCAATTATAATTCTTAATACATTGCCCATATACATTTGGGTTTAATCATATGATTTTATTATTAAATAACACGCGAACAAATTATTATTGACAAAACTTCTCTCCAATCTCAACACTGCACTACGTTTCGTGCGTGGGGTGTCTCGCAAAGCGAACTCCAAACAAGAAACCACCCTGTTACACTACTCCTTGACAATGTCGATCCTAGAGATCCCTTAAGCCATACATACATTATTGTACTACTACAACTACTAAATTTAGATTACAATATAAAAACAACTTAAAATCTCCAATAATATCCTTGGGATGATGTAATCGAAATATTCCTTAAATGCGACACATCAACCCCCATCGATCTAGTACATCATAATCATCCAAGATGTACTCCACAAAGATTCCATATCCTTTCCTCTATAGGATATATAAATATATATATATATATATAGGCATTTATTCTAAGCATATATATATACAATCATCCATTCCCATAGCCAAGTGTACATACCACTTATGATGTACAATGGCCATACACATAATATACCCGGCTATATATATCGTCGATAAATCTGCACCATGCTATCATCTTCTAGGGCGTTACTCACATGCCATCATGGGTACCACGGTCGGTCTTAATATCATCGACATCGCAGTCATACACACACACATGACGTCCCGAGAAGCGGTCATAGCTCTTAAATGGTTAATGAGACGAGACATACCCACCATGCATCACCCCGAAAATATAAATCACAAAATAACACACTAGACGACTATGACCTGGGGACTATCCACACCCCGCTCCTTGAGCCAGGATGCTCACCCTCTGCGCGAAAACTTCCTAATGATAGCATGAGCGGGGTATGCTTAACCACATAAGTATATATATCATTCACATGCACAATATATATACATCCATATAATCCCATCATATGATCAAACATTAAACCATCACATACGGTTTATATATTCATACCATGTATATCCACAATATAAATATATCCATATATTCATATTAATACAGGTATATATGTACATATATTCACATATCCATATATCTATATATACAAACTAATTCTCGTTCATATGTATAGGATATCTAAACTTGGCTATAAGTATACATAATCCTCAATATACAAGTCAACACCACAAACTCATTTAATTTACCTCGATATGTGAATACAATCCTTCACTTGAAGCATATTCATCCATTTTTCCTACGATGGATAGTCTCCCAAAATCATATATATATATCCAACATTAGGGTTATCACCCAAAGTTTAGTGTAGGAAACCATCACTACACATACCATCCATATCCGAGAGCTCATTGATGAATCTAGTAATAATTTCGACTACAGGTATACACATAACTATTAGTCAATAAGCCTCAAGCTCAATCTTACATTCATCAAATAATCCCATTACTTAGGGAAAATACCCGTTGTAAATCACACACCGATAAACAACATCTCCCCCAACTAGATTTACACACTCTACTCTAGTTGGTAATATGATCCCATCGCTCTCGATTTCAACTATGGTTCAATCACTTTTGTGAATCCCCTAGTCTAACACCACTCTGATTTATTTCTTAAAGTTTTTCATTACTAAGGGTATGCGACCACTCTCTTTCACTGGGCCCCAAATTGTATCTTAATAAAATCCTATCTTTATAAGGATTCGACATAAATGTTGGCCTAGAAGTTCACAACATACCCTCGTAACTCTTTCTAAGAGTTATTAGCCTCCCATAACATCTATACTTACATTTTATCTATGATTAGGATTCTCAACCCCAATGAGGATTCCCCACAGTCTCTATATACAACTCCAATGCACACATTGATATATTTTTCGCAAGTTGTTCAAAAAAGTCCCTAAAATCATAAAATGTGAGAAACCCCTTATATGTCTCCAAACAATATCTCTTACATCTTAAGAGAAATCCCCGAATCAATAAACCCAACAAAAAAGGGTTAGGAATCCTTCTAGAGAAAATTCCTCAAAATTCCCTGTTTTCGAATCGATTCGGCCCTATTCCCAATCGATTCGGCCTCCAAGGCGAATCGATTCAGGTCCAAAGACCTGGGCTTCTATCTCACGTCGAATCTATTCGGCTTAGGTCCTAATCGATTCGGTCAATGCAGACATGCCAATCTGCCTTGTCCGAATCGATTCGCCTCGATTCGCTTAAGGGGCGAATCGATTCGGGTCTACAGATTTTGATGGGTTCTTATTCTTTAACAAAACCCACTCATTCTAAACCCTAAAATTTATATTCTAACCCCCAAACCTTCATCAAATCATGATTCTAAGACAATAAATCAACCCAAAGTTGATCCCAACCATTTCTACACCATTAAACCCATATTTAAACATTGATTTCAAGATTAAACCCAAAAATCTAGGTTTTGATATTAATACCCAAAATCCATTTCTTTAACCCACAAATTATGAAATCAAATACACAAATGACTTATTTAGCAAGATTAAACAGTTGGCTCAGATTTGTAGAGGTTGGATCGTCCTCGATGTCACGTTTTGGCCGGAGTTCCCAAGCTTTTTCTCCTCTCTCTCTTCCTTTCTTCTTCTTTTCTTTCTTCTTTCTCTCTCTAGGGATTTTTCTCCCTTTCTCTCAAATGAGAATGGCTTGATCCATAAGCCTCTTAAACCTTAAAACATAAGTCCTAATTTTAAATGTTAATACTCACTTTAAATGACTCGTTTACTCCAATTTCAGTCAAACTGAATTAAAAATATTCCGAAGTCGAAATAAAATCCAATGACAGTCATTTTGACTATCTCGACCCTTCCGGGATCGATGGTACCCTCAAAATCATCATTCGGAATACCTCGAAATGTCCTCTATTTTTGGACTTCAATTCCAAATTTTAAAATTCTCCAATTTAATTAAATTTTATTTTCCCAAAAATTTAATTTCCCAGTCTCCAAAGTCAAGGGTTGTTACGTACTTCCCCCCTTACAAAAATTTCGCCCGCGAAATTTAAGATATGCTTAGGACCTCAATCTCATCTAGTCCTTACATCAATCCTCAGGGTCACTATACCGATCCTTTCTTGTTCTCACGTCGAACCATATAGATTTTTTTAAAACAAACTACTACCCAGGGCGCCCATACACCCCGTACCCGAGCTTCCACTCGTAGAATTATAATCAGGCCCCATTAGCCTCAAATCGTAATATACTATCACCAATATAATCTATAACTACATATTAACTATATAAAAGTTTGAAAAATTCCCAATGGTTGAACGCTCCTCAATTCCTGACACTAGCTACCTTTGTGCAGGGGAGGTCTCGCAAGTGAAATCCAAACAAGGAACCCTCCTAATACACTGCTGCATAGCTAGGTCGGGGATTAAGATTAGTTGAACTAGGGTTAAGGTTTTATAAAAGATTTTCATATTTTAGATATTGCCCGAAGGCCTGTATAATAATATAATATAAAAAAACCATGTCTTTTGACATGCCAAGCAAACACCTTATGTTTAGGACACAAGGTCTCAACAAATACAACCCTCTAACCACTACCTAGTTCTCAAACTAGCACAACTAAGAGCTAAATTATCCGCTCAACATAAATCTACTAAACTTTGAACCTCTCAAGTATAAAAACTTCTCTACATCACATCAACACCTTTCCATAAACTAAGTTCTTCCCTCATTGGAGCACTACAATTACACTCCCTAACCCATTCATAAGACGAATAACCTTATAATCACTACCCAACAAACCTCGACATTCCGCCCCTCCGGAATTCAATATTATAACCCTCGTCTATCTATTCACGAGACAATTTATTTTCTCAAAAGTTGCCATAAAAAGGCCGTACTTGCTCACTCCTTCTTCCAAGGAAATTCTATAAACCCAAACGGTGTAGCGGCTAACCGCTCAATATACCTAACGCACGACGTTGTCAATATCGCACAAAGCGTGACTTAAACCCAAAGAAAGGCATTCTACCTTATACTTCCATAATCCAATGGTTTCACCCCGTCCTTGAACCTCAACTCAGGGTCCTCTACCTCTTCCAGGACAATCATTATTGCTAAACCTATTTCTCCAGGAAGAGAAACATCTTCCTCAAAATCCTTCCTAACCATTTTGAAGGACAAAACGCGATTGAAACTATCGAAAACTCCCTTAGTCCTACTCAACGAACCTGAGTCTCCAATTTATTACCCCCTCTTAAATAAAGATGATACCCTAACAATTGGTCAATGCCTCCCACCTTCCACCGGTAAGAGTCAGCATCACCAGACTTCCTAACAAAAGTTGACGGGTTTCTGAATCTAAACCTACCAAGGACTACACTACTCTCTCCTCAGACTTACCTTACTAAGTCCAAGATTTGCCATTCGAGTAATTTCCCTTTCTTACTCAACCACCGAAAAATCACCTTGAACCACTGCTAGAAATATCCTCAATATCTCCGCCGAAATCGGGGAAAAACAAATGCCCCCGATCAAAGCATACCCAAGATATGCTATGGGTATTGTCTCTCTAATCTTGTCCTTTCCTAGACAAAATATTTTAGGCGACGTCTGAAATGAGAGCAACTGTTATCAGAACATCGATCAGGTGAATACACTTCACATAAAAAGATAAACGCTATGAATACAACAATCCTAATAGTAGGGCTTTATCTCAAGAACGTTAACGGAAGAACGCAGAAAACCCGCACAGATCCTAAAGACTCTAGAACCTGATGCTCTGATACCATCTGTAACACCCCGCTCAAAATAATAACGGATGGCCAACCCTATACTACATTAAATCAGGAGTTTCAGATGGTTCAGTCTTAACACCAACTGTCGGTACAAATATAATAAAGACTAACTACCCGATATCATATAAGCGAGATGTTAAAATTTAAATAAAACATATAACAAACAACAAACCAAAATTATAAGCTACCAATAAAGAAAAGAAAGAGGCATACAAGAACTATGATAAATGAAATGCTAGAATAAAATGGAATAAATAACTACAACTGAATATACCACAAAAAAGTAAACCCGAATAAGCTGTCAGATCACAGCCAATACAATAACTGAAATGGATTAAATATACACATCTATAAATATCCCTTGGGTATAAACCCGATATACAACATGAATCCTACCTATAATTTTAAAGAAGTAGGAAGCGACTACATACTACATCCCGCAACAGTCCGCACCTGTCACGGCTCCCAAGACTCTGGATAGAAGGTCATCCGACATCCATGCGGTAGGACACCTGTAGTAATATATATATATATATATATATATATATATATATATATATATATATATAGATACAGGCAGGAGAGAAAAGTAAACGGGTCAGAGCTCTAGTAGTGAAAATATTTTAGCAAGTGTGTTAACCGTGCATAATAAATATCAATGCACTTATTTCATAATTAAAGTGGAATCGCACTCTCGTGAAACCCCAACTCACCTCTCATCTAACGGCGCGCACCTATTCGCGTCCTGATATTTTAGTTAAATTACCCCAATTATAAGGACAACCTAACTTAACATAGGCCCAGCCTATACCCACGAGATTTGCCTTCCTATCCTAACCCAAGAATCCACTCTTTCTAAACACACTTAATTATTTTTACAAACATGTATGCCATATTAGGCTTAATGGATTCCGGTTTATAATTTATTAAATTATAGTTCTTAATACGTTACCCATATACATTTGGGTTTAATCATATGATTTGATTAATAAATAACATGCGAACAAATTATTATTGACAAAACTTCTCTCCAATCTCAACACTGCACCACGTTTCGTGCGTGGGGTGTCTCGCAAAGACAAATCCAAACAAGGAACCACCCCGTTACACTACTCCTTGACAATGTCGATCCTAGAGATCCATTATGACATACATCCAATATTATACTACTACAACTACTAAATTTAGATTACAATGTAAAAACAACTTAAAATCTCCAATAATATCCATGGGATGATGTAACCGAAATATTCCCTAAATGCGATACATCAACCCCCATCGATCTAGTACATCATAATCATCCAAGATGTACTCCAAAAAGATTCCATATCCTTTCCTCTATAGGATATATAAATATATATATATATATATATATATAGGCATTTATTCTAACCACATATATATATATACAATCATCCATTCCCATAGCCAAGTGTACATACCACATATGATGTACACTGGCCATACACATAATATACCCGACTATATATATCGCCAATAAAACTGCACCATGCTATCATCTTCCAGGGCATTACTCACATACCATCCTGGGGAAAACGGTCGGTCTCAATACCACTGACATCGGGGCCATATACACACACACGACGTCCCGGGAAGTGGTCATAGCTCCTTACTGGTCAATGAGACGAGACATACCCACCACGCCTCACCCCGAAAATATAAATCACATAATAACACACTGGATGACTATGACCTGGGGAGTATCCACACCCTGCTCCTTGAGCCAGGATGCTCACCCTCAGCGTGAAAACTTCCCAATGATAGCATGAGCGGGGTATGCTTAACCACATAAGTATGTATATCATTCACATGCACAATATATATACATCCATGTGATCCCATCATATGATCAAACATTAAACCATGATATACGGTTTAGATATTCATACCATGTATATCCACAACATAAATATATCCATATATTCATATCCATACATGTATATATGTACATATATTCACATATCCATACATCTATATATACAAACTAATTCTTGTTAATATGTATAAGATATCTAAACTCATCTATAAGTATACATAATCCTAAAAATACAAGTCAACACCACAAACTCATTTAATTTACCTCGATATGTGAATACAATCCCTCACTTGAAGCATATTCATCCATTTTTCCTATGATGAATAGTCTCCCAAAATCATATGTATGTATATATATATATATATATATATCCAACATTAGGGTTATCACCCAAAGTTTAGTGTAGGAAACCATCACTACACATACCATCCATATACGAGAGCTCATTGATGAATCTAGTAATAATTTTGACTAATGGTATACACATAACTAGTAGTCTATAAGCCTCAAGCTCAATCTTATATTCATCAAATAATACCATTACTTAGGGAAAATACCCGTTGTAAATCACACACCGATAAACAACATCTACCCCAACTAGATTTACACACTCTACTCTAGTTGGTAATATGATCCCATCGCTCTCGATTTCGACTATGGTTCAATCACTTTTGTGAATCCCCTAGTCTAACGCCTCTCTGATTTATTTCTTAAAGTTTATCATTACTAAGGGTATGCGACCACTCTCTTTCATTGGGCCCCAAATTGTATCTTAATAAAATCCTATCTTTATAAGGATTCGACATAAATGTTGGCCTCGAATTTCACAACATACACTCACAACTCTTTCTAAGAGTTATTAGCCTCCCATAACATCTATACTTACATTTTATCTATGATTAGGATTCTCAACCCCAATGAGGATTCCCCAGAGTCTCTATATACAACTCCAATGCACACATTGATATATTTTTCCCAAGTTGTTCCAAAAAGTCCCCAAAATCATAATATGTGAGAAACCCCTTATATGCCTCCAAAACATATCTCTTACATCTTAAGATAAATCCCCGAATCAATAAACCCAACCAAAAATGGTTAGGAATCCTTCTAGAGAAAATTCCTCAAAATGCCATGTTTCCGAATCGATTTGGCCCTATTTTGAATCGATTCGGCCTCCAAGGCGAATTGATTCGGGCCCAAAGACCTGGGCATATATATCAGGTCCAATCGATTCGACTTAGGTCCTAATCGATTCAATCAATGCAGACCTACCAATCTGCCTTGGCCGAATCGATTCGCTTAAGGGGCGAATCGATTCGGGTCTACAGATTTTGATGGGTTCTTATTCTTCAACAAAACCCACTCATTCTAAACCCTAAAATTTCTATTATAAACCCCAAACCTTCATCAAATCATGATTCTAAGCCAATAAATCAACCCAAAGTTGATCCCAACCATTTCTACACCATTAAACCCATATTTAAACGTTGATTTCAAGATTAAACCCAAAAATCTAGGTTTTGATATTAATACCCAAAATCCATTTCTTTAACCCACAAATTATGAAATCAAATACATAAATGACTTATTTAGCAAGATTAAACACTTGCCTCAGATTGGTAGAGGTTGGATCGTCCTCGATGTCACGTTTTGGCCAGAGCTCCCAAGCTTTTTCTCCTCTCTCTCTTCCTTTCTTCTTCTTTTCTTTCTTCTTTCTCTCTCTTGGTATTTTTCTCTCTTTCTCTCAAATGAGAATGGCTTGATCCGTAAGCCTCTTAAACCTTAAAACATAAGTCCCAATTTTAAATGTTAATACACACTTTGAATGACTCGTTTACTCCAATTTGAGTCAAACTGAATTAAAAATATTCCGCAGCCGAAATAAAACCCAATGACAGTCATTTTGACTATCTCGACCCTTCCGGGATCGATGGTACCCTCAAAATCATCATTCGGAATACTTCGAAATGCCCTCTATTTTTGGACTTCAATTCCAAATTTTAAAATTCTCCAATTTAATGAAATTTTATTTTCCCAAAAATTTAATTTCTCAGTCTCCAAAGTCAAGGGTCGTTACATACTTCCCCCCTTATAAAAATTTCGCCCGCGAAATTTAAGATATTCCTAGGACCTCAATCTCATCTATTCCCTACATCAATCCTAAGGATCACCATATCGATCCTTTCTAGTTCTCACGTAGAACCATATAGATTTTTTTAAAAACAACTACTACCCAGGGCGCCCATACACCCCGTACCCGAGCTTCCACTCGTAGAATTGTAATCAGGTGCCATTAGCCTCAAATCGTAATATACTATCACTAATATAATTTATAACAACATATTAACTATATAAAAGTTTGAAAATTCCCAATGGTTGAACTCTCCTCAAATCCTGAAACTAGCCACCTTGGTGCGGGGGAGGTCTCGCAAGCGAAATCCAAACAAGGAACCCTCCCAATGCACTACTGCGTAGCTAGGTCGGGGATTGAGATTAGTTGAACCAAGGTTAAGGTTTTATAAAAGATTTTCATATTTTAGATATTGCCCGAAGGCCTGTATAATAATATAATATAAAAAAATCCATGTCTTTCGACATCCCAAGCAAACACCTTATGTTTAGGACACAAGGTCTCAACAAATACAACACTCTAACCACTACATAGTTCTTAAACTAGCACAACTATGAGCTAAATTATCCGCTTAATACAAATCTACTAAACTTTGAACCTCTCAAGTATAAAAATTTCTCTACATCACATCAATATCTTTCCATAAACTAAGTTCTTCCCTCATTGGAGAACTACAATTACACTCCCTAACCCATACATAAGACGAATAACCTTATAATCACTACCCAACAAACCTCGACATTCCGTCCATACGAAATTCAATACTATAACCCTCGACTATCTCCTCATGAGACGATTTATTTTCTCAAAAGATGCCATACAAAGGCCGTACTTGCTCACTCCTTCTTCCAAGGAAATTCTATACACCCTAACGGTGTAGTGGCTAACCGATCAATATACCTAACGCGCGCCGTTGTCAATATCGCACAAAGCGTGACTTAAACCCAAAGAAAGGTATTCTACCTTATACTTCCATAATCCAATGGTTTCACCCTGTCCTTGAACCTCAACTCAGGGTGATCTACCTCTTCCAGGACAATCATTATTCCTAAACCTATTTCTCCACAAGAGAAACATCTTCCTCAAAATCCTTCCTAACCATTTTGAAGGACAAAACGCGATTGAAATTACCAGAAACTCCCTCAGTCCTACTCAACGAACCTGAGTCTCCAAACATGAGGCATAAATAAATCAATGAAATGAGGATGTTTGGATCCCTATGTCACACCTTTCCTAATTTTGGTATCGTCCGCCACCAAAATTAAGCTGGGCGTGAGTCAATAAAATACCATTCTTAGCATGAGACAAACATGAGACATAAATAAATCAATCCTCAAGATAAATAATTGAATCAAACTCAATTGATAACAATAACCCAACGATAAAAGATCCATCACATGCTAAAATCCAAATAAAAACTAATCTTCAATAATATAAAACTGAATAAAACCCATATAACTTTGGAACCGAAAGGCCCAATCAAAACCATAAATTGTGTCTCAAAGTACATATTAAGGAATGGAAAACTAAACTAAATCAACACGAATAAGGTAGAGCAACTCCAACTGCAGCTCCAAGGAAATCCTCAAATAACTCTATGCAGCTTCTCCAATTACCTGAAAAGTTAGTCAATGCACGAGGTCAGAGCCCCGAACATGAATACACACTACTCTCCTCAATTAGGATCCTTGAATCCAGACAGTAAAATTATACGCAATAAATATCACAATACAATATTTTAAATTAAATGCGATAATTATAAATCATTAACTACCCATAAAGGTCCCCATTTAAAAAGGCACACCAATATGATTTTAAATTCCCAAGTCCCACGTTATTAATATTCTATTAATTAATCCAAAATACCAAATTTCTCAATTATTTATTGTTCTTACCTCAATAATTATTAGGTATGGCGGTCCTCCCGCCTTGGGTGATAATTCACCAAAATTCATTATAGAAGTCCTCCCGCCACGGGTGATTTTTCCACCAAAATACACATCCCCTCGTCAAAACACCGTCGTGCCCGTTTAAACTGTCGGCCCTCGCTCATTGGCAAGGTTCCATACACGTCACGACATAAAATGCTAGCTGAACCGTTTAAACTGTCGGCCCTCGCTGATTATGTCCCCAATATATTTTAATACCTGTCTTATTGTCTTAGGTATTAATCCACAATTTTCTCATATTCACAATTTCAAATTACCCCACCCTTTTATCGATGCGAGATCCTCAAAATGCCCATTAGTCCCATACCTAAGGGTACCCATGTTATTAATACTATCCTATGTATAGGATAAAATTTTAACATAAGACTCGACCTAGTCTCATACCTAGGCTAGTATAACGACGATAAAGCGACGAAAATCAGCCCACCCCCAAAATGATAAACACGCGATAATCTAGCCTCACTAGTCCCATACCTAGAAGGCGTCCTAAAAATATAAGGAGAGCATAAAATACCCAACAACCCGTCATCACAATGGTCAATATAATAAAACCAACAAGTCACATAAATAAGCACGATTAATCGATGTACCAAACTATGCATGATATTACAATTCAATTAAATCTTAAATTTAATTATCACATCGTCATAAACACCCAAAAATCCCATTTAATTATCTTTAATCAAATAACACATGGATTTCATTATTAATACAACAAAACTCCAATTTAATCATCTCTACACAAGTTACATGAGTTATACGCCCCAAAATTCATTTAATTCAAAACTAGAATTTTTCTACATAACCTACACCAATAAAACCTAAAATTATGTCATAAATCCTACATACCCAAAGGTTATGAATATTATTCACATTAAAGAATTTCATAAAAACAAACCCAAGTTTTATGCCCACTTTCTCTAATTAGATTCCTAATTGGTTTTAAGAAAAAACATAAGATTAAAGTTTAGGCAACACCTAAAACGCATAATACTAAAGGAAAGGAATAGAGTATTCATGCCTGTAATTAGTTCGACAAAAATCTGAGTAGAAGGTTGAACTCCTCTTGATAAAACACCAATTAAGCCTTATAATCTAAGGTTGAAATCTTGAATAAGTTTGGGATTATGGTTTGTAGATGAAAGGGAGTAATTTTGAAGAGGTCTTCTGGTTGAAAAGTTTGAAAAAAAGTGATTTGAAAAGTCCATCCATGAATTAGTTGTGATATATAAAGGATTAAGAGTTTGATTAAGAAAAGAGTTCTAATCATATACAAACACTTGAAAAATCATTACGGACGATCGGACCGTCAGAATGGATTGAAATTATAATATGTTGTAGCGAACGGCGAGGAAGGACTGCTGGGAAAAATTCAGCTTGATCGGACAATCAGATTTGAAAAAATATTATTTTTATCCTCCTTAGCTCGGATCCTCCCTTGATTTTATAACAAAAAGTTATAATTTCTAAATTTTAATGCCGATTTAAATTCCACTTAAAACCTTATTTTTATATATAAAAACCAACATATTTAATTATTAAAATTAATTAAATACAAACTTTTATTTTTCTTGAATTTTTCAAAATTAGTTTTAAAATACCTATTTATTAAAAATCGGGGTTGTTACACCCTAGGGGGTGGATTGTAACAGATTGGTGTCATGATTGATTTGGTAGTATGAGAGTTAAACCCCACACCATCTATGTGAGGGAGAGTACTCGTTCATATATGTATAACATGTCATGGGTTCAAACCCTATTATCACCACTTTATGGATGTTAGATGTAATAAAACCCCGTACCACTATGAGAGGTGGTTAAATTGGGAACAATATTGATGGTGGTAGAGTGGGGTACTACAACAAGAAAATTACTTAGAAATCCCACCCAAATATCCTTGAGAATTTGTATACAAGTTGGGTTCATGATAAGTACCAAAAGGATATGGAGCACGATGTCTAGGAGACACAACATGAGGTGGAATATGTAAACCATTTTAGTTGCACATTTGAGTGATGGATCTATAATATTATTGCCTTTTGATCATCCCCTCAGGTTTTTCTATAACTTCATCTAGAAAAAGTAGAGCCCCTAACTCCAAAAGCAAGCGTCTGATCAAATGATTGAAAGGCAATGCTTGAGACTTCATCTCATCATTTGAACAATATATGATAAGGTCAAAGATCGCGCTCATTAAATCAAAATGGTATGCATAATTGTCTATGGCATAAAACAAGTACCCATGTTCCATTGAAAGTTCATGTGGATGCATCGTTGGGTAAATTATTATGGAAATAACCATTTTAAGAATATAAATTCCTTAGATAAAAAAACTAGAGAAAAATTCCTACAATGACAAAGAGGGAAATGGTCGTCGCTCAAATGCAAACTAGCTTATGTTTGAGAAGGAACGGGTCAATTCTTCAAGAATAGGTAATTAGGTATATTAACTACCTCAAAATTGTAGTGACTGGTAATAATGTCATTTTGTATACACACTTTCACACCATAAACCAAAACATTTAGACCTTTTTTTCATATATTGTCCTTTGCTTCTGTAACAGATGCATAAAATTCTCTAACAAGAAATGGACAATAATATCTAGTTTGAGAACAAGGCTAATCCACCCATGATTTATCAAAATATAATTCACACGAGTCTCGAATAGAGAATCCAAATCAACAAAACGATCCCAGTGAGAACAACTCATCATATCTGGAATGAGTGTTGGTAAATGTTGAGGCATATGAACATGATTCGGGCGCCATTTCAATAGCTAGAAATCACAAACTTAGAACAAGGAACAAAAAACCTACGAGTGAATAGAAATCATCAATAGATAATCCAAAGGATTATATGACAAAAATATGTGAAATACTTTCATGTAAGACAAAGTGTAAACCAAACATAAACTCTCTCTTATACTTGACACCAGAGAAACAAAGTCCTAAATGAGTGAAGCAACGTAATAAATAACAAGGATAGACTTAAGAGCTACCATTATAAGATAAAATAATCTTATTTTGTGATAAAAAAATCATCTATCATATAAAAAACTCAAAAACCAAACCAATCAAGATACAACATCAAACCCTAGGAACTAAGAGAAGAGAAATTTAGAAAATCAAGGAAGTAAACTTACCAAGATGATGAGTAACCGCTTAAATATAGAATGTGAATAGTAAAACTCCAAATATATGAAAATGGTAGGAAGAAAGATGAAAAGTGGGTCTTGAAATATCTTGGTTTGGGTGGAAATGAGTAAATCCTCAAAATAGGGAGTTTAAAGTAACTTTACCCTTCCAAGACCGTTTCATGACGCGAAAGTCTTTTCTTCATTAGTCGTGACTCTGTCACTGCAATAAAGCCTCAAGTTTGAGGGTCACGGACCTTCTCAAGGATCCAAAAGTGCAGGAAATGGGACACACAAAAGTGTAAAATAGTCTTTTTTGTTTTAAGAAAGTACACAATATCCTTGTTAAAAATAAAATTTAATATGACCATATATGAGTTCAAACTCACACCCAAGGTTTTTATGTATGTTAAGTATTTGACATAACGAATGGTTTAGCATTCAAAAGGCATAATTCTTCAAATTACAACTATTTAAAAAAAAGAGTGATTTAAAGACATAACTCATTACAAGAGTGAATAACATGAGCGTTAACCTATTAAATATAGAATGAAGATTAATGTTTGATACCACATTTTCAAAATTTTTGATTTATCCGACTTTGAAAAAGCTTCATTTTATACCCTCATTTTCAACAACCACTTTTTCCTTCCTCATTTAGCGATATTTGGAAAAAACCTTTAAAGTGTCATATCTTTGGTGTTATCGAATTTTAGATTGATCATAATCTTTTAGACATCGAAATAAAAATGCTTTTGCAAGTGATGACTTTCACACAATATACACAGAGAACTTATTTCTAATGTTTACTTGTAAGTATTTATTTTGACCTAATGTCGCAGTCTTGACAAATTTTTTATCATGAATTTTTTGAAAGTTTAGCTTTTCCTTGTTAAACTTCATCCCTGATAAAAAAATCTCTCATACACGAGGATTAAAAATGAGACCTTTATTTTAAAACACCACATGATACTTTTATTTTCCTTTAAAAAAAGAAGACAAATCCCTTCATTTTACGTTACAACATTAGAAATTACTCAAGTTATAGTGTCGTGTAGTGTATGATTATGACTAAATACTCTAAAATTTTCTTGTTTAATTTATCAAGGAATTTCTAGCTATAGAATTCAAAGTATGGAGTTTAAAAGTCATAAACAAAATCGATTGCACAATATCTAAGCATGTAGGTTAAAATTTAGCACATGGGATATAACATTACGTACACACATATAGAAATATATTAAAAAACGTAAGGGTTTATGGTATGAACAAACAAACATCAATACCAACGAAATAGCACATGATAAAACCAAACCTAGATACAACTAATGAATGAGGTGAGAAATTTAAAGGACATCCTAGGCATATCTATCGAACCCTAACTCTAATAACTTAGAGGAGGGGAACGACCTCTAATGTTTTGAAAGGGCAATGACTTTTATTTGATTAACAATGAGGTTCATAGACCAACTATGATATACATATGAGGTACGAGACTCAGATATGACTTTGGGAACAAACTTTCTTGCTTTTCCCTTAGGAGACTTGCTAGGAGTCCCTATCTTCTTCTTACCCTTTTGACCAACACTCAAACTATTCTTAAATTTTGTCAAAGTCATAGACAATTGAAGTAACTCAAAAACTCTCCAGCTTTACCTATCTTATGGCAATGAGTTCACTTATAGGTTTTAAGTTCTACCAAAGATATCGGGTTTCTAAGAGCATGTTCTTTCCATTTGAAAAAACAAATTCAAATGATCCTAGGAATGGTGGGAAAATGGGTGGTGATGTGGGGTGTGGAAAAATCACTTAACTACAAGGAGACAAATAAATCCCATTTTAAAAAGACAATTCCAATTTTGTCTTTTGATGATCTACCCCCTGCAATTACCTTACCTAACTTGTGAGATTTATCATATTGTAGGAGGAACTTAACGTTATAATCCTCATTAAGTGATTAATGAAAGATAAAGACAAAATGAAGCTTAAAAAAATCATTATGAAGTCCTCTATAAGATGCAAGACGATCCAACATGTATTTTGTCTTCCTTTATGATTATGTATTATCTTGTAATAATTATGTGGTTATTCGATATTTGCGATGCACCAGGTGTGACAGAACCTGGGAGAGATTACATGCTCTATCGATGAAGCTCACTCAGGGATCCTTTGAGAGAATTGGTTTGGAAGATAGATAGAAAGTCATCATTAAGGCATTATACTTAACCATTTAAGTACATCAGGTAAAGAACTAAGACAACCTAAAAGAGCATTACTTGAGTAACATTGGCCAAACTCATTCTTAGCCACATATATCTGAAAATATATCTATTCTAAAATATTTGAGTCATTTCATACCATACCTGAACATGAAAAATCAAATATATCTTAAAACTAATGGTTTGGAAAGCTGGTGGACGAAAAAGTTATGACGTTAAAATGATCCACCTGATGTCACTCGCTCGTCACTCAAGATTTCACCAAGTGTTTAATATGATTGACATGCTACGTATGATAGTCTGACCCAACATTTAATGTGTACGAGGTCCGTCGTAACCAAGATCATTCTATAAATACCCCACATATCCTTTGATAACCTATAAGATCTTCAAGCCATAAGTTGATTAACTATTCAAGCCATAATACCTTGAACCCAGAGAAATATCCTCTCACCATTGATATAGTTTGCGCGGTATTCATTAAGAACTAAAGCATGCATTACTTTAAAAAATTATTTCATCCATCCATTAGTGCTTACCCGCCTACCATGGTGTATTTATAGTTCTTATTTCTCTCTCCCGCTAAAGTAACATCCATTAAAAGCCCATTTATTACTCAAGCATTCTGTACTTATTACCCATTATTGTGATGTATATAGAACTTTGTCTCTCATCATTACAAGTCAATCGATTATTGTTATTTCACTATTAAATGGGTTATACCTATATTGTTCGTAAAATATCCTGGTTGAAACTACTCTTTTACATTTGGCGACTCTGCGAGGGGTACTCTTGTTAAAAACACCACCATTACTAGAGGTTTTTATATGGGATAAGCTTCCACGAGATCTTTCATAAGGCCAAATTAGATGTCCAACAATATGGTCGAGTTTATGGAGTTTTTTCAAACTCACCCTTTCTTGATGGGGTTTGATCCAACGATAAACCCTAACTCTTTCCCCACTTCGGTAGAACCACCAACAACTCCCTTAATAGCGATGGACGTTCAACCTTAATGACCACCTGGTCTTTTGGTAGCCAATCTCCTAACTACCATACCAATAATTATCATTGAAGGAACTATTGTTGTCACTACCTCACTTGAGGTCACCCACTAAAATCCAAATTAGTTGAGGTAATGGTGGAACTAAGTTTCACTCTTAAAGAAGTAAAAAAAGATAATGAATATGATGATGTTAACCTTACAGTCTTCCAATAAGGCTGTGTCAATCTACAATTACTTCTAGCTGCCCTATCCGGAGGAATATAATTATGAACTATATCCCGAGTGGTATGTTCCCTCAATATTTGAGAAATTTGATAGAAAGGGGAGAAACTCAAAAGAGAATAGAAAATACTTTGTTGAACAACTAGGAACTCATTATAACAATAAGAGGCTTTGTTTGAGACATTTCCCCCAAATATCTAATTGAGAAAGCCTATAATTTGTATCCCTACTTGGCTCCAAGGAGTGTAACCACGTGGGAGGATATGGACGTCTAGTTTTGTTAGAGATTCTTTTTGGCAGAGGATGAATTTACCTTGGTCCAATTTTCTCAAGAAATGCAAAGGCTATGTGAAGAAATTATGGCGTATATTCAAAGGTTCATAGATAGGTATCTCAATGTGAGAGAGGATGCGATAGAAGGGATGATCATATATATATATATATATATATATATATATATGTATGTATGTATGTATTGAAGGTTTATAGCCATAGTATATTTGTCACTTGATAAATGAAACTAGAGAATGGAAGTTTAAGGATTATGGCTGCTCAAAACATCTCCATGGTTGTTCACCCCAACCCCATTGTGTATAATGTTTCTTGAAAGCCTAAGATATTTCATTCATACATAGGACGAAATGACATATGAACCATTAACAAAGAACAGTCACGATTTAATTAGGTGAAAGGTGGAAAAAGTAAAATAAAGTAAAGTTCATAAAACCAGGTGTACGAGGAATCCATAAAGGGAAAAAAACTCGGACGACCCAAGCTAGAAAATTACTATGATACGATTTTACAAAAGTAAGACAGACAAACTTACACAATGACTCCATCCCGATAAGCCTTGATGCTCTTATTCTTTGTAAACTCTTCTTCATACTGCCCATGCAGAAATCCTTGTATGATACTCGTCCATAGCAAATGTGTCCACGAATGCCTTGGTTTCCACCGATGTAGTGTTAGTAACCGTCTATGATTAGAAACACGGACTCCTCCACTTCCTTACCACAAAACCTAACGAACAATGTTCAAACTGATGAATAAACCCAGATGCTGAAAATAAGATCTCTATATCAATAGCATATGAAATATCGGATCTTTTAAACTCTAAGGATGGCTTTTAACTTTGAAAACCTTAGAAAAATTATGCAGAAAGCATATGAGTTCTCATCTAGAATAAGGTTTTGCACACCCTTCAAAATTCTGAGCAAGCACTACCTTAAATAGTAAAATTAAGTTAGCAGGTTATTCGAACGATAGGCATATGCCGTTCTAATAACTGAGGGATGCCATTAGAAACACATCACATGTCGTTTGATGTATCTAAACTCAATCTGAGAAAACACACAACTCTAAATAGAAATTATCTCTGAATAAATGAAGATAAAACCTTTGAAAATGATTTTAAACATTTTAAAACATTTATAAACAAATTGACATCCTTTAAAACATTTTTCGAGTCCCATAAACATAATGCGTTCATACCTGAGAGTATCTCGAAATGCAATTGACTGAAGACGTGAAACATGCACCAATAAAACTCGACATGATCTATCTTTGAAGCTTGGTAGCTACATCTTCAAAACATTCAAGACATAGACTATGTGGATATCGTGACAATATAAAAATCTATTTATGACTTAAATAAATTTTGTTCTAGGAACAAGTTAATAACATACAAATGGACTCAATTAGAAATTTTATCTCTCCCCCTTTGACTATTTTGGGACAAAACCGAAATATTGAAATGCCTAAGTCGGGCCGTTAAGCCGTATGACACCTAAATCCCATTTCATAAAACCTAAAAAAAAAAATATAAGACAAGGACTAGTATATGCAGGTTTGGAAAGCATGAACTATCTGAATGTGATGTAGTCTTAAAATCTCGCATCACTGAAGAATACCTACACATATGAAATAGACAAATACCTAGTGAAGTATGGAGGAACAAATGATATAAAAATAACAATATGTAAACCAAATCATTTGTCAAACATGTGACTAGTACCAATATGTGCAATACATCATGATACCAATAAAATATGAACAAATATATATGATAAAAATATGATACCAATACGTATAGAGAAAAAGAATATGTGCTCAATAAATAAACTACCCCCCTACAACACATACACCTTTCCCCCTTTTTTCCTCGAATATAAAATAAGTGAAAAATATAAACAAATCATTAAATAACTAGAATGAAATAATCAATGAAGCATATCTAGATAAACTTGGAATGCTAGCTAAGAAAAATCAGAAGATACCAAATCGTAGCAAGCAAACAACCATATAAAATTAATCACCACTCTAAGCAAAGATGTGACTAAACGAAATTAATGCAGTATAAGAATCAAAGAAGGAAAAATAAATATTGGATGCATGTAAAACTATTCGAATGAACCCAGAAGTACCAAAACAGTAAGATATAAGCATATATACGAAGCAAACACAAAAGCAAAATAGGGCTAAAAAAATTAGGCAAGTTATTCTAACGACTAAGACATATCGTTTGAATGACATAGGCATGTCGTTTGAATGAGGTCAAAAATGAATTGAAACAGTATGTTCTCATTTGAAGCACCTATATAACGACCCTATAAACAACAATCTAATGACCATATCTGACATAATTACTGCCTCGAAAATGTGTCGCAAGAAGAAAACTTTGAACAACTTTGAATTACTTGGACATGTCTTTCGAATGACATGAAGAAGTCGTTTGAATGACTTCATCAAATTTTGTATTCCAGCTCTAAAAATGGCAAAGTTTTGCCTAGTGAAGAAATTTGCTCATAAGAGGTACTGGAAATATGAAACAACAGCAAAACAAAATCAAAACTAGAAAATTAAACAAGCCAAAGCAATGTGAGTTTCATTCTAACATAGTATCTATGTGCTCAAACATGGACATGTAATGAATGGGCGTGAACTGCAACAAATGAGTGATAATATGAACACATCAAAATGGTCAAGAAACCCTAATTGATAGCTAAATGTAATCAAACTTAGTTTTATCCATATGTGACATTTAATATACTAAGCTTGATGAACTAAACGAACAACATGCACAAAAATCTGGAATTTTGACAATTCTACAAACAATAGCGTCATGACACGATTTTTCAACATTAGGATTCGTGGTGCAAACCCGTTGTTATTTTTCCATCCAAACACCCTCAAATATTCATATTTTCTTTTTCTAGCTCTTTTTTAGGTTTCTATTTTTCTCAACTTAGAGAAATCCTATTGGCCATATTATGGCATATGATCCTTTTTATTGCCTTATTTTTTTTCCAGGATTTTTTGAACAATGGCTTTCAAGATTAGATTATTATTCTCTCGCAGCCCTTTCCCATGAACACTCATTATTTTTTCATATAAGCAATCTAAATCCTCACGGTAAACGGTTCTTACATGCACACCTCCTCTTAAGTCTTATTACGCATAGATGAGAAAATTGAGATAAGAACGTCTCACCAAAATCAAATTCGCATGAGAACTCAACCATTCATATAAACACGTTCATGTTTGCAATGATGGCATATATATAAAGTTGAATCCAAATGCAAATCCACTTCGAAACAACCCCATTAATCAATGGTTAAGATAATTTTAAGCATATATAATTATGACCAAATGTCCTAACCACATAGATGATGAAATAATGGGGGTCCAAGCACACCAATATGCCATATCAAACATGAAAAACTATAGACAAAAAATAAATCGAAAATATTTTTGTGTTTTTCTAAAAATATATTTGACCTAAAAATAAAATCTTTCTATTTTTTCTGAAAAATATATGAAACCAAAATTCTTTTTGCATTTCAAATTTTGTTTATCAAAATAAAATCCTTTTGTATTTTTCAAATAAGACTCAAATAAATGAAAAAAATATACAAAGAGATACACATGTCATAACACTTGAAACATATATATTATGAAGCATAGACTAGCGTATGACAAACATGGCAACACAATCATCTGTTGGAACACGAGGCCCCCCAATTTTTAAAATCTTACCAAAAGTAATTTCCTTTTAAAGATATGTGAAAGAGAGATGGTTCAATTAAACACACACAAACACGAAATTTTAATTTCTTTCAAATTAAAATTAAACCAAGTGAAATTAGATTAATCAACAAATATATATTTCACTTAAACAACTTAATTAAATCCAAGTCCTACAAATTTTCCTAAGTCATATTTTCAATATTACCAAAATAGGCCAAACCAATTTTAACAAATCAAAGTTAATGACTTGATTTAAATGAATTTTTACCCAAATTAAATTTGCACCAAATTAAGTAGGTAGTGATTTAAACAAGTTTTATCTTTTTACCTAAGCATGCATTTTAGGTGATTTTGCAAAAGATAAAATAAATAAATAACCACTACGCCACGATGTACGAGGAAAAACTCACAGAGGAAAAAAACTTCGGACGACCCTAGATTTAAGTCCACTAAGTATGGTTTTACAATTACAAGACAGATGACTTACTTCCTCGACTCGACTCCTTTCAAGCCTTGACTCGTCTTCTTGTAAACACCTCTGCCTAGTCAACAACCCCAAAACTCCACCGGAACCTTGGACTTCACCAATGAGACTTTAGGAAAACCATCAACCACACATGGTGCCGTTCACCGTGTGAGAATGTCGCAGCAAAACAACGAGACTTCTTCTTTATTGGATGTAGAAGTAAACCCAAATGAACTCTTCAACTCGGTAGAGTAAACCCAGTGCCAAACACTCCAAGAAAGATATTTCTATGGAAACTTGGAATAAACAATATCGGTGTAAACCAAAAGTGTTTTAGGGTGATTTTCTTGGAAAGCAAAACACTAAAACCATGAACCTTTTCATAGAAAAGTTAAAGTCTCAAAACTCTCTCTAGGAGATGGAAGAATATGAAAAAGTTAGATTGAAAAGGTTGGTTCCCGCACATATTAAGTCTGTCAAAAGTTAGTGGGGAAAAAGTAGTGGGATAGAGGTGAAAAACTGCAAATTAATTTTCCCGCCGAAAATCTCGTTCAAACGAGATTTTTGCTTAAATGAAGTCTCGTTCGAATGACACTTCTAATGAAGTTCCAGTGGCCTGTTGGGAAATATCGTTGGCAAACTCATTCAAACGAAATTTTCTTTCGAACTCATTTGATTGACATACTCATTCGAACAAAAAACTCGTTCGAACGATAATTTCTAACAAACTTCCAGAAAGCTTAAAGTTCAATTTTTAGCCCATAAACTTTATTTTAAAGTTTTAAAGAAACCTTCTGAAAATAAACTTCAGTTTAAAATAAAAGCACACCCAATAAAACTTGTTCCAAGCTCCTATATAACTATGTAATGCATTCATATCTTAGGAGTAAACGGAACAAATGTTGGTTATGTACAAACGAGGCATAAGAAACTCGGCATATGATAAAGCTTTATACTCTTGGCCACTACGTCTTCAACTAACACGTCATAGGCTTGAATGAATAAACTTGAACACTATCCTATGACTCAAACGTTTTTGTCCGGAATTGAGCCAACACAACATTGAGACTCGATCGGAGACTTGTGTCCTTACATCATCCTTTTTATTTGGTATGGGAAGAATCAAGCGAAACCAAACAATAACCATGAAGTTTAATTCCAAAATCCACTAAGTCCGATTTACTAACCCAAGTAGGTATGTAATGGGGCATGGGCGTTTTGGGAATCGAAAAGACTTTATTCTTAAAATTACTAGTAGTATTCCTAAGATCATAACAAAAAGCATAAGGTTACCCTTCCTACCACAATGAAAACAAGTGTAAACACGACAAGGAACGTGACCTAAATGTGGACCTCTCCTAACGTTCCTAGTCAGCTCTCTCACACGATTGGTATTAATTGTGTTTGGAAATGGGTTTTATACAATCATCGAAGCGTATACCACACTTATTTTCCTTAATTTGGAAGGTACCTAAAATATTATCCAGATTTTTCAACCTATCCTCCAAATAAAACTTCACTTTACTCGAGTCTCTCAATCTCTCCTCAAGCTCACTATTCATATACTCAAGAAATAGCCTAGACTCCTCAAACTCTATCATCTCCTTCTTCAAAGTCTCCATCAAACCCAAAAGACTATCTCTCCCTTTCTCAACGTATTCTAGTTTCTCTCTACAAAGTCTTCTCTCGTGTCCTAAGATCCTCAATCAAAGCATCATTTATTCTACGACATGCTCATTTAAGTTATCTTGAAATTGCAAGTTTGCCTTTTTCATGTTTATCACTTCCTCATACAAATTATTAAAGGAAATTTGCAACTCTCCAACATCTATCTCCTCTTCCTCACTAGCTTCACCGTCACTCACTTGGGATACACACTCAACGGCCTTGGAAGTGTCATTCTCATAAGAATCTTCATGAGAAGATTATCATCACCGCTCACGTGACATGCCATGAACGCTACAAAGTTGTGCTTAATGGGGGAACTATCTCCCTCTTTCAATTCACTATCATTTAAGGTGGCATTATATGCTATCGGCTTCTTACCCTCCTTCTTAAGTCTAATGGGACACTCCTTGTGATCGTAACCCTCATAACCAAAACACGTATCTGACTCATCCCTCTTAACATTCTCACTTTTTTTTCTTAGGGGCGAGATCAACATTGTTGTTCTTGAATTTCTCAAGTCTTTTGGCATCTTTTTTATTGATTTTGGGACTTAAGAAACTTTCTGAACTTCTTTTCCAACAAGGCTACATCCTTAAAATTGGAATTGGAATCATCATCCAAAACTTTAGTTTTCTCCTTTCGGACCTTCAAAGCAATGCTCTTTAATTTCTTTGGTACTTTCTTGGAGGTAAACATGTCACGCTCATAAGTTTGTAAGTCACTTATAAGCTCTTCTAGTTTTATTGAATCAAGGATACCCAAGGAGTTTAAAAGAGTCACTTTGGGATCAGACCTACTAGGCAACGATCTTAATATTTTCTTTATGACTAGGTTATCAGGTATTTTCTCTCCCAAATTGAATGACGAGTTTATAATATTGGACAATCTAGCATAAAATTCATCAAATGACTCACTCTCTAACATCTTAATTGTCTCAAACTGTGTAGTGAGGTTTTGAAGTTTAGACTCCCTAACGATGCTAGTTCCCTCTTGAGTAAGAGAAAGAATATTCCAAGTCTATTTTAAAGTTTCACACGCTATGCTTTGATTATACTCTTTCGATGTGACATGTGAGGAAATAACATGAAGACCTTTAGAATTATAAAGTGCAAGTTTATGTTCAGTTTAGATCCACGATTCAACGTGTTTTAAATTAGTTGCCTCTCCCTCTCGTGTGATCGGTGGTGTCCAACCTTTTTCAACCGCTAACCAAACACGCTCATCAACAAATTTTAAAGTACTTTTCATTCACATTTTCCAATAAGAAAAATTTGTGAAATGAAAAATAGGAGTTTTAAAACTATCATAACCTTTGAAATTCATCCTTAAAAATATAAGGGATCAACACACACAAAAAAAATGTTTCTATCTCTGATACCAATTTGTAGGCCCATTTTCTTTCAAATGTGCTTTAAGGATGCTAAAAAATAATTTTTCTTTAAAAAATTCTTTCCAAATTTAACACGCACCAAGTTTGTGAACCAATTTCAATTAAGTCCAATGTTATCTTGTTTAATCCTAAACATGCATCTAGATGTTTAAATCAAGTAAAAAGTAAAGTTCACAACGCCGGATAAACGAGGAAACCACAAAGGGAAAAAACCTTGGACGGCCCAAGCTAGACAATCACTATGATACGATTTTACAAAAGGAAGACAAACAGACTTACACAACGACTTGATCCCCATAAGCCTTAAATCTCTTCTTCTTTTCAACCTCTCCTCCACTGTTCCCATGAAGAAATCCTTCTACGATACTTGTCAACAACAAAGGCGTCCACGAATGCCTCGGTGTCCACCGATGTAGCTTTGGAAACTGTCTACGATTAGGAACACAGACTCCTCCTTTTCCTCACCATAAAACCCAATTAAAAATGTTTAAAGTGATGAAAAAACATAGACGGTGCAAACAAGATCTCTATAGAAATAGTATATTAAAGACCGAATATTTTAAACTTTAAGGATTTCTTTTAACTTTGAAAACCTTAGAAAACTTATGCAGAAAATGAATGATTTCTTTTATTGAATATGGTTCTGCACACCCTTCAAAATTATGAGAAAATACTGCCTTAAATAATAAAATTAAGTCGACAGGTCGTTCGAATGGTATGAATATGTCCTTCTAATGAATGAGAGATGTCGTTCGAATGACATCACAAGTCGTTTGATGTGTCGAAACCCAAGGTGAGAAAACACACGACTCTAAATAGAAATTATCTCAGAATAAATTAAGATAAAATCATTTCAAACATTTTAACACATTTATAAACATATTTCCATATTTTAAAACATTTTACGAGTCCTATAAACATAATGCTCTTATACCCAAGAGTATCTCGGAATGCAATTAACTAAAGATGTGAAACATGCACCAATAAAACTCAGCATGGTCTATATTTGAAGGGTGGCCACTATGTCTTGAAAATAAACACGTCATAGATTATGCATAGATCGTGTAATATAAAAATCTATCTGTGACTCAAACGAGTTTTGTTCCAAAAATAAGTCAACAACACACAAATGGAATCAATTGGAAATTTTTTCATTATAGAGAGGAAACACAACCACTAGAAGATGGAAAACAAGGAAACAAAAGAAAGTATGGCCATAAAGACCCACCACCATTGCCTTGCTTCGTTCAAGAGGCACTAAATCTTACACTACTACAATGGTTGATGGTCTCATCTTCCCCTAAAAACTCTACTCCATATGCTCTAATGAAAAATGTCCAATCCCACCCCAAATAATTCCATGTACATTGACATGTGGGCCATTCAACTACCGAGTGTTACATATTGAGGAGGGTCATTAACAAGTAAGTGATCGCACAAATCTTGCAAATCTCTCAAGCCAACGTCAATCATACCCCCTTGCCAGCTCATGCAACAAATATAGTGGTGGAATATGATAATGAAGTAGAATACTAGAGAAGAAAGAATATAGAGAGGAAGCTGTAACACCCCACGATTTTAGAGACTGAGAAATTAAATTTTTGGGAAAATAAAATTTAATTTAATTGGAGAATTTTAAATTTGGGAATTGAGGCCCAAAAATAGAGGGCATCTTAAAGTATTCCGGATGATGATTTTGAGTGTACCATTGATCCCGGAAGGGTCGAGATAGTCAAAATGACTGTCATTGGGTTTTATTTCGGCTCCGGAATGTTTTTAAGTATGTTTGGCTCGAATTGGAGTAAACGAGTCATTTAAATTGTGTATTAACATTTAAAATTGAGTTTATTATTTTAAGGGATTTTAAGGCTTACGGATGAAGGCATTTCTCATTTGGGAGAAAGAGAGAAAAAGCCCTAGAGAGAAGAAAAGAAGAGAGAGAGGAAGAAAAGCTTGGGATTTCTGGCCCAAATGCGACATCGAGGACGATCCAACCTCTACAAATCTGAGGCAAGTGTTTAATCTTGCTAAATAGCTATTTGTGTATTTCATTTCATAATTTGTGGGTTAAAGAAATGGATTTTTGGGTATAAATATCAAAACCTAGATTTTTAGGTTTAAATCTTGAAATCAATGTTTAGATATGGTTTGGTGGCATATAAATGGTTGGGATAAGATGTAGGATGGGTTTTCTTGTTAATAATATTATTGGGTTAAAGATTTTGGGGCTTGGTGATGAAATTTCGGTGTTTGAGAATTTAGGGTCTGCTGAAAATGGAAAATCGGCCAAGGCAACTGGTATGGCCGGTCGACCGCGCTCTGGGGACCAGTCGATCGCGCCTTAAGGGAAAAGCCTACTATATTTCTACGTAGGCAAAATTTGGACCCGCGGTCGATCGGGGGTCTGGGACCGGTCGACCGGTCCCCTGTTTTTAGCCCAAAGTTTGGAGTTCTTTTATCCCTTTTTCTTTTGGGAGTTTTACTCTTAGGGGCTATCTTAATGGGCTCAATATGAAGGGTTACGATATTAGATCTAGGGAATAGAGACCTAGGTCGAATAGGGGCTTGTGGGTCTATGTTAAATTGATTTAGGAGGATGAGATGCCTCTTTTAGTAATGAAAGGAACGTGGGACTTAAGTGATTGGCGGATGGTTCTTATCATGATAGAGGTCAATTATCATGAGATGGTTATAAATGGAATAGGGATAGTCTATTTTGCCTATACGTGTATTAAAAATGGATACCCTTAGGTACAGTGGGGGATCTCAGTGAGGACGGGAGTTCTAACTCGAGGTCTTAAGTGAATATATATGGTTGAGGACCAACGAGAGAAGATGTTGTGCATCTTTGAGGAGTATAGACTTAAGGAATAAATTATGAACGTAATAAGATTTAGAGTTCATTAGAACTATTAAACCTTAGGTGGGATTCCAATACTTGAAATGAGGTTGGAATAATTTGAGGTTTTAGATTGCTAAGTCATATATGTGCTTATGGTTAAATAGTACTAAAGGTAATTATGTACTTTCGAATATGGATGGTATGTGTAGTGATGGATTCCTACAAAAAATTTTGGGTGATAACCCTAAGGTTGAATATATATGTATCTATAAATACACATGATTTTGGAGACTATTCATCATAGGAAAAATGATTGAATATGTTTCAAGTGAGGGATTGTATTCACATATCAAGGTAAATGATATGAGTTTGTGATGACGACTTGTATATTGAGGATTTATGTATACTTATAGCCGGGTTTATATATCTTATACATATGAACGAGAACTAGTTTATATATATAGATATATGGATATGTGAAATGTGTATATATCTATATAGATAAGAATATATGGATATATTTATGTTATGGACATACATGGTATGGAAATTTAAACCTTATATGATGGTTTACTATTTGGTCATATGATTGGATCATATGGATGTATATATATTGTGCATGTGAATGATATATATACTTATTTGGTTAAGCATACCCCGCTCATGCTATCATTGGGAAGTTGCGCGCGTAGAGGGTGAGCATCCTGGCTAGAAAAGCAGGGTGTGGATATTCCCCAGGTCATAGTCGTCCCGTGTGTTATTATATGATATATATGTATTTTTGGGATAAGACGTGGTGGGTATGTTTCGTCTCAATGCCGGTTAGGAGCTATGACCACTTCCCGGGACGTCGTGTGCGTGTGTTTACCACGAAATGGGTGTCGTTTAGTCCCACCATGGTGGCCCCAGTATTTCTACGTGAGCCGGGCACTGGGAAGATGATAGCATTGATGTAATTATCGGCGCTATATATAGCTGGGTATTTATTTGTGCATGGCCTTTGTACATCGTATATGGTATGTACATATGGTCATGGGATTGGATGATGGTGTGTATATATATATATATATATATATGGTTAGAATAAAATGCCTATATATATATATATGTATATTTATATATCCTATAGATAAAAAGAATATGTTATCGTTGTGGAGTACATCTTGGATGATTATGGTGTACTAGATTGATGGGGATCGATGTATCGCATTGAAGGAACATTTCGGTTACATCATCCCAAGGATATTATTGGAGATTGTAGATGTTTTCATATTGTAGTAAAAAAATTTAGTAGTAGTAGTAATAGTATTAGTAGTAGTAATAATAGTAGTATTATGGTATGTACGGCATTATGGACCTCTATGATCGACATTGTCAAAGAGTAGTGTAACGGGGCGGTTCCTTGTTTGGATTTGTTTTACGAGACACCCCACACACGAAATGGAGTACATTGTTGAGAGTAGAGAGAAGTTCTATCGATATTTATGTGTGTCATAATGGATCTCTAGGATCGACGTTGACATGGAGTAGTGTAATGGGGTGGTTCCTTGTTTGGATTTCTCCTTGTGAGACACCCCACGCACGAAACGCAGTGCAGCGTTGAAATTGGAGGGAAGTTGTGTCAATAATAATTTTGCATGCTTATTAATTAGAAATTAAATCATATGTTTCAACCCAAATGTATATTGGGTAACTTATTAAATTATAATTGGTTAAAGTATAAACCGGAATCCACTAAGCCTAATAAGGCACTTATGATTGAAAATAAATACTTAATTGTGTTTAGAAAAGTGGTGGATTTTTTGGGTTAAGTTAGGAAAGTAGATCTCGTGGGTGTAGGCTAGGCCTATGACAAGTTAGGTTGTCCTAATAAATTGGGGTAATTTAACTAATAAAATTGAGGACGCGAATAGGTGCGCGCCTTTAGATGAGAGGTGAGTTGGGGTTCCACGAGAGTGCGATTCCACTTTAATTATGAAATAGTGCACCGATATTTATTATGCACGGTTAACGCACTTGCTAAATATTTTTCACAACTCGGGCTCTGACCCATTTACTTTTCTCTCCTACTTGTATATATATATATTACTACAGGTGTCCTCCCGTATGGATGCCGGATGACCTTCTATCCAGAGTCTTGGGAGCCGTGACAGGTGCGGACTGTTGCGGGACTTTGATGGTAGTCGCTTCCTACTTTTAAAAATCTAGGTAGGATTCATTGTATATTGGGTTTGTACCCAAGGGATATTTATATGCATGCTTATATTTATTCCATTTCAGTCATTGTATTGGCTGTGACCCGACAGCTTATTTGGGTTTATTTCTTTGTAGCATACTCATTTGTAGTTATTCACTTTATTTATCATCATTTTAGTACGCATTTATTTTTATTAGTAGTTGCAGTGTTGGTTCGTTAATTATGGTGTGTTTTATTTAAATTTTTAACATCTCGCTTATATGATATCGGGTAGTTAGTCCTATATTATGTAGTACCGACTGTTGGTGTTGAGACTGGACCATCTGAAACTCCTGATTTAATGTAGTATAGGGCTGGCCACCCGTTATTATTTTAAGCGGGGTGTTACAGAAGCGGATTTTCATCATATGTATGTAGAGAGTTCAATAAGATTGGTCAACATGGTCATTGCTTACGACAAACCAAGTATCAGGGATGCTAAACAAGCATTACAGACGAAGGTTTGTACAGTAGATCCTAGACTAGAATATCAAGATGTATTAAGATCACCAAAATTCACATAGTTCTTTGGATTAGAGATTAATTAAGAAATTATTAAGATAGTAAGGAAGAATGTTATTCCTTCATTGAATTGGAAAGTCTCCATGGATAGGCTAATCCATTGCTTTATGTTTGTGATCACTTTCTCAGATGAAAAAACATATTAGGTTCCCCCATGACAGAACATTGTATGTGATATAAAGCATCAATGGAACCAACTTTGCTAGAGCTTCTAATGGATGGAGGTGCTTCGATGAATATCATTATGATCAGATCTTTATATAAAGTTAACATCCCAAAATCAAGATGATTCCCATGCCTTTCTAAATATATGCTTATGATAAATATAATTTCCAATTAATTGGGTATGTCAATTTTGGGATAGTAATAGATAACCTCACATCACACATCAAATTTCATGTAATTGAGTCATCTACCTTCTATCATCTTGTAAGGATAAATTTTCAAATTGAGTGTATTTGTATGTATTGGATTAATCTCATATTTGGATAAAACTTGTATGAGCCATAGGTTAGGACTTGAGTTATTTGTCCTTCAAGCCTATGATATGTTATTAAAGATTGTAACGGCTAAAGACAAAGCAACATCGAGTATACATCGTGTTTCGAGTCGAGTTTCATCTTCATCATCCAAGGGATCTAACTGAGGTACGAATATATGATTAAGTTTGATCCCTAGATTTTTTTTGGGTGTTAGGTTTTTATATAAGGGTCCGTTTGGTTTTGAAGTGGGAAAATAGCTAAGTAGTCAAAATTTACTATGGCAAAAATTACCATGGCAAAATTTTCATAGGAAAATGTTAGGTTTGCCCACTTTGGACTAGAAAACAACCTAATGAGTTAAAAATTAAATTCAACCCAATGAGTCAAAAATTAAAATAATTATTTCGAAAACAACTAAAAAATTGACTCACATAAAATCGATTTGACTAAAATAAATAGATTTTACTAAATAAGTAAATTAACAGTTTTTTTGACACATTTAAATAATTTTAACAGTTATGAAAAAATATAAGGGATTTTTAAAAATAGTATTCAAGTGTTTAAAATAGTGTTTTAAATAATTTTAAAAGAAATTTTTAGAAATAATTTTCAAAAAGCAGTTTGTAAACAATTCTTGAAAAACAGTTTTTAAAAACAATTCATGAAAAATAATTTTCAAAACAGTATTTGAAAACAATTGTTAAAAACTGTTTTCTAAAAATAGGCTTTAAGCAATTTTTAAAAATATTTTTTAAAATAGTAGTTACATAATTTTTAAAAACAGTTGTAATTGAGTCTTTTAAAACAAGTCTTAAAAAGGCATTTTGGACATATTTAAAATAGTTTTTTTAGACATTTTAAAAAATTATTTTTAAAAAAGTTTATTAAAATATTTTAAACTTTTTTTCTTAAGTTGTTTAGAACAGTTTAATAAAATAATTATTAAAACATTAGAAAACATTTGATAAAAACATAAAAAGGTAGAAAAGGTATTCATTCAAAGTAGGCAAATTTGTCGTAAATTTTTCTCAACCAAATAGATAAGCAAAATTTTCCCACAAAAAGTGAACAAATGATGGTAAAACATGGGTACTCATGGAAAATTTTTCCATGGAAAATAATGCAACCAAACGGACCAAAATGTTGGCAAATCCTCCATTTTCCAACTTATTTGCCCATTTCCATGGCAAAAGTGGGCAACCAAATGGACCTTAAATGATTTTATCGTTTATAAATATATTTTTAGAAAAATATTCCTTCTTTTGTGGGGTCATTAGAATGACTTTGCTGTCATTCGAATGACTTTTATGCCGTTATAAGGAGATACCCTATCTCATTAGAACATGGTTCCAATGAGCTTCAAATGAGATATATTTTGGTCTTCATAGGAATCTCGAGGGAATTTTTGTTGGAATATGGTTCGAACGCGATGAGGTACTTCATTGAAATGAGACATACCTCGTTCGAAATAGTTGGAGTATTTTTTTTTAGAGATTTTGAGATTTTTTCAAGTGTTTTATTCTTATCTCTATTTTGGAAAACCCCATATAAATAGGAGTTTGGGGCAACAATTTTTAGAGAGAGAAAAACTTATGTTTTAAATTACTAAAGTTTACCAAAATGCTCTCCGATTTTACCAAAACCTTAATTTACACACAAAAAGTTTTGGATAAAGGATTCATCTTATTATGTTTTAAGAACTAGTTTCTGGCCACCCTTGGTTTATTCTCGTCATCTCGAGAGAAAAGTTTCATAAGATGTATTTCATACCCGATCGGTTTACATACGGTGGACTCCATAATGTGTGAGGGTAGCGGGGTTGTTTGGTTGATAGAGTGGCATGTGTGGGCTCACACGTTGTGACAATTGCATGGGTGGACTCCTAAGTGTCATTGTGGAGGAGAGGTTAAAGATCGAAAAAGCATCAAGGCTTACGAGGGATTCGAGTTGTTGTGCAAGTCTTTTGTTGACTTTTGTAATCCCTTATCATAGTGAATTTGTGTGGCTAGGTCGTCCGAGTTTTTTCTAGTTATGGATTTTCCTCATACATCATGCATTGTGGTTTTATTTACTTATTTTATCCTCCACGCACCTAGATGCATGTTTAGGTTGAGATAAATTGGTTAATCCGTTTAATCACAACTTGCTTAAAATTGGTACAACATTTTACTTTTAGTTAAATTTTTTAAATTTAATATTTAATTTGAAAAAAATTAAAAGTTAGTTTTTTTAGACCTTATGACCTATAGCACCTTCAAATTTGTATCAAATCTAGAACACTAAGTTATTGTGCTAGATCCTATTTAGGCATGAATTTTAGCGGTCCCTATATAATGGTTAATCTCTTTCTAGAGCACTGATGTTTTATGGGTCTAATTATACATACTAGAAAGTGAGAATAAAATCAACACTTAAGTCGATAGATGAACATGCATGTTCAACTGTTCTTAAGGGATGGTTCCCATTGATGTGCTTAGTTGGTGATTATAAAATTCATAACCCGTAAAATACTGGAGTGATGATGTGCTTAAACTATCCAACTACAATTCATGTTGCATGCATGCTTTATTTTGTGTCGTCACACTGAAGAAGTTCCACCTTATTATGACATGTAAAACATCTAAAGAGTCCTGGAACATACTCTAAGTATATCATGAGGGTACTAGTACTATTAAGGCTTCCAAACTCTAAAAACCTCGCCACTAAGTTTAGAACCATTAGGATGGAGGAGAGTGAATCCTTTGATGTGTTCTACTCTAGATTGTCTGATATAGCGAATTCTTCGTTTAAGTTGGGAGATTCAATACTTAATACCCGTGTAATAAAAAAACTTAAGGTCCTTACCTGAAATTTTTAATTCAAAAGTGATAATTTTGAATTCCTTGGGTACTTTGGAGTCTACGAAACTCGAAAAGGTTGTAGGTGATCTTCAAACTTATGATCTTGACATGTTTTCCACCAAAATGATGAATAAAGACGAGGGAATTGATTTGAAAGACTAGAAGCATGAAACATGTGTTTCAGATGATAAGTATAAAATCGATTATGACGATATGTCCATTTCTCTAAAAAGTTTAAGAAGTTTCTCAAGTTTGAGAAAAGAAACTTTAATAAGGCTATAAAATTCTTTAAAAATCGTAATGATAATTTTAAGAGGGATGAGTCAAATAGATGCTTTGGTTATGAAGGTTATGGCTACAGGGCAGATGAGTATACCACTAAACTAAGAAAGGCGGGCAAGAAACTGAAAGTGTACAATGATACCCTTAGTGATAGTGATTAGAAAGAGGAACACGATTCCCCCCATTGAACGCAACTAGACCAAATTCATGGCTACTCATGATAACCTTGATGAAAAATCTTTCGATGAAGATAATTGTGAGCATGAAACTTTTAAGGCCATTATTTGTGAATCCCAAGTGAATGATGGTGGAGAGAGTAAAGAAGAATAGATTATAAAAAGAAGGAGAGTGAACTCTAAGTCGTATGCATAAATGATGAATTTAAAAAAGGATAACTTGAAGTTAGAAGCTAGTTTGAAACAACGTGTTATAGGTAATGAGGAAAGTGTTTTTATTGAGAATCTAGGGGAATGTAATAAGACTCTTAGGAAAAAGCTCGGATTTATTGAGTGGAAGCGAGATAGCCTTCATGACTTAATGGAGATTTTAAAGAAGGATTCCCTTATTTTTATGAGTCTCGTTGTTTGCTCGAGTCTAGGTTTATGGATTTAGGGGATAAATTGAGAGACTTGATTAATGTAAAATTTGTTTTGGAATCTAGGTCGAAAAAGTTGGATAAAATATTAGGCACCGTCCGAATAATAGATGACAATTATGGTATTGGCTTCAATATTCCAACCGCTTCCTTTACTAAAGACAAAACATGTTTTCAAGTGAGTCAACCATTGCTAGGAACATTATAAAAGGTCAAGTTAAGGGTAACATTCCTCATATCAACATGTGAACACAATGCGGTAGGAAAGTTCACCTTAGGCATTTTTGCGCTGATCTTAAAGATGGTCCTAGGAAGTCTAAGTCTAGAGTCATTGAGGTTCTCAAAACCCAGGAGCATCATGTTACAACTACGTGGGTTAAGGAATCATATTTAGAGACTCTACATGTTAGACTTTTTGATTCTCATGTGCTTGTACATGACACTTTACATGCTAAATCTAATGGTTAATTATGTTTGCATATTTACATACACTAGCTTTTGTACTTCATGGTATATGTGTCTAAAGTTGTATAATGTTTGAGTTCTTTATATTTTCATTTTTCATTTATTAGGTATTATTAGAAAATACAAAAAGATTTTGTTTGTATTTTGACTTTGTTTTTCTTTTGGTGTCATAAAATTATTAAAAACTCAACAAGATTTTTGTTTAAGTGTAGTTTAGTTTTACACATTTTGGTGGAATATAGGTGTGTTTTGAGTCCACTTCATTCGATGTTTACATGTGGATAAGACATTTGATTTTGATGTTACATTCTAAGATTTTTCTTAATCATGCTCGCATGGAGTAGTTTGAAAATTAGTTGCTTAATGAATTCACTTTGCATATGACTCCTCACACACACGCATGACCTCTTTTGAATTTTAACTTCATTTGTTACATGATCTAAGTGATGTGTTATCATAACATTATATATATATATATATATATATATATATATATATATATATATATATATGTATAATATACATATATATAATATACATATATATATATATATATATATATATATATATATATATATATATATATATATATATATAACTGGAGGATTTCTGTATATAAGAACCATTGCCCGTGATTTTATGCTTTTATTAAAAATATGAATGTCCACGATAAAGGGTTACGAAGGGAGATCCTTGAATGAAAGACCACCACAGTCTAGAGACTAAAAAAATTGGGACATAAATAAAAGAAAACATTGCCAAGGATAAATTTTGTTTAATTAATTCTTCAATTGAATTGTTATCTTCAAAATGAGAGAAAAAAATGATGTGTCTTTAATTTTGAGGGTGTTATAACTTGAAGATCAATGTGTTGTACAATGATTCGTAGTTAATTCTTGGTTGGCGCTATTGATTTGAGAATCAGCAATATTTTCTAGACTAGTATTCATTGTGTTTGTTTTTTCATTATGAGTTCACTGTATCTATCACTATGAGGCTAAATATTTATTTTATGAAGTTAATATAGTAAAATATAACTCCTTGGAAATTTTTGAATGATTGGATTCATAATTTATTTGTTTGAAGTTCATGCCTCTTTACTCCAATTCAATGTTTAGACACATCGATACTATGCTAGTGTATAATGATTATGCGTTTTGTGTCATTTTGTGATCGTTTATACCTATATATATGTTCATATGTGTCAATATTACATTTTTCATATTTATATGTATGGTATCATTTTTTTAGTCTTTGCATTTTTATTTAATCTATGTTTTCCATGTGCTTTATCTTTGAATAAAACTGGCATGCTATATGATAATATTGTTATTTATTATTTCTTATTTACATTGGTATCTTATACTTCATGTTGTATTCAACTTAGTATCATTTATCACATCAATATTGGTATTGATTGGTCATTGTTTGGATTATTTGTGCTTGAGTAGCTATGTTGTGTTTGTTTCATTTTATACCATTGCATGATATTATTCTTTCATCTATATCTTCAATTGATATCACATATTTTCACTTTTTTGGGGAGATATAGTTTAGGGGATAAATGGTTTATTATGCATTCATTATTTGTCTATTCCTGAACAAAAAGTGGAGAAATGGTGTCTTTCACATTAGTGCTAGGATGAGATATTTATCTTAGGGGTAGATGTCTTATCATAGTGGAGATGGTTAGACAAAGGAGGAAGGTTTTCATATGCAATTTATATATTTTTATATTCTCTTTTCATTTTGTAGCGGCCCTGGAAAGTAATCTTGTGATTAGAGATAGCTCCACCTTTTAACAAAAGAAGCTCAAGAGAAGGATTGAAGGGAAAATAAAGAAGGAGTGAAGAAGCTTGGCAGATATGCTCAGCGAGGGAGCACAACGAGGAAGCTTAAAGCCATCTGCGAGGAATTTTGCTAAGAAATCTCATCATTATTTTTGGTTTCCATTACTTAGTCAAATTGTATATTTTAATTGTATTGATTGCAAGCCATAACGATTATAACTTTTAGTGTGAGGTCAAATGATACTCGTGAAAGACCAAGCGTGGCAGAGGTTGGGAGATCTTACATGCTCTACTGATGACCTCATCGTGGGAACTTCAGAGGAACCCGGTTTAGAGGATTGAGAAGTAAGGCAGTGTTAAGGCTTGTCTTAACCATTTTAGATACACCTAGTAAAACATCGAGAGACCATAATCCATGGAAGCTTGTGAATAGTAACGTTGAGTTCCATCTTACATTGAGCCTTGAGCTAAACAACCCTCTACCAAATGTCACATCTACATTGAGTGATGTCATGAGCCACTTACCCACTGTCTAATCCAAACTTGAGTAAACTACTATTGCATTGGGGATGTCAGACAGTTTGGTGGATTACCACAGTCGTGACAGTGCTTTGATGCACAATTGGTCGCCAAAAGTATGTACTTGTATTTAATGTTTATGATGTAAGATAGGCTGACCCATTAGACATTTAATGTTTGTGATTTAAAGCGTGAACGAAATGTCTTTCACATTTATGCAGACTGACACATCTCGGGAAGGTGAGGGGGATATTTATTAAACCCTATCACTTTTGAGAAGAGAGAGTTCTTTCTAAAGAGAGAGAGAGAAAATACCCTTCCTCAGAGTAAAGAGAGTTATTGCAAACCAGATTTTACTAACCGACCATTGATATTTATTACGAAGCTTTTATTAGCCAAACAAGGATATTGAAGGTTGTTAGTGAATTGGTTTCCTGCCAAGGTGTATCCTGGGTGATTTATTCTCCCTCCCTCTGACTTATTTTCGAGGTTCTCTTATTATTGCTTGAATTATACGCGAGTCATTCCTGAGTTTAATCTCAGTATTTATTATAAATAATATTGTGTGTCATCTGCGATTGTTGAGGATATTTGGGTTAGTGGTTTATCACCATGCCAATATGGGTTACCCCACTGATTATATTATAACACCCCCATCCCCAAGAGGACTCCCTTATTACACATTTTAAGGTATTTTTAAGCATGTTACTTCACAGCGGTGCGACAGAGGTCAACACAAGATCAAAGCTACTCAAGTTTTTGTTTGTTAAGCATTTGTACTTTTTTCCTTTTGGGGTTAAGGATTGAGTCATAGTGAGCTTGATGACCCTGCAATTTTTTGTTTTGAGTTTTGTCCCAAAATAGCCAAAGGGGGTGATTGTAAGGGAAAAATTTCAAATTAAGTCAATTTATATGTATTGTCTTAACTATGTGTTTGGATAAAACTTGTTTGAGTCATTGGTTAAGACTTGAGTTATTTGTCCTTAAATCCTGTAACGGGTTATTGGATATTGTAGAGGCCAAAGGTAAAGAAGATTCGAGTATACATCATTTGTCGAGCCGAGTTTCATCTTCATCATCTGAGGGATCTCAATGGGGTATGCATACATATTGATGCTTGATCCTTGGATTTAGGTTTTTATAAAATGTTCATTATTAAATATTTTTTTAGATTAATATTTCTTTTTTATGTGATCATTAGAACGAATTTGATGCCGTTCAATTGAAATATCGTATTTCATTGGAACATGGTTCTAATGAAGTACAAACGAGACATATTTTACCCTTCTAGGGAATCTCATTGAATGTTTTATTAGAATTCAGTTTAAACGAGATGAGTTACTTTTCTCGAACGAGTTGTTTGAATGAGCCGATGTATTTTTCAAGATTTTGAGATTTTCTTCTCGAGCTTCTTTAAACTCTTATTTCTCCTTTCTCAGTTCCCTCATGCATTCTTCAGATTCCTTATCATAGGCCAGCACCAAGTTTGCTCCATGGGCTGGTAACGGGTTATTATTAACATCTCCCTGGGGTATTTGTAGCATTCTAGCTAACTAATGTTTGTTAATTATCCATCTCAAAGTGAAGCATGAATTGGTTGGGTGGAAAATATGCCAATGTAAATGGCAGTATTTAGGAACAACTTGAAAATTTGGTCCTGGTTCATTTTGGGGAGCATTGTTGGGTGTGTAGACTTTCCACTACTCAAGATGGAGTTATAGAAGATAATATCCTCCTCCATTGCGCAAGGCAACTATGGGGGATCTTCTCTGTCTCTCGTAAACTTCCTTTTATTATCCTTCCGCTGTCCTCTTCTATCTTCTATTGCACTATCTGCATAATCCATTTGTGGTGCCTAGCCTCTCCCTATTTGTGGCCTTGACATCCAAGGGCTCACGAAGGGACTTGGTCAAATGGACAATGAGTTACTTCAGTGTAATTTTATAATGTATGTAAAGGTGCCTTCGCATGTCTCGTTTATTAGGTGGAAAATATATACATGGAGAAATACCTCCACATAAAGTTGAAGCAGTTTGGACTCCTTAGCTTCCTCTCTCACATCGAGAAACCTTTCCTGAAACCTTCTTATATACGCCACAACTTCTTCCCCCGATTGTTGTTTCTCTTATGTCAGTTAGGTAAGAGTGAAATCATCTTCAGCTAAAAAGAACTTTTGGATGAATAGGACATGCATTTCTTCCCAAGTGGCCACACTTCAAGGAGTCAAGTGTGAATACCACGTGTAAGCTTTATCTGTGAGGGATTTAGAAAAATCCCTAAAATATAGCTTTTTATTATTGCAATGGGCACCTAAGCGCTCAATAAATCTCTTGATATGTTCCTTTGTATTCCCCCATTTTCCACTGTATTTGTCAAAGATAGGGGAACATAATACTTAGAATATGTCTCATTATTATACTCCTCCAGATAAGGGGTGAGAAAGTCATCATATATCGAAACCGTCTAAGTGGAAGATGCCATAATCTTAGTTTTCTCCTTCTTTATCTATTCCATCGTCAAAGAAGGTGAGTACACTGCCTCTGCCTCTATAGCACTTAGTCGAGTGGACACATGTGTAACATCAAGTAATTTGGGTGTTCCCATAGTTGGTATAATGGTGGAAATGGCTACCGTGGGAACTATGCCTAAAGGAACTACTGGAGCCGTTTGCACTATATGAGTGATGAAGGAACTAGGGTCCATGGATTCCCCGAAAGCTTTTTCTAATGTAGGAATCTATAAAAACTTAATGAACTTTTGCATTAAATGGGCCATCTAAGCTGACCCCATTGTAGCACTCGTGGAGGCATGTGTTACAGTGTGAAATTTTGTGGTAGTTTGCACTTAGGGAATCTCCATTCGAGGCATTCATGTTCCCTCGCATCTTGTTCCTCCCTTCATTGGATCTAATCAATGCTGAGAACACAATTAGAATTATTATAAGCCATATTTCTATAAGAATACCTCCCTCCCCAGCAGAGTCGAAAAATGTAAGGGGGAGTCCTCTTGAAGCCGAGGTTCAATAATACAAACGGAGGCGTAACCTCTATTAAAATGAAAATAAGTTACGAAATTAAGGTGTTATAAAAATGATGAGATGAACTCAAATAAGTAGAATCAAACTCTTTTTATTGAACTCACAAAAGTCGCTCGTGTATAACTCAATGATAGGTAATAAATATACCTTTACAGCAACTGAGTTAGATGGAGATAAAAGAAAACACTCTTAGATACACCCTAGGAAGGTAGCTCAAACACCAAGGTTCCATAAATAGGGGTTACAGATAAAATAATTCTTGGTTTTTGGTTATAAAATCTTGGACAATGTGTGTTAATGGTGGATGAATAAATGCTATCATTTTAAAATAACTCTCTCTCTCTCTCTCTCTCAATCTAAAAAATCATAAAATGGCAGTGAAAACTCAACGCTCTCTCATAGGGTGGTTAAGATGCATATATAGTCAGTCCTCACTCAAGTAGTCTGAGGCCCAATAAATGTGAAAGACCACTCCTCATATATTTATGTCACTAGCATATAATATGAGGATGTGACAGTATGCCCCTATGTAAGTGGAATTAAATTCCAACACATAACGTTTTGGTGACCAACTATGTAATAGGCAACTATCATAATAGTGGTAATCCACCAAACTGCCTAACATCCCCCAAACCACCACAGTGTACTCGAGTTTGGATTGGATAATATATAGGTCAAGCATGATAACCTCTAGACATATGTTACTTTAGGTAAAGGACTATTTGGTACTAGTATCAATGGGGATGGAATTCATAGTTTCCCTAGTTGAGGTCACTTGACTTATGATCCCTCGATATTTTACCAGGTGTATCTAGAGTGGTTAAGTCAAGCCTTAACATTGCCTTGCGTCTCAATCATCCAAACCAATTCCCTCACAGGTTCCAATGGTAAGTTCATCTGTTAGAGCCTGACTGCTCTCCCAAGACCTGCCAGACATAGTCCCTCGTGGATACCGATTAACGTCACTCACATATTACAGAACATTACATAATGTCACAATATATCTTTACAAATGAACAACTTAAACAAGTATAACCAAAAAATTCTGAGCTCCTTTAAATAGCTCATTTGGGAAGCTTCCTCATTGCTTTTTTACTCCTCTATTTGAACTAGTTCATGAGCCTACTCGCCCGGCTCTATGGCTTCCTATATCACGAGGGGGAATTTATTTTTAATTACGAGTTTATCTTTAGGCTCCCCTAAATTTTCCCCTTCGTGTAGAAATTTGTTGCATGACCAAAAAATATCTGCACGAAACATCTAAAGCCGATAGGCCTTCATTTTTCTAAATCTTCTCTCGTGTGCCCAAATATTTTCTTGTATGCCCACGCTTAGTTAGGGACCGAGTGAATTCTAGTGATGGATCTTAGTGAATTTGATTTTTTTTAAATTTCCAAGAGCCAACACTCTTTCTTCACCCAAAAGTTTCTCTTTCTCTTTCTTTTATGTGTGTCTTCATTAAATATTGGCATCCCATTACCTAACACACAATCGTCGAAGTGCCATATGTCAAGTTGGGGTGATTAGTATCGGTTCTAGCATTCTAAACTTCACCATGTCTTTTACATGTCCCACACACGGAAAATCCAAATGAACAACTTGATTTTCAAATGGCTATTTCATTTTAACACTTAAACATTTTCTCCCTCATTTTTCTCTTTCATATTTTCATTTCTTCTGCCATTAACAATCAAAGATCAAGCTTTTTTAGAGAGAGAAAACTTATTTCCACCCTCAAAAATCATCTTTCTCCACCGTGAGCCTCTATATCCACCCTTTTTCTTCCTTCACTTCGTTTTTTATTTTAAACGTCTCTTAGACTCCTATGGTTTTCTCTAGTAACTTAACAGAGATTTTTGGCCAAGTTATCAGTCAAGGTGTGCCTGCTTATATGGTGATGCGTTAGGCACATCTCTAAACCTACCTCCATTCTCCTTTTTTGGGGAAATAAGACCATTTTCAAAGTGAATGCAAGGCTGACTAACTGAGGGCCAAGTATGACTCTTTGAATTTGGGTGACAAAGCTGATGAGAGGGGGCTTGGTCCTTTTTGTCCCTAAAAGTGACTTTGCACCTTCGCTTGGATAGTAGGGACTTCCCCTATTCCCACATCAACTTCAAAGGTCCTAGAGGACGCCCATACTATTTTCCTTCTTGGTCAAACTACATCCAAGCCACCTGCCCAGACATCCTCAAATATGTAGGCCTTAATCGTGCCCTTTGGGTTGTGAAATTTACCATATCTAAACATAATGTTGCCCTCAAGTCCTTCTTTCTTACTGGAACATGGTGTCTCACACATTCATTATCGCCTGGGATGAATTCACAGTCACCCTAGAAGATGTATGTGAATTGATGGGACTTAAGCCCATCGGAGCCTTTACCTACAACGATGAAGCTTTTGATGCTGAAGATACTTTTACTAGAGATACCTTAGATCAAATTTGTCATGGATTTTTTGGGAAATCAAATAAATCCACCTTCTCCCATCTCATCAACTACTACTTCCATATTCCTTCCAATCTCACTCAGGCAGAGCAAGCCTAAGGTTCTATGACTGAAATTACCTATGGGGAAGGCAAAGGTTTCTCTTTAGAGCTAGCTACTTATATACTATGTGTTTTCTCTCATTTTCTTTTTCTTATCAAACCCAATAATAAGCCACGAATGGACCTAATTAAAATGTCAGTGAGGCTTTCTCGTGGAGTTATCCTTCCTCTTATTGCCCTCACACTAGAATTATTCTATACTTGGCTAGACATAACTCACATGGACATAGAGTGTTCTCTTAGAAGGTATAGCATGGCCAATTTTTCAAATACTATCCTTTTAACTGGTTTTCATTACACAAGGTTCCTAGATATTTCTCCTTCTAAGGTTCCTCTACTCCTTCTACAGTAAGGCCTTAAAGTTTACTTCGTTGGAACAAGAAAGAAAATTAAAAAAGATCTCCTCCCTCCATTGACAGATATTCCTCCTTTGTTCTAAGGCCTCATGTCGAGGAAATAGAGGCTCATACCTGGTCCTTCTTCGCCTAGGACCCTCGTACCGTTGAAGCTGCCATATAAAAAATGTCTCCGAGGGACCTGACCTTGTAGTTGTGGTCCTTCTAAAACATAGCTATCTCGCCTCATACTAAAAAATATAACACCAATTATTGTGCCCACCAGTTTGGGTATGATAAAGGTTCCCCTTCCCCTGTTTTCCAAAGTTCTAATGCCGAGAAAACTTTTTCTCAAGCTTGTTCAGATTTCACAACTATTGCAGCTCTGTACTATGTGAGTAGTTGAATAGAAAGATGGCCATTCCTGGTAAAAGTAGGAAGGGTGACGCAACTTGTAACTTGGATTATGAAGTTTTATTAGGAACAACTTACACAGTTTGAAGAGTGTCTCCAGACCCCCCCCCACCCCCAGTTAATAAATTTTATGCCAATGAGTAGGTCTGAAAAATAACTCTGTGCTGAGGTTTGAGTTCTCACTTAGTGCCACATCTAGATCCCCCCATTAAATTACCTCTTGCCCCTATGAGCGATGTGCCTCGGAAGGGAAATAAGAAAGATCCTGTTGGCATTAAAGGACTTCTATAGGCACTCCCATCGTTGGAACATCAAGTGAGGATATTTATAACCTAGCCCCAAAAAATCCTAAATACAGTGAGTTCTAATCCCAAAAGAGTGATAATGAGATATCTGGGGTTCCTCCTGAGGTTTTTCATCTCGTTGACCCTATGCTGGCTAAAAAAGTCCATGCAGAGGCAGACCGGGTATTACTAGCGTTCAAGAAGCCTACTCCTGATGTTCCTGTGTTACACCAACTTACCTTAGGTTTTTCTTCATCGTCCACTTGGGTAACAATTTCACACACTAAGACCTCAAAGAAGGGGCCTTCTATTGTTGACCCCTCATAAAGAAAGAAATTATTGGGCATAGAGACTTTGAATATGCTTCCTACCAAGGAACGTGTTACTGTCCCTTAAAGCCTAAGTGCCTCTCCCCTCTCCCCTGATTCTTCTGAGCCCATTATTCTTGATGATAGCCTTATAGTGGAACAGACAACCCAATACACCAAATATTGTGTAGGGTCATGACCAAAATCCCTGGCCATTGGTGGTGGGTCACGGATTTGATCTGTGACCAAATTCGACATGATCATCATCGATGCTCACGGTCAAAATCCCTGACCACCAACATTGGTCATGGACTAGGATGGTCATGGCCCATGTTCGCGACCCACTATTTTGTGTCCATAAAAAAGGCCACGGCCTAAATTCATGACCAAATTTTATCTTAAAAACAAAATAGTCACGGTTGTGGGCCGTAACTGTGTTATTTTTTAAATAAAAAGTAGTCGCGACTTTTGGCCGTGACCATTTTATTTTTACATAAAATATGGTCATGAATTTGGGCCTTGACTACCTTATCATTGAAATAAAATTAAGTCATTGCTTTGGACCATGACCATTTTATTTTTACATAAAAAAAGGTTACGGTCCAAATCCGTGACCACCTTTTATTTCAAAAATAAAATAGTCACAACCCAAAGCTGTGACTATTTTTCATAAAAAAAAGAATTTTTTTCCTGAGAGTCTAATTGGTTAGTTGTTGCGACTTCCCATTGGATTACATTTGCCCCTTGGGTGACTACACGGTAAGTTCCTACGGATTACATTTTTCCTATAAAAGTCATAACAATTTGTAAATTTTAATCTTGCTCTCAAATCGAGGGTCCCGTGACTATGCGGTTCGATCTTGCGCGTTACATTAGTCTCGTGCGAGGTGTTCGTGCCTCTCACGTGGCCTTTAATGACTGTTTTACATTATCACCCTTTGATGGCATATTTTTAAGACTAAGTCTAACAGTTTGGAAAATTTGGTCGTGCTCTCAAATCGGGGGTCCCGTGCGAGGTGTTTGTGCCTCTTACGGGGCCGTCTAGTGACTATTTTACATCCTCACTCTTTGATGGTATGTTTGTAATCCAAAGTCTAAGAGTTTACAAATTTTATTCATGCTCTTAAATCGGGCCTCTCGTGACTATGTGATCTATTCTTGTGGGTTGCTTCGGTCCCGTGCGAGGTGTTCGTGCCTCTTACGGGGCCATCTAATGGTTGTTTTACGTTATCACCCTTTGACGGCATGTTTTTAAGACTAAGTCTTAAAGTTTGAAAATTTTGGTAGTTCTCTCAAACCGGGATCTCTTGACTACGCAGTTGGTTCTTACGGGTTATATTGGTCCCGTACGAGGTGTTCGTGCCTTTCACGGGGCCATCTAATGGCTGTTTCATTTTCCCACCCTTCGACGACATATTTTTAAGCATAACTCTAACAGTTTGCAAATTTTGATCGTGATCTCAAATTGGTGGTCCCGTGACTACACGATTAATTCGCATGGATTATATTTTTCTTGTTCGAGGTGTTCGTGCCTCTCACAAGACCGTCTAGTGGTTTTTTATGTTCTCACCCTTTGACGGATTATTTTTAAGCCTAAGTCTAATAATTTGTAAATTTTTGTCGTTCTCACAAATTGGGGGTCCCATGACAACGCGGTCGGTTCCTGTGGACTATGTTGGTACCGTTAGAGGTGTTAGTTCCTCTCATGGAGCCATTTAGTGTATATTCTACATTCTCACCCTTAAACGTCATGTTTTTAAGCATAAGTCTAACAGTTTGCAAATTTTGGTCATGCTCTCAAACTAGGGATCCTTTGACAACGTGGTTTGTTCCTGTGGATCACATTAGTCCCGTGCGAGGTGTTCATACCTCTCACGGGGCCGTCTAGTGATTGTTTTACATTCTTACCCTTTGATGACATGTTTTTAAGCCTAAGTATAGTAGTTTTCAAATTTTGGTCGTGCTCTCAAATTGGGGGTCCCGTGACTATGTGGTCGGTTCCCGTGATGGCATGCTCTCAAACCTTATGCTTACCACTTTTGTACAAAATAGGGTAAGACAAAAACTGATTTGCATAATTTCCCGATGGTGATCTTTTTATTTAGAGAATTAATGCCGAAATAACAGAGGGATTAATTAGATGATTACATGCTAGTCGTGAGACTTGCATTGTTTTAAGTCATTTGCTTGGTAGCTTACTAGCCAATGTAAATTACCAGAACAACCTGTTGGGGTCTTTAAGTAGAAAATGCATCTAAGAGGATCTTCTTCTCATAAATAGTCAAAGTGAAAGCAAACGGAGGGGTAGAAATTCTTTATGTTGTAGGATAATTTTTTAACTAGAGTTTTTTCTTTATCTTCATATCCTGTAGATCTCGGTGGGCCCAATCTCCATCTTTGGAATGAGATCCACCTAGATATGTTCCTATCAGATGTTCTATGACATTCTTCTCTGTGTTAATCACATCAATTACATGCCTTACACGATGATGTTTCCTATACGATAAATTAAAAAATATTTATCGCCTAGACCATTCTTTTTCTTTACCAGGGTCGTTAGGATCCCCCCTTGATTTACGCTTCAGGTTTATAAAATTGGAGTGTTTTCCTACGTACCTATTCCCTGCAGTAGCAGTCACTTCCTTCTCCTTGATCTGTTGACTAGAAAGCCAAGCAGGCGACATCCAACACTCTTGACCAATAGGATAAAAGTTAGACTTGTCATTCCTAAAAGGGAGACTAGTCGGCAAATATCTACGATGACCCATGTAACTCATCTTTTTATTATGTTATATACAACTAGCTTCATTTTCCTTCCCACATATGTAAAATACGTAATAACCAATGACATTACAATCGGACAAGGTCACATAATCAGGAAGGTCATGGATCGCCCACATCACCATTGCTTTAAGTGTGAACTCTTCACCCTTATGAGAGTCGAACACCATCACACCTTTGTCGCATAACTCTTTAAATTTTTTGATTAATGGGGCTAAGAATATATCAATATCATCGCTTGGAGCGTTTGGCTCGGGTACCAATAAAGATAATAATGTGAACTCCTTTCTCATGCATAGTGTTGGAAGGAGACTTAAATGCGCCATAGTAACTGGCCAATAACTCTGACTAGTACTTAAATTATTGAAAGGGTTAAACCCATCGGTTGAATTACAAGATGAACATTGAGCGGTTCTTTTTCAAATTCATGGTGTTGTGTGTTTAAAATTTTCTTAAAGTGAATCAACTGGATGACGCATCAGATTCCAACCCACTTTGCATCAAGCGTGCCATGCCATGGCCTCCGTTATCCATGGTATAGTAAAAAACCATTTTAACTATTGTCTAAGTGGAAAATACTTCAAAACCTTTTGTGGGACTTGAGATCACTTTTGATAGTTTGCATGTTTTTCCTTTACCTTCTCACAAACGATATATCTAGGCTCACCACATACTGAACATTAATCCTTCTCTCCGTGTTCGCTGCGGTACAATATGAAATCATACTTGCATGAATTAATGGATTTTTATTCCAATCCCAAAACCTTTAAACTCTTCTTTATGGTAGGATAATTATCGGGTGACGTGTTCATTTTTGCGAGAATTTCTTTAACCCACTTAAGAATTCCGATTACACTGCTCCCCCCAAAACCAAAATGACTCTTCAAATTATGCAAACCAATCATTTCATATAATACCAAGTGATTTTCATCAAAATCTTTATACAACGGTCTAGCCATATCAACTTTCAACCGTACAATTCTCAGTCTTCTGGTAGTTTAGTATCAAATTGTTCATTGTGAGTATTATTTGTCACCATAGGTTGGTGATTTTGGTCATGGTGGACTCTGTGAGCATCGTCAATTAGGTCGGTCAATGGACGATGTGTTGGAAAATCATTTACCAATTCCACTCATTGGTGTTCTATTACGCGAACGGTTACTTGTAATTCTTCAGGAACATAAGGTACATGTGTTTTCACCATGGTATGTCCATTTGTTATAATCTTGTCTAATTCCTCACTTTATTAAATGTAACTCAATATATTCTAAAGATTTATATTTTTCGTTCATACAATGGGTGCAATGACACAAAATCGTCTCACTTTTAAGGATCTTAAAAGCCTAGATAATAAATTCTTAAACGCCTTTAACATAACTATTAGCTATTCGGTCAGTCTCCTCCATCCCCTTTTTGTATTATGGAAAATCCATTTAATAAACTTCAAATTGCAATCCTGTATTAATATGATAAAATAAATATTATGTTGCATAAATATCAATTTTCATAGTAAAGCAGTAATATAGTGTCAATAACACACCAATCAATCAAACTCAAAAAGAAGAACATGCCAATAAACGAAACTACGCAACCACTTAAAATCAAATTAAATAAATTTCTCTATGGATATTATTACAACATAAGCAAAATGTTACTACATCTTCATCAAAAGATAAACTGGCCAAGTGATAAAAGAGTTTAAATAATTTTTCAACCTATTCCCTTCTCCACTATTGATGTGCACTAGAGCATCTTTGAAACTGTCAAATATTTTATCAGCCATGATCTAACACTCACCCTCCTATAAAGGATGACTATGTACTAAAGTTCCTACTTGAGTGGAGATGAGCATAAACACCCCAAACGACAGTTTTACCGCTCAAGTCCTTCATATAGTATTTCTCACCCTAGTCACCGTGGGTTGTTGATTATGATCTAAGATCTATGACATGCTGAGGCATTGAGAAGGGGAATATCGGAGGAGGAACCTGCATCTGTGATGGGAATGGAGAATTTTTATGGAGTTAAAGGGAAATTGGGATATATTGGGGGTTGCAGGGGCATACGACCGGTTAAAAAGGACACAATTTGTGAAAGTTTCTCATTCATGCCTCCCAATTCATTTCAAAGCCCCATTACAACTCCTTAGATCATAGAATAACATTCATCGTTGAACGAGAAATGCTTATTAACAGAATAAAGCTCGTCCATGAAAGGTGCGGTGTGTTTGAATCTTATTTTTGACATATGCGACCCTATACCTCTTGTCCTCCCTCTATGGTCCTTCCCCAGTGTCTATACGAGGGCATCATTGTTATGGTCTTGAAGCTTATTGACTACTCATGGAGTCTATTGACTATAGAGTCTTTTCCAAGTGAGGAGGAAATTTATTTTCTTTGTCTTATCTTACATGCACGTACAATTTGGCCTGATTCAGTACCTTTCCTTCATCTAGACTACCTTTTGTCTTGATTTACCATTCGTTCTTCAAATATTCATAAGATTTTGAGCCAAGTCACTGGACATCAGTTTTTTTGACCCTAATTTGCTTATTTTTCTCCCTTTGCAACATTTTCAAGTCCTCTACCTCATTTTCTAAAAAATCATTCCATTGACCGCCTGGCATCTCAATGTTCTAAGGGACTTTGTCTTTGAGCGCCAAAATGTCGGATCTAGATGATCCCTTAGGGAAATGCTTCTGCCTAAGGTTTCTCTGATATGTTCAGAGTTGTTTAGCAACCTGATAAAGAACCTTAGTTTTTGAGTTTGTGAAAAGTGAAAACCGTTTGTTAAGTTTCTCGTAGATTCCATCTTTAATAGCTTTACCTATGAGGTTCCAATTGTCATCTACTCCCACTCCCACATTCATTTTTACCAAGGAAAAAATGTTCTTTAAACCATTCGACGTGGTTCTTATCCCCTGTGGGGTTATGTCTTAATAGAGAGAATCTAATGGGATTTTTCTCAACTGACCTAACAGTTTCAAGAGATTTCGGTGTGTTTGTTGGATTACTGGGAGTACCTTACCTACTACAACTTGGAGTAGTGGAGTGAATCTCTGGTGGAGTTTTGTGTTGCTCACCAATTGGTGATGAGAATTCTCCTTGGGGAGGTGTCATCTAGTCGGTTGGAGCGTTGTGTCCATTACCGCCTGACATTATCAACAAAAATAGTAAAAGTTCAATGTGTATCTATAATAGATGCATAATTTCAAAGTTCAATATGAAATTATAACTAACAAAATAAATTTTTTGACCAGATATTATAATCTACCTTTTCGTGGTAAGAATTTAATAAAAGTTCAATATGTCTGATCTCCATGCAGTCGGGATTTATTTTTACAAACCTATGAATTCTTGCACGTGGCCAATTAAGAGGAAGCGTATCTGTAATGGATGCATAGATATCGTGGACATAAACTTGAAATCTTATCCTCTTTAGCCTATTGTCAAGATTGAGTTTGATGTGCATATATTGCGAGACATCACAGTGTTCGTCAATGCTCTTTATATGTAATTCTATCCATAGTGGGTGATTTTTTTCTGCCTTCTCTAATAAAATAAGAAAGGTCAGTTCTCTATCGGGATTACTTACACGAAATATATATTGTACAGCTTCATCCCAGTGTTCTGGTAAGGAAAACATAATACGATTGATCAAGTACTTTTGTTAGATATCAACTCCATGGTTTTTAAGGTAGTTAAATTATTCGATATTCCTATTCCCATACCAATGAATCGGAGTATCCTTTGAATGATTCTCATTAACAAAAGAGGTAAGTGTGTGGTCCATTGCAACCTTTCACACTCTTATTGCCATTTATTATCACTGTGACTCATTTTTCTAAGAAAAATGAACGAGGGCATGAATATGAATCCTATAAATAATAGCTATAATGAATCATTAACTAGTTAGGTTAGTTTGATTTAGGTTTTGAATAATCACTACCCTTCTATTCACCAAGTGCAATTTTAATTTAGGACAATTTAGAACTAGGTCCCTTATTGACAATTTTTAAACATGTAAGGACAATTTACTATTAATGGACCTAAGTGTTCAAAATTTGTCAAAATTCCTTTAGTGTTTAAAATTTGTTTCCGAGGGACCTAAGAGTACTTTGCTATTTAATTTATGAGTTATTATGTACGTGGGCATGAATCCCGTGTATGTTGGATCATACCGATGTGAAATCCAAATAACAGCTCACCATATAAGACCCAAAATTCAATCGTATGATTTGGTTACTTTATTTCCATTCTAAGATTTCAAAATGACAACACTCAGTATGCACACAGAGTATGTACAAATATTATATTAATAATTATCCCCAAAAAATAATAGCATATCAAACCACACATATAAAATTCTAATAAACCAAATAGCGTATTCCATATATAGTGTACACACACGCGCGCAATACATATAATGTGTGTGTATACCTAATTTTACATTTATTTTAATTTTTACACAAATAATTATATATAACTACTTTTCCACTTTTTAAAATTGTCTCTAAAACAGACACACACAGAGTACACAATACACACACATACACTATATACACACATACATACACAATACAGATACATAAACACACGTATACACACACACACACACACACACACACACACACACATACATAGAAATACAAAAATACACACAGAAATATACACACATTCACAGATTTTTATACAAAAAATTAGGGTTTGGAAGATCATGTCATTACCTTTTAGATTGATATTGGAAATCGCCAAAATCACAGGAGATAGGGAAAGTTGAGATTTTAGTATAAAGACACTGGTCATGACCACATGCCATGACCCATTTAAAATTTAACATGTCATCCTAGAAACAAGATCATAGTGACGACCTAAAGTCGTGACTTCTGAATTGGGATAGTCACGTCCCAAAGCCGTGATCATGGCAGTGTGTATTTTTTTTGCTGGTCATGGACTTAGATTGAGACCTCATCGACGACCATCCTAGAGGGAACTTTGGAATGAAATTTGCACCATAATGGTCACGCATGTGTCGCGGCTATGGTCCATGACCCATAGTGGTCATGAACTTGGTCCGTGACCAACTTCAAGAGGATCCATGACCTTGCTGGGTCATGGAATTGGTCACAACAAAGTTTGATGTGGTCACAGCTTCGTCCATAACCATCTAGTCATGGATATGGGAGGTGACCTCCAAACCGTGACGATGAGTTGGATTTAGTATAGTGAACATAACATTAACTCAATTTGTCCCTATGCGACATCCTTCTCCAGTCTAAGTTGTATTTATTTCAATAATTTGGCCTAATTGATGCTCATAGTTTTGATCTTACTTTTAACACTTAACATATTTTTTTTGCTCTTTAGGGACCCATTTCCCTTGGGTATTCTCTCCCATTAATCAGGAAATCCCCAAGTCCAATTAAAGAAGAGCTTGTTCATGAAATAGTTTCATCTTCTAACTCTTCAATGATTGGACTTACATATTCTCGGTGCCCTACCTCTGGTCTTGCAAGTGAGGTTTCTCGGGGACTTTGTTTAGGGGGAAGGCACTGGTCCCTCGATGAGCGTGGATGAGGAAACATCAGTTCTAGAGGAAGTTCTCCCTTACACTCCTGACTCTCCAGCCTTGAGTATTCTTCCCTTGGATGTGGTTCATGCTTCCAATCCACCAGAGGTAATTCTTTTCTCTTTAAGTTTCCCAAAGTACATTTTCTTTAGATTGCTTAATTAAGAGCTAATTGTTGGATATATTTTTCCTTTCAGGTGGATCTTGTAAGGACCGCTAGGGCTCTCACTGAGTTTTTTCCTCGTGAGACTAATCTTAAAATGGATTCCATGAGAGACCTTTGAAGAGGTAAACAACAATGATTATTTGACTTATAAATTTTCTCTCTTGTATTTTCCCACACTATTAACACTTAGTTAATTTTTTTCTATTTTATACAACTTTCGTAGGGTGGTCACACTACCTTTAGCCCCGAGGTACCTATGGCCTCAGTGGAAGATGGCCTTTGTCCCCCTGGCATGCATGATCCCTCAACAGATTTTTCATCTGAACTCGTTGTTGGGCCTGTGGAAGATGAATGCACCATTCCATTACAAGAGGCATCTCCTTTCAGGCTTGCCGTTAAGACTGGGTATGGTAGCATTAACCTAGACTTAACTATCAATGATCATTCTCTTGACGTATACTTTAGATTTCTCTAAGTTGTTTATTTTCTTGTAATATACCTGTATGTAGAAAATAAACAAACCTCACACCTTCTTAGTGACTTAGGAATAAAAATACTTGCTAAGATTTAAACTCAAAATCTATTTGCCCTTAATCTTTATTATTTTATTCTTTATAGTCTTCAAGGGAGTCCATTGCAACTCATGAGTTACCTCTCTCTGTTCCATCGCCTGTTGCCAAGATATCTCTATAACTTCCTTCCCCAATTGGGTCCTCCAATCACAGCGATCGTGGTTCCATAACCAGTGTCCCTGCTAATAATGATTCTAGTTGTGAGATGCCTTTACCTAGCAATGCACCTCCAGATTTTTATTTGCAAGTTCTCTAGTAATCTCCTTTTATCCAAGGTTGTAATGAAAAGTTTTATAACAACTAATTCGTCACCACACATACACATTTGTGATGGAATGGTGTAGGTCAAATCGTGTTATAATAGGGTATGGTGACCATCATGACTGAGATTGTGAACACTCTTTAGAGAAGCTTGGATAGGGATACCATCAACCAACACGTAATCAATCAAAAGGAGCTGGCTAAGGATGGATTTAATTTTGGTTAGCTTATCAACCATTTCAAACTAATAAAGGATTCTTGCTTGTTGAATTAATGGGATCTTAATCACAAATGCATGGAGGCTCAACATTTCATGTAGGCAAGGCTAAAGGAGCTTGATCCTTTGATTGAAGAGTTGGATCACAAAGTCAGAGTTACTGAGGAAGCTTTGGCCAAATCCTTTAGTGAGCATGAAGCGATACTGAGCCAATGATCCCAACTCCAAATGAGAGTTCAATATTTCATGAAGGCTCAACAATCCTGCATCTAAGATGCTTCTGCATTGCCTGAAGGCTTTGTTATTAGAGAGGAAGTCCAAGGGTCTATTGAAAATGCGAATAGTTTGAACTACAAAAAAATTACACATACATGAAATCCTACACGGTGTAATTAGGATTTACCATTCGAGATCTATTTGATTTGATCTCGTCTTTGCACTAAGAGAATATGTGATGGATCGATTCACCTCACAGTCTTCTATTATATTCCTTATATGGAAAATCATGAGTAGATGGTGGGTTCCTATTTCATGACCACCTTCTTGTCTCCTCTTTCTTCTCTGCTGCCCCTTTTTCTCACAAGTCAAAACTTGGGTTTTTTGAGTTTCCAAAAGTTATGGCTAGGTTAATAAATAATGATACTTAGGTGCATATATATAGGTTACAGTGGGGACTCTGAGGAGAGATAAGGATGTGTCTCTTAATGGGCCTAAGAAAACCTAATCCTTCCCAGATCCTGATCTCGATCCCTTAATTATAATTAATACCGCGAAATAATTATAATTGCAACTTCACTCCTTAACTCAAAATCATATTTTGAGCTCCTCATTATTAATTTCTTAATTCTCCCCATGTTAACGTGGCAGATAACCATTAATAAAATAAATTACTGATAATTTCTTTGATTAACTTTTTTAAGTCCTTGAACGATCCAACTTAACTTATTTGTAAGGTTGGATTAACATAACACGTCCAAGGGGATATCACTAATCTCTCTACCGAGATGTGGATTCCATCTATAATAGATTTTTACCGTACATTAATCACCATTATCCAATTAATCAAGATTATTTATCCAATAATGAATCTCACCAGATAAGTCAAAGTAATGAATAACTAGTGCATGTAACCATCAATAATATCATGATTAAGAGCCTTAAGTGAAACTAATAATCACGAGGTGTACATTGTCTTATAAAATCAATATAAAAATAATGACCTCAAAATGGTCTCGTTCAATAGACACAAAGTGTACTAGAACAATAAGTTAAACTTTATAGTTTTCCGTAATCAATATATACCTATTAGAATATTGTGCTACATCCCTTATGATGGTGTGTCTAGTTCCATCTAAGACTGTGAACGATAAAACTTATATTCTACAAGAACTAGTGACCTGATCCTCTGTGTGTAAGTCGTACTCTACACACCAAAACCCCTACCGAGCATAATAAAAGACATCAGTAATATAAAAAATACAAAAAAATATTATGTCCATATATGATTCTCATTAAAATAGGAATAACTGATTTTATTATAACAATAAAAGATTTTCTAAAATTATTACATAAAGCATGGTTTTAGTCTACTTCTCTAACATTCTTCACTTCTCCAGACTTGTGGTTTCTCATTGGATAGGCCGTTATTTTACTTTTTATGTACTTTTGGGTAGTAGTACCACATTTTTATCATTTAATTTTATATAATCTCTATTTTCTTACTTTCCAAATTTACATCGTAATACAACGGTGGTATCATTCACAATCATGGTGTCTTATTTACAATCTACAACATCATTATACATTTCTTTATTTAAGTTAACGACAAAAGAAAAGAAAATGAACAACATAAAGTTAAAACTCCAAATGGGCTTGCCAATCTTAAACAAGATAAACCTTCAGCCATTTGGTGTTAATTTTTGTAAGGACACAAATTTCCAATTGAGTCCATATATAGTTTTGGCTCAATTCCGGAAAAAAAATTTATTCATAGGATAGTATTTAATTGTAATATTCTCAAGCCTATGAAGTGTTTGTTGAAGACGTAGCGGCAAAGAGTATAAAGCTTCATCATCATGCCGGTTTGCGTGCCTCATTTCTACGTCCTCAACTATGATTCCATGCTCCCAAGGTATGAATGCACCATTATATATATAGGAGCTTGGAACAAAGTTAATTGGGTGTTAGGTTTTATAAAAACTGTGTTTTAATTTTCAGAAAGAATTAATTAGAACTTTAAAATAAGTTTATCAATTTTTTTGGGCTAAAAATGGAATTTTGCAAACTTTCTAGAAGTTAATTCGATATGTCCTTCGAACGAGTTTTTTCGTTCGAACCAGATGTCGTTCGAACGAGTTTGCCAACGAGTTCCCATATTAGGCCACTGGAATGTCGTTCGAACGAACCTTATGTTCGAACGAGATATCCAACGAGTTCAATCTGGAACGTCGTTAGAAGTCTCGTTCGAACGAGATTTCGTTCGAACGAAATGTCGTTCGAACGAGATGCTAGGCGGGAACAGTTTTTGGCAGTTTTACACCCACTTTCCCACTAAGTTTGTAACCAATTTTTTCAGATTTTAATATGTACGGGAATCACTTTTGATAATCAATCTTTTTCATATCATACAAACTCTTAGAGAGTGTTTTGAGAGCAAAATTAAAAAGAGACAAAGATCAAGTTTTGAGTGTTAATTTTTAAAGAGAAATTTACTTACCACTCTAGTTTTACACCCAAATTAGTGTTTATCCAAGTTCATATATACATATCAATTTCTTGGAGTTTGGCACCGGTTTATCTCTTCCGTTTCAAAGAGAAGTTTTGGTTTGCTTCTACATCCATCAAAGAAGAAGACGTTTTGTTGCGATTCTACCCACTTGAAGAAAGGCTCCTTGCTCGGGTGACGGTGACCATATAAAGTCCTATTGGTGGATTCGGAGACCGCGGTGGTGTTCCAAGGTTATTCGCTAGGAAGAGGTGTCTACAAGAAGAAGCGTCGAGGCTTGAGAGGGATCGAGTCGTGCGTTGTAAGTCTATCTGTCTTGTACTTGTAATTCCGTATCTACTGAATTTCTGGCTAGGGCCGTCCGAGGTTTTTTCCCGTCTTGGGTTTTTCCTCGTACATCGCGGCGTAGTGTGATTGATTTATTTTATCTTGCCTAAATAACGTAGAACGCATGTTTAGAATAATTCAAGATAAAATTTGGTTTAAATCATCACACTCATTTAATTTGGTGCTAAATTAAATAACGTAAAATTTGTTGTTTTAAAGTTGAACCATCACCACCGTTGTACGCTTCCGCATCATTTCGAGTTTACATAAAAGGGAAATAGCAAATTGGTATCAGAGCTTTGATTTAGAAAAGCTCGCGCTTACAAATTGGTATCAGAGCCAAAAACGATAAATTATTTTGTTAAAGATCCTTAAATAATTTTTGGCTAAAATGGATTTTTCCCCATTTTCAAAATTTCCAATTTTCGATGGTTCAAACTACGCGTATTGGAAAGCGCGTATGAGATCGGAACTAAAATCTATCGACGAGAGAGTTTGGATGTCTGTTGTTAACGGGTGGTCCCCACCAACTTATTTAGTTAAAAATGAACGTGTTCCCAAACCCGCCGATAGATGGACTGAAAATGAGTTTAAACTTGCTAATTTCAATTCCCGTGATTAAAATGCCTTATTTAGCGCTGTCACACCGGATGAATTCCATCGTATTATGACGTGTGAAACCGCTAAAGATGCGTGGGATATTTTACAATTAACTCATGAAGGAACTAGTGTCGTTAAAGCTTCAAAACTCCAAAACCTCACCACTCAATTTGAAACTATCAAAATGAATGAAAAAGAAACCTTTGATGAATTTTATGCTAGACTTTCCGATATTGTTAATTCATCGTTTAATTTGGGAGAGAAAATACCTGACGACGGTGTTGTAAAGAAAATTTTAAGGTCCCTACCCGATAGATTTATTCCAAAGGTGACCGTTTTAAATTCTTTACCCACTTTAGCCTCTACGAAATTAGAGGAGCTTGTAAGTGATTTACAAACCTATGAACTAGATATGTTTCCCTCTAAAACTGAAAATAAAATCGAAAAGGGCGTTGCTTTAAAAGCCCGAAAAGAGGTCAAACAAGTAGTAGAGAGCGAGAGTGATAGTGACTCGGAAGACATGGCTTTATTTGCACGTAAATTTAGAAAATTTCTTAAAATTAACAAAGATAAATTTAAAAATGATTTCAAGAAATTTGAATCTTCTAAGCATGACAAGAACGAGAAGATTTCTAAAGCAGAGAAGATTCCTAAAGCCTAAAAGATCCCTAAACCTAGTAATGAACATTTAGATAGGGACGAGTCTAATAAGTGTTTTGGTTGTGAAGGTTATGGCCATAGGGCATTTGAGTGCCCCACTAAACTAAGGAAAGAGGGTAAGTGACCCATTTCATATAATGCGACCCTTAGTGATATTGATAAGGAAGAGAAGCCCGATTCCCCTACTAAGAAAAATTTTGTGGCTTTATGGCTAGCCATGTGAGTGATAGTGAGAACTCATCGATTGATGAAACCTTAACACATGACACTTCCAAGGTCATAGTTTATGATTCTCTTATTTTTGATGATAGTGAGCGTGGAGAATAAAGAGAGAGTGAAAATGAAGAAGAGGTTAATGTGAGTGAACTTCAAAATGCTTTTCAAGAACTTTATAAAGAATCTAATAAATTAAAAAAGGCTAATTTGAAGTTAGAAGCTAGTTTAAGAGAGAGTGTCAAGGTCGTTGATGAAAATGCTTTAATAGAAGACCTTAGGACACGTGAGAGAACTCTTCAAGAGAAGCTAGAATATGTAGAAGGCGAAAGAGATAGCCTTAGGAGTTTAATGGAATCCTTGAAAAAGGAGCTTCTTGCTTTTGAAGAGCGAAATGTTTTACTAGAATCTAACATTTTAGAATTGCAAAATAAATTAAAAGACTCTAGTAATGACAAATTTGATTTGGAGTGTCGTTCGGAAAAATTAGATAAAATCTTAGGAACGGGCCAAATTAAAAATGACACTTATGGTTTAGGCTTCAATACGTGTAATGAATTTACCTCTAAAGTCAAAACCAACATTTTAGGAGAATCTACTAGGAACACATTTAAAGATCACTCCTTAAGTAACTCTTTTCGACATGTCTTTACTTGTTCACATTGTGGTCGAAAAGGTCATCTTAGGAAATTTTGTTTTGATCTTAAACGAATTCCTAGAAAATCCCATAGTAAAGCAACCACGGTAGTTAAAGTTCCTACACCCCAAGATAGTCATTCTTCATTAATTTGGGTTAGAAAATCCGACTTGGTTGCTTTGCAAAATAGGGTTTTTGATTCTAATTTACTATCACATACTTCCTCCCTTGCTAAATCTAAAGGATGAATGTGTCAGTGTTTTCATACTTTAGCGTTTGTACTTCATTCTATATTCACATGCTAAATGTATGCTTGTTTAGTCATTTTCTAGTCATTGCCTCATTTCATATCATATGCTAGAAATTATGACTTGTTTATCTTTTTGTATTATATTTTGTGTTTGAATTAATTGAAAAATATAAAAAGATTTTTGTTTATCATTTGTGTTTTATTTATTTCATTTAAGCTTAATGAAAAATACAAATGATTTTCGTTTATTCTTTTGAGTATACATATTTATTTTTGGTGAAAAATGTTAAAAACTGAAAAAGATTTTTTATGTGTGTATTTTAGTTTGACACACTTTACGTGGCATATACTTTTGATTGAATTCCATCTTTTACGCTCCCACGTGGCTAAAACTTTTGGTTTAGATTTTCAATCCTTAAAATGTTCTTTACCACGTTTTATATGGAGCAGTTGGATTTTGTATTGTTTAAATGGATTCTATTTTTATATGCCTCTTTTCACACATGCACGAGCTCTTTTGAAATCTTAATGTCACATGTTATATTTGAGCTTTTTGAGGTGTTCTCCTACCAATCTAGACATCTACATATCTATGACCTAGGAGAACTAGTGCATGTCACAATCTGTTGCACGTGAGCTTTGTGAGATAAAAAATTATATATCTAAATGTGCACGGGGAAGGGCTCCAAAAGGATGAATTAAATCCTTTGCGATAGTAAGCCACCGTTTATTGGATCTAAAAGAAATACGTGATCCAAAGGCCTAAAAACAGAATATTTGGCATTAAAAAGAAAACAATTGCCAAGGCCTATGTTTGCTTGATATATTCATTCAAAAGAAAAAGAATATATATGCTTATTGAGGGAGAATTGGATGATATATCAACGGTTTGCACAATGTTCGTTTATCCTAGTTGTCTTTAATGTCATGACTCTATTTGGTTTGTAGAATCATCATCATGCTAGGCTTGTATGCATTGTGTATGTTTGTTCATTGAGTTCAATCTTCATATTGTCACATGAGGTTATATTTAAATGTGATGAAGTTTGCAATCAATTGAGAACTCCGTGAACATGTTTTAAGTGATTGGGTCTAAATTTAATCGTTACTAGTTCACACCCCAACACTTCCGTTTCCATATGACACATTTTTGTCAACGAGTGTGCAAACTTATTGTATTTTTGTGTCATGTGCGTGTTTTTATCTATATATATGTGCGTGTGCATTTTTTATATATTTATAGTACATATATATATGATAGTTTGTTTTGCCTTTGCCTTGCTTTTGTTGCCCATATGCTTTCATGTCTTATCACTTTAAGCTTCAACATGCTTTTATGTTTATTAGTTCTTTATCCTTTGCCTATTCCTGAACAAAAAGGGGGAGAAATGATAGGGGGAGAAATGGTATCTAATCCTATTATTATCGTATCTTAGTTTGGGGGAGATTTATCTTAGGGGGAGACGTCTTTCTAAGTAGGTCATGTGTTTGATAAAGGGGAGAATTAATTTAAGGGGAGTAATTAATTAATTAATATTTTGATATTGCCTATGCGTTTGATAGTTTGCTTAAGTGTCCATGAATTCTATTAAAGCGGCATCTTTCAATGGCAAAGTGTTTGATCCTTGGGTTGAGTCAAGTTTGGGTGGGTTATGTTTTGAGTCTAGTGAACTTGACGGCCCTTTAGGATTTTTGTTTGGTTTTTCTCCCGGAATAGCCAAAGGGGGAGATTTGTAAGGACACAAATTTCCAATTGAGTCCATATATAGTTTTGGCTCAATTCCGGACAAAAACATTTATTCATAGGATAGTATTTAATTGTAATATTCTCAAGCCTATGAAGTGTTTGTTGAAGACGTAGCGGCAAAGAGTATAAAGCTTCATCATCATGCCGATTTGCGTGCCTCGTTTCTACGTCCTCAACTATGGTTCCATGCTCCCAAGGTATGAATGCACCATTATATATATAGGAGCTTGGAACAAAGTTAATTGGGTGTTAGGTTTTATAAAAACTGTGTTTTAATTTTCAGAAAGAATTAATTAGAACTTTAAAATAAGTTTATAAAGTTTTCTGGGCTAAAAATGGAATTTTCCAAACTTTCTGGAAGTTCGTTCGATATGTCGTTCGAACGAGTTTTTTCGTTCGAACCAGATGTCGTTTGAACGAGTTTGCCAACGAGTTCCCATATTAGGCCACTGGAATGTCGTTCGATATGTCGTTCGAACGAACCTTATGTTCGAACGAGATATCCAACGAGATTCTAACGAGTTCAATCTGGAACGTCGTTAGAAGTCTCGTTCGAACGAGATTTCGTTCGAACGAAATGTCGTTCGAACGAGATGCCAGGCGGGAACAGTTTCTGGCAGTTTTGCACCCACTTTCCCACTAAGTTTGTAACCAATTTTTTCATATTTTAATATCTGCGGGAATCACTTTTGATAATCAATCTTTTTCATATCATACAAACTCTTAGAGACTATTTTGAGAGCAAAATTAAAAAGAGAAAAAGATCAAGTTTTGAGTGTTAATTTTCAAAGAGAAATTTACTTACCACTCTAGTTTTACACCCAAATTAGTGTTTATCCAAGTTCATATATACATATCAATTTCTTGGAGTTTGGCACCGGTTTATCTCTTCCGTTTCAAAGAGAATTTTTGGTTTGCTTCTACATCCATTAAAGAAGAAGACGTTTTTTTGCGATTCTACCCACTTGGAGAAAGGCTCCTTGATCGGGTGACGGTGACCATATAAAGTCCTATCGGTGGATTCCGAGACCGCAGTGGTGTTCCAAGGTTATTCGCTAGGAAGAGGTGTCTACAAGAAGCAGCGTCGAGGCTTGAGAGGGATCGAGTCGTGCGTTGTAAGTCTATATGTCTTGTACTTGTAATTCCGTATCTAGTGAATTTGTGGCTAGGGCCGTCCGAGGTTTTTTCCAGTCTTGGGTTTTTCCTCGTACATCGCGGCGTAGTGTGATTGATTTATTTTATCTTGCCTAAATAACGTAGAACGCATGTTTAGAATAATTCAAGATAAAATTTGGTTTAAATCATCACACTCATTAAATTTGGTGCTAAATTAAATAACGTAAAATTTGTTGTTTTAAAGTTGAACCATCACCACCGTTGTATGCTTCCGCATCATTTCGAGTTTACATAAAAAGGAAATACAAATTGGTATCAGAGCTTTGATTTAGAAAAGCTCGCGCTTACAATTTTAAAAGTTTTGTCTTCATCTATCTTGGAGATTGAGCAGTGGCCTGAGTCATATGCCTCATTGAATATAAAGGGCCCCTCCCAATTTGTGACAAATTTGGGCAATTGGAGCCGTCTGATATGTCTCACAACTACCCTCAACATAAAATCCCCTTTTATAAACTTCCTTAGCCTTACCAAATTATCATATGACCTAGAAAGTTACTTCATGTACATTGAGAAGTGTTGCATCGGGTTGCCCGATATTCTTCCAATGTTACTAGCTGAACATGTCTGCTGTAGGGGAGCATGTTGCTTCGTAAGGCATATCTGGATGAAGGAACTTCTAGCTCTCTTGGCATAATTACTTCTGCTCCATACACAAATAAAAAGGGTGTATAACCAGTTAGCTTTATTTTGATCGTTCGGTTAGCCCAAAGGGATGTTAGAAGTTTGTCATCCCACGCTCCTAGGAAATCTTCCATCATCTTGGGCAAGATATTGACCAAGAGCTTGTTTATTGATTCAACTTGACCATTGTCTTTGGGGCAGGCTAACATTAAGGTGTAGTGGATGCTTGAATATTTATTTGTGACTAAGGTTACCTCTTTGTTGATAAATGGATTTCCATTATTAGACAAAATAACCTTGAGAATGCCAAAATAACAAATTATGTATTCTCTAATGAGTGTGCCACCACACCTACTGTGTCTATCTTCAATGGTACTACCTATGCCCATTTTGTAAAACACTCTATGGTTAAAAGTATCCACAATTTTCCCCTTGAGGAGGGATTAATTTCCCCTACAAGGTCAAACGCCCAAGTACAAAATGGATAAGGAATTTCCAGCGAGTGAAGATCTACCAAAGGGACAAGAATTATATTCCTATGTAGTTGGCAAGCTATGCACTTTTGAACAAACTCTGTTGAATGCTTCGCTATACTTGTCTAATAATAGCCCAAGGTCATAAGTTGATCATATAACTTGTCTCTCGCAATGTGAGCTAGATCTTGGGCTTTCTTCAAGACTTCTCCTTCTTTATTTCTTATGATTCACCTCAAAGGTCTGTTGAAGTATCCTCTACGATAGATCTTCTCCGATTGAACATAAAAATATAAGGGACTTCTTTTAATACCTATGGCATCTACCTTTTCAGTGCGAATAACTTCATTCTTGATAAAATTAATATAATGTTGCCTCCAATCTGCCTGAGTCTCTATGAACTTACATTCAGCTGTTTAGAAGAATACTTGACATTTCACATTCTCTTTGCATGGTTGCCACATCTTGCCTCATCATTGGATAAAATTATCCTTCTCTCTGGATTCCTTTGTATAATGGTATTTTTATTGTCTCGCCGTGCCCTTCGTGTGCCTTCTTCATCCTTTGCTCTGCCTTCTTTAGACTAATGCATCTTTTCAACTTATTCTCCCACATTTTTGAAATACAAATTCCATTGGATAGAAAAGTATTGAGTTATCTCTCTCAGTTGCATATTTACTTAACCTGACTTTAGTTGCCTTATAATTTCACCCCTCCAATCAGAGTCATCTTTCATAGGAAAAATTGTTTGCACCACTAAGGGGCTAGTCCTCCATTGTGCACCTAAATCTTACCTATCAACAGGTGGTATGAAGTTGCACTCTGTATAACATGGAATTTAATGTGTGATATGAGTCTCCCCATCATAATTCCAACATTTACATAGTCAATGGATTTTGAAGATTGATTATCATAGCCATAAATTACTAACGACATTCGTGTTTATCTAGCCTCAGAGATATTAGTAGCGTAGAAAGAGCTAATGGGCATAATGTTTATGGAGGGCCCTCTATTAATCAATGCTCTGGAAAAATTTACTCCATTCACACTTGACATGATATCCAATGACCTGTCGTGTGGGAACTTTACTTCAATGTTAGTATCTAAGAAATTTATCTCAGACATGAACTTCCTTACTAGTGAAGCCATACGACCCTTCTACCTCGGTGATTGAACTGCATTCTTCCTTGCATTGTCAAATATTTCCTGAGTGATTTCAAGCCTTATCTCCAAATTCATCCCCACTTAATCGAATATCTACACCATCATGGGGGATTGTGACATAACTTGACACTTCAAGTTGGGTTCCACAACATAACTTTCCATGTTGTATACTTTTTCCATATCTTTATAACTCACTTCATTGTAGGCAATCACCACGTATGCCATCCCAAATATTTAATCTTACAGAGCCACTTAAAATTCTTCTTTCTCCTTTCGTAGTTCCCTTATGCCTTCTTTAGCTTATCGTTATAGGACATCACCAAGTTTGCTCCATGGGATGGTAACTGTTTATTATTAACATCTACCTGGTGTATTTGTAGCATTCCGGCTAACAAATTTTTATTAATAATCCTTGTCAAAGTGAAGCATGCATTGTTTGGGGTAAATACACCAATGTACATGGTAGTATTTAATATCAACTAAAATATCTGGTCCTGGTTCATTTCCAGGTGCATATTTGGGTTCATAGATTGCCCCTACGAAATATGGTGTTATAGCATCTAATAGCCTCCTCCATTGTGCATAGAAATCATGGGGGATATTTTTAGTCTCTCTTAAACTTCATTTTGTTATCCTTCCTCTCTCCTCTTAGCGTTTTTATTCTCCTATCTACGTAAACCACTATTAGGGCCTAGCCTCTCCCAGCCCTAGTTTGTGGCATAAACATCAAAGGGTCGGGATGGTACTTGGCCAAATGACTAATAAGATGTTTCATGTTGATTTCAAAAAGGCTATAAAAGTCCACTCGTGCGTCTTGTTTATTAAATGGAAAATATATTTAAGGAGAAAACCCTCAACGCAAAGTTGGAGCAGCTTGGACTCCATGGCTTTCTCCCTCATATCGAGACAACTTTTGCAAAACTTTCTTTGATATGCCACCACCTCTTCCCCCGACTGTTGTTTCTCCCATGCAAGATGGGTATAAGTCAACTTATATTCAGCCAAAACCAACTTATGGATGAATAGGACATGCATTTCTTCCCAGGTGGCCACACTTCTGGGGCCAAGTGTGAATACCACGTGTAAGCTTTATCTGTGAAAGATTTAGAAAAGTGCATAAAATGTAGCCATTTATTTTTACAAAGAGAACCTAAGTGCTCAACAAATTTCTTGATATGTTCCATTAGATTCCCCCCTTTTCTAGTGTACTTCTTAAATATTGGGGAGCATAATCCTTACGATAGGTCTCATCATTATACTCCTTTGGATAAGTGGTACGGAAGCCATCATATATTGAAGTTGTCTTACCGATCATCTAAGAAGAAGCTGCAATCATCTTAAATATTTCATTCTTTATCTCCTCCACTATTAAAAAGGTGAGGACCTTATCTCTGCTGCAATAGCACATGGCCAAGCATCCATAGGTATAATGTCAACTACGTTGGATATTACCATAGTTGGTACAGTTATGGAATTGGCTGTCGTGGGAACTACGCCCGAAGGAACTGTTGGGGTTGTTTGCACTATAGGAGTGATGAAGGAACTAAGGTCCATGGCTTCCCCAAAAGTTATTGGCTTCTGTAGGCATCTGTTAAAACTCCATGAACTTTCCCATTAGATAAGCCAACTGATCTAGACACAATAAAACACTCGTGGAGGCATGTATTACCGTGGGAACTTTTGTGGCCATTTTCACTTGGGGAACTTCCATATGAGGAACCTCCTATCTAGGGGCTTCATATTCCCTCACATTCTGTTCCTTCCTTTGTTAGATGTCCTCAAAGTTTAGAACATGGTTAACATTATCTTGAGCCATTTTTCTAAAAAAATACCTATAGTACCCCATATTTTTATTGATTTTTATTTATTGGGATTAATTGAATTAAATGGGATAATTAATTTAAAATTAATCCGAATTTAAATACTAGGGGGACGAGCCTTAGTGTTTGATTATGATAATAATATTGAATATTACTGAGTGAATAGGGTAATATATGATTATTGAATTTATTAAAACTGTAGCGAGTTATAAATATGGAAATTTCGAAAATTTAGTTGTGACGCCCGTGTCAGTCGTGTCAGGAACTAATTTAACGATTTCGAAAGTAAAGTATTTTTATTTCATCCGTATGGTCATTTTAAGTGTACCAACGTGTACTAAAGGGTGGAGATAGTAAAAAAAAAGATCCGGGGGTTTAGTTTGGGTCTCGGGGCATTTTAGGGCTAACCGGCAACCCGATAGGGTATTTTAGTCATTTTGACTTTTTGAGGAATAGTAACCCACAAATTTCAGAGTAATTATATCATCCAATACTTAGGTCTCCTATGGTTTTCACAACCAAAAATCAGAAACGTACATTAAAGAGGAAGAGAAGGAAGTTCCAAAGAAGAACCGCCACTTAGAGGCTTTTGCACCACCGTCACCACCACCAGATAGATCGGGAAGAGAGGATTACTCACATACCATCTGCCCCAAAGGATCAGAATCTCTAATTCAAGGCAAGTTATTTATCTTGCAATGATTTAGGGCATATATTTTACATGATATTTTAGATTTGAAGACAAATTATGAATAATTTTAATGATGTGAAATTGGAGACTAAATTATTGATCTTGGATAGGTTTGCATGTAGTGGATATTTTGGAAATATTAAATGAACGAATTTATAAACTAAGAGTTATGAAATCATGAAATTAAATTGAGATTTATGATGCTTATTAAAGAGATATGGAAGAATTAGGGTTGTAGCAATATTCATGACTTTTGATCCAAGAAATCGACATTTTGTGATGGTTTGATGAATCTTGACCGTTAAAACTTGGGTAGATATGTTGGTTTAATGTTTAGTATACTTGTTTGGTAATTTGGGATGTTGTAATGGAGAATTGGAAGTGTAATAATAGGAAAACCGTAACTGTTAAAGGAATTCTGGGTAGATAACTGCTCGATCGATCAATCGACCCTAAAATGTCGATCGATCGACTGTTCAATCGATCGACCAATTTCTTCAGTCGATCGATCCCTCTGGAAATTGTAATATTTTTTCCCCTAAGTAATTGATTGACTTCTAACCTTTAAAACCCTTTAGGGATGATTTATTGAACATATTGGTACCTAGGAAAGACCAGTAGCAATGTAATTGAAGCCCAAAAGATATTATGTTAGTTTGGGATTTATTGATAAACTTACGAATGTCCGACGAGTGAGCTAAATTTGAAGGTGTGATAACTTGAATGTAATTTGCACAAACAATAACTTAGGGAGAGAGACTGTATTATGGGGACCTTAATTACTGAAATAATCTTAGAGATTAGAGGGAAACTTACTAACCTTTTGTGTTAGGGGTAAGTACCCTAGATTATATGAAGAGAGTTATTTTGCTAAACTTATTACGTGGGATAAACGGGATGATACTATATTGCGTATGAGACTTATGATATATGGATGGGATACACCCATATTAATATGATAATTACCTAAGTGTGTGATGACTTAGAACATGGAATATTTTTGTGTATGACATACCTACCATACTTGCTATCACGGGAGGTTGATTTTTGGTACAGGACCATCTTATCTTTGTGTGCCTTCGGGGGGGATTTACACTGGTACCTTATGGACAAAGGACTGTGAATGTCTTATTTGGTAGTTGATAAGTCAGTTGACTATGAGATCGTAGGTATGTGCGTGATCCATGGGTATGTGAACAATGTTCACCTCCAATATGTGGGATTTGTATTGAAATAGTTCCTGAGCAATTCGGAACACGTGATCCTTATGTACATGATGTACCAAGATTCGATAGCAGAGTATACGTGCACCGCAGCTTAGCCTAGGGGGCCATATATTTATATATGTAATGAGAGGGACTTATATATGTACTTGCGACTGGTTCACTCTTACTTAGTAGATGTGAAAGACTGAGAGATTAAATCAGGTTAAGTATAATGTGGACTTAACTAATACTTGAGATAAGTAAATAAGCTAATGAACATGTGACTTATGAATATAATTTATTTGAATAATATGGGTGTCATCTAAAATAAAACCATCTTGATTAAGATTAGAACAGACTAGTGTAACACCCCGTATTTTTGTGCATTTATTATTTAATTAATTTGGAAATTTAAAATTACTTGTGTGTCATGATTTTAATTGAACTAAGTATGGAAAAATATATTTAAATATTAATCGATGAGTGAATGGTTAATATTTAGGGAAATTTATTTACTACGTGAATAGTAATAAATTATTTACGCCATTTTGGGTATTAATGACGGGGTATGTACTTATCTCAGCCGGGAGTCGGTATAGACTATTAAGGTGTGACAAAAGGATTTTTATAAATTAATTCGGATGCCAATTCTGAGTGTACGGTTGAATCTGGATGGGCCGAGATAGTTGGAAAAGTGCACCCAGGGGTAGTAAACGAGTCACAGGACGTTTTAAGGCATAGCCGGTCCCACACGGGGGCATTTGGGTCACTTGGACTTGGTCCATTAGGCAAAAAACGGGATTTAACCTAATTAAACAATTATAAGAAAAAGGAGAATGGCTGAATTAAGTTAGGAAATACGTAGGGAGTTAGGAAACCCTAAGAGCAGTTAAAGGAAAATTTTGGGGACAAAGGAGAGCCAAATCAAAGGAGTTCATCTTCAACCTTCGGCATTCACAACTCCAAAATCAGACACTACGAATCATAAGGCAAGTGGTTAACTTGATGTAGCATTTAATTTGTATTTCAATTAATATTCATGTGATGTGTGAAATAAAAGAAATTCATTTTGGAATTTAAAGGGTATGAACATGGGATTTTGTAAACCATTATTCTGATTTCTAAATTGTGTAAAAATTTATGTAGATTCTGAGATCAGCGTATATATCTGGTATGATGTGTAAACTGGAGGAATTAGAAACAAATTTGAGATAAAGATTCGATGTTTAAATGAGTTAAAGATTAAATCGGATTTCCCCCCCAGTTTATGAAAGCAATCGAAAACGTAAATTAAATGGTGTTTGTGGACTTTATGGGGAGCCCTGATAAGTTTTTTAGTGTATTTTGTTGATGAGAAGGCTTGTGATTGCTGGTAGAAGAAGTTAGGATTTTTAGAATTTCGTCCATGGCGGAAACAGGAAACTCAGAGAAGATGATGACCTACTCGGTCGATCGATCGAGGGTTGGGGGTCGATCGATCGATGGTCGGAAATTTCTTGCAGTTCGACCAGTTTGTTTATATAAGGGAAAATAACTTTCAAATATTTTCCTACCCTATATGCAATTAGAAACCAACATGGGGGTATAATCAAATTAATTGTGAGTAAAAATAAATTGGGATTTGGAGGAAAGTTGTGTGTGACACACTATGGTTAAATTTTTGGGAATAATATTTCAAAATAAATAAAAATGGATTGAGTCGGCATGTCTGAGGATATTTGTTGAGCGATACCAAGACATTAAATTTAATTACACTCAAGGCTAAATAATTTGGAGTCGGGGATTTAGACTCGGGTATAGTTATATTTTGTGCCACGAGAGTAATTCCAAATATATTGGTTGGAACGACACCAAAAGTAATTTAATTAATTAACGTGCAAATTAATTAATAGTTAGAGTTGGACCATAAACTCATAATAATCTAAATATGCTTGTGTTACGGACTTAGTACATGGTATTGCCAGAATAATTAATATTATACATATATATATATATATATATATATGGTGGGTGCATTAATATCAGTGGCTAGATATTATTATTATATACTCTAGTGCTATAGGGGGAGGTTGCGCGTAGTGGATGAATCCCCTAGCTTGAGGAGTAGAGCGAGTATATTCCCAGGTCAGTCTGTTATATGGGTGATGGGCATCTCACTTTTAGGGAAGAAATATGACCGCCTCCATTTATATGTTTTCACCAAGTTAGTGAGCGATTCTGACTTGGGTAACAAGGTTATGTGAATATTCCTAGTGGGATAGCACTTTGGAGAATTCACATCTTGTGAGTTATTAGTCGGGAGGATGCTATTATTAATAATTATTTCAGCATGTTTGTGAATGTTGTAATATGGATATAAGTATATAATAAGGTAAATCATTATATACGGGTAAAATTAATACAGGCCGTGAATTGTATTACATATAATGGGCGTGAAAATTATATGAGTTTAAAAATAGAAATGATTAATTAAGTTAATGTTGAAGATAACTTAGAAATCATAATTGTGGCACACTCGGTTAGAATAGCGTGGTTGCAAGGGGTTATATAAATTATCTAGTTATGAGATATATAACTAAGGGAAATTTATCAAGGCGTTAGTAGGGCACATTAGAGGAGAGGCGAGGATGTCCTCAAGGAAGTGCAGCACTAACTAAAATATGGAGAGCATGCATATTTACTTTTTACAGCAAGTTAATCATTTGCTAAATCTTTTCCAAATGTTTTGGGTACTAAACCTTGCTATAAAAACTTTTAAAAACCTTATAGGTGTCCAGCCATAGGGACACCAGGCTTGACTCTTTTAAGGGATCCGTTGTTGTAGCATATGTGGATGTTGTGGGAGTTTGATAGGCGCCTCGTTTCTTTCATTTCTGGTATAGGGATTTCCTATCAGTTATTCGAGCATGTTGCTCACCGTTTTATTTAGTACTTATGTCTGACTTGTTGAGATTTATTACTTGTCATTACTTCTGTTGGGTTTTGAACCGATGGTTTATTCCTTCAGTTAATTGATTGTGAATGGTTGATTTTAGATATTTGTGATTGTTATATTATTTTGTTTCCGCATGAATATTTCATTTAAGTTAATGCAAGGTAAAAATTTGGCACTAGTCTAATTTTCTCACTTAGGTGGTTAGTAATTAAAAATGCGACAGTGATGCTAAGAATGAACCAACTAAGAAACCTGTTATAATATAATTTAGGACTGATCACACCGGGTTAATTAAGCGGGGTGTCACAGATGGTATCAGAGCATCAGGTTCTAGTGTCCTTAGGATCTGTGCGGCTTACTACGTTTCAGCGTAGCGTTCGGTTGTTATAGAGCCCTAATATTAGGACTGTTGATTCATTTTCTCTTATGAGATATAGTAGTTCTGTTATTAGTTTTTGTATAAATTGTGTGCTTATACAATTCGATCTATTTTCAGATGCCACTGAAGAGGCAAAAAGCAGAGAGATATGAGGCTAGATATGAGCTGAGGGAGTCTCACCAGGAGCCACATGTACCGCCACCCCACCCCCACCCGAGTTAATCTCCACTACTCAGGTGGCAGTGATAGTGGCTCAGGCAGTCGAGATAGCAATGCGGGATATGGCAGCTCATTTCCTATAGCCCCAGGCACCAACTCCAGTGGCACCAGAAGCTCAGGCTCCAGTGGGGCCACCGTCTTAGCAGCGAGTTAGGGGGACCTTTCATAAGGGTCACCCACCCGAGTTTTGAGGTAGCACCGATATAGTAGAGGCTTGTGATTGGAAGAAGAATATTCAGCACCATCTGTGCATGCTGGAGTGTACTGATGTGCAAAAACAGATGCTTGCTACCTTTCGTCTATCAGGGGCATCCTTACAATGGTGGGAGTCAGTTTCCACCATTGAGGAGCGGGATTTGATGACGATAGCCGAATTCGGGGTGCGGTTCGACCACAAATACTTTCCACCAGCGGTAGAGGCTGAGATGAGGAAGAAGTTCAGTGATTTAGTACAGGGTGACCGATCAGTGGCAGACTATTAGGAAGAGTTCACCCGTTTGGCAAACTTTGTGCCAAATGAGGTGAGCGATGAGGATCAAAAGAAATCGAGATTTATGGATGGATTAGCCTGGCGGATCAGGCAACATTTCATTGGGAATCCAGCGTTAGTGACTTATATAGATGTCGTAATTACGCACTTGTACATTGCCAAGATCATCGCTTCCATGCGAAGGGGATCAAGAGAGTAGGGGAGCCGAGCCAACAGGGCAAGGCAGTTACTAGTGGTGACACGAGTGGTACTTAGCAGCATACTTCCAGTCAGCAGGGGAATCATCCTAAGAAATTAGGCCTGGTGAAGTTCGATCGAGAGGATAGGGGTTCAGGCAGGGGCAGCCGGGCCCAAATCAGCAGTAGCAGGTTCTTTAGGGCCATCAGGGCCAAGGGAACAATGGGGGAAGCCAGCCAGGGCTGGCGACGTCAGGGCCAACATGGCCAATGATGAGTGATGGTCAGAAATGCTATTTTATCTGTGGCCAGCCATGACACTTCAAGAAGGAGTACCCAATAAGGGCAACAGGGGCAGATGCCACCAGCAGCACCAGCTCCACCCGCCCCACCGCAGTAGGGGAAAATGCATTACGGGCGTGTGTATAACATCCGGGATGTTTCCAATCCTCCAGCACAACAGGCATGACCAGCAGTTAAGGTTATGTTTCTCATTCATGGTCATGAGGGTAGTATTCTTTTTGACATGGGAGCATAGCATTCATTCATTAAATCTAATTTTACTAAACGGGCCAGGTTATTAGAGACCACGGGTAGTCATCGAATGTGTGTAGAGTCTCCAGTAGGCAGCGGGACGTTGATTTACTCGATTTGTCGGGGGTTGGACATTTTGATTGGGAGGCTTCGTTTAGCAGCGGACCTCTTAGTGTTAGATATGGAGGGGTACTATGTCATCTTGGGTATGGATTGGTTGGCTCGTTATCGGGCAACGGTGGATTGTTACGAGAGGACAATCGTGTTCTCCTTTCCAGGATAGGAGTTGTTCTTGATAGCGATTCCGTTACCTGATGGAGGGTTACGCACGCACCTGTATTACATCGAGGAGGAAACCTCACAGGAGGTGGAAATTTCGTTGGACTCAATCCCGATAGTGAGGGACTTTGAGGATGTGTTCCAGGAAATACCAGGGTTGCCACCCAGCAGGTAAATCGAATTTGTAATCGATTTAGCACCGAGGATGAGGCCGATTGCTCGAGCCCCATATCGTATGGACCCTTCAGAGATGCATGAGTTACGAGAGAAAATTTAGCAGCTTATGGGTCAGGGTTTCATTCGGCAGAGTACATCACTGTGGGGTATACCGGTGTTGTTTGTGAAGAAGTGGGATGGTTCACTTCGGTTATACATGGACTATAGGGAGCTGAACAAGGCGACGATACAAAATAAGTATCTGTTACCTAGGATTGATGATCTATTTGACCAGTTGAGAGGGATGTCTTACTTCTCCAAGGTTGACTTGAGGTCAGGGTATCATCAACTACGTATCCGAGAGGAGGATGTTCCTAAGACCGTTTTCCTGTCGCGGTATGATCTTATGAGTTCAGGGTGATGACATTCGGGCTCACCAATGCACCAATAGTATTCATGGACCTCATGAACGGGGTTTTCAGATAGTATCTCGATCAATTTGCCATCGTGTTCATTGATAACATCCTGATCTACTCGCGCATCGACGAGGAGCACGTAGAGCATCTGCGTATGGTTCTACAAATATTACGGGATCACCAGCTCTATGCCAAATTTGGGAAATGTAGATTTTGGCTACGGGAGGTATAGTTTCTTGGCAATGTTGTGTCAGACCGGGGTATTACCGTGGATCCGAGTAAGGTGTCGGTTGTGAGGGAGTGGGGGCAGCCCATGACACCGACCTAGGTGCGTAGTTTTCTGGGATTGGCTGGTTATTACAAGCGGTTCATCAAAGTATTCTCAAATATTGCGGGCCCTTTGACGAATCTGACTCGGAAAAGGGTACCTTTCACTTGGAGTGATCATTGTCAATTAGCTTTTGACGAGCTAAAGGACAAGTTGAAATCTGCACCCGTACTTGCTTTGCCGAAGGGAGGACTAGAGTATCGGGTTTACACTGACGCATCCCTACAGGGACTTGGGGGTGTGCTTCAATAGGAGGAAAGGGCTATAGCATATGCGTCCAGAAAGCTAAATCCCCATGAGAGTAATTACCCCACTCACGACCTGGAGGTAGCAGCGGTCATTTTTCCTTTGAGGATATGGAGACATTATCTTCTAGGAGAGAAGTTCACTTTATTCATGGATCACAAGTCACTTCAATATCTCTTCACACAAAAGGATCTAAATATGAGGCAGAGGTAGTGGTTAGAATTCATGAAGGACTACCAGTTTGATATTCAGTATCATCCTGGTAAGGCTAATGTATTAGAAGACGCGTTGAGCCAAAGACCGACTAGGGAAATATCAAAAGTCTGGAAAGCAAAGTGAAGAGAGCTTCGATATGAGGATGATGTGGCCAGGGCCAGCATGTCAGCATTATCCATCACACCTGAGATCCTTATGAGGGTTGTGAGGGCTCAGTTAGAGGATCAGATCTATCCAGATAGGGTGAGTCAGTTGTTAGCTGAGGGAGCAGAGGGGTACTCGATCAGCTTGAAAGGAGGCCTACGCCTTAATAGGATGTTAATTGTGCCAGAGGATGAGGAGTTGAGGCACGCTGTTATGACAGAGTCCCATGGTTTGATATTCTCGGTACATCCCGTTGGGGATAAAATGTACCAGGATATGAGGAGACAGTATTAGTGGGCAGGAATGAAACGGGATATAACAGAGTTTGTCTCGAAATGTGCCACGTGGCAGCTCGTGAAGGTTGACCATCAGAGGCCATCGGGGATGCTACAACTGCTAGAAATTCCTGTGTGGAAGTGGGAAAGAATCTCAATGGACTTCATTACCGTGTTAGCGGCATCACAAAGGGGTCACGATTCCATATGGGTCATTGTGGATCGATTGACCAAGGTCGCCCACTTTCTGCCAGTTCGAACACACTTTGAGACGATGCGTTATGCACCGCTATTCATAGAGAAGATTGTTATGCTACATGGGGTGCCGATAAATATTGTGTCTAATAGAGACAAAACTTTTGTGGCCCACTTTTGGCAGAGCTTTCAGGAGGCCATGGGCACGGAGTTACGTTTGAGCATAGCCTATCACCCACTGGCCGATGGGAAGGCTGAGAGAGTCAATCAGATGCTAGAAGATATGCTCAGAATGTGCATATTAGACTTTGGGGGAGGTTGGGAGAAATATCTTCCTTTGGTAGAGTTCGCGCATAACAACTCTTACCAATTCACGATCAGCATAGCACCGTTCGAGGCACTATAGGGGAGACCTTATCATTCACCCGCTTGTTGGTTAGAGGTGGGTAAAATAAGCTATTGGGACCGGAGATTGTCTAGGAGACGTCTGCCAAGATAGAGTTAATCCGAGGGCGGATTCGGATAGCTCGGGATAGGCAGAAGAGTTACGCTGATGCTTCACGGAGTCATGTGGAGTTAGAGGTTGGGGACCAGGTATTAATCTGTGTGTCCCCTATGAAAGGGGTGATGAGGTTCGAAAATAATGGTCAGTTATCACCGAGGTACGTGGGAGCTTTCCCTATTATTGAGAGGGTGGGACCGGTAGCATATAGACTGGGATTGCCATAACATCTTCAGCGGATACACGATGTGTTCCATGTGACATCGCTGAAGAAATATTGAAGGAGCGAGAGGGCCTTCTGGCACATTCCACTCGAGGAAATTGATTTACATCCAGGCATCTCATATAATGAGAGACCGGTGGCTATTCTTGATCATAGGGAGCGGAAGTTACGATCCAAGGTTGTTCCACTAGTTAGAGTACAGTGGGGTCATCACAATGTTGACGAGTTTACCTGGCAGCGGGAGAAGGATATGCGAGAATAATATCCAGAGCTTTTCACCACAGGTATGACCTAATTTTAAGGATGGAATTCCTTTGTAAGGGGGGAAGTATGTAACACTCTATATTTTTGTGCATTTATTATTTAATTAATTCCGAAATTTAAAATTACTTGTGTGTCATGATTTTAATTTAACTAAGTTTGGAAAAATATATTTAAATATTAATCGACGAGTGAATGGTTAATATTTAGGGAAATTTATTACTAAGTGAATAGTAATAAATTATTTACGCCATTTCGGGTATTAATGACGGGGTATGTACTTATCTCAGCTGGTAGTCGGTATAGACTAATTTAGGTGTGAGATAAGGATTTTTATAAATTAATTCAGATTCCAATCCTGAGTGTACGGTTGAGTTCGGATGGTCCGAGATAGTCAGAAAAGTGTACCCGGGGTAGTAAATGGGTCACGTGACATTTTTAGGCATAGCCGGGCCCACACGGGGACATTTGGGTCACTCGGGCTTGGCCCATAAGGCAAAAAACGGGATTTAGCCTAATTAAGCAATTATAAGAAAAATGAGAATGGCTGAATTAAGTTTAGAAAATGCATAGTGGGTTAGGAAACCCTAAGAGCAGTTAAAGGGAAATTTGGGGGACAAAGGAGAGCCAAATCAAAGGAGTTCATCTTCAACCTTGGGCATTCACAACTCCAAAATCAGACACTTCGAATCATAAGGCAAGTGGTTAACTTTATGTATCGTTTAAATTGTATTTCAATTCATATTCATGTGATGTGTTAAATCAAAGAAATTCGTTTTGGAATTTAAAGGGTATGAACATGGGATTTTGTAAACCATTATTCTGATTTCTAAATTGTGTAGAAATTTATGTAGATTCTGAGATCAGCATATATATCTGGTATGATGTGTAAACTGGAGGAATTAGAAACTAATTTGAGATAAAGATATGATGTTTAAACGATTTAAAGATTAAATCGGGTTTTCCCCCAATTTATGAAAACAGTAGAGAACGTAAATTAAATGGTGTTTGTGGACTTTATGGGTATCCGTGATAAGGTGTTTAGTATATTTTGTTGATGATAAGGCTTTTGATTGCTGGTAGAAGAAGTTATGGTTTATAAAATTTCGTCCATGGCTGAAACAAGAAACTCGGGGAAGATGATGACCTGCTCGATCGATCGATCGAGGGTTGGGGGTCGATCGATCGATGGTCAGAAATTTCTGCCAGTTCGGCCAGTTTGTTTATATAAGGGAAAATAAATTTCAAATCTTTTCCTATGCTTTATGTAATGAGAAACCAACATGGGTATAATCAAATTAATTATGAGGAAAAATTAATTGGGATTTGGAGGAAAGTTGTGTGTGACACACTATGGTTAAATTTTTGGGAATAATATTTCAAAATAATTAAAAACGGATTGAGTGGGCAAGTCCCGGGATATTGGTTGAGAGATACCAAGGCGTTAAATTTAATTAGAGTGAAGGCTAAAGAATTTGGAGTTGGGGATTTAGACTCGGGTATAGTTATACTTCGGGCCATGAGCGTAATTCCGAATATATTGGTTGGAACGACACCAAAAATAATTTAATTAATTAATGTGAAAATTAATTAATAGTTAGAGTTGGACCATAAACTCATAATAATCTGAATAGGCTTGTGTTATGGACTTAGTACACGGTATAGCCGAAATAATTAATATTATATATATATATATATATATATATATATATATATATATATATATGGTGGGTACACTAATATCAGCGGCTAGATATTATTATTATTATTATTATTATTATTATTATTATTATTATTATTATTATTATTATATACTCTAGTGCTATAGGGGGAGGTTGTGCATAGTGGATGAATCCCCTAGCTTGAGGAGTAGGGAAAGTATATTCTCAGGTCATAGCGTCCGTTATATGGGTGAGGGGCATCTCACTTTCAGGGAATGAATATGACCGCCTCTATTTATATGTTTTCTCCAAGTTAGTGAGCGATTCTGACTTGGATAACTAGGTTATGTTAACATACCTAGTGGGATAGCAGTTTAGAGAATTCACATCCGGTGAGTTATTACCCGGGAGGATGTTATTATTAATAATAATTTCAGCATGTTTGTGAATGTTGTAATATGAATATAAGTATATAATAAGGAAAATCATTATTTACAAGTAAAATTAATACAAGCTGTGAATTGTATTACATATAATGGGCGTGCAAATTATATGAGTTTAAATAGAGAAATGATTAATTAAGTTAATGTTGAAGATAACTTATAAATCATAATTGTGGCACACTCGGTTAGAATAGCGTTGTTGCAAGGGGTCATATAAATTATCTAGTCATGAGATATATAACTAGGGGAAATTTAGTAAGGAGTTAGTAGGGCACATTAAAGGAGAGGCGAGGATGTCCTCAAGGAAGTGAAGCACTAATTAAAATATGGAGGGCATGCATATTTACTTTTCACTGCAAGTTAATCATTTGATAAATCTTTTCCAAATGTTTTGGGTACTAAACCTTGTTATTAAATATTTTGAAAACCTTTTAGGTGTCCAGCCACAGGGATGCCAGGCTTGACTCATTTCAGGGATCCGTTGCTGCAGCATATGTGGGTGTTGTGGGAGTTTGATAGGCACCTCGTTTCTTTCACTTCTAGTACATGGACTTCCTAAAAGTTCTTCGAGCATGTTGCTCACCGTTTTATTTAGTACTTATGTCAGACTTGTTGATATTTATTACTTGTCTTTACTTTTGTTGGGTTTTGAACCGATGGTTTATTCGGTCAGTTAATTGATTCTGAACGGTTGATTTCATATATTTGTGATTTTTATATTATTTTGTTTCCGCGTGAGTATTTCATTTACGTTAATGCAAGGTAAAAATTTGGCACTAGTCTAATTTTTTCACTTAGGTGGTTAGTAATTAAAAAGGTGACAGTGATGTTAAGAATGAACCAACTAAGAAACATGTTCTAATCTAATTTAGGACTGATCACCCGGGGTTAATTAGGCGGGGTGTCCCACTAGTAGGGCCGTAGCATAACTAGATGGAATTTAGAGGAAGCGGTAGGTGTGCACAATAGTTGAGGGGTGAGGATCTCAAGTGAGGGCATGTGACTAACATATTTAATATATGTGTTGTTTAATATTGTAATTTAAACACTTGCGGTTTTTAAAATATTTTCACCTCGGGCTCTGACCCTTTTGCTTCCAAATCTATTTCTTTTTGTAAAAACATTTTAGGTGCCTATCCACAGGGACGCCAGGCATTGGAGTTCCATTTCATTGACGTGTTTTAGCTGTTGTGAAAGTTACAGGATCTCGTTACTATATGCCTCCACATCTATCCTTGCTTCTTTCGGAGTCATTTATTCTAATTAGGGCCTGTTGCCCACTCTTATTAAGAGACATAAGTTTTAGATCTTTATTTTATTTCAGTCTTGGGATTTATTAATTCATTTAGACATTTATATTGAGTTTATTTACATTGTTACTTTTATTGGAGAGTTTACTTCAGACATCAGTTATTTCATTCCATTGATTACCTTATGAGATTGTTCATATGATTGTTGGATGATTTTAAATTATTTAGTTGATGGTTAATTTAAATATTTAAATTTGTCACTTCACTATTTTAAATATTAGGTGGTTAGTAATTAATTAAATATTTTTGATAGTGATGTTATGAACTGAACCAACTTGACATTTTTGTATTAATCTAAATAAAGGAGTAGTTACCTAGTATTTAATTAGTAGGGGTGTTACAGGTGGTATCATAGCATCAGGTTCTAGAGTCCTTAGAATTTGTGCGGCTTGTTATGTTTCTGCGTAGCGTCCTTTGATATGGAGCCCTGTATTTTAGGATTTTTGTACTCTTTTGTGTATCTTACATTCTTCAGCTATTTTGAGATATTAACTATGTACTTACAAGACTTCTCTCTCATTTCAGATGCCTCCTCGACGTACATAACTAGTTTCCAGGGATGCCCAGCCCGAGCCTCAGCCTACACTAATTCAGGGTTCTATGGACACTACTAAAGTTATCACCATTGTAGCCCAGGCGATAAATGCAGCGTTAACAATAGTGCAACAGGCACCACCTCAGGCACCGGTGGTAGCCCCAGTTCAGGCTCATGCTTTCCCGTTTGCTTGGGAATGTGTTCATGATGCCTTTCAAAAGGGGCATCCTTCGGAGTTTACAGGGAGCTTCGACGTTGTTATGGCGAGCCAGTGGAAGAAGGACATCCAAAGGCACTTAAGGATGTATGATTGTACAGATGTGCAGAAGAAGATACTAGATACGTTTAAGCTGGTAGGAGTAGCATTGCAGTGGTGGGAGTCCATTACCACCGCCGATGAGAGATATTTCCTTGCTATTTAGGAGCTTTGGGTGTGGTTCAATCGCAAATATTTCCCCTCTGTAGTTTAGACAGAGATAAGTCAAAAATTGATTAATCTTAAGCAGGAAGGGAGGACAGTGGTAGAGTATGAGGCCGAGTTCACCAATCTTCTGAACATAGTACCTGATGAGATCCCAACTAAAGAGAAGAAGATCTAAAATTTAATGGATGGGTTAACGTGGAGGATTCACCAGTACCTTCGAGGAAATCTCTCATTGGCAATCTATTCAGATGTGTTTAACACAACGCTACTTCACTACCAAGACCATCACTTTCACCTGTCAGAGGGTAAGCATGTATGAGAGTCCAGCTAGCAGTGCAGGATAGGAGGTAATGGTGCTCGAGGTCAACATAGGTAGGCCGATCAGAGTTCCCAGTAGGGGGATTTTATGAGATTCAGATCAAGAGGTTTTCGACATGGCCAGGGATGTTTTAGGCATGGCCAGTAGGGTCAGCACGTCCATCAAGTCCATCAGGTCCAACAACAGTTTCAGTAGGGCCATCATGGCCAAGGTAGAGGTGGTAACGGTGATCAGGGTTATGGGCAGCAGGGTCAGAGAGGGGGAAACTTTACACGGAAATGCTTTATATGTGGTAAGATTGGCCCCAAATGCCAGGAGTGTCCTGAGAGGGGAAGGGCCCACAACAGCAGTAGGATGCTCAACAGGAGCCCTAGAGATCGATGTTTCCCATTTTCATCCCAGTACCACCACAGATGCCAGCACTGCCACCTATTCCAGCAGTCCCAGTTCAGAAGAGGAAACTTCAGTATGGTCGAGTTTATAACCTTCATCAGGCCGCAGTCCCATAGGATCCACCCGTGATTGAGGGTATGTTTTCTATTTAGGGGACTATGGGGCATATTTTATTTGATATGGGGGCTACACACTATTTTATTGCCACCAGATTTGCACGCGCTATGGGATTACTAGATACAACGGAGAGCACTGTTACTTGTGTAGATTTGTCATTGAGTTAGGGTTATGTGATTTACTTTGTATGTAGACGTGTGGGTATAGAGATTGGTATATTTACTTTACTTACTGACATGCTCGTATTATATATGTCCGAGTATGATTTGATTATCAGTATGGATTGGCTGGTTACGTATAGAGCCATGATCAATTATTGTAATAGGAGTATTATTTTTACCATACCTAGTCAGGAGATGTTCCTAGTGGCTATGCCTCGTCCTGAGGGAGGATCGTCCACTCACATGTACTATATATAGGAGGAGACCTCTAGGGAGGTGGTGATACCACTTGATTTGATTCCTGTTGTTCGGGAGTTCATTGATGTGTTTTAGGATTTGGGTCAGGGGTTTATCCATAGGAGTACTTCGCCATGGGGTTCTTCTATGTTGTTCGTTAAGAAGAGGGATGGATATTTAAGGTTATGTGTCAATTATCGGGAGTTGAATAAAGTCACGATACAGAATAAGTATCCATTATCCCGAATCGATGTCTTATTTGACTAGTTGAGAGGAGTTGCCTTCTTCTCAAAGATTGACTTGAGATCGGGATACCATCAGTTGCTTATCAGAGAGCAGGATGTCTCAAAGACTTCCTTCTTGACGAGATATGGTTCCTACGAGTTCATCGTTATGCCTTTTGGTATAACAAATGCCCCAGCCATGTTTATGGACTTGATGAACAGGGTGTTCAGAGAGTTCATGGACTAGTTCATCATTGTCTTCATAGATGACATTCTGGTTTACTCCCAAACCGAGGAGGAGCATGCCGAGCACTTGAGGCAGGTTTCACGGATACTGCGTCAGCACAAATTATATGAAAAATATGAGAAATGCGGGTTTTGGCTGAAGGAAGTATAGTTTTTTGGGAGCATCATCTCTTACAAGGGATATATAAAGACCCGGGGAAGGTATTAGGGGTGAGGGAGTGGCGACAACCTATGACACTGACAGAGATACGTTGTTTCTTGGGCGTAGCAGGATACTACAGGAGATTTATTCGGGGGATTTCAAAGATAGTGGGTTCGTTGATGCATATGACTCACAAGGGGGTTCCATTTATCTGGAACGATGCCTACCAGTTGGCTTTTGATGAGTTGAAGGACAAACTGACCTCAGCCCGAGTGTTAGCCTTACCCAGGCGAGTGGAGTATCTAGTCTATATTGATGCGTCCTTAGTAGAACTTGGGGTTGTACTATAATAGGAGAGTCAGGCTATACCTTATGCTTCCCTAAAGGTTAAGCCTCACGAGAGGAATTTCCCCCACCCACGACTTGCAGTTAGCGGCCGTCGCGTTTGCACTTCAGATTTGGAGACATTATCTCCTGGGGGAAATTTTTCATTTATTCATAGACCACAAGTCATTGCAGTACCTCTTCACGCATAAGGAGATGCATATGCGTCAATGTCGGTGGCTCGAGTTTGGGAAGGATTATCAGTTCAATATCCAATACCACTCAGGGAAGGCTAACGTGGTAGCACACGCGTTGAGCAGTAGGCCAGTAAGTGAGGTGGTCGAGGTGTGGAAAGCAAAGTGGAAGGATTTGGGACATCAGGATGCAGTGGCCCAATCATTCATGTCCGTGATGACAGTTACGCCCCAGATCATTACGAGAGTAGTACAGGCTCAGGCACCAAACCCGTTCTATCAGGAGCGGATAGTGTAGTTACTAGCAGAGGGGCAGAGTCTTATACTGTTGGTTCAGATGGGGGATTATGCTTCAATGGGAGATTGGTTGTTCCTAAGGGAGATTACTTACGACACGAGGTGATGACAGAGTCTAATGGTTCACGATTCACGGTACATCTCATTGGGGATAAGATGTACCAAGATATGAGACGACATTCCTGGTGGAGAGGGATGAAGAATGATATTGTTGAGTTTTTGTCAAAATGTGCCACTTGTCAGCTGGTAAGGTGGACAATCAGAGATCGAAAAGACTCTTACATCCATTAGAGGTCCCTAGATGGAAATGGGAGAGATTTTCCATGGACTTCATCACGGGGTTGCCAACATCGCAGAGGGGTCACGATTCCATATAGGTGATTGTGGATCGGTTGACTAAGGTTTCTCACTTTCTACCAGTCCGAGCAGATTACACCACGGGAAAGAACGCACAGATCATCATAGCTGAGATAGTGAGACTTCATGGGGTATGACACGACTGGAAATGTGTCTCAGAAATGCGTTCACTCTAGTCTCAAGTGTAAGCCTGTCGCTCAAGTAATAATCCCAGTAAGTCGGGTTTCGATCCTCAGGGAAAAAGGATAACAGAGCTGTGATGACGGGAAGAGACTGAGGGATCCTAACTTTGACTCTAAAAAGAAAGGGAAAAATTTATTTGGTTTTGAGATTGATTACAGCTAAATGCAATAACAAAATTATGAAGAAATGCAACTATACTAATCTACCGAAATTAAGAATGAACGATGATTTGAAACTTTTTATTTTAAATGATAAGAGAAATAGGACGGGAATACAATTCCCCAACCCTAGTGTAGTGCAATTATAATATTAATAATAAATTTATCTGATTGATCTGACCCGTAATTTAGTACTCCCAAGCATTATGTATACGAGGTTCAAGCCCGCGTCATACCTAATCTGAGGATGAGTAAATCAGTATTGCGGTAATGACACTCAAATTGCACTCTAAATCATCACGAGTACCCAGAGGTAAATGAGATATAAAGATCTATAATTATTGTGTAACTACGCAATACGATCATAATAAATCACTAAATTCATCGGATTAATTTTATACACACGCACTAACGCATCAGGCTGGGTTCATGCATCCCGGCCTTTTAAACCTAGCCGGACATATTAAACTGAAGGATTCATGAAATAGTAACGTTACATGCGAAAGAACTCATGATGACACTAGACTGAAATACGTAGCTAAGTGTTATGAATGAAAAAATTGATTCAAATCACGCAAGAAAATTACCATGCAAGAACAATAGTCATAAAAATAAAACTTGGATTACAACTTGAAAACAAACCCGGGATTGTATTGATCTTGCAGTAATTAATGAAGTTATGTTCCTAGATGTTCTTCTCTTTTTTTCTCTACCAAAAACTAAAAAAACTCTCCAGACTTGCCGTTCCTAGGTCACTACCCACGCCCCTCACTGTTTTTGGAGGAGTTTTAACCTAATGGAATTCTTTGAACCAATCAGAATGAAGAAGAAAAATTCGCGCTTCAAGACCCCCGAACCGGTTCGCATGTTCCCCGAACCGGTTTGCCCCCCAAAACGGTTCACGACTGGGTTCGAGAATTTTTGTTGGCTTGGGGTGATTTTTCTTTCACTCAACACTTAGAATTTTTCTTGTTTTATTTCCTTTCTTCCTTGGATTTTTCTTCAACTTCAACTGGTCATAACTCAACAACCGTAGCTCGGATTTGGGTTCCGTTTCTACCAGTGTTCTCGTTGTTTCGAGCTTTTCAACTTTCCGGTTGACTCCTCCTCTGGGATCTGGCTGTATAATTACAAAAATGCCCTTAAACTTTCCTTCTTAGCCTTTCTTTCATCGTTTCTCTTTCTCTTTTGTACTGCTTGCATAATTAACCTGTAAATCAAATAGGAGAAACACAAAACACAAAATACTTTCCAACGAAGGTTAGTAGCATAAATGTGCCTTAAATCCATATCAGTTGCAACCCTCGGGTTCACAAATGTACCGAAATTAGGGGAATAAATATACAATATTTTTGCCCAATCAAACCCCCCTAACTTAGAACTTTGCGCATTCCGAGCAATGTAAAAGAATCCTAGCAAGGCTTAACTCTTGAAAATCACATTTTATTGGGATAGAATACATTTTTTGTGGGCAAGCGATCGCATTTAGCATATGCCACAAGATTTTAAACCCCTAGGTCACCCTAGTAGGACGAGTTGTGTCTCGTGAGGGTTTGCAGAGAATATACCCACAAAATTCGATTCAAAGAAAATTCAAAATACGCAAAAATTATGCAATTCAAACTTTTCTAGAAAATAGTCATCATGAAGTCGTATTTACAAGTCTCAAACCATACTGCATGTGTGCGAAGCCGAAAATATAACCGCTAATTTCCACCGATTGATCATTACGTTAGTTATTCAAAAATTCGTTTTGATTTCAATTTCTCACGGAATGCTCTTACAAACGAATATCTCGGATTGTGGCTATTCTCTCGGTATGCGCAATATAAAGAGTAAATGTAATGGAAGAAAAATCACGCATACAAGTAGAAAGATGAAAATTTCATGGTGAAAGGATCTCATCAACGGATTACGGTTTTAAAAATGGGAGCATTGCCTCTTTTTCCGCGCACTTAATCTCCCTTATTATCTTTTGGTGTATTAGCTCTCCACGTGGTAACCAATTTCGCAATTTGGACTCGGTTAGGACTTTTTCGGGTTAAAGGTGTTTTGGATAATATGGATAAGGTTGAGAACTTCGGAATTGGAAAATTTTCTTATGATGTCCGTTAGTGATTTTTTGGGTTAAAGGTGTAATTGGATAACATGGAAATGGTTGGGAAATTCGGAATTGGAAATATTATTAGTGATGTCCATTTGTGCTTTTTCCGGACTATTGCTCATTTTTTTTTCTTTTTCTCAATTTCTCTATTTTTCACTTCTTTTCTTTTCTTTCTATTTTTGTTGAGCATATCTATTTTTTCTTTCCCCTTTATATGGACTTTTTGGACTTAAATTCTAAATTTTTCCATTTTTCGCAATTTCGGGCTATTTGGGTTTTTCGGCTTATCAAACGAAAGGGACAGCTTGTCTGGCTCAAATTGGGGTACAAAAAGGGGTTATTTTTCGCTACTTTTCTGGCCAATATTTTTTGGTGACAAACGAGGGCCTACTTCATTGTCCGAATTACTTATTAATTTACCATATGCGTTTCGAGATGAATTTAAGTTTAGAGATCACTTTTGGCACGTTTTTCAAAGCAATATTACACACATTTTTCAAAACCGATCAAAATGAAAGGATTGAGATCCTCGATAACTTTTTAAGCGTTGAAAAGATCTTTGAGTTAACAATTAACTCGGATTGATTTAAAAACTCGCAAAAAGTGATAGGCTCGAATCTCACCAGGTTTGTTAATCTCCACACTTATTCGTTAAGTAGTCAATTTTCGCTCAATTTCCATATTTAGTCAATTTCGGCTTTGTGTATGTTGAATTTTTACAAGTTGAGACTTTAAACCGACTTTTGATGATATTTTTGAAAATTTTGAATTCCAATTTTTATTTATTTTGAAAAAAAATATTTTTGGATTTTTCAAAATTTTATGATTTTTTTGAGATTTTTGGGCATTTTTGAAAATTTGTGAAGTTTTAGAAATACGCACTTGTGACCCCCCTAACTTAGACTTTTGCATTGTCCTCAAGCAAAAAGGACTAAAATCTAACTCAAAGCGAATGAAAAGTGTGAAAAAATAAAACAAACAAATATTTAAAATGCATAAAGACACTAAATGACCCTAACACATGACTCAATAATACAGTAAAAATCACCCCATACGCGTCAGGGGTGCGACGACCTCTCATCTCTCCACAAACTCACCCGACCCCACTCGCGGGGTTCGATGCTCTCCTCGTCTCTCCCGTCCTAGGATTATACTCCAATAATCGAAACAAGTTGTGACCTCGCCCATAGATAAAGGATAGACCGGGAGACTCATCGTGACTCATTTGAAAGGGATCCTCGTGATGCTGGCTCAAAGTGTGGTCTGCATGCGCTGACTCGGAGGGAACGCCTAGGTTTCATTTAAGTTTTAAGATGCATGGGTCGGGATCTAAGTCGGGTGAACCATACCTTTTCTCCTCACTCGCCTTCGGGACCTCAAGTGGTGTGGGTGGATTGTCACAACGAAGGAATTCATCAATTTTTTCTTTCAATTCAATTTCATCTAAGTGACTACAAGAGTCCAATAGGGATTGGACTTCAACAGTAAGGCTTTCATCCACTGGACCGAATTCTTTTTCAAATTCTTCCATGCTCATGTCCCCTAGCTCTCTCTCTCGAGTAGTGCCTACGTCCTCCCTTACTTTCTCGATCTCTAACTCCACCATTTTTTCTCTTCTAACCCCTCTCTATCCCTTTCAATTGCGCTATAAGTTCCCTTGCTCTCATGAATGGACACTAAGCACGATTCTAAGGCGTCTCCACATAAATTTTCCTCAATGTGCTCTTCTAAGATCTCATCAATTAGACTCACCGCGTGAAGATCCTCTTCTTCCCTAGTATATTGGGCCATGTGGAAGATGTTAGTCTCTAAGGTCATGTTCCCAAAGGTGAGTTGCATTCGCCCATTTCGAGTATTGATGATTGCGTTAGCCGTATCTAAGAATGGGCGCCCAAGGATGATGGGAACATGATTTCTCGAGGTGAAGGAGGGCTCCGTGTCCCAAATAACAAAGTCTACCGGGAAGTAGAAAGTGTCAACTTGGAAGATCACGTCGTCGACTATGCCTCTTGGAATCTTCACTATCGCCCAAGTCAAGTTTCCTATAGATTGAGTAAGGGAGGATATTTACGCTTGCTCCCAAGTCAAGTAAGGCTTTTTAGATTTTATTCTCTCCAATGATGTAGGATATGGTGGGTGCTCCGGGATCTTTGAATTTAGGCGGGACATCATTTAGTAGAATGGAGCTCATGTTCTGGGCTAGAAAGAAATTCTTCTTTACCTTCATCTTAGTCTTTACCGTCAACAAATCTTTAATGACTTTGCCATAAGCTGGGATTTTCTTAATGGCATCGAGGAAAGGTAAATTCAGCTTTACTTGCTTAAGCACTTCTAGCACATCTTCACGTGGATTTCCTTTATGGGAGGGAATCAACCTTTGAGGAAACGGTGCCACGGAGGGAGGTTTCACAACTACCTCTAGCGCACTAGCATCTTCTTGGTCACTCTCATTTAAGGGGACATCTTCGACCTCTTTTGTGCCTGGCGAAATCTCCTTGTCTTTCATTGTGTCGTGTGGGGGAGGTGATAAATCAAACACTCTCCCACTAAGAAGAGTGGTCACAGCTTGACATTGCTCCTGATGTTCAGTAGAGGTGGAGCTAACACTAGTTTGACCATGGGGAGGTCTTTGGCCTTGGGCAGGAAACTTACCCTTCTCTTGAACACTCAATGAAGATTGTATTTTTGACAGATTCACATTTATGTCGCTAATTAGACGATCATATTTGGCATTGGTTGCGGTCTGGCTTGCAATGAATTGATTCATGGTATCCTCGAGAGTTCTCCGTTGTGGCGGGATATAATTTCCTTGAGGTGGTGGTGCTTGCACATGTCCTTGCATGTGTGGAGCTTGTGGAAAATGTTGTGGTGGAGGAGGGACAACATGCGAAGGAGGGTTCATTGCGGTATATTATTTCCCAAAGCTAAAACCGGGATGATTTTTCCATGAAGGGTTGTAGGAATTCCCGCGCGGGGCACCGAAATTAACCTTAAATCCTCCTATACCACTAACTTGCTCCTGAAGCATTACTTTGTAGGAGGGTATCGTCGGGCATTCCTCAGTTGAATGGACCACCTCACAAATAGCACACACCTTCTCGACGGGGTTCGATATGGATCCAGTTAGTCCTCTTCTACATATCCCTCGTAGGTCTCGCATCTTTTTCTCGTGTATATCAATCCGACTATCCGCTATAGAATTATTTTCTACATGATATAGGCCGGACGCTAGCGGAGTAGTAGTCACTTGATGATTTTGAGCATTAGGGTCAGAGGTATCCCAAGATTGGGTAGTCTCGGCGACATACCTCAAATGAAGCTCTGCATCTTGGGCGTCTAAATCGATAAAGGGACCACTTCCTATGGTTTCAACAAGTTTCTTGGAGTTGAGATTCAGCCCATTATAGAGAAAAGAGATGATTTGCGCTGCATCAAATCCGTGATGGGGACATGAAGTAACTAACTCATTCAAACGCTCATGACATCGATGAAATGGCTCATTTTTAAATTGTCTAAACGATTGAATTTGAGAATTTATGGAAATTGTTTGATGTGGCTGGAAGAATTTCTCGAGGAATCTCGATTGCAACTCGTTCCAAGATGGAATTGAGCTTGGAGGTAAAGACCATTGCCAAGTCTTAGCTTTATCTTTGAGCAAGAAGAGGAAAAATTTGAGGCGGATCACCTCTTGTGTGCAAGTTTGATCATTGAGAGTATCGCACACATCCTTAAATTCCCTAATGTGGAGATATGGCTTTTCAGAATCCATACCGTGGTAGTGCGGGAGCATCTGGATCATCCCATTTTTAAAACGGAATTGCCTAGCATTATACGGGAGTATAATGCATCCCAGAGTGATAGTGCACTCAGGATATAAGAATTCTCTCATCGGGCGGTATGGGGGCTCTTCCTCACCGGCGGGTGCACTGCTGTGTTGCGATAACACTTCCTCACTTATTGACTCGTTGCTCTCACTGGGTGTGCTCGGAGTGTGTCCTAAGAAGGAAAACAGAGTGTTATTGGAGATTGTGTATGACGGTGTGGGAGGTGGGATCCAGAACTGTGGGGCGTTTGGAGTGTGGGGACTATCGGTATTATACTCCAAAATTGGATTTTCGTGAATGTTGGTTGGAGTATTATGGGGTGTGGGAGTGGTTTCAGAATTTTTCATTAAAGCTTATGAGAGGTGATGGTGAATATTTTTGTGCTTTTTGAATTTTTTTATGTTTTTGGATTTTTTTGAAATTTTTGGTCAAAGCTTTGGATTGACTCGATCTAATCCTAAGTCTACCTAGTTCCCCGACAACGGCGCCAAAAACTTGACACGACTGGAAATGTGTCTCAGAAATGCGTTCACTCTAGGCTCAAGTGTAAGCCTGTCGCCTAAGTAATAATCCCAGTAAGTCGGGTATCGATCCTCAGGGAAAAAGGACAACAAAGTTGTGACGATGGGAAGAGACTGAGGGATCCTAACTTTGACTCTAACAGGAAAAGGAAAAATTGATTTGGTTTTGAGATTGATTACAACTAAATGCAATAATGAAATTATGAAGAAATGAAACTATACTAATCTACCGAAATTAAGAATGAATGATGATTTGAAACTTTTTGTTTTAAATGATGAGAGAAATAGGACGGGAATAAAATCCTCCAACCCTAGTGTAGTGCAATTATAATATTAATCATAAATTTATCTGATTGATCTGACCCGAAATTTAGTACTCCCAAGCATTATGTATACGAGGTTCAAGCCCGCGTCATACCTAATCTGAGGATGAGTAAATCAGTATTGCGGTAGTGACACTCAAATTGCACTCTAAATCATCACGAGTACCCAGAGGTAAACGAGATATAAAGATCTACAATTATTGTGTAACTACGCAATATGATCATAATCAATCACTAAATTCATCGGATTAATTTTATACACATGCACTAACGCATCAGGCTGGGTTCATGCATCCCGGCCTTTTAAACCTAGCCGGACATATTAAACTGAAGGATGCATGACATAGTAACGTTGCATGAGAAATAACTTATGATGACACAGATTGAAATACGTAGCTAAGTGTTATGAACGCAAAAATTTATTCAAATCACGCAGGAAAATTACCATGCAAGAACAATAGTCATAAAAATAAAACTTGGATTACAACTTGAAAACAAACCCGAGATTGTATTGATCTTGCAGCAATTAATTGAAGTTATGTTCCTAGATGTTCTTCTCTTTTTTTCTCTACCAAAAACTAAAAAAAACTCTTCAGACTTGTCGTTCCTAGGTCACTACCCACGTCCCTCACTGTTTTTGGAGGAGTTTTAACCTAATGGAATTCTTTGATCCAATCAGAATGAAGGAGAAAAATTCGCGCTTCAGGACCCTTGAACCGGTTCGCATGTTCCCCGAACCGGTTTTCCCCCAAAACCAGTTCGCGACTAGGTTCGAGAATTTTTGCTGGCTTGGGGTGCTTTTTCTTTCACTCAACACTTAGAATTTTTCTTGTTTTATTTCCTTTCTTCCTTGGATTTTTCTTCAACTGGTCATAACTCAACAACCGTAGCTCGGATTTGGGTTCCGTTTCTTCCAGTGTTCTCGTTGTTCTGAGATTTTCAACTTTTCGGTTGACTCCTCCTCCGGGATCTGGCTGTAGAATTACAAAAATGCCCTTAAACTTGCCTTCTTAGCCTTTCTTTCATCATTTTGCTTTTTCTTTTGTACCGCTTGCATAATTAACCTGTAAAATAAATAGGAGAAACACAAAACATGAAATACTTGCCAAAGAAGGTTAGTAGCATAAATGTGCCTTAAATCCATATCGATTGCACCCCTCAGGTTCACAAATGTACCGAAATTAGGGGAATAAATATACAATATTTATGCCCAATCAGGGTACCTCTCGATATCGTGTCTGACAGAGATAAAATATTTATATCTCGATTTTAGGAGAGTTTCCAGGAAGACATGGGTACGGAGTTACGGTTGAGTATAAAGTATCACTCAAAAACCGATGGAAAAATCGAGCAGACGAATCAGATGTTAGAGGACATGTTGCGTATGTGTATCCTCGATTTTGGCGGAGGTTGGGAGCAGTATCTCCCACTGGTGGAGTTTGCTTATAATAACTCCTACCACTTTACTATTGGAATGGATCCATTCGAGGCATTGTACGGTAGGCCTTGTCGTTCCCCAACATGTTGGTTAGAGGTGGGGGACAACAAACTATTTTTGCCTAAAGTGATTAAGGATTCTTCAACAAGGATATAGATGATACGGATTCGTATTCAAGTTGCTCAAGATCGACAGAAGAGTTACGCCAATGCCAAGAGGTTCTTCCAAGAGTTTAATGTGGGGGACCAAGTGTTAATCTGAGTGTCTCCTATGAAGGGGGTTATGCGATTTAGGGAAAAGGGGAAGTTTGTGCCTAGATATGTGGGTCCATTCCCTATTATCGAGCGAATTGGGACAGTTGCTTATAGACTTAGGTTACCGGAACACTTACATATGATCCACGACGTGTTCCATATTTCTTCGTTGAGGAGATACCTTCGAGATGAGTTGGATCATAGAGGATATTGATCTATAGCCTAATAGTTCCTATGATGAGGGACCGATTGCTATCTTAGACCGTAGCGAGAGGAAGTTGAGGTCGAAGGTAGTTCTGCTAGTACGTGTTCAGTGGCGACATCATAATGGCGAGGAGTCTACGTGGGAGCGCAAGTGTTATCTAGAGTTATTTTTCCAGGTATATCTTATTTTCAAATTTCGGGATGAAATTCTCTTATTAGGGGGAAAGTATGTAATACCCCATATTTTTATTGATTTTTATTTCTTGGGATTAAATGAATTGAATGGGAAAATTAATTTAAAATTAATCCGGATTTAAATACTAGAGGGACGAGATTTAGTATTTGATTATTGAATCTATTAAAATTGTGATGAGTTATAAATATGACAATTTCGAAAATTTAATTAGGATGCGCATCTCAGTCGTGTCAGGAACCAATTTAATGAATTTAAAAGTAAAGTATTTTTATATCATCCACATGGTCACTTTAAGTGCGCTAACGTGCTCATAAGGGACGAGATAGTCAGAAAACACTAGTTGGGGGTTTAGTTTGGGTCCCGAGGCATTTTAGGCTTAATCGGCAACCCGAGAGGATATTTTAGTCATTTTGACTTTTTGAGGAATAGTAACCCATGAATTTTAGAGTAATTATATGAGTCAACACTTAGGTCTCCTATGTTTTTCACAACTAAAAATCACAAACGTCCATTGAAGAGGACGAGAAGGATGTTCTAAAGAAGAACCACCACTTAGAAGCTTTTGCACCACCGTCACACCACTGCATAGATCGGGAAAAGAGGATTACTCCCATACCATCTGCTCGAAAGGATCATAATCTCTAATTCAAGGAAAGTGATTTATCTTTTAATGATTCAAGGCATATATTTTACAAGATAGTTTAGATTTGAAGACAAATTATGAATAATTGTAATGATGTCAAATTGGAGACTAAATTATTGATCTTGGATAGGTTTACATGGAGTGGATCTTCTGGATATATTAAATGAACGAATTTATAAACTAAGAGTTATTAAATCATGAAATTAAATTGAGATTTATGACGATTATTGAAGAGATATGGAGGAATTAGGGTTATAACAATATTCATGACTTTTGATCCAAGAAATCGATATTTTGTGATGGTTCGATGAATCTTGAATGTTAAAACTTGGGTTGATATGTTGGTTTAATGTTTAGTATACTTGTTTGGGAGTTTGGGACATTGTAATGGATAATTGGAAGTGTAAGATTAGGAAGCTCGTAACTGTTAAAGGAATTCTGGGCATATAACTACTCGATCGATCAATCGACCCAAGAATGTCGATCGATCGACTGTTCGATCGATCGACCAACTTCTTCAATCGATCGATCCCTCTTGAGATTGTGATATTTTTTTCCCTAAATAATTGACTGACTCCAAACCTTTAAAACCCTTTAGGGGTGATTTATTTAACATATTGGTACCTACGAAAGACCAGTAGGGATGTAATTGAAACCCGAAAGATATTAGGTTAGTTTGGGATTTAATGTTAAATTATGAATGTCCGACTATTGAGCTACATTTGGAAGCTATGAGAACTTGAAAGTAATTCACACAAACAAAAACTTAAGGTTAAAGACTGTATTAGGGGGACCTTAATTACTGAAATAATCTTACATATTAGAGGGAAACTTAGTAAACTTTTGGGTTAGGGGTAAGTACCTGGGATTACGTGGAATAAAAAGGATGATACTATAATGCGTATGATACTTATGATATATGGATGGGATACACCCATATTAATATGGTAATTACCAAATGTGTGATTACTTAGTAGATGTAATATTTTTGTGTATGACATACCTACCATACTTGCTATCACAGGAGGCTGATTTTAGAGAAAGGACCATCTTATCTTTGTGTGCCTTTGGGGGGATTAAGACTGGTACCTTAAGGACATAGGACTGTGGATGACTTATATGTGAGTTGATAAGTCAGCTGACTATGGGAGCGTAGGTATGTGCGTGACCCATAGGTAGGTGAACTATGTTCGCCTCCAATATGTGTGATTTTTATTGAAACAGTTCCTGAGCGATTCTAAACACGTGATCCTTATGTACGTGATGTACCAATATTCGATAGCAGAGGATGCGTGCACCACAGCTTATCCTAGGGGTGACATATATGTATGTATGTAATGAGACTGACTTATATATGTACTTGTGACTGGTTCACTATTACTTAGTAGATGCGAATGACTAAGAGATTCAATCGGATTAAGTATAATGTGAACTTAACTAATACTTAAGATAAGTAAATGAGATAATGAACGTGTGACTTACGAATATAATTTATTTGAATAATACAGGTGGCATCTAAAATAATACCGTCTTTATTAATATTAGAACAGACTAGTCGGGCGGTAGCATAACTAGCTGGAATTTAGAGGATGCAGTAGGCGTGCACAACAGTTAAGGGGTGAGGATCTCAAGTGAGGGCACGTGACTAACATGTTTAATATATGTGTTGCTTAATATTGTAATTTAAACACTTGTTGTTTTTAAAATATTTTCACCTCGGGCTCTGACCCGTTTGCTTCCAAATCTATTTATTTTTCTAAAATCAATTTAGGTGCCCAGCCACAGGGACGCCAAGCATAGGAGTTCCATTCCAATGACGTGATGTAGCTGCTGTGGAAGTTACATGACCTCATTACTAGACGCCTCCACATCTTTTTTTTCTTCTTTCAGAGTCATTTATTCTAGTTAGGGCCTGTTTCCCACTCTTATTCAGAGACAACAATTTTAGACCTTTATTTTATCTCATTTTTGAGATTTATTTATTCATTTAGATATTTGTATTGGGTTCATGTACATTGCTACTTTTATTGGAGAGTTTACTCCATACATTAGTTATTTCATTCAGTTGATTACCTTATGAGATTGTTCATGTGATTGTTGGATGATGATTTAAATTATTTAGTTGATGGTTAATTTAAAAATTAAAATTTGGCACATCACTATTTTATATATTAGGTGATTAGTAATTAATTAAATATTTTCGACAGTGATGCTATGAACTGAACCAACTTGAAATTTTGTATTAATATAAATAAAGGAGTAGATAACCGGTATTCAATTAGTTGGGATGTCACATTACCTCCCCATCGAAGTCACCAAATGTAAGAGAAAAGTCCTCTTAAAGCTAGGGTGCTATGATATGAACGAAGGTGTAACCTCTATTAAAATGGAAAGAGAAATGTGCTACCAACAATGATGAGATGAACTCAGATAAATAGGATCGAACTCTTTGTTTTGAAATCATAGAAGACATTAATGTATAACTCAAGGATAGGCAATAAATAACCTCTAAAGTAACTTAGTTAGAGGGAGAGAAAAGAAAGCACCCTTAGATACAACCTAAGCAGGTAGATCAAACATGAAGGTCCCACAAACAAAGGTCTTAGATCAATAAATACTTGGTTTTTGGTCAAAAAAACTTGGATAATGTGTGTTAATAGCAAGTGAATAAATGTTCTTGTTACATAATAAGTCTTTCTCCCTCAGTCTTAATCTCAAAAATAACAAAATGGCAGTGAAAATTGAATCCGCTCTCATGAGGTGGTTAAGGTGCCTATATAACTTTTCCCCACATCGCAATCTAAGGCCCAATAAATTTGAAAGACCACTCCTTTTAGCTTTATGTCACTAGAATTTAATGTGAGGATGTGCTAGCATGCCCCCTCGTTAGTGGCATTAAATGCTGATAGACAGTTTTTGGTGACCAACTATGTGTTAGGCAGCTACCATAACAATGGTAATCAACCAAACTGCTTGGCAGCCCCCAAACCAGCACAATGTAATCAAGTTTGGATTGGATAATATGTGACATCACTCAAGCTAGATGTTACTTTTGGTCAAAGATTGTTTAGCACTAGGACCAGTGGAGATGGAACTCATGGTTTCTCTGGATGTTCTCTCTCTAGTTATGATCCCTTGGTGTTTTACAGGTGTATCTAGAGTGGTTAAGTCAAGACTTAATGTCGCCTTGCTTCTCAATCCTCCAAAATAATTCCCTCGCAGGTTCCCACACTAAGGACATTCAATAGGGCATGAAAGCTCACCCAATCCTTACAAGACTTGGTCCCTCGCAAATATCGATTGACCTGACTCACATATTACAAAACAATACATAAATTCACAACATATCTTTATAAATACACAACTTAAACAAGTATAACCAAAAAATTAAGATCTCCCTCAAACAACTCCTTTGGGAAGTGTAAGGGAAAATAGTTTAACTTAGGCTTAATATTTGTTTTATATGCCACTATGGGACATTTGGCGTATCCCGTTACAAACGAAGACATGATGACACGATGAACTGAATCTCCAATATCTCTAAAGTTCAACACTTCTCCATATTTTGAAGGTATAAATCTTTTAGGATTTTAAATTTATTTACATTTATATGTACGAGTTTTTTTTATAAATGGATTTATAAAATTCGAGGCAGTTTTTTCTGAATTAAAAATTATTTTTTATGTACCTCGTTCAAATAAGATGTCAATCTCGTTCGAAAGAAATGGCGATATCCTTTGAACTCTAGTTTGATCATTTCATCGAATGAACATCCAATGAGGGTGTTCTGTTTGAAGCTAGTCAGAAGCTTATTCTAACAATATTGGAGTCTCATTTGAACGAACTCATTTTTTGTTCTAACGAGATGATATTCCCGTTCGAACGGCTTCCACTTTCGTTTGAACGAATTTTATCGCCTCAAGCTTTTTGTAGGACCTATAAATACTAGTTTCGAAAAGATTTTAAAAAAATCTTTTGAAAAAACACAAACTGCGTATCTATTACAAAAGTCCTCAATCCTTTTAGGTAAAAATACCCTTTTGATTCACAAAATAACCTCCCCAATATACTTTTGAATCCGTTTAAAACCATAAATAGTTTTATATTTGACATGTACTTGTGGAGAGAGATCCTTGCTACTCACCTTGTGACCTGAGCGATCACTGCTGAAAAGAAGGTTGATCGGTGGAAATCGAGAGTGGACCGCCACCTGTGGATTTCTCCAAATCTAAATAGTTTTCTTTAGAGAGTTTCGTAAGTAAATTATCTTCTAAATTTTCCAATGTGCAGAAATAAATATGTTTCCCCGAAAAGGGATTTTTCCTCATATCTCTTTGTGATTGTTTGTGTAGTTTGTTTTCTATGTTTGGAACGATCATCACATGCAAACTTAATTTAATAAAAGGTTAAAATTTGGTAAAACTTGGATATGTGTTTGGTGGAATTAAATTAAATAATTTATCTCATTAATATCGTGTGCACTCTCAAGTTGGAATAAGAGGTGGTTACATAAAAAAACTCTGTGATATTTTTTCGCAAAATGTTTTCTTAGATATCAATTTTTTCGAAAAATTATTGATCTTTAAAAGGCAGAATTTTAATGGATAATTTATATAATCGAATGCCCATTTATAATGGTTCCAACTATGCATATTTTAAAGCAGGTCAACCATTAAAACCATTTATGAACGTGTTCGGTTAGTTTGTGAAAGAGGGTGAACCCCAACCACTATAAACATTAATAATGTCGTTGGCCCTAAACCTGTCTCCTCATGGACAGATGACGAGTTTAAGTGGAGTAATTTTAACTCTCACGGACTGAGTGTCATCTTCTAAGAATTCCATCGTATCATGACGTGCACTATGTCTAAAGAAGCCTGGGATGACCTCTAGCCCACACGGATGGGAACCAATGTTGTAAAGACATCTAAGCTTCATAATTTGACAAGCCAATTTGAGACCATTACCATGCTAGAGTTCGACTCTTTTGATGAGTTTTATGAATCTTTTTGGGACATAGTTAATTCTAGTTTTAATTTGGGTGAGAAGATTCCTGAGATAATAGTTGTTAAGAAAATTTTGAGGTCGCTCCCTGCCTTGTTCATTTCTAAGGTCACTGTACTTAATTCATTTGGGATCCTAGACACTCGTAGGTTACAGGAACTTATAGGAGACCTCCAAGCATATGAGATTGATATGTTCCCTAAATATATTAAACCTAAGGACATAGTGGTTGCTTTAAAGACTTGAACCAAGAAAAAAAAGAAAAATTTTGTTAGTCAAAATCTAAGATTGATTTTGATTTTGATGACTTGGCCCTTTTTGCAAAAAAATAAAATAAAACATTTCTCAAATTTCCAAAGAAAAGATCTTTGAGAAAAATAAAAATAAGAATAAGGTCATGATCAGGGGTGAGAAAGAGGAATAAATAAGGTGTTATGAATGTGAGGGAAAGGGAATAAGACACATAAGTGTCCCACTAGGCTTAAGAGAAAGGGCAAGAATGTTGCAAATAAAGCCACTCTTAGCGATAGTGACGTCGAGTCAGTTAATTTAGGGGGAGAATCTCTACATGAATCTTGTGTTTGTTCATGGCTAGTCACGTTAGCACTTCTAGTTTGTCCCACACCGATGAGGACATGATGATGCTGGAAACAACACCACCAGATAAGGTGTTGTCAAGCTCAAGAAAGTGATAACAATGGCAGCTCAGGAGAATATATATATATATGTGTGTGTGTGTGTGTGTGTGTGTGTGTGTGTGTGTGTATAGAAGGAGGTGAGGAGAAGAGGATGAACACTTGCATATAAGTGGTTTAGCCAATTAGGCCTACGTCCACTGTGCAAGTGAGTGAATAAGGTCACCAGAATAAGGCACTAACGGCCATGGATACAATCTCTCAAGCTTTCTCTCTCTACTGTGTAAAATGACTGACTTTCAGCTAGGGTTGTAATTTTGGATCCCTTTAAAAGGTAGAGGATGACCTCTATATATAGTTCTTGGGGGGTGTAATGTGCCCCTCAAGCATACAATGAGCATGTGCATGAGCCCCGAGCCAGTATGAGAGTGACACCTGGTTGATCATAATTAAGTAATGATGACTTCAATATTCCCTCATGTGGAGGGAACAATTCGGTTATAGCAGATTTGTCCATGTGTTCCAAGTTGTACAAGAACGTGTAGAAGCTCGACTGTCCTTGGGTGATACCAACCTCGGCCTGGAAGAGTACGAGGTTGGTGAAGTCTTGAAACTGCCCCATCAGAGGTTATCCGCGATGATCTTGGCTCAGTAGGGGAGCTGAGGTAAGGCAGGTGGAGTTGTAATGTCGGACTGGGCCTATGTAATGGTGGAGTAATAAGAACGTCGGTCGATTTCCAGCCGATGCTGATTATGTTGATTGTGTCGTCCTTGCTTCCTCAGCTCACACCCAACCGAGGTTGATGTATGATGTAAGCGTGATGTCGACTCTGACTGACCTGATGGATTACTATATGTATGGATCATGAGGACCTCAGATGTTGCTTGGCTGTGAGGCAACTAGTAACGTCGACCATGGCCAACCTTGCTTAGGACGACACTGCTGGTCGTCAATCTAGGGCCCTTCTAACCTCGGCCATCTCCCTGGACGAGGTTGGTGTGTCTGAGCTGTTGGGTACATATAGGGCATATCAATCACCCCTAGACCTTAGTGACCTGCATGATCAGGTGTCTAAGAGGTATGTTTGTTCGAGGTTGGATTTCTTGATATGCCAATATTTTCTTGACAATTGTCAACTACTGAAGTGGATAGCGTGCCTGATAAGGGTGATGATGTTGGTTGTCTTTTGGGATCCCAAGGCAATGATGGGCCTTGGTAGACGCGCACTCACACTTAAGGGTTTAAAGCCCATTTTTCTTTTTTTTTTCTTCTTCCCGCCTTGGCTATCTTTGCAACTATCTCTTTCTTACTAGAGCTTGGTTGCTACATTTTCGGGGATCTCTGTGTTTCTTTAAATCTCCTTCGTTTCACAAGTCTTCAGGTATCATCTCCACCTTACTCAGTCATTTTTATCCCCTTTTATTCTTGTCTCTTCAATTTTCGGCGAGAGTTATGAATTTTTCGAAGATTTTCTTGAGTTTTTCGATAACTGTTCTTATATGTTCTTTATTGTTCTTGTTTTTTTTTTAAAATCCCAGTTTGATCCTTAGTCAAATTGCCAATCCTGTTTATTTAGGATTTAGAGTCCCAAATGTATGGTCTGTCTCATATGCTTAGGACCCTTTATCAACTCTTAGAGGAATTCCCCTCTCTTAGAGAGAAAACCTTGGATAAAATTATGCAAATAGAACGAGACCAAGAGGAAGCTCATAGGGCAGAGGCATTCCCTCTTAGGCCTATATTTCCACCACCTCTGAAAGTGGTATATCTTGAGTCATCTGTGCCTACAGAGGTCCCAGTAGAAGCCATTCCTATGTCTGAGTCTGAGTCGTCAACCTCAGACCCTATGTCTGTTGATTCTTTTGAAGATGCAATGGATTTCTCTGTCCGGATGGACCAAGCCCGTGATTAAGGTGAGGTTTCCAGCCATTCCTCATCTCACAAGAGTTCTAGCACCTTGCACTCTTCCTCCGACGTTGAAATTATAGGGCCTAGCGTGGTTGTTCCCCCAATCCTTGACGCTATTCCCTATTGGACGCCACAGGAGCTGAGTTTGCTCAGAGGTTCCCTAGTGGTGTTCCTTTGTCTGCTCAAGCAGACGTTGATCGGGATGAGGATGACGGTAACAAAAGCGATGTTGACAATTCTGAGGCGGCCAAGATAGAGAGCACTGTTAGTGAGATCGACCTTCTAGCCTTCAGATATCTATACTCTATAAGTCCCTCCATAAAACTTAGGAGAACTCTGAGGGACGAGAGGGCCTTCGACGGCCGAGATGGTGAGATCTGCCTATATGAGAAGATGTTTAAGTTAAGGTTCCATCTTCCCATTCACCCCATAATCAGGGCTATATTGTCTTACATTAACTTGGTTCTTTCTCAGTTATCACCCAATACCTGAAGGGTTATAATTTGAGCTATAGTCTTATGGAGGGCAGTCCATTATTCAGACCTTCCCGTCCAAGTCTTCATAGGGTGCTACATCCCCTTATCTGCCAAGAACCATTCGAGCTACTACCATTTCTTAGCTCGGAAGCCAAATAAGAAGATGTTGCAGGTTACCCAAACCTCGAACCACGATTGGAAACCTCGCTAATTCTTTATGTCAGGGCCATGGGAGTTGGGTCCCTGCGCACCCTCTTCATACTTAGAGCCGAGGATACCCCTGAGATGGGGAAAGTTAACAATGGCTGCTAGGGCCGACCCTGGGCTAAGCTAAAATAATCTTCAGAAGGTCAAAGACCTTCAGGATCAGGGAGAGCATGGTCTTCTAGTCAAGTGCGAGCATTTGATGACCCCCTATTATCTCTCTAAAATTAGACTTGGGGGGAGTCCTCTAATTGAGCTCCGTAAGTTGCTTTATTATTTCAACAAGTTATACCTCTGAATTTGTGATGTTTCTGATTTTCTAACTCAGAGCGCCCAAAAGGAATTTTTGACGACCTCTAGGAGATGGAAGCCCCTAGTCTCACGAAACTTGTAAAGAAGGCAGGTCTAAATGCGTTTCCTCCCCCTCCAACTACTTCAAGGGCTGAGACCTCCAAAAATTGGAAACCTGCCAACCCTGCCCCTAAGGATCAGAGGCAGAAGAAGAAAGCTTCACAAGGGGATCGTTCCATCCCCATTTCTTCTGAGGATGCATTAGTTGCTCATCTGGAGCAACTGAAGATATACTATAGTCTTATCGACCAAAGTATGAAGGCCCTGGTTGCTATCGGCTTGGCCATGACCGACTCTGGCAAGTGCTTCTGTCATTCTCTGGACAGGCCTCTGCTATTCGAGTTCGCCCTTCATCAATCTATTCAAGTAAGACTTTACTTTTATTCAATTAAGTGTAACCTCATCTTTGAATTATACCAAATCTTGAACTGACATCTCTGCAAATGTTCTATAGGGTCTCCTCACCATGCACCGTTTTATTGACTGGACTCTGAGAAAAATTCCTCTGATTGAGAAGGGCCAAGAGGCCGAAAAGATCGAGGTTGTTCTAAACGCTAAAGTAGAGCATATGAAGGCTTCCTTAGAGAAGTCTGAGGCTAGAGTTAAGCGGCTAGAAAAGGAGATGGACAAGATAAAGAAGGATAATAGCTCTGCCCTGAAGACTAAGGTTGATTCTCTCCAACACAAGGTCGATGTCTCTGTGAAGGCTTCCATCTTGCAGGACTACAAGGTGTCTGATGAATTTGTCAGCTTCGACTTCGAGTACCTCAAAAGGGGTGTTAAGGCCACTAGAAAATGGGCTACAATGAAGAAGAAAGAATCAGGGAGCCTGGCAGCCTCTAACTTCATTGGTCTAGGATACGTCGATCCTCGGTTCGCTCAGGCCTTATAAGAAGTCGAGGAGGAAGGAGGTGCAGCACCTGCCAAGACTGCTAGTCAGGAAGATACCAGGACTAAAAATGTTGGCCCACATGATGACGGGGTGGAGGTGACCAACCTCGGCCAGGGTGATGGGGGTTGGCTGCTAACCTTGAGACTGCAGACACTTGAATCCACTTTGTGAAGCTTTTGTAATTTTTAATTCTCAATTCAATCTGTAACCTTTGATGACAAATTCTGTTACCTTATGGCTTGTGGTTCTTATCTTTATGCTATATCAACCTCTGAAGAGGGCTTTATTTCTTTAGTTGCTAAATGTTCGAATGGTTTTCTGTGTCATGCAATGTGTTTGTGCTAAGACCTGAAGCCTCCATATAATATTGACCAAATTAATGAGGTTTAAGGTCTGAGGTCATCAACTAAGACACTACCCCCATAATATATTCACCAAATTAATGATGTTCAAGGTCTGAGTTCATCAACTAAGATGTTATCCTCATAATATATTAACCAAATTAATGATGTTCAAGGTCTGAGGTCATCTAAGTGTGATGTCTTGCCTTAGACCCTGTCACCAAATTATGATGTTTAAGGTCTGAGGTCATCAACCAAGACGTTACCCCCATAATATTTTCACCAAATTAATGATGTTTAAGGTCTGAGGTCATCCAAGTATGATGTCTTACCTCAGACCCTGTCACCAAATTATTATGTTTAAGGTCTGAGTTCATTAACTAAGATGTTACCCTCATAAAGTATTCACCAAGTTAATGATGTCTAAGGTCTGAGGTCATCAACTAAGATGTTACCCCCATAAAATATTCACCAAATTAATGACGTTCAAGGTCCGAGGTCATCGACTAAGATGTTATCCTCATAATATATTCACCAAATTAATGATGTTTAAGGTCTGAGGTCATCCAAATGTGATGTCTTGCCTCAGACCCTGTCACCAAATTATGATGTTTAAGGTCTGAGGTCATCCGAGTATGATGTCTTACCTCAGAACCTATCACCAAATTATGATGTTTAAGGTCTTAGGTCATCAACTAAGATGTTACCCCCCATAAAATATTCACCAAATTATGATGTTTAAGGTCTAAAGTCATCCAAGTATGAAGTCTTAGCTCAGACCCTATCACCAAATTATGATGTTTAAGGTCTGAGGTCATCAACTAAGACGTTACCCCCATAGTATATTCATCAAATTATGATGTTTAAGGTCTGAGGTCATCCAAGTATGATGTCTTACCTCAGACCCTGTCACCAAATTATGATGTTTAAGGTCTGAGGTCATCAACTAAGATGTTATCCTCATAATATATTGAACAAATTAATGATGTTTAAGGTCTGAGGTCATTCAAGTGTGATGTCTTACCTCAGACCCTGTCACCAAATTATGATGTTTAAGGTCTGAGGTCATCAACTAAGATGTTACCCTCATAAAGTTTGTCATTAGAGCGTAATAAACCAAGAATTGACACGAAAAATGATCTTCTCATTAATAATCTCTTCACAAGATGATACACTTTCATAGATAATCTTGCAACATCATATGTAATACATTTCTAAGGATTCGATAAAGGTTCCCCTTTAAGATTTTCTAGCCTGTAGGTCCCGGGTACAACCTCCTAAATCACTTTGAAAGGATCATGCCAGTTTGGGTGAAGTTTGTTTGCTTTCTGCAATATCTTCTTCAACACCAGATCTCCCACAGCTATGGGTCTTAATTTCACCCTTTGATTGTAGAACTTCACTATTCTCTGTTGGTAAGCTGCATGTCTGATCTCTGCGTCTTCCCTTCTCTCTTCAATCAGATCTAGGTAAAATCTTCTCTCCTCCCTATTTTTTTCAGGGTCATAGGTCTGAACCCTATGAGTGGAGAGCCCTACCTCAGTTGGTATGACAGCTTCAGAGACATGCACTGACATAAATGGGGTTTCCGTCGTTAGTGTCTTAGCCATTGTTCTATGGGCCCATAATATAACATAAATCGCTTTAGTCCATCTCCCTTTAGCTTCTTCTAACCTCTTCTTAATCCTTTTGAGGATAGTTCTGTTGGTGACTTCGGTCTGACCGTTTGCCTGAGGTCGGCCAAGAGAAGAGAAAAATTACTTTATCTCAACTCTTTCGCAATATTTTTCTAAGGAAGAATTCTTGAACTGGGTGCCATTGTCCTAGATGAGGGTGTTTGGGAGACCATGTCTACATATAATGTTCTTCCAGATAAATTAGAAGGTCTTCTACTCTGTAATTGTGATCATCGGCTCGACCTCTACCCATTTGGAGAGGTAGTCAATGGAAACTATCAAGAACTTATAGTTGTTCGCGGCTTTGGGTAAGGGACCTACCAAGTCAATTCCCCATACTGCGAATGGCCAAGGAAAACTTATTAACGTCATAGGCTGATGAGGTTGATGGGGGAATGGTGGAGAATCTTTGGCCAAATGTCTTCCCCCTATGTTACTGGAGCAAGAACCCTCCTGTACCTCATGTAAGACGCGAGGAACTTCTGTGGGATGGACACATCTGAGGAGAGGTAGTATAAATCCTTTTTTATATAGGACGTCTCCTACCATTGAGAACTTTGCAGCTCTGTACCTTAGTTTCCTCCTCTCTAGCTTTGATTCCGGAAGCTCTCCCTCTTTGATATATCTGATAATGGGATCCATACATGAGTCCCCTAAGTTCAAATTGAGGCAAGGGTTACCAACCTCTTATTCTTCAATGGTCTCCTTGGGTAGGATTTCGACTGGTACTGTCATTCTGATGTCTGTCCTTGTTGCCGAAGCCAACCTTATTAGTGCGTCTGCGTGGCTGTTGTTTTGTCGAGGTATTCTCTTCATCTTTACCTCTTCGAAACCTTCTAATACCACTTTTACCTTCTTCATGTATTTGGCCATCCTTTCGTCCTTGGCCTCATAAACCCCCAACACTTGGTTAACAACCAACCTTGAGTCACTGTGGAGCATGAGTCGTCTTATCCTAAGGGTCTTTGCCAAGGAGAGTCCTGCTATCATGGCCTCATATTCTGACTCATTGTTTGATGCCTTGAAGTTAAACCTTAGGGTGTATTCAACATTGGTACCATCCGGGGCTGAGATTATCAGCCCCTCCCCGCTTACACTTTCGTAAGAAGAGCCGTCAATAAAGAGGTTCCAGATGTCTTTATTTAATGAGAATCCCCCTTCTAACATGATTCCTTGCCTGAAGAGGTACTGATCTTCCTCATTCTCGGCTATTTCATTTTTAGCTCTATTGGAGCAACATCTTTCGGGTATTGGAAGACGTTGTTGTTCGATCCCTCTGCAGCCTCTAGGTTATTCTCAACCTCGTTCTCTTCCCATGTGAACTCAGCCACAAAATTTGCAAGTTCTTGCCCCTTAATGGCCACCCTAGTTTGATAAGTAAGGTCATACTCCCCCAACTCAATGTCCCATGTCATCACTCTACCTGACTTCTCGGGCTTGTGAAGGACCTGTCTTAGTGGGGAGTCAGTGAGGATGATCATAGAATGGGCCTGAAAGTAAGGCTTCATCTTCCTTGAAGCATGTATTAAGGCGTAGGCTAACTTCTCCATCCGAGGAGAATTCTTTTCAGACCCTTGAAGGGCCTTACTATTGAAGTATACAGGCCTTTGAACCCCCAACGTCTTCCCTTACTATGGATGAACTTATAGCTGATTCAGAGACTGCTAGATAAACATACGACTTCTCTCCTATTATGGGCCGAGATAAGGGCAAGGGAGACCCGAGGTAGGACTTGAGCTGGTTATAAGCCTCATCACACTCTTTGTCCCACTCGAAGGCCTTTTTAAGCACCTTAAAGAACGGAAGACACTTTTCCGTCGCTCTGGAAATAAATCTGTTGAGTGCAGCTACTCTTCCAGTGATCCTCTGAACGTCTTTGATACTCCTTGGCATCTTCATGTCAATCAAAGCCTTGATTTTATCAGGGTTTGCCTCTATTCCAAACTGATTCGCAATGAACCCGAGGAATTTCCCATCCTCTACCTCGAAGACACACTTTGCATGGTTGAGTTTCATTCTGTACAAGTCCACAGTATCAAAGATCTTTTCTAGGTCTACCATGTGAGTGCAGGCCTTTAAGATCTTCGTTATCAAATCGTCTACGTACACCTCCATAGTCTTGCCTATTTTATTTTCAAACATCTTATTCACAAGCCATTGGTATGTTTCCCCTATATTTTTTAAGTCGAAGGGCATAACCTTCTAGCAATGTGTCCCTTTGTCCGTGATGAAGGTTGTCTTCTTTAAGTCATTAGCATCCATGAAGATCTGGTTGTAGCCTAAATACGCGTCCGTGAATCTCTTAAGCTCATACCGTGTAGTGGCATCTACCATCTGATTGATCTGAGGTAAGGGATAAATGTATTTTGGGCAAGACTTGTTCAGGTCGGTGAAGTCTACGCACATCCTTCATTTCCCATTAGCTTTGGGCACTATAATTGCGTTTGATAACCACTCCGGATATATGACTTCCCTTATAAACTCAGCCTCTTCCAACTTTCCGACTTCTTCCCGGATGACGTCGTACTTCTCCCAAGAGTAAACTCTTCATCTCTGTTTGAGTGGCTTAGAATCCTTAGTCACGTTGAGTTTATGGCACACAACCTCAGGGTTGATGCCAGGCATGTCCGCGTGGCTCCAAGCTAAGACATTCTGCCTCTTCTTCAAGAAACATACCATCTCTTCCTTGATCTTCACTTTCAAAGCTTTGTCGACCTGAATGGTTTTTCCCGGTTCATCCTCATTGAGGATGATGGATTCTACCTCTTCCGTGGCCTCTCCTTTCTTCAATTTCATTTCATCTCTAGGGTCAAGTGTATCAATGTTATATGTGGTCGTTGATCTCTTATAGGCCTCTCTCTCTTTGATTGAGTTGAAGTAGCATTCCCACGCTATGGTCTGGTCACCCTGCACTTCCTCTACCCCATAGGGGGTCGGGAATTTTAGCATCTGATGGACTGTCAATGGCACGACCTCTAACTCCTTAAGGGTTACTCTTCCTATGATGAGGTTATAGGATGAGAAGACATTTTCATCCATAACAAAAAAAATTAATCTTCTGGGTTAACCTCTTAGGCCACTCATCGCTCATTCGCACGTCCATCTCATACATTCCTAATGGATGGACCTTCTTACCGCTGAAGCTCATTAACGGATAATGATAGGGTACCAGCCTAGCTCTCCTAAGGCTAAGGCTTTTGAAGCAGGGACAGAATATCACATCTGCTGAACTTCCTCCATCTATGAGGATTCTATGTACCTCGCATCCATGCACCCTTTTTGTGATTACTAAAGGGTCATCATGCGGAGATAGGATACCTTTGAAGTCAAGTCAGGAGAACCCAACTATAAGGTTGTCCATATCCACCTTCTTCTTGGTTTCGGAAGACGTCAGATTTATCACTTATGGTTTAGACACTGACTTGGCCTCTGCCACATGAAATTTTCTTTCAGACACTTCAGAACCACCTCCTGCGAGTCCTCCACATATGGTGTTGACACCAAAGGAGATCATACCTACCCTCTTCACCGGGGCATTATCATCTTTTGGTGGGAGGTCTGGATCATCCTTATCATCACCATCCGAGTCATCATCTCTTCTTGCTGGAGTATCGTCATGACATCTGTCATTTCTCTTCTTTTTAGGGTCATCTCTTCCCCTTTTAGGAGCCTTGCCATGAACGTACTTTCTCAACTTTCCTGATTTCAACATTTTTTGATCTCATCTTTTAAGGCGAAGCAATTGTCTGTAATATGGCCATGGTTTTGGTGGGAATCGCACCACAAGTTTTGGTTCCTCTTATGTGGAGGAGCATTCATCTTCTCTGGCCATCTTAGGGATCGGTCATTCTAAATCTCATTGAGGATGTGTTCGCAGCTTACAGTTAGAGGGATATAACGTGCAAATTTGTCATCAACTGACTTCTTCTTTTCGTCCTTCTTTCTTTGGGACTTACCACTCCTACCACCATTCTCATCCTCATATTTTGAAACCATGGCCTCTTCAGCATTCATGACCCTGCCCGTAGTTTATAACAGTTCTGCCATGGACTTGGGAGGCTCTTCCATAAGTTTCCACAATAACTTCCCCTTCTGAAGACCTCCTATGAGGGCGGTCATGGCTATATTCTCTTCGTAATCCTCAACCTTGAGTTTTTCTTTATTGAATCTAGAAATGTAGTCCCTTTGGTTCTCGTTCTTTCCATGCTTGACATACAATAGATGGGTAGTCTTATTCTGAGGTCTTACTCCAAAACAGAAGTTGTGAATGAACTGTTGAGCTAAACCCTTAAAGTTTTCTATTGAGTTCTTCAAAAGAGAGATAAAGCAGGTATCAAAGAGCCGGAGAAGGCCCGACATTTCATCTCATTTGGTATTAAGTAAATGTCCACCGCAGACTGGTACATCTCAATATGATGTGCAGGGTTGGGGCTACCGTCATACTTGGGAGATACCGTAGGTGGCTTGAACTTGGCAGGGGTAGGGAAGCTCACTATCTTAGCCACGAATGGAGAGCCTTCTGATAAACCTCTTTGTAGTGGGTCCCGACTTCTGATGAGGTATCATATCTTGTCCTCAAGACGTTAGAGGGAGTCATTCCATAGTCTTGTAACGTAGGCCGGGTCGAGTTTATCCCCATCCACCTCCAAGGGGTGGACCAAAGGTTCCCCAGCCATAGCATAATGTCGACTATTGACCTCTTCCTGGTCCCTTCCTCATCCTGTGTTACGTCGTCCTTGATGAGGCAGATATTGACCATCTCCCTTCTATGAGCCGGCTACATTTCTCGACATAGATAACCTCTGTTGCAGGTCATTTATGGAATCGAGCCTTTCAAAGCCCGACCCTCTTCTTAATTGACCAAAGCTGACCCTCTTTGCTGGGCTTCTTCACCTCTTCTGCCTCCACAACCTCGACTCTACTGAATAGGACGTACGGTGTTATTTGAAACCTTATACGGCTCCCAACAATCTTCTGGAGCATCTTATACATCCAAATCATCATACCTATCCTCAGGGTAAGGGTGTCCTTGCCTCCCCAGATGCAAATGTCTAGGGTCAGCAATCTCCCTCCTCCACTGAGGCTTAGGTTGGTCTTTTCGCGGTGCCTGGGGTGGTCCCCTGGCATCAGGATGAGGCTGAATAGCCTTCAGAGTGATCATCTCCGGTGAGACCCCAGGTGGTCTCATCATATTCTGACTGAGTTGTGAAAATTTCTCATTCATCTCTTGTTGCGTTGCATCCAAAGACTTCAAGGCTGCTGCCCCTTCCGCTATTTCGGACTAAGGTGGTGCCTGGCTGGAACTAGTCCCTCCGGCACCAGGCGGTGGAAGAGGTGGAGATAATTCCAGTGTCATGTGTTAATACTAAAGAGCTTGTAGGGTAAATGAGATTTGTACCTTAAACGACCTCTTTTAATGGTAAAATAACTCCACGCAAGGGGTGAGGCTTGGTTCACCACCAGAGCCTCCGGTGAGGTTACGCAGAAAATGAGGAAGGGATAGCTTCTCGTTCCCACAGACGACGCCAAAATGATGCTGCTGGAAACAACAGCACCAGATAAGGTGTTGTAAAGATCAAGCAAGTGATAACAATGGCAGCTCAGGAGAATATATATATATATATATATATATATATATATATATGTGTGTGTGTGTGTGTGTGTGTGTGTGTGTGTGTAGAAGGAGGTGAGGAGAAGAGGATGAACACTTGAGCATAAGTGGTTCAGCCAATTAGGCCTACGTCCACTGTGCAAGTAAGTGAATAAGGTCACCGGAATAAGGCACTAACGGCCATGGATACAATCTCTCAAGCTTTATCTCTCTACTGTGTAAAATGACAGAGTTTCAACTAGGGTTGTAATTTTGGATCCCTTTACAAGGTAGAGGATGACCTCTATATATAGTGCTTGGGGGGTGTAATGTGCCCCTCAAGCATACAATGAGCATGTGCATGAGCCCCGAGCCAATATGAGAGTGACACCTGGTTGATCTCAATTAAGTAATGATGACCTCAATATTCCCTCATGTGGAGGGAATAATTCGGTTATAATAGATTTGTCCACGTGTTCCAAATTGTACAAGAACGTGTAGAAGTTCGGTTGTCCTCGGGTGATACCAACCTCGGACTGGAAGAGCCGAGGTAAGGCAGGTGGAGTTGTAATGTCTTCCTGGGCCAAGGTAATGGTGGAGTAATAGGAACGTCGACCGATTTCCAGCCGAGGCGGATTATGATGATTGTGTAGTCCCTGCTTCCTTGGCTTACACCTAGGCGAGGTTGATATATGATGTAGGTATGATGTCGGCTTTGGCCGACCTGATGTATTACTATCTGCATGGATTATGAGGACCTCGGTTGTTTTCTGGCTGTGAGGCAACTAGTAATGTCGGCTATGGCCGACCTCTCTTAGGACGACACCGCTGGTCGTCAATCTAGGGCCCTTCTAACCTCGGCCATCTCCCTGGCCGAGGTTGGTGTCTTTGAGATGTTGGGTACATATAGGGCATATCAGGATATATCTAGACGTGAAATCCTCGATGATGTTTTGAGTCAATCTGGAGATAGTGAGAGTAAAAATGAGATTTTGAGTGAGGGAGAAGGTGGTCTTCAAATGGTGTTTAATGATCTTTACATCGAGACTTTGAAAACAAAAAAGGTTAATAAGGATTTATCGCCTAGGGTGTTAGCTTTGAAGAGATAGGTGAGAGTTTTAAGAGAGTGTGAGGCATCGGTGAGTCAACTCGAGAAGTTGAATATTTCTTTATGTGAGAAGTTGATTGTTTTAGGCCAGGAAAATACCGATTTGACCAAAACTGTGGATAGTCTTACGAGAGATCTTCCATCTTCATTGGATATTCATGAGAAACTTGAAGACCATGTTTCCCAAATCGAGAGTGATCTCGAATGTGCCCGAGAATTCAAGGTCACTTTAGAGGACACATTTAAGAAGGTTCGAAAGATATCCCTCGATACCGCTTTAGGTAACGTCGAGATGCAAATAATAGGTTATGACGGTGCATCCACTTTTCATGTCGCACCCGAGATGGTTCCCTAGTTAGTGTTGGATCCTTTTGGACCTCGATCTAACCCACCTAGGAGAGCTCATCCTAGACATTTTGAGAAAGGTGGACCCAAGCTCATGTGTGTATATTCCCATTGTAAAAAAAAAGAGGTCACTAGAGAGAGTACTGTTTTAAGCTAGGGAAAGTGTATTATAAGCATGTTCTCCAATTTTCTCCCACTCGAGTTCCCGCACACACTCCCACACATGTTACTCCACATGCTCCCCCACATCACTTGAGAGATTTTGAGTGTTTTTAAGAGCAAGTAGAGTGTATAGTCAAGATTTCACGAAATTTGATTGAGGAATTTCTTAGGATGTCATCTAATTTAGAGAGCTCCTGCGAGCCTAATGATTGAAGTTGAGACTTGTTTCTAGCATATGGTGATTTTCATGCTCATATCGTATATCCATATTGCTAGTGTGTACTATCGTTGTACTTATATTTTTCATTTTGATATTTTTCAAAAAATCCAAAAAGAGATGTTTTTCTTCAAAAATTTTGAAATATGCAAAAACATTTTCGATTTCTTTTAAGAAAAAGTTGAAAAACACAAAAAGATCTTTTTTGATAAAATTTAAAAAAAAAAGATAAAAAAGAGTTTTGTATTTTTTTTACACCTTATATGGTTGGACAATAATGATGTCAAATACTCAGAGTCACCCATTCATTCCATTTCCACGTGAATGTTTTGTAATGTCTTGAGATGTGACATCATTTCATATATGTGCTTTATAATGTGTAAAGTCATTAAAATATGATTTGATGATAACTTGCTATAGGTTTGACTCCCTGTCTCCTTTAATGCACATGAGCATGACATTATATGAGTATTGCACTTACCTATCATATGTCGATCATAGTGTTTCATCTCAATTTTACAATGTAGAGAACCAAATGCAAAAATCGAGATAACAAATTTGTGCTCGTAATAACCATTGCTCGGATTTAAATCATTTTTTGATAAAATTGTAATATATTTAGAAATAGAAAGGTTCTACGAAAGGCAAAGTATTTGCATGAAAAACCACAATTTGAGATGAAAAGAGACAAAAATATTAATGACACATAAAAACACCAGTGCCAAGCCAAATTTAGAACATTGATGCTTTGCTTCATATGAGCATTAATTTCATCAAAATAATTAAGAGTATTATTGTTTTATATAAGATTTTGAGGGAGTTAATTCGAAGATCACTGGGTTTGCCCAAAATATATAAATTATGGAAAAATTACATATTTTTGGGCGTCACTAGTGTGAAAATCACTTACGGTCTTGATTTGTTGATTAGGTTAAGCCGGGGATTTTGATATCATTCGTTAGTGGTTTCTCAATCCTTCGTGCACATGTGCTATGTTTGTATACATTGAATAACCTATGGAATATGATGATACCCCTACATTTTGTTTTCATGATTCAGGTATTTTTGTAATTCTCCATGGTGTGTTGTATTTGTATATTTTTATACTTGAAATTTTTTTGAAAATTTTCGAAAATAATTTGTGGTGACTTTGAGACTGTTATTGCATGTTTGTCATTTCTATATTTTTTTGATGTGATCTTATTCGTATCTGTGATGTTCTCTATATGTCATGTTTAGTTACTACTCCTTTGTCTATTTCGGACAAAAACGGGGAGAACAAATTAAGGGAGAGTTTAATTTTTTTAGATTTATGAGATTTTATTTATTTCAAACTCGAAGCATCACATGTACTTTATTTGTTGTGACACCCCGCCTAATTAAACCTTGGGTGATCAAGCCTTAATTTAATTTAAAATCGGTTTCTTAAATGGTTCATTCTTAGCATCACTGTCGAAAACCTTTTTAATTACTAGACACCTAAGTGAAATTAAGCTAGTGCAAAATTTTATTTTTACTAACAGATACATCTCATGCGGAACAATATAAATTAAGCAGTACTAAAACCAACCATCATAAATAACTGAATAAAATAAAGTCTTGATGAAAATCATGGCTGAAATAAAACCAAATCAAAATGCAACACAATAGAATAACTGCAAATGTAACGAGTGGACTACATGTCCCAAAATGAGAGTACTAAAACTGAGTTCCTATACTAGATCCGGAAGGATAAAGGAAACGTCTAATCATGCCTCGCAACACCCACCTATGTTGCAGCTCCGAAATCGTTGGAGTGAAGTCAAGCTTGGCATCCCTGTAGCTGGACACCTAAAAGGTTTTAAAAATATTTTATAGCAAGTGTTACTACACAAAACATTTTAAAAATATTTAACAAGTAATTCATCGCACTAAATATCAATTATTGATTACACATGTTAGGATCACGCACACTCTCTTAAGTCTCCTCACCTCTTATCTATCGTGCACACCTAATGTTCCTACCTATTCTCTCTACCCACTTTGACTAGGTCTCTAACGTCTACACACCCCAGTCACTTTAGCTCATCAGTATCGCCCATACCGTACGCTACATGCTAACCTTAATTTACATTAAGCATTAGTTAAGTTTTACTATAACCTTCCCATATCACCCATACAGTATGTTTCCGAACGTCTAGTAATTATCATTACCCTTACTTTATTATCAATACTTTAAAAATTAAGTTCTCACACTTAATCAAATCTTAGGTACACACTACCTACCTTTTCTACTAATCACACTCAAGTAGATTTTATATTTATTCTAGTTGCACACTTATATGTTCCAGCCACCCTTACTCATAAGTAGGTTATACAATCTTAGTTATGCACTAATAATTCTCACTACTATTATGCCTGAGTATATTGAAAACAATATTTAGGTATGCCCCACCTAATCTTACTACTATCAGACATAAGTAGATTATTCAGACGGTATATCTTCCATACACACATATACCCAATACAGCATACCCTATCATCGGTCCTATTTCACACATTAAGGATAAATGGTTCTGAATTACTCCTCGAACCTGGCTCAGAATGTCTACTCGAGAAATGTTTGAAATGTCTCCTCGCACATAGTTCGGAATGTCCCCTCAAATCTGGCTCGAAATATCTCATCGAGCATAGATCGGAATGTCTCAACGAACTTATAAATCCTATCACAAGGAAACATACAATAGGCATTCACAACCCAAGTAATACTATAGAACAATAGGTATTCACACAACCAAATTATTCCTGTGTTTACATAGTAGTTTTCTCTCGTATACTTATCGTACTTATTAATCAACGATTTATCTCACTATCGTACATATTAGAGTATTCGCACAACTCTAAGATCTCTCGATACCTTTTTATTTATAACAGTAGTTAAACTATATCTATCCTACTGATATACACCTTATATTGATGTGACTCTCCCCGCAACTCAATTCTCACATTTCCAATGAGCGACTTGATCGATTTATCCCCGTCGGTTCATATTCCAAGCCTTCACTCAACGGCTATAATGGACCTTAGTTATACTCCCGACTGGACTTTATCAATTCGCTAATAGGTATAATAACATCTCTAAAATTTTCCTTCATCGTTGGAATTCAAAGAAAACTTAATCAACACAAATAGCCCGAAATAAACTTTGGTTGATCAATCGACCAAAGTCTTCGATCGATTGACTCCATTGATCGATCGACATTCTTGAGTCGATCGATCGATCGAATAGGTGCAGGTCGTCTTCTTCCTTATTTCACCATGTCTATCCGATCCCACACTCCATTACACCTTATGAAAGTTCTTCCCAACATCACCAATCATCTTATAAATGTTTAGGGATCATTCTCAACGTAAATATATCATCAAATCCTCACTAAATCCATCTACGAACTATACCAATCTAACTTTTCTCAAAATCCTAGATAATTTAGTTCTTCATGGTTATACATCATGAACCCTGATTTAGATTCGTAATTAGCAATGTAAATTTATTTATTATTATTCCTCTACAAATGTAAATGCCAACTACATACTCCAATATGTAATCAATCCATTATGTTTCTCCAAGAACATTCAATAAAAACAATTTATTTAAAAAGCCATACACATGGGTATTATAACTTCATAAAATTTGCAATAAACTTCCCTTATGTACAGTAGGTCTGATTTCGTGATGGTTGTTGGTGATGGATGATCTTTCTCCTTCAATCTTTCTTCCCAATGAGTTTATGGTGAAAATCTCCTTTGAATCCTTCCCACTTCTTCCTTTTTGCCTTGGAATTGTGTTCTCTCTTCTCTCTAGTGGCTATGGTGTGGTTTTGCTTCTCTCTAAGCCTCTAACTCTTATAATCTGACTTAGAGTTATAAAATTCGTGGGTCTCCTCACCTTAAAATGAAAAAGGCCAGAATGCCCTCGTATGGGCCCGGTTTAGCCCAAAAATGTCCCAGCACTCAACTAGTACCCCGGGTATACTATTTTGACTAATTCGACCATTTCGAAATCATCTGTGAGCTCTAAATTATCATTTGAGTCACTAAAAAATCATTTCATTCCCACCTTGAATTACGACACTCGTATGGTTAAACATTAAACCAAATTAATTAAATTTAAATCACCAACTTAAATAATTTCTAAATCTCCAATTTTAATTAACTTCTATATCCCCAAAAAGCACGAGGTGTTACCTACTTCTCCCCTTACAACGGAATTTCATCCTCAAAATTCGGATGAAATTCTCCCTCCAAGCTTTCTACTCTGCCTTAACCCTTTACTCTTAAGGCCACTACGTATTTATTTATGTCCTCCCTAATCGCGGATAATATTATAATTATTTAACTACCTAGGACGCCCATACACCCTATACTCGTGCTTAACTGCACAAAAATCACCTGACTATACTAGCCATGAATCGAAATATAACTTCTAACCCATAGTCATATCACATATATGAATAATAACCGGGGTACCCAACCCGTGTACTAATGACCAAACATTTCCCCACTTCCAACATTGCGCTATGTTTCATACGTGGGATGTCTCGCAAAGTGAAATCCAAACAAGGAACCCCCCGATATACTACTACCTAAAATTGTCGGTCGTTGGGATCTGTTAGTCCCTTAATTCATAATACATACCCCCAAATACCTGCCTCTTAATACAAAGGCACATAATACCACTCTTATGTTACAAGAGACAACATAAGATACCGCGCCCTTACGATTATTAGTTCCTGCATAAAATAAACCCCGAGATATCTCTCCTCACTCGAAAATAATCCTGACTGCCCTGAATCACCTCAGTAGATATCCCTATTTCACGGGATAAGATATAACTATATAATCACATATTCGTATTAGTCAATTATGCTACACATAATAACATGTATACACACATACCTAGGTCAAAACCTCTTTCAGATGTTACCTATTAAAATACATCTTCTACTGGAACAGCGGACCCAAAATCTTGCTATAACTACCAGTATAACCTAAACCATTGCTAACCAGTCCAAAACTCAGCGAGTAGTCTACTCAATTCTCATAATTCTTGAAGGTAGTAGACTACCACATCATGCAACCACCCTTGGTGTACGCCTCCATTCTTTCTCATCCGACACAAAAGTTTTCGCTACCCTCCGGGAACTAATCGTGTATGTACCCAGTAAGGTTACTACTATTACCGCACTCACTAATTCTGACTCTCTCACGAGTTGGAGTGTTAAAAGTCTCATTTAATAAGTATCCAAATCACTTAAAACTTTCCATACTCATATGGATAACATAAAAGAAATTACTCCACATTCTAGTCTATCATCCTGACGCAAGATTTAATCTCCCAAATATAATATTGACTCCTCTTCAGATTGAATACCTTAATGTGTCACAATTCACTAGTGACTCCTCACACACAAGGGGACTTCCGGGCATCTCTAATATGCCAACGGCTCATGCAAAACTAGCCCTAATAAAAACTCTGAAGGCCCAGTATCAAATAAAATCCAACTCTTAAGCGAGTAAATAGAAAATGTACCCTCTATCGCGGGAGGTTCCTATGGAGATAGAGGTATCGGTACTTACCAGACGTTATACACACGCCCATAGTGCATCTGGCCCTGCTGCTGTGGGGCCGGTGCTGGAGCTATCAAAGCCCGATGTTCCTGCTGGGCGTCCTACTGCTGAACCCCATCCTGCTATGGGCATTGTCTCTGTCTGTGACCCTGCTGGCCACATCTAAAACACTGTCCCAAAAATGGTCTCCTCTCGCCTTGCTGTCCTTGCCTAACCCCTTCCAGGCTGGTAACTTCTAGACCTAAACCTCTTGGCAAAGTTCCCTTATCGAGAATTCTGCCCCTGTTAACTACCAGACTGCTATTGCGGTGCTTCACCAGTACTACCCTCATTGGCCTTATTCAACTGGTTTAGCTCCCCTCTCTTACTCCCCTTCGTATGGAAGCGATGATCCTGCCAGTGTAGTAAGGCTGCATGAATGACATCAGTGTATGTCACCAGTGCAGGGTTACCTATCAAATGCGGCCTAATCCTCCAGGACAACCCCCCCATGAACTTTGCTTTCTTCCTTTGTTCATTGCTTACCTCATCCAGCATAAAATTAGCCAGGCGGGTGAATTCTTCCTCGTAGTCTGCTATCGAACGGTCACTTTGACCTATTTCATTAAATTTTTTCTTCATCTCTGACTCTAGTGCCGGTGAAAAGTACTTGCGGTCAAACCACACCCAGAACTTAGAAATTGTCATTAGAAATCTCTCATCAGTAGTGGTCACCGACTCCACCACTGTAGTGCTGCCCCAGCTAATCTGAAGGTAGCTAACATCTTCTTCTTAACTTTGATACAATCCAACATGCGTAGGTGGCGCTGAATGTTTCTCTTCCATTGGCATGCCGTCACTACATCCGTGCCTCCCTGGAACTCTGGAGGGTGAACTTTCTGAAAGATTTATCTAATGTTGTGCCAAGTGGGATGCCCTAGATAGGCCTGAATAACTAGAACCGCGGGCTGCTAATCCAGGGGCTAAGGGAAATGGGTTTCCATGGCCCTTATAGTTGTCTCCACGGCCTGTGACACTATAACCACCATCTGAGTAGCGAAAATCATCTCGGGTGGTGGGGGTGGGGGTCCCTTTTGGTCCTAAGGGCCCTCCCTATCCTCATCTTTGGCTTCTTCCCTCTCAGCTCGCTCCCTCCTTGGCGGCATTATGAAGTAAAATTCAAGTTTGTATAAGTACACAGTTTATACAAAATTATAATAGCAGAAGAGCATTATTGCAAGCCCGCAAAGATAATTCAACAGTCCTATGAATACGGCTCTATATTAATATAACGATACGCTCAAATCATAGTAAGCCACACAGATCATAAGGACACTAGAACCTGATGCTCTGATACCATCCGTTACACCCCGCCTAATTAAACCTTTGGTGATCAAGCCTTAATTTAATTTAAAATCGGTTTCTTAAATTGTTCATTCTTAGCATCACTGTCGAAAACCTTTTTAATTACTAGACTCCTAAGTGAAATTAAGCTAGTGCCAAATTTTATTTTTACTAACAGATACATCTCATGCGGAACAATATAAATTAAGCAGTACTAAAACCAACCATCATAAATAACTGAATAAAATAAAGTCTTGATGAAAATCATGGCTGAAATAAAACCAAATCAAAATGCAACACAATAGAATAACTGCAAATGTAACGAGTGGACTACATGTCCCAAAATGAGAGTACTAAAACTGAGTTCCTATACTAGATCCGGAAGGATAAAGGAAACGTCTAATCATGCCTCGCAACACCCACCTATGTTGCAGCTCCGAAATCGTTGGAGTGAAGTCAAGCTTGGCATCCCTGTAGCTGGACACCTAAAAGGTTTTAAAAATATTTTATAGCAAGTGTTACTACACAAAACATTTTAAAAATATTTAACAAGTAATTCATCGCACTAAATATCAATTATTGATTACACATGTTAGGATCACGCACACTCTCTTAAGTCTCCTCACCTCTTATCTATCGTGCACACCTAATGTTCCTACCTATTCTCTCTACCCACTTTGACTAGGTCTCTAACGTCTACACACCCCAGTCACTTTAGCTCATCAGTATCGCCCATACCGTACGCTACATGCTAACCTTAATTTACATTAAGCATTAGTTAAGTTTTACTATAACCTTCCCATATCACCCATACAGTATGTTTCCGAACGTCTAGTAATTATCATTACCCTTACTTTATTATCAATACTTTAAAAATTAAGTTCTCACACTTAATCAAATCTTAGGTACACACTACCTACCTTTTCTACTAATCACACTCAAGTAGATTTTATATTTATTCTAGTTGCACACTTATATGTTCCAGCCACCCTTACTCATAAGTAGGTTATACAATCTTAGTTATGCACTAATAATTCTCACTACTATTATGCCTGAGTATATTGAAAACAATATTTAGGTATGCCCCACCTAATCTTACTACTATCAGACATAAGTAGATTATTCAGACGGTATATCTTCCATACACACATATACCCAATACAGCATACCCTATCATCGGTCCTATTTCACACATTAAGGATAAATGGTTCTGAATTACTCCTCGAACCTGGCTCAGAATGTCTACTCGAGAAATGTTTGAAATGTCTCCTCGCACATAGTTCGGAATGTCCCCTCAAATCTGGCTCGAAATATCTCATCGAGCATAGATCGGAATGTCTCAACGAACTTATAAATCCTATCACAAGGAAACATACAATAGGCATTCACAACCCAAGTAATACTATAGAACAATAGGTATTCACACAACCAAATTATTCCTGTGTTTACATAGTAGTTTTCTCTCGTATACTTATCGTACTTATTAATCAACGATTTATCTCACTATCGTACATATTAGAGTATTCGCACAACTCTAAGATCTCTCGATACCTTTTTATTTATAACAGTAGTTAAACTATATCTATCCTACTGATATACACCTTATATTGATGTGACTCTCCCCGCAACTCAATTCTCACATTTCCAATGAGCGACTTGATCGATTTATCCCCGTCGGTTCATATTCCAAGCCTTCACTCAACGGCTATAATGGACCTTAGTTATACTCCCGACTGGACTTTATCAATTCGCTAATAGGTATAATAACATCTCTAAAATTTTCCTTCATCGTTGGAATTCAAAGAAAACTTAATCAACACAAATAGCCCGAAATAAACTTTGGTTGATCAATCGACCAAAGTCTTCGATCGATTGACTCCATTGATCGATCGACATTCTTGAGTCGATCGATCGATCGAATAGGTGCAGGTCGTCTTCTTCCTTATTTCACCATGTCTATCCGATCCCACACTCCATTACACCTTATGAAAGTTCTTCCCAACATCACCAATCATCTTATAAATGTTTAGGGATCATTCTCAACGTAAATATATCATCAAATCCTCACTAAATCCATCTACGAACTATACCAATCTAACTTTTCTCAAAATCCTAGATAATTTAGTTCTTCATGGTTATACATCATGAACCCTGATTTAGATTCGTAATTAGCAATGTAAATTTATTTATTATTATTCCTCTACAAATGTAAATGCCAACTACATACTCCAATATGTAATCAATCCATTATGTTTCTCCAAGAACATTCAATAAAAACAATTTATTTAAAAAGCCATACACATGGGTATTATAACTTGATAAAATTTGCAATAAACTTCCCTTATGTACAGTAGGTCTGATTTCGTGATGGTTGTTGGTGATGGATGATCTTTCTCCTTCAATCTTTCTTCCCAATGAGTTTATGGTGAAAATCTCCTTTGAATCCTTCCCACTTCTTCCTTTTTGCCTTGGAATTGTGTTCTCTCTTCTCTCTAGTGGCTATGGTGTGGTTTTGCTTCTCTCTAAGCCTCTAACTCTTATAATCTGACTTAGAGTTATAAAATTCGTGGGTCTCCTCACCTTAAAATGAAAAAGGCCAGAATGCCCTCGTATGGGCCCGGTTTAACCCAAAAATGTCCCAGCACTCAACTAGTACCCCGGGTATACTATTTTGACTAATTCGACCATTTCGAAATCATCTGTGAGCTCTAAATTATCATTCGAGTCACTAAAAAATCATTTCATTCCCACCTTGAATTACGACACTCGTATGGTTAAACCTTAAACCAAATTAATTAAATTTAAATCACCAACTTAAATAATTTCTAAATCTCCAATTTTAATTAACTTCTATATCCCCAAAAAGCACGAGGTGTTACCTACTTCTCCCCTTACAACGGAATTTCATCCTCAAAATTCGGATGAAATTCTCCCTCCAAGCTTTCTACTCTGCCTTAACCCTTTACTCTTAAGGCCACTACGTATTTATTTATGTCCTCCCTAATCGCGGATAATATTATAATTATTTAACTACCTAGGATGCCCATACACCCTATACTCGTGCTTAACTGCACAAAAATCACCTGACTATACTAGCCATGAATCAGAATATAACTTCTAACCCATAGTCATATCACATATATGAATAATAACCGGGGTACCCAACCCGTGTACTAATGACCAAACATTTCCCCACTTCCAACATTGCGCTATGTTTCATACGTGGGATGTCTCGCAAAGTGAAATCCAAACAAGGAACCCCCCGATATACTACTACCTAAAATTGTCGGTCGTTGGGATCTGTTAGTCCCTTAATTCATAATACATACCCCCAAATACCTGCCTCTTAATACAAAGGCACATAATACCACTCTTATGTTACAAGAGACAACATAAGATACCGCGCCCTTACGATTATTAGTTCCTGCATAAAATAAACCCCGAGATATCTCTCCTCACTCGAAAATAATCCTGACTGCCCTGAATCACCTCAGTAGATATCCCTATTTCACGGGATAAGATATAACTATATAATCACATATTCGTATTAGTCAATTATGCTACACATAATAACATGTATACACACATACCTAGGTCAAAACCTCTTTCAGATGTTACCTATTAAAATACATCTTATGCTGGAACAGCGGACCCAAAATCTTGCTATAACTACCAGTATAACCTAAACCATTGCTAACCGGTCCAAAACTCAGCGAGTAGTCTACTCAATTCTCATAATTCTTGAAGGTAGTAGACTACCACATCATGCAACCACCCTTGGTGTACGCCTCCATTCTTTCTCATCCGACACAAAAGTTTTCGCTACCCTCCGGGAACTAATCGTGTATGTACCCAGTAAGGTTACTACTATTACCGCACTCACTAATTCTGACTCTCTCACGAGTTGGAGTGTTAAAAGTCTCATTTAATAAGTATCCAAATCACTTAAAACTTTCCATACTCATATGGATAACATAAAAGAAATTACTCCACATTCTAGTCTATCATCCTGACGCAAGATTTAATCTCCCAAATATAATATTGACTCCTCTTCAGATTGAATACCTTAATGTGTCACAATTCACTAGTGACTCCTCACACACAAGGGGACTTCCGGGCATCTCTAATATGCCAACGGCTCATGCAAAACTAGCCCTAATAAAAACTCTGAAGGCCCAGTATCAAATAAAATCCAACTCTTAAGCGAGTAAATAGAAAATGTACCCTCTATCGCGGGAGGTTCCTATGGAGATAGAGGTATCGGTACTTACCAGACGTTATACACACGCCCATAGTGCATCTGGCCCTGCTGCTGTGGGGCCGGTGCTGGAGCTATCAAAGCCCGATGTTCCTGCTGGGCGTCCTACTGCTGAACCCCATCCTGCTATGGGCATTGTCTCTGTCTGTGACCCTGCTGGCCACATCTAAAACACTGTCCCAAAAATGGTCTCCTCTCGCCTTGTTGTCCTTGCCTAACCCCTTCCAGGCTGGTAACTTCTAGACCTAAACCTCTTGGCAAAGTTCCCTTATCGAGAATTCTGCCCCTGTTAACTACCAGACTGCTGTTGCGGTGCTTCACCAGTACTACCCTCATTGGCCTTATTCAACTTGTTTAGCTCCCCTCTCTTACTCCCCTTCGTATGGAAGCGATGATCCTGCCAGTGTAGTAAGGCTGCATGAATGACATCAGTGTATGTCACTAGTGCAGGGTTACCTATCAAATGCGGCCTAATCCTCCAGGACAACCCCCCCATGAACTTTGCTTTCTTCCTTTGTTCATTGCTTACCTCATCCAGCATAAAATTAGCCAGGCGGGTGAATTCTTCCTCGTAGTCTGCTATCGAACGGTCACTTTGACCTATTTCATTAAATTTTTTCTTCATCTCTGACTCTAGTGCCGGTGAAAAGTACTTGCGGTCAAACCACACCCAGAACTTAGAAATTGTCATTAGAAATCTCTCATCAGTAGTGGTCACCGACTCCACCACTGTAGTGCTGCCCCAGCTAATCTGAAGGTAGCTAACATCTTCTTCTTAACTTTGATACAATCCAACATGCGTAGGTGGCGCTGAATGTTTCTCTTCCATTGGCATGCCGTCACTACATCCGTGCCTCCCTGGAACTCTGGAGGGTGAACTTTCTGAAAGATTTATCTAATGTTGTGCCAAGTGGGATGCCCTAGATAGGCCTGAATAACTAGAACTGCGGGCTGCTAATCCAGGGGCTAAGGGAAATGGGTTTCCATGGCCCTTATAGTTGTCTCCACGGCCTGTGACACTATAACCACCATCTGAGTAGCGAAAATCATCTCGGGTGGTGGGGGTGGGGGTCCCTTTTGGTCCTAAGGGCCCTCCCTAGCCTCATCTTTGGCTTCTTCCCTCTCAGCTCGCTCCCTCCTTGGCGGCATTATGAAGTAAAATTCAAGTTTGTATAAGTACACAGTTTATACAAAATTATAATAGCAGAAGAGCGTTATTGCAAGCCCGCAAAGATAATTCAACAGTCCTATGAATACGGCTCTATATTAATATAACGATACGCTCAAATCATAGTAAGCCGCACAGATCATAAGGACACTAGAACCTGATGCTCTGATACCATCCGTTACACCCCGCCTAATTAAACCTTTGGTGATCAAGCCTTAATTTAATTTAAAATCGGTTTCTTAAATTGTTCATTCTTAGCATCACTGTCGAAAACCTTTTTAATTACTAGACTCCTAAGTGAAATTAAGCTAGTGCCAAATTTTATTTTTACTAACAGATACATCTCATGCGGAACAATATAAATTAAGTAGTACTAAAACCAACCATCATAAATAACTGAATAAAATAAAGTCTTGCCGAAAATCATGGCTGAAATAAAACCAAATCAAAATGCAACACAACAGAATAACTGCAAATGTAACGAGTGGACTACATGTCCCAAAATGAGAGTACTAAAACTGAGTTCCTATACTAGATCCGGAAGGATAAAGGAAACGTCTAATCATGCCTTGCAACACCCACCTATGTTGCAGCTCCGAAATCGTTGGAGTGAAGTCAAGCTTGGCATCCCTGTAGCTGGACACCTAAAAGATTTTAAAAATATTTTATAGCAAGTGTTACTACACAAAACATTTTAAAAATATTTAACAAGTAATTCATCGCACTAAATATCAATTATTGATTACACATGTTAGGATCACGCACACTCTCTTAAGTCTCCTCACCTCTTATCTATCGTGCACACCTAATGTTCCTACCTATTCTCTCTACCCACTTTGACTAGGTCTCTAACGTCTACACACCCCAGTCACTTTAGCTCATCAGTATCGCCCATACCGTACGCTACATGCTAACCTTAATTTACATTAAGCATTAGTTAAGTTTTACTATAACCTTCCCATATCACCCATACAGTATGTTTCCGAACGTCTAGTAATTATCATTACCCTTACTTTATTATCAATACTTTAAAAATTAAGTTCTCAGACTTAATCAAATCTTAGGTACACACTACCTACCTTTTCTACTAATCACACTCAAGTAGATTTTATATTTATTCTAGTTGCACACTTATATGTTCCAGCCACCCTTACTCATAAGTAGGTTATACAATCTTAGTTATGCACTAATAATTCTCACTACTATTATGCCTGAGTATATTGAAAACAATATTTAGGTATGCCCCACCTAATCTTACTACTATCAGACATAAGTAGATTATTCAGACGGTATATCTTCCATACACACATATACCCAATACAGCATACCCTATCATCGGTCCTATTTCACACATTAAGGACAAATGGTTCTGAATTACTCCTCGAACCTGGCTCAGAATGTCTACTCGAGAAATGTTTGAAATGTCTCCTCGCACATAGTTCGGAATGTCCCCTCGAATCTGGCTCGAAATATCTCATCGAGCATAGATCGGAATGTCTCAACGAACTTATAAATCCTATCACAAGGAAACATACAATAGGCATTCACAACCCAAGTAATACTATAGAACAATAGGTATTCACACAACCAAATTATTCCTGTGTTTACATAGTAGTTTTCTCTCGTATACTTATCGTACTTATTAATCAATGATTTATCTCACTATCGTACATATTAGAGTATTCGCACAACTCTAAGATCTCTCGATACCTTTTTATTTATAACAGTAGTTAAACTATATCTATCCTACTGATATACACCTTATATTGATGTGACTCTCCCCGCAACTCAATTCTCACATTTCCAATGAGCGACTTGATCGATTTATCCCCGTCGGTTCATATTCCAAGCCTTCACTCAACGGCTATAATGGACCTTAGTTATACTCCCGACTGGACTTTATCAATTCGCTAATAGGTATAATAACGTCTCTAAAATTTTCCTTCATCGTTGGAATTCAAAGAAAACTTAATCAACACAAATAGCCCGAAATAAACTTTGGTTGATCAATCGACCAAAGTCTTCGATCGATTGACTCCATTGATCGATCGACATTCTTGAGTCGATCGATCGATCGAATAGGTGCAGGTCGTCTTCTTCCTTATTTCACCATGTCTATCCGATCCCACACTCCATTACACCTTATGAAAGTTCTTCCCAACATCACCAATCATCTTATAAATGTTTAGGGATCATTCTCAACGTAAATATATCATCAAATCCTCACTAAATCCATCTACGAACTATACCAATCTAACTTTTCTCAAAATCCTAGATAATTTAGTTCTTCATGGTTATACATCATGAACCCTGATTTAGATTCGTAATTAGCAATGTAAATTTATTTATTATTATTCCTCTACAAATGTAAATGCCAACTACATACTCCAATATGTAATCAATCCATTATGTTTCTCCAAGAACATTCAATAAAAACAATTTATTTAAAAAGCCATACACATGGGTATTATAACTTCATAAAATTTGCAATAAACTTCCCTTATGTACAGTAGGTCTGATTTCGTGATGGTTGTTGGTGATGGATGATCTTTCTCCTTCAATCTTTCTTCCCAATGAGTTTATGGTGAAAATCTCCTTTGAATCCTTCCCACTTCTTCCTTTTTGCCTTGGAATTGTGTTCTCTCTTCTCTCTAGTGGCTATGGTGTGGTTTTGCTTCTCTCTAAGCCTCTAACTCTTATAATCTGACTTAGAGTTATAAAATTCGTGGGTCTCCTCACCTTAAAATGAAAAAGGCCAGAATGCCCTCGTATGGGCCCGGTTTAGCCCAAAAATGTCCCAGCACTCAACTAGTACCCCGGGTATACTATTTTGACTAATTCGACCATTTCGAAATCATCTGTGAGCTCTAAATTATCATTTGAGTCACTAAAAAATCATTTCATTCCCACCTTGAATTACGACACTCGTATGGTTAAACATTAAACCAAATTAATTAAATTTAAATCACCAACTTAAATAATTTCTAAATCTCCAATTTTAATTAACTTCTATATCCCCAAAAAGCACGAGGTGTTACCTACTTCTCCCCTTACAACGGAATTTCATCCTCAAAATTCGGATGAAATTCTCCCTCCAAGCTTTCTACTCTGCCTTAACCCTTTACTCTTAAGGCCACTACGTATTTATTTATGTCCTCCCTAATCGCGGATAATATTATAATTATTTAACTACCTAGGACGCCCATACACCCTATACTCGTGCTTAACTGCACAAAAATCACCTGACTATACTAGCCATGAATCGGAATATAACTTCTAACCCATAGTCATATCACATATATGAATAATAACCGGGGTACCCAACCCGTGTACTAATGACCAAACATTTCCCCACTTCCAACATTGCGCTATGTTTCATACGTGGGATGTCTCGCAAAGTGAAATCCAAACAAGGAACCCCCCGATATACTACTACCTAAAATTGTCGGTCGTTGGGATCTGTTAGTCCCTTAATTCATAATACATACCCCCCAAATACCTGCCTCTTAATACAAAGGCACATAATACCACTCTTATGTTACAAGAGACAACATAAGATACCGCGCCCTTACGATTATTAGTTCCTGCATAAAATAAACCCCGAGATATCTCTCCTCACTCGAAAATAATCCTGACTGCCCTGAATCACCTCAGTAGATATCCCTATTTCACGGGATAAAATATAACTATATAATCACATATTCGTATTAGTCAATTATGCTACACATAATAACATGTATACACACATACCTAGGTCAAAACCTCTTTCAGATGTTACCTATTAAAATACATCTTATGCTGGAACAGCGGACCCAAAATCTTGCTATAACTACCACTATAACCTAAACCATTGCTAACCGGTCCAAAACTCAGCGAGTAGTCTACTCAATTCTTATAATTCTTGAAGGTAGTAGACTACCACATCATGCAACCACCCTTGGTGTACGCCTCCATTCTTTCTCATCCGACACAAAAGTTTTCGCTACCCTCCGGGAACTAATCGTGTATGTACCCAGTAAGGTTACTACTATTACCGCACTCACTAATTCTGACTCTCTCACGAGTTGGAGTGTTAAAAGTCTCATTTACTAAGTATCCAAATCACTTAAAACTTTCCATACTCATATGGATAACATAAAAGAAATTACTCCACATTCTAGTCTATCATCCTGACGCAAGATTTAATCTCCCAAATATAATATTGACTCCTCTTCAGATTGAATACCTTAATGTGTCACAATTCACTAGTGACTCCTCACACACAAGGGGACTTCCGGGCATCTCTAATATGCCAACGGCTCATGCAAAACTAGCCCTAATAAAAACTCTGAAGGCCCAGTATCAAATAAAATCCAACTCTTAAGCGAGTAAATAGAAAATGTACCCTCTATCGCGGGAGGTTCCTATGGAGATAGAGGTATCAGTACTTACCAGACGTTATACACACGCCCATAGTGCATCTGGCCCTGCTGCTGTGGGTCCGGTGCTGGAGCTATCAAAGCCCGATGTTCCTGCTGGGCGTCCTACTGCTGAACCCCATCCTGCTATGGGCATTGTCTCTGTCTGTGACCCTGCTGGCCACATCTAAAACACTGTCCCAAAAATGGTCTCCTCTCGCCTTGCTGTCCTTGCCTAATCCCTTCCAGGCTGGTAACTTCTAGACCTAAACCTCTTGGCAAAGTTCCCTTATCGAGAATTCTGCCCCTGTTAACTACCAGACTGCTGTTGCGGTGCTTCACCAATACTACCCTCATTGGCCTTATTCAACTGGTTTAGCTCCCCTCTCTTACTCCCCTTCGTATGGAAGCGATGATCCTGCCAGTGTAGTAAGGCTGCATGAATGACATCAGTGTATGTCACTAGTGCAGGGTTACCTATCAAATGCGGCCTAATCCTCCAGGCCAACCCCCCCATGAACTTTGCTTTCTTCCTTTGTTCATTTCTTACCTCATCCAGCATAAAATTAGCCAGGCGGGTGAATTCTTCCTCGTAGTCTGCTATCGAACGGTCACTTTGACCTATTTCATTAAATTTTTTCTTCATCTCTGACTCTAGTGCCGGTGAAAAGTACTTGCGGTCAAACCACACCCAGAACTTAGAAATTGTCATTAGAAATCTCTCATCAGTAGTGGTCACCGACTCCACCACTGTAGTGCTGCCCCAGCTAATCTGAAGGTAGCTAACATCTTCTTCTTAACTTTGATACAATCCAACATGCGTAGGTGGCGCTGAATGTTTCTCTTCCATTGGCATGCCGTCACTACATCCGTGCCTCCCTGGAACTCTGGCGGGTGAACTTTCTAAAAGATTTATCTAATGTTGTTCCAAGTGGGATGCCCTAGATAGGCCTGAATAACTAGAACTGCGGGCTGCTAATCCAGGGGCTAAGGGAAATGGGTTTCCATGGCCTTTATAGTTGTCTCCACGGCCTGTGACACTATAACCACCATCTGAGTAGCGAAAATCATCTCGGGTGGTGGGGGTGGGGGTCCCTTTTGGTCCTAAGGGCCCTCCCTAGCCTCATCTTTGGCTTCTTCCCTCTCAGCTCGCTCCCTCCTTGGCGGCATTATGAAGTAAAATTCAAGTTTGTATAAGTACACAGTTTATACAAAATTATAATAGCAGAAGAGCGTTATTGCAAGCCCGCAAAGATAATTCAACAGTCCTATCAATACGGCTCTATATTAATATAACGATACGCTCAAATCATAGTAAGCCGCACAGATCATAAGGACACTAGAACCTGATGCTCTGATACCATCCGTTACACTCCGCCTAATTAAACCTTTGGTGATCAAGTCTTAATTTAATTTAAAATCGGTTTCTTAAATTGTTCATTCTTAGCATCACTGTCGAAAACCTTTTTAATTACTAGACTCCTAAGTGAAATTAAGCTAGTGCCAAATTTTATCTTTATTAAGAGATACAACTCATGCGGAACAATATAAATTAAGCAATTCTAAAACCAACCATCATAAATAACTGAATAAATTAAAGTCTTGCCGAAAATCACGGCTGAAATAAAACCAAAACAAAATTCAACACAACAGAATAACTGCAAATGTAACGAGTGGACAACATGTCCAAAAATGAGAGTACTAAAACTGAGTTCATATACTAGATCCGGAAGGATAAAGGAAACGTCTAATTAATGCCCTGCAACACCCACCTATGTTGCAGCTCTGAAATCCTTGGAGTGAAGTCAAGCTTGGCGTCCCTATGTCTAGACACCTAAAAGGTTTTAAAAATATTTTATAGCAAGTGTTAGTACACAAAACGTTTTGAAAATATTTAACAAGTAATTTATCCCATTAAATATCAGTTATTGATTACACATGTTAGGATCACACACACTTTCTTGAGTCTCCTCACCTCTCATCTATCGTACGCACCTAATGTTCCTACCTATTCTCGCTACCCACTTTGACTAGGTCTCCAAACTCCTACACACCTCAGTCACTTTAGCTCATCAGTACCGGCCATACCGTACGCTACATGCTACCCTTAATTTACATTAAGTCATTAGTTAAGTTTCACTATAACCTTCCCATACCGCCCATACAGTATGTGTCCGAACATCTAGTAATTATCATTACCCTTACTTAATTATCAATGCTTTAAAAATTAATTTCTCACACTTAATCAAATCTTAGGTACACACTACCTACCTTTTCTACTAATCACACTAAATTAGATTTTATATCTATTCTAGATCCACAGTTATATGCTCCATCCACCCTTACTCATAAGTAGTTTAAGCAATCTTAGTTATGCACTAATAATTCTCACCACTATCACGCCTGAGTATATTGAAAACAATATTTAGGTATGCTCCACCTAATCTTACTACTATCACACATAAGTAGATTATTTATACGGTATATCTTCCATACACACATATACCTAATACAACATACCCTATCATCGGTCGTATTTCACTCATTAATGACAAATGATTCGGAATGTCTCCTCGAACCTGGCTCAGAATGCCTCCTCGATAAATGTTCAAAATGTCTCCTCGAACATGGTTCAAAATGTCCCCTCGAACCTGGCTCGGAATATTTCAACGAGCATAGTTCGGAATGTCTCATCGAGCTTATAAATCCTATCAAAAGGAAACATACAATAGGCATTCTCAACCCAACTAATACTATAGAACAATAGGTATTCACACAACTAAATTATTCCCGTGTGTACGTAGTAGTTTTTTCTCATATACTTATCATACTTATTATTCAACGATTTATCTCACTATCATACATATTAGAGTATTCGCATAACTTTAAGATCTCCCGATACCTTTTTATTTATAACAATAGTTAAACTATCTCTATCCTACTGATATACACCTTATATTGATGTCGACTCTCCCCGTAACTCAATTCTCACATTTCCAATGCGCGACTTGATCGATTTATCCCCGTCAGTCCATATTCCAAGCCGTCACTCAACTGCTATAACTGACCTTAGTTATACTCCCTACTGGTCTTTATCAAGTCCCTAGTAGGTATAATAACATCTCTAAAATTTTCCTTCATCGTTGGAATTCAAAGAAAAGTTAATCAACAAAAATAGCCCAAAATTAGCTTTGGTCGATCGATCGACCAAAGGCTTCGATCGGTCAGCTCCATCGATCGATCGGTCAGCTCCATCGATCGATCGACATTCTTGAGTCGATCGATCGATCGAACAGGTGAAGGTCGTCTTCTTCCTTATTTCACCATGTCTATCCGATCCCATACTCCATTACACCTTATGAAAGTTCTTCCCAACATCACCAATCGTCTTATAAATGTTCAGGGATCATTCTCAACGTAAATAGATCATCAAATCATCACTAAATCCATTCAAGAACTATCCCAATATAACTTTTCTCAAAATCCTAGATAATTTAGTTCTTCATGGTTATACATCATAAATCCAGATTTAGATTCATAATTTCCAATGTAAATTTATTTATTATTAGTCCTCTACAAATGTAAATGCCAACTGCATGAAATCCTACTCCAATATGTAATCAATCCATTCTTTTTCTCCAAGAACATTCAATAAAAACAATTTATTTAAAAAGCCATACACATGGGTATTATAACTTCATAAAATTTGCAATAAACCACTTCCCTTATGTATAGTAGGTCTGATTTCGTGATGGTTGTTGGTGATTGATGATCTTTCTCCTTCAATCTTTCTTCCCAATGAATTTGTGGTGAAAATCTCTTTTGATTCCTTCCCACTTCTTCCTTTTTGCCTTGAAATTGTTTCTCTCTTCTCTCTAGTGGCTATGGTGTGGTTTTGCTTCTCTCTAAGCCACCAACTCTTATAATCTGACTTAGAGTTGTAAAATTCGTGGGTCTCCTCACCTTAAAATGAAAAAGGCTAGAATGCCCTCGTATGGGCCCGATTTAGCCCAAAAATGTCCCGACACTCGACTAGTACCCCAGGGTATACTATTTTGACTAATATCTGTGACCTCTAAATTATCATTCGAGTCACTAAAAAAATCATTTCATTCCCACCTTTAATTACGACACTTGTATGGTTAAACCTTAAACCAAATTAATTAAATTTAAATCACAAAATTAAATAATTTCTAAATCTCCAAGTTTAAGTAACTTCTATATTCCCCAAAAGTACGGGGTGTTACATTTGTTTCATGTGTGTAGTTATCCAATTAAAGATCATATTGTATCGCCTGAAAACAAAGTTGACCAAAGGGAAGATCAAGAAGAACAACTGAAGATCGAAGCCAAAGTTTCTATGTCATTCCATTTCTAACATTTAGGAAGAGTATTAGAATTTTTAGTACTTTTTATAATTTGGGTTTTGGTTAAGTTTTGTTCCAGAATAGCCAAAGGGGGATATTTGTAAAGGTAAATAGTTTATCTTAGGCTTAATTTTTTTTATTTGTCACTATGGCACATTTCGCGTATCCAGTTACAAACCAAGACATGCTGACACGATGAACCGAACCTCTAACATCTCCAAAGTTCAAGGCTTCTCCACATTTGAAGGTATATATCGTTAAGGATTTTCTATTTATTTGCATTTATGTTTGGGAGATTTTTTTATAATAGGTTTTATAAAAATCAAGACAATTTTGTCATAATTAGAAATTAATTTTTTATTTACCTCGTTCAAATGAGATGTTAGTCTTGTTCGAATGAACTGGTGATATCATTTTAACTCCTGTTTGATTATTTCATCAAATGAACATCTAATGAAGGTATTCTGTTTGAATTCACTTGAAGCTCTCTAGAATCTTGTTCTAACGACATTGGAGTCTCGTTCGAAAGAGCTCGGTTTTTCTTCTAACGAGATGACATTCTCCTTCAAGTGACTTTTACTTTAGCTCGAACGAATTTTCTCTTAGAAATTTGTGTACGACCTATAAATTCCTATTTCAAAAATATTTTAAGAGATCTTTTAAAAAATGCAAATTGCATATCTATTATAAAAGCCCTCAATACTTTTAGGTCAAAACACCCTTTTGATTCACAAAGAAACCTCCCCAATAGACTTGTGATTCCTTTTGAAATCGTAAATAGTTCCATATCTGATATATACTTGGAGGTAGAGACATATGCTTCTTACCTTGTGACCCGAGGGACAGTGTTAAAAGAAGGTTGAAGAAAGGCTGATCAGTGGATACTGAGGGTGGATCTCTACCTGTGGACTGCTCTAGATCTGTGTGGTTTTCTTTAGAGAGTGTTTTAAGTAAGTTGTCTTGTAAAACTTTATGAACTGCAGAAACAAAGGTTTTGCCCTGAAAAGGGATTTTTCCTCATATCTGTTTCTGATTGCTTGCATAGTTTATTTTTTGTGTTTGGAATGATCATCACATCCAAACCTAATTATATTATAAATTAAAATTTAGTAAAACTTGGATTTGTGCTTAGTGCTATTTAATTAAATAAGTTATCTCATTAAGATCATGCCCACTCTCAAGAAGCTTCCGCACTACTTTCTTCCTCATATGTTCGAACTAGCTCACGAGTCTTCTCGCATGGCTTTGTGCCTTCCTATGTAATGAGGAGGAATTATATCTAATTAGGAATTTTCTTTTAGTATCACCCTACAATATTTATTTTGGAAAACCTCCAATAAATAAGATTGCAAAACAACAGCTTTCAATGAGAGAAAAACTTATGTTTTGAGTTCTCAAACTCTATCAAAATGCTCTCTAGTTTTACCTAACCCCTAGTTTACACGATTTTTTTTTTAAATATAAGCTTCATCTTATTATTCTTTGAGATCTAAGTTTGCAGGAACCTTTGGTTTATTCTAATCATATTCATAGAGAAAAGTTTTTGGTTGCGTACCCTGTTCTTGATATCTTTAAATACGGTGGACTTTATATTATGTGATGGTAGTTGAGGTATTCAATGGATACTGAGGCATGTGTAGAATCACTTATTGTGGCAATTGCATGGGTGTACTCCTGCATGTTGCTATGGAGGAGAGCTTGAAGATCTAAAATGTGTCAAGGTTTGCGAGCGAGTTGAGTCGTTGCGTAAGTCATCTTTTAATTTTTATAATTCCTTATCATAGTAAATTTTTGTGGCTAGGCCGTCTTAGGCTTTTCCCATTGTGATTTTTCTTCTTACATATGGCGTTGTGGTTTGATTTACTTATTTTATCCTTTACTCACCTAAATGCATTTTTAGGTTAAGATAAAATTGGTCAATCCATTTAATCACAACTTGCTTAATATTGTTGCAATTTTTTTCTTTGGGTTAAACTATTTAAGTTTAATATTTAATTTGAAAAAAAATAGAAAATATCTTTTATTTAAACCTTATGGCGTATAGAACCTTCAAACCTATTGATTGGGTGAGTGTGGATGTATAGCCACTGTTGTTCCCTTTTATATACCGCCAATGTTTCAAGGCTAATATGAAAGGAACAAATATTGTCATGAAACCAAGAAGTCTTTGTCCAAAGGGGAATCATATTTGATGGATACAACTTTTTATGATAAGGTCAAAGCAGACACAGGCATCTTGACAAAGTGTGTAGGATGAGTTAAAGTACAAACTGTAAAAGATAGGTTGAACCCCATGACGATCCAAGAGGAAGAGATGGATGAAGTAGATCAAGATTGTGAAGTTTCTACCCAAACTCATGTTATCTCAAAACAATTAAGAGATAGCATAAATCTAAGAATTGACCTAGAGGAGAGAGAATTCAGACCCTAGAGCGCATTGAGAAGGTTGACAAGACCCAAGTATGAACAAGTTGGGAGATCAAACAAGAGAAAGGAACTCCCACCTCTTGAGAAAAAATGGAATAAAAGTTTTTTCCATGATTGTAGGGTTGTCTATTTTCCATAAAGGTGTGAGCGGGCAGTTTGGTTTTTAAGGGAAACTGGCCTGGAGGTAGAGTATGAATGTTTTCTAGTGAATAATCAAGGACAATATCAAGTCATAAAGAATTCCAACATCCATGAGTTTGTACAAGAGATAAAGGAAGATCCAGAATGTATGAAAGATCATCCAACGCAAGAAGTATAAGAATTAGAACAGACTGATCATGCAAATGGTGATGAGGAACCAAGGCTAATTTTTATCTAAAAAAACATGGAGGAGGCAAAAAAGCTAGAGAAAATAAAGATCATAAAAAAATAATGTAAGAGAAAGTTTCATAATTACTCATCACAAATTTTAGTTTTGCAGATTTCGTTACATCTTCATCATCATGTACTTCTCAAGAACTTCAAGTGAAGGCAAGCTAGTGACCAAGCAACAATCGAAGATCAAATGAGTTGATATAATCACTACAATCATTGGCATAGTATAGGGTTATGATTATGCATAAACTCTTTGTTAAAGGCTTCATTTATAAAATATTTGAGCCTTGTTTTTAAAATGATTCTGCAAAAGATTTTTTTTTTATTTTTACACCCATTTGAACAAATTTATGTCTTCGTTCGAATGAGATTGAGAGTTCATTCAAACTAACATTAAACATGTTTATTATTTTCACAAAACTTAATTAGTTAGAAGATGTTTTGAACAAGATTTTCCTTGGTTCAAACAATATCCTATTTTCATTCGAACGAGGTTTAGTTTTCATGAAATTTCTGTTTTCAATAAAAATGGTTCTTAAGATCTGGTTTTCTCAGAACTTTTGGCAAACTTTATTTCCCCATACATATCCAAAAGGTCTCCAAATCCTAGTTTGTTTAAAACACTTCTATTTTCTAAATCAAATCCCTTGAATGATGTGTTGTTCTTTATCAAAGCCTATAACAACACCATACTTATTCATACCCTTATAGACTTTGTTCTCTACTGCTGAAGAATATAGGAATACTAATTCCCATGGGTTATCATTACAACCAAATATACCCATGGTCATGGGTTGTTAAGGTTCATGTACAACTTACACACATCCAATCACGATCCATATAATCGCGATTGCGACCCCTCATAGCTACCATCCATTTTAATTTATTTTATTTCATAAAAAAATCTTAATAATAATTAGCTAATGATAACAAATTGAATCACATGGATCTATTAGTTTTACCTAAACTTTATCTTCATGTAAATATTGAAGGACACTATTACCCTTGAGTTAAACTAATATCTTAGATTACTTCTACATTTTAATTACATAATTAGCCCATTATGCCATTTAACATTACTCTCAGAATCTAATATAAGAATTCAATTAGCTCACTTAGTTATTTTATATCATTAATCCATTATCATAAAATCTATTTAAATAATATTAACTAAATTATATGATTACTTTCTTAATTAAATTTTTTGTTTTAATTCAACTAATTTCTTACTAAATTTATATTTGGATTAATTTATGTATTATTTATTTATTGAAATTACTGGGATTACAACATTCCCTCCTAACTTAAAGAATATTTCATTTGGAATTCATAAACTAAAATCATGGTAGTTCCCATCTGGACTCCTCTTCGCTATGGTAGTTCCACCAAACACTTAATAAAGGTATATCCTTGGAGCCTAACCTTTGAACTCTCCTATGAAGAATACCCACCAGATGCTAATAGTAAGACACTTCTATCTTTAACTCTATCTCACCCAAATAAGTATAATGATAAGCAAATACATCACATAAGAATCTACGGATCATGGATACATGAAATATTTTATGTACCTGATCAAGATGATCTAGAAGTTCTAAGTGATTGTAAGGACACAAATTTCCAATTGATTCCATATATAGTTTTGGCTCAATTTCGGACAAAAACATTGATTCATAGGATAATATTTAATTGTAATATTCTCAAGCCTATGAAGTGTATGTTGAAGACGTAGCGGCAAAGAATTTAAAGCTTCATCAAAATGCCAGTTTGCGTGCCTCATTTCTACGTCATCAACTAAGGTTCCATGCTCCCAAGGTATGAATGTAATTATATTAATATAGGAGCTTGGAACAATATGTATTGGGTGTTAGGTGTAATAAAAACTGCATTTTATTTTCATAAAGAATCAAATAGAACTTTAAAATAAGTATATAAAAGTTTCTGGGCCAAAATCGAATTTTACAAAGTTTCTGGTTGTTCATTAGAAATGTGGTTCGAACGAGTTTTTTCGTTAGAACCAGATTTCGTTCGAACGAGTTTTGTCGTTCGAACCAGTTTCGTTCGAACGAGTTTTGTTGTTCGAACCAGTTTCACTCGAACGAGTTTGCCAACGACCCTTACCTGGTCAGTCGTTCGATATGTCGTTCGAACGAGTTTTCGTTCTAACGAGGTATCTAACGAGATTCTAACGAGCCCAGGCTGGTCGCTCGTTAGAAGTCTCGTTCGAACGAGAGTAAAGTTCGTTCGAACGAGACGCCAGGCGGGAACGGTTTTGAGCAGTTTTTTGGCAGTTTTCACCCCATTATCCCACTTGTTTCTTAACTGATTTTTTAAGGCTTTATCAAGGACGGGAATCATTTTTCAAGGGGTATCTTTTTCATACCATACAAACTCCTAGAGAGTATTTTGAGACAAAAATTTTTTAAGGAAAAAGATCATGTTTTGAGTGTTATTCTTTCAAAGAAAAATTCATACACACTCTAGTTTACACCCAATTGTGTTTATCCAAGTTTCTATATTTATATCAATTACTTAGAGTTTTTGGCACCGGTTTTCTCTACCGAATTCAATAGACGTTTCAGGTTTGCTTCTACACCCCATCACAAAGAAGACTGTTGTTGAGATTCTACCCACACGGAGAAAGGCTCCATGCTTGGGTGAAGGTGACCATATAAAGTCCCATCGGTGGATTTCGAGACCGCGGTGGTGTTCCGAGGTTGTTCGCTAGGAAGAGGTTTCTACGAGAAGGAGCGTCGAGGCTTGAGAGGGATCGAGTCAGTCGTTGTAAGTCTACCTGTCTTGTAATTGTAATTCCATATCTAGTGGACTTGTGGCTAGGGCCGTCCGAGGTTGTTTTCCGTCTTGGGTTTTTCCTCGTACATCTCGGCGTAGTGTGATATTGTTTATTTTATCTTGCATCATAATTTAGAACGCATGCTTAGAATTAATTCAAGATAAAATTTTGTTTTATTATCACACTCATTTAATTTGGGACTAAATTAAATATTGGGTAAATTTGGTTTATTCAAGTCATTTGCTAAAACTGGTTTCGCCTAACTTTGTATAATTGAAAATTATGACTTAGGCAAATTCTAGGACTTGGATTTAATTAAATCTTATTGTTGTTAATTTTTGGAGTTGAACCATCACCTGTTTTATAACGCTTCCGCATCATCCTCTATTGTGTTTTAAATAAAAAGGAAATTATTATTTTAATTGGGACAATTTGCGCTTTCAAATTGGTATCAGAGCTAAAAACGATAAATTATTTCGTTAAGATCCTTTAATTTTTGGCTAAAATGGATTTTTCCCCATTTTTAAAATTTCCTATTTTTGATGGTTCAAACTACGCGTATTGGAAAGCGCGAAAGTGATCGGCACTAAAATCTATCGACGAGAGAGTTTGGATGTCTGTTGTTAACGGGTATTCCCCACCAACTTACTTAGTTGAAAATGAACGTGTTATCAAACCCGCCGATAGATGGACAGAAAATGAGTTTAAAGTTGCTAATTTTAATTCCCGTGGTTTAAATGCCTTGTTTAGCACTGTCACACCGGATGAATTCCGACGTATTATGACGTGTGAAACCGCTAAATAAGCTTGGGATATTTTACAATTAACTCATGAAGGAACTAGTGTCGTTAAAGCTTCAAAAATTCAAAACCTCACCACTCAATTTGAAACTATCAAAATGAATGAATTAGAAACTTTTGATAAATTTTATGCTAGACTTTCTGATATTGTTAATTCATCTTTTAACTTGGGAGAGAAAATACCTAACGACCGTGTTGTAAAGAAAATTTTAAGGTCCCTACCTGATAGATTTATTCCAAAGGTGACCGTTTTAAATTCTTTACCCACTTTAGCCTCTACGAAATTAGAAGAGCTTGTAGGTGATTTACAAACCTATGAACTAGATATGTTTCCTTCTAAAAATGAAAAGAAAATCGAAAAGGGCGTTGCTTTAAAAGCCCGAAAAGAGGTTAAACAAGTAGTAGAGAGCGATAGTGATAGTGACTCGAAAGATATGGCTTTGTTTGCTCGTAAATTTAGAAAATTTCTTAAATTTAACAAAGATAAATATAAAAATGATTTTAAGAAATTTGATACTTCTAAAAATGATAAAAGCGAGAAGATTTCTAAAGCCGAGAGGATCCTTAAACCTAGTAATGACAATTTAGATAGGGACGAGTCTAACAAGTGTTTTGGTTGTGAAGGTTATGGCCATCGAGCTTATGAGTGCCCCACTAAACTAAGGAAAGAGGGTAAACGACCCACTGCATATAATGCAACCGTTAGTGATAGTGATAAGGAAGAAAAGCCCGATTCCCCCACTAAGAAAAATTTTGTGGCTTTTATTGCTAGTCATGTGAGTGATAATGAGAACTCATCGATTGATGACACGATAGCACATGCCACTTCCAAGGTCATTGTTCATGATTCCCTTGTTTTTAATGATAGTGAGAGTGGAGAAGAAAGAGAGAGTGAAAATGAAGAAGAGGTTGATGTGAGTGAACTTCAAAATGCTTTTCATGAATTATATAAAGAATCTATCAATTTGAAAAGAACTAATTTGAAGTTAGAAGCTTGTTTAAGAAAGAGTGTTAAGGTCGTTGATGATAGTGCCTTAATAGAAGACCTTAGGACACATGTGAGGACTCTTCAAGAGAAGCTTGATTATGTAGAAGGCGAAAGAGATAGCCTTAGGGGTTTAATGGAATCCTTGAAAAAGGAGCTTCTTGCTTTTGAAGAGCGTAATGGTTTACTAGAATCTAACATTGCTGGATTGGAAAATAAATTAAAAGATTCTAGTAATGTCAAATTTGATTTGGAATGTCGTTCAGAAAAACTAGATAAAATGTTAGGAACGGTCCAAATTAAAAATGACACTTGTGGTTTAGGCTTCAATCCTTGTAATGAATTTACTCATAATGCCCAAACCAATGTTTTAGGAGAATCAACTAGAAATACTTTTAAAGATCACTCCTTAAGTAAATCTTTTCGACATGTTCTCACTTGTACACATTGTGGTCGACAAGGTCATCTTAGGAAATTTTGTTTAGATCTTAAACGAATTCCTAGAAAACCCCATAGTAAAGTAACCACGGTAGTTAACGTTCCTACACCCCAAAATAGTCATTCCTCATTAATTTGGGTTAGGAAATCCGACTTGGTTGCCTTACAAAATAGGGTTGTTGATTCTCATTTACTTACACATGCTTCCTCCCTTGCTAAATCTAAAGGATGAATGTGTTAGTGTTTGCATACTTTAGCGTTTGTACTTCATGCTATATTCATATGCTAAATGTATGCTTGATTAGTCATTTTCTAGTCATAACCTTATTTCATATCACATGCTAGAAATCATGACTTGTTCATCTTTTTGTATTATATTTTGTGTTTGAATTAATTGAAAAATATAAAAAGATTTTTGTTTATCATTTGTGTTTTATTTATTTCATTTAAGCTTAATGAAAAATACAAATGATTTTGTTTGTCCTTCTGAGTAAATATTTATTTTTGATTAAAAATGTTAAAAACTCAAAAAGATTTTATTTTGTGTGTATTTTAGTTTGACACACTTTATGTGGCATATATTTGTGTTTGAATCCTATCGTTTACGCTCCCATGTGGCTAGAACTTTTGGCTTAGATTTTCAATCCTTAAAATGTTCTTTACCATGTTTTATATGGAGTAGTTGGATTTTGTATTGTTTAAATGGATTCTATTTCATATGCCTCTTTTCACACATGCACGAGCTCTTTTGAAATCTTAATGTCACATGTTATATTTCAGCTTTTTGAGATGTTCTCCTATCAATCTAGTCATCTACATATCTATGACCTAGGAGGACTAGTGCATGTCAAAATCCGTTGCATGTGAGATTTGTGTGAAAAATGAAAAACATGATAAATCTAAATGTGCACGGGGAAGGGCTCCGAAAGGATGAATTAAATCCTTTGCGATAGTAAGCCACCGTTGATTGGATCTAAAAGAAATACGTGATCCAAAGGCCTAAAAACAGAATATTTGGCATTAAACAGAAAGCAATTGCCAAGGCCTGTGTTTGTATGATATATTCATTCAAAAATAAAAGAATATATATGCTCATTGAGGGATAATTGGATGGTATATCAATGGTTTGCACAATGTCCGTTTATCCTAGTTGTCTTTAATGTCATGACTCTATTTGGTTTGTAGAATCATCATCATGCTAGGCTTGTATGCATTGTGTATGTTTGTTCATTGAGTTCAATCTTTATATTGTCACATGAGGTTATATTTAACTGTGATGAAGTTTGCAATCAAATGAGAACTCCGTGAACGTTTCTAAGTGTTTGGGTCTAAATTTAATTGTAGCTAGTACACACCCCTACACTTCCGTTTCCATATGACACATTTTTGCCACACGAGTGTGCAAACTTATTGTATTTTGTGTCATGTGTGTGTTTATATCTATATATATGTGCAAGTGCTCTATTGGTATATTTTTAGTATCTATATATATGATATTTGTTTGTCTTTGCCTTGCTTTTATTGCCCATATGATGTCATGTCTTTTCTTTAAGCTTCCTCATGTTGTTTATTAGTTCTTTATCCTTTGCCTATTCCTGAACAAAAAGGGGGAGAATGATGATAGGGGGAGAAATGGTATCTAATCCTATTATTATCGTATCTTCGGTTAGGGGAGATTTATCTTAGGGGGAGACGTCTTTCTAAGTAGGTTTCTAAGTAGGTCATGTATTTGATAAAGGGGAGAATTAATTGCATTTTATATTTTGATATTCCCTATGCATTTGATGAGTTTGCTTAAGTGTGCAGGTATTCTACTAAAGCAGCATTGTTTAATGGCAAAACGTTTGATCCTTGGGTTGAGTCAAGATTGGGCGGGTTATGTTTTGAGTCTAGTAGAGCTTGACGGCCCTTTAGGATTTTTGTTTGGTTTTTGTCCTGGAATAGCCAAAGGGGGAGATTTGTAAGGACACAAATTTCCAATTGAGTCCATATACAGTTTTGGCTCAATTCTGGACAAAAACATTTATTCATAGGATAGTATTTAATTGTAATATTCTTAAGCCTATGAAGTGTATGTTGAAGACGTAGCGGCAAAGAATTTAAAGCTTCATCAAAAAGCCGGTTTGCGTGCCTCGTTTCTACGTCATCAACTAAGGTTCCATGCTCCCAAGGTATGAATGTAATTATATTAATATAGGAGCTTGGAACAATATGTATTGGGTGTTAGGTGTAATAAAAATTGCATTTTATTTTCAGAAAGAATCAAATAGAACTTTAAAATAAGTATATAAAAGTTTCTGGGCCAAAATCGAATTTTACAAACTTTCTGGTCGTTCGTTAGAAATGTCGTTCGAACGAGTTTTTTCGTTCGAACCAGATTTCGTTCGAACGAGTTTTGTCGTTCGAACCAGTTTCGTTCGAACGAGTTTTGCTAACGACCCTAAACGGGTCAGCCGTTCGATATGTCGTTCGAACGAGTTTTTCGTTCTAACGAGGTATCTAACGAGATTCTAACGAGCCCATGCTGGTCGCTCGTTAGAAGTCTCGTTCGAACGAGAGTCAAGTTCGTTCGAACGAGACGCCAGGCGGGAACGGTTTTGAGCAGTTTTTTGGCAGTTTTCACCCCATTATCCCACTTGTTTCTTAACTGATTTTTTAAGGCTTTATCAAGGACTGGAATCATTTTTCAAGGGGTATCTTTTTCATACCATACAAACTCCTAGAGAGTATTTTGAGACAAAATTTGTTTAAGGAAAAAGATCATGTTTTGAGTGTTATTCTTTCAAAGAAAAATTCATACACACTCTAGTTTACACCCAATTGTGTTTATCCAAGTTTCTATATTTATATCAATTACTTGGAGTTTTTGGCACCGGTTTTCTCTACCGAATTCAAGAGACGTTTCGGGTTTGCTTCTACACCCCATCACAAAGAAGAATTTTGTTGAGATTCTACCCACACGAAGAAAGGCTCCATGCTTGGGTGACGGTGACCATATAAAGTCCCATCGGTGGATTCCGAGACCGCGGTGGTGTTCCGAGGTTGTTCGCTAGGAAGAGGTTTCTACGAGAAGGAGCGTCGAGGCTTGAGAGGGATCGAGTCAGTCGTTGTAAGTCTACCTGTCTTGTCATTGTAATTCCATATCTAGTGGACTTGTGGCTAGGGCCGTCCGAGGTTGTTTCCCGTCTTGGGTTTTTCCTCGTACATCTCGACGTAGTGTGATATTGTTTATTTTATCTTGCATCATAATTTAGAACGCATGCTTAGAATTAATTCAGGATAAAATTTTGTTTTATTATCACACTCATTTAATTTGGGACTAAATTAAATATTGGGTAAATTTGGTTTATTCAAGTCATTTGCTAAAACTGGTTTCGCCTAACTTTGTATAATTGAAAATTATGACTTAGGCAAATTCTAGGACTTGGATTTAATTAAATCTTATTGTTGTTAATTTTTGGAGTTGAACCATCACCTGTTTTATAACGCTTCCGCATCATCCTCTATTGTGTTTTAAATAAAAAGGAAATTATTATTTTAATTGGGATAATTTGCGCTTTCAGTGATACACTCTAATACCCCGTAATTCTGCACAGTTAGGAAAATACATTTTTATTTAAATTACGTGAGTAGAGTAATTTAATGTGACAAAAATAAGTTTTAAATTAAATTACGTGAGTAGGGTAATTTAGTGTGATGTAATGTTAATAAATTAATACGACGGTTAAAAATTTACTAAATGTGAGTAGTAAATTTTGAATGTTGATATGTACGGTCTAGCGATTTATATGGACGTACCTGAGCTATCTCAATTGAGTGTCGCGCGTGGACGAATATTGAAGATGAGATGAGAAAAATATTTTAAGAGACTCAAAAGATAATTTAGAGTCCACAGATGATTCCAAAAGGGTCGAATTAGTCAAAATAGTGTACCCGGGGGTAGTAGTTGAGTGTTGGGTCATTTTCGGGCTAAACCGGGACCATTCGAGGGCATTTTGGTCTCTTTACATTTATGGATAAGGAGACCTACGAATTTTGAAACCCTAAATCAGATTATAAGAGTTAGAAACTAGGGTTAGAAAGAAAGAAAATACACCATAGCCATTAGAGAGAAGAGAGAAACAAAAAGGCAAGAGAAGGAAGGAGGAAGAATTCTAAGGAGATTTCACCACCAACTTGTTGGGAAGAAGGATTAAAGGATAAAAATCATCAATCATCAACAAAAACCACGAAATCAGACCCTATAAATCATAAGGCAAGTGGTTATTTGCAAAATAAATTGAGTTAAAATACCCATATTTAAGCTTTATGAAGAACATGGTTTTTTTGATATTTTTTGGGATTAAAACACTTGATTATGATCCATGATTGATAGGGATTTCATGTAGAACGTTTTTGGATCTCCAAATATTCTGATATCATAGAAGACTAGATGATTAAATCGAACTAAAAATCTGGAATTATGATGAAAGATGGAAAGATTGTATTTTTAGGGTTCTTGAAAAATAGGAAGATTTTTAGTTAATTTGATCAAGATTTATAATAATTTTGTTATTTTAAATCGTTAGTAATCATCCCAAAACATGTAGGAATGATTAGAAATTGTTGGTTGCAAATATGGTGGATTATCATGGAAGATAGAAAAACAAAAATGGTGAAACCCGCATGAAGATGACGATCTGGGTCTGTCACTGCTTGATCGATCGATCGACCCTTGAATGTCGATTAATCGAGCAGTCAATCGATCGACCATATCCCATCGATCAATCGACCCTGGCTATACTTTAGAAAATTTTGTGGATAAATTTCCTTTTAATTACCTACAATTAATGGGAACCTTAGTGATGATATTTTACCTATGAGGAGACTTTATAAATACCAGTAGGTGTACCGTTAGATTTCTTCATAAATGATTGAGTGGGAATTTTTGGAGAAATGGATTGATGGGAAGATTATCGATTGAGCCGTATGTCGGGATTGTGAGAATTTAGTTAAGGAAAGAGTGAGAGTAAATCCCGAAAAAATACTAGTAGGTTAAAGATAACTTAACTAATAAATTAAGGGAGGGGTAACTAGGACCTTTAGAGTTGCGTGAATACTCGAATAAATGCAATAGTGAAATAAATTATAAATTAACGAGTACGGTGAATATAAGTAAAATATATTACGTACGGGCATGATTTGATAGGTCGGGTCTGTACCTACTAAATTATATAAAACTTTGGGTTAAGAGAATTTTACCTAAAATTAATTATGTTAGGGTCGATGAGACATTCCGAACTAACATAAAGTTGTTATACGTTTGGGGTCGATGTAAAATGCTGAACCAAACCTTAAACTAATGTCGCAATGAAAGAGTCCCAAACCAGAATTTGTGTTTGCATGTCTATATATATATATATATATATATATATATATATATATATATATATATATATATATATATATATATAAAAATAAATAGTTGGGGTCGATTTATCATTCCAAACCAACTCTCACTTGGGGTCGATGAATCATTCCGAACCAAGAGTCCTTTATGTGTGGTAAAAGGATATGTTAGTGATAAATGATATTCAATACATGATTGTGTGATAAAGTGTATTCTATGTACATAATCTACAAACTTAGAATAGTAGATAATTAGATTAATTGTAAATATCTTTGTAATAATTAAATAGCGTGATGTAATTATTACAAGAATAAGGATAACAAGAAGTAAATAAGTAATCTACGCTTATAGTACATGAAATATGGATTATTAAACTACGGTGAGTAGGTCATGGGATCTTAGTGAGGGGGTACATACAGTGGGTATTCTAATCTAGTTATCTGGGGTAGTATAACTAGGTGAACTAAGTATCCTCGTTAGATATGCACTATAGAAGAGAGGTGAAGAAGTCAAGGGAGTGTATGAAACCTTAAAATGTGTAATCAATAACTCAATTGTGATAACTGCTTGCAAGATATTTTCAAATGTTTTGAGTACTAACTCTTGCTATGTAAAAATTTTAAAAACCTTTTAGGTGCCTAGCCATAGGGACACCTAGCATGATTTCATTCCAGGGATTTTGGGAGCTGCAGCACATGTGGATGTTGCAGGGATTGTTTAGACGTTTCCCCTTTTTATGTTCTAGTGCAGGATCTCAGTTTTAGTATTCTTAGTTGGGACATGTTTTCCAATCTTTACTTTTACAGTTATTCCTGTTCTGGATTTTTAGTTGATTTTTATTGGTCGTGGTTTTCGGCAAGACTTTATCTGCATTTAGTTATTTATGCGAATTGTTTTATTATTACTGAAATTGTATCGTTTTTGTATAGGTTGTTTATTCTGCTTAAGGAAGATAAAATTTGGCACTAGCTTAATTTCACATAGGTGGTTAGTAACTTAAATTTTTTTTGGCAGTGATGCTAAGAATGAACCATTTAAGAAACCTATTTAAATTAAATTAAGGCCTGACCACCCAAGGTTTAATTAGGCGGGGTGTCACAGATGGTATCAGAGCATCAAGTTCTAGTGTCCATAGGATCTGTACAACTTACTGTGTTTCAGCGTAACGTTTTGGCTGTATTAGAGCGCTACTATTAGGACTGTTTATTCAATATCCTCTTTTGCGTTATCATACATCTGCTCTTAGATTTTATATAAACTGTGTACTTATACAATTTGATCTTATTTCAGATTCCACCGAGGAGACAGCGTGCGGAGAGAGCTGAAGCCAGAGATAAGGTGACGGAGGCTCATCAGGAGGCACAGGTGCCGATACCACCACCACCACCCGAGTTAATTTCTAGTACTCAGGTTGCAGTGATAGTAGCTCAGGCAGTCGAGACAGCGATGAGGGCCATGGCAGCCCATTTTCCTCAACCCAAGTACCTTCTCCCGTGGCACCGGTAGTTCAGGCCCCAACAGGACCATTTACTTGGCAGCGAGTCAGAGAGACATTTCAGAAGGGGCACCCACCCGAGTTTTAGGGTAGTACCAATGTAGTGGAGGTGTGCAACTGGAAGAAAAATATCCAACGCCACTTGCGCATGCTAGAGTGCACCGAGGTACAGAAACAAATGCTAGCCACTTTCCATCTGTCGGGAGAGGCCTTACAGTGGCGGGAGTCAGTTACCACCACCGAGGAATGGGACACTATGGAAAATTTTGAGTTTTGGGTGCGGTTTGACCGATAGTATTTCCCTCTAGCAGTAGAGTCATAGATGAGGAAGAAATTCAGTGAAGTGGTTCAGGGTGATCGCTCGGTTGCTGATTATGAGGAGGATTTTACCCGCTTGGCTAACTTTGTGCCAAATGAGGTGAGCGATGAGGAGAGGAAGAAGTTAAAATTTATGGATGGCTTGACCTGGAGAATCAGACAGAACTTGATCGGGAATTCGGCGTTAGTGACTTATACAGATGTCGTCAATGCCGCTCTACTACACTGTCGGGACCACCGATTTCATGCGAGGGGAAACAAGAGAGGTGAGCCTAGCCAACCGGGCAAAGTAAGTGGAAGTAGCGACAGCAGCACACCACAACAACAAACAGTGGGCCAGTTAGGCCAGTATTCCCGACAGGGGAACTCTACCAAGAAGTTTAAGCACGGGAGGCATCGCTTTGACAAACAGGGCCAGCGGGGTCCCCAACAACCAGTTCCTCAGGGCCGACAGGGCCAAGGGAATCAAAATGGAGGAAAGCATGGCCAAGGTCGACAGGGCCAACGTCAAGGCCAATAGGGCCAAGGTCAGAGGCAGTTTCAGGGTCAGTGTTTCACTTGTGGCCAGCAGGGTCACAAGAGTAGAAATTGTCCACAGCAAGACAGAGCACAACAATAGGGTGCCCAACAGGGGCAGCAGGCTCCATTATCTCTAGCAACAGCACAGGCCCCACACCCAGGATAGATGCAGTACGGACGTGTGTTCAATGTCCGTGATATTCCATTTCAGCCAGCACCTCCAGCACCACCGGCAGTCGCAGGTATGTTTCCTATTTATGGACTTGAGGGTAGTATTTTGTTTGACACGAGGGTGACGCATTCGTTTATTGCCACTAGATTTGCATGGGCAACCGGCCTATTAGCGACAACTGACACTCATCTTATGTGCATGGAGTCACCGATGGGTAGTGGGTCCCTTATACACTCAATTTGTAAGGGTTTGGACATTATGGTCGGGAGATTGAGTCTAGCGGCGGACCTCCTAGTGCTGAATATGGAGGGATATGACGTCATCCTAGGCATGGATTGGTTGGAAAATTATAGGTCAATGGTAGATTGTTATGAGAGGAATATTGTGTTCTCCATCTCGGGATAAGAGATGTTCCTTGTGGCAATGCCACTCCCCGAGGGAGGATCGCGAACTCATTTATATTATATTGAGGATGAGACCTTACTGGGGGTTGTCGTTTCTCTGGACCCAATTCCAGTTGTGAGGGATTTTGAGGATGTCTTCCAGGAGATACTAGGGTTAACACCTAGTAGGGAGATAGGGTTTGTTGTTGACCAAGCGCCGGTGACGAGACCGATTGCTAGAGCACCGTATCGCATGGCTCCTTCGGAGATGCGAGAGCTGAGAGAACAGATTCAGGAGATATTAGGACAGGGTTTCATTCGACGGAGTACATCGCCATGGGGTGCACCGGTGTTATTTGTAAAGAAAAGGGGTGGTTCAATTCGTCTATGTGTAGATTAAAGAGAGCTGAACAAAGTGACGATACGTAATAAGTATCCGTTGTCGAGGATTGATGACTTGTTTAATCAGTTGAGAGGGGATGCATACGTCTCAAAGATTGATTTGAGGTCGGGTTACCTCCAATTGCGCATTCGTGAAGAGGATGTACCTAAGACCGCTTTCCTGTCGCGGTACGGGTCATACGAGTTCAGAGTAATGCCGTTTGGGATAACTAATGCACCTGAAGTATTCATGGATCTCATGAATAGGGTATTCAGGGAGTTTTTGGATCAGTTTGTGATTGTATTCATAGACGACATTCTGATTTACTCTCGCACGGAAGAGGAACACACTAAACATTTACGAGTGGTTCTACAGACATTGAGGGACCAACAGTTGTACGCTAAATTTGAGAAGTGTGGATTTTGGCTTCGGAAGGTTCAGTTCCTAGGCCACATTGTATCAAGCAGAGGCATTGCTGTTGACTCGAGTAAGGTATCGGTGATGAGGAAGTGGGGACAGCCCATGACACCGACCGAAATTCGCAGTTTCTTGGGGTTGGCCGGTTATTATCGTCGCTTCATCAAGGGTTCTAAAAAATTTTTGGACCTTTGACGAACTTGACTCGAAAAGGAATGCCCTTCGTATGGAGTGACTGTTATCAGTTAGCATTTGATGAATTAAAGGACAAGTTGACATCAGCACCCGTTCTTGCCTTGCCTAGGAGCTGAGTGGAGTACCGAGTCTATACTGATGCATCCTTAAAAGGGCTTGGTGGTGTGTTAAAGTAGGAAGAGAAATCTATAGCTTATGCATCCCGAAAGCTTAAGCCACATGAGAAGAATTACCCCACCCATGACCTCGAGTTGGCAGGGGTTGTTTTTGCATTGAGGATATGGAGGCACTATCTTCTGGGCGAGCAGTCCACTTTATTCACGGATCATAAGTCACATCAGTATCTTTTCACTCAGAAGGATCTGAATATGAGGCAGAGGAGGTGTCTTGAATTCGTGAAGGACTACCAGTTTGATATACAGTATCATCCTGATATGGCTAACGTGGTGGAAGATGCATTAAGCAGAAGACCTACCAGGGAGTTGGCAGAAATTTGGAAGGCGAAGTGGAGTGAACTTCGACACGAGGATGAGATAGCTAGAGCATGCATGGAAGTTTTAGCTATCACTCCCGAGAGTGTTATGCGAGTAGTGAGGGCACAGGCCGAGGACCCATTTTTTCAGGACAGAGTACAACAACTACTGGACGAGGGGGCAGAGTCCTACTCCATCAGCTCAGAGGGTGGCCTACGGTTTAATGGTAGGCTGATAGTACCCAAAGATGTTGATTTGAGGCATGCCGTAATGACGGAGTCGCACGGATCAAAGTTTTCAGTACATCCAGGTGGGGAAAAAATGTACCAGGATATGCGACGATTATATTGGTGGTCAGGTATGAAATGAGACATTGTAGAATTTGTCTCAAAGTGTGCTACATGTCAGCTTGTAAAAGTTGACGATCAGAGACCTTCAGGGATGCTACAACCACTGGATATTCCCGTGTGGAAGTGGGAGAGCATCTCGATGGATTTTATTACTGGGTTACCAACATCACAAAAGGGTCACAATTCTATATGGGTAATAGTGGATCGGCTGACTAAAGTAACTCATTTCTTACCGGTTCCTATGGATTATGATACGATACAGTATGCACAGCTATTCATTTCAGAGATCGTTAAGCTGCACGGAGTTCCTATTAATATTGTGTCGGACCGAGATAAAATATTTATGTCACATTTCTGGCAGAGCTTTCAGGAGGCCATGGGCACCGACCTACTGTTGAGTACGGCGTATCACCCACATACGAGCGGTCAGACTGAATGGGTAAATCAGATGTTGAAGGATATGCTGAGGATGTGCGTCCTAGATTTTGGGGGAGGTTGGGAGCCGTACCTTCCTTTGGTGGAGTTTGCATATAATAACTCTTACCAATTCACTATCGGCATGAGTCCATTCGAGGCACTTTATGGGAGGCCTTATCGTTCGCCCGCCTGTTGGTTAGAGGTGGGAAACAACAAGCTATTGGGGCCAGAGATGATATAGGAGACTTCCTCCAAAATAAAGTTGAATTATGCTGATGCCGGTAGGAGACACGTGGAACTAGGTGTGGGCGACCAGGTATTAATTCGAGTTTCTCCTATGAAAGGGATTATGAGGTTCGGAAAGAAAGGAAAGTTAGCACCGAGATATGTGGGGCCGTTTCCTATCATTGAGAGGGTGGGACCGGTAACTTACAGATTGGGGATCCCTGAGCATCTTCAGCGAATATACACGATGTATTCCATGTAGCGTCGCTGAAGAAATACAAGAGGAGTGAGAGAGCCTTCCGGCACATTCCACTGGAGGAGATTGATTTACAGCCAGATGCCTCGTATGAAGAAATACCCGTGGCTATTCTGGCTTATAGTGAGCGCAAACTACGACCCAAGGTGGTGCCCTTAGTGCGAGTACAGTGGGGACATCATAATATGGATGAGTCTACTTGGGAACGGGAGGAGGATATGCGAGAATAATATCCCGAATTATTCACCGCATGTATTTTCTAAATTTCGAGGATCAAATTCTTTTTGTAAGAGGGGAAGTATGTAATACCCTGTAATTCTGCATAGCTAGGAAAATACATTTTTATTTAAATTACGTGAGTAGAGTAATTTAATGTGATAAAAATACGTTTTAAATTAACTTACGTGAGTAGAGTAATTTAATGTGATGTAATGTTAATAAAGTAATATGACGATTAAAAAATTACTAAATGTGAGTAGTAAATTTTGAATGTTGATATGTACAGTCTAGCGATTTATATGGACGTACCCGAGTTATCTCAACCGAGTGTTGCACGTAGACAAAAACTGAAGATGAGATGAGAAAAATATTTTAAGAGACTCAAAAGATAATTTAGAGTCCACAGATGATTCCGAAATGGTGGAATTAGTCGAAATAGTGTACTCGGGGGTACTAGTTGAGTGCCGGGTCATTTTCGGGCTAAACCGGGACCATTCGAGGGAATTTTGGTCTCTTTACATTTATGGGTAAGGAGACCTACGAATTTTGAAACCTTAAATCACATTATAAGAGTTAGAAACTAGGGTTAGAAAGAAATAAAATACACCATAGCCATTAGAGAGAAGAGAGAAACAAATTTCTAAGGCAAGAGAAGGAAGGAGGAAGAATTCTATGGAGATTTCACAACCAACTTGTTGGGAAGAAGGATTGAAGGATAAAAATCATCAATCATCAACAACAACCACGAAATCAGACCCTACTAATCATAAGGCAAGTGGTTATTTGCAAAATAAATTGAGCTATAATACCCATATTTAAGCTTTATGAAGAACATGGTTTTTATGATTTTTTTGGGAGTAAAACACTTGATTATGATCCATGATTCATAGGGATTTCATGTAGAACGTTTTTGGATCTTCAAATATTCTGATATCATAGAGGACTAGATGATTAAATCGAACTAAAAATCTAGAATTATGATGAAAGATGGAAAGATTGTATTTTTAGGGTTCTTGAAAAATAGGAAGATTTTTAGTTAATTTGATCAAGATTTATAATGATTTTGTTATTTTAAATCGTTAGTAATCATCCTAGAACATGTAGGAATGATTAGAAATTGTTGGCTGCAAATATGGTGGATTATCATGGAATATAGATAAACAAAAATGGTGAAACCCGCTTGAAGAAGACGATCTGGGTCTGTCACTGCTTGATCGATCGATCGACCCTTGAATGTGGAACAATCGAGCAGTCGATCGATCGACCATATCCCATCGATCGATCGACCCTCGCTGTACTTTAGAAAATTTTCTGGATAAATTTCCTTTTAATTACCGACTCTTAATGGGAATCTTAGTGATGATATTTTACCTATGAGGAGACTTCATAAATACTAGTAGGTGTACCGTTAGATTTCTTCATAAATGATTGAGTGAGAATTTTTGGAGAAATGGACCGACGGGAAGATGATTGATTGAGCCGTTTATCGGGATTGTGAGAATTTTGTTAAGAAAAGAGTGAGAGTAAATTCCGAAAAAATACCAGTAGGTTAAAGATAACTTAACTACTGAATTAAGGGAGGGGCAACTAGGACCCTTAGAGTTGCGTGAATACTCAAATAAATGCAATAGTGAAATAAATTGTAGATTATTGAGTACGGTGAATATAAGTAAAATATATTACGTACGGGCATGATTTGATAGGTCGGTGTGTACCTACTAAATTATATAAAATTTTGGGTTAAGATAATTTTACCTAAATTAATTATGTTAGGGTCGATGAGACATTCCGAACTAACATAAAGTTATTATACGTTTGGGGTCGATGTAAAATGCCGAACCAAACCTTAAACTGGTGTCGCGATGAAAGAGTCCCGAACCAGAATATATATATATATATATATATATATATATATATAGTTGGGGTCGATGGATCATTCTGAACCAACTCTCACTTGGGGTCAATGAATCATTCCGAACCAAGAGTCCTTTATGTGTGGTAAAAGGATATGTTAGTGATAAATGATATTCAATACATGATTGTGTGATAAAATTTATTCTATGTGCATAGTCTACAGACTTAAAATAGTAGATAATGAGACTAATTATAAATATCTTTGTAATAATTAAATAGCGTGATGTAATTATTACAAGAATAAGGATAACAAGCAGTAAATAAGTTATCTACGCTTATAGTACATGAAATATGGACCATTAAACTACGGTGAGTAGGTCATGGGATCTTAGTGAGGGGGTGCATACAGTGGGTATTCTAATCTAGTTATGTGGGGTAGTATAACTAGGTGAACTACGTATCCTCGTTAGATATGCACCATAGAAGAGAGGTGAGGAAGTTCAAGGGAGTGTGCGAAACCTTAAAATGTGTAATCAATAACTCAATTGTGATAACTGCTTGCAAAATATTTTCAAATGTTTTGAGTTCTAACTCTTGCTATGTAAAATTTTTAAAAACCTTTTAGGTGCCTAGCCACAGGGACACCCAGCATGATTTCATTCCAGGGATTTGGGAGCTACAGCACATGTGGATGTTGCAGGGCTTGTTTAGACGTTTCCTCTTTTTCAGTTCTAGTGCAGGATCTCAGTTTTAATATTCTTAGTTGGGACATGTTGTCCAATCTTTACTTTTACAGTTATTTTGATTCTGGATTTTGAGTTGATTTTTATTCGCCGTGGTTTTCGGCAAGACTTTATCTGCATTCAGTTATTTATGCGAATTGTTTTATTATTACTGAAATTGTATCATTTTTGTATGGGTTGTTTATTCTGCTTAAGGAAGATAAAATTTGGCATTAGCTTAATTTCACACAGGTGGTTAGTAACTTAAAAAGTTTTCGGAAGTGATTCTAATAATGAACCATTTAAGAAACCTGTTTAAATTAAATTAAGGCTTGATCACCCAAGGTTTAATTAGGCGGGGTGTCACATACACGATATTCCCTACTCTATCAGTAATCATAAAATAACCAATATAATACATCATCAGCTTCCCTTTCTGCCCAAAGCGCATAACCCCTTTCCTAGGGGAAACTCGAAGAAATACCTAATCTCTTACCTCAAACTGCATAGATCTCCTCTTCAAGATCTGCATGGATCTTCAATTAGTCTTGGGAAGTCTTATTCTCTTCTCGAATCAACTTAATATATTTGGTTATCTCTCGATTGAATTTTATCCCCAATAGTATACTCTCACCTATATCAAACCAACATATAATTGATTAACACAGTCTACTATACAATGCCTTGTAACGTGCCATATTGATCGACTTCTCATACTTATTATTATGGGCAAAATCAAAAAATAGAAAATTCACTTCCCGACTACCTTTAAAATCCATCACGAATGCTCTTAGCATATCCTTTAAAACTTGATTTACCCTTTATGTCTTTCTATCCGTTTGAGGATGGTAAGACGTACTAAGGTGCAATTGAGTTCCCGTCGCCGACTGAAAACTCCCCTAAATGCAATCCATAAATATAGGAACCCGATTTGAAATGATTGATAAAGGAACCCTATGTAATCATATAATTTTCAAGGTATACAATCTCCCTAGTTATTTTGTTGAAAAGTTTGTATGAATGGTAAAAAAGTATATCACCTTCATAAGACGGTCTACTATCTCCTAAATAGAATCATTATGATAGGGCATTAAAAGGAACCCCGTGAGAAAATCCATCGAGATACTATCCCACTTCTACTCAAGAATGGGCAAGTGATGAAGTGTACTATATGTCTTCTGATGATCTACCTTCACCATCCAACACGTGGTACATCGAGATACAAATGTTGACACGTCTATCTTTATGACAGCTCACCGATTCAATCTCATCATATTTTGGTACACCTAATCCCCAGTAGGATGAACCAAAAAATATGAACCATGAGTCTCGTGTATAACGGTCCACCTTAAATCCTTATCTGAGGGTAATACCAATTTACTCTTATAATGAAATCCACCACCAGATCTAACTGAATAGAAAGGGTGGTAGCGAGGAGTTTGACCACCTTTTTCTTTCATAACGTGTCCCCTAACTATATTCTGATCACCCACACTGCAATCCTAGGAGTCAAAGTGAGCATCATTATAAAATCCTTCATCAAGTTACTAATCTTTTCCATCAAACCACATTATTCTAACTCTAGTGCTCATAATCTACCATTGAGACGTGGTTTCAATGCACCCACTACTATATTAGCCTTCCTCGGATGGTACTGGATCATAATCTAATAGTCCTTTATAAATTCAAACCATCTTTGTTTCCTTATATTAAAACCTTTATATGTGAATAGATATTGCATACTCTTGTGATCATTGAAGAGTCTAAATTTTTTACCCCAAAAATAGTGTCTTTATGCATGAAATACAAATACAATAGTTGCCAACTCCAAGTAGTGTGTCTAAAATTGAACGTCACATGGTTTTAACTTCCGAGATGCGTACTGTGGCCATCCCCCGATCCTCACGGAGGTCGGGCGTGTGAGGGAGGATCCTAGGTCCCGCGTGTCCCTCACTGGAGCGCTTCGATCGTCGTCATTTGGGTGAGGTGAAAAATATAGAGAGATAGAGTCGCCAGTCTATTTTACTCAAAACAGACAAAAGAAAGGGAGCCATCCCGAAGGACATCATCCAAAGACATACTGATGCTTACGAAACCAAAAATGATTCGAAAAGGGTCCGGAGGCTAAGTTACGAAATGGGAAGGTGTTAGGCACCCATTCTTCCCTTTCGGTCTCTCATGGGTTTTTGTTATTTTCCTCATGATATGTGTTCATGTGTATACATATTGGAGATAGGAATCATTGACTTGCACCGTGGAAGAGGTAAAGCGAGTCATCCGTAGGAAGGTATAAAAATATTATAAGATAGGATTTACGCGATTATCCTTATGTTGACCGTTATGATGGAACGATAACGCATGTGGCATAATATGCCACTAAGAACAAATGCATACATATATATATATATATATATATTATAATATAAGAGTGTGGAGTTTAAAGAAAATAGAAAATGAGAGAAAAAGTAAAAATAGGACTCGAGTCTTAGGTTTTACCCCGAGACGCCTATATAGCCTATAGAGGCATCAAAGTCCACGTAGTTCGCATGCAAAATGAGGGGTGGGGTTTATCCCATAAATCCAATCTGGGGATTCTCTTATTTGTGTGTGTGTGTGTGTGTGTGTGTGGAAAAAGTGTTTGAGTTGTTAGAAAAGTGTTAGAAAAGTATGAGAATTACTATTTGGAATTTATGAGCAAAACCTCTTTTTCTTATTTTCTAGGTTTTTATTTATATGAAAATAAGAGATATGCAATAATACTAAATAAAAAGTGTATTAGGATGTGTGAGATGAGATAATGAAAGTACTAAGTTATAAAACAAGTTATTGTGAATTTATGAGAATTTAAGGAGAGATTCGAGAAAAGTGGACCTTCTTGAAGATCTTGAGCTTGATCTTGAACGTTGGAGAGCAACCCTTAGACTGGGATGATGATGGAGGGTAGTGAATTCACCAAGTTTGATGAAAAGTGATGGTTGGAAAGGGATTTGGATGTGGAAATCGCGCTGACTTCGAGAGAGGTTTTATGGATTTGCTGAGAGTGATATCTATCAGATATGGGCACCTCTTGCAAGTGAGGCCAGGACTCCTTTTTATAGGCCCAGGGCATTGCCAATCATCATATCCCTATTCCTGCCAATCGGCAGGTGCGTTTAGGAAAACTGTCGATAGGCAGGGTCTAGGACCTGCCATTTGGCAGTGTCTTTCAAGCCTTTTTAGAAAATCAGTCGCAGAACGCAAATCGTTGATCAGAATCGCACACGGGGTAGACCGTTGGAAAGGAAATTCATAGACCTTCGAAAGTCTTTTGGACTGTTCCCGGGTTTGGGAGTTGAATTTGGGTCAAATATGGCTCGAAAGCATTCGTCGGATGCAAACGGATTGTTCATCTGCATGCTAAGTACGAATTGCATACGGGGAAGATTATTGGAAAGTTTAACAGATGTACTTTGACATTCGAAAGAGTTTGATCCTGTTCAGGGAGTTGACTTCGGTCAACCGAGCCCTGGAAGCATTCGATGACCTATCGGAGTAAAATGAATTATTTCTCTGTACCGTAAGTCAGAATCGCGCACGGGATGGACCATTGGAAAGGGGTTTCAATTCCCTTCAAAGATTCATTTAGTCTCGGTCAAGCTGAAGAGTTGACTTAAGTCAAACAGAGACCGGGAGCACCCGGTGGCCTCTAGGTCCGGTTTGGGGGAAAATGGGTCGTTCGTCCGAATGGTAAGTCAGAATCGTGCACGAGATAGACCGTTGTAAAGGGGTTTTAGTGCCCTTCAAAGATTTATTTAGTCTTAGTCGAGTTGAAGACTTTGACTTTTGGTCAAACAGAGCCTGGGAGTGCCCGATGGATTTTAGGTTAGTACTCGGGGTACGACCTGGGTTTGTAGTGATGAAGGGAGGTTCTAGGGACCTAAGTTGAGATGACCAATTCTGCGGGTCGAAGCCAATTTTGCGGGCTTAAGTTTAGATGACCAATTCTATGGGTCGAAGCCAATTCTGTGGGCTTAAGTAGAGATGACCAATTCTGCGGGTCGAAGCCAATTATGCGCGCTTAAGTATGAGATGACCAATTCTGCGGGTCAAAGACAATTCTATGGGCTTGAATATGAGGTGACCAATTCTGTGAGTCAAATCCAATTCTGAGCGCTTAAAGATAAGGGTGATCGATTATGCGAGTCGAAGCTAATTTTTCGGGCTTATGTAGAGATGACCAATTCTGCAGGTCAAAGCCAATTCTATGGGCTTAAGTAGAGATGACCAATTCTATAGGTCGAAGCCAATTCTTTGGGCTTAAGTAGAGATGACCAATTATGCGGATCAAAGCCAATTCTGCGAGCTTAAGTATGAGATGACCAATTATGCGGGCTTATGTAGAGATGGCCAATTCTGCGGGTCAAAGCCAATTCTACGGGCTTAAGTTGAGATGACCAACTCTATGGGCCTAAGCCAATTCTACGAGCTTAAGTATAGATGACCAATTATGTGGGTCGAAGCCAATTCTAGGGGCTTAAGTTGGGATGACCAATTCTACGGGTCAAATCCAATTCTGCGGGCTTATGTAGTGAAGACCAATTCTGCGGGTCAAAGACAATTTTGTGAGCTTATGTAAAGATGACCAATTCTACGGGTCGAAGAAAATTTCACGGGTTTAAGTAGAGATGAACAATTATGCGGGTCGAATCCAATTGTGCGAGCTTATGTAGAGATGTTCTTGGGGAACTCTGTCGGGGAGATTTATCATGTGGTTTTTTTTTTGGCTGGGGAGTCGGTTGCTAGGGAAATCTTTTGCATCCTCTGAAGGAAAAGATAAAATTCCACTGGGGATATTTAGGTGGCCCAAGGTTTGGATGTATTGCTAGGGGAAAATTTGAGGCCTTTGGGGCATAGGGGGTGATCTTTAGAGATCCTCTAGGGATGTTGCCAGGAGGTGTTTTACTTGGTTTTTGAGAGTTCCTCTGGGATTATAGGGATTTTTCTTGAGGGAGTGGGAAATTTTCTTGGTGAAAATGTTCTAAATCCTTCCTGTGATTTTTAGCAATTTTTTGAGAATTTTTCAGGGTTGTCTGGTATTTTTTGGGAATTTTTGTACGAAATTTAAAGGACTACCGGTCGGCATTGTTAAGAGCGTGCCATTCGGTAGTGGCATGGACTTTTGGACTACCTCGGGAAGGTAAGAGGTCAGTGTGGATCGGTGGGTGGGGGGTCAATGCCGATCGGCATGACCCTTGGAATCCTATATAAAGGGGGAGAATTCCCCTCATTTCTCACAGCTTCTTGCTTTCTTTATTTCTATGATTTTCCTCTGCAAATAGTTCTAGCGTTTCGATCTCTAAGAAATGGTTGCCTTTGTGAGCACTACAGCTCATAGGGAATGGTTGAATGTTGATGACTGGGTGAATGTGGAGTGGAGGGATAAGCCGCCTCTTATTTTGGGGAGTGAGAACTCCATTGACGCATTCGAGCCGGTTGCGGATGAGCAAACTTTGCTACAGGAGCCGTCACGTCATTGGTCTTCTAAGGTGGTGAGCCCCGGCGGTTATGTAAGCAACTTGACTTTCGGCATTCTTTTTTTTTGGTGATTTTTCCTTCCTTATTTAATTTTGATAAGGTTTCTTCTTTTAACAGTCTGATATCTATTTGAAGAACATGCATGCCCGTGGGACGACGGGGCTTAAGGACGTCTGGGAGAATCTTCCACATGTGGTGCATTGGTTGGTATCCTCAGTGGGTTTTGGGAGGTTGGCGTCTGCGCTGGATGAGACACCTCGTTCGACAGCGATCCTGTGCGCTTTGGGGGAGAGGTGGTGGGATACTACCCATACCTTCCATTTCAGTTTTGTGGAGATTACCGTGACTCCTATAGATGTGCATCAGCTGCTGGGATTGGATTGCTAGATGTGGATCGCTCTCTGAGGGTGAGGCCGGAGGTGATGAGGGCGGCGCTTGGTGACGTAGGGAGGATAGTTTCTAAGGATTCCATCTGGTTGTCCTTGGTGAAGGATGTCTTGTTGAGTAGGGTGGTTGATATGGAGGATGGGATGCAGGTGAGGCAGATGGCCCGGCTTTTTTATTTTTCTAGTACTGGGAGGTTTCATGGTGGTGTCGAGTGGCAACGTCGTCCATTTGTGGTTCTTGCCATATAATGAGGATGTTTTTGAACGTCCCTCTTTGTGATTGGGGGAGTCTGACTTTGGTGACCCTATATTTTTCTTTGGATGCATTCAATTGGTGCTGTCGGCAAACTTTTACTGGAGCCACGTTTCTCCTTAAGGTATTCTTTAATTTTGCACATTTTCCTTTCATGCATTCGTATTTTCCTTATGCGTCTCTATTTTTATGAATTCCTGTCTTTGGCAGACATGGTTCTATGAGGTGATCGGGTGCAATACCCAGCTGATTGCCTTGAAGGACGAGATTGTTGGGGACTTCTACCGATTGTATCGATGGCGCAAGGCCAATCGGCAGTCGAAGGGATCTCTCTCTCTGGAGGCAATGCGTCAGGTCTTGAATGGCCTGACCAGTGGTAGGGTAAGACTCTTTTATTTTCAATCTTGATTTTTGCACATACTAATTTTGTACTGACTTATGCCTGTTGTGGATTTTCAGGTGACTTTTTACCCCTTGGGGGATAGTTATTCAGGATACGGGGGTGACCGGGGTGAATGCGCAGATGAGGCATTTGATAGCGCATGAGTTCGTCCATTCCTAGTATCTGAGGGAGCGGGTGGTTCAGAAGATTGCCGAGGAGGAGGTGGTGGTGCCACCTGCACAACTTCCTACAACTATGCGGTAGAAGTGGCTGTTGTCGAAGGATGCGAGGATCGCGGCTATGATCAGTGAGTCCATATTATTGTACACTGATATGGTTGTGCCGTATGACTATATGGACTTTGTGATGAGCTGGTTGATGGTGCCCATCATATATGATGCCTTGCCTTTCCTTCCTGCGGGGTTCGAGTAGGGCGGTGGGATCCTCCCACAGCGACAGTGGTCCGCCGGCTTCTAAGGCGGTGACTTCAGAGGTTCCCTTTGTTCGATTGCAAACTCCTTTATACAACATTCGACAAGCTGATGGAGGGATGGTGCCTATGTTGCACCATCCTCACGTGATGGATCCGGAGGAGCTGGATTTGATAAAGGAGGTTCTTCGTCCCGCGGTATACCTTTCTGTTCTTTTCCTCTTTTTGATTTATTTTCTGTTTTGATCCTTCTTTGATTCTGATTTTGCCTTTTACTTGCGTGTGTCGACCACTTGGCTATGGGATTGAATATCTTCGGTGACAGCCCACATTCGGGATGCGATCCCGGTTCCTTCTTACTTGGTGTCGTCTGCTTCGTCCAAGGAGGACTCTGGCTCGGGTAGCGGTGGTGCGTCATCTCACCATAGGGGAAAGTGAGCGCGTCGCAGGGGTAAAAGCTCTTAGAGAGAGGGGTGAAGGGTAGGTGAGAGAGAGAGAAAATTTGGGTTCGGGTTGAGTCCCATTTTTTTTTATTTCCTGCAAAATTTGATGTAACTAAGAAGAATATATATATGCAATGCAATTGGATTTTTTATTATCTTTTGTTAATGGTGAGTGAATGTATGCACATGCGCTTTTTACTTTGCGGCTAAGACCATAACAAGAGACATTTTTTGGAATTTTTTGAAAGAAAGTTTTAAAAATGGGAAATTATATAGGGGTGGAAGAGGATTTTTTTTAAAACTCTGTTGAGAATATGAATTTTATTTTTATTGGGTTTTTCTGATTTTGATAAAAAAGGAAAAAGGAAAATTTTACAAAAATGGGGGGTTACCGATCATCAAGCCCCTTACCCTGCCTATCGGCAGTCAAGTCCAGTCCCATCAATTCAAAGCTTTTTATTAGTGCCCTCTTCAGCTTCTTGTACCATGTGGGGTAGGATTCCCTTCGATTTCTGCAAGGGTTATGTCTTTTGCGAGGGTTCTCAGGTATAAAAAGGGGTAGGGGTGGAGTGTTTTCATCACACCGTCACATTCTTACTTACTTGACTACTATCTCTTAGTCCTGCAAGATGGCTCTCCCTGGTAGTATTGAGTTTTCTAACTACCTCAAAGCCTTGGTAGTGATGTGCTCTTGTAATTTCGACTATGATTCTTTCAACATGTGTAGAGTCTCTTTATGGCGTAATCGTTCCATTGAGTGTAACATGTTGATGGCGGCGATACAATTTTGGTACCCAAAGACCATGTATTCTGCTTTGGGTTGGATGAAGTTTTTCCTGCCTACGAGGAATTTTCTTCCATGCTGGGGATAAATCCCAATATTGCTGCGGCTTTACTCGAATTTTCCCTTTCTCCCAGGGATTTGCTGGCCAGGCTTCTTCGTATTTCACCTTCGACGACTAGATCATTGGTTGTTGGAGGAATGATCTCCCTCTCGACGGTATTGCAGTCCATGCATTTGCGAGAAGTAGGTGATGCTGGCTATGCTGGAGTCGTTGCTCTGGGCTTGGTTTTAAAATTGTTGCTGGTGACTGGGGAACTGCTGGTGGATCCACAACTTGCAGTCATTACTTTATGGATATCATACCGTCGTAATCCTACGGTGGTGATACTGGCGGAGACCCTGAACGGTCTGGATGCCTGACGAGAAGGTCATTCAAACTTCCTGCGGGGTAGCCCTGTGTTGCTGTTCATGTGGTTGTCTGAAAGACTCCGCCTAGCGACTCCTCCAGAATATCCTTTGTCGGTTGTACCCAACTTCTTTTCGCGTCACTTCTTCAGCATTGGCCTGGATATTAAGAGCTGGGAGAATTGGCTTGTGGAGCATAGGGCTCGGAATCTGTACTGGTCAGTGCCTTGGTGGGGACAATTGTTTCCTGTTCTGGAGCTAGGAGAATACCCATATATGCGGCTGGTTGGTCTCAGCCAGACCTCTTTTTATTTCCCTTGGTTGGGTACATGTCGTGCCTCCTCAGACACTAAAGTTCTTTTCAGTAGAGGATTTGACCGAGCGTGTGCACCTGCGGCTTGGCTCTCTATGGTAGAGTCAGCGTTCGTCGACCCGTCCCTCTCCGTCTGTTGGGAGAGTTTGGCATATCCCTGGGGATTATATGAAGTGGTTGTGGAGGAGAGTAGTTAGCAAGATGTTGGCAGTGGAGACTGGACAAAAGTGGCTTGTCTCTTTTAACACCATGGAAGGAGGTGTTATGTTTTTTTCGAAGCTAGTTCGAGCTTATCGATCCATGGAGTGTCTGCGACACTCTGTGCAGGCAGGGGAAACTTGGGGACCCCAGGATGCAAATGATGATGACGGAGAGGGATCCTCTGGTAGCTGTGGGTAGGATGGTTTATTTTGTAATGGGGAATAAATGTGGGTATTTTATTAGGCTTTTTTAAGAGGGTATGAGGAAGGGAGTTATCCATTCCTTTTCTTATGTAATATGTACCGTAATTTCTTATTAGTGAAATAAATAAGTTTCTGATCATCCAGTTGTGCCTTTCGATGAATTTTGTATTATTTGAAAAATCTATACCGATCGCTAAGGCATACATAATCCTTTTGTTCAAATATATGTTAGAATGAACTGTCGTTCTCAGAGGTAAGAAAAAAAGAGTATTTTGTGAAAAAGAAAGGGTCATGCTCATGTAAGGTGTATGAGATGCCTACGTACCTATAGGGTTTTAAAATTTTATACTTTGTTTGAAAATGGTTATTTGCAGAGGATCAGGCCCACGTAGTTCTGGGCAGTGGGAAATAAAGAGATTTTTTATTTTATTTTATTTTTAGAATGGAAGGGAGATGAGAAGAGTCGTAGCGCGTCCAGATTTCGGACTAGGGGTAAAATTTCTTGAAACGGTCCAGGTTGACTGGACGAGCCATCTCTTCCCCCATCTAAGTCGATAAGCATGGCATCACCGTCAGACAAGATCTTCTTAACAATGTAGGGGCCGCTCCAATTGGGCTTGAATTTCCCTCTTGGGTCCCAGATGGGTTCTATGATTTCTTTGAGGGCTAGGTCCCCTTATCAGACACTGTTTTCCTTGACTCTCTTGTTAAATGAATTCACTATTCGGCGATGATTTCCTTGTATGTGGTATAGTGCTTTTAATCTCCTTTCGTCTAGGAGGGTAAGCTCGTCAAGACGGATTTGGCACCAGTCTTCTTAGCTGACCTTACTTTCAAGTATGACGCACAATGAGGGTATTTTTAGCTCCACGGGTAGGATTGATTCCATGTCATAAACTTGAGAGTAAGGGGTAGCCCCAATATAGGTTTTAATTGAGGTTCGGTAGCCCCAGATGGCGTATGGGATCCGATCAGCCCAATCCCGACAGCTTTCGGTCATCTTACTGATGATGGATTTGAGGTTTTTGTTTGTAGCTTCAACTGCACCGTTGGTCTGAGGTCGGTAGGGAGAAGATTTGTGTCTTTGAATCCCATACTCATTGACCACATCTCTGACTTCTATCTCTAAATGCAACTCGTTATCTGATACTAGCTCGTGCAGGAGCCCACACCGATAGATGATTCTTTTCTTGACGAATTTGTCCACTTTCATAGCGTTCATCACTGCTTATGACTCAACTTCGACCCATTTGGTGAAGTAATCAATGGCAACTAGGATGAACTCATGACCATTGGAAGCCTTTGGTGTAACCTTCCTTATGATGTCGATGCCCCAGGTGGAGAACGGCTAGGGAGAAGTCATGTTGTATAATTCGCACAGAGGCAGATGCTGAAGGTTGGAAAATTATTTGCATTTGAGGCATCTCCGTACATAGGCGGTGCAATCCTGGGTCATGGTGGTCTAGTAGTAGCCTTGTCGAATGATATTTTTTGTAAGCATGTGACCATTCATGTTGGGTTTTCATTCCCAACTGTGGATCTTCTGCATTATGTTTTCAATGTCAGCCCCTGTAATGCAGTGCACATGAGTTCCATCGAAGTTCCTTTTGAGCAGTGCTTTGTGATAGGGGATGAACTGGGTGGTGAGTCTTTGAAGGGATGCTCGATATTTCTTGTTGGAACCCTCGGGATACCTATCATGGTTGGGGAGACGCTAGATATCATAGTACAAATAATTGGCTAGCTCGAGATCTTCTGTAGTGATGAGCTCAATGTGGTAGGAGTGGGTTGGTTTATCTTGCTTTTGAATTAGGAAGGGGGTCATAGTTATTCCTTCGGGCATATCAACCATGGAGGCCAAGGTAGAAAGGGCATCAGCTAGGTTATTTTTTGCTCGCGGTAGGTAATGGAAGGTGATATCTTGGAATTGGGAGGCTATTTCTTCTAAGTAGGCATGAAAGGGTTAGAGTTTCACGTCCTTAACTCTCCATTTTCTGAGCACTTGACCTATGATGAGGGAAGAATCCCCATAGATGTCTAGGCATTGAATACTTTTCTTGAGAGGAACTATGAGGCCTACCGTGAACGCCTCGTATTCAGCCATGTTGTTGGTACAAGGAAAATCCAGCTTGATGGCGATTGGAGTGTGGGAGTCATCTGGGGCGATCAAGAGTATCCCAATGCCATACCCCTTTTTGCTGGCAGCGTCATCAAAGAACATTTTCCATCGAAGGTTGTCTTGAGCAGTGCAAAGGATGTTTTCAGCTCGAAATTCAGAGATCCAGACATCAGCTTCATCTACGTGGTAATCAGCGAGGTAGTCGGATATGGATCTTCCTTTCATGGATTTCTACATGACGTACACGATATCGAACTCAGCTAGGAGCATCAACTATTGGGCCATTCAGCTAGATAAGGCAAGTTTCTTAAGCAGGTATTTAATGGGGTCCATTCGGGATAAAAGTTTGATGGGCAAGGTGAGCATGTAGTGGCGTAACGTTTGGATGACCTAGACAAGTGCGATACACGCCTTTTCCAAAGAAGTGTAGTTAACCTCATACTCAGACAATTTATGACTGGCATAATAGATGGCTCTTTCTTTATGAGAATCTTCCAGGAATTGGGCTAGCAAAGCCCAGCTGCAGTATCGGTTATGGTTAGGTATAGGAGCAAGGGGAGACAGGCTGTGGTGGTATGAGTACTGGGGGTTAGGTTAGATATTATTTGCTTCGTTCAAAACCTTCTTGGCAAGCCTCGTTCAAAACCTTAGTTGAATCATTTCGGAGGATTTTGAAGATAGGTTCACATATGAAGGTTAGCTGGATGATGAACTGGCTAATGTATTACAATTTACCAAGGAAACCTCGAACTTCTTTCTCTATTCGGGGAGGTGGCATCTCAAGTATGTCTTTTAGCTTAGCGGTATCTGCTTCTATCCCCTTCTCATTAACCATGAATCCCAAGAGTTCTCCCTTTGTAACGCCGAAGAATCATTTCTACGGATTGAGTCTCATCTGATACTGTCATAGTCGTGCGAAGAACTTTCGGGAAGCAGGAGCATGACCCTCTCTAGTTTTGGATTTGATAATCATATCATCCACATAGACCTCAACTTCTTTATTAATCAGATCGTGTAGGATGGCTGTGGCAGCCCTCTGGCAGGTAACCTCAGCGTTCTTGAGACCAAATGTCTTGATAGTGTTGCAAAAGGTTCCCCATGGGGAGATGACTGCGGTTTTTTCTTCGTGGTCTGGATGCATTTTGATTTGGTTGTATTCAACAAACTCGTCGACGAAAGACTTTATATCATGAGTGGATGTGTTTTCCATGATCATATCGATATTGGGTGGCGGATAATCATACTTTGGAGAGTATTTGTTCAAATCCTGATAGTCTACACACATCTGAACTTTTCCTCCTGATTTCGGCACAGGCACTATGTTGGCTATCCATATGGGATATTTGATCACACGAATGAAACCTACGTTCAACTATTTGACCACCTCTTCTTTGACCTTGAGCGACCATTCGACGCGGAGGTTTCTTAACTTTTTTTTATCAGCTTTTAATCTGGGAGAGTGGGAATCTCGTGCTGAGATATTTTAGGACCAATGTCAGGCATATCATCGTAGGACCATGCAAATACATCCACGAATTCTTTTAGCAATTCTTCGAGTGGTGGATGCTCATGCTCATCGAGGGTAGTACCTATCCTAATCTCACGCCGTTGGCTGCTAGAACCGAGGTTAACAACAACAGTCTCTTCTTTATTAATTTGAATAAGGTTGTGTTTTTTATTATTAACCTTATTTAGATCAGTTAAGAATTGTTCATTTGCAAAATCATCATCATCAAAAGTTTGATTAGAATCCAAACAGTTAATGTAAGGCATAACAAGATACTCAAAATCTTCATTTATTTCATTAATAGAAAAAATAGCATTGAGAACCTCGTTAAAAGAGGACTCGATTACATTAGAACAAGGATAGACAACAGAAGAAAAAAAGGGATAAACATTAGGATTAGGGGAGATTTCAGCAAGTAGAACTGGTGCAGTATGCCAGTTGAGGAGAGGTGTATCAGCAGCTTTAATCAGGTGGGATGGGTCCAATGATGCAGTTCCTGAATGAACCATGCAGAGTGTCAAAGAATCTTCGGAGTCACTTTCCTCAGTCTCTTCGATATCTTTGATGAGCGGTTGTACTAGGTGTTAGGAATTTTCGGTCCATGGGTAGCTATCTTAGAAAACGATCTCCATTCTAGGCTTCATCTTATTGTATGTATGGTCATACCATGGTTCAAGAAAGCCACAAAAGTGGAAGTCTTCGCCCTCTTTGATGAATCGTCCATTCAAGGAGTCATCTGGGATAGTCTGAACACGGTCTAGTCTTCTCTTTAGTCGAGACTGTCGAATCGTTCTGAGCTCTTGTTCTGACGGTTAATACCCCAAACCATAAGGAGGGAAAGCCTTCTTTAGTTCAATGGGCTCAAGTATCCCTTTTTGTCTTTTCCCTAGCCCAAGTCCGGGCATAAAGTGCATGTTTTCGAACATCTGAATCACATTGACGTTGCCATAAGGGTCGTATTCTGGACAAACCCTTTATTTGAAGTTGTACCCTACCTAGAGTAGAAGTGGTTCAACTCAAAAATCCTGATAGGAGCATATCATTTGACTCATGTTGTATCTCAAGGATTAGACTGCTGGTACTTGCACCATCAACATTATCGTCACCGCCCAAGATGATAATGACCCGTCCGTTGGCGAAGAACTTTAATTTCTGATGGAGTGAGGAAGACACGCCCTTGATACTGTGGAGCCAAGGTCATCCTAGCAATAGGTTGAAACAGGTTGGGCTATCAATAACTTGGAATTTGACGATAGGGTTTATAGGGCCAGTCCCTATTACAAGCTTTATGGATCCCATCACATTCCGATGGGTATTATCGTAGGCACGCACAGCAGTGGAGGTTGGAGCGAGGTCGCTTTCTTTCAGGCCTAAACATTTGAAGGTTCTTAGTGGGAAGACATTTAAGGCAGATCCATTATCAACAAGAGAGAGTGGCACAACCTTCCCCATAACTTCGACGGAGATATTGAGTGCATGATTGTGGTTTGTCCCAATCTTGGGGATTTCTTCTTCAAAAAAGGATAGCATTCGGGTAGAGGTCTAGGATCTGACCTAATTTATCGCTTCTTCTGGTGTGGTGGAAGGATAAACTGTGGGTCCAGTGTGTAACTTGATCAAATCATTTCTATGTAGCTGAGAAGACATGAAAAGCCCCCATAGAGTGATGTTAGCTTAAGTTTTCTTCAGTTAATCAAGGATACTTCTCTCCTCGAGGGTCATCTCTGGCATAGGAAGGTTTTTAACGCCCTTCCCTTTGTCATTGGATAGTAGTGAGTTTGGGATATGGTAATGCCTTCCTGATCTGGTTATGTGATTTACTGAATAAGGGAAAAATATGAATCCCGTTTCCTCATCGATCTCGGGTTGTTTTGCAACCTTGTTTATTCCTCTGAGGAGTTTTTCAAATGATATCATTCCACACATGTCTTCTACCAGGCCAATTTTCTCAAAAGCTTATTCTTCATTAGAATCTCCGAATTCTTCCCCCCATATGGTGGAAACAATTATGTCTTTTTATGTAAAGTCGATGCATTCTAAAACTTCAACGGCTTCTTCATACAGGTCATCAAATTCTGTGGGGATGTGTAAGGGTGAAGGGACCAGGCGCCTCTGTAGCTTCAGAGTATCAAGTAAATCGATCATACTATAAATGTTGTTGGTTTGCCTGAATAATTCTGCCATGATCTGGACGACATCATCCAGGCTGACTTTATCGGCTGGTACTACCCAATTATCTAACTCTCGGGCCAATTTCCGTACTTCCAAGAATAGTGTACTGAACCTCTAGCAATCAATGACCATCTGTGAGGGAAATTTCATCTCGAACTCTAGTAGTTGGTTTAACACTTCTGACAATTCCATGCTTCCATTTTTAGAACGGGTATGGACAGTGATGCATGCTCTGGTAAGGAGTGAAAGTTCCTGATCAACGAGGCTAGTAGGGTGTAAGAGTAAATATGGGCAAATTTAGAGAGGTTTAAAAAACTATATGGGTGTGATTTGAGTTGAAGGATCGAATTCTGGGTTCTCTTCTAGAAAGATGGCATTGGCATGATTTGGAAGTGGGTTGTGAGTAGTGTTTGGCTTAGGATTGGTTGGTGGGGCGATGGTACCCCGGTCAATTAGAGCTTGGATTATGTTTCAGAGGTGAAAGCATTGGTTGGTGGTATGACCAGCAGTTTGGTGAAAGGCACAATGGGCATCCACCTTAAAGTTTCTTGGGAGTGGATTTGGTAATGGACGGGGATCCAAAGGTTTGATAAGGGCTCGGCTTAACATGTCTTGATAAAATTTAGAGGGGGGGAGCATGGAGATCGGTGTATTCCTTCGAACGGGATAGGGAGGCTTTTTGGCGCCCATGAGGTGGTTGGTTGAGAGATGTTGTTGATGGTTGAGACTGTAGCACTGGAGGGTTTATCATATTTTGTAGGGGTGAACTGTCCGGACACCTTCTTTGGTTCGACTTCGGTTTTGGCAAGACCTTCCTCGATTTCTACACCTGCTTCTTTGAGAGATCGAAAGTGGCGATAATATTCTCCTCCCATCATTTCTCAGACATGGGGTAAGAAGTTCTTCTTCACTATGCTGACTTGTTCTTCCTTGGAAGGCCGATTGGTCATGGTTAATGTTTTTTCCCTCCATCTTGCGATGAAGTTACTGACTAATTCCCCAGGGTTCTATTTGAGCATCTCTAAATCATGGTGGGTGACCTCAAGATCTTCATTATATTTGTACTGTGACATGAATTCCCGGGCTACATCCTCCCAACTATGAATTCTGGACTCTTCGAGAGACAAAAACCATCGGAGGGCATTATCTTTCGAAGTTTGCTGAAACAATTGGGCCATCACTTCTTTAGAAGCCCCTGGTAGAGTCATGAAACGGTGATAACTTTGGAGATGAACAATCGAGGGGTCCACTTCCTCTGAATTTCTCGATATTTGACATCTTGAACTTCTCAGGTAACCTCGCTTTAGGATAAGGAGACATGTGGGTGTAGTCCATGTAATTTCCTGAGATTCTGACTTGGTCAAACTTCTTGGTGAGAATCTTGAGGTCTTCTTTGACTTTTTTCAGCTCTCCTTCCTTTGGATCAATGATCATAGCAAGTTATCTCTAGGTTGGGTAAGGTTCGACATAGGAAGCTGGGCAGGCGGAAGCCCATTAACAGGAGCGGCACGTGGAGTGTGCTGATACTCTTAGGGAACCCAGATAGGCTCGGGTGGATCCATAGCATGAGGGAATAGGGCCTTGGGTTCTTGAGGAACGGGAACCTGGTTTCGTTGCATCTCTCATACCTCAGTTTGGAGGTTGTCAATCTTGGACACAAGCTGAGCTAGGACTGCCGTCAAATCCGGCTGCACAACGGGCACTTTATTTGTGTTCTCCATGGAAAGTGAATGAATTTCGTACTTGGAAGGAGTCATAAGGGAATGGACGGAACTCCGGGGGTACTTGACTGAAGACCGAAGCCAATAGGGAGCCAGGCCAAGGTTTTTCGATCGACCTAAGAAGGCGCAAAATGGGATTTATTTTTGAGATTTTTTTTTTCGAGATAGAAAGACAAAATGTTTTTGGATTTTTGATAAAGAGAGGAAAAAAATTGAATTTTTTTTAATAAAGAAAGGAGAAATGGTCTCAGCATGATTATTACAATTATTATATTTTCACTTGTATTTATTCTCCTAAATGCGAAATGAAATTCTGGATGGGACCCGAGCCTAGAATAGTTGGATTTGTAATATATGCAAAGCTATGCCTGGACTTGTGACCAGGCTCATGGATAGGGTCCCATTTTAAAAATGCACAAGAATTCGGGCGACAGGCCGACTAAGAATTTCGGCAGAGTTTTGGGCAGAAATCGGTAATCTAACATGTGTGTCCTAGGCTTGACACCTATATGCGGGTATGCAGTTTGTTGGGTGAATCGAAAAGGGTTCCCCCCTTTGGTGTGACTTCCATGATATACGTCTTGCTCTTGCGGGCAATCGACGTGTGTGGACAATCCATTTGATATACTTGAGTGTATGTGAATTGCCTCACCATATACCTCATGGGGATGGTACGTGTGAGAGAAAATTTGATATACTTGGCGTACGTGAATGAGTTCCCTGCGATATACCTCCCGTCATGACTTCGGTCAAGCGGTACGATGCGGGGGGACCATTCGATATACGTTGAAGGTACTTGGACAATGGAAGGTGAGAGTCATATCGCTTGGGCTAACTGCGCCCTGTCGGACCAGTGCCCATCATGAAGTGACCCTCCAGCTACTCGGTAAAAATTTGGTCAATAACAATGCTCTTTGGTGACGTCGTGTGAATCATGCGTGATTCTCTTATTAGTATCTTATGAGTATGTATTTTTCGATTATGACAAATAGGGAGCAAAGTACAAGAACCAATGGTACAGTAACTATGGATGGGTGATGTGTGCAACATGTGAATATATGTGACCCTAGGTGCAAGTGGTGCGAAGTGTACATGGAGAATTTTCTACAAGTGTGTGAATAGAAGCATAAGTATGGGAGATACAGGAAAAAGGGGAACATACAAATAGGGGGAAAATATAAACAAACATAACACCCATGTAAATAGAGTCTAGCCCTTATGAAATTCCCCAAAGGATTCGTCACTATTGCCATCCCTCGATCATCGCGATGGGCGGGTGCATGAGGGAGGATCCGAGGTTCCACGAGTCCCTCTCGGGAGCGCTTCAGCCGACATCATTTGGGTGAGGTGAAAAATGTAGAGAGATAGAGTCGCTAGTCTATTTTACTCAAAATAGACAAAGGAAAGGGAGCTATCCCGAAGGACAGCATCCAACGACATACGGATGCATACGAAACCAAAAATTATTCGAAAAGGGTTAGGAGGCTAAGTTAAGAAATGGGAAGGTGTTAGGCACCCATTTCTCCCTTTCGGTCTCTCATGGGTTTTTGTTAGTTTCCTTTATTTTCCCCGTGATATGTGTGAATGTGTATACATAGTGGAGATAGGAATCATCGACTTGCACCATGGAAGAGGTAAAGCGAGTCATCCGTAGGAAGGTATAAAAATATTAGAAAATAGGATTTACGCAATTATCCTTACGTTGACCATTATGATGGAATGATAACGCATCTGAAATAATACGCCACTAAGAACAAATTTATGAATATATATAATATAAGAGAGTGGAGTTTAGAGAAAATAGAAAATGAGAGAAAAAGTAAATATAGGACTCGAGTCTCGAGTTTTACCCCGAGATGCCTATGTAGCCTATAGAGGCATCAAAGTCCACGTAGTTCACATGCAAAACGAGGGGTGGGGTTTATCCCATAAATCCAACCGGGGGATTATCTTATTTGTGTGTGTGTGTGTGTAGAAAAAGTGTTTGAGTTGTGATAAAGTGTAAGAAAAGTATGAGAATTCCCATTTGGAATTTATGAGCAAACCCTCTTTTTCTTGTTTTTTGGGTTTTTATTTATATGAATGTAAGAGATATGCAATAATACTAAATGAAATTCATATTAGGATATGTGAGATGAGATAATGAAAGTACTAAGTAATAAAATAAGTTATTACGAATTTATGATAATTTAAGGAGAGAGTTGAGAAAATTGGACCTTCTTGAAGATCTTGAGCTTGATCTTGAATGTTGGAGATCAGCCCTTAGACTTGGATTATGATGGAGAGTAGTGAATTCACCAAGTTTGATGAAAACGATGATGAAAAGTGAAGGTTTGAAAGGGATTTGGATGTGGAAATCGTGCTTACTTCGAGAGAGGTTTTCTGGATTTGCTGAGAGTGATATCTATCAGATTTGGGCCCCTCTTGCAAGTATGGCCAGACCTCCTTTTATAAGCCCAGGGCATTACCGATCAGCATAGCCCTGTTCCTTCCAATTGATAGGTGCATTTAATCACACTGCCGATAGGCAGGGTCTAGGACCTGCCGTTCGGTAGTGTCTTACAGGCCTTTTCGGAAAATCGATCGCAGAACGCAAAGCGTTGATCAAAATTTCACACAGGGTAGACCATTGGAAAGGTAATTCAGAGACCTTCGAAAGTACTATGACCGCTCCCGGGTTCGGGATTTGACTTTGTGTCAAATATGGCTCGAAAGCATTCGTCGATACATTGGACGGGGAATCATCGGACGCAAATGGATCGTTCATCTGCATGGTAAGTCCGAATCGTGCAGGGGAATCTTTGGAATGGTTAGGAGATGTACTTTTACATTCCAAAGAGTTTGATCCAGTTCGGGGAGTTGACTTTAGTCAATCGAGCCCTGGAAGCATTCGGTGACCTTTCAAAGTAAAATGAATCGTTCGTTCGTACCGTAAGTCAGAATCGTGCACGGGATGGACCATTAGAAAGGGGTTTCAGTGACCTTCGAAGATTAATTCAGTCTCGATCTAGCTAAAGAGTTTACTAAGGTGAAACAGATCCCGGGAGCGCCCGGTGGCCTCCAGGCCATGTTTCGGGGAAAATATGTCGTTCGTCCGCATGGTAAGTTAGAATCACGCACAGGACAAACCGTTGGAAAGGGTTTTCAATTCCCTTCGAAGATTCATTCAGTCTCAGTCGAGTTGAAGATTTTGACTTTTGGTCAACGGGAGCCTGGGAGTGCCCGATGGCTTCTATGTCAGTACTCGAGGTATGACCTAGGTTGGTAGTGATGAAGGGAGGTGCTACGGACCTAAGGAGAGTTTAGGGGATAACTGTGACAACCCGAATATAATTATGATAAATTATATTTAAATCATGCTTATCTTATGTAATATGAATAATGTGTTATTATTATATCTCATGTTAATTGATTATGTTTATTATAATCATACTTTCATAAATCATGAAAGGTCGAATTATTTACGAGCACAAAATTTTGTTGTTTTCAGTAGAAATGTCCCTGTCAGAGACTAGTTTTGACCCTTATCACATTAAATTTGACTTGAGGTAAAAACTAGATAGTTGTAGACATGTTATTTAGGGTTTTAAAAAAACAAATGGCGCATCAAACGGATGTGCGTGTAAGAAGTTAGGCCAAAATTACGAACAAAGGGCAAATCTGTCAATTCCCTCTAAGTAGTAAATTGTCTTTTATTAAACCAAATGGTTTAATTTGATTGGTTGGCTTGGGAGGAAGCCTTAGACGACTTAAAACTCTCCCTCAAACATATTTCTTCAGAAAAACAAACCCTAGGTTCAGTTTGAAGAGTGTTGGTATATTGAGGAAAGAGAAGGTAGAAGTTTAGGAAGAAAAGTGAGGAGAAAAAGTGTAGAAAAATCCGTAGAAATTACGTACACATCCCGAAGGTAATCCTAATTGCAAATCTTGTTATTTTTCATATATTTATGATTTATATGATATAAATACTTGATTTGTTTATTGACCTTTCATTCTTGGGTGCATATGTATGAATATATGCAAGTTTAAGTTAAGTTGAATGCATAAACCCTTAAAAATTGCTTTGTATTAAAACCCCTTGTATTCAAACTTCCATATCTCTTTGTGTGCTTACTTTAATTGAGAAATTCCAGTTGGATATGAAATTAGACTCATATATTCATATCATATCTGAAAATTAGAATTTATCTCCTTGTGGTTACTCTGTAATGATGATTTCAAGTTGGTACATGGTTTCTATTTTTATACTTCATTTCGGTATGCCCTGAGTTTATTCAAGCTTTTGAGATAGAAAATGAAGTCAAACAATTATGAAACTTTAATTATGTACTATTCAGTATGTTTACTTAAAAATGGGTTGAAAATCATGGAAAGTTATGATGGATAAAAATTATGAAAATTCTTGGAAGTTGAAGGAACAATAGAGGAGCTTGTAGGGAAGATTTCTTGTGTTGTAAAGAAATGGCCATAACTTGCTCTAGGAAGCTTGAAAAATTACACCGTCACTTGTACCGGAAAGTATATTCATATATGTTTTCATATTGATAAGGTTGGACCCATGTATTTACACGATTTGGGAGTATAGGATGGTTGATTATAGAGGACAGTAATTTGAGGCCATACCGGATATCCCATGAAAGAATATGGTTATCTCCTCTTTTCGAAGAGTATTTTGGGCACATGTTTCATGTATATACACATTGAGAAGTATAATTTTATGTTTACTTGACTTTGGTTATAAATTAATTATAAGGTATTTCCTATGGTTGAATGTCCGTAACTTTATCAACATGTATATCATTGTTTTGCCTTTACCTACGTTTTATGAAATGTGACTTAATTGGAATTATATTGCTGATGTATAGTCATGGAAAGTTACATAATTATGTTAGGATAATATTTATGATTGAGGTTCAGTACTGATTTAGTTGGATTGATAGGTGTAAGGACTAATCAACCCAGTTCAACTCCACCAGAAGGAAACGTGAATACATAGTTGTCAACCAAGGTGAGTGTACTCACTGGAAAGAGATATTTGTATCGTGTTATTGATATGATCATAATATAATTAATATGAAGTTTTTCATTTCGGTTTACCGAAATTAGGGGTTACTCCTCGACCAGGAATGGGGAAGATTTGTCTATTAATGACAAGGGGTTACTCCTCGACTAGGAATGGGGGAGAATTATCTATTTAGACAGGATATGTGAATCATGATTCCGAAAAGTTGGTCATTCATTATGAATAAGCCGAATAAGTTAATACATAAGTATATGGACATGATTTATTGCATTTAAATTCATGCAGTAGTATAGTAGTAATGCATTCACTGGGCTATTTTGCTCACGGTTCCTATGTTCACAATTTTTCAGCTAACGCGATGTCACTGCCAAATCTAGGAAGTCGGGCTGGGTTAGCCAGGAATGGAAGAAACAAAGATTTTTTTTAAATGTAAAGGATGTAATTAAGTTAAATTATCCTTCAAGAAAGTTTGTATAAGTATGACTACTATGATGTTGTAAAAAGGTTTTCAGTTATATGGATTTACAATGATGACTCTGAAATTAAAACTCTCGTTTATGGTTTGGTTAAATTAATCATGGTTTGACTCACTTCGACTTTCAAACTTAATTATAAGTTAATGGGTTGGGGTGTGTCAGCTTTTGGTATCAGAGCCTAGGTTTTAGAGGTTCTGGAGTGAGAAGTATCTAGATTAGGAAGTGAATGTTAGAAATATATTTTATTTGATACTAACGATTATGTTAGGAAAGATATGTATATCTGCATGTTGTTATATCTTTGATTCATTTCAGATATAAGATAATGGAACGAGGGAATGTAAATGTGAGAATGGAGGATGAGGCTTCAAATATTCCAGCAGATGCGAAGGTTGTGCAACTTGTTCAAATAAATGTGGAACCTGAGCCAGAACAACTGACAAATATTCAAAAAATGCCACGTGCTATGACTCTAATGGCAGAGCAGCAAGCTAGATTTATGGCATAGATGGAAGAACAACAGACCAGGAAACTGGAGGCACAAGCCTTGGCTAGGGATGAGGAGATGATACACCGGGAAGAAAGAAAAACTTCACATGAAAAATTTATTAAGATGAACCCACCCTCATTTGAAGGAGAAGTTGATCCAGCAGAGGCAGAAGTATGGGTTAAAGAAATTGAACTTATCTTTGGGGTAATGAGGATGCCTGAAAATCAACAAGTAACCTTGGCGGCGTATATGCTGAAAGGAGAAACTAAGTACTGGTGGGATGCCACGAAACATTTGTTGATTACTCCAGGAGGTGGGAATGTGATCTCATGGTATGCTTTTGTTAAACCCTTGTATGATAATTATTTCCCCCCAATGTATCAAAAACAAAAGGAGAAGGAATATTTCATGTTGAATCAGGGAAGCATGACTGTCAGAGAATATGAATCCAAACTTACAGCCTTATCTCGTTTTGCTTCGAGGTTTATACGGAATGAGGAAGATATGTGCAGCCGATTTCTCGATGGACTAGAGTTAGTTATTAAATCAAGGCTATCGGCTTTAGAGACTGTTAATTATTCAGCCTTGGTGAACAAAGCCATGTTAGTAGAAAGGGACGTGAATGAAGCTAGAGGGAATTGAGAACGAGGTGTAAAGAGAAGCAGATTCAATCCAAGTTATCAAAAGGGTAGTGATACAGAATATTCAAGACTTGTAGGGATGAAATTACAGCCTGGTAGAGGCATGGGAAGTAGTTTTCAAAGGGGTGAAGTAAGTGGTGGAAGAGGTTCAAGAGTTTCATCACAAGGAGATCCAAATGTTTGTTTCTTTTATGGGACATCGGGTCATGTAAAGAGAAATTGCCCAAAGCTAATGAATATAGAATGTTTCAACTATCATCAAAAGGTCCATCTGAGAAAGAATTGTCCGATGTTATCAAGAGCGATTTCAGTCAGTAGTGTGGGGCCTCATAAAGGATCCTCTCCAGGCAATGCCACCAGGGGAAGAGATACAGGACAAGCAAGTGGATCGAAGGCGGGAGGAAGAGTCTTTGCGATGACATTGCAAGATGCCCACTACACCAGAGGTGGTTACAGGTAAATTTTCTATTGTAAATAAAGATCTATATGCACTCATTGATCCTGGATATACGCATTCATTTGTAGAATTTCATATTGTTTCACATTTGGGTAGACCATGTTCATTTCTCAATTGTGCCTTATATATTTCTACCCCAATGGAAAGTGTAATTCTGGTTGAGCATGTTTATAAAGATTGTGTCTTACGAATGGGTGAGCGAGATTTTTATGTTGATTTGATATCGTTGGCAATTAGGGATTTTGATATTATATTGGGGATGGATTGGTTATCATCGTATCATGCTTCCATTGATTGTTTTCGAAAAGAAGTTACATTTCATCTTCCTGGTGAACCCGAGTTCCAGTTTACAGGGGAAAGGAATGTTATCCCTAATTGTCTCATCTCAGCAATAAAGAGCAGAAAGTTATTGAGTAAGGGTTGTACAGGGTATTTAGCGTATGTGGTTGATGTTAGTAAGGAAGCACTTAAAGTTGAAGATATACCAGTGGTTAGAGATTTTTCTAATGTCTTCCCAGAATAATTGCCAGGATTGCCAACTGATAGGGAAGTATAGTTTTCTATTGAATTAATTACAGGTACTGGTCCGATTTTCCTTTCTCCTTATAGAATGGCACCAACAGAGTTGAAGGAATTGAAAGTGCAATTACAAGATCTGATAAGCAGAGGGTTCATTCGGCCTAGTGTTTCGCCATGGGGAGCCCCAGTGTTATTTGTGAAAAAGAAAGATGGGACAATGCGATTATGTACTGATTATCGACAGTTGAATAAGGTGACCATTAGAAATAAGTACCCTCTACCTCGTATCGATGACTTGTTTGACCAATTACAGGGGGCCACAGTATTTTCGAAGATTAATTTGAGATCGGGTTACCAGCAACTGAAAGTGAAGGATAGTGATATTTCCAAAACAGTTTTTCGGACTCGATATGGGCACTATGAGTTTTTGGTGATGCCATTTGGATTGACTAATGCTCCGGCAGTTTTTATGGATTTGATGAACCTGGTATTCCACCCTTTCATTGATTCATTTGTGATTGTATTCATAGACGATGTGTTGATTTACTAGCGTAGCATGGAGGAACATGAGAAACATTTTAGACTTGTATTGCAGATTTTGGGAGAGAAGAAATTATTTGCTAAATTTAGCAAGTGTGAGTTTTGGTTGAATGAAAGTGTGTTTTTAGGGCATGTTGTCTCGGGAAATGGGATATATGTTGATCCAAAGAAGGTGGAAGCAATCATCGAATGGGAAAGTCCTAAGAACGTGACAGAAATTAGGAATTTCCTAGGGTTGGCAGGTTACTATCGCAGATTCATTAAAGGATTTTCAGCAATAGCATTACCATTGACAAAGTTGACCCGTAAAGAAGTGAAGTTTGTGTGGGATGAAGAGTGTGAAAGGAGTTTTAAAGAATTAAAGAAGCGGTTGATTTTAGCCCCTATACTTGCTATTCCATGTGGGAATGAGTCTTTTGTGATCTATACAGACGCTTCAATTCAGGGGTTAGGATGTGTTCATATGCAGAATGGGAAGGTAATAGCATATGCTTCTAAACAATTAAAGACGCATGAACTAAACTACCCTACACACGATCTAGAGCTAGCAGCCATTATTTTTGCTTTAAAGTTGTGGAGACATTACTTGTATGGAGAAACTTGTGAGATATTTACAAATCATCAAAGTTTGAAATACTTGTTTACACAGAAATAACTGAATTTGAGACGGAGGCGTTGGATAGAGCTAATTAAAGACTACGACTGTACCACTCATCTCATCCTGGGAAGGCCAATGTAGTAGCAGATGCTTTGAGTAGAAAATCATCAGGGATTCTCGGTTGCATATGGTGTGCCCGTGTTGGAAATATTCTTGACTTGGCATCAATGGGGATTGAATTGATGTTTTCAAAAAGTGGAGGATTATTAGCACATGTCACAGTGAGACCTTTATTGGCCGAGAGCATAAGAAATTTGCAGACCAGTGATCCATTCCTTGAGAAGAAAAAATAAGATGTCCTGGATGGTAAAGAGAGTGACTTTGAAATTAAGAATGATGAATCGTTGTGTTATAAAAATAGGATTTGTGTACCTAATGATCCACCCTTAAAGAAAGATATATTAGAAGACGCACATAGTTCAATTTACTCTATGCATCTGGGAGGTACCAAAATGTACAGAGATTTGAAAGAGTATTACTGGTGGAATAATATGAAACGTGAGATTGCAGAGTTCATAGCTAAATGTTTAGTGTACCAGCAAGTAAAGGCAGAGCATCAGAAGCCGGCAGGATTATTACAGTCATTGCCTATTCTGAAATGGAAGTTGGAGCATATAACGATCGAATTTGTTACAGGATTACCCCGGTCACCAAAGGGGCATGATTCTATTTGGGTGATTGTAGACCGACTAATGAAGTCAGCTCATTTTCTCCCAGTTAAGACCACCTACAATGTTGACAAGTATGCACGTATGTACGTTGATGATATTATTCATTTACATGGGGCACCAGTGTCAGTAGTATCAGATAGAGATCCAAAGTTCACTTCTAAGTTTTGGCCTCGTCTCCAGAACGCCATGGGCACAAGTTTGAAGTTCAGCACTGTGTTTCATCCACAAACTGATGGGCAATCAGAAAGGACGATTCAAATATTAGAAGACATGTTACGAGGTTGTGTATTTGACTTCAAAGGTAGTTGGGATGATCATTTTACATTAATGGAATTTTCATATAATAATAGTTATCAGTCGACCATTAGTATGGATCCTTATGAAGCTTTATATGGGAGGAGATGTAGAATGCCTTTGTGTTGGGATGAAGTGGGTGAAAGGAAAATATTGGGTCCTGAATTAATATATGTGACGACTGAAAAGATCAAAATGATTCGGGAACGGATAAAGATAGCGCAAAGCAGGCAAAAATTTTATGCAGATAAGAGGAAGCATCCATTGGAATTTCAGAAGGGAGATTTTGTATTCCTGCGTATTTCACCATGGAAAGGTGTTATGAGATTTGGGAAAAAGGGGAAACTAAGTCCAAGATGCATTGGACCATATGAGGTGTTGGAAAGAATTAGGGCCCTGGCATATAGATTAGCATTGACTTCAGATTTGTCTCGTTTACATGATGTGTTTCATGTATCGATGCTTTGTAAGTATTTGGTGGATCCATCTCATCAGTTGAAAACTCAACCAATTGAACTGAAGAAAGACTTGTCATACATCGAGGAACCAATAGAAATTATTGATCGTAAGGAGCAAGTATTGAGAAATAAAGTTATTCCCTTAGTTAAAGTTATGTGGATGAGCCATGGAGTTAAAGAAGCAACTTGTTAAATGGAGGATAGCATGAGGAAACAGTATCCCCATTTGTTTGGTAAGTGACCATTATATTAAATTTCGGGGACGAAATTTTCTAGGGGGGAAGTTGTGACAACCCGAATATAATTATGATAAATTATATTTAAATCATGCTTATCTTATGTAGTATGAATAATGTGTTATTATTATATCTAATGTTAATTGATTATGATTATTATAATCATACTTTCATAAATCATGAAAGGTCGAATTATTTACGAACACAAAATTTTGTTGTTTTCGGTAGAAATGTCCTTGTCAGAGATTAGTTTTGACACTTATCACATTACATTTGACTTGAGGTAAAAACTATATATTTGTATACATGTTATTTAGGGTTTTAACAAAACAAACGGCGCATCAAACGGATGTGCGAGTAAGAAGTTAGGCCAAAATTACGAACAAAGGGCAAATCTGTAAATTCCCTGTAAGTAGTAAATTGTCTTTTATTAAACCAAATGGTTTAATTTGATTGGTTGGCTTGGGAGGCAGCCCTGGCCGACTTAAAACTCTCCCTCTAACATATTTCTTCAGCAAAACAAACCCTAGTTCAGTTTGAAGAGTGTTGTTAGCTTGAGGAAAGAGAAGGTAGAAGTTTAGGAAGGAAAGTGAGGAGAAAAAGTGTAGAAAAATCTGTAGAAATTACGTAAACGTTCCGAAGGTAATCCTAATTGCAAATCTTGTTATTTTTCATATATTTATGATTTATATTATATAAATCCTTGATTTGTTTATTGACCTTTCATGCTTGGGTGCATATGTATGAATATATGCAAGTTTAAGTTAAGTTGAATGCATAAACCCATAAAAATTGCTTTGTATTGAAACCCCTTGTATTCAAACTTGCATATCTCTTTGTGTGCTTTCTTTAATTGAGAAATTCTAATTGGATATGAAATTATACTCATATATTCATATCGTATCTGAACATTAGAATTTATCTCCTTGTGGTTAGTCCGTAATGATGATTTCAAGTTGGTACATGGTTTCTGTTTTTATACATCATTTCGGTATGCCCTGAGTTTAGTAAAGATTTTGAGATACCAAATGAAGTCAAACAATTATGAAACTTTAATTATGTACTATTCAGTATGTGTACTGAAAATGGGTTGAAAATCATGGAAATTTATGATGGTTAAAAATTATGAAAATTCTTGGAAGTTGAAGGAACAATAGAGGAGCTTGTAGGGAAGATTTCTTGTGTTGTAAAGAAATGGCCATAACTTGCTCTAGGAAGCTTGAAAAATTACACCGTCACTTGTACCGGAAAGTATATTCATATATGTTTTCATATTGATAAGGTTGGACCCATGTATTTACACGATTTGGGAGTATAGGATGGTTGATTATAGAGGGCAGTAATTTGAGGCCATACCGGATATCCCATGAAAGAATATTGTTATCTCCTCTTTCCGAAGAGTATTTTGGGCACATGTTTCATGTATATACACATTGAGAAGTATAATTTCATGTTTACTTGACTTTGGTTATAAATTAATTATAAGGCACTTCCTACGGTTGAATGTCCGTAACTTTATCAACATGTATATCATTGTTTTGCCTTTACCTATGTTTTATGAAATGTGACTTAATTGGAATTATACTGCTGATGTATATTCATGGAAAGTTACATAATTATGTTAGGATAATATTTATGATTGAGGTTCAATACTGATTTAGTTGGATTGACAGGTGTAAGGTCTAATCAACCGAGTTCAGCTCCACCAGAAGGAAACGGGAATACATAGTTGTGAACCAAGGTGAGTGAACTCACTGGAAAGAGATATTTGTATCGTGTTATTGATATGATCATAATATAATGAATATGAAATTGTTCATTTTGGTATACCGAAATGAGGGGTTACTCCTCGACCAGGAATGGGGGAGATTTGTCTATTAATGACAAGGGTTTACTCCTCGACCAGGAATGGGGGAGAATTATCTATTTAGACAGGATATGAGAATCATGATTCGGAAAAGTTGGTCATTCATTATGAATGAGTCGGATAAGTTAATACATAATTATATGGACATGATTTATTGCATTTAAATTCATATAGTAGTGATGCATTCACTGGGCTATTTTGGTCACGGTTCCTATGTTCATAATTTTTCAGCTAACGCGATGTCACTGCCAAATCTAGGAAGTCGGGCTGGGTTAGCCAGGAATGGGAGAAACAAAGATTTTGTTTAAATGTAAAGGATGTAATTAAGTTAAATTATCCTTCAAGAAATTTTGTATAAGTATGACTACTCTGATGTTGTAAAAAGGTTTTCAGTTATATGGATTTACAATGATGAATCTGAAATTAAAACTCTTGTTTATGGTTTGGTTAAATTAATCATGGTTTGACTCACTTCGACTTTCAAAATTAATTATAAATAACTGGGTTGGGGTGTGTCAGTAACAGAATGGGGTGTCTACACATACTAAATTGACACGTCTTCCTGCATTAGTACCCTACCTAATCCCTGCATAGAAGCATCAATATAAACTAAGTACACATCTCCACTATTAAGGAAGGCAAGAACTAGTGTGAAGGTTAACTTGCTTTTGAGACTGTCGAATGGATTTTTATAGTTCTCATTGTTGGGATTTGATTCTTAAAACCATGTAATGAAGTTTTATTTCTTAATAAACGGATTGTCTAGTTCATTTTGAAATGAGAATCATGTTTGTGGTAATGCCTTATATTTATGTTAATTAAACACAATATTTTATATATGTCGTCCAATATTACTTATTAGTAATTTCAATGAGTTGGGTTTGGTTTGATCACGGGAGATCGGAATTACGTACTATTTAATATTTTATAAACTTGATAGGGTGTTGACAACCTATCAGAATTGTTTCAGTACGACACTAGAGTTTTATCTTAAATGATGTGAACTTATATGATAGTTTGAGAACTTATATGATAGTTCAAAAGAGGATTGTGATTGGTAAATACACGAATGTATTGAACAAGACCGCATGTGAGATTAAAGTCTAATTGATAAAAAACACTATTTTAATTTACTTTTGAAGAGGCCAATAGATAAAAAGAGAGAGAGAGGTACATATCTCTCTCAAAAGAAAGATTTTTGGTGCCCATACACCTTCCTATATTTTGTAGGATCATATAATAGAAGATCCACATGCTTATGTGGTCATTATCAAGCTTTGGGAGAACCAAAATAAGGTAACCCTCATTACTAACAAATACCTTTCTACATATTGAATTGCAATCGAATTCGTAAAGGTATTATATTCGTAACCCAAGGTTCAGGATTCCAATCTATATTTTCTAGTTTATTATTCCTATTGCATAATCATTAGAAGATTCATGGGTAAATTATTTTATTCCTTGTATATCGATCCCCATAAATTGGTATCAGAAGCCATATTATAAAATTATCATCCTTTAGGAAGAACCCATGTTATCCATGTTCAAACCGTAGGTTGCATATTATAAATATGTTCATGGATATATGCATTTATGTACTAACATGGTTTTATAAGATGTGAATATTTATATCCCTTCCATCATAGTCCTATGAATGGATCCTAAGGTGGTTTATCGAAACTTATTTTTTTCTTTAGATTTTATTTGGTTGTAATAATTAAGGTTTCGTAATTATTATTTCAAATAAATGTATTGGAGGACAAAGTGAGGGGATGTAATTTGTAATTTTATATTTTGAATTGGGTTTGTATGCAGAGGTTTTAATGGGATTTTGTAAATATTTGAATCCATCCATAGAGGTTATAGAACGTTTTAACGAGTACTGTCGAAGATAAAGATGAAATAAGAAAAAATGAACAAAGAGGGAAAAACGTCGCTGACAAAGGCTAAAGATGCTATAAATGCCTAATCAAATAACTATAGTGGAGGTTAGCACCGCTATAGAGGCATGGGGAGCTCGCTATGGCAGGGGGTAGTGGTTATCAATGGTGGTTCTGGGAGTTTCTCCCATAATGGATTATACTCAAGTATTTTCCACCAGGAATCTTCTTCAACTGTTTTCTTCTCCAACAAGGATTGTTTTTTCAGGGAGTCCTCTTTCTTCAAGGAGTTTATTGAAGGAGGAATTTTAGGCCATGGTGGAAAGAGAAATTTTTTTTCCCTTTTTATTTTATTATGAAATTACTTATTTATTTGCATGTCTATTTTTTTTATAAAATTATTGCATGATTTTGTGTGCTAATTAATTGGATATTTAGGAACACCCTATTTTGTGGACAGTATGGTTTATTTTTTAAAGATTGGCTTAGATCACCGATTTCCTTAGAAAAATTATTTTAATTAATTTTTTATAAATTGAATTTAATCGGGTATTTAAGTTTAAGGTGAATATTAAATTGAGATCTCTAGATTTTTTATTTGAAAATGTTTTTTTGGAACATAAAAATGTGATATCGAAAAGCTTAATTTATGCAAGTAAATTGGAAAATTACTAAGGATTTAATTAGGGATTTTAGAATTGAATAAATTATTTTTCATAAATCCTCAAGAGTTTAAATACAAAATAGGAGAGGGGTTTCAACATAATACATATGGTTTTCATTATTTTTTATCAACGTGATGTGATTAATTCCTTGCATCAGCTAGTATAGCCCCCAAATGGATGGAATGAATTGTGGCATTTCGTATTCTTTAAAACTTTTAAGTTATAACTCCTAGAATTGGAATGTGCCTGGGTTTGACCCCCCAATGGGAAAGTCCTTCACAAATAATTTCTAATTTAAGAAATGAAACAATGGTATACACTTTAGCTACAATTAATTATCTCCTCCCTAACGGGGTCACCGTTTTTAAAATTTGGACCAAAAGAAACTGAATATTCAATTATGTTGGATAGAAGTTCCTGAACTATTCGGAATACATAATTGAAAGACAACAGTCTGTCTAGTTAAAAGTGGAGGGATTGAATCTCCCAATGAGAAATCTCACTTCACAAGGGAACTAGGATGTTCGACATAATTTTATTTTTAATTGGAGGTGAGGGATGCCCCTTTAAAATTAAATCAAATTTAATTATCACATGTATATTTTGAAATTAATTTCGTTCTCCAAATTTTTTATTCTTAAATTTCAAGGTGGTATTTTTGTTCAATGCACTAGCTTTAATATCAAAGGACAACAAACTTATTGGCATGAACTATATACTCGAAAAGAAACCTAGACGTTGTCCTAACTACTGAGGACTATAAGTTTATTTTGAATGAAACCTACCCTGCTCTGCCTGAGAAAGGGGCACCTGAAAGGGATGTCCAAGCCTATCAGAGACGACAAAAGGCTGTTAGATGGTTCGTTGATAAATATCGACCTCTATGACCAATGTGTTACAACACTGACATAAGTACATGTCAAGCACTTACGACATGATTCTAAACCTCAAGGACATGTTTGAGGTTCATATTTATATTGCAAGGCTGGATGTTGTGGAAAGTCTGGTTAACACCAAAATGCTAGGTGGTACTACCATATATGAGCATGTTCTTAAAATGATGTCTATCTTAGGACAAATAGTGGTTCTTGGATCTGAAATTGATGGGGAAGTGAAAGTTGATTTTATTCTCCAATCACTCCTAGAGTCATTTAAATAGTTTTATCAAAACTATTATATGAACAAGTTTGATTACTTTTTGGTTCACCTGATTAAAGAAATCCAATCTACGAAGAACGTCACCAAGTTTAAGGGTGTGGTTCAAGGTTGTAAGAAAGGCCCACCTTCTTATATCCTGCAAGGTAAGATGAAAATGGAAAGTCATAGTCACAACCCGTTACGGTCAAAACTACTTTCAAGCCTAAAAAATCAAGAAAGAAGCCAAAAGGAAACTATTATATCAACAAACAATAGTAACATTAGAAGAAGAAGTGTGTAGATTTGGGAGCCATTAATCATGTTTTTAATTATTTTAAAGGGTGTTCCAGGTAACCAAGGATCTCAATAAAGGAGAGATGTTTCTATTCAAGGGTGATCATCACAAGGAAGTAGTATTAGTTAAAGGAAATTTAGTTTTAAATTTTTGTGAAGACAATAAGTTAATATTAGTAGATTTTTTTTATCTTCCTAGAAATAGAAGAAATTTAATTTGGATTTCTAGGCTTGTAATGATTGGATATTTGGTTCATTTTAATAGTTTTTTTAATAAAAATGGAAAATCTCTTATATGTCATGGTGCATTGAACAATGAAATTCATTTTGTAAGGCTTGTCTCACCACTACCACTTAATACTAAATTGGATAACTTAAATGGAAATAAAATAAAAAGTAAAGAACCTTCTAAATTGAGCCAAACATATTTTTAACACTTACGCTTAAGTCATATTAATCTAAAAAAATTCAAAGACTCATCTTAAATGGACAATTAAGTTTAGTGGAAGTGGAGGCACTTCCATTTTATGAATCCTATCTAGAAGGTAAATTCACAAAGTGGACAGTTATGGATAAGTTCTATAGAGCCAAATATATCTTGGAACTCGTTAATTCGAATTTGTGTGGGCCTATGACTATTCGAGAAATAGGTAATTATGAGTACTCCATAAATTTCATTGATGATTGCTCAAGGTTTGGGTATGTTTATCTTATGCATCACGAGTCTGAAGCCTTTGATCAATTCAAAGTGTATAAGGTTGTTGTGGAACGTAGTCACGATAAACTAGTAAAAACTTCATGATTTGATCGTGGAGGATAATACCTATTGGGAGAGTTTAGGAATCACTTATTGGATATTGGGATTACATACCAATTGTTTTCAATGGGTACTCTATACTAAAATCGAGTAAGGAAAAGGAGTAGGGATAATTTTTTATATATGATTAGATCCATGATGAGTTATTCACATCGGATATATAAGATTGCTTTTGGGATTTTTCATTAGAGATGACTACATATTTATCTAACTTAGTTCCTTTGAAATCGATGTCAACGACTCCTACGGAACTGTGGAATGGGAGCAAGCCTAGTCTAGGTTATGTTCAGATCTTCCCAGCACACCTATGAAGGATGGAGTCGGAGAAGATGGAATCAAGGACGGATGTATGTATTTTTCTGGGTTATCCAAAAGTAAATAAGGTTGTTCAACTTTATTATCCTAAGGGCCGTAGATTATTTGCTAGTAAAAAAAGATCGGTACTTAGAGGAAGATTATATGATAGACCATAAGCCCAAGAGTAAGATTATATTGCAGGAGATAAGAGGGAAAGAAAAAGAAAATTGCTTCTGAATCACCCATAAAAGATGGAATACAACGTGGTATCGATAATATACTTCCCAGCTCTAGTGGGAGTGATACTGATGATAATTATACACGTGTCACACTTATACTGGACCACAAGTGGACCCATGTCGTACTGGAAGAGTTAGTTGTTAGGTTAATGTATTGGGGTGAATAATTCCATGGTGAACCCGAATAATATCCTGACAACTATATCGAGGCACTCCAAGACTAGAACTCTAAGTTTTTGCTAAAGGATATAAATATCAAGATGGATTTGATGTATTCGAATCATGTTTGGCAACTTATAGACTTTTTGGGTGGGATAAAACCCATTGATTGAAAATGGATCTACAAGAAGAAAAGAATGGTGGATGGGAAGGTCCAAACCTTGAAGGAGATGCTTGTTACGAAAGGGTATACTTAGGAAGAGGGGATTAACTATGAGGAAACCTTCTCACCAATAGTCATGCATAAGTCCATCTGAATTCCTTTATACATTATGACTTATCTTAGTCTTAGGATTTAAAAAATTAACTTTGAGACTACTTTCTTGAATGATAATCTTAACGAGAGAATATATATGATTCAACCTGAGGATTTATAGTAAAGGCTAGAAAAGAAAATTGTGCAAGCTCAAGGGATCCATTTATGGAATTTAGAAAGTGTCAAGATCATGGAAAGTCCATTTTGATCAGCTAATTAAATATTTTAGTTTTGATCAATGTTCGGATGAAACTCATGTATATAATTAGCATGACGAAAATGTGATGGTATTTTTTGTACTTTACGTGGATGGTATTGTCCTAATTAGGAACAATATGGGTGTACTATTTAGTATATGAGTGTGGTTGTCTAGCCAATTCGATATGAAAGACTTAGGAAAAACAAGTCATATCCTTGGGATAAAGTTTATATGTGATTGAAAAAATAAGATGTTGGGATTACTCCAAACCACTTATATCGATAATGTAATCACAATATTTGTCATGAAAGATTCAACCCTTTCAGGAATTGAATTTTTTTATCTAGGTTTCAGTGTACTAAGACACCTAATCAGATTGAGAGGATGAGGTATATACTTTATGCTTCGATGGTAGGTAACCTGATGTATACAATGTTATGTTCAAGACTGTATATATGCTTTGCCATTCTCGTGATCGATGGATTCTACTTTAATACAGGTGGGAAGAACTAAACCTCCATCTTGAACATTCTCAAGTCCCTAAAATGGACTAAAAATTATGTGTTGGTTTACTCAACGGATAGTCTAGTACATATCGGGTACACACACTTGAATTTTTAGTAGGATAGGGATTCCTAGAGATAAACCTCAAAATATGTATTTACCTTAGAATTTTGAGTCGTAAGTTGGAGTATTATCAAGAAATTATGCATTACTGATTCGACCATTGAAGCTAAATATGTTGCCACTTCGGAGGAAGCAAAAGGGGTTATTTGGATTCGAAACTTCCAATTTAAGTTTGGTGTGGTTCCTTCTGCATAGTCATCTATTAAACTTTATTGTGACCATAGCGGAGAGGTTGAAATTCTAAAGAACTAAGGACCAATAAGAGGGAAATGCACATTAAGCATAATTATCACCTGATTCGGGAGATCGTGCATAGGGGTGATGTCATCGTGACCAAGATTGATCTCAAGATAACCGAAGGATCCTTTTTCAAAGAGCTTACTAGCTAAGACTTTTGATAGTCATATAGAGAGAATGGTATTCAAATTCCTAGGCACACGACTTTAAGACTATTGGGAGATTGTTGGGGTTTTATTCTTAAATCCATGAAATGACCTTTTATTTATTAACAAAAAGTATATTCAAGTTCATTTTTAAATGAGAATCATGTTTGTGAGAAGGGTTTATATTTATATTTATTAAATATATTATTTTATATATGTCACTCAATTATACTTAGTGTGAATTTTGATAAGTTAGGTTTGGCTTGTCCAAAAGAGATCGAAATTCTGGTTATAGTACTATTAAATACTTTACAACCAAGATATGGAGTTTATCCTGTAAAAACGGTTGTGATAAAATCCTAGTGTTTTTTTTATCAAACTATTAGAACATCTATGATTGTTTGAGAACTTATACGATAGTTTAAGAAAAGATTATTACTGGTATATCTGGGAATGTAGTGAATAAGATCATCTTTAAGATTTAAGTCTAAGGGTTGTTTTGATAGGACTTAGGTAATGTCACATCATTTGTGATGATACCTTATTTTACACTTGATATTCAAAAGCCTCTAAGTCCCCTCAACTACCTTCAGGCAAGGATAGAGGTCCCCCAACTGACTTCTGACCACAGTCAAACCACTACATGGTCCCTACGACCCCCACTGCTTTCAAGGATAAATCATTGTACTATAGAAGACATCAGTGACTTCTCCTCCTTCATAATATATTTAATCATGCCAACATGTCTTAGCAATTGATTTGAGAGACCACATAACCAGAGTTCTGCCATATCCAATGCTAAGAACATACCTTAGAATGAAGAAAAATGACCTCCTAAGGTCACATAACCCTAAGAAAAAGGGTGTATCATTACACAATACTTAAAACATATTTTATGACACTCCAAAAGAGGCTCCTAATCTTTTAGTCTTCATACATTGCCTCTGTGTTCGGTCAAACAGAGTAGGTGGATGTTAGAACACTATTCCACCTACCGCCACTCCATAAGCCCACTTGTATTGAAAGGTCCCATCATCATTTAATGATATTAGCTACTACCTTACACCACCTGTAAATCTTTGGTCAACACTCCACCTCTTGAAAAAAACCATCAGACCTTAGAAGACACCATGCCCATATTGTGTCAATCTTTTCGTTTTCTCTCCAAGAGTCTAAATATAAAAGGAAAGACAGTGATAGGAAAAAGAACAACTAATCTCAAGCATCATAAGAGATAAAAAAATGGTTAAAATAATCAAACTTATAATGAACCAAGAGTTTTAGCATTTCATAAGTGTTTGCTCCTTGTTCCACACTCATAACCCAGTTTTGTGAGATTATATTTAATACTTTATATATCTTGATGAACCTAATATAAATACTCAAGAACCTTTATAGAAGTTAACCAGTTAGTTCCTAAGGACCTTTAGATTATTGACAAAGGTTGGAAGACCTCAAACACTCTTGACCAAAGCTCAAGAGGTCTCTTAGACTATAATATCTCATTTACGATCTAATAAACAACATAAACAAACTTGACAGTGGACATAGGAACCTCATCTGAGGTCTAAGACACTTTAAATAATTGTCTCACACTTTGACACACCTCTTTTCTTACCAATTTGAGGTTAAGAGGGGAGAACCTATGGGTTTGAAGTCACTTACGATTTTTAGACTTATCAGTTTCGTACCGCTTGGGGGAATGACCAGTTTTATTTGCTTCAATAATAATGTCTTACTCTTTTTAAGATGCTAATTAACACTATCTTGGACCATTCTTTCAAATAACTGGAACCTTAGCTAAAGGATCTCCAAGAGTAGCCAACTACCATTCTCAATAAGCTTCTTATACCCCGAGTGGTAGACAAACTAGTTTTACTAAAACATAAAGGTACCGGGGAAGATAAAGAGCCCCAGATAATAGAGAATAATGATCTATTGGGTGAAATAAATACCTCACAATGATCAGAGACGCACATTACTATAAGAAATAGGCTATAACTTCCCAGAGATCAATCCTAAGGTGGTTTTGGGGGTCGATATGACCTGAGATAATGGGATCTTTTAAACAAGAAACATCATAATTCTATGACTAAGATGCTCAAGAGATATCAAAAGTATATTAATTTTGAAGAATCCATCTCAGTAAGGCATGCCATGACCTCTCCCTAACTAGGGACAATGAAATATTCCTCAAGTTAAATCAAGATCTAGAACCTGACCCTTAAGTTACAAGGACTCCAGACTTAGATTAATCTACACTCAAATGTATAAAGACCCAAAAAAGACTAAAGGAATCATCAGGGTTTGCACCTTTGATTCCATTCAACTAGCTAAGGCCCAAAGATCGAAAAAGTCAGCCTAAAGGCCTTTTATGCACTTATGAAAATATGTTTTTAAAAAAGAGAAACATTATCCGAAAAAAATTTTGCTTTGTAAGCAAAAGTGCAATTACTAAGGTTCAAAGGTCTTATAACCCATTGTGAAATCTCATCATGCCCTCCACTTGATGTCTAAGGTCTAAGGGATTTTTACCCCTCTATGGCCTTGAAATTTTATCTTTCTTAGGTCTCAAGACCCTTATAAAAACTTCAAATTTTAAAAAATTCAGTCTGGAGGTCTCAAGGAATTTATAAGGACTTCAAATTTTAAATTTTCTCAGTTTGGAGGTCTCATGACCCTTATAAGGACTTCATATTTCAAAATGTCTCAGTCTGGAGGTCTTATGACCCTAATACAAACTTAGCATTTTAAAATTTATTTGTTCATAGGTCTTAGGACCCTTGTAAGGACTTCAAATTTCAAATTTTCTCAGTCTGAAGGTTCCAATACCCTTACAAGGACTTCATATTTCAAGTTTTATCAATACGGAGGCCTCAATACCCTTATAAGGACTTACAATTTCAAAATTTCTTAGTCCGAAGGTCTCAGGACCCTTATAAGGACTTCAAATTTTAAATTTTCTTAGTCTATAAGGACTTTAAATTTCAAAAATTTCCAGTCTGGAGCTCACAAGGCCCCTATAAGGACTTCAAATTTCAAATTTCTCAGTCTAGAGGTTGCAAGACCCTTATATCAGTCCAGAGATTTTAGAATCCTTTGGGTTTTCAGTGCAAAAAAAGTAAGGGTACCAAAGATCCTCTCTTTGTAAAGTCTTATAGCCGATTTCAGAACCTCAGTCATGGGTTCAATGACTATGCAAGAATATAGCAAAGGTCTGAGGACCCTTGAATCTATTTCAAAAAAGTATCTATTCAATATGATTATGCTAAGGGAAGCACTACCTATTGATAGACCTCAGATTGGAGAATTTTAAAAAGAGAAGAGATAGTTAGGGCGAGATATAAAGATTTAAACCAACCCAGGGGCTCCTTTATGGCCCAAAAGGCTAACTGCTTTAGTCTCTTTAGCCTTAAGTAAAGTTCCATTAAGTACTCGTAGCCACTGCTAAGTTACTTCCCAACGGTCTCATTATGATGATTATTAGCTAGTTACCTCCAACTTATGCAAAAAGATAAGTGTTGACCCTCACAACCTTTGCAAGATGTAATAAGGTGTGAATGGTGATATCTTATTTTAGACAATATTTAAAAGGATTTAAGGCCCCTCAACTGCCCTCGGGAAAAGAAAGAGGTTCGATGGCTGATTTATGGCCTCAAAAGGATAAGCCATAGTACTTTAGCATACCTAGATAATATATCCTCCTTCCTAATATGGTCAGTTGTTCCAAAATTTCTCCTCAATCGAGCTTAAATACCATAGGACCAGAGTTCTGCCATCCCCTATGGTCATAACATACCTACAAATGAAGATAATTGACCTCCTAAGGTCTCCTAATCCTCTAAATAAGAGTGTAAGATATGAGAACACCTAAAGAAAAACTTATGGCAATATTAGGGAGTCTCCCGAGCTTGTAGCCTTTCAGCATTTCCTCTGCAATCAGCCTGGAAGAGTAGGTGGAAGTTAAAACACTATTCCACCTACCACCACTCCACAAGCCCACTTGTATTTAAATCTCCCATCAACATTTAATGATATCAGCTACTACCTCTCACCACCTTCAAATCCTTTGGTCCACACTCTACCTCCTGGAAGGCCCATTAGACCTCAGAAGAAACCACGTCGATTCCGTGTCAATCTTCGCTTTCTTTATCTAAGATTCTACACATAAAAGTAAGGTTGGTGAATGGATAAAGAATAACTAATCTCAAAAATTCTAAGGGATAAAATAAGGGGTTACAATATTCAAACTTAGAAAGAACTAAGATTTTTATCATTTCAAAAGTTTTTTCTTCTTGTTCCATAATCATAACCCATTTTTATAATCTTTTATTTATAACCAAGATCATTTATAGTTATTTATTACTTTATATATCATGTTTATCATAAAATCAATACTCAGGAACCCTTGGAGAAGTTAATTAGTTACTTCATAATGCCCTTTGTATTATTGACAAAAGCCGCAAGACCTCAAAAACTTTTAACCAAAGATGAAGAGGTCTCTTAGGTTGTAATAGATCTTTTATGATCTAACAAACAACAGAAACACCCTTGACAGTGGGCGTAAAACACTCGTTTGAGGTCCGAACCACTTTAAAAAATTGTCTCACACTTTTACACACCTATCCTCTTACCCATACGAGGTTAAAAGGGGAGCACCAATGGGTCTGAAGTCACTTACAATTTTTAGACTCATCAATTTGTCAAGGGTGGGTGCATAAATTCTTAATGGTTATGAGGATTGTAGTTCTGGCATAATTATTGCCTTTACTATCAGGGATTAGTTTCAATTTTATTATATCTCTGTCATCGTAGATTGGGTGATCATTGTGTGAGTAGGTCTGAGATCATAATCTAGGGGAATCTTCATGCATAAAATATATTTGATTGTGATATCCCTTGATAAGCTTATTAGATTTGTTTTCACTAATTAAACCTGATAAGCGGATTTCTTTATAATCTTGTGGAGTAGAAAAATAATTTAAGTACGAGAATCGATGAATTGATTAGATGTTGGTTAAAATAAATTATCGACAAATAGATTTAACCTACCGGGTATCAAAAACTTAATTTGGTGAATCACATTATGTGCCATTATCAACTTTGCCAATAAGACCTCATTATATCAGAGTAAAATTTTAGATTATTGAATTAGAGTGCAGTAATAATTATTTAGTGGAATTAATTATGATTAAATAAGTAAAGGAAATAAACTACGCGATTTGTAATTTAGGTTTTTCGAGTATTTATTTGGAAGCTAATTTAATTAAGTGTCTTAGGACCCTAATATAGTTCATATACCCAAGTAGTTAGACCCAAACACCCTAAAATCCCGGTTTAGACCAAGCCCATAACTTATACTAATATATATTGATTTAAACAAGGGTTTTAAGTTGTACAATTATTATTAAGGGTTAGAGAGTGGTGAAGAAAACACTATTAACATTTTTATGAATTGGACAAGAGAGATAAGTGCATATCTCACGCAAAAGAAAGAATTTTCATCTAAAAGGGGACCACACACCTATATAGATTTAGAAGGATCATATGCTAGAAGATCTAAGAATTTTAGTGGATATAAGAAAGTTTTTGGAGGACCAAGAGAAGGTAGTCCCTCATCACTAACAACTACTTTTCTCCATATCATATTGCAATCGGATCCGCAAAGGTATTGTATTCGTAACTCTACGTTTGGGATTCGAATATAGTTTTTGTAGTTTATTCTTCCTATTACATAATCATTTGAAGATTCATGGGTTAAATGTTTTATTTTTCGTATATCTATCCCCATCACTTAGTCCAAATAATAGAGACACCCATCTTTGTCAACTCGGTCATGTGCCTTTCTATCTTCGAGAAACCATATATGAGTCTCCTGTGATAACCGACCAAACCTAGAGAGTTATGGACCTCAGTAAGTGTCGTGGTCTACCACTAATCTAACATGGCTAACACCTTGTTGCGATCCACTAATATCCCTTTCTTTGAATAAACATGCCCCTAAAATTTGACTTCCTTATTCCAAAACTCATACTTCAAAAACTTCTTATAAAGCTCAGGTTCCCTCAACGTCTACAATGAAACCCTCAAGTGAGTGCATTGCTTATCATTTGTCTGTGATTATATTAAAATACAATTAATAAAGATTATATTGAATTGTTCTAGGTACTGTCAAAACACTTGGTTCATCAAATCTAATTAATACTATTGGTGCATTAGTTAACCCAAATGGTATCACTCCGAAATTATATAACCCAAATTGAGTCAAAGAGGCTATCTTAGGTACATCTTACTCTCGTACCATCAACTGGTTATAATCAGATCTCAAGTCAAATCTTCAAAAATAAATATGCTCCCTCCAACTTGTGGAACAATTCATCTATCCTCGGTAGTGGGTATTTATTCTTTACCGTTACCTTATTCATCTCACAATAATTGATATGCCTAATACAGGTAAACCTATGAGCATAAGACAAACATCCATGGTGCCACACTGCGATAGAATAATCAGCAGGGTTGCGAAAGGTTTTACTACATGTCGCTACTTGGGTCTTAGACAGTCCGCGACAGTCTACTACATTCAGCATTTTAAGGGGCCATAACCATGCCTCTAACAATTTGTGTCCTCCTACCCTACCAGCAACGTGTCCCTACCATAAACATTGCCACACCAGCATGCCACTTGCCAATTGTCCACCTTCAAGAAAGATTGCACCTCAACATCACTTATCCATATATCATTGCACTATGCACTTGACCCCTCACCAGACTTCTTTAAGTTGAAGTGTTCACCCCTTCATTTGGAAATGACATCTTGGGTAATAAAGTTTTGCCAAATTCTTCATGCACTATCTATCTCTCTCTCTCTTCACTTGACAGAACACTCAAGTTAATTTTTGTCACTTGACCCACATAGGTCTGCGGCCTCTCTTTTCCCTAGCTTGACAGGTTGCATCCCTCTCAGTACAGAACTTGTTTCTTCATGCATTTAGCCTTACTTCTCTCTTGTACGCCTCTAAAGGTAACCAGTTTTTTTATGATTACATCTTAACAATGATAATGAGGCACTAAAGTGGACGTAGGCTTATTTTATAGACGAACCACACTATATCTTGTATTCTATCTCCCCTATTTTTAATTTATTATGCTTTATACACTTTATTATGGTCAGGTTTAGCTTTGATGGCATGGTTCATTCTCATCGATCTAAATTTTAACATCATCATTTTGATGCCGTCTATGGGAAATAAGGTGTTCTACCTAGATTGTCTTAAATTTGGCCCATTATAATATTTTTCATCCATGGAGATCTCCGAGTCATTATCCCGTGGGTGAAACTTTTGTTATTAGACCCACATTTTGAATATAATACCTCCATGGGGATTCTTCATTCCATATTTATCTTTTGAGCCTATTTTTATGACTTTTGAGAACATCCACTTACCCCCGATGATGTTACCATACCTAATTCATGCTGAAAAAGCTTGACGGGCCATGGCCTTACAAAGGTTGGTAGTTAAGGATGCATCCAAATTCACATCTCTACACTTTTAGGCATCTTATGGCACTTTGTTTCCCATATAGTAGGTCTTTTGTTACTAAATTTATGTTATTTTGCATATAAGGTCTTTTGGGCCTTAGATTAACACCTAAAAGACCTTTTTTGGTCCCGTTCCTGGAGGTGAAATCTCAATTTCAGGCTAACTTGGGGGGAAAATTCACTTCTTCACCTTGATGGTTGTGGCCTGGTATGTTGCGTTTCAGCAGGCTGCAGCCCCTATGCAATAGTCTAACCAATCTTTACATTTTTGGCATACTATTATTATTTTTTTATTAAAAAATTACTGTGTTTTAGACTAAAGATGTAACACCTGCCCCCAACTTTTTATCGTACCCATATGAATTGGTGATTTTATGTGACCCAATTGGGCCTTAGACTTTTTAAGATGAACACTGGACCAAATTTGGGCAATAAAGTGACCTTAGTGCAATTAATTGGATTATAATGACCTCATATTTAATTTGAAGAAAAGTTATGGTCGTTCGAATAAGACCCTTGGTCATTCCAACGAGATCCCAATCTCGTTGGAACGATGCTTCAAACGGCCATAGAACCAAAATCACTTGTTCATAATATCACCCTTATTAGATTCTCGTGGGAACCTCGTTCGAACAAGATTTTATCGTCATTCAAACGTGGTCCATTCTCATTTAACGAGACTATAAAAATTAGAATTGTTAGATTCGAAAAATATTTTCAAAATCTAAGCCCTTAGATCATTTTTAGTTGCTAATCTCCTATCACAACAAATTAATTCGAGGTTTGAGGATTAGGGCATTTTAGGGATTATTTTCCTAGGGGTTTTTGGGGTATTTAATGGTGATTTAAGCCATTTTCACCCCATTTTTCTCTCTCCCTTGGTCTTGAGAGCTCCTCCACACCGACCACCATCCACCACTCTATCACCACCACTCCTCCATTCTAAACCACCATACTTATACCTTCCCCCCCCCCCCCCCCCCCCCATATTTAATCCTATAAAACCCACTTTCACCACATGTTAGGCAAGATACAAATTTATGGAGATGTTGTTGAGAATTTGTGGAGAAGAAAAGAAGAAGAAATAATGGAGTTCGAAGACGATTTTCATGGAGCTTTCAAGGAGACGAGCTTAGTGGAGCTAGACAACCTTTTTAAGGCCACCTTAGGAGATTCAACCATCTATTTTTGGATCTTCAATGAGGTGGTAAACTACATTCTTTATGTTTAAGAACTCTATTCCCCTATTATTTGGTCTTGTATGTAATGTTTTAAGAGTGGATACATGCTTCAAGATAAATATTTTCCCATTTTCTTTGTAAGATGGTTTACATGTTATCTTAAAAGGTTTTGAGAAAATGATATATTTTGAAGAAAACTTAGTGTTAAACATTTTAGGTACTAAAATATTTTAAAATAATATTTATCTTATTGAGATATTGTATGGGCAAAGTCTTGAAGTTTTCTTGTAAAAATGGGATTTTATGAATTTAGACATTTATTCAAGTTTTGAAGATCAAAAAATATTTTTTTGGTATTGAAAGCATGCTTTTGTAAATATTATGAAATTTTATGATTTAATCATATGTTAAACTTATCTTCTTGAATTTTGGACTTGAAATTCCTCTTCTTATGTATACTTGTAGTAATGTGGCAATGAGCACATGAACAAGTTTAGTAAACGTTTTAACGAGTTTTAACGTGAAATGAAGAAAATAGACATTTCAACCCTTAAAGTATATTAATATGTGTCGAAAATGTGACAAATGTATGTTTTGAAAACTGCATTAATATGGGACAATGGTTTTTTCTTGTAAAGTATTCTTCAAAAAGGAAAAATAATTTCTTTGATAAAGAAAGTAGTGAAATAAATATATTTCCAAATTGAGAAGTGTTAATGACTTAAAAACATTTAGGAAGTTGGTGTGTATGACTTAATAATATTTTTGGGAAATAACACTTTTCAAAATGAAGAAAATATAACAGTAATTTAAGTAAAGTGGAAGATTTTAATAAAATAAAAATGTTGGAAAAGGTTTTACACCAAATGGTCCTGAAAGATAGTGATTTTCGGGATGAAATCAGCGTAAACGTGTAAAGGAAAAGAAATGGATGTTTGTAAGCGCAACATAGATATGGGGAGTGGTTTTGGGTATTTTGGCTTCAATCGGTAAAAGTGAAATAATGTGGACATATGCAAAACGTAAAAACCCAATGAAAAGGGACTTGGGTATGACCGAAAATAATTGAGAAGGGCCCGGAGCCCTGGGGTGAAAGACACAAAATCACTAGCCAAAGAATATGGTATCGTAGCCAATAGTGTGGATCCCATTAAAGTATGAGGTTATATGGTAAATTTTGAGAAAAAAGATAATGAGAAAAGCGGAACAAGATAAGGAAATTGATTGTTTAAGAAATGAAAAAAGACAACATTTGTGAAATGAAATTGATACACTTTCCATTCTTGAAAGGATAATTTGGGAAAGAAATATGAAAATGACCAAGTCTAAATAAAACATGAGTTAATAAGACAAGTAGAGTGGTTAATGAGTAATCAAGAAACCTAAGATGGTTTTAATTCATAATTAACTCAAGTATATGTTGTTAAATGTTTTGAAAAGGGAAACGAATATTTTCTAACACGGAGTGTGCGTGTGTTGAATGGTGGTTTCAAAGAAAATACTAAAGTGGATTTGGCGTGAGAGGAAAAAAAAAAGAAACTTCGGAAAAAGAAGCATTTTTCCTAAACAAATGGTATTTTTTAAAATATTTAACCAGGTGTGTTAAATTGTGAAAAATGATGTTAAGTCAAGTAAAAAGCGGCAAGAAGGGTTATTTTATAAAATTAATGTGATTTAATCATATCAAGTAATTTTTTGGAATAAACAGATTCATTTATTAGTGTGTGTGTGTGTGTGTGTGTGTATACGGTATTTGCATGTGCATGTAGGTGGTAAGTTGAGAGTCTCTTTTCAGCCGTTCGATTCTATATTGAATTGTTGTATTTCTAATTGGGCATTCGTCTCATTCCCTTTCCTTTGTTACGGCATGCTATACACAATTTTGTACTTTGAGAGAGTTATCTAGGTAAGTATTCTTTCTATTTTACGTTAGTATCCCTGAATGCTTGAACTCCGAGAACGTTTCCCATGAGTCCCCCATATATCTTGAGATAAATTGGATTCTCATGTTAAATAAGTGAAATGTTAATTAAATAAAGCTAGACTAGTAACATTATTTAGGTTGTTTCATTATACCTCACACCTAATGTCCGGGATGGACCAAGTTGACCACGAGTAACCGATAAACCTGGGTCGGGGTATTACAAATGGTATTAGAGCACTAGGTTCAAGGATCCTTTTGAGAGTGATGTTGTGGGGTCAGTAGTGGATATTTGATGTCGATGTCGGTTTAGGTCCGTCACGCTAGATAAATGACAGTTTTGGTTTGTGTTCTTGACTAAGGAGTCAAGAATATCAGCATGAAAGGAAATTCATTTCCATGTAGAAAGTGGCCAAGTTAATAACTATTAATAATTCTTGACACTTATGATCTAGGCGTATTAGTAACTTGTGGCGATTGCATAGGCCGTTAGTGGCAACGTCGTGTTCTCTAGTGTGAGGTGATTTTTCATTAACCCTTGTGAGAAGGATGCATTAGGTTCATTGGTTAGGTACTTACACGTGGTTAATAATGATGGTGAAATTAAACGATCTTGATCCTTAGGATATTGTCATATTGTGGGTATTTGATAATCATTAGGCATATAGACCCGTGTTGGTCGTTACTTGAGGATGTATACTCGAGCCTTAGTTGATAGGATGTTATCAATGTAGATGAGTTCCTTAGTAATTTTTTATTAATGGATGTGTATCATAAGCTATTATCTGAGGTGCGAGTCATTGATGGTAACTTTGTTTCATGTATAATGATGACGATTTGAAATGACATAGGAGTAAACCCTAGGTAGCCTTTTATGATGTGGTTTTAGAGAACATGATGCGACATTTGAGGAATAGGATCCTTTATCACCTGGTAGTGTGGACTTATAGGCTTATAGGTTGTACACACGTCTTATATCCTGTTAGAATCCTTAGTAGCATCATCTTATGGTTTAATACATAACATATGGCATTTGCTATTTGAAAGGAAGTCCTCGGAGTATCCTTGGGACTCATTACATGTGGAGTCCTTGGGAATTGGAGTTGACTAGTTGTAACGCCTTGAGGTGTTTAATGATTATAGTTCTCCATGTGTGGAGACTTGTAGGAAACTATCCTTGTGAGGATATAATAGTTGTGGGATGAATATTAGGAAATTAGCAGAGCGCACCTACTATGAGACGATCATATGTGATGAAACCTTATCATGTCTTTGGTGACACTTACATTGGGGTATTCTTGGTGTCCTTAGGGAACCAATTTAGTTCGGTGTTATGGAGTGCAAGTGTTCTAATGATGGTTGTATTGAGGGTCATGTGATGATCTTAGGTTATTAGTCAAGTTCAAAGGAGTCGAATCATGTAGTCCTTAGTGATGTCATAAAATTTGGTACCAATAGGTGATGTAACATTCTAAGGGTAATTGGAGATTAGTGTCTTTATTGGGCATAATGATTATTTATTATAAGAGGAATAGCATATAAAGTGTCGTACTTAACTTTGACCAGTACTAGAAAATGCATTAGAGATGTGGATTAATGATTTTATGATTAAGGTCTTGCGAATAGCAGTCCAGATGGAATATAGAGGTATGACTAGGGTATCGGCATGTGCCATCAGTATAAGATAAAATAACCTTAGCATGTAAAGGATTAGTTCTTAGCACGTCTTGACAAATTGGTACAGATTAGGAGATGTAGACATGTTTAGTACTTAATATCCTTATAGCGCAAATAACGATCGATGGAGCCATCACGTAGATATATTTTTGATAGAATTTGGAGATAGGCATAGCGATAACCATGTGTCATCGGAGGTTATAATAAGGTGAGTGCTTTGCCTAGTTGTGCATTGCCTAAGGAAATGTCTTGTATACGATCATCATATAATAAGGTGAGCAATGACTTACTTACGTCAAAATAGTCACGGCGTCTCGTTGACTAGAATTAAGGACAAGGTCGGCATTAATAAAGGTGTTTGGCATTCGTCGATTGGAGCGATTGGTGCTTGTCAAGAATGAAAGGGGAAATCATTACTCCTAAGGATGGAAGCCCAACTTTGACTTCCCAAAGGATAATTATCTGATTTTTTCATGCGTCTCATGAAGGTGAATTTTTTGTGACCCAATTCATCATAGTTAGTGATTCAAGCCAAGGTGTATCACTAGACTAGGATCTGATGAAAATGCTTGGTAGGTGTCGTAGACTTTAAGAGTATGGCATAGGTTTTCCTTTCGTAAAAACTAGTTCATTGTGTATAGATGGGATCCTCTTGGAACGATTATTCTTTCATTTTGTTTCGTTGTTTTCTTTCGATTTCGATGGTCAAGGACTGTGTTTTTTACTTCGATAGTCTGATATGGTTCCATGTTGATGGTTCGATCATAGCACAGTATGGCTCAGTATGAATGAAGATGGACCTAGTGTGATCATTACAACCAGACAACTGAGTGCACTCATATATGAAATATCCTTTTATTTTGCATAAGTTCCATGTACATGTGGTTGCACTCTTTGTCGCATGGTTTCCTCGTAGTACTCATTTTCCTTAGGATTAGCGATCTTATGGATTGTGAGGCATGGTGATTAGAAGCTATAATTATAAAGAGTATGATTATTGTTTGAGGATATCAAAAAATGTTAGAACTCAATGAAATGTAGGACATAGTGTTGCTTTACCACAGTGAGTGGATTGATGCAATACTCGGGTGAGTGTTAAAAAGTTGGACACCTAGAGTGGCCTTAAGTTTATAAAAGGTCCTTGTGGAGGTACCAATTAGACGTAAATTTGGTAACTTAGTCAATATGTCACTTCTCAAAGTAAGTAACTGTCTATGAGGGGTCAATATTAACTTTAAGAGAATGTTTATGGTCAAGATGACTCAAGAATTTTAGGAGACCCATAATTTGTAGTCCTAAGATTCAAAAAGATTCTTGATGATGAATCGGATTGTAGTTGTGTTTCAATTTTCACTTGGGTGAGTGTCGATAACTTGCGAGTGTTGCTCTGGTAGATGTGTCGTGTATCCCTTAGGTGTTAATAAGGAACCCCTAGGATTTGGTTTAGTGTGATCATCGAGTTGGTGGATACTCCAAGGCTGTTATGTGAATTTGATGGACAACCTGATGGTGAGCATTATAATATGTTACATGTAGAGTTCTTTAGTGAGAGCCCCTTATGAAAGAATATATGATGACTTCTTAGTGATTGAGGATTTCGATGACATGGATTGGAAAGATCCTTATAACTTAGAATGAGAATTAATAACCTTCAGTAACTTGAAGAATTGATGGATTGTTAACTTCGAGGATGAAATTCCCTAAGGAGGGAAAAATATAACATTCGCCCCCGTGGTTTTGACTGTACTCATATGAATTTGTGACTTTATGTGACCGAATTAGTCCTTAGACTTCGTAAGATGAATTATGGGTCAAATTAGAGAAATACAGTGGCATCGGTGCAATTAATTGGATTAGAATGGCATTATATGTAATTTGAAGAAATGTTGGGTTATTCAAATAAGATCCCAATCTCATTGGAGCAATGCTTTAAACAACCATCGAAAAAAATCACCTTTTCATAATTTCGGCCTCATTAGGTTCTTGTAGGAACCCAAATTGTGTTATCATTCGAATATGGTCAATTCTCGTTTGAACAAGTCTACAAAAATTAGAATTTTTAGATTTGAAAAATGTTGTGAAAATCTAGACATTTGGATCATTTGAGTTGTAAAGCTCCCATCATAGCATATCAATTCGAGGCTTGAGGTTTAGGGCATTTTAGGAAATTTTCCCTTCAGGTTTTTGGGGCATTCAAGGTTATCCCATTTTTATCCCATTTTAATCAGATTTCTCTATCTCTCTCTCTCTCTCTCTCTCTCTCTCTTAAGATCATCTCCACCACCAACCACTATCCACCACCCTGGCATCACCACTCCTCCACCTTAAACCACTATACGTTAACCCTTTTCCACCATATTTATGACTAGAAAACCCACTGTCAGCACATGCTAGGCAAGATACATATTTATAAAGATGTTGTTAGGGATTTTTGGGGAATAAAAGAAGAATAAAGAATAGAGTTTGAAGGGGGGTTTCATGGAACTTTCAAGGAGAAAAGCTTCTTGGATCTAGGAAAATTCTTTAAGTTCACCGTAGGAGGTGGGATATTTCCCTCTTCTTTTACATTCATCCATCCATTTTTGGAGCTTGAATGAGGTGGAAAACTCTACTCTTTAAGTTTAAGAACTCTATTTCCTTAATATTTTGTCTTGTATGTAGAGTTTTAAGAGTAGATTGTATGCATGTTTCAAGATAGGTATTTTCTCATGTTGTAAGGACATGTTTTATAAATGTCCACATAGAATCTAGGAATTTTCGTATCTTCTTATATCACAGTTAGTTTGTCATATACCATTACATCTCAGCACGTCTTCACACATTCTACCTTGAATTCCATCATCCGAATCTTAAGCAACAACCATCATCAACATGATCACATCATTGTCTACGTGCGTCGTTCATCTTCAAGTGGCTCTATTTCCACAAACTCCACTACGCTAAAAGGTAAAATGATTAATTGGAGTTATGAATATTCACTCATTTATTTGGAATATTTTTATGAAATGTTTTTATCAAAATTGAGGAACTTTTCAACGTAAAAATTTACTTTTTACGACCTGTAGGCCGGAATTTTTAAAGAAATATTTTTCTCTTATGTCATTCAAATGGAATATCAATGTCATTCAAACAACATTGAGAAGTCATTCGAACAATAGCTTTTAACGACAACCCATGTCGTTTGAAGGGTCGTTCGAAGCTTGCATTAAACGAATTCGTATTATTCTACATTTTTAGGGTCATTTATAATGTCGTTAGTAATGACATCTAATGTCGTTCAAATGACATGCAGATGTCATTCGAACGGCTTCAAAGGACCTGAATCGCCTCAACTCTTTATTAAGCCTATAAATACCTTCTTTGATGATAGGTTTTTTAAGTCTTTCAAAACTTCGTTTTTGCATTTTCGATGCAACAAAAGACTTCATCTTTTAGGTTTTAAACCCCTTTTTATTCACTCCAAAAATTCCAAATCAATTGTGTGAATCATTCTTGGCTTGATTATTCATCTTACTCATTTCGGTGTAACCCTTGTGAAGAAAACGGGTATATCCATTGTTGACCAATTGGAGCACTTGTGGGATCTCTTATTGAAGACTTCGAACCGAAACCTGAGGTTATTTTGTCATTGCAGAAGATGTTGTATTTCTGCTATGTAATTGTAAGGTGGATATTTACACTTTATAGAAAAAATAAAAGGTTTTTCCCCTGCTGGGGATTTTTCCATAACTTTGTTTTGTGATTGTTTGATTGTGCATGGAAGATAATTTGTATGAATTTCCAATCATAATTAGATTCATGTTTTAGGGAATTAATTAAAATCTGGGCATAAAATTTGAATTTAATTAAACAATTTTAATCATTGAACACAAGCGCACTCAGAAATTGGTATCAGAGCCAATTACACAATTATACCGTGTAAGTTTTCCATAATTTTTCTGAATACCAATTTTTGTCTAAAATTTGATTTTATAAAAAGAATAAATTTATTGGAAAACTTCTACAATCAGATGCCAGTTTTGGACAAGGCTAATTATTCCTATTGGAAAGCCCATATAAAATCTCAATTAAAGGCCATTGGTGAACCTGTCTGGATTATTTGTGAAAGAGGGTTTAATCCTCCCTCCGTCACCGTGGATAATGAGACAAACCTTAAATCGGTGTCAGACTAGACTGAGGAAGAATTTAAATGGAGCACATATATCTCTCGCGGGCTAAGTGCAATTTCTGGAGCCGTCACACCAGAGGAGTTTCGACGCATCATGATATATACCATGTCAAAAGAAGTATGGAATGTTCTTCAACTTACCTATGAAGGCACTAATGCAGTTAAAGGATCTAAATTGCAAAATTTAACTACTCAATTTGAAACAATTATAATGCTTGAATCTTAGCCTTTTCATGAATTTTATGCTCGTTTCTGATATTGTTAATGCTAGTTTCAATCTTGGTGAACACATTCCTGATTCAAAAGTAGTTAAAAAGATTTTGAGATCATTGCCTAAGCGTTTTATCCCAAAAGTTACTGTGCTAAATTCAGAAGGAAATTTGAGCGATCTTACATTAGAAGAACTGGTAGGAGACCTCCAAGCATATGAAATTGACATGTTTCCGAATATGGTTAAATCTAAAGATAAAGGGGTAACACTTAAAGCCCACGCTAGAAAAAGTTAGGAGTCTGCTAGAAAGAGGGGTATGTTGTCTAAACGGAGAGGGGAAGAAATGTCATGTTCTGAGTTTGAATTTGATTTAAATGATTTTGCACTGTTTGCTAAAAATTTCAAGAAATTTCTCAAATTAAAAATAATGGCAAATTCAAAGATAAAAAGAATTTTGAGAAAAATAAATTTGGAAAGAAGAATGATAAAGATAAAAAGGGCACTCCTAAAAGAGACAAAGAGAGATGTTATGAGTGTGACAGTATAGATCACAAGGATTTTGAGTTCCCATCTAGGTTGAAACGACAAGGCAAAGGCAAATTTGCTTTAACTCCTTCTTTAGTGACGACAGTGAGGTCGAGTCGGTGGATTCTGGAGATGAGCCACTGCATGAATATAATTACACCACATACATGGATAGTCATGTTAGTATAGATAGTCCACCATATGGCAATAAGGAAGCTACTTCAAAGGGACACCTCAACAATGAAAGCGATGTGAGTGAGGGGGAGGATGCTGCAAGTGAGAGCGAGAGTGATCTACGACGCACCTACGTCGATCTGTATACTGATTCATTTAAAACTAAAAAGCGTAACAAAGGGTTTTTTCTTAGGATCATCGCTTTAGAAAAAGAGTTAGGAGAGACGAGAGAGAGAGAAAGTCATCCATTAGCGTTGTCGAGAGGGGGGGGGGGGGAGAGGGGGAGAGAGAGAGAGAGAGAGAGAGAGAGAGATAGATAGATAGATAGATAGATAGATAGATAGATAGATAGATAGATAGAGAGAGAGAGAGAGAGAGAGAGAGAGAGAGAGAGAGAGAGAGAGAGAGAGAGAGAGAGAGAGAGAGAGAGAATTTGTGTATAGAAAGAAAGTCTACTTGGATAGAGAGTAGTTTTGGGAGAGAGAAATACGAATTGATCAAGCAAGTGTCTAGTCTTACAAGTGAGCTCCTTACCTTCGCAAAGACTAGAAAGAAACTAGAAGACCTTGTAGCCCAACTCACTCATGACCGTGAGAGAGCCCAGGAGGTCATGGTAAAGATGGAGGAGAAATCTAGAAAGATGGGAAAGATCTTCTTTGCCCCTATTTAGGGTTTGATTAAAGTTAGGGAATCGGTTTTTATGGTGCTTCCACGTCTCGTATTGCAGAAAAACAAATTCCTATGTTTACAATGAATCCATATGGCCATCAACTAAAATCCCAAAGAAGAGTTCCTCCAGGAAAAGGAAACTAAGGTCGCCCTAAGACTATGTACTTTTGTACCTACTGCAAAGGAAAAATCCACCTTAGGGATTTTTTCTATAGTTTGGGTTGTACATGATGTAAACATGCTCCGTCACCCTACACTAGTGATTTTACTAGTCTTAGAGAGCAGGTTGAGTTTCTAGTCTCCACTTCTTACAGCGTGATGAAAAAGTTCCAACGAATGTCATTGCCATTAGTGGACACTTCCAACATCTCATCTAGAACCAATAATGACAAGGGCAAACATAAGTTTACCACTACTTGGGTACCTAAGCACAAAGAAAAGGTTCTTATTGTTCATATTGCTTTTAAAGAACATAATACCTCACAGTGGTATTTTGATAGCGGGGGCTCCAGGCACCTGACAAGTGACGTCTCATTTTTTAACTGCCTAGAGGATTGTAAGGATGGTAAAGTCACTTTTGGAGATGCTAGAAAGTATAGAATGGTAGGATAAGGTACATTAGATGTACTCGGGTTTCCTCCACTACAGAATTCTTTGTACGATAAAGGTTTGAAAGCAAACCTTTTCAGCATTAGCTAGTTGTGCGACGTTGACTTTGCAGTAAAGCTTGACCGGGAGGAGTGTAACAATTATGATGAATTCGGTAAACTTCTATTTCTAGGGGCGAGGACAGAAGATAATTGTTATGGGATCGTGCTCAAGTCCTCATTTGTCTACAACAACGCCACGATCACTCCTATGTATTTGTGGCAGCAACATCCAGGTCATGTGAATTTTAATGATTTAGAGCGCTTAGCTAAAAAGGAACTAGTACGTGGATTATCCTCACTTGGGAAGCCGACTCCTGCGGTTTGTTGACCCTGACAGTTAGGAAAAAAAGTTTGTAGTCCCCATAGGAAGTTGAATTTCATTACTTCACGAGTACTTGAATTGATTCACATGGATCTTATGGGTCATACTCGTACTAAAAGTTTAGGTGGTAAGAGGTATATCCTCGTGATGGTAGATGATTTCTCGCATTATTCCATAATAGGTTTTCTAAGATAAAAATTCGATGATGTAGTGTTTCTTACGACTAAGTACCGTATCCTACAAAATCAATATGGTGTCACTATCAGTAGAATGCGTCGTGATAATCACATTGAATTTAAGAAAGCCAAGGTGGATATTTACTATGGTGGTCTTGGGATCAAACATGAATTTTTAGTTGTGAAGATTCCTAAAAAAATGGGATTATTGAGGGGACGAATTGGATGATTTAGGAGATTGCTAGATCAACGCTTCTAGGTTGTAAAGTTTCTAAGAGATTTTTGACAGAGGCGATATCTATCGCATGCCACACAGTGAATAGAGTTTCTCTTCATCCACACACACTTTAGACGCCTTATGAATTATGGACTGGAAAGAATCCCAACCTTTCATATTTCTATATTTTGGGGAGCATATGGTACATCCTACAAGATAGAGAGCAATTAGGAAAGTTTGACCCCAAAGTGATGAGGGAATATTGTTACGCTATTCATTGACGCGTAGAGCATACCGGGTTTTTAACCTGAATAGCTCTAAGGTTATGGAGTCAATAATCATCATCATAAAAGATGATGAACCGTCGAAGTTCATTGATCCTAACCTTTTGTGTGAGGATGACGCACCTACTAGTGACGATCCTTTAATCCATCACACACCCAGGGTGGAGCCTACTCCTTATTTAGGGGACACGCCTACTTAGGTTCGCAAGAGTCATGATCCTTCTTCTATACTAGGATATACAAATTTAGGGTTAATAATTATGCTCAGCTAAAGAACATTGTTTTCTTTATGTACTACACGTCAGAAGTCAAGCCCAAGAAGTAGAAAGAAGCACTCAAAGATGAACACTGAATATCTGCTATGTTGGAAGAGTTGTTTCATTTTCGAAAGGATGATGTTTGGTAACTTGTCCCCCAACCTAGTGAGACGAACATGATTGGTACTAAGTAGATCTTCAAGAATAATATTGATAAGAATGATACCATTATCCAAAATGAGTCTAGGTTGGTCACTTAGGGCTAGACACAGATTAAAGGTGTAGAATTTGGGGAGACATTTGCTCATGTTGCGAGGTTTAAGTCCGTCCATTTACTACTCGCCATCGCATGTGATCTGATATTTAAGCTATATCAGATGGATGTCAAGAGTGACATTCTAAATTGCATTCTACAAGAGGAGGTTTAAATGTAATAACCAAAAGGGTTTAAAGACCATAAGCACCCTGAACATGTCTATTATCTGAGAAAATCCCAATATGGTATGAATCAAGAAACCCGTGCTTGGTACAAGGGGCTTACTTACTATCTCTTAGCCCATGGCTTCAAGAGAGGGGGAGTTGATAAGACATTATTTGTTAGGATAGGAGATAATGTTATTTTGGTTTCCCATGTTTATGTGGACGATATAGTCTTTAGATCCACATGATCCTGCCATGCTCATGAATTTGAGGAGGAGATAAAGAGTGAGTTCTAGATAAGCATGGTTGGTGAGCTTACATTCTTTCTTGGTCTCCAGGTTCATCAACTAGAGGATGTGATGTTCATCTCCCAATACAAGTATGCAAGAGACCTTGTTAAGAAATTTGGTTTAGACTCCGCTAAGTACGCGCGTACCCCGATGAGTACCTCAACTAAGCTTAGCAAGAACACTTCAAGAATGGACGTAGAGAAAACCTTGTATCGGAGTATGATAGGTCGTCTTCTCTACCTGACTTCCAGTCGTCTCGACATCGCCTTTAGTGATGGATTCTGTGCGTGATATCAGGCATCCCCGAAAGAGTCGCACTTACTTGCACTTAAACGTATTATCAAATACATGAGTGGAACTCTCTCATATGGCATTTGGTATTCTGTTGATATAGATGCCCATTTATCTGCCTATTCGGATGCCGATTGGGTCGGGGATGTATATGGATGTAGGGGAACTTTTGGTGGGTATTTATATTTTGGTTATGCTCTTATCTCTTAGTTGAGAAAGAAGAAAAACTCCATCTCTTTGTCCACTGCAGAGGCTGAGTACATAGCCGCCGGAAGTTATTGCACGCAACTCTTTTAGATGAAACAAATGCTAGAGGATTATGGGATACCACAGGACACGATGACTATTTCTTGTGATAACACGAGCGTGATACACATATCTCTCAATCCAGTCCAGCATTTGCGCACAAAACACATAAGGATACATGAGCACTTTATCCATGAGTTAGTCGAAGATAAAGTCACATCGTTGAGTTTTGTGTCAACTGACCTTTAGTTAACCGATATCTTCACATAGCCTTTAGATGCCCTTAGATTTCAGAGTTTTAGAAAGTCATTAGGAATTTTCACAGTTGACTGAGGGGTAGTTGTCATGTCTAGATAGGATGAATTTTTCCATGTTCGTATCATATGATTCCTATTGCTAGACTGTATCTTTTTGTAGTATATTTTCCTTTTTTTATATTTTTAGAAAAATACAAAAAGATTTTCTATTTTTTGAGAAAATTTGAAAAACCTAAAAATATTTTATTTTCGATAAAAATTTTGAAAAAGACAAAAAGATTTCATTTTATACATTTTTGAAGAACACAAAAAGAATTTTGCATTTTTTTACATCTTTTATGGATACAGATTTAAGATGACCAAAGTCAAATATTCATTTCCATATTCCACATGACTTTTTTAATAGTGATTTGAGAGGATACATCATTTTATCCATGTTCGTTATAATGTTTGGAGTCATTAAGATACAATTAGTGATATATTTCTACATGTTTAGCTCATTATCTCCTTCAATGCACGCATGCATGGTTTTATTCAAATTTTGTACATGTCTATCACATGTTGATTTAAGTGTTTTATCTCAATTTTGCCTACACAACGAACCAAATGCGACATAATAAGAATTATAATAGTAGTGCATGAAAGAATCGTTGCCCGTGAACAATTTGTTTATATATGGTAAGTGAAAACAGGGAAGGGCTACAAAAGATACTCATATCCTTTGCGATTAAGCCACCATTTAAATTGGGTAAAAAAAGTGTGGCATTGAAATAAGTAGCCAGGGCCAAACTAGTTTAGGTTATATGATCATTCAAAAGAAAAAAAAATCATATATGATCATTATTATATTTGAGGGAGTTTGGTTGGATGTATATTAATGGGTTTGCACAATTTTGAAAATCTCAAGAAAGTATTAAATAGTTTGGGTGCTATTGGTGTGGAAATCACTTTGAAATTTCATTTGTTGATTAGATTGACTAAATTTCTTATAATTCCACCATTTTTACACCTAAGGACGGTGTTGAGTTCATTCGTTAGGAGTATCCAAAATTCATCGTGAACATATGTTATGATTGTTTGCGTTGATTTTCCAATTGAATTGGTTCACATCCCTTCATTTACGCTGTCATCGACTTGGTTATTTTCATCGTCTTTCATGGTGTGATTCTTTGTTATATTTTTTTTTTGTAAGAAAAATTTTGAACAATTGAAAAAGAGAAGTTAATTACCTTGTGACACTCTCCATATGCATTGCTTTGTGTTCTTCTTATTTGTCTATTTGGGGACATCATAAAAGAGGGAGAACGAATTATGGGGGAAAAGATTTATTAGTTGTTTGATTTAATGATTTGCTTGAGCTTATTTGATGTTAATTTTCTGCATATCATTATATTTCAAACTTTTGCGCATCACGGGTATTTGTTTCTTGTCTCATGTGCATAGGTACAAAATTGAGGATCATTTTTTCGCACACCCTGATGATGACAACGAAACATTGGAGAATTGAAGCTTTGAAGACGTGGAAGATTATTTGAAGATACATTATTTGATATTTCCATGTATGGATATTTGGGGATATTTGATTGCATGTCTCATTTTTACCGGGTAGCGTAATTCGGATTTTTTTTTAATGTACGGGCATAGACATATGGGGAGATTTGTAAGGACATGTTTTATATATCTCCATATAAAATCTAGGAATTTCAATATTGTCCTAGATCATAGTTAGTATGTCATATACCATTACATCTTGGAACGTCTTCACACGTTATACCTTAACGTCCATCATTTGAATCTTAAGAAACATGCATCTTCAACACGCTCCCATCACTGTCTACGTGCATTGGCATCTTCAACTGGATCTATTCCCACTAACTCCACTACACTAAGAGGTAAAATGATTAATATGAGTTATGACTATTCACGCATTTATTTGGGATATTTTTATAAATGTTTTTATCAAAATTGAGGCATTTTTCTAAGTAAACATTTATTTTTAAGACCTGTAGGTGAGAATTTTTAAAGAAATATTTTTCGCTTGTGTCTTTAAAACAACATAAGAATGTCGTTCGAACGATGACTTCTAACGACATCACATGTCGTTTGAAGGGTCGTTTGAAGCTTGAATCAAACGAACCCGTACTTTTTTACATTTTAGGTTCGTTTCTTATGTCACTAGTAATGACATCTAATGTCGTTCAAATGACATGCAGATGTCGTTCGAACGACTTCAAACGACCGGAGTCGCCTCAACTCTTTATTCAGCCTATAAATGCTTGCTTTGATGCTAGGTTTTTTATGTCTTTTAAAACTCTGTTTTTACATTTTAGATGCACCCAAAGACTTCATATTTTAGGCTTTAAACCCTTTTCGATTCACTCCAAAAATCCTAAATCAATTGTGTGAATCATTCTTGGATTGATTATTCATCTTACTCATTCTGGAGTAACCCTTGTGGAGAAGAAGGTTATCTCCATTGCTGACCATTTGGAGCTCTTGTGGGATCTCTTGATGATGAATTCGAACCGACACCTGAGGGTATTTCATCATCACAAAAATTTTGTATTTCTGCTATGTAATTGTAAGTTAGATATTTGCAATTTATTGAGAAATAAAAGGTTTTGCCCCTGCAGGGGATTTTTCCTCAACTTTGTTTTGTGCTTGTTTGATTGTTCATGCTACATAATTTTTATGAATTTTCAATCATAATTAGACACATGTTTTAGGGCCTTAATTAAAATCTGGACATAAAATTAGAATTTAACTAAACAAGTTTAATCATTGAACGCAAGTGCACTCTCACATGTTCTTTGTGAAATGGTTTACAAGTGATCTTCAAAGGTGTTGAGAAAATAATATATTTTCAAGAAAACTTTGTGCTACACATTCTATGAAATAAAATGTTTTAAATTAATATTTATCATGTTGAGATATTTTATGGACAAAGTCTTGAAGTTTTTTTTTTTTTTTGGTAAAAATGGGATTTTATGAATTTTGACGTTTATGCAAGTTTTGAAGAACAAAAATATCTTTTGATCCTCAAAAGCATGTTTTGCAAGTATTATGAAATTTATTAAATAAATCATGTGTTAAACTCTTTTTGTGGATTTTTGGACTTAAAATTCCTCTTCCCAAGTATATAAACTTGTAATAATGTGGCAATACATATGAACAAGTATAGTAAAGGTTTTAATGAGTTTTAACATGAAATAAAAAAAGTAGAAATTTCGTCCCTTAAAGTGTGTTAACAAGTATAGAAAATGTGAAAAATGTATGTTTTCAAGACTACATGCGTTAATAAGGAAAAATAGTGTTTTCTTGTAAACTAGTCTTCAAAAATACCAAATGATCTATTTGATAAAGAAAGCAATGAAATAAAGAGATTGCCAACTTGAGAAGTGTGTTACTCCAAAGTGTTAAAGAATTGTTCATGACTTAAAAACATTCAAGAAGTTGGTGTGTATTACTAAATACTGTTTTTGGAAGATAACACTTGCGAAAAAGGAGGAAAGGACAAGTTTGGAAATACTTGGGTAAAATGGTAATTTTACATAAATTGGAACATTTTTATGAAATACAAATATTGAAAAAGGCGTCACATAAAATGATCCTAAAAGAAAGTGATTTTCTAAATGAAATCAATGTAAATGCGTAAAGGACAAGAAATGGTAATTTTAAAGCGTAACACAAATATGAGGCATAGTTCTGGGGATTTTGTCTTCGACCGGTAAAAGCGAAATAGTGTGGACATTTGTAAATTTTTAGAACACAGTGAAAAAGTACTCATGATGTGACTGGAAACAATTAAGAAGGGTCTGGAGCCTTGGGGTGAAAGATCCAAAATCACTGGCTAGAGCATATGGTAGCGTGATCGGTGGTGTAGAGCCCATTAAAGTACGCAGTTATGTCGTAAATTATAAGAAAAAAATAATGAGAAAAGTTGAACATCATAAGGAAATTGATTGTGCTGAGAAATGGAGAAAAGACAACCTTTATTAAATGAATTTGATAAATGTTCCTGTTTTGAAAGGGTAATGTTAGCGCAAATGGGCTCTAATGCCAATTTGAGAGTGAACATGATTTAATGGATTAACTTATTTAATTAAATGCCTTCAAAGATAAAAATTAAATGTTTACCAAATTATAATCTTTGATTAAATTATTTTTGCATATGATGATCATCACAATCATAGAATAGAAACTACGCATGCAATTAAAAACATATATGAGGAAAAATTCCTTATTAGGGAAAAACCTATATTTCTTCATTTTAAATAATTTTACAAGGTCACTTACTTACAAAACTTTCTAAAGAAAACCACTCAGATCTAGAGCAGTCCACAGGTAGCAGTCCATCATCGGTATCCACCGATCAGCCTTCAGCCTTCAGTCGTGATCCCTTCTGGTTCACAAGTCAGTTGTAGAGTTGATCTCTCAATAATGAGTATAACTCAACTAAGGTTAAAAAAGATTAACAGAGTATATTTGGTGATGTGTTTGTGAATCAAAAGGTATTTGAAACCCCAAAAGGGGGGAAAAATTGAGAAAATATTCTCATTACGTTTTTTCCAAAGTCCTATGAAAAAGAACTCAAAATAGGTATTTATAGAATGCGGATAAAAATTGAGGTGGTGGATCGTTCGAATGAAAAAGGATTTCATTCAAACGAGAAATGCATTTCATTTTTAACGAAAGTAGAGTTCAATTGAATGAGACTCCAATATTGTTTGAGCCACCTTCTAACGAGCTTTAAATGAATTAAAACAGAAGACCATCATTGGCTGTTCTTTCGATGTAAGATCTAATGACTACTAATGAAAATCCAAAGTCATTCGAACAAGATAGTAATCTTGTTTGAACTAGGTAAAAAAAATTAGTTTTAAATTTACAAATCCAACCTCGATTTATAAAAAAAAATATTCCAAATAAAGTTTCTGAATAATTTTAAACACCAATTGTTTTATACCTTTGTGGGATGTAGGGAAGCTTGAATTTTGGAGTCGATTTGTCCTGATGGTATAGGATGGTTTGTAACAGAATATGCCAAATTTTCCATAAAGCAAATAAAATGAACAATAACCATAAGCTAAACTATTTTCCCTTACAAATCTCCTCCTTTGGCTATTTCGTTAAAAACTAGACAAACCTAATAAAAATTCAAATTACATAAAATACACTCTAAATGAAAAAAATTCAAATACCCTTCCCAAACCCTAAAAGTGGAACGACATGGATAAATGTTGTCTTCAATCTCCACTTGATCTTCCCTTTAGTCAAATTTGTATTCATGCTTTACAATATGATCTTCAATTGAATACCTACACACATAAAACAAAAAAATCTACCCGTGACGTATAGAGTTTGAAATGGACAATAAAAACACTTGAATCTCAACAATCAAACTCCCCCTTAATATGTTCTCCCCCTTTTTTATCCAAAATAGACAATGGAGTAGAAATAAAACATGTCACATAGAGAACATCAGAGATAAAAAGAAATATATCATCAAAAAGACATAGAAATAACGAACATGGAATGATAATCTCAAAGGATTAACCAACTATTTTTGAAAATTTTCAGCATTTTTCTCAAGTATAAAATTTTACGAAAACAACACACCATGAACTAACACAAAAATATCTGAATCATGGAAACGAAATGTAAGGTTGTGAACATATTCCATTGGTTAATCAACGTAGACAAGCATAACACATATGCATGTAGAATTTAGATACCACTACCGAAGGATCTCAAAATCGACCTTAGGTGTAAAGATTGTGAACTCATGTGAAATTTATTTAAACTAATCAAAAAATCATGGATGTAAGTAATTTCACACCAATGATAGCCAAAACTTTGTAATGTTTTTTTTATATTTACATTGTTTGTGAAATCCCATTGATCTTCGACTTAACTCCTTCAAAATCTCACATATATTAATAATACTCTCAATTATTTTGAAGAAATTAATGCTCATTTGTAAAGAAGCATCAATGTTCTAATTTTGTCCTCCCACTTATATTTTTATATGTCGTTAATATTTATGGCTCCTTTCATTGGAAATGGTGGATTTTCACACAGACTTTATCTTTTGTAGCCCCTTTCCATTTCTTAATATTTAATAATTTTTCCAAAAAAATGATAGAAATCCGAGAAATGGTTCTTACAAGCACAACCTTTTATCTCATTTTTTTTACATTTGGTTCCCTTTAAAGCAAAGTCAAGATGAAAAAACTATGATCGACATATCACGAGCAAGTGCAATACGCAATTAAGCTCATGCTCGTGTGCAATAAAGAAAACAAGGAGTCAAACATGTAGCAAGTTATCATCAAATCACAACTTAATGACTCCACATATTATTAATCACATATTTGAAATGATATCATGTCTCAAAACACTACAAAATAGTAAGGTGAATATGGAAGAAATCGTTGACTCGGACATATTTAATGTTCATCCATATATGGTGTAAAAAAATTCAAAACTCTTTTTATCTTTTTAAAAAATCTATCAAAATAAAATATTTTTGACTTTTCAAATTTTTCTTAAAAATCGAAAATCCTTTTAAATTTTTCAAAAAACTTCGATAAAACAAAACTCTTCTTGCATTTTTAAAAAAATATCAAAATTAAAAATAGAAGTACAATGATAGTACACAGTACCAATAGGGATACAAGTTATGAGCATGAAAAGTACCCTATGCTAGAAACAAGTCTCAACCTCAATCATTAGGATCGGAGGATCTCTCTAAAGGAGATGACATCCTAAGAAATTCCTCCACCAAATTTTGTGAAGTCTTAACATAATACTCCACTTTCTCTCTAAAACTCTCAAAATATCTCAAGTGATGTGTCGGAACATGCAAAGTAATATGAGTGGGAGTGCGTACAAAAACTCATGTAGGATCATATCGGGGAACATACCTATGACACTCTCCCTAGATTAAAATAACACTATAAGGTGATGTCTTTGTATGTAATGGTAACGAACATACACGAGCTTTGGTCCACATTTATCAAATCGTCTAGGGCGTGCTCACCTAAGTGGGTTAGGTAGAGGTTCATATGGGTGCAACACAAACTCATGAATAGGCTCGGGTGTTGCATGAGAAGTGGATTCACTATCAAAACCTATTATTAACCTCTCGACATTATCTAATGCGGGATGGAGGAGTATCTTTCTAACCTTCCTAAATGTGTTCTCTAAAGTTACCTTATCCTCCTGAGTGCTTTCGATATCAATCTCGAGTAGGGATACACGGGCTTCAAGTTTCTCACGAGTATTTAATAAATATTAAAGATATCTTGTAAGACTCGCCACAGTGTTAATCAAATCGATCATTTCCTAGTTTAAAATAATCAACTTCTCACGTAAAGAAATATTCACCTTCTCAAGTAGACTCACCCACGCCTCACACTCTCTTAAAACTTTCACCTATTTTGCCAAATCTTACACCTTAAAAGTCAAATCCTTATTAATCTCTTTTGTTTTCAAAGTCTCAGTGAAAATATCACTAAATGCCTTTTTGAGACCACCTTATCCCTCACTCAAAATCTCATCCTCACTATATCTAGAATGAATCGAAACAACGTTGAGTATTTATCGATTAGATATGTCCTCATTGGTGTGGGACAAACTAGAAGTGCTAACGTTACTAGACATGAACGCAATGCATGGTTCATATGGTCATTTTCCCTTTGAATCAATCAACCCGACATCACTATCACTAAGAGTGGCTTTATTCGCAACTTTCTTACCTTTTTCTTAAGCCTAGTGGGACACTCATGTGCCTTGTGCCCTTTACCTTCACATTCATAACACATTATCTCTTCCTCTATCTCTCACCCGCTCGTTCCCTCTTTTCTATTTTTATTTTTCTAAAAAAACTTTTAGTTAGAAGAATTTTCTTTTAAAAATTTGAGAAACTTTTTGAAATTTTTGCAAAAAGGTCCAAGCCATCAAAATCAAAATCAACCTCAGATTCAGACTCATAAGATTTTGCCTTCTTCTTTTTCTTTGTTTCATTCTTTAAAACAATCCATATATCCTTAGGTTTAATGGTTTTAGGGAACACATCAGTCTCGTATATTTGAAGATCTCCTACAAGTTCTCCTAACCTAAAAGTCTAGGATCCCTAACGAATTAAGCACGATGACCATAGGAATAAAGTGGCTAGGGAGTGACCTCAAAATCTTCTTAACATCTCTAATATCAGGAATCTTTTCATTCGAATTAAAACTAAAATTAACTATGTTCGACAAACATGCATAAAACTCATCGAAAGACACGAACTCTAGCATGGTAATGGTCTCAAACTGGGTGATCAGATTTTGAAGCTTATATGCCTTTACAGCAATGGTACCCTTGTATGTGAGTTGGATGGTGTCCCATGATTCCTTATATGTGATTCATGTCATGATGTGGTGGAACTCATCAAGGGTAGCAGCTCCCGATATGGCTCTTAAATCACGAGAATGAAAGTTTCTCTATTTAAAGTCATCCTCTGTCCATTGAGAGACATATTAGGTCTAATGATGTTATCAATGGTGACCATGTGTGGTGTAAACCCTCTTTCACAAACGAACCAAGCACGTTCATAAATGGTTTTTAAGGCTGACCTCATATAGCTTTCCAATATGCATAGTTGGAACCATAAAAAATGGGTATTCAATTATATAATTTATTCATTAAAATCTTGCCTTTTAAGATCAACATTTTTTCATAAAAAATTGATATTAAAATTTTTTTACGCAAAAAGGAACACACGATATGGACGTGTAAACTAATCTAATAGCATTGGTTAGTGTAAATAGGTTCTGATACCAGTTTGAGAGTGTGTGCGATCTTAATGGATTAACTTATTTAATTAAATGCCCTCCAACACACAAATCCAATTTGTACCAAATTTTAATCTTTGATTAAATTAGGTTTTCATATGATGATCATCCCAATCATATAAGAGAAACTACACATGTAATCACAAACATATATAAGGAAAAATCCCTTTTTAGGGTAAAACCTAAATTTTTGCATTTTAAATAGTTTTACAAGAGAGTTTATTTAAAAAACATTAAAAAGAAAACCACTCAGATAAAAAGCAGTCCATAGGTGGCGATCCACCCTCTGTATCCACCGATCAGCCTTTAATATTTATCAATCAACCATGATCCCTTCGGGTTCATAAGTCATCCATAGAGATGATCTTTTTTACAATGAGTATAACTCAACTAAGGTTCAAAAAGACTTACATGTAACACCCCGCCTAATTAAATACCGGGTGGCCAGTCCCATACCAAATTAAAACAGAATATACAGTTGGCTCATTCTTAGCATCACTGTCGAAAACATTTATAACTCACCCAATACCCAATTAAGCTGGTGTTAAAAACTTTCCAAATTTTAATTTAACAAAATCCATTTCCAGTTTAAGAATAATACAACACATTTTATTCTACAACACTGATAACCCAATAAATAACACAAAAGAATTTAAATGCAATTGGAATAAACATTCCCAAATAATATAAATCCATTACAATAATCCCAACAATGTCAAATGTATTAAAAAGACATGAATACAATAATATTTAACCCCGATAGAAAAGATAACTGAATCCTTTGGGCGACATAACCTAAATAAGAATACTGTGAATCAAAAAGATGATAGGCATCTAAGAAAAACTCCATAGCTCCATAGCTCGTCACAATCAACTAAGGTTGACGTCCCTATTGCTGGACACCTGATATAGAAGATACAATAGAAAAGAAAATATGCAAGGAAACGGGTCAGAGCCCGAATCTGTAAATGATTTTTAAAACAGCAAGTATTTAACAAGTGCAATAAAGCATTTATTATGTACATGTTAGATCCAACTCTCACTTGTTATTCTCACCTATCAATCAAAGTGAACACTTAACGTTTCCTATTAACTTCCTAGTTAATGGTTCCTCTACCAATTCCATAATATAATTCCATTCCCATATCATAATCCCCGTATGTTCCATACCATACGTCACATTATTATTCATTTACATTTCTCCTTTATATGATTAATTTTTCATTAACATGAATCATTTCTCATTAATATGAATTAATCTTTTCAATTCTTTAAGAATAAACATTCATCAACTTAATTCCATTATCTTTCTCTATTCACCGTTATCTACAATTATCACCGTAGATATATTTAACCATAATAAATATCCATTCGTTCATTTCATCCATTATATATATATATATATATATATATATATATATATATATAATACGGCACCCGAGTCACAGCTGCGGTGCAATGCATTACTCTGCTATCATGTCCCATCATCGCAGGTCGCCGAATAGGGGACTAAAGGTTCGATAAGGATTCCTCGAACCACAAACAACAACAAACAAATTAGAGGCGAACATAGTTCTCGTATCCATGGGTCACGCACATACCTACGTACCCACAGTCAGCGGACTTATCAACTCCCCGATAAGTCTTTCATAGACCTATGCTCTCGAGCGACAAATCAAGAACCCATGGATTCATTAGGATATGACTGCCCTCACGCGCAAACCTCCCACCGATAGCAAGTAAGCTAGGTATGTCATACACCTAAATCATCAATCAATCAAATAGGTATTATCATACCTATAATATAATATCAATAAGGTAATATCACTACCCTAAGATATTTCCCATACGTAGCATTATATCTCTTTTAAATCCCACGTATTAAAATGTCATATCTTTACTTCATAATTTAATTATCCTCGCATCCTATAACATCTCTCCACTCCCGACGTCGTTAAGGTTCATGCGCGGAGCGTCTCGCAAAGCAAAATCCAAATAAGGAATCCCTCCAATACGCTACTACTTAACTTTGTCGATCGAGGAGGTCCGACAACTTCAACTATGCGATCGGGATAACCTCATACCTTCTTTAAACCAAATCTGTTCTAAACTCCCATCTCTATCTAGGAGACATACCACTACGCTCTTGTATTACACTCCGTCCTTGCGAAATCAATAATGAGCTTAAACTCAGTCCTTGATGTTCAAATTGTAACCCTAAGGCTACCCTCACTCAATACACAACATTCAAATAGGTTTTTCCTCAACATATATTCAGTAAGAAGTCACTAATATCCTACTGGTCCATAACATTATTTCTCCCGAACTACTACGAATTTAGTTCTCCTTTTAATTAAGGTTAAAACCGATAGTTTCAAATCTATTATAAACACATATTCTTTCACTTAGGATTAAGCCCTCTTGTAAACTTAAGGATACCCAGGTGTTATATTAAATCATCCCTACTGGTCCTCTCTTTAATCCTCATACATCCCCATTTAGAATTTAACAAATGAATCTAGCAACCGAAATTCCATTCAATATAATTTTCATCATTTTAATCACTTGAATCCAAATCAATGTAATTCAAATCTTATCAAGGGTTTACTGATATTTTCTAAGTCCCATAATATTCAATTAATAATCACCAAAGATCCACAAAAGGTTAGGGATAAGAATCAACATTTAAAAAGAAACAACTTTACATATTCTCAGGAGGTCGATTGATCGAAGGCAGGGGTCGATCGATCGATCCCTCAGGTCCAAGCCTGGTTTTCTGCATTTTCTGCAACTACAGGTTTCACTATTTTTACTCATTCAAACCTTCATATTTACCTCCAAAATGAGTTATAATTATTTCTACATTATATATCAACATATATGAACGATTTCCAATACTCTAAACATCCTAGAATCATCAAGGGATTGGATTAAAAGCATGTTTCTCTCCTTATTTCCAGAAAATCATCAACATGTTAACTTCAAGAACACTTCAATGGTTTTTCAGAGTTTTCTTCAACATATTCATGATCATTTCGTGGATTATTATCATCCTACAATATAAGTTTACTTCCTATACTATTTCAGTTTTTATAAATCCATATAACAACTCCATTATGTCTTCCAAACAAGAAAATCATCTCTTTTCATAATTATTCTAACATGGACAATATACGAACTTAAGTTGCAATTATCAAACACTTGCCTTTACAGAAGGTCTGATCCTTTGGTGTAGTATATCTCAGTTGGTTGTCCCTTCTCCGGTCAAACTCCGGTGGTGGTTGGTGGTGGTGAACCTTGGTTCTTGTTCTTCTCCTTCCCAAGTAGGCTTTTCCCTTCCCAAGCACCCTTTCTCTCTCTCTAGGAAGACGACTTCTCTACTTTGTGTAGAGGAGATAAATAACCCCCATACACTTAATCTACCAATACTTATAATAGGACAAAATCAGAAATCACTATTCATCCCCCCTAGAAAAATGATCAAAATGCCCTTTCGGGTTGTCTATTCATTTCCAAATGACCCGAGACTCAAAATAAACATCCAAATAGACTTTTCTGACTATTTCAAACCTTCCGGACGCAACGGCGCAGTTGAAATGACTATAAGGTTGATAGAAAATAAATTTCCTTTTTAATTTAATAAATTAGTCTCGACACGTCTCATACCGCGTCTGACTAAAAATCCAAATTACCGAAATTTTATCACACCGTCATATCAATGACATCACATTCATATATTACCTAAATATCTTTAAGTGATATTCAGAATCATCCATTTTAATATCCACATTCCGGATAAAACCCAAATGAATTAATTTATAATAAAATTCAATTAAGTCATAAAAATTAGGGGGTATTACATACTTCCCCCCTTATAACAGAATTTCGTCCCGAAATTCAGGAATATAAGTCATACCGGTAAGGTAAACTCCGAGTGTAAATCTCTCATCGCAAGAAATCTAAGATGTACCGCCCATACAGTACATTAACGAAAATCCCTATCGATGTGATACACTAAGCCTCACCATATAGTTTCAACTGAATCGAATTTAAACTTTACCCAATCTTCCCTATACCGTCCTCATGACAAACTTTGGGAAAAATAAATGATCCTCTCATAGTGAACAAATAAATCCTGAAGCCTCAACTACTTACCTTTTTCACAATTATGAAAAATACTACAATCCAATCATCCAGGGCACCCATACACCCTCTCGTACCGCTTTCAATATTGAAATTTTCCCAAAGGTTATAAACTCGTTTCCCAAAGACCTAACTTATTTCGACTCCCAACGGTCATTAGTTTCATGCGTGAGGTGTCTCGCAAGCGAAATCCAAACAAGGAACCACCCCGATACACTACTTCCTAAAGTAGTCGGTCATCGAAACTCCTAAGGTCCTTAGTCAATAATATATAAAAATTTGGTTTATAAAAAAAAATATGAGGTTTATCGATTTAAAACAAAAATTAGGTTTTATCGATTTCAAATAGGGTCTACGCATCTACTCTCTTATAGACGACAAGATGCAGGATAGTAGTAGTACATACGCTCTCATATACCACAAGTTAATGCACGCCGATAGTCAAATCACGCTCGGACATGCCCAAGGTAAGTAATCCCATGATAAAAATCAAACCCACATGATAACATTTAATATAAAGGTGTCCCACACCCCTCAGTGAGTCTACGTAAATAACAGTGCTATAGGCTAAGTTTAGCAATCCTTTAGCCCACACAATATTAATCGTAACAAAATTCAATAGACGCCTCATAATTCCTTAGATAGAAAACATACCCTCATTCGCGGGTGGTGGTGGTTGATTCACTGCCTGATGGACGTTATATACACGCCCGTACTGACTCTGCTGCGTGGGTGCTGCTGGAATGGGAGGCAATGCTAGCACCGGAGCTGGAGCTGGAAGAGCAGCTGGTGGAAACACTGGTACTTGTGGCTCCTGTCGAGCATGTTATTGCTGAGGGAATTTGTCTTTCTCAGGACAATCTTGACGTTTATGGCCATACTTTCCACACACGAAACATTTTCCCATAAACTTTCCACCACTTTGCCCCTGTTGACCCCGAACCTACTGACCATTACCTCCCTTCCCTTGGCCCTGATGAGCCTGTCTCTGGCCCTGATGGCCCTGTTGTCCTTGCCCAATACCTCTATCTTCAAATCGAGAATCTTCAGATCGCAAACGCTTAGTATATTCCCCTGTCTGGGAACCCTGATTACTCTGATGCTGATGACTCTTCCCTGACTGAGTCACACTAGAACTGCCCCCAGTAGTCTTGCCTTGTAGGCTTGACCCAAACCTCCGCTTGACACCCTGATTATGGAAGCAGTTATCCTGGCAGTGGAGCATTGTTGCATTAAGAACATCTGCATATGTACGTAGTGAAAGATTCCCCAATAAATGTTGGCGAATCTTATAGTTCAACCCATCAGTGAACATTAGAATTCTCCTCTCCTCAGTGGGTACTTTTGCTTGTACAAAATTTGTTAATCTCGTAAATTCTTCCTCATATTCCGCCATAGTCTTCTCTCCATGTTTCAAATCAAGTAGTTTCCGCCTCATCTCTGTCTGGATGGCGGAAGGAAAATACTTCCCATCAAACCGTATCCAAAAGTCTTGGATAGTCATTATGTCCCTCTCCTCCATAGTGGTCGTAGCTTCCCACCATTGCAAAGCTTCCCCTACTAGCTTGAATGTAGCTAGTATTTGACGTTGCACCTCAATGCATTCGATCATTCTCAAGTGCCTTTGGATATCTTTCTTCCATTGGCTAGCAGTCACAACATCTGATCCTCTCTGAAACTCAGGTGGGTACGCTTTCTGAAAGGCATCCCTCGCTCATTCCCATGCAGTCGGAAACACTTTCCCTTGCGCGGGTGGCACAATCGGTGCTGGTGCGGGAGCCTGCTGAACAGAAGCTACAGCAGGATTGACTGCCTGAGCGACAATTGCAGCAGCTTCGACCGAAGTCATCGTACCCTGAGCTAGGGCGGGCTGAGGTGCATGTCGAGGAGGCATCTAAAATGAGAGAACACTATCAGTACTTGATATCTCAAAATAGCTGAAGATCGTAGGCGTAAATAGAAAAGCAATAATCCTACTCATATGGCTCTACATCAAAGAACGCTAAGCAGAAGACACAATAAGCCGTACAGATCCTAAAGGATACTAGAACCTGATGCACTGATACCACCTGTAACACCCCGCCTAATTAAATACCAGGTGGCTAGTCCCATACCAAATTAAAATAGAATATACAGTTGGCTCATTCTTAGCATCACTGTCGAAAACATTTACAACTCACCCAATACCCAATTAAGCTGGTGTTAAAAACTTTCCAAATTTTAATTTAACAAAATCCATTTCCAGTTTAAGAATAATACAACACATTTTATTCTACAACACTGATAACCCAATAAATAACACAAAAGAATTTAAATGCAATTGGAATAAACATTCCCAAATAATATAAATATATTACAATAATCCCAACAATGTCATATGTATTAAAAAGACACGAATACAATAGTATTTAACCCCAATAGAAAAGATAACTGAATCCTTTGGGCGACATGCCCTAAATAAGAATACTGTGAATCAAAAAGATGATAGGAGTCTAAGAAAAACTCCATAGCTCCATAGCTCGTCACAATCAACTAAAATTGGCATCCCTATTGCTGGACACCTGATATAGAAGATATAATAGAAAAGAAAATATGCTAGGAAACGGGTCAGAGCCCGAATGTGTAAATGATTTTTAAAACAGCAAGTATTTAACAAGTGCAATAAAGCATTTATTATGTACATGTTAGATCCAACTCTCACTTGTTATTATCACCTCTCAACTAGAGTGCACACTTAACGTTTCCTATTAACTTCCTACTTAATGGTTCCTCTACCAATTCCATAATATAATTCCATTCCCATATCATAATCCCCGTATGTCCCATACCATACGTCACATTATTATTCATTTACATTTCTCCTTTATATGATTAGTTTCTCATTAACATGAATCATTTCTCATTAATATGAATTAAGCTTTTCAATTCTTTAAGAATAAACATTCATTAACTTAATTCCATTATCTTTCTCTATTCACCGTTATCTACAATTATCACCGTAGATAGATTTAACCATAATAAATATCCATTTGTTCATTTCATCCATTATATATATATTCATATATAATACGGCACCCCGAGTCACAGCTGCGGTGCAATGCATTACTCTGCTATCATGTCCCATCATCGCAGGTCGTCGAATAGGGGACTAAAGGTTCGGTAAGGATTCCTCGAACCATAAACAACAACAAACGAATTGGAGGTGAACATAGTTCTCGTATCCATGGGTCACGCACATACCTACGTACCCACAGTTAGCGGACTTATCAACTCCCCGATAAGTCTTTCATAGACCTATGTTCTCGAGCGACAAATCAAAAATCCCATGGATTCATCAGGATATGACTGCCCTCACGCGCAAACCTCCCACCGATAGCAAGTAAGCTAGGTATGTCATACACATAAATCATCAATCAATCAAATAGGTATTATCATACCTATAATATAATATCAATAAGGTAATATCACTACCCTAAGATATTTCCCATACGTAGCATTATATCACTTTTAAATCCCACGTATTAAAATGTCATATCTTTACTTCATAATTTAATTATCCTCGCATCCTATAACATCTCTTCGCTCCCGACGTCGTTAAGGTTCATGCGCGGAGAGTCTCGCAAAGCGAAATCCAAACAAGGAACCCCTCCAATACACTACTACTTAACTTTGTCGATCGAGGAGGTCCCACAACTTCAACTATGCGATCGGGATAACCTCATAACTTCTTTCAACCAAATGTGTTCTAAACTCCCATCTCTATCCAGGAGACATACCAATACGCTCTTGTATTACACTCCGTCCTTGCGAAATCAATAATGAGCTTAAACTCAGTCCTTGATGTTCAAATTGTAACCCTAAGGCTACCCTCACTCAATACACAACATTCAAATAGGTTTTTCCTCAACATATATTCAGTAAGAAGTCACTAATATCCTACTGGTCCATAACATTATTTCTCCCGAACTACTACGAATTTAGTTCTCCTTTTAATTAAGGTTAAAATCGATAGTTTCAAATCTATTATAAACACATATTCTTTCACTTAGGATTAAACCCTCTTGTAAACTTAAGGATACCCAGGTGTTATATTAAATCATCCCTACTGGTCCTATCTTTAATCCTCGTACATCCCCATTTGGAATTTAACAAATGAATCTAGTAACCGAAATTCCATTCAATATAATTTTCATCATTTTAATCACTTGAATCCAAATCAATGTAATTCAAATCTTATCAAGGGTTTACTGATATTTTCTATGTCCCATAATATTCAATTAATAATCACCAAAGATCCACAAAAGGTTAGGGATAACAATCAACATTTAAAAAGAAACAACTTTACATATTCTCGGGAGGTCGATCGATCGAAGGCAGGGGTCGATCGATCGATCCCTCAGGTCCAAGCCTGGTTTTCTGCAACTACGGGTTTCACCATTTTTAGTCATTCAAACCTTCATATTTACCTCTAAAATGAGTTGTAATTATTTCTACATTATATATCAACATATATGAATGATTTCCAATATTCTAAACATCCTACAATCATCAAGGGATTGGATTAAAAGCATGTTTCTCTCCTTATTTCCAGAAAATCATCAACATATTAACTTCAAGAACACTTCAATGGTTTTTCAGAGTTTTTTTCAACATATTCATGATCATTTCGTGGATTATTATCATCCTACAATATAAGTTTACTTCCTATATTATTTCAGTTTCTATAAATCCATATAACAACTCCATTATGTCTTCCAAACAAGAAAATCATCTCTTTTCATAATTATTCTAACATGGACAATATACGAACTTAAGTTGAAATTATCAAACACTTGACTTTATAGAAGGTCTGATCCTTTGGTGTAGTATATCTCAGTTGGTTGTCCCTTCTCCGGTCAAACTCTGATGGTGGTTGGTGGTGGTGAACCTTGGTTCTTGTTCTTCTCCTTCCCAAGTAGGCTTTTCCCGTCCCAAGTACCCTTTCTCTCTCTCTAGGAAGATGACTTCTCTACTTTGTGTAGAGGAGATGAATAACCCCCATACACTTAATCTACCAATACTTATAATAGGACAAAATCGGAAATCACTATTCATCCCCCCTAGAAAAATGATCAAAATGCCCTTTCAGGTTGTCTATTCATTTCCAAATGACCCGAGACTCAAAATAAACATCCAAATAGACTTTTCTGACTATTTCGAACCTTTCGGACGCAACGGCGCAATCGAAATAGCTATAAGGTCGATAGAAAATAAATTTCTTTTTTAATTTAATAAATTAGTCCCGACACGTCCCATATCGCGTCTGACTAAAAATCCAAATTACCGAAATTATATCACACCATCATATCAATGACATCACATTCATATATTACCTAAATATCTTTAAGTAATATTCAGAATCATCCATTTTAATATCCACAGTCCGGATAAAACCCAAATGAATTAATTTATAATAAAATTCAATTAATCCATTAATTTAAAATACAACCCATTTTAAAAGTCAAAAAAATTACGGGGTATTACATTACAAAGTATATTTGGGGATGTGTTTGAGAATTAAAAGGTGTTTGATAACCCAAAAGATGGAAAAAATTTGGTAAAGATATTTTCAAAAGGGGTATTTGTAGAACGCACATATAAATTGAGGTGGCAGCTCATTCGAAGGAAAATAGAAATCATTCAAATAATAAAGGCATTTCCTTTGAATAAAAATAGAGTTTGTTCGAATGAGACTCTAATTTCATTGAACCAGCTTCTAACGAGCTTCAAACAAATTTAAGTATAAGACCCTCATTGGATGTTCATTTGATGTAAGATCTAAGGACACATCTAACGAAAAGTCAAAGTCGTTTGAATGAGATAGCTATCTCGTTTGAAAGATGTTAAAAAATCCCTTTTTTAATTTAAAAATCAATCCTTGGTTTATAAAAGAATAAACATTCCAAATAAAGTTTATGAATAATTTTAAACACCATTTTTTTTATACCTTTGTGGGATGTAGGGAAGTATTGAATGCTAGAGTCATTTTATCGTGACAGTACATGACAGTTTGTAATGGGATACACCAAATGTGCCATGGAGCAAATAAAATGAACAATAAGCCAAAGATAAACTATTTTCCCTTACATGTGCATTGGATTAGGAATATGAAAATGACTAAAGAAAGCGTGAGTTAATACAAGTGGAGTGGTTAATGCGTAATCATGATCTAAGATGGTTTTAACCCATAATTAATAGGAGTGTGTGTTGTGAATGGTTGTCAAAAGGGTAACAAGTATTTTCTAGCACAAAGTGTGCATGTGTTGAAAGTGTTTTTCAAGGTAATACTTAAGTGGGTTCGGTGTGAGAAAAAGGTGAATTTAATAAAAGATATGTTTTTCCTAAACAAATTAGTATTTTGTATAAATACTTAACCGGGCATGTTCAATTGGGAAGAATGATGTTAAAGTCAAGAAAAAATGGGTAAATGGGGTCTTTTAGAAAATTAATGTGATTTAGTAAAATGCACTAACATTTTGGAATAAATGGATTCATGCACATAGGTGGTACATTAAAAAGTCTATTTTATGCAGTTCGATTATATATTGCAATGTTGTATTTCCCATTGAGCTTTCAGCTCATTCCCTTTCATGTGTTATGACAGATTGTATGTGATTTCGTACATTGTGAGGGTTATGCTATTAATTATTGTTTTTATTTTATGTTAGTAGCTCTTAATGCTTAGACTGCGGGGATGCTTCCCATAATGTTAATTAAATAAAACTGTATTAGAAACATTATTTAGGTTATGTCATTGCACTTTACACCTAACATCCGGTATGGACCGGGTTGACCATGGGTAACCCATAAATCCGAGTCAAGTCATTCCAAAAGATGTATTAAAATGCTTAGAAGCCCCGGTGACAAATTTATGGCTTGTGGGTCGGGTTAAATTGTAAAAGTCTAGGCCATATTATTGGAAAACTGATTATTCTATGGACAAAATCCAACTAAGAAATTTCCTTAAGGATCGGTAAAATGTTCAAAATAGGTTATGAAACTTTTAATAACTTTTTGGTTACTTTTTAATCGAAAGGAGAGAGCCCGGTAAATTGTCTAACCTGATAAAACCATCTCGGGACAAAAACCATGTTTTCTCATCTCACTCCGGATAGATAACTCTTCTTAAAAATAGGCCATGACTACATCCCTATTGACTAAATAGGCCGTAGCCCTATCCAATATTTCCAATATAAGTTGCAATAGTATGATTTTGTTCAGACATGACACAGCGTTTGGCAAAGGTTGCATCCCTATCTTTATACTTGTTGTCTTTTCATTTTACTTTCTCTATAAATCTTGGTTTTCTCACCATGGTTCATTTCATCTTAGAGAATATTTTTCTAAAAACTAACAGTCTAGAAGAGTTATGGAGGGTAGTTTAGTAATAGATCCCTAGCCGACTCAAGATGTAGCACATTGACTGAGGTATATCAACCACCTATATAAAGCCTAAGCCTCCCTCCATGACCATATTAACCTCTATGCGTAGAGAATTTTAATGCTTGAGTGTACAACCTTCACAAGCATATAGAAGGTGGAAAAAGGTCATAAGTCTGTGACCATAGAAGATAAGGTTGTGGCTAAGACAATGAAGAAGAAAAGGAAATAGGAGGATTAGAAACCAAAAAGGCCCTATAAGGACTTCACACTGCTGAACTGCAATTTGGAAGATATCTTTGAACGAACCAAGGAGAAGAACCTCCATAACTGTCCAGAAAAGTTAAAATCCATGGATCATAAGAGGGATAAAAACAAATGGAGTGGGTTTCACTAAGATCGCATCCACACAACTGAAGCATGATTCTCTCTGAAGATTGAGGAGGAAAGGCCCATCAAGAAGGGAATGCTTCAGCGGTTCAAAGGGGATGCAACCCTTAACTAAAAATCATAATTTTTCCCGAGATGGTTTTATCGGTTTAGACAATTTACCGGGCTCTCTCCTTTGGATGGAAAACTAACCAAAAAGTTAGTAAAAGTTTCATAACCTATTTTGAATAGTTTACCGATCCTTAAGGAAATTTCTTAGTTGGCTTTTGAAAGATTGAGGTTAAACTTCAAGTATCTTTTTGATTTTATATCTTTGAAAAAAAAAAGATACTTCAAGTTTATATGTTGACTTTATATTTCATGAGAACGAATATCTATATTTCAATGTTGATTTCTCACTTTATTTCCAAGTCTTTTTAAAGATTCTTATTCTAACAAGTTCGAAGAGAACCTAGCAACTGATTATCCCAAAGATAGACATGAATGGGACAAAATTTCATCAGAAAAAAGGGAGTGACAACCTTGGATGTCTTATAACACCCCTCTTAGCCTCGGGCAGCTTATAATACCCCTCTTAGCCTCGAGTGGCTTATGACACCCTCTTTATTGGGTGGCTTATAATGTCCCCTCTCAACCTCGAGTGAATTATATTACCCTGCGACAACCTTGGGTGGCTTCTAGTACCCCAAGAAAGCAATGAATGGCTCCAAAATGTCCCAGAACAGTTGTGGGTGGAATGAAAAAACCTATCCACGGGTGGCGTGAGAATACCCAACAGCTATAGATGGCTTGAAAATACGCAATCAGGGGAGGATTGAAAATACCCCACAGCAATGGGTGGATTGAAAATACCAAGCTAGAGGAGGCTTGAAAATACCCCTAAACAAGAAATCAAAGTGTAAAAGAAAGAGCCAAGTCTAGCACAAATGACACGGGATAATGAAGAAACAAAGCGTGGGTTGTAGACTTAGTGTCGAAAATAAGGGCGTACAGTTACCAAGAACCAATATAATTTCCTACCGCGACAAGCATTCTATAATTCAACCAAATTTTAAATATGTGAATCCTAAAGTCCATGGAAGGGAACCCTAAAGTTTCTATATTAGTTAAACAGTTGAAGCAGAGAAGCACACATAGAAAGGCATTCAAAAGAAGGCAATATAACAAATCTACAGGAGTATATAAAATATATAACAAAAATGTACAAGTATATAAAAATATTTGGCTGTGTAATATAAATAGAAAGAGTCATGGAGGGCCGATGTTCAATAAAAAGTTACAAATGGTTCAAATGGTTACAAAAATTAAAGGAGTGGAGAAATTAAAAATCTCAAGATTGAAAATCTTCTTCTTCATCTTACTCATCTCCCTTTGTGATAGTTTCTATTTCTTCTGCTTTTGCTGTCGCATCCTCTTCTTTATACTTCTTTGCCAGTTCATCCATGAGCTGGAGTTCCTCAATGCATAGTGTTTGCTCTATATCAGTGAACCTCTAGATGTATATATTATCTCTGGCATTAGGGTATTTTTTGGTAACCCTATGCCCCATTTCATTATAGCCATGGATAAAGGCTTTATTCTGTAGAAGATAAAAATATTTTGAAATTTGGAAGTGAGCCACGGTATCCTATGATTCTTTCTCTAGTGTCGCAACATGGTCATCATTCAACTGCTGGATAGCTGCTACGTTCTCATTAGTAAGACTTTTTAACACCTAAATATGGTTTTAGACTATGCCTTGGGTTTTTTGATAAAGCTGGTTGAATTTCTCCTCAACTATTGTAACTTGTCTGTCAGCCTCTAGGCACTTCACATCAGCAACTATATGGGCTTTCGTGGCCTCCTTAAAGTTAATCTCAACTTCATTTTTAACCTTCTCTAAGACCTCAACCTTCGCATCGGCATCAAGTTTTTAATCTTGAAGAGCAACCTAGGATTGGCGGTCTCCCTTCATAGCCCTATGTAGTTTGTACATGCCTTCTATTTAACCCCTTGGGCTATTGTGGCTCTATAGCGTAGAGATGGAAAAGACAAGTGTTAGTAGAAAAATACAAAAATGTTTGGAGTAAGTAAAAAAAATGGAAACTTACCCTTAAGAGGAAATTAAGGGTATATTCTTACAGGTCCTCCACATCCTCATAAACCGGACGCTTAAGGTCAGTAGTGTCCACAACCTTCCTTAATAGTGGGACTGCGATAGTAGCTGTGTCCCATGGATATTTGATTTTGTGGTCACGTACTCCTATCTACAGCCTTTTCTTCCTATACTGCCACAACTATATAAGGAGGCGACACAAAAATTGTTATGTTGATTAGGCTCACAGGCCCATTGTCATCCCACCAAGAAAAGTAATAGAGACTAGCCTGAGATATATTGGTGGCATCATCATCAACCAGTAGAGGGTCTGTAATAACCACCTCCACCTGTGGGCCAACAGAGGTCGCGGACCTCACGAGCATCCTCATTTTCAATTTGAGGGGTAGTATCCTTGGTATCCCTCATCCTCTTGTCGCCCTTCTTATGCTAGGACCAATTGAGGGCTTGGACATTATCCTCTTGTTCGTCCATAGCTGTTTGGCCCTTTACAGTAGTACCTAAAAAAATCCTCATTTATATAATGGAATTTCAAAGAAAAAGATGTCTACGGAATCAATGAAAAGTTAATTACCTTCTGCAACTCTCATCAGTGATTGGTAGCAAGTGTAGTAATCAGGATCAAATAGTGACCGCAGAGTCACTATTTTTATAAACTACTTTTTCTTATCAGATGTTGAGATCGCGGTCTCAATTCTTTTCCTTTGCCTCTTAGAGGCAGTTAGACCTACACACACTGTATGGAAGTTAGGAAACTCTGCGACATGTAAAGAATTTAGACTGCAGCAAGATTGTGTTAAATAGTTAAAAGGTTGAGATAAGCTAAAAATTTATGCAGAAATTCAAAACCTATGTTAAAGATCACGACACATAAGGATAACCTCTTTGGAAGGGTGACCTCAGGTCTGCAGTTGTTTATATACCTTCTCCCACTCAGATTTATCTAAGTTCATCTCTTAGTTATCCTCATAAATGTAAAAGTACTTAACCTTCCAGTTCTTTACAATGGAAGGCCTCCCACTTATCAAATACCTATCACCACTCCACACCCCCATATAATAATACCATGGGTTATTTATGGAGTTCTATTTTGGCCTGTATCAGTGAAAGAACTCCGCAATAGTGATGTCTCTATAAAACATCTTCCTCCACACCACTAAGTAAGAAATAATAGCCCTCCATTCATTGGGATCAACTTAGGTTAGAGACAAGTTCATAACCTTGAGTATCTTTCTCACGGGCACTGGGACAGGAAGCTACAACCCTGGCAAACTCCATCATTGGGAATTACGAAGCATGCCTCTGTTCCGCAGAGGGTATAGTGTAGACAATTCTTTCAGGGAACTCACATGCCTCAGAAAGATGGTCCAACCATTCCTCACTCATTATGAAAGGATGGTGAAGGGTTACGGGCTCTCTCATTGACTCATGGCTACATCCAAATAACCTAGCCTCAGTAGTTTTAATTTCAATGGCTTGAACTTATGTAACAGTTGCGTTATCTCTCCTAATGGGGATTGGTTTGTTATTGAACATATGTTTTCCTCCATTCTGTGAACACCTTATGTATCCTACATTGGATCCCTATAATTAGAAGACACCGTGGAGTTAGAATCTATTTCCATACAGTTTGAAGCAATCCTTCAGCTTATAGGGCCCACTAGTTTTCAAAGTCTTGATGTGTAACACTGAGGAAGGAGGGGCATCAAAGTGCCTCTTCCAAAAGTCTTCCAAGTACTCCCATGTATTTTAATTCAGAAGGCTCTGGCAAGGACCTATAAAAGTAGAGGGGCTCCATAGTTAGAGTGTCGCGACCATTACGATAAAAATACAAGTAAAATGGAAGCAATTTCCTCATAAAAAATGATGTAAGATTATATAAAATGGTTAATATAGAAAGAAGTGGAAAATTTAAAATTCAAGAAGGGAAAAACAAAAGTCGTAACCATGATAAATAGAAGCCTGGGTAACAGGCTGCAGCCATGGAAAAAAAAAAGAAATGGTAATAGGCCACAGCTAACTATTCAAGCTGAACAATCAGCTACGACCTAGGGGATAAATTGGAATGATTTAAATTTTTTATAAATAGGTATTAAAACATAAAAACCTAAGGGTTTTACTAGGAACGCCTTGAACAGCCAATTCATGTTCTTGGCAAATTACCAATTCAAGTGGGTCCCAGACCCAAATCCTAACCCTCAAAACCCTTCTTACATAAAAAAATACCCCTTTTTAAATCCTCAAGAAGATCAAAATATGTGTCAACCAAAAAATCGAGCCGAAACCAAATAGAATTAAAAGTAACCCATGACCAGAAATTCCTACCCAGTTCATATGAAATCAAAGCAAGGGAAAAAACTCAACCACATAGGAGTTCATAATTAATGAAATAGAAGAGAAATCAAGGCAAAGAATCTACACATTTTTAAGTCCACTATAGGTCAAATAAAAGCCTACTCAAAGCCCAAACTAAAGCATGTTTAATATAGAAATCGAGATATTAAATTGGAAAATAGGTATATATGCCCCATGAGTTATAGTTTAATTTTGAATATATACAAGAATCAAAGATGGAAAAGAAGAAAACCAACCTGGATTCGATGAAAAGTCTCATGGCATTAAGGTCTTAATGATATTCCCAATATAGGTCATCATATGAGCACAATTTATGCGGTCATGGTGCCACACTGCAGCTGAATAATCATCAGGGCCACAGAAGGCTTTACTATGTTTTGTAACCTGGGTCTCAGACAAGCCACGACATTCTACCATAATAAAATTCTTAAGGGGATACGGACATGCCTCTAACAAGTCACGGCCTCCTACCTCACCAGCAACGCATCCCTACTGTAGGTATTGCCATACTACCATGCCACTTTCCAGTTGTCCACCTTCTAGAAAGATTCCACCTCAATATCACTTAATCATATGTCATGTGCACTACACATGTGACTCCTCACCAAACTTCTATAAATAGAAGTGCTCACCTCCTCATTTGGACATTATATCTTAGGCAACAAAGCTCTAATAAATTCTTTACTCACTCTCTCTCTCTCTCTCTCTCTCTCTCTCTCTCTCTCTCTTCACTGAGAGCACACTCAAGTAATCTTTGGTCACCTGAGAAACATAGGTCAGCAGCCCCTGATAAGCACCTAAAAGTGTATATTTTATACCCCGCATAGGTACATTTTAGTCACTCGTTTTAACTAAAATTGGCCTTATGTCGTATTTTATTATTTTTAGGTCCATCAGCAGTCACAACATCAAATAATGCTAAATCAAGTCAATTGCGACTAAATAGTGGTCAAAAGTGTTAAATGAAGAAATTCAAAGCGGACATGAAGTCATAAGTCAGGTTTGAACTTGCACCAATGAGTTTCAATGTCCCAAAACCTATCCTCGGACCAAACCTAAGCCTACAACTAGCCCAGTCCATACCCCGAGCCTTGTGTGTGTTGATTTTGCCTTTATTATTTTTCTAGATTTTTATTTTGAGTCGTTTTATTTTTAGGATTTATTTAGAATTTAATAGAATTTATTTCCTATTTCTTTTTGATTTTTGATTTTTATTAGTTTTTAATTTTAGTCTTTATTTTTAGTTTGGCTAGATTTTATATTTTTAGGACTTTAGGTTTTATTTTTACTTCTTTTATAGTTTTTTTTATTATTTAAGTTTTAATTTTAATAGATTTTATTTATTTTTAGTGCGTCGGGTATTTGTTTGCCTTTATTTTTGTTTGTTTTTAGTTTTTAGTTAGTTTATTATTATTTAATTTTATTTTTGTTTTATTTTATTTTATTAGTTTTTATTTGAGTCGTGTTTAATTTTTAGAGTTTGTATTGTGTGTCGTGTTATTTTTATTTTATTTTTTTAGTTTTTTTAGTGAATTTTATTTTTAGTTGATTTTTATTCTTAGATTAGTTTAGTTTTTATTTTTGTTTTATTAGGTTTATTTTTAATTACTTTCTTAGTTTTTTTTAGGGATCACAATCTAACACACACCTCACACTACCACCCACCTATCCTTAACACACACACACACACACACACACACACACACACACACACACTTAAACTAAACCCTCACCTTCACACCAACCTCCCTACACCATCACACACACCAACACATCTCTTAACTATTCACCTTATTCAACCTCCCAATATTCTCTCTCCTCAAACCTCCATTAACTACACAAACCCACATACTCTCTCCTCCATAATCAACTCAAAACATTCACCTCAACTCAAACCCCATACCGATTTCCCAACCTTCATCTAACCCCCCCCCCCCCCCCCAACCTAACTCCATTATCGGAGTTACCCGAGAACCAACCCGCGACTCAACTCCGTGATCAATCTAGTTTAAATCCCTCTTGCATTTCGACCCCTACTACCTAGATCCGCTTACAAGCTCCAAACCCGGTTAGAAACCTAACCATTTTCGACCCATCTCAGCAACCATTTTTTACTCAAATCGAGTTGACCCAAAAACCTGGATTTGCTGCCTACCCGAGCGACCCACTTGCCCGACCTACCCGCGACAATACACACCTTATACCTCCATACCCGTTGGAACTCCCCAAACCCGAGATCCACTCCACGGACCTGCTTTCCACCGGCCCAACCTCATTCCCCATACCCAAGAGCACCAAATCCGGAATCCCTTATCCCATAAAAGTAGGAACAAACCTACACCAAAAAAAAAATCCACGAGCAAAGAAAGATAAACCCAAACATCTTTGACTTAGCCTTGTAAAAATCCCACAACAATCTCCAACAACAATAAAAAATAAATCGTGGGTATTATTATAAAGGAGGGCACCAGCTTGTTTAAAAAGACTGGAATATCAGATGAGAGAGACAGAAAATTGAGAGACAGTGTGTATATTATGTAAATATTAGGAACTTAAAAAAATTCCAAAAAAATTAGTTTAGTGTTAGAATAAATTTTAGGTTTAGTTTTTATTTTTATTTTTGTAATCAAGTGCAGTAAATTTTGAAGAAGTTGGGCGTATGTCTAGGCGCATTTCAAGACATATTTGTGAAAAAAATTGCATATCGTATTTCTTTCTTCTCTTTTCAATTTATATCCTTCTTGACATATTTTTTATTGTTGTTTATGCACGCATAAAAATGTTTGGCTAAACACCCTGTTCAAGGGGTGGGTTGCACTGCGTAGAATATTAATATAATTAATTGGTTTCATTAATTGTTATAATTCTAGGAAAAATAATTTTTAACTGTCACCAATTAATTTATGTAACGAAGTTAGTAAATTAATTATAAAAATTAGTGTTTGAATTTAGGAATCGAACTTGAGATAGGTTTTTCTAAAATTTGAATATTAATTCTATGTTGAAATTTGAGAATTCATACTGTTTTTATTAAATCGATCCTAGTGGGTAATTTTCTTGAAAATAATATAATTCTTAATTTCTCATCGTGTGCCATTTTTAAATTAGTTTTCTGAAAAAGATAATATTAAATTTATAATTGTAACGAGAGTTAGATTATCGATTTAATATCATCTTGAAATATTTCAAATTAATAAATTGAGAAATTAAAATAATTGATAATGCCCTGTAATCCATCTTTTGACCTTCTCACATTTATCATGCTCGGTTGCACAATATTTTTTGTTATTTAGTCATGTCAAAGTTTTAGCATTTAGTAGTGAATTTTTCCCTTGAAATTGTTTTCAAAAAATAAAAAAAAAATTAATATATTTTAATAAAAAAAAGATTGAAATTTCAAGCTTTCACATTAATTGTTTCACCTTGGAAGTTTGATTGATACTCGTACTTACCGCAATACGAGTTGTTTTAGATACGTTTTGTAGGTAATTCAAGGGATTTTGAGATTGTCTTTTGAAGACGAAGACCACATACGCAAAAAGCTTCTTTTCAAATGACGTTGTTGCCGGGGACTTGACGTGGCTTGTAATTTTTTTTTTTGTAGCATTCCATCTCCCTCCTCCTTAGACTAGTTGTATAGGATTTTTGAACCTTTGTATTTATTTTGGGGTGCATTTTGACACCATATTATTTTTGTAATAATTATTTCATAAACAAAAGCGAAAAGGAAAACCGGACAAGGTGGAGAGAGGGCGTCCAAATGCGAAGATTTAGAAGCCTCTCTACTTTGGAATCGGTAGGACTCCCGAGGGCGACTGAAATATGAGAGATCTGCCCCCCGGTCGACTCAACTCGGTCTTCACCCAACGTGTATAAAAATCACGAGAAGTACATTTATTTATCCTTCGCAAATCTCCTATCAGCGAGTCAATTTTTGTGTGCTTATCTTCCCCTGTGTCCTTTTAATTTCGGCATCGCACTTAAATTGAATGGTTTGATGAATTACTTTACCTAAGACCTGGACCTGGTCATTGAAACGAGAAGGGACTTTATCACCCGAATCACTCATTTATCCCTTGTGTGCTGCCCTAGCTATCATTAAATTTAAAATCAATCAACTAGCTAGCCCAGTAGGAACACATTTTTGCACCAGGCGATCACAAAGATAAATTCCGTGATTTTTGTCGCTTGCGGACTTAATTAAAATTTGACTACCCCTTTCACTAATTTTGAAGATAATAATTGGCTACGTGCTCTTTAGGATTTTTCCTTGACTCGTGTGTGTCCGATTCAATTCTTTAGGTAGTCGGTTTTAATTAGTTCATAAAAATCAAGAGTTCATTTTCTCCCCTTTTTCGAAAAATCCCAAAAATATTTACCTTTTTTTAAAAAATATTTTTAAAAATCCCAAAAAGATTTTCGTTTTTTCCATATTTAAACTGCCAAAAAGTTTTTTATTTTCTTATTATCAAAAATCAAAAAAAGATTTTATTTTCTTTTGAAAAATATTTAAAAAACCAAAAATATTTATCTCGTCATGGCCGAAGAATGTCCTTTATGGGAATACTTTGGTCATTTCCCCTTCTCTCAAAGTTTGTTTGATGTTAAGCCCAAAATTGGACCCCCATTCATTAATTCATGACTTTAACTCTGACAAACCCACTATTGATACTCGTGTGTCGTCCATGCCCACCTCTTCGACTCCACCACCTCCGGTACTGAGTGTAAACCCATCCCATGCTTCACCGTGCACACACTTCTTTCTAGTTGATCACTTGTCCCATGAGTGTCCATTTATTTTCGCTCCATCTGAACCCACCATGTCCCAAGTGTTTCCATATGACATTGTTTTGGAACCACCCTCGATGTATTGTCATGACATATCTAATGTAGATGGGTATGATTACCCCAGCTATTCATGGCGGCCTGATCACCCTTCCATGCAATATGAATCCCAACACCATGTTGTGGATCCTTACGGTTTCCAACAGTGGTCATCTCCACCTCGTACACCTCATACCTATTAATTTCGTTACTATGCTCCTTGTTATGATAAACCTTTTGTCTCTCACGGAGATGCTTCTCCCATGTATGACCAACTTGACCCTATTCCCCACTCTTTATATGAGCATTCTCCGCCTCCTGGTATCTATAATGAGTTGTGTCCACCTCAACCACCACCGCCCCCCACCAACACTTCACCGCCACCATGCTCATCCGCTGTAGAAGGCCTCTTGCAAACATTTTCGCACACTCTTCAATCTCAAAATGAATCCCCTCAAAGTCTTGAACAACGGTTAAATGATTTTGAGTGTGCGAACGAGTCGGATTTCACCCCAAGTCAACCCGTTGTTTCTCACACGTGGAACAATGATGTGTCATCTTGTGCCACTGATTGTTAGTGTGACCAACAATATCTTCCAGAGAATCTCGACATTGAGACCACCCAGTGGTCCGGGCCCAACTTGACAGTTGTGTTGACCTATCCACTGACTGTGAGACTGATCCCACTGCGCCATATCCTCTCGAACCCACCATTGAGGTTCATATTTACCCTTCCACCGCATCTATTATTATGCTAGAGTCTACACCTTTTGATCCGTTTATGTGTATCCCTGAGGCAACACTTCCTTATAGGATAGTTCCGGTTGCTAGTGCTTCCCACTGTCCCGAGATTGAATCCGAGATGGTTTCTACCTCTATTGATATGGATCATGTCCCACCATGCTTGTCTCCCGTTGTGTCATATATTAATTTTGATTCATCTATCTCGGATTTATATGCCATGTTAGTTTTTCCACCACTTATGATGGTGACCTTTGGGTGGATAAGTTGATCACTCCCTCGCTCACTTTCACACCTCCTCCTTTGCGTTCCCTTAAGGATCACTCTGAGCCTTATGAGGAGTGTGTATTCCCTATTCTCGAGTTAGATCCTCTATCCCTACCCTTTTTCGTACTCCACCCACCATTTGTCACCCCTTACCCACCACTTGATTCGAACATTGCTATTACTATTTCCCTGTTCACATCTAAGCATTTAGGTCATCTCCTACACCCACCCTACACCCTAGTGCTCCGCTATCACATTTGTGCACTTTTTATCGACGTCTCCCTCCATGTGAGTATGCATGCTACTATCCCCATATGTGACACCGAGATTGTTACACTATGCACACCACTTACTTATGGTGTTGACTTTTTCCCTCCACCGCTCCCTGGTGTGTCACGGCATGACCATTATCATCGTCCATTAATAGCACGATCGTGCCCTTTCTATGAGGCCCACCGCATAACTATTGCCACACCACTTTGCCTCCCCATCCACTTGGAGCACCATTCTTATAGGGCCCTTATTGCCCTCACATTTATTCTCTATAAGACCCATAACCCGTACCTTTTCACCTCACCCTTGACCATATTTGCCTTACCCTAATACCTACCCACCCGTGGTCCACCGATGCTTTGCATTGTGTGATGTGTAATACCCCGTACTTTTAGGGATAATTAAATTTCATAAGAGGGGGTAATTAGGAGATTTTAGAAATTTCTCTGAATAATAATTTTCGAAATTATGAGGATTAGAGGATTTCCGATGCATGTTACATTTACTTTTGGGAGTAAGTAAATGAGTCAGACTATTTTAATTACATGTCGCAGTTCGGTAAAGCGACAAATAGTAATAATTTATTTGGAAAAACCCTTACTAAGATGTGTTGGGTTTAATTAGTGAATTTTATTTAAGTTACTCAGATGGAGATTTAGAGTGCGCGGTTGGTTCCGGAATGGCCGAAATAGTCAGAATAGAGTATCCAGGAGTAATGTTTAGGTTCCGGGAATTTTTGGACTAATAGGGACTCGCAATTGAGTAAACGAGTCATTTTTGGGTGTATAAGGGATAAAACCTTATCTCTCCCTATGTAAGGCACGGGAGAGTGGGAGAAAGGAAAAGAAAAAAAAAAGAGAAAAGAAAGAAGAGAAGAAAGGAAGAGAGAAGAGGATAGAAAAGGAGATTTCGACCAAACTCTGCGGGATTCGACTCAAGGTCATCGGATTTTATCCACGAGGCAAGTGTTTACTTGCTTAATTCTTTCAAAGCATAAATCTCATATTATAGTTGGTAGTGATAAACCACAAAGACTTTAGGGATGGGTTTTCGTGAATCAAAGTGGGTTTTTCGGAAGTTTAACGATAAACCTCGAATATTATCAAATTTAGGAAACTTAGAAATTAATTGGAATTTGTTGTTGATTCTTGGTTCTCGGATGATCAGAACCTATTTACCATGGGTATATATAGTTCATGGTGATTAAAGGAGTTTGGGAGAAGAGATAAAAGGTTGAAGGTTTGTTGATGGCCAAAACAGGGGCTGTAGAAGAAGCTTCCCTATTTGATCGATCGATCGACGTCCAAGGGTCGGTCGATCGATCCTACAGATATTTTTGTAATTTCGGCTTAGTTAAATTAAATGGGATAAATTCCCAAGTTTATGGTTTTTAGCTTGTTTAATTGAGAAAATAATTATCCAATTAGGGGAATGTATTCCTAGTTATTTAAGGAAGTTAAATTTGGGAATAAGAGAGTACTAGATGTGTGTCATTAAAGAAATAGTTTTGAGGAAAATAAATTGGGGGAGTTAAATATTTGAGGTTCCTAATTGTGGGGTGAGGACCTTTAAATCTTTTTTTGAGTTATGTGTATACCTTGAGTTCGTGGAAAGTAAAGTCAAATGGGATTACTAATTTAAGGGTGTTCGGGATGAGTAATACTTGGGGAAATATTTTGGTGGACGATTACATAGGATGCGAATAGGATGTGAAAATAGTTATATAATGCCTATATGTTTGGAGTAAATCCTAGGATGCGAATAGGATGGGAAATTGAGGATATGGACTAAAGATACACGAGTAGGCTATCCGAGTTCAGTTGATGACTATTGTTTTAGGTAACGCGATACCTATAGGATTTTAAATAAGTTGAGAGTATACTTATTTAATTAGTATCGTCAGAGAGTATGTAAATCCATAAAAGGGGATTAAGGTACGAGATATATATGAAGTGAGAGAATACTTTTGGGTTTTGTATTTTAAGAGTGTAAATACTTATACTACTACGAATGGGAGCATTTGGGTTGGCTATTGCTTTTTGAGTTGGCAATTATAGCGATATATATATTGAGGAGGGACGTAGATTTATATATACTATGTGATTACAATATATATTATGATACGAATATATATATATATATATATATATATATATATATATATATATATATATATATATATATATATATATATATATATATATATATATATATATATTTGTGCGCTTGGTATATCTGTATCTTAGAGGCTGGTTCCATGGGCTTTCCTTTACCCTAGGGTTGGAACAACCAGATTATATATATTTCTCTAGTGCGATCCGGGGAGGTTGCGCGATGTGGGTGAATCCCCTGGCTTGAGGAGATGGGAGTGTATATCCCCACGTCAACTCATCTCGCGTTCGAGTGCGATGTGTGTGTACTCCACTTGCAGAGGGAATATGACTGCCTCTCCCATTGTGTATATTTTTACCATGACCATGAGTGAGTCTAGCTTGGTACCGAGGTATAGTGAGTAAACCCGAATTCGGATAGGCACTATGAGAGTGAATCCTTGAGTTATAGCTCGGTGGGATGGTTATTATGCTTGTGATTGTAATAAATATAATTATATTCATTGAGATATTATATATAAGGTGAAAATAATGATAAGGTATTATTCCCATATATATATATATACACACATTGTGTGCTAAGGGCCTAATGGATTTCGACAAACAACATCTCCAGGTAGTAGCATATCAGGGGGTTCCTTGTTTGGATTTCGCTTTGCAAGACACCCCACGCACGGACATAGCGCAGTGTTGGGAATGGGGAGAAGTTTAGCCCTTAGTACTCGGGTTAATTAGGATTTTTAGAGATTCGATGTAACGGATTAGTTAGGCCGGGTAGCTTAACTAGGTTGTTTAAAAAGAATGCGATAGGTGTGCACTACTAGAAGAGGGGTGACGGGTATCTCATGGGAGTGCGATACCAATTTAAATATGAGATAAATGATATTTTAAAAATATATCATTTATGCACTTGTTAAAAATATTGTCACAACTCGGGCTCTGACCCATTTCTCTATTCTCTCCTCTCTTTCTATATATGTATATATATATAGGTGTCCCGACACAGGGATGCCTGAATGATAATTCCTTCGAGTCAGACGTTAACTACAGCAGTTGTGGATGCATGCAGGTTTACGATAGATGCTTCTATACTTGAGATCTAGATAGGAGTTATTGTAGAATTATTCGGGACAAATGGCCTAAGATTATTCATTTATTCTTGTACCGCCTATTTGCGCGACATTTGATTTGATTGTATTATATTAAACTGACTGTTCGGTTATTTTATTTCTTTTCAGTTTCATTTATATAAACTGTTGTGATTGATTTATTGGAATAGTTTGTTTAAAAAGATTAGTTAAGTAAAATTTTTTTGCCAGCCTAATAGGTTATTAGTAATTAATGTGATTTTCGACAGTGATGCTGAGAATGAACCATATGAGACTCCTATGTTAATTTGATGTAGGATTGATCACCCGATATTTTATTAGGCGGGGTGTCACATAATGCACTTTTCTATACAAGTGCATTGACCAGTTTTCATCTTTATCCAATAAGATTGATGCTTCAGTCTTGTTTGGGGGTGATTTTCATCCCCCGATTTCTCTGTCGCCCCGTGCTTTCATAGTCTTTATCCTTAGGGTTCGTTCCGATCGGTCTGGTTGAAAATGTTACACTTAGCGCTACCGGGAGGCAGATCATCATATATTATTTCTGAGTATGAGTCTTATACTGTTTGGGGGTGGTGTTTCACATCCCCCCATGATTTTCACATGCTTTCTAGATTGGTACATATTTCATGTCGCATCTTTTCTTCAGGTTTTATCTTTGTTCCATCTCGCGGTACATTTTCATAATCAGTTCATTATGGTAATATCTTCCTCCATTGTGTTGCTCACTTTTTTATATATAGTTTTAAACATCGAGGACGATGTTCTCTTTTGTTTGGGGGTGAGAAATTTATCAAAATCGTACCTTTTTTGAAAAAAATTCGGAAACAAGTCATTTTAAACTTTTTGTGCAGTTAAAAACAAATTTTTATGGCATGAATTGTCTATCATCCCTCTTTTAGAAGTCTCGGAATACACTTGTTCGACCTTAAAATTACACTTTTTATCATGAAATTAATTAATTCTTCTAAAAGTGTACTTGCACTATGAATTCCTAAACTCGACAATTTTAAACTATCACGTTTACAATTAGAAGTTGAAGAGTAACTATATTCTCAAGAGAGCCTTAAAAGATCACTAGTTGCGACTTAAACCCATGAGATTTGAGATTTTCACCTTTTTAAGGGTTTTTACGTATCTCCAACTCACAAGTTGACTCAACTTTCTTTGTATACCGCACTTAGTCGTTGCATGGTCTCATTATTTTTTGAAATTTGGCTAAATCACTGAGAATGACATTACTTTCAAGTTGTAAGAAACACGTGTCTTGTAGTTTGTCCTGAGCACTAAAACGATTTTGCCATACACTTACCATTTTTACCCTTCACTCCACTTATTATCATCCCATGTTTTCCTTACCCATATATGTCCCATATACCATCCATATATCATTCCCCATCTCTAACATAATTTTTTAGAAAACAAATAGTGTTTGAAATTTTCCATGTAAATTGTCTTCATTTTCGTCATGAAAAGGAAAATGTATCGCAATAAAAGAGAAAAAAAATAGAAAAATGAGCAGAGAAAAAGAAAAAAAAGAAAAGAAAAGAAAAAGAAAGCTTGCGATCGTAAATTCAAAAGATGAAGACATTAGTCTGTCAAAGTGTGTTTCACTCTTCCCAAAAACCCTACATCTTCTTCTCCATTTTCCCCTCATACCTTTCATAAATCACATTTTTCACCATTGGTAAAGTGTTCGGGAAAATGAGAAGAGTATATGGGAATAAATTGACATTCTCGACATAGTGGTTAGTATTCGTTCATGAGATCAATTTTCTTTCATGTATCCGTCATTTTTATAAAGTGTGTGAGACGTTTGAACTTATTTACATTTACTCACCTCCTCACACACTAGAGAGATACACTTACCCAATTCTCAGAGAGTTCGATTCAGAGCGATATACCTAGTGAGAATTGAAGTCAAAGCTTTGATTCTATAAAGGCAATATAAGAATTACTCTAATAATACTTAAGAGTGTTTCACACTAACACATGCTGTGGGAAGGATTATGCTTTTCGGTATTAGGTGATTTTATATCTTATTTTGATAGTTGAATGCGGTATTCCTTGACGTCCTTTTTAGTTGGGTTGTATGCATTTCATCGTCAAATCTGAAACTGCATCTCAATAAAAAAAATTGAATTTTTTGGGTACATTCATTGCAACCCTTCACGACATACCACTCGTCCTGTAGGGTAACCTATAGGTTTATGGCTTGTTGCACATGCTAAGTGCAATCGCGAGTGCCTGCATAAGTGGCACACTTTTGGTCACTTATCCCTGTTTTCTCTCTATTTTTACTCGAGGATTAGCAATGTTTTGTTTGGGGGTGGTGTGATAAGCACCCCAAAGTGTTTATTTTATACCCCGAATAGATGCATTTTAGTCACTCATTTTAATTAAAATTGGCCTTATGTCGTATTTTATTATTTTTCGAGTCAATCAGGAGTCGCAACATCAAATAATGTTAAATCAAGTCAATTATGACTCAATAGTGGTCAAAAGTGTTAAATGAAGAAATTCAAAGCGGCTGTGAAGTCAGAAGTCAAGTTTGACTTTGCACCGATGAGTTTCGATGTCCCAAATCCATCCTGGTCCAAACCAAAGCCTACACCGACCAAACCAAAGCCTACACCTAGCCCAAACTGAGCCCAGTCCATACCCCGAGCCCCGTGTGTGTTTAGTTTGTACCTTTACTATTTTTCAAGATTTTTATTTTGAGTCGTTTTATTTTTATGATTTATTTTAGGTTTATTTAGAATTTTATAGAATTTATTTTCTATTTCTATTTTTTTATTAGTTTTTAATTTTAGTCTCTATTTTTAGTTTTGCTATATTTCATATTTTTAGGACTTTAGGTTTTATTTTTACTTCTTTTATAGTTTTTATTTTTTATTATTTGAGTTTTAATTTTACTAGATTTTATTTATTTTTAGAGAATTTATTTATTTTTAGCGCGTCGAGTATTTGTTTTCCTTTAGTTTTGTTTGTTTTTAGTTTTTAGTTAGTTTATTATTATTTTTATTTTATTTTATTGGTTTTTATTTGGGCCGTGTTTAGTTTTTAGAGTTTGTATTGTGTGTCGTGTCATTTTTATTTTAGTTTTTAAGTTTTTTTAATGAGTTTTATTTTTAGTTGTTTTTTAATTTTAGTTTAGTTTAGTTTTTATTTTTATTTTATTAGGTTTATTTTTAATTAATTTCTTAGTTTTTTTTTTAGGGATCACAATCTAACATACACACCCTATACTACCACCCACCTATCCTGTACACACACCTAAACTAAACCCTCACCCTCACTCTAACCTCCCTACACCATCACACACACTAACACATCTCCTAACTATTCACCTTCTTCAGTACTCTCTCTCCTCGAACCTCCATTAACACCTCAAACCCACTCACTCTCTCCTCCATAACCAACTCAAAACATCCACCTCAACTCAAACCATATACCCATTTCCTAACCATCTAACCCCCCAACCCAACTCCATTCCCGGAGTCATCCGAGAACCAACCCACGACTCAACTCCCTGATCAATCCGATTTGAATCCCTCCTCTATTTCAACCCCTACTACCTAGACCTGCTTACCAGCTCCAAACCCGGTTAGAAACCCAACCATTTTTTACCCATCTCAGCAACCATTTTTTACCCAAACCGAGTTGACCCAAAAACCTGGATTCGCTGACTACCCGACCGACCCACCTGCTCTGACCTACCCGCGGCAATATCCACCTTATACCTCCATACCCGTTGGAACCCCCAAACCCTAGATTCACTCCATGGACCTGCTCTCCGTCGCCCCAACCTCATTCTTCATACCGAGAGCACCAAATCCAGAAACCCATATCCCATAAAAGTAGGAACAAAACTAAACAAAAAAAAATCCATGAGTAAAGAAAGATAAATCCAAATGTCTTTAACTTAGCCTTGTAAAAATCCCACAACAATCTCCAACAACAATCAAAAATAAATCGTGGATATTATTATAAAGGAGGGAACCATCTTGTTTGAAAAGACTCGAATATCAGACGAGAGAGACAGAAAATAGAGAGACAATGTGTATATTATATACATATTAGGAACATAAAAAAATTCCAAAAAAATACAAAAAATTAGTTTAATGTTAGAATACATTTTAGGTTTAGTTTTTATTTTTATTTTCGTAATGAGGTGCTGAAAATTATGAAGAAGTTGGACGTATGGCAACGCGCATTTCAAGACATATTTGTGGAAAAAATTGCGTATCGTATTTCTTTCTTCTCTTTTCAATTTATATTCTTCTTGACATATTTTGAATTGTTGTTTATGCACATATGAGAATGTTTGGCTAAACACCATGTTCAAAGGGTGGGATGCACTGCGTAGGATATTAATTTAATTAATTGGTTTCATTAATTGTTATAATTCTAAAAAAATTAATTTTTAATTGTCACCAATTAATTTATGTAATGAGAGTTAGTAAATTAATTATAGAAATTAATGTTTGAATTTAGGAATCGAACTAGAAATAGGTTTTTCCAAAATTTGAATATTAATTATGTGTTGAAATTTGAGAATTCATACTGTTTTTATTAAATGGTTCCTAGAGGATAATTTTTTTGAAAATAATATAATTCTTAATTTCTCATCGTGTGATAATTCTAAATTAGTTTTCTAAAAAATATATTATTAAATTTATAATTGTAACGAGAGTTAGATTATCGATTTAATATTATCTCGAAATATTTCAAATTAATAAATTGAGAAATTATGATAATTGATAATGCGGTGTAATCCCATTTCTTGACCTTCTCACATTTATCACACTCGGTTACACATTATTTTTCATTTTTAGTCATATCATAGTTTTAGCATTTAGTAGTGAATTTTTCCCTTGAAATTGTTTAAAAAAAATATACATTTTAATAAAAAAAAATCAAAATTGCAAGCTTTCACATTAATTGTTTCACCTTGGAAGTTGGATTGATACCCATACTTATCGCAATACGAGTTGTTTTGGCCAAGTTTTATAGGTAATTAAAGGGATTTTGAGATTGTCTTTTGAATACAACAACCACATACGCAAAAATCTTCTTATGAGCCCCTCTTCAGCCTAGCTTGACAAGCCGCATCCCTCTCAGTACAGAACCCATATGTTCGTGAATTTTGGCTTACTTCTCTCTTGTATGCCTCTAAAAGCAACCAAATCTTTTACTATTACATGTGAATAATGAGAATAAGGAACCAAAGTGTACGTAGGCTCATTTTATGTCCACACCACTCTATACCTTGTGTCTAATCTTTCTATTTTTACTTTACTATGCTTTATAAACTTATGATGGTGAGGTATAACTTTGATGGAATGATTCGTTCTTATCGATTCAATTTCCGACACCATAAATAATCAATGCACAACCTCAAAGACCTATCCTTCTTCATTACGAATAAAACTTTTGCGCCTCAAGGTGAAGTGACACGATGAATTAATTTAAATTCCAACAAATGCTTAATTTCCTTTCTAAGCTCTTTAATACCGTAAGGTCCATATGACACGAAGATTTGACTATCAACTTCATTTCTAGTGCTCATTCTATTACAAATCAATCTCGCGGCTAGGTGGTAGAATTTATATCTCATCAAAAACATCAGAAAAATCCTAGTCTATTAGGACTATATCTAAAGAAATGGCCATCTCCTCATCAATAAAATACAAATGATTATTAACACAACCCTTTGATCTAGGCATAGCGGCCACACACATCTCCTAGGAAGGTACCAAAGAAATTATATCCATACCCACACAATATATATGTGACTTATAAGTACACAACCACTCCATCCCAAATATGACATCATATGATTGAGTGTATAAAACCAATAAATTGGCAATGAATTGTATCCTACTAATGTCAATACCTATCCGCTCGTAACACTCAATAATGTGGGTGGAAACACCTAACAGATTAATTATAAACAATACTCTGGCATAAGGATTTAAAATCATTCCTGAAATACGCACAAAGGATTGAGAAACAAAAAAATTCATGGATCCGATATAAAAAAAAGTACTCAATCTAAGAATCCATAAATAAATAACATACCATCAACTACCTGAATCGGTGATGGCTGATAAACTCTCCCGTACAACAACTAAGGGTGAGGCAGTGCAAATGGTGGTGCTAGAAGTGCCTAAGGTGCCTAGTATCGTGGAACTATCACTGAATGCAATTGTATTTGCCTCACTTGCTATTGTTGAAATAGTTTAAAGCCCTGATGCCCCTATCTGAACTGCGCAGGTTGGCCCCGTCTCTAGCCCTGACCAAATTTCCTTGGTAAATCGTCTTGTCACATTGACACATGTTTTCCTTATACCCTGTACCTCCACATCTATATCATACCCCCACGTAAAGACCTAAATAGGTTCTTGTCTGCCTATACTACTATGACAGTTACCAATAACCACCTAATGGGTCCTTACAACTATCGAGGTCTTTGCTAGTGGGGCCAAAATCTTTTCCACTACCCTTGGCCCTAAAAGCCATTCTGGTATCCGCTAGATCCATTATTTCTGTGGACCATTTGGATGAACCTTATTCTCTACCTTATTTTCATGCTCCCTATTATCCTAACAATGGATAAGAGCGGTGTGCATCACTTGATCATAGGTGGTAATGGTTGGATTTCCTATGATAACCTCCCTAATGGTCCAAGTTATCCCCTTCATAACGTGCCTAATATTCTTGTTCTATGTATCTACCTCATTGGGAGTAAAGAGAGATAAAATAGTGAATTCTTGCTCATATTCCACCACTATGTAGGATACTATTAAAAAAGAAGAAATTTGGTCTTCTTCTGGTCCCGAACTCACTCTATGAAATACTAATCATTCAAATGTTTTGTGAACTACAAATGGGTAAGTATTTCCTTATCCTAAATGGATGTCACACTCTTCGCCACTTGAGAGATTTTCAACTCAACCTATATATAACCCAAACACAATTCTATACCTCGATGAAGTCCAAGAACCTCAAACATCGCTCGATATCTCGGTGCCAATATTGTAGCACTATAAGATTAGTAGGGCCTAAGAATGTGGGTGAGTTATTCTTCACACAGTCTCCCCGATCCTTCTATAATCTAATAGTGATCGGTGATAATGGATGAGGTGCTGCGAGAGGAATCTCCTACCAACTTGCCACCAATCCTTCTTGAATTACCTAGCTAAAATATTTTGGGACCCAAAATGTTTTTTCCCTTATGCATGAGATGTTGAAAATTTTGGCATAATCGGTGCCTATGATGTTGGTGTTGTAGGAGTAGTCTGTTTAACATGTGAAACTGTACTTATCTTCCTATTCGGTGATATTTGAAAATTTTACATATTTTCTCTTAATTTTAAGATTCATATGAGAAGAAAACAAATCAAACAGAATTATTAAACAATGCTACGCGGACGACTAAAATGGACCTATGAGCCGACTTTTACAAAAACCATGTTATGATACCAACTATAACACCCCGTATATTTTAATACTTAGGTTGATCAAGTCTAATTATTATATTATACAAACTATCATTTCAATTAAATTCCATTCTTAGGATGAGATGAAACAACGGACATAGATATGCAAGTGGAGTTCGATAATGAATCCCAACAATGAATCATCACAATAATAAAATTTATTTTATATAATGAATTTTATATAATTACGCAAGTGGAGTTATTTTATATAATGAATCATCTCCAACTAAGATTTAATAAACCATAAGTTGTATCAACAATAAATCCAACAATGAAACATAAGTTAGACCATCAACATCATAAGATAAAATATAGTATCACTGTCTCCAACAAGAGTAAAACTACATACATGCTCGAAACAAATAAAATAACTCTCACATCTCTTAAATAATAGACAACTAAAATAAAGTAAATAGAAATAGACAACTACATACTCTAATGAGAGGTCACACAGGGAGAATAACTCAGTGCTCTAAGAATGAGGACAGAGAGGCAAGATCACGAGCAGCTGACATGTGAGTTACAACAACAAGTCAGGTTCACCACAAGGTAATAAAGCTACACAACTCAAAACACTTATATAAGAAACTAATAAATTCAAAGTTATTATCCTAAGAAATTATCATCATATGAGTGTTCCTCACTATTCTCTAATTAACCATTATGATTTCCATAATTAACTAAACTTATTTATTGTAAATAATCGTGATCAGTCCAGCCCAGTCCCCATCGAGGTTACTGGTCCCATGACACGCACATATAAAATACTTGAATAGCTAAATAAATCCCCATCACCATAATATCCAACCTCCACTATATACAACCCAATATACACAATCAGAAATCAGAAGGTCCACCATTCGTTAGTTGTAATAGTATACTCAATACACTCCATATAATAAATTGTCTAAATTCCTTTCCAAAAGATATTTATGTCATTCTCCAAAAGGTCACAAAACACTTCATCAACTTCATCCCGGATTCACACATGTCAAACCTCAAGTACATCTCTTATGAAAGGTATAAGACTTAGCAAACTTAGATAAACACCTTGGTTAAATTGAGTTTATAATAATTTTTTTTTAATTAACCTTAGTTTTGTCAATTTGTCAAATACATAATGAAAATATAATTTTCATATAGATAAATATATTTTATAAAGAATTGTGTCTTTTGTGTATTTTAAGTGAGAGTTTTCTTGGTTAGGACAAGCATACTTAGAGTTTTCCCGAAAAATTATTTTTAAATTTTTTCTCAAGAAAAACAGGACAAATTCTCTAGACATTCCTGTGAGCATCTTTCCCACATCGAAGGCATTCTTCAATGCAGTGATGGATCTTCACTGGTCTTTTTTTGGCTTGTGCAAGATCTCTAGAAGATCATATGACCTGTCTTGCTTTAGCTTTGCCAAAACGAAGGACTACCTCGCAGTAGTGACTCTCTAATGAAATGCATCTCACAATGCCAAAAGCACTTTTTCATAAGATCTTTCTCTATGATCCTCTAAGTGTTCGTATCATGTACACCTTCTTTATTGACTTAGACCATGAAGTGATTACTTGATTTCATAAGAGTGGCACCTAGCCTATTAGTTTTTAAACACTTTTAAATCAAAAGAGTGTATAGTTAAATGTCCCATACTCTTCCAAACAAAGAGTGAGAGGTTTAAAAAAATATCTGGCTGATAAAAAAATTTCATATTTTTAGAGCATATTTTTTTCACTCCTATTCTTTGAGTTCTTTGTGCCATTATTGTTGGGGTTTTTCTTTGAGAAAACCTTAGAGATTTATTTACTCACCTTTGTGTTCAAAACATTTTTTCTAAACTATTTTGTTCTTGTATAGATATTTTATTTTTCTTATCTTTAAAAATTTGTTTTAAGATCTAGAGCACCATAACCTTATAATACAACAGCATAACCTTCTAGGATTCCCTCAAAATCCTTTGTTTGTATTTTTTGGTTTCTTGAAGGTTACATATTTGGAACAAGTTGAAGAAGGTTTTGACCATAGATTTAATGACATTGATCGCAGACCAAAATTGATGGTGGTTATACAACATTTTTTAGCGGTCGACACTCTCCTTAAATAATATAGTGTGAAAGAGTTTCTAGTCGGTCATAGCATCATATGGTTGCAGGACATTGTCTTCTAGTTATAATATCACTACCATAGTGCATTTTTCATTTTATCGGTTCGAGGCTTTTTACGTTAGTGGGTTTTCCTCCGACATCCGATCTTATGCTTATTTTACATTTTCTGCATTTTTTGAGTCATTATCTTAAAGAAGATAAAATCTGGGATTCTAAAATCTAGTTAAATATTTTCTCATGTCGATTTTTGGATTGTTAAACCATTTTGATAATTAAAATTAGTAAAACAAATTCTTTAATAGGTGAATTGATTTTTTTGGTTGCTACCTTGGAGAGGCACACTCTCAGTTGGTATTAGAGAGTCTAAGTTTATATTTAAATCCTTTTATGTTCAGTGTATGAAAGTTCAAAACTACGGCCTCCTTCACTTGATGGTATTAATTATTCTTATTCAAAAGCCCCTCTGATAAATGACTTGATGTCTATATATGATTGAATGTATAATTATGTGTTGTTGGGATAGACTTGTCCTAATGTTGTTGTTGATGATGTCCTAGTAGATAAAGTTAGATCGAGTTCGGGCGACAATGATCTGAAGGAGGGTGTGTGGGACATCATGGCACTTAACATAATTTTTACTTGTAAATCTCCGAGTGAGTTTAGATGTATATCCACATGTACGATGTGTAAGGAGGCCTTGAAAATTTTGTGAACGACCTACAAAGGCACATGCATTGTAAAGCATTCTAAGATTCAATGACTAATCAACCATTTCAAACTTCTTATCGTGAAGGAGAATGAAAATTTTAATAATTTCTATGCCGAGATAAATGATATTACCTCCGTATTTGTTTTACGAAAAACTATTAAAGAAAATATCATTGTTGTTAAAATCTTACGGTCTCTCCCTAGTAGGTTCTGCGAAAAAATGAATGACATTGATAAGGATAGATCATTTCTTTTGAAGTCGATTCTTATAGATGAATTATTTGGATCTCTCCAAACCTACAAGGAGAATTTTTCTTATCGCTAAGGAATGCCTCATAAGGAGAAAAATCTAGCTTTCAAAGATAAGAAGGCATCTCCTGATTTTAGTTCCAGTAGTGTTTGTGAGTATGATATGGAATTTCTCACTAAATTTTTGAATAAAGTGAAAACATTTTTAATTTAGAGGCACTCCCAAAAACTAACTTCTTAGATTTGAAAACGGTCAAGGAAGTGGAGATAAGAAAGTTGAATTTCCAAAACCCATCATGTGTTTCACGTGTGGTGGTAGAGGGCATATTTCAAAGCAATGTACCTCGAATTTGACTCATGGTGGTGGTCATAACGCTTATGAAGACAATGTTAGTGATGATGACTTGGACTCCGAAGATTACTTTCAAGAATGAAATTATGCCACTTTTATGTCAAGAGAGAAATTTGACGAGTTGGATGATTTTGTTGCTCCATTGAAGAAATTATTATTTTAAACTCCTCTTTCAGCACTATTGAGGAAGAAGAAGAAGAAAATAATCTCCAATTTGATTATGTTAGTCTATATGAGGAATCCATAAAACTCAAAAGTCATAATATAGAACTCTCCACCATACTAGCCAATGTCAAAATTCAAATATTTATGGTGAGTTAGAGTAGTGTGAGCTTATATAATGATCCACATGTGGTGTGTAATGAACCACATGTTAAAGGAAGTACTAGTATCTTTCTCCAACTTGAGATTAATTTCCTTAGAATGTCTTAACAAGAGAGTGAAAATCAAGGATATACCTAAAGCATAAGATCTCTTTACTTGAGTCCAAACTACTATCCTCGACCACTTTTAAGCTAAATTTATTGGGTAGGACTAAAACGTTGGATAAGATACTTCTTCGATCTAAATTATTCTTCTCGAATAAACATGGTCTAGGTTTTGGTAGTGAAATCTCTACGTCTAGCCAAGCTAACTTAGTATCCTAATCCATTGTTTTCATCTACCATTGGTGAATGTTTAGTTAATGTTTTATCTGAAGACAACTAAAGGAAAATGGTGTTCACGTGTTTCTTTTGCAATAAGGAATGACACTTGCAAGAGTTTTGCTTTAGACGTATAAAGCAATAACTAAAGCACCCCGTCGAACCAAAACCCTATAAGTGTACTCATCACCATAAGACAGGACACCATAAATAATTTTAATTTAACCCTCTTTGACTTTAGGTAATTTTTAGAAGAGTAGAAATGTCGATAGGAAGGGGAAAAAGAAGGTGGAAGACCTAAGAAATGTTTTGAATGGAAAGGTAAAGGGAAAATAGTTGGCCCTCCCTTGGTGGTTTCGAAATCCAATGCTTTATAGATTGAACCTAATTCGATTAAGAAGCACATCATTCAAACCTTGGATTTAGAAACCCTAAGAAAAAAATGTAAGACAAGTTTTTTATCTTCTTCTAAGAAAAATTATGATTCTTTTGGTGTATATGTCTTAGAGTGTTTAGTTTATTCATTTGTAATAAGCATCTTGATCTTTTTCTATCATCTTTATTCTTTATGATATGTTCTTTAATTTGTTCATCCCTTTATATTTTAGCCTTTTGCAATATTGGTCTTCTATACTTATTAGATATTATTTTATTCCATGTGCTTAAATGCAAACCGACATCCTTAGTTATTGTACTAACAATTTTATTTATGATTTTTATACTCCATGTTTGTAATTTTACATCTTGAAATGCCTTGGTAGATTAAGCTTTCAATTTTAGAGTATTTATCCCAAGTTATGAACTTTACACCACACTATAACTTGAGAAATTTCCATATGAAATATAATGAAGGGATTTATTTTCTACTTCTACCGAAAAATAAAATTTAATGCGATATTTTGATGAAATGGTATCATTGTCAATCCTTTTTGTGTGTGAGAGATTTTTATCATCATGGATGGAGTTGAAAAATATATATATTTCAAAATCATGAGTGATGATGTGGTAAGGGATGCAACTTTTGGATCGTGAGAACTACCTTTGAAAAATTAGATATAGTTACCCACCATTTACAATGAATGAGTGAAAACTGTCACGTGTAAAATTTATCAAAAAGCAATGTCTACAATATTTCTATCTATCCAAAAATTAAGTTAAATCAAGGATATGAGACTTAAAAGGTTTTAATTATAAATCGCTATTTGATGGAGAAAAAAATGGTAGTTGAAAATTTAATTTATTTTCAAGGAAAAACATGGATTTTTTTTATTGCATTAAGTCAAAAAATTTCAAAAGTGATTTCAAATATTAATCTTCATTCTTACTTTTAAGGGTTAATGCTCATTTTATTCACTTTTCTATCACAAGTTATGTCTTTGAATCACCCTAATTATTATAGTGATTTAATTTGAAGTTACGACTTTGGATACTAAACAACTCTTTGTGTAAAGTATTTGACATAACCAAGAAATGTTGTATGAACTTTTAGAGCTTGTATGATCATTCTAAATTGTACGTTTTGGATAAAACTGTACCTTCCTAGATATATAAAATCTATTGTGTACAGTTAGCTATTTAAATATGTTGTATTTTTGTATTTTTCTTTGGGTTTGTTTATATCACCTAAATCGGGGATCTGAAGAATTTTAACCCATTTTCTCTCTCAAAACCTCTCTCACCTCTATAACCCTCCGACCTTACTCTCATATTATCATCTTGGAAGTTGTGTTTTGGTGTTCTCCACTTCTTTCTAGTGGTTAATCTTTATCACGGTAAGTTTACCTATCCTATATTTTTAAATTTACTCAATTTCTAGAGTTAACATCTAGTGATAGTATTTTTTATGGATTTTGATGAAATATTTTCTGTAATTGAAGAGTTTTACTTATCTTGAGTTAAGATTAATTCTCTCAACTAGTTTTTAGTGTGTATATCTTTGATTTACATTTTTTAGGATTGTCTACTCTGAAGTTTGTGTATGTTTGAGTTTATAACTATTTGACATTTGTTATGACATTTATGAGACTATTTATCATATTTTAGTATATGATCCTTGGTTTATATTTATACCATTTCTTATAGGATTTATATTCTTTGTGTCTTGGGGTGGGTGTTTTAAGGATATACTCCATGGCTTTGAAATATCACTCATGTACCTCAACTTCATCCATTCATTCCAGATGTGATGAGCACTTTTCTACACGTTCTGTGCATTGGGAGAGATTAATAGGTTTGGATTCCTTTTCTGTCACTCGTTTATATGAATTATTGGATAAAAAAATTGTATTGGAGTTTGTTATCAAACTAGACCCTATTACCCCCAATATAATGAGAGAATTTTATTCAGGTCATGTGGATAGTAAGGATCACTTAGGTATTAGAGTTTTATCTATCGAAATGAGAGGAGTATGTGCCATAATTTCTACTTAGTGGATAAGAAACAACTACAAGGTCCCGATAGAAAATTCTCCCAAATTTCCTTACATCCTGGTTATATATCTTCCCCCTCAATAAAAAAGAATAACCTCTTTTAGTAACAACCATTGTCAATTTCGGAATACACTTAATTTTCCTCGATATTTTTTTGGGAAGGATTTTTATATCTTGAATATATTTTTTTCCTCATGACGTATCTCTCAAATATGCACATTTGTTCTCTGCCATTGGAAAGGGTGCGAATATGTGTTTGTGTGGCTTGATCTTCAAATCGATCTTTACTCACACAAAGGGTGATAACAAAACTCACATTTTTTCCCTTTGGTTGTTTGATCACATGCTTATTTTTGGAGTTTGGGATCCTATTCTTCTAGATGAAGTTCAGGAAAAGATGCAATCTTCATTGGCCATTCAATCTTATTATCGCTCTATTGCTCATCTTGGAAACTACAGTAGTACACCCACTCCACCTCATGTCGTTCCTGACCCGACCCCTTCTATGCCCCTACATCACGTGCACCTAGTATATTCCCTTTACATGAAAATAAGTTGAATTCTACCATTTATCGATTATCTACTCAACTACATTTTATCTTACTACCCATCTTTAAAGACTTAGGAATTAGTTTTCTTCCATTAGTTCTACAAGTTCTTCCTTCAATAATGACTTCCAACGCACCTTTTATGCTCAAGTACGAAATCTCGAGAATGCCTTGCAAGATGTTCACTATGATGTTATTTATTTGTCTTCTATGAAGATGTTGAAAAAGAAGAAGTGATTTACTTTTTTATTCCTGGGCTTTGTTGTTTTGTTTAAGAGGAGTTGGATTTTTATTTTTATTGATCACATTTATTGTAATACTTATAACTCTTAACTGTATTTTAATGTTTATCTTATTTTTGCATTATTTGTCTATATTTGCATGGTATATTTCATCTCTCCATGTGTAGTTAAAATTGTTGCTCTTAGGCCTATTTTTCTCTTGATTATATCTTTCCTAGACTTCATTTTAATTGTTCACCAAATATATGATTCCTTATCTATTTGTTGGTTTGATTAACATGTTTTCCTCTCTTAAAATACCTTGAGCACTTGATCCCATTATGTGCTTAGCTTTTTTAATTGTTGTTTTTTGTGAAAAAATAGGGAGAAGTTTGTATATAGGGAGAATACAGTTATCAAATCATATTAGGTTTCCTAGATTTATTTATTGCTATATCATGTTTATGGATAGGAATTGTATATTTGAGGGGGATTTATTTTAGATAGATATGGTGCTCACATGTTCTTATTACTATATCAACATGATTCTATTTGTAATATTTTCTTGTCTTGTCCTTTCACATGGGCACCTTGATGAGTTTTTTAGTTTGTGAAAGGAAAGCATTTGTGAAAGATATTCTTTTGATCTATAAAGATGGTTGAGTCTCTTTTAGTGATTAGTTACTTGAACAAAATTTAATTTTCTATTTTTAGATTTTTTCCTTTGCTAGGCGACTTGTAAAATGGTAGATTTTCCATATTTTCTTATAATTTTAATTTTTATGTTTTATCTCGAAATTCTACAAAAGGGAGAACATAAGAGTATAGTATACTTAATATTCTCAGTTGTATCATGAATATGGTGAAGTATAGGAACTAATTACTTCCCGGCAACTCAGTTGTATCATGAATATCGTACATGCCTGACCTATAAAGGACAAACACTTGTCCCATTATGCTCTCTCTCTTCCCGCTCACAGCACATATAAATATGGCATGCAATCCCTTATGTAAGAGAGAGATTTATTTTTCCTACTATTATGTTTCCCATTTCTAGAGTGAATAAGAGAGCTTGTAATTACCTTCCATCCATGCATTTTTCCCATGGAAACTAGTACAATCATAACTACACCTGTGGAAGTAGGCACCATTTTTGGCTGGACCATATAAACTTAATTTCATCCTTTTCCATCATCTTTTATCAACAATACTTACTCTAGATTAGTACAACTTGGATATACATCTTGTTATCTGTTAGAGTTTAAATTCAGTGTATTTAAGCTAAGGGCCAAAGTCATACACCATTTTTTGATGTTAACGTATCGGCATCATCTATGGGAAACTATCAAGCCTTTCATTTTCTATCAATATTTTTCTCTCAAACTCCAAGACACCTAGTTCTCATTAATCATTGTTTCACTGGATTTCAATTCGTTTGTTTATAAACCTCATTTAGATCTTGTTTTCTCCCTAAAGTCCATCATTAGACTTAATTCTTTCAACTCTAGATCCACCTTTAATTGTAACTCTTTCTATCACTCCATTTTTTTGGTCGCAATTCTTTACTTTTTTTTAGGATTCCATACGAATGGGAAAAAATCTATAAAGTAGTAGAGTTACTGAGGAAGATTCATTTTTCACTCCAATAGGCATGAGTGACATTTAGGGAATATTACAGCACTTGGCTAGAGGACAAGAGGCTATGCAAGAGAGCATCAGACGGTTGACACGAAGTATCCTAACTGGGGAAAGGAGGCTCAAAGAGAACTCTGTTACCCCAACAGAAGATAAAAATCTAATAATAGACGAGAAATGCCTCTAGCGGCCCCATAAAGAGATAAGAGGAAAATGTATCGCGAGACGGCTATGGAAAATCCCAAATGATTAGATTTGGGTTTTCACGAGGAATATAGTAGGTCCAGGCACTTTGTATTTGAATGCGATGAAAAATCTTATCACCCTAGAGACACATATACTATCAGAATGGGTGGATATGATGATGAATAAACTTACAAAATGCTTAAGCATGTTGGAGAGGCTTAACAGAGGGTCCCCATTTGATCGATTGATCCCAAGAGAGGAAATAGCCCCACCAATATAGGGGGCTTAGGGAGGTAGATAGGAATAAAGAGGAGCTGAATTTAGAAGGGATGAATTCTTAGACATTTTTAGATTGAGTGTATGAGGGTCGACCAAATAGGAATAGACTTCCTATAAAAGGAGCTCAGTCAAAAGCCGAGGATGAGGAAATAAGACGATTTTAGTTAAGGTTGATAAGAACAACAACCCTGAAAAAGGTCATTCCAATGCCTAGAGGATCGTCTGGGTGAGATCACAATGGCCAAAAACTCTTTGCTGAGAGGTTTCATATAAAGGTCCCCTTTCACATCGTCGATTATGGGTTACCCAGTGCTCGAAAGTTCATACCGCCTATCATTATCCCCAAATATGATAGACCATGAGATCATATATTGTATATAAAGAAATTCCAAGATGCTTCAGATATTTACTCCATCGCCGGTGAGATGCGTTGCCGAGCATTCTCCAATACTATTACTGGTTTAACATAAATTTGGTATAATGGTTTACTGGGAGGTTAGATCTCAAATTTTAAAGAACTGGCTAATCTCTTTGTTACCAATTTCTATTTCGATTCGAACTCACGTCAACGGGTGTCCCATATGTTAAGTTTTTGTCAGAGAACAAATGAAACAACGAGGGAGTTTATCTCCGTGTTTAATACTATAAAGATGGAGGTTATTGAGTATGAAAGGTAGATAATAATCACAACACTTATGAGCAGTCTATTGCCTGGAAAATTATTTTAAGCATTGGATAAGGATCCACTGAGCTCAACGTCTGAGATATTATTCAAACCCAATAAATTATGAACACTGAATAAGATATGGCAGGGAAAGAGTCAATCCATTATAAGGTCGATATTGGCAAGAGTTTAGAAAATAAGAGAGAGACCAAGTACAATAAAAAGGTAGATAGATTGAGGAAGTTCAATGAATATACCCCATTAACTGTAAGGGTACAACACATCATCGAGGATATTTAAGGAAGTAACGACCTAAAATGGTTGGAAAAGTTAAAGGCTTCCATGAATATGAAGGATAAAACCAAGTATTGTGAGTTCCATAAAGATCACGGCCATAACATGGATAATTGCTTGGCTTTGAAAAATGAAATTGAGATTCTCATCAAGCGAGACAAATTGATAAAGTGTGTTGATTAATGAGGGAAAACTGATATGAACAAGGAGTAAAAGCCAAGAAGACGCAAATCAGAGTCCCCTTGTAGGAAAGGCGAACAAGAAAAAATGGGGTCAAGATGACGATTTAGAAGATGATCCAGACCTGCCTAAAAAACTTAAGGAGAAGAGGTCAAGATGATCTTCTTTGGGTGAAACTTTATAGTAGGATGAGACGCTACGATGGAGATGAACCAGTAAAGAGAAACGCCTATCAGAATAAGGCAAAGGCCTATTCTCATATTAGACAAATCAGCTTTGATGGAGCTATGGAAACTCATCCCAAAAAGGTAAATAAAGATCGTTTTATAGTTATTTTTTCTAAAGATGACCTTTTAGGTGTACTCTACCCATATGATGACCCTATTGTTATCACCATGATGGTACACGAGAGCAAGGTCATAAGAATCCTAGTCGATGCTGGAAGCTTGGTCGATGTCCTATTCTATAACTATTTCAAGAACCTAAGGCTAAAGAAGAGGAAGATATAGGCATATCACAGGCCTCTCATCAAAATTTCACTGGATACAATGTTCCCCTTAAGAACTATTAAAATGGAAGTTTTGGTCAGGGACTGGCCGACCTGTTGAATAGAAAAAATTCTCTTTTTCATTTTAGGTGATAACGTCCATTAAACCTAAAACATTATACTTAGAAGGTCGGATTGAAGAAATTCAAAGTCGTTCCATCTATAGTTCAGTAGTACCTGAAGTTCCTTACCAATTATAGGGTCGACATGGTAAAAGAAAATCTAGTGGAATCCTGGGAATGCTAGTTCACATCGACGGAATAGGAAGAATAGAATAAATTGACCACCAGTTATCAGATCGAGTCGCTAGATCCTGGAGATGAAGATAAGTGTGTCAAGGTCTAGGTAATCGAGGAGATAGAGCTAGTGATTATGGATAACGAACACCCAAAATAGATGACCCCGGTCAAATCATCACTAGATCAAACTCTCAATAAAGATCTAGCTGAGTTCTTGAAAAGGAGAAAAATGCGAGGTATAGATCTAGAATTTCTCTGCCACAAACTCAACATAATGAAAGGTTCTAAGACTGTAAAATAGAAATGTTGTGTTTTCAGTCAGGAGAAGAACATTGAAATCTCAAAAGACATGGATAAATTATAGAAGGTGGAGTTCTTCGAGGACATAAAGTGCCCAAAATGGCTTTTGAGGTCAAAAAGAACAACAACAACGGGCATATGTGTGTAAACTTCACTGACCTCAACAAGGATTGTCTAAAAAATTATTCTCCTTTGCCCAGGGTTGACCATCTTGTTGATGCTACAACATGGTAAGATTTACTCAGTTTTATAGATGCTTATTTACGGTATAACCAGATAAAAATGCGGCCCGAAGACTAGGAGAAAATATCGTTAATCACCAATCGAGGTATATACTGTTACAATGTTATGACTTTAGGGGCCAAAAATGCTGGAGCAACATATCAAAGGATGGTGAAGATCATATTTGCAAAACCATGAAAGTATCTGTCGATGACATGCTGACCAAGAGTGAGAAAGTTGCCAACCATATTAGTGACTTTGGCCAAACTTTTGACCAACTGGAAAAACACCAAATGAAGCTTAACCCTGTAAAATATGGATTTGAGGTTAAGGAGGGAAAGTTCCTTGGTTGCATAGTTAACCAGAGGGGAATATAACCTAAATTGGATAAGATCTAAGGATGATCAACATTTATCCTCCCGCGGGCAAAAAAAAGTATATAAAGATTAGTAGGATGAGTGGCAGCACTAAATAAAATTGTGTCTAGATTTGTTGATAGATGTCTCCCATTCTTCAAGGTTCTATAAGATACATTCGAATGCAATGACGAATGCGAAACAACCTTTCTAGAATTGAAGAGATACCTAAGATCTACATTGTCGTTGGCTAGGCCAATCCTAGGTGAAAAACTTTATTTGTACTTAGTAGTTTCAGAATTAACTATCAGTTTATCATTAATATGATGAGAAGATGGGGTGTAAAGTCCGATTTACTTAACCAATAAGGCCTATCATGGAGGAAAAATCTAGTACCCTAGGCTGGAAAAGGTAGCATTGTCCCTAATAAAATATGCCTAAAGAATAAAACCATACTTCTAAGAACATACAATTGTTATGTTTATAGACCTACCTTTACGTTAAGCTATTCATAAACCTGGTAAATCAAGCAGACCAATGGCTTAGGCTGTAGAACTGGGAGAGTATGACATTCAATATTGGCCTAAAATAATAATTAAAGTGAAAGTAGTGGCTGACTTCATTGCAGAATTTATTTACAAAGAAAAAACTATTGAGAAGAGTTTTATGAAAGAAAATTCATCAATAAAAACAATTGAATAGGTATCCATGGAATCGAATTGGCTACCGAGAAGAATTCTCCAAAAGAGAGCTCAGTAGTTCAACCACCCGAGCAGAATTATTTAGAAAAGAGTTCAGTAGTTCAACCAACTGAGCAGACTTCTCTAAAAGAGAGTTCAGCCAATTGAGAAGATTTATCTAGAAGAGAGCTTTGTATTCCATCCGACTAAGCGGACTTCTATGAGAAATATCCCTAAGATAAATCAATCTGATTAGATTACCGCGTACCAGAATCATTGGTTCTATAAGATAAGAGGGGCCCCTACTTGGAACAAATGAAGAAATTGTTTAAAAATGGGAATTTGGTGGAAAGAAGTTTTAAAGAGGAACTCCAATTTTAGCAATTGTTCGTAGGTGACTCATCATGTGCCAACGGTACTGGGCCAAGTCTGATAATCACAACACCCGACAAGGGTGATGTGGAGTATGCCCTTAGGTTCCACTTTGAGGCCTTCAACAATAACGCGGACTATTAATCCCTCATAGTAGGTCTTATATTAACATCGTTGGTTAATCAGGTCCTCGGAGTCTGTGAGACATGAAAAGAATAGATGATGAAATACTTACTAAATGCAAAATCATTGCTGTCCAAATTTTCGATTGTTCAAATTATTAGAATACCAAGGGATGAAAACACATGAGCAGGTGCACTCTCTCGCCTGGCATTAACTAGCTGAACAAAGCTACGAAGAATAGTGTTAGTAGATGTCTTGATGAACAATATTACAGATAAGGAATATGTATTACTGATTAACTTAGACTTGGGGCCATCTTATATGGAACCCATCCGAGCATATTTAGAAGTCAGCATAGTTCTTATAGATCCAAAAGAGCCAAGTAGACTTCAATACATGGTAGGGAGGTACGTATTGGAAGGCAGAATTCTGTTCAGAATAAGATTAATCATATCACTACTCAGATGCATTCACCTTACTAATGTAAATGACTTGATAAAATAAGTGAATGAGTGGTTATGTGGAGCCCACTCGATGGGCATATCATTTGTAAAATAAGTACCTAGTCAAGGATACTACTGGCCCACTATGAAAGAAGATTGCAAAAACTATGCAATGAGGTGATATAAATTCTAGAAATACGCAAGTCCAGGAGCAGCCCTAATGCTGATCACATCTCCTTGGCCCTTATATATGTAGGGATTGATCTAGTTGGCCCAGTACCAAAGATAAAGGCAAAATTTAAATATTTGGTCTGAGAAGTGGATTACTTCATTAAATGGGTGGAGGTTGAACCTTTGGTTGAGATTACATATGAAAAATTCTTTCGTTATGTATGGAATAATATCATCTATCAGTATAGAATGCCATATAATTTCATTACAGATCATGGTACCCAGTTCAACGACAAAGAATTCGAAGACTATTGTATATATTCTAAGATCTAGAAACTAAACTCAACCCTTGGTCATCTGCAGTGCAACGGGAAAATAGAGATAAAAAATAGAAATTTGCCTAGCAAAATAAAGAAAAAACTAGATGACGCTAAGGGAAATTGGATCAATGAGTTACAGAGAATACTTTGTGCATACAAAACAACACCAGGAACAACGATGGGAAAAACTCCGTGCATGCTAGTATTTAGTACTGAAGCAGTATTACCCGTTGAGATCGGCCTACCCAGCCATCGAATGATCAATTTTGACTCACCAAAGAGAGATCTAATGAGAATCCTTTATCTAGACCTAGTATAAGAGGTCAGGGAGTGTGAATCACTATATATGGTTGTTTATCAGTAGCGGACTACTTGATTTTACAATAAAAGAGTAAAATCGAGAACATTAAAGGAAGAAGACTACAAGCTAGAAAAGTTAATTCAAAAAATGAATAGGCTAAAACCCAACTACCATGGTCTGTATAGAGTATATACTCTCGTATGATCAGGAACTTACATGATTGAGACTCTAAAATGTGAGTAGTTTAAGAATCCTTTGAACTCTAAGAAACTGAGGAGGTGCTATTAGTAGTAGGGGAAACATATGGAAAACTGAAGAGAAAATCATATGTAAACCTCTTTTTCACTCTTTTGTAATTCAATTTAGTGATTAATGAGAACCAAAACTTTATCCTCTACATACGTAGTCAGTTCAAGATTTTATGCATTATTTAATGACCATTTGTTCGGTAATAGAGGTGTGCAAGAAGCTTAGGCCAAAGACCTCTGATCCGATCACATCAAGATTCAAAATAAAAAAATGCGTTTTATGTATAACCTCGCCTAAGATTAGTTCATAATCAAGAAGCCCAACAAAAGCTGGGAAATCTGGTAGATCTCATTGACTCTAGTAACCAATACTAACACATGGTCGGGATGATAAGATCCATCCAGACGACTAGTAAGCTGATACTAAAGTAGCGATAACTCAGGTTCATCCAATATTGGTAGCTAGTAAGGGGGATCAAATTGGCAATAAACACACCATATGACCATAAGACTAAACAACTATCAGACATGCCTTAACATTTCATGTATGGCCACATTTACAAACAAGTGACGATAAAGAATTCCAGCCAAATCTAGGAAATCTAGTGTAATATTATGGATAAGAAGATCCTAACATAACTGACTAATGTAAGGTTAGATCCTAGTAAACTTAATCGACACATGTAATCAATAATGACACATGGTTGAGATGATAATAACCATCCATATGACTAGTAAGCTAGCGTAAAGCATTAGTAAATCTTAAGTCCAGACAAGTCAAGTTCATCCAAAACTAGTAGCTAATAAGTCAAATCAAGCTAGAAATGAGTCGGCCATATGATCGTAAGACTAAACTATTAGCAAGCCCATCCCAAGCACCAAAATAGTTAGGAAGTTTACATGTCCAGTAGGTTTTAATAATTCCATAAGACTAGAATAAATTGGGTCAAAGACATCCGACCTCATTTACTTATGGAAAATATTTTTAAATATAGTGTGAACCAGTCGAATGCATGTAAATGTTAACATCAAATTCAAAATAATTAGCATAAGAAGGAAAAGAAGATAGCAGACCTGATAAAAGTACTAATCACTACAATAAAGAGAATAAATTTTTTCATTACATAGTAAAAAGTTCATAGAAAAAGGGGGAATACAAAATATCTTCACAAGATATCTAGGCCTCAGAGACAAGAATTCCTTTAGCTTCAACGACTTAATCAATAATGGCTTCAACCATTTGGGCATTCCCAGGTGAAAGAGGAATAGCAGTAGAGGCACTGTCTTGATCAATAATAACTTCAATATGCTAGGGAGCATCTTCATCCTCAACCACTTCTTTGGATGAAGTTTCACATTCGATGATTAGGTCTTTAGATTCCTTATCATCACCATCCGAAGCCTGAAATGTGGCTGCACAGTCTGGAAAATGCCTGGTAACTCTCTTTTTGAGCTCGTCATATCCTTATACGAAGAAGGTGTCCAAATTGATGTTGTACTCCCCAAAGCTTTTAAATTTTACAACACTGTCTTCCTCAGCTTGAGCGGGAGCAATAGTGTCCTTCTCCAAAGCCTTAGTAGCGAATTTAAGGCCATCGGTAGTAATCGTGAAATCCTTAAAATATTTTACGATTACTTTGTTGAGAGATTTGAGTTTGACCTCTATTATCTCAACCTTTTTATTTAACATCTTGATCTACTCCTTAGCCAGGATCAAAGACTCCACATTAGCCACCAACTCGTTATCCTTTTCCTTTAGGTCATGGTAGACTTTGTTATGATCAAACTTAGTTGACTTTAACTCCTCAAACAGAGATTCATATTTATTAAGGAGCTTATCATATTTCTCATTTAAGTCATCATAGGAATTTTGGTATAAAGCCATACATCCCTCAAGATAATGTCACCCATAGCTATTGGAAGATGAACGATTAAACCATTAACTTCATCTTCATAAAGACATAAAGAGTGGCATAAGCTAAAGACTTACCACCACCATATTGTGCGGAAATTATGCTCCATAGCTCATCAGAATTGAATTGTCTCAAATACTAAAAATCCCTGGCATAAGCATGATACTCGAGGATATAGGCTGCATTTTCTTCATGGAAGAAGATGGAGTCCTTATCACACTTTAGATATTTTTAAGTAATAAGGTTCTTAGGATCCCAAGTAAAGGACTCTGCCTCTCAATAGGGATAAAAAGACCTAAGACCTCGCATCAGACACCACGGAGGATCACCCAAAATTTGAACGCTTTCTCCCCTGGCCTTGACCTTTTATTGTTTCGGGCTATGTGGGGGATGGGGGTCCTCCATTGAAATTTTTTGATGGAACACATTCCCTTCATTAGAAGAAACATCTTTACCTTTATCCTTGTCCTTGTCAGCAGTAAAAAAACTCAACCCTGCCTCTTTACTGGGTATTTAGATTTTTTTTGCCTCAGCATTGGCCCTCTTCTCTGCCTCACCTTTCTTCTGCTCCATACTTATGGTAGCATCCCTACTCTTCTTGGACTCAATATCTAATTTCCTTTTTATAGTAATCCCCATTATCGAATGATTAAGAGCTAGAGGTCCTATAATATCTATCAAGTCAGATGAACTGAAAGAAAAGGTTACACAAGAAGAAGTATCATCAAAAGTTAAGATGATAAATAAACCAAGTAAAAGCGCTAAGTTAAGGAAGACAATAAAATCAACATTATACCTTCTTCGATCTCCTCTTCGATAAAGCCCTAGTAGACCTCCTAGTTAGTACCTAAGTTAAAATGCTCGTCCCCTATAAATACACAACCTAGAGGGATGTAATATCCCAATTCAATGAAATTACAAGAGGAAAATAGATTCTCAAACTCTATGGGGTTAGGAGTACAAGTGGTCCTGATTAACTCTTTTAGAGAAAATGGAAGTTTTGGAATTTTCTTTGTTGCAAGAAGGACAAACGGGAAAAGAGGTCAACAAGCATAAATGACAGAAAATATAACATAATGAAGTGTTATGTGTATACCAATACAATGGGGGAGAACCAATCGCGAGGGACACTGCATGACTTATCCCTCTTATCGGACTGGAACTCCTAATTGTCTTTTATGAAGACGAACTAGTTTTTCCAACTGCGATTGCTCGTCTAGACGATCTTAACCATCTTTTAGTTGAACTTTCGAGGTAAAAATAATTATAACCATTAGCTTTGGCATTTTCTTTCACGTCATATACTAATCGAAAGATCTCACCGGTCAGGTCAAAGCCACTATGGACCTTCCAGTACACCATAGAGCTAAGAATGGATTTATAGGCATTTTTGGGGAGATGAGTAGGGGACACACTATAACTCCTCAGAATTAATCTGATGATAGGGTGAAGGGAAATATGAACTCCCACCTGTAAAGCCCAAACCGGGAAATAAATATCGTCAGTGTTAGGCCGATCATAGACCCTTTCATCACAGTCTAAAAACCGTACATAAATGCTTATTGGGAAGTTATACCCAGACCTCAAATCCTACAGCTCATCTTCCAGGATATCATAACCATGGTTTAAGGCATTAGTGGTGGCTGGATCCCAGGAATCAGAGGCCCTAAAAGTTCCCTCATTAGTAAGGGGTACTATAATGGGAGACGTCAAGGACATTTGATCAAAAGATATAGTGCGAGGAGGAGAGTCTAAGTTTATCATAAACTTAGACACAATATATGGAAATTGTTCACCACTAATGGGTTGGACCACCACAAAATCTTCAGTAGCGAATGGAATTTCAGACGATATAGACTCTACATTCGGGGGTTGTGGGACATACCCAATTGAATAGGCAACCGTATGGGTATACCTAGGATGCCCTGGTTTATTCTCAGGACTAATGACTTAAAGAGATCTAGGGAGCATCCTCTATATTATGCCTAAGTAGCACCATTTTAAATCCGTTAAATATTCAAACTACCTTCTTATTTAGGGTTCATAACTCATCAATTAAGCAATAATGGAAGGAAAGGGAAAGAATAATTTTGGGCAAAACCCACCCTAAAACTCACTAACCAAAAATCATAAAAAATCAAGAACCATGGGCTAACCAAATCAATGTTCGTCTAAATGTCAACTCTCCTTCAATCATATAAAAAACATTTAATAAACAAAGTAACCACAATGAAAGTAAGGTGGCAAAAATGGTTCAGAATGAGGATTTTTACAAAAATAGCCCTAAATTATAAAGAGAGGGGAGATAGCTTACCTAAAAAACCTAATGAGTTTTGAAAATGACTAAAAACCCTTAACCTTGAAAAAAAATAAGTTAAATCTTGGATTGATCGTTCATTATGGCAGAGACTCGGAGAATTTTTGGATTAAAGAAGAACAAGAGTTTGAAAAGTTGAAAATTTCTCTCTATACAACTTTCTCAAAGGAAAATGATTAGTTGGAAAAAGGTGAAAGGATTTTTAAATAAGTATTTACAATTTCAACGGTGGAAGTAACTAATTATGACATATGATATCACGCATAGAAAAGCCAACAAGCGTAATCAGAATAATAACACGCTGCCCGAGGCGTGCATGATGATTACTCCAGGAGCCATGATAACTCTTATTCATATTCCTTCGGATATGGAATTGGAATGTTGTTGTGGTCAAACTTCGAGTATCAAAATTTATGGAATTACCTACAAAACTTGTTTAAAACAACTCGTATTGCAGTAAGTATGGGTATCAATCCAACTTTCAAGGTGAAACATTTTATGTGAAAACGTGCAATTTAATTTTTTCCATGAAAATATTTTTTGTATATTTTTTATTTTTTTTAAAACTATTTCAAGGGAAAAATTACTACTAAATGCTTAAACTATAAAATGACTAAATAATGAGAAAAAAAGTGCAATCGAGTGTGAAATATGTGAGAAAGTCAAGAGATGGGATTACACTGCATTTTTAATTATTTTAATTTCTCAAATTATTAATTTGAAATATTTCGAGATAATATTAAATCGATAATCTAACTCTTGTTAAAATTATAAATTTAATAAAATCTTTTTCAGAAAACTAATTTAAAAATATCACACAATGAAAAATTAGGAATTATATTATTTTCAGAAAATTACGCACTCGGATCAATTTAACGAAAACAATCGCAATCCTCAAATTTCAATACCGAATTAATATTCAAATTTCAAAAAAACTTATCTCTAGTTCGATTCCTAAATTCGAACATTAATTTGTTCAATTAATTTACTAACTCTCGTTACCAAAATTAATGGGTGACAGTTAAAACTAATTTACCTAGAAATATAAAAATAAAGAAATCAATTAATTAAATTAACATCATTTGCAGTGCATCCCACCCCTTGAACAGGGTGTTTAGTCAAACATTCTCATGTTAGAATAAACATCATTCAATAATATAGCAAGAATGAAAAGGAAAGGGAAAGAAATTCAATACGCAAAATTTCCTTGTCGAACTTGTTCATGAAAGTGCGTCTCAATCGTCTCACAAATCCAGCACTTGATTACACCAAAAAGAATAAAAACAAACCTACAAATTTATTCTAAACTAAATAATTTTTTTTTGTATTTTTTGAATATTTTTCATGACCCTAAACTGTACATAATATACACACTTTTTCTCTCTCTTGCGTTTCTTTTTTTTTTCTTCTGTTGAGAGTCTTCTTCTTTTAAAATAAGTTGTCCTCCTCTTTTATTAACCCGCGATATTTGTTGTTTGGACGAGAGATTTTTTTGGGATCTCATTTCGATAAGTCAAAGATTTGTTGGGTTTTTATTTTGTGATTTGCAAGTCTGATTTTTTTGGGATAGCAATGGCAGGTGGATTTTCGGTTTGGTTGTGGGACGAGTTGGGCGAACTCGGGTTCAGGTATGGAGGTTATCTACGGTCGTCAGAAATGGGATCGGATCTGGCGGGTTTGGTTTAGTGTCTACACCGGATTTGGTTGCGGGTCTAGACGCCGGGGTTGGGGTTGTTGGGTCCCGCAGGGTGGACTTATGGTTGATGGAGGATGGAGAGAAGAAGGGTTTCGGACTTGAGTAGAGGTGGCCGACGCACAGGGGTTGTCGCCAGTGGGTGGTTGGCTGGATTGGAGTGGGTCGAGCTAGGGTCAAAACGGGGCTGGAGGAACCAGGTTATGGCGTGTTGGGTCAAGGTTGGATAGTGGGTTTGCTATCACGGTTTGGGCGAGCTCGGGTGACAACGATTTTGGTTCGGGTGGTATGGGGATTCCGGGTTTTTGGGTGGGTAAAGGTTTGTGCTTTTTTTTTGGTTTAATTTTGTTTTAGGAATGGGCAAGATTGATTTTAATGTGGTAAAAAAATGGGTATGGATATGGAGGTTGGCGTTTTGGTTGGTTATACAGTTTTGTGGAGAGAGAATCGTGTGTGTTATGGCTGAAGATGATGGAGGGGATGGTTAGGGTGTGTGTGTGTGTGTGTGTGTATGGGAATTATGGTGTGAGTGTGAGGGTTAGTTTAGGTGTATGAGTATGTATGTTAGGTCTAAGATAAGTTAGTGTGTGAGTGTTATGGTGTGTGTTGGTTTGTGACCCTTAAAAATTAATACTACCTAAAAATTAAAAATTAAAATAAAACTAAATAAAATAAAATATTAAAATCTAATAAAACTAAAAAAAACTAACATCTCAAACTAAATAAAAAAAATGAAAATAAAAAGAAATAAAATAAGACTCTATTAAAACTTAAAAATATAATCCTAATAAAATAAAACTAAAATATATAAAACGAAATCTAATAAAACTAAAAAAAATAAAATAAAATAAAGATTAAAAATTAAAAACTATTAAAAATCAAAAGCAAAATAAAGAAATAGAAAAATAGAAAATATATCCTAGAAAATTCTAATTAAATCTAAAATAATTCCTAAAAATAAAACGACTCAAAATAAAAAATCTAAAAATGCTAAAAGTACAAACTCAACACACACCGGGCTCGGGTGTAGGATATGGGCTCAGTCTAGGATTAGGTTAGGGTTTCGAGACACGGTTCGGGACATCGAAACACATCGGGTAGGCTCAAATATGAAATCTGACTTCACAACTACATTGATTTCTTCGATGCATGCTTTTGACCGCTATTGAGTCGTAATTGATTTGATTTAGCAATATTTGACACTGCGACTACTGATTGACCTGAGAAATTAATAAATGCGACATAAGACCATTTTTAATTAAAACGAGCGACTAAAATGCTTCTATTCGGGGTATAAAATAGACACTTTTTGGTGCCTGTCAAGCCAAAACCCATCTTGTGACACGTGTCATATTCAACATTAATATGAAAATTGTTATAATTATATATGTTTGGCGTGTGCTAGGAATAATTCAAGATAATAAAAATTACCAAGGCTGGCACTATTCTCATCGGTTAACATTTCACTTGCTCAATCAACTTAGTAGAGACTCCTAATGCAAAACACTTTATATAATCTTCTTTATTCCTCAATCACTAGTGAAGTCTTGAGGGGCTTTAGTGTACCATGAATATGATGTAGTCCAGGAACCAATTACGTAGTGACAACAAGATTTGCCATGACCTAACAGAGGTCCACTCAACCTACTACCTATTCAGCCTGTGAGAATCTTCTCGGCACTAGCTTCACAGGGATTTACTTTAACTCACCCAGCCTATATCTATTAACAGGGTTACTTAACACCATAAGCAGTCTTGTACCATGTAGTGAGGATGATGTCAGTATACATACATTTGGAGTTTTAAGGTATTCTATTTATCCACTATTGATGGGCAATGTGTACCCATTCTATTCCTCCACCACGCATGTAAAGGTGTAACTTCCTTACATATAAAGGCATGACATTTGTCCCACTATACTCTCTCTCTTCCCACTCACAGAACATATAAATATGGCATGCGATCCCTCATGCAAATGAGAGATTTATTTTTCCTACTGTTATGCTTCCCATTTCTACAGTGAACAAGAGAGCTTGTAACTACCCTCCATCCATGGCTTTTGACCATTAAAATTAGTACAACCATAACTACACCTGCAGACGTAGGCATTGTTTTGGGCTGAATAATGCGAACTTATTTTCCATCTTTTTCTCTCATCTTTTGTCTACAATAGTTACTCTAGATTAGTATAACTTTGATATACATCTCTTTATTTGTTATAGTTTAAGGTTAGTGTATATAAGCTAAGGCCCAGATTCATACACCATTTTTAGATAATAACATGCTCTATAGAATAGATTATCCAAATTCCTTACCAAAACATGTTTGATTCTTTGACTAAGAGGTCAGCAAAAAAAATCACCCTAGATTCACTCATGATGAATATCAAGTACAACTCTTAGGAAAGATATAAGACTTAGTGGATTTAGATTCACATATTGGCTAAATTATTTTATAATCGAAAAGTCTTTTAAATTAACCTTGGTTTTGTCAATTTGTCAAATACACAATGCAAATATACGTTTCATCTAGAAAATTCTATTTGATAAATAATTTCATCTTTATGTGTATTTTAAGTGTGAGTGTTCTTGGTTGGGACACACATACTTTGGGTTTTGACAAAAAATAATCTTCAACATTTTTCTAAGGTAAGATTGGACAAATTCTTAGGACATTCATGTGAGAAGCTTCATCGTAATGATGCCTCAATGAAGATATACTTCACTGCAACAATGGCCTTTAGCTTGTCTTTTTATGTCTAATGAAAAATCTCTTGAAGATCATGCGACATGTCTCACTTAAGCTTCTCCACAATGAAGAACTTCTTTGCTGCAATAATGCTCCAGTAAAGCATATCTGACAGCACCAAAAGAACTTTTCCACAAGAATTTTCTATAAGATCTTCTTCATTTTTATATCAAGTGTGCCTTTTTTGGCTGACTTTGACCTTGAAGTGTCTACTTGGCTCCATAAGAGTGGAACCTAGACTATTACATTCTAAATACTTTCAAATCAAAAGGCTATATAGTTAAGTGTTCCATACTCTTCCAAATCAATAGTGAGAGCTTTACAAAAGTCTTTGGCTGATCAAAATATTTCATATATTTGTCAATAAATTTGTTCACTCCTCTTTTTCGAGTCATTCAAGACATTATTGGGTTTTTTCTTTGAGAAAATCCTTGAGATTTATATACTCACCTTTCTTTGTGTTCAAAAAATGTTTTTTAAACTATTTTGTTCGCGAATAGATATTTTGTCTTTCTTAGCATAAAATGATTCATTTTGAGATTTAGAGCACCATAACCATGTAATACACCAACACAACCTTTTAGGATTCCCTCAAAATCCTTAGTGAAGATTCCATATTTAGAACAAGTTTCTTCAACCTTAAAGAAGAAAGTTTTGACTAGATATTTGACAACATTGGTCACAAACAAAAAATGGTGGTGGTTGTGAAGAGTAGTTCAGCGGCCGACGTTGTCCTCAGAAAATTTGGCATGAAAGAGTTTCTTGTCGTTCATAGCTTCATCTGGTTGTAAGTCTTTGTCTTCTAATTGTAATATATCTACCATATTTGTTGTTCTTAGTGGCCTGAGGTTTTCCATGTTGGTTGATTTTTCCCTCTACATCCAGTCTTGTGCTTATGTTACTTTTTTCACATTTCTTTAGAATCATTGTCTTAACTAAGAAGATAGGTTTTGGATTCTAAAATCTATTGAAATATTTTGTCATATATACATTTGAATTATTAAACCCTTTTGGTAATAATATATTACTATACATTTTTTCTTGAATTAGGTGAATTAATTTTTATTTGGGTAGATACCATCAAGAGGCACACTCTCAATAGTCACAAAATCAAATAATATCTAACCTCATCCATATGCACTCCAAAAAAACTAATCAAATATAAATCCTACCCCATATATCACCCAGGAATACTCCCTTAAAACAAATAATCAACCATGTCCCTTCACTTTTGATTATGCATAAACAATCATAATGTCCACTCTCGACACTCCCTAAATATTAGTTCTAATACTGCTAATTATATTACCATCATTCCATCCATATTCCATTGTGAAATTTATCCCAGACCCCTATCTGTTGAATTAGATTTATTCTTTAATTATGTTATTGTAAATTATTTTCCCTCAAAGACTTTTACCTTAATTATAGTGAAACTAGAAATATTTATTTTATCCAAGTGTTGAGGAAAGTAAACGTTCATTATTTATCAATTTATGAAAACCTAGAGTATTTAATAATACAATAAATTTGTTAATTTTCTTATCTTCATCACACCATCATTTTAATAACGTTCACTAAATTTATCATTTCTCAAGGATGACATAATCACGGGAGAAATTTGAGAAGATTGTAATTTTTAAGTAAATCTCATTACGACCACACAGTGATAATTTCAACTAAGTATATCAATATTATCATGTTAATAGTAAGAGGGTTATTAATCGAACTAAAAACATCATAATTTACCAAATAACATGCACTTTAGTTTTATTTTCAAGATCCACAATTTATCAATTATAACAATATGCACTTTTATGGTTAACTCCCCAATTTCCTTAATAATTTGCACACGATTTTGTCCATGCATCAAGTTCATATAGGATTAAACTTTTTAATTAAAATTTGATATAGACATTTCTAATATAGTTCAACATCGATTAAGATTTATACCTTTAAAATTATATGCAACCCTATAATTTAAAACTAACTTATATCAAATCATTTCCATTAATTTCATTTGGTTAACACACACACACACACACACAGATATATATATATATATATATATATATATATATAGAGAGAGAGAGAGAGAGAGAGAGAGAGAGAGAGAGGATCTAAAGTGAACCAAAATAATGAACTTTTTAATGAACCTAATAATATATTAAAAATAACCCGATCAATTCTAATTCCTTGTTGTAATTGGTCTGCGCAAGTGGTAACGGACATGTGTGTTTTTAATACACACACACACATGACAAACCTTAAAACCCCCTTAACCCCCCCCCCCCCATCTGTCATCAGAAGCTCCAGTGACCTGAACCCTCATTCCCGCTTCCAAACTCCTAACTCCAGAGCGACTATTTACTCGTTGCTCCTAATTCCACAATGTCAACCAGCAACGTTCACAAACTCCGAATTCGACCAGTCGCAACAAAAACCTACAGTGGGAATAGCGTGAGTATGGGTCGGTTGTGGTCGGGGGTATGGGTTATGGTCTCTGGATTGATGTGTTTGTTCGACCGGAGTTTTGGGTATCCGGAGATGGGACTCGGGTGGAAATTGGATGGATCTACCCATCGGAGTGGAAATTGGATGGATATAGCCATCGGAGGGCTGGGATGGCGAGTTGAGGAGGATCGCTGAAAATGGGTTGAATTGATTGGTTTGGTATGGTGGGTTTTAGTCAGCCAGAGTTGGTGATCGAGTTGGTGAATATGGAAGAGGTTTGTTGGGTCGTCGGGTTAAAGGTTGGGAGGCCAGTGATGGTTCTGACAACCCTCTCACCAAAATATGGGGTGACTATCCCGATACTCCAATATAACAGGAATCATGGATGGGATCATTCTCAGCATCACAACAATATAATAAGTATACGGGAAAACCACCCAATAATTCAGAAAAAGGGTTGCCAAAATTTTAGTTTTATTATAAGTTAAGAAAATACTTTAAACAACCCAATTGAAGAGAAAGTGGAATTCCAAACGAACATATATTACAAACAACAACAAGTATAAAATAAGAGGACCGAATATTCTTTCGGTTAACAGTTACATACAACGTATTACAACAGTTAAAAATTTACATGATACATCCATTAAATAGTTACAAAAGTTTGGGACACACGCCCGAGTGAAAGACCCGATCATAACTACAATGCAAAAATGAAGGCTTCTAACAACATATCCCATAATATTCGCAAAGTATTAACGCTCCCCAAAAGCACCGGAGTAGGAAAATCAGAACAGGTGTCCTTGCGGTGGAGTACCTGAGCGGATACAAATTTATACACAACAAGAAAAATTAACGGGTCAGGGCCCGGTTTTATATGATCACCAGATGAATAAAAAGTATAACAGTTATGAATAGTTAGTCATGAATGATAAGAATGAGAATCTATCAACATAATCTCAAAGCATAAACTAGGACAATTTAAATGATTATAAATTCTATTTAGTTATGCAAGAGGATATGAATAATTAACATTAATTATAAGCCTTCATTATGTACACCGATTCCTTTCATAGTTTCGTTCCTTATCAGGATATATAATTGGAATTTTATGCTCTTTGTAGCATTTCATTACACATAAAGTCCCACTTGATTAAGAATAGTTATAATCATATACATATAACGATTCTAAGACCACCCTTCCGGGTTTCCCCACTGTGCGCACCCCTAAACGACTATCATCTTCCAGGTCCTATCACCAAGACAACCTGGGCACCTATAACGTAAGACGTCGGGAAGCGGCCATATGCCCGCGGGAGAGTCAGGACCATACCCAGAATCACCTCACCAGCGCAAAAACATACAATAATCACTCATATGGCCTAGGACTATATCCACCCTGCATTCATTAGCCAGTGGACATCACCTCACGCGCGAACTTTCCTTATGATTGCATTTAGAGAGGTGTGTTTAAGTAAATTATCATTTACCATATTCATTTTCATTTCCAAATTTCGTATGTATGTTTCATTCTTTTTATCAGAAACCATAATCGTTGAATATTCTCATTAGTATTCATCGTATACTAAGTCCCAAATTATTCTCCAAGTGGTCACAATATTTCTACAATTCACAAGGCTTTCTATACTTCAATTGAGCCTCTAAAGTCCCCAAGTATGGGCTTACAACTCCTAGACTCCTAATAATTAATGGAAGAAAAGAAATGCCCTAACCTCCATTGTATACCCCCTAAATAACCCCCATGTGAACTATTTCTAACATAGGGTAGTCAACGAACTCATCTAGGACTCTAGGACTCTAAGTTTACTTCATACAAGAAGGTTCCTAAGTTCCTATCTTAGAAGAGGATAACTTAGGAACAAATAAGGTTTGGGGGTCGGAAAACAGGGGATCGGTCGACCGGTCCTGAGACCGCGGTCGACTGCCTCTCAAAATTTTGCCTAGGAAGGAAAGCAGAAAGCTCAGGTCGAAGGGGCCGGTCGACCGATCAGGGAACCGCGGTCGATCGCACACCAAAACTATGCCTTTGTAGGAAAGCAGTGTGCCCTCCCTCGAAGGCCCGATCGACCGGTCATAGCAGACCTAGAACACTTTCTCCTTCCACAAAGCTAAACCCAAGGCCTAACTTCAAACCTTTATCTCTCTTCCCTTAACCCACATCTACAAAATACCAACAACATTTCCAAACCTCAACAAACACACTGAATTCATTTAAATCCTACCAATCCAAGATCTAATGATTTAAATACCCATATATACATCAAAACCCAATATTTGCCCAAATCTCCCAAATACACAACTATCACACAATTTACCCATCTTAAATCATATATTAGCAAGTAGAAAACTTGCCTTGGTGTTCAAATCTCATATTTTCTTGAGGTAGCAACAATCTCCAAGATTGAATCTTCAATCTCTCTCTTTTCTCCACAATTTCTCTTCCTCTCTCTAACTTTCTAGGGCTTGAGATGTGTAGTGGAAGAAATGGAAAAAGGTTGGGAGACTTGAACCGTGGCTGAAGTCTAATATCCCAACTTAAAGGATTAATACCACATTAAAATGACTCGCAACTACGCGACTAAGTTAAAACCAGTTAAAAGTTCCCGAAACATAAAAATGCAATATGGCACTTATTTCGACTATCTCGCACATTTCGGGACTAACTACGCCCTCCAATATGGCACTTATAACTCATTTCGATTTCATTTTAAACCATAAATGCCATTTAAATCATATGACACTATAAAACACAACATGGTGATATTTACTTACACATACAGTAAATATGCAACAACTTAGTAAATATTAATTTTAACTTATTCAATTAATATTTACTCCACATTCCAACATTTTATATAATTACTTCACACAGTAAATAAATATAAAATAGGTTCTGAAAAGTGAGGGTTGTTACAATGGTGTCTATCAGGGAGGTGGTTAAAGTGTGTGTGTGTGTGTGTGTGTGTATTAAAAAACACGCGTGTCACATGCGTGTCCATTTCCTCTGGCACGGACTCATTACAACGAGGAATTAAAATTGATTGGGTTATTTTTTAAATGTCTTATTTGGTTCATTAAAATTTTCATTATTTTGGTTCACTTTAGATCCCTCTCTCTCAATATATATATATATATATATATATATATATATATATATATATATATATATATATATATACACACACACACACACACACACACACACACGCGCGCGCGCGCCTAATTATCTCTACTAAATTTTAAGGATTACATTAGGTCTAGGTGAAAATTACTATTTACATACATAAAAGGGGAAGAGTAGTTTGCTAACTTGCCTTAAATATGAATCCAAAAATGATGAAATATAATTCCTTTTGAAAGTTATCCTTAAAAAAAATGCAAGGTATAAATATCATCCTTAGAAAATGAGCATTTGAAATTAATTCCCAATAGTGATTCCAAAAGTCGTCTGAATTTTTTTTTTAAATTCTAGTCTTTCTATTCTTCAAATTATGTTAGAAGGTATATGTTTTCAAGGTGTTTGTATGTATGGAAATGGAGATAAAGTTCTTAAGGGTTGTTTAGTGAAGATGGGAGGTGTTGGATGGGAAGAGAGGTTGTAAATAGCGATTTTCATTTCACAAAATGAGTTTATAAAGAGAACCAATGGAACCATCCTTGACCCAGACATAGCCGTTGTTGTGTCCCCTCTCAACTTCCATCATTTTTATTATATTTTTAACTTATTTTAGTTCTCTAAAAATTCTTAATAATAATTATCTAATGACAACTAACTTAATAACTTGCATCTCTTAAGTTTCCCTAGACTTAATCCCCAAGTAAATACTAAAGGATGCTATTACCCTTAAGGTTAGACTAATATCTCAGCCCACTCCTACAGTCCAATTACCAAATTAGCCAATTAAGACATTTAACATTAGTCCAATAATATAATATAAGAATCCAATTATAAGAGTCAGTTTATTTATATACTTAATCAATTAATATAAAATCCATTTAAATAGTATTACTTAAATTATATGATCACTTGATTAATTAAATTTTCTCTTTTAATTCAATTAATTTATTTCAGAATTTATTTTTTGCAGAATTTATGTATTTATTTATTTATGAAAATTATGATGTATTATAATGAGGATATAGAAAAAAAAATTTTCTTATTTAACCAATTTTCATATATGGAATTTCCCACACACATGGATTGCTTTGAGTGGATCATATGCTATAAGATATAAGACCTAAAGGTCATATAAGGAAGGATATGGAGGTGGAAGAAATAAAAAACATCATCTTCTTTATCAAATGTTTCTCATATATCGGATCACCTACAATATCTATAAAGGTATTATGATCTATTTTTTTTGTTTACTTCATGAAACATAATCATTCAAAGTTTTTTGGTAGCAATTTTTTTTATATTATCAATCCCCAATAATTACTATCAGAGCCCCTACTATAGATTGATCATATCTTATAATGGTACAAGTTATCCACCACTAAAACTCTAGGTTTGCATGAAATAAAAATGTATTCATGAATGTTTATCTTTTGCACTAACATGCCTTTTTAAGATCCTATTACTCCCACAACCATACTCAAATATTTATATTACATGCATGGATCCTACAAAAATTTATTCATAGTTAATTTTTCTAGATTCTATTTAGTTGTAATAATTAAGTGTGACACCCCGGTGATCAGTCCTTTATTAAATTAACTCAAAGTGTCAGGTTGGTTCATTCTTAGCATCACTCCCGAAAAACATTTTTTTTTTACCTTATAAATAATTAAGCTAAGTTTCAAAACAATTAATCTTATAAATTAAGTCAGAATATTATTATCAATTACGAAGCCATTTTCACGAACACAATTGATAGTATTAAAACAAAACCGTCCAAATGAAAGAACATGCTAGATAAATCAATCCAAATAAAATATCCCAAATCGTAGGACGAAGTGATAATTACAAGTAATCTCAACTACAACAGAATACTGAAATAAATCAAAAGTACAAATCTCTCTGAACTAGATAAAACTGGATATGGGCGACACATGCACTATCTAAGGAGAACTAGATGGAAGATTGAGAAAACAAGGATGAAGTTGTCTACAGCAAAGACCTGCAACTCCCACACTAGCTGCAGCACGTCAACAGTCCAAAGATTCAAGCCTGACGCCCCTGTGGCTGGGCACTTGTAATACATATACATATATATAAAAGAGAGAGAAAAAGACGGAAAACGGGTCAGAGCCCGAGTGTAAAATAGTTTAAAAATAGTTTAGCAATATTTAAAATGCTTACCGGATAATGCAACAATCATGTTAGTATGCGACACTCTCTTGAGAATTATCACCTCTCGTCTAGTGTGCACGCCTATCGTACTACTAAACCTCATAAGTCTATCTCACTTATTCTCCATAAAGTTTTATCCCGTGAAAAGTAAGGTTATGATATTTTCTTTAGAAAATCAATCTCTTCAAGATTTCTTACGTTGTTTAGAACAACTCAATACCGTTATAATTTCCTGAATACTTACAATAAGGTTGAAGAATCTATTCATTACTTAACTACTGATACGCATAGTAGAAGGTTCCTAAATAGATATACGTATATATATTAGTCACACATATAATATATATACTAACGGCACCTCACATAAAATCTATGATGCTGGCATACTCTGCTATCAAGTCCTCGTATCTCTCGTACGTAGGGAAATACAAGTTCGGAATCACTCTCGAACCGAACTAACACAAAACACATACAAATGGAGGCGAAGCATAGTTCCCAGTCACTAAGAGGTCAGCACATACACTCACGTCTCTTAGGACCATCTGACTATCACTCAGATATCCTGTATCAAGGATACTATCTTCTAGGGTACGAGTTGTTATCCCCTATAAAGGCCCAATCGAGATAAGACTGTCCCGTCACGGAAACCTCCGTGATAGCATGTAGCTCAAGTATGATTTTTACACAGATACATAATATATGCACAATCACACGGTCATATATATAAATATTCGAATTTTCTTAATTAGGTGCGCCCAAGACCCATAATTATAATTATCCGTTCTTAGCACATTTTACTCGATTATCTCGCATAATGGATTCGTCACTATTATTCTCATATATAATTTACTTCATACGTACTTCTCATACCTCGAAGTATATCCTCTCAAGATAATATAAAATCAGAGGGTGCACCCTCACTACTCTACTGGTATAAGTCTTCCTTCATTGTCACAAGATATACTATAACGTACGCAAGATTTCCCACTAAATTTACATTCCCGAACCCCCACGGTTAAATCACATATGAATCGTACTGGTCTTTCCCAAGTCCCATTATGGTATATAAAATATGTACAAGGGTTCCCACAAAGTGGCACAGGGTTAATCATTAAGAATAAAGAATAATCTTCAAAATCCAGAAGAGGTCGATCGATCGAAGGCAGGGGGTCGATCGATCAATCGCCCATATATTTACCCGAATTTTCATATACTATTCTATAGGTTTCATCACCAAAAGTCCTCAAAACCTCTATAAATTTTGCCCAAACTCCTAACTAAGTATCAAAAATGTTATTGTAACAGGTATAAACGATTTCTAACGAATTTTTTTGATTAAATCTACAAGGAATCATTATTACATGGGATTAATTCAAGAAACTATTAAAAGCCCTAGTTGATCATATAAATTCAAGAACTTCTTAGTCATTACCAGATTTCTTTCTCTAAACATCATACAAATTCATAATTATGGTTTCACACATAATAAGGATATCAGCTCCGTATAGTTCCTACTTAAAACTATCAATTTACTTCTTCTAATATCATGAAATCTCCAAGAAACATACAATTTCCCTTCCTATTCTAACATGGATGTTGTATTAATATGGAAACAACAAGATAGATACTTGCCTCAAGAATATGAGTCTGAATGTTTGAGATTTGATGATGTGGTTTTGTTCTCCTTCCTCCGATCTACTCTTCAGCGGTATTTGTGGTGAAAATGGTGCAACTATGGTGGCTCTAGCCTTGGGAAGTTCCTCACCTTCCTCCTCTAATGGCCTCTGTGAAATATGCAGGTTCTAACCCTAGAAGACAACCTCTAACACTTGATATACTTCTCTAATTTTCGTAGGTAATTAAATCCTAAAAATAAAAATTATGAAAATGCCATCCCGAGTTACCGATTAGGCCTAAAAATATCTCGAGACCCAAACTAAACCCCCGGGTACACTTTTCTGAAAATCTCGACCCTCTGGAGACATTGGTGCACTCGAAATGACCATACGGGCGACTTATAATATATTCACTTTATATAATCATAATAATTTAGTCCCAACATGACACAGGTACGTCCTGACTTAATTTCCATAATTGTCATATTATTCCCTCGTGACAATTTTAATAAATTCAATTCTACATATTACTCTACTCAATAAGTAATATTTAACAAATTAATAATTTTCCAATAATTACGTACTCTCGTCACGCTAGTAAATATTTTAAAAAAATCTGAATTAATATTAAATTAATCTATCTCAATTAAATTTAATAAATCCCTAAATTTAAAAGCCATAAAAATACGGGGTATTACATACTTCCTCCCTAATATCGGAATTTCATTTCAAAATTCGAAAAATAAGGCATACCCGGTAAAACAATTTTGGATACCTTATTAGTATGAAAACTAACTTCAAAGTAAGGTGCTCAATTACTAAAGCCCCTGTTTCACATCAAGCTTGTTTAACACTCTCATTAACGACACTTCACAATATGCTCCTATCCGACAACATTCGCATAAGACGAGCTTATACATCATTAACTCCCATTATTTCAATATCACTGGGAGGCCGCACCTCACTACAAGACAACTACTCGAATTTATCTAAACACAAAACTCCCATTCTGAGAGAAACCATATGAACATCTGACCACAACTTGCTCGCCTAAAGCAGTTGTGGTAATTCCACCATAGTCACCAAACTCTAACTCGACCAATCTAAAATTTTGATTATCCGCCCATCTCTCAACATTCAGATTGAGAAAAGCTAAGGTTTTTCCACATCAAAACCTCAATAAGCATCTTGTTCAAAATAAACAGGTACAAGTGCTCCCACGGAACCCTACCATTAGGTAATATCCTACCCCAATTACCGTATTATACTCCAATTGCTAGGTATAACCATTTTGGAAGAGAAATGATCACAAAGAATCCAAAATTACTTTCACACTGCTCCACTAATGGTTAATCACTGCTTGCCTACTCCCCAGATTATGGGTGATACAACCTTGCTCAAAACTAAACGTTGTCCCCGCTGCTTCCCTAAATTCCATATTGAAGGTGGGATTCAAAAATCTCAGCCTAATTCCAAAAAATACCGTATAGGACAACGTACCGATGCGATCCTTCCTTTCAAAGGAAGACTGGGGCACACTAGCTAATATTGTAAATCATCCCAAAGGAATGTCAACCACTTCCTTCTTAGGAATATTGTTCCACGTGTTCGAAGGAACTCTTGATCTTACCTTGAGGTTGTCAAATCATCCAAGAAACTTTACCAACTTTACCGGCCTCTTCCATTATAGGAATTGTCGATAGCCACAAAATTCTCTCGCTGAACCTCTTATTCCAACCGATTTCTATCTATGAGTGATGCATGCGGAGACCACTCATTATGTCCCGCTCAACATAGAATTCTACTTGAAATGTCTCACATTAAGTGACATGTAATACTCCCCTTCTTTCCTTAGCGTATACCGAAAGTTTCGATTCGTGCACTTTTCTCCACGATGTGCACCTCTGGACCTTTCATACCATACTAGCATCATCGTTCTTTGTACGCGCAACTCGCTCTCAATATTTGACTAATTAAAACTACGCTCTGAGTGTTCTCCATATAGTTAAATTCTACCATTCTCAAGGAATACCCCTTTTTAAATGGCTTTCCACAACCTTCCAACTCGATTCGGGTGTGCTACTCTGATCCCACACATGTATATGGATTTATCGTCTTTCACATGGTGTTTAATCCACTCTACCACTTCCACTTCGTTATGTTACTTCCACAAACATATATTCCACACGTTTATTCCCACGTCCCTTCAACTTGGACAATTTTAACATCAGCTAACCACGATGCCCACACACCCTATAAACCGTGCATACTAGCGTAATTATCATATACGCTCCACACATACCACCCAATTCTATTTTCTTTGTGTTCACAACGTGATTACAACACTTGGGTACCCTTAATCACCCTAGAAATTGAAATTTTAAATTCCTCCTTATCATCGTTCCACCCCTCAACTCATGGTGATAAAACAAAACTTTCAATGCTTTCTTACCACACTACTAACTCCACTGGCCTTAAATCATAATCTTACTTCCCACTAATAGTTATAAATTCCTGCTCCAATAACGATCGAGGTACCTAACTCATGGATTAATGACCTATGTTTCATGCGTGGGATGTCTCGCAAAGCAAAATTTAAATAACTCCCTCGATACACTACTTCCTAGTATTGTCTATTATCAAAATTCTTTAGGCCCTCCGTCCATAGCATGTACCCCTTTATTCCGTCTCTTGATGGAAAAGTTACATCTCCTCTCGTAATTACACTTAAACAAAGACATTTCGCCAATTGCACTATCGTTCAGTATTGGTGGTAATCACAATCTGCAAACCTCGTACACATGAAATCGAAACCCTCGAAATCATGTACCCAAACATATGAGTCTAACTCTTAACTCTCACATTTCTAAAGGATAGATATAACAATGCACTCTTCCTATCACCAAGTCCTGAGCGCTAAACATAATAATGGGTTAAATATTTTCGCTCAACAGTAAACCCAATACATAGTGAATCATAACAACAAAGTCCCTACACACACTGGGATCGTATATCTTGGGCTCACTATCCCCTCCGAAGTCTCTAGAATAGATAATATAAGTACGAGTCCGACCCTCTCGCAGGTGAGGCCACGCCAAAACAAAACGTGCTGCACTAATGCAACCATTCCGATAGCCTTGTAATAACTGCCTACTATCGTACTAACCATTACTATAAAGTTGTAATCAACACAATATCCTACTCGTATATCACATCACTAAAACGAGTAATCTCAATAAATTATATAACACTATTAATACACCCATTCATCCTCCGCAGATAGCACTAAGGATAATCTCACTACACTAGGGAAAATATTAACATACTAATAATGTTTATAGTTATACGCATTAACTCGTCTCACATTCTAATCTAGTAATAAACAAAATATAGTGACTCGCTCCTGTCACCTAAAACACGCCTCATCCTTCGAGGATAAAACTTATACTTCTACCTTGCCAATCATCTTGACTATATAAATGGTATCCGGACATAACACGTCTGTACAAACCAAAACAAAACTACTTTAATCGTTGCCCTTTACTAGACATCCTACTTTTGTCCCTTTACTCACTTCGAGAAAACATTAACGCGTGTGAATAACTCTCCATAAAATACCTCTACACATAATCCCTTATCACATATCATACAAACCATATTAATATTGTCCTTCTCTCGGACTTTGGTAGGATCGATTCCTGATGGCTACCCCCGTTGTTACCTTAGCTTTGTTGTCCCTAAAGAACATGATACTGGCTACAGTAGTCCTTACTGAACTCACCATCGCTCGGTAAGAATTTAGCTGTCTGATTCATTTAAATGGGTACCTGATGTGTATCCACACCCCCTTGTGGTGCTATACTACCACCGTTTGCATCCAGTCTTATTCTTGACTAAATTCTTCGATTCTTTTTGCTTCCCACACAAAGAAGCATTATCATCTCCATTGACAAAGCATGACAATGTCAACTTATGAATCAACCATCCACCAGAATTCCCTTTTAAGTGTTATTAACTATATTTACGAGTCGATCTCCTACTTGGAGTCTTCTCCTCCATTTGTATCTACATCCTCCGATACAAAATTCGCTAACGGTTTAGATTCATATTCATAAATGGACCTGTTTCAGGTCCTCCTGTGATGAGTTCTAAACAACATCCACATTTTATCCTGCACATTTGATGAAGGAATATGCGATCAAACTATACCTAAGATCATTCTATAGACCCAACATTCCACTTCTGAAAGTGGTGGCTGACTCTCACCGTTATAACTTCGTTCTGACAAGCTAAGAAAATTTTTTCTCCAAATTTTCACTTTCAGTTAGCCACACTCTATCATATGTCTAAACCTTTGGATATTTTACCTCATTTGGCTAACACACACAATCTGCGCATTTCTAGAATTTCCACTGACAGTTCTCTTCAATGTCTCGTCTGACATTTTCCCAATCGTACCACGTTGGGTGAGTCTACTCTTGCACCTCTTTCGGCTATAGCAGCATTTGGAAATCATAGGTTGTGACCTAGCCATCTTTACACTCCTGGCTTCTTGTGCCATAATAGGGGTGACCTTAACAACGGTCATCATCCTCGAATATACTCTACAACCTCAACTAAGCCTTGCCTCCTGTTGTATGCCCAACGACCCTTACCTGCCATATTTCATTGTTCGAACCCTCCCGAATGTAAATAAGATTCACTAATGTACATACGTTATAGCAGGAGAACGGAATCTCACCATAAAAATCAACAATACTAAACATAGGGCTCTATATTAAACAAAGCAACACTAGAAGCATAATAAGCCGTACAGATCCTAAGCACACTAGAACCTGATGCTCTGATACCACCTATGACACCCCGCCTAATTAAATACCGGTTGATCAGTCCTTTATTAAATTAACTAAAAGTGTCAGGTTGGTTCATTCTTAGCATCGCTGCCGAAAAACACTTTTCATTTTTCTTCACCTTATAAATAATTAAGCTAAGTGTCAAAACATTTAATCTTATAAATTAAGTCCGAATGTTATTATTAATTACGAAGCCATTTTCACGAATACAATTGAAAGTATTAAAACCAAACCATCCAAATGAAAGAACATGCTAGATAAATCAATCCAAATAAAATATGCCAAATTGCAGGACAAAGTGATTATTACAAGTACTCTCAACTACAATAGAATACTGAAATAAATTAAAAGTACAAATATCTTTGAACTAGATACAACTGGATATGGGCGACACATGCCCTATCTAAGGAGAACTGGATGAAAGATTAAGAAAACAAGGATGAAGTCATCTACTACAAAGACCTGCAACTCCTACACTAGCTATAGCACGTCAACAGACCAAAGATCCAAGCCTGACGCCCCTGTGGCTGGGCACCTGTAATACATATACATATATATACAACAGAGAGAAAAATTACAGAAAACGGATCAGAGCCCGAGTGTGAAATAGTTTAATAATAGTTTAGCAAGTATTTAAAATTCTTACCAGCTAATGCAACAACCATGTTAGTATGCGACACTCTCTTGAGAATTCTCACATCTCGTCTAGTGTGCACGCCTACCATACTACTAAACCTCAAAAGCCTATCTCACTTATTCTCTATAAAGTTTTATCACGTGAAAAGTAAGGTTATGATATTTACTTTAGAAAATCAATCTCTTCAAGATTTATTACGTTGTTTAGAACAACTAAATACCGTTATAATTTCCCGAATACTTACATTTAACTACTGATACGCATAGTAGAAGGTTCCTATATAGATATGCGTATATATATTAGTCACACATATAATATATATACTAACGGCACCTCACATAAAATCTATGGTGTTGGCATACTCTTCTATCAAGTCCCCGTATCTCTCGTACTAAGGGAAATACTAGTTTGGAATCACTCTCGAACTATACTAACACAAAACACATACAAATGGAGGCGAAGCATAGTTACCAGTCACTAAGAGATCAGCACATACACTCACGTGTCTTAGGACCATCTGACTATCACTTAGATATCCTGTATCAAGGATACTATCTTCTAGGGTACGAGTCGTTATCCCCTATAAAGGCCCAATCGAGATAGGACTGTCCCCGCGTGGAAACCTCCGTAATAGCATATAGCTGGGGTATGATTTTTACACAGATACATAATATATGTGTTGATACCAAAATTAGTCCGTTGACGTGGATCAATTATGATGAGACACGTGTCACTCTACATGGCACCTACAAACATTTTTTAACAACACCCTGACTTCGAGGAACTCAATATCCCCGACCAACTATGACTCTCCGAGCAACAAGTATACATCGAGCAACTTATACATACCGAGCTACTTAGGCAGTCCGAGCTGCACCTCGATCAGAACATTTATTACCAGACAATTAAGAGGATTAAATGCGCATTAAATGCTGATTATTATCATACAGATGTATACGCCTATTGGACAGCTATGTATTACCCTTTCACATGTACAGCCTCAGGGCTATAAATACATTGTATTATCCTCATTGTAAGGGGACTCAGAATATCTTGGTAAAAACCTGTTATCGAGAATTCCCAAACAGTCAGCAATAACAAAAACAGTGGACGTAGGTCATTCTTTTAAGGCTGAACCACTTTAAAAATTATTTTGTCTTATTTATTTTATCTGTGATTGAATAATTAGAGATAATCTAATTTTTTACATCAACAGATTGGCGCCGTCTGTGGGAAACGACTGAAATTCTCATTTTTCACCAAAACAATTTATCACCAATGGCTGATAATCCTGAATCCAGTAATTGAAACGCTGGAAACCCCCCGAATTCATCCGCTCCTCCAAATGTCCAAGATCTAGCTGGAATTATGGCCAGTTTGGCTCAAGGCCAGACGGCTATGCAAGAGACTATGCGACAACTCATGCAAACTATCCAATGTGGAGCGTCGACCTATTTAGGACAACGAATGTTCAAAGAAATACCCGTTTAGTTTCTTCGCGTATTAGGCAAAGCGATTCATATCGCATTGAGAAATCTGAGGATTTTTCTTATCAACCGGGTCGAACTTCGTCAGTACGAGCCACAGATACTGAACAACACATCACTCTCTCTCCAGAAAGGACTAGTGCACTGGAAAGATTAAGTAGGGTCTCTCATTTTGATCGATTGTGCCCTAGTAAGAATAAAAGTCATCCTAAGGCTGTGTCGAGAAACTTTCGATGACCATCTAATCTAAGAGAGGGTTCTACCCAATCACACCCAACTGCTCGACAAGATAGATCCCAGGAAGGGACTTCAATATGAACAATTGCTCGAACCAATAGGCCCGAGGAGGGAAAGGATGCATGGAAAGGCTCTATTCAAAGGTTGGAGGATAGACTAGGGGAAATGGTTAAGGCCAAGAATCCTATACAAAGAACTTTTGTCCAAGGGACGCCTTTTATACAGGCAATTGTGGATTTTCCTACACCATCAAAGTTCAAAGCACCTGTTGTGACCCCTAAATATGATGGAAAAACTGACCCTGTCCTTCATATAGAACAGTACCAAGATGCTGCCGACATCTATGCCATGCCAGACGAGATGAGATGTAGGGCATTTTTGGAAACTCTTATCGGATCTGCACAAATATGGTACAATAATCTTCCTCGGGGGAAGATATCAACTTTCTTTCAATTGGTCGAGCTCTTCATTGGAAATTTCTATTTTGGAGAAAAACCAGTTAAACGAGTTGCACATTTGTTAAGTGTTAGACAAAAAATAGGTGAGAGCACCAGGGATTACATAACTCGTTTCAATAACGAGAAGCTTGAAGTTATTGATTACGAGGAAAAAACATCAATTACAGCTTTGATGAGTGGACTGTTGCCCAATAAATTATACTAAACTTTGGCCAAAGATCCACCCAAAACCATATCAGAACTCATGGAGAAAGCGGCCAAGATCATGAATGCTGAGGAGGCTATGGCTGCGAAGAAGAACATGGACACCAAAGAGACCAAGGTGGAGGTTGATAAGGATAAGAAGAAAGAACATAAGAACAATGGTGGTGACAAGAAGTCAAAAACAAAGCCATCATGGGAAGTATTGAAGAAATTTGAAAATTATGCTCCTTTGAAAGTAGACATAAACCATGTCTTGGAAGAGATCAAGAACAGCGGGGAGCTAAACTGGCCTGAGAAAATGAAGTCAGATCCTGATAAGAGGAATAAGGCCAAATATTGCGAGTTCCATACAGACCATGGTCACACAGCCAAAAATTGCATAGCTCTCCAGAATGAAATCGAAGCACTCATAAGACGAGGAAAGCTGACCAAGTATGTTGATCGAAGAAATGAAAGAAAAAGAAACGACCAAGAAAGACAGAGGTTTAGATCTCTTCGTCGATTAGAAGAAAACAAGAAAAGAGATCATGAAGATGATCCAAAAGACGACCCCGATCTCCCCAAGAAACCAAGACAGCCAGAACGTGAGGTATTTTCAATTCATTTTGAATCATTTGATTGTAACGTTATTACAGGTGGAGATGCAGGAGGTGGGGACCTTACTGTGGAAAGGAAAGCTTACCTTAATGAAGCTCAAGCTTGTTCATACATTCAGCGAATAAATCTAGCTGAGGATGATCGCCCGAGGAAGGTAAACAAAGAAAAACTGGTCATTGGTTTCTCCAAGAACGACCTCGCACGTGTACTATATCCTCATGATGATCCATTGGTGATCAAAATGAGGATGAAGGAAGTAATAATCTCAAGAGTACTGGTGGATAATGGTAGCTCGGCGAATATCATGTTCTACTCATGCTTCAATAGTTTAAATCTAAAGTTGTCTCAATTGGAACCTTATCACAGGCCCCTCCTCGGGTTTGCTGGAGAGAATGTTTTTCCACTTGGGACGATCAAGTTGGATATGTTCATCGGTACATGGACTGCCTGTCGAACAGAAAGAGTATGTTTCTTTGTGATGGATAAGAATGTCCAGTTAGCTTATAATATCATCATGGGAAGAGTAGGATTGAAGAAGTTCGAAGCAATACCATCTACCGTACATCAATGCCTAAAATTTCCAACCAATTTTGGAGTGGGAGTTGTGAAGGGAGACCAAAAAGTAGCTCGGGAATGTTACTACTCATCTGCCGAGGAGGAAGAACTAGAGTAATCTAGGAAAAAGACAACTACCTACCAAGTGGATAAAGGTGCAGAGATTGAAACATTGGATCCTAGAGACGAGTCGCAGCTCGTGAAAGGTCAGATGGTGGAAGCTAATGAAAATATCATTCTGGATGACGAACACCTAGAGCTAACAACTCAGATAGGTTCATCGTTATATGCCTCACTAAAATAGGAATTAGTTTTCCTAAAAAGCAGAAAACAAACTTTTTCTTAGAGTCATGAGGATATGCCAGGAATAGACCTAAATTTATTATGTCACGAGCTCAATGTGAATAAGGAGATCAAGCCAGTGAAGCAGAGAAGAAGAGTGTTTAGCCCCGAGAAGAACCAAGCTATACAAGAGGAGGTCGAGAAGCTCCAAAAATCTTGCTTTATTGACAATGTCAAATATCCAGACTGGTTAGCGAAGGTAGTAATGGTGAAGAAGAAGATCAACAAGTGGAGGATGTGTGTAGACTTTATCGACCCTAACAAGGAATGCCCAAATGATCATTTTCCTTTGCCCCGAATTGATCAATTAGTGGATGCTATCTCGGGACACGAGCTATTGAGCTTCATGAATGCTTATTCTGGTTAAAACTAGATTAAAATGAAACCTGAAGACAGGGAGAGTACCTTTTTCATTACACATAGGGGAACTTATTGTTATAATGTTATGACTTTTGGTTTGAAAAATGCAGGTGCAACATATCAGCGACTGATGAACAAGGTGTTTGCAGAGCAAATCAGTTGCAATATGGAAGTTTATGTTGACGATATGCTGACAAAGAGCAAGAAAGCTATTGACCATCTAATTGACTTAGGCCAGACCTTTGATCAACTAGATAAGTATCAAATGAAGTTGAATCCCACAAAGTGCATATTCGGAGTACGAGAAGGAATGTTCCTTGGGTATATTGTCAACCTACGAGGCATTGAAGCAAACCCTAAAAAGATCAAAGCTCTACTAGGGCTGCGATCTCCAACGACGAAGAAGGAAGTACAAAGTCTTACAGGGCGAGTTGCAGCACTTAATAGATTTGTATCACAAGCAACTGATAGATGCCTTCCATTTTTTAAAACACTCTGAAAAACGTTTGAATGGAATGAAGAATGCGAGAAAGCCTTTCAAGAGTTGAAGAAATATCTAGGAGGACCTCCACTGTTGTCCAGGCCAGTGATGGGAGAGAGATTGTACTTATATCTGGAAGTTTCAGAAAATGCAGTTAGCTCAGCATTAATAAGAGTGGAGGATGGAGTGCAAAAACCAATTTATTACACTAGTAAGGCCTTCCGAGGAGTAGAGATTAGATATCCAAGACTGGAAAAGTTGGCAGTGGCGCTGATCGAAGCGAGTAGAAGAATGAGGCCATACTTCCAGGCTCATACCATAGTCATGTATACCGATATGCCATTGAGGCAAGCTCTTCATAAACCAGAAAAATCAGGGAGATTGATGTATTGGGCAATAGAACTCGGTGAATATGATATAATTTATGAGCCGAGATCATCACTAAAAGGGCAGGCAGTAGCAGATTTTATAGCAGAGTTCACCTATCCTGATACCTCCGAGGAGAAAAAGATGGATACCAACCTACCTGTGGATGTTACAGGATCATCGAATTTAAACCCCGATCAACTTACGTTGGTCGACGAACAAAAGAAGTTGGTCGACGAGCAAGATAAGTTGCTTGGCAAGCAAGAGAAGATGGTCGACGAGCAGCAAGAAATGCTAGAGGAGGACAAAAGGAAGCAGCAAATGTTTCACCGAGGAACTCTGTCTAATCAAAATTTTGAAGATGAGGTACCTATATGGAACCTATATGTGGATGGCTCATCTTGCACTACAGGCTGTGGGGCAGGGATTATTTTAAATAGCCCGGATGAGGTCAATATGGAGTATGCTCTGCGCTTCCAATTCAAGGTTTCTAATAATGAGGCTGAATATGAAGCTATGATTGCAGGTCTTAATCTGGCAAAAACAATGGGGGCAGAGAAAGTTATTGTATTCAGTGACTCGCAGTTGATCGTAAATAAAAATACTGGGAGTATATGCAGACAAGGGAGAATTAATGATCAGGTATTATGCAAAAGCGATGGAGATTTTATCAAGTCTGATGGTCATGCAGATAGTTAGAATACCAAGATTAGAGAATGGCAGAGTAGATGCCTTAGCTTGTTTAGCATCAGCCACACGCACTAAGCTACGAAGAACAATCCGAATTGAAGTCTTGGCTAGTCGGAGCATAGATGAAGATCTGATGATGAACTTTATTACCCTTGATTTAGGACCATCTTGGATGGATCCTATCAGGGAATATATTGTGGAGGGGTATTTGCCAACTGATAAACTCGCAACCAAGAAACTAAAGTTTAAAGCTGCTCGTTATGTGTTGACCAATGGTGTTCTATATAGACGAGGAATTATAGTTGGCTTGCAGAGATGTTTACATCCCACCGAGGAGAAAGACTTGATCGAAGAAGTCCATGAAGGGTCTTGTGGAGACCATGTAGCAGGTCGAACACTTCTGCAAAGGATAATGACGCAGGGATACTATTAGCCGATAATGAGGGCTGATTGCATATCCTATACCAAAAAATATGACAAATGTCAACGTTTCTCCACCATCCGAAGAACTCCCCAAGCATTGTTGACACCCATTACTTACCCTTATACATTTGCCATGAGGGGAATTGACTTGGTCGGGCCACTTCCAACGACCAGAAGAAGATTTAAATATCTCATCGTCGCAGTGGATTACTTTACTAAGTGGGTGGAAGCCGAGCCTCTTGTCGACATGACGTACAAAAAGGTGTACCAATTTATTTGGAAAAATATCATCTGTAGATATGGTCTTCCCCATGCATTCATCACCGACCATGGAAAACAATTTGACAATGAGGAGTTCGCTGCATATTGTAATCAGTCGAACATATTAAAAACCCACTCTGCACCAGGCCATCCCCAGAGCAATGGGCAAACTGAAGTGATGAACATAACGCTGCTGAATGGATTGAAGAAAAGATTAAATGGTGCAAAGGCAAATTGGATCAACAAGCTACATTCTGTACTATGGGCTTATCGTACTACTCCCTGAGCAACAACTGGAGAATCTCCATATATGCTAGCATTTGGAAGTGAAGTTGTTATACCTGCCGAGCTGGGCCTCCCAACACACAGAGTGCTGAATTTTAATTCCCCTGTCAGCGACTTGATGAGAAGGTTATACTTGGACATGCTCGAGGGAGTTAGAGAGGAAGCAACAATCAGGAATGCTGCATACGAACAACGGACAACTCTGTTCTACAACAAAAGAGTGAAGAAATGTGATCTGAAAGCAGGGGACTATGTGCTAAAGAAAGTAATTCAAAAGCACAATAAACTGGAAGCTAACTGGCATGGGCCCTATAGAATAACAGAGGTTGTTCGACCAAGGACATATAGGATTGAAACTTTACAAGGGGAGGAATTTAAGAACACATGGAACACAGAGCATCTTCGCAAATATTATCAGTAGTTGGGGATTCCTATGTAATGCAGTTTTCTTCAATATAAATAAAAGTTGTGGATGTTTTGCCTAATTTCTCTCCTATTGTTGAAACTTTTTCGGAGTACTAGTGCTACAAACTACGCATCAAGAATAAAAAACAATTCCCAAAAATACCAACTCCGGTTGGTTGGGAAGAAAATCCACCAACTAAGGCTAGTCGGGAATAAAAAATTTCCCAGAAATACTAACTCTGGTTGGTTGGGAAGAAAATCCACCAACTAAGGTTGGTCGGGAATAAAAAAATTTCCCAGAAATACCAACTCCGGTTGGTTGGGAAGAAAATCCACCAACTAAGGTTGGTTGGGAATAAAAAATTTCCCAGAAATACCAACTCCGGTTGGTTGGGAAGAAAATCCACCAACTAATAGTTGGTCGGGAATAAAAAATTTCCCAGAAATACCAACTCCGGTTGGTTGGGAAGAAAATCCACCAACTATGGTTGGTCGGGAATAAAAAATTTCCCAGAAATACCAACTCCGGTTGGTTGGGAAGAAAATCCACCAACTAAGGTTGGTCGGGAATAAAACATTTCCTAGAAATACCAACTCCGGTTGGTTGGGAAGAAAATCCACCAACTAATAGTTGGTCGGGAATAAAAAATTTCCTAGAAATACAAACTCCGGTTGGTTGGGAAGAAAATCCACCAACTATGGTTGGTTGGGAATAAAAAAATTCCCAGAAATACCAACTCCGGTTGGTTGGGAAGAAAATCCACCAACTAAGGTTGGTTGGGAATAAAAAATTTCCTAGAAATACCAACTCCGGTTGGTTGGGAAGAAAATCCACCAACTAATAGTTGGTCGGGAATAAAAAATTTCCCAGAAATACCAACTCCAGTTGGTTGGGAAGAAAATCCACCAACTAAGGTTGGTCGGGAATAAAAAATTTCCAACTAAGGTTGGTCGGGAACAAAAACCACCAACTTCGGTTGGTCGAAAACAGTTGGTTAAACAAATGAAATTCATTTCAGGGCTTAAAATTAAAAAGTGATAAAATTCTTGATACTTATGGCATTTTAAAATGTCACTATATTTGGTCAAAAAAGAAAATATCACCAACTCTAGTTGGTCGTCAGATAATTATCACCAATAAAAAGACATGTTTTATAGAATATTTCCAAGACAATGACAATCAAAATTTCAAGTCAAACTACAAGTATTTCATCAAATCCAAAACAAAATACATTGAGAATGAAATACATATTTAAAAAAAATTATTACATCAAGATTCCTATTCTATTGGTTTCTTCCCCTCTGCCTTTGAAACAGGTTCTTCGCCAGCAGGAGGATCGTCTAAAGCATAGGGGGAATTTATGAAATTAATATCTTTGAGCATCCTAATGTTCATCACAGATGGCCGATCAAGAAGGTGCTCCGGGCGAGATATCTCAAAGTTGGAATGAAGGCTATAGTCACCGAGATACTTTGAAATCAGACATTGAGGAATGGCCCGAGCAGGAATCTAGCTCATATCCAGTTTAAAAGGTGGCACCGGCAAATCGAGCAACCCAGAGTCATAGTAATCCCACAAATAGTGACCATGTTCCAACTGCAACACGCCCAAGGCATTCAGCCATCCTTGCTTATAACCCATATTATTTGCATTTTGGATCCGATCATCTAGATGGTAGAGGGCTTGATTTTAACCAGCCATCCAAAACTCCCTGGGCTGCTTGTGGAATTGATAGGTTAACCTCTCCAATTGCTCGAGGAGGTTCTTCGCTAAAAGTTCTTTACTCTCCAAGGCAGACTTTTGTGCAGAGAGTTGCTCGTTCAGATTCAGAATCTTCTTGGACATCTCAATTAATGCTTGATTCTTTGCCACTAACTGAAACGCTTGATTCTACAGGGATGCATGCATTCTAGCTTCTTTAATAGTAACTCGAGCAGCCCTTGCTCATCCTCGATAAGATCTTGCTCATCCGCGAGCAGAGGTAGAAGGACCAGCTCTCTTCAAGGTTTCCAATTCATCTCTCAGATTGGCATTTTCAACCTCCAAGAAAGAAAAACCCTCATCGTTGACAGGGACCAAGGCTACCGAGGTAGAGGCTGCAGATTTCAGCTGAGATATCTCTCCTCACAGGTTATTATTTTCCTGCTCCAGCAACTTAGCTATCTGCCTGTGCTCTTCGACCTCGGTCTTCAAAGTCCTTTCCTTTACATCGTAAGCAGCAAACAACTTATCATAACCTTTATCAACACTTAGTTGCTGATACTTCTTCTCATATCCTTGGTGCAAGAGGGCTATAGATTCCTTGTATTGTTGTTGAAGCTCCTTGAGAGTACCCTGTAGGTCTTCAATCATCTCATAATATGCTACATTGTTAGCCATTTCCCGATCGAGCAGACACTTTAAATATTGGTAGGCTTCAACTGCTCACTCTGAAGCATCTGGATCGAGGATATCAACGATTTGAGCTTCAGTCATATCTGTATGACCAACTTTGAAGTATTCATTGCATTGTTTCAGCAATTTTGTGTCATGAGCTGATAATAATTCCATCATGACCATGAACTAGTAGAAGGAAGAGATATCAAGAATCAATAAGAGTGCAAACAGAACAAGAAGAAGAGAATCAACAGTATGAACAATCAAAATTTCAAATTTTATTGCATCATAAAAGAGAAGTATATAGTTCAGAGTTACATTTGACAAAAATAAGCAAAGAGAAAAAGTCTGAACAACGCTATACCTTCTCCTTGTCTCCTAAAATTTTCTCGGGAGGTTGAGACGAGGAGGAAGGTTGCTCGAATGGCATAAAAGGTTGCTCGGTGGGTGTTAAAAGGTGCTCGGCTGAAATGTTGGTTGACTGAAGCTTCTCGGTAGGAGTAATAGTTGGTCGAGGTTGTTTATAGCAAAGTTCAATAGTAGAGACCTGATCCCCAACAATCATAGAAGATTCCTCGGAAGAATCTTTGTCTTCTTCTTCTTCCCCGGGAGTAGGAAAGGAGCCAGGAATGTGTCACTGAAATAGGTCGGAGTTCTCGTCAACATTCATCTCTATCAGAGCAGCCACCCAACCATCCTTGAAATATTTAAGGCTACCATACTCTATTTGTGAGACCATGGCAGCCAAACCCTTATTCGGACCTTTGTCCCAGCCAGCACTGAAGGAATTTTTCACAGCCAATTTCCTTTTCACCTTCTCAGAGGAAAGCTTCTCAGATAGAAGTTCCTCGGTAACTTTTAATTTCTTTTATGCCTCTTCCTTCTGACGACCAACGTCACGAAGTCTACTTAGCTCTTCCTCGGTAGATTTGAGTTTGTTTTCAAACTCTCTAGCATGTTGGAGTTTCCCCTCGAGCTCTTTGTTCTTCTCCTCTAAGTCTTTTATTTTCTTCTCCAACCCCTTGGAGACTTTAATAGCCTGATCCCTCTCCTGCACGGTGGAATTAAGCTGCTTCTCCCAAGCAGCTTTATCATCAATATACTTCTGACGAGAATCCTTTAAAGATTGCGTCAGACCTACAAAAGCCTCCTCTACACCACCCGAGGAGATGGCCGACTTGATGGCTTCGTCCTTCTTCAGAATAGTATTAAAGCAAGTTACCAACTGGAAAAAGAAAATAACTGTAAGTCAGTACAAGGATATAACATTGAAAAATGAAAGTTTAGATTAGCAATACTTACTGAGGCAATGTGCTGAGCTGCCAAAGAGGTAACCCTATCTCGGGAAAGATTTTCTTCTATACCTTGGATCTCGGGGATGATCTAAGACTTAACCGAGCTCATGGCAGAGCTCGGAGCAACAAAAGTTGGAACACCACTTCCAGTAGTTGGAGGCTGAGAGATGGATTCAGCCAAATTGACCGAGGATCTCTTCTTCAGCTTCCTCGTGGGAACAGGAACATTCTCGACCAAGGATGTCGTCTTGGTCGTTGATATAACTACAACCTCGCTTGGAGGGGAAACAACTGCAACCTTGCTCGAAGTCACAAGGGGATTCTCGAAAACCTTCACAGTAGCAGCTGGAGGAGGTGCATCAATTTGTATTGTCCCTTATGGGACATCCTGCTTGCTTTTCTTTGCCTCTCCAGCAATAGAGGCAGATTTCTCGAAGAGGGTAGGAGCTCTTCTTCTCTTCATTCTTTGACTAAGAGGAATATGTGACTCAGGAGAAGAACCTTCAGAAGCTGGTACTAGTTCTACGTCACTTATCACTGGACGAGCAATAAAAGATGAGGTGTAACTCTTGTACTGCAACAAGTATGAAGCTGATATGATGTGTTCATCGGTAACAGTTTGATGCAAACCCCAGATAAGTTTCAGATGCTTTAAATTAACTTCTGTATCTTTTGGGGACCTTCCCTTGTTGTCAACTGCAAATAAATCAAAATTAAAATATCAGTGACACATTTTATCAAACATAAAGAAAGCATAATTTAAAAAATAAATTAAAATAAAAACAACCTATCCCATTGCCATAGGGAAGGCATCTAGGACCCTGATACACGTCATTTCCAATTAGCGGAGCATGTTGCCAATTTTTCATAATAACACCATGCTCGAAGTAATCCCTGTTGGCATCTGGGAGATTGATGACTAAAGCCCTATTTAAAAACCTAGTTTTCAAGTAAAAAGTATTGTCGCTGATAGCCCATCTATAGCAAAACATAATTTCTAAAATTCCTATACGAGTTCCATGAATCTGATTTAACATATAGACTCTATTAACTATTCTCCATGTATTGGGGGCTATTTTTGCAGGAACCACGTCAAAATATTGACAGAATTCCAGACACAAGGGGTTTGGGGGAAAAGAAAAGCCACATTCAGCTACAAAGAGACTGGGGAACCAATGTCCCTCAGCCAAACGAAAATAACCTGAAGGTTTAAAAAGTTCCTCCAAAAGGACCCATGAAGGAATAGAGAAATCAGAACGAAACTTATCAAGCGACTCAATAAGGTAAACCATGATGAATAAAGGAAATAAAAAAGAAGGAAGAAGATCTTACAGAAAAAGGATGGATCAGTCGACAACGAATGATGGAAGGAATGAACGCACAAGATAGAGAAGAAATAGAGAACTCAATGATACAGATTTGAAAAAGTGAAGAGACGATAGGATTTTCTGCAACGCTTAAATACCTTACCTTGGGAAGGGGTAAAAATAATGATTACAAAGAGAGACGTTTGCGATACCGGCGGCTAAAAGGACAAAAAGGGCGCGGAGACCAAAGTAGTTAGAAAAATTCAAAAAGTCTGATTCTATGAATTCGAAAGAAAAAATAAATACAAGAAAAACACTCCTAAAATTTAGGATGACCGGTTAATCCCGCCATATTTCGAGAAGAATGTTCCACACTCCTCAACTTCTAACTGTGAAACACTGGGGGCTTCTGATGATACCAAAATTAGTCCGCTGACGTGGATCAATTATGATGAGAAACGTGTCACTCTACATGGCACCTACAAACATTTTTGAACAACACCCTGACTTCGAGGAACTCAACCTCCCCGACCAACTATGACTCTCAGAGCAGTAATTATACTTCGAGCAACTTATACATACCAAGCTACTTAGGCGGTCCGAGCAGCTTAGGCGGTCCGAGCTGCACCTTGATCAGAACATTTATTACCAGACAATTAAGAGGATTAAAGGCGCATTAAATGCTGATTATTATCATACAGATGTATACGCCTATTGGACAACTATGTATTACCCCTTCACATGTACAACCTTAGGGCTATAAATACATTGTATCATCCTCATTATAAGGGGACTCGAAATTTCTTGGTAAAAATCTGTTATCGAGAATTCCCAAACAGTCAGCAATAACAAAAACAGTGGATGTAGGCCATTCTTTTAAGGCTGAACCACTTTAAAAAAACATTTGTCTTATTTATTTTATCTGTGATTGAATAATTAGAGATAATCTAATTTTTTACATCAACAATATGCACAAGCCGGTCCCAAGCCCGAAAAAAGGAGGAGGGTTGTGTTAGGTAGCTGACAGCCAGCGTAAAACTTTGTCAGATCCTTATGAACATGAATCCTATGAGTATACGTGATAATGCTAGGGCATTCCCCTTAAGCGATGCGTTGCGCCTGCCACCGAGTGTCTCAAAAAATAGTCAAGGGGAATTGCGCCTGCCACCGGGTGTCTCAAAAAATAGGCAAGGGGCGTCGCATCGGTGCCCAGATGCGACGATAAATACGCAAGGGTTCCTGCAACAAGCTGGACGTGTGTGGGTAAAGAAGCTAGTCCAGGATACTAGACTTAGGTTAGCGACTTGGAACATAGGGACTATGACAGGAAAAGGGATGGAGTTAGTAGATACCATGATAAGAAGAAAAGTTCACATAGCTTGTTTACAAGAAACTAAATGGGTCGGTGAGAAAGCAAGAGAAATAGAAAATACAGGATTTAAATTATATTATACAGGAAAACATAGAAATAAGAACGGAGTTGGAATAATAGTAGATAAAAACTTTAAGGACGATATCGTAACCCTTATTAGGAAAGGTGATAGACTTATACTTGTAAAATTGGTAGTAGGTGAAAACATAATTAATATTGTTAGTGCTTATGCACCTCAAGTAGGATTAGATGAGCATACTAAAGTACAATTTTGGGAACAAATGGATGAACTAATTCAAGAAATACCCCTAGGTGAGAAATTCTATATAGGTGGAGATTTTAATGGCCATGTAGGAGAAGATCGTGTAGGATATGAGATAGTGCATGGCGGACATGGTTTTGGAGATAGGAACGACGAGGGAGAGTCTATCTTAGATTTTGCGATGTCTTATGATTTTGTACTAGTAAATACATGTTTTAAAAAGAGGCTTGAACACTTAATAACTTATAAAAGTGGAACACATAAGAGCCAAATAGATTTTTTCTTTACTAGGAAAGGAGACCGATTAACGTGTAAAGATTGTAAGGTTATCCCGGGAGAGAGCTTAACCTCACAACATAGGATAATGGTGTTGGATATAAATATTAAAAATCAATCACGAGTACGAAAAGTGAAGATTAACCCACGAACTAGGTGGTGGAATTTAAAAGGAGAGAAAATAGAACTATTTAAAGATAAAGTATTAAATGAAGCAACATGGAATTGTGAAGAAGAAACTAACATAATGTGGAATAAGATGGCCACATGCATTAGGAAAATATCAAAAGAAATTCTTGGAGAATCAAAAGGCAAAGGGCCACAGTCTAAAGAAACTTGGTGGTGGAATGAAGAAGTACAGAATATAGTACAAATTAAAAGGGAGTTCTTTAAAACATGGCAAACAAATAGAAATGAAGAGAATTTTGAGAAATATAAATGGGCTAAAAAGGAAGTTAAGAAAGTGGTAGGAGATGCTAAGTTAAAAGCGTATGATGATCTTTATACAAAATTAGGAACACAAGAAGGGGAAAAAAGTATTTATAAACTTGCTAAACTCAGGGATAGTAAAACAAAAGATTTTAATAACATTAAGTGCATCAAAAGTGATGATTCGAGAGTCCTAGTCAAAGATGATGAAATTATGGAAAGATGGAAAAACTGCTTTGAGAGGTTATTAAATGGAGATAATGGGAGTAGATTAGATATAGAGGAACTTAGGGAGACTCGAGAAGATATATTTTTTCGTAGAATTAGGACAACAGAGGTCAGGATTTCTCTAAAAAGATGAAAACATGGAAGGCTTTAGGACTAGATGGTATCCCTATTGAGGTTTGGAAGTGCTTAGGGGAGGATGGAGTATCATGGCTTACAAAATTATTTAATAGAATTTTAATGACTAATAGGATGCCCGATGAATGGAGAAAAAGTATTTTAGTACCTATTTATAAAAATAATGGGGACATACAAAGTTGTTCAAATTATCGTGGTATTAAGTTAAAGAGTCATACAATGAAACTTTGGGAGAGAGTGATTGAATATAGATTGAGATTGAAGACAACAGTATCTGAGAATCAATTTGGGTTTATGCCTGGGAGGTCAACAATGGAAGCAATCTATTTATTGAGGAGATTAATGGAGAGGTATAGAGAGAAAAAGAAGGATCTTCATATGATTTTTATAGATTTGGAGAAGGCGTATGATAGGATACCCAGAGATATAATATGGTGGGTTCTACATAAAAGAGGAGTGACTCGCAGATATATTGACGTGATCAAGGATATGTATGATGGTACGATGACTACAGTAAGAACATCAGCTGGAGAAAGTAGTGAATTTTCAATTACGGTAGGGCTACACCAAGGTTCAGCATTAAGTCCTTATCTCTTTGCTCTTGTTATGGATGAGTTGACTGGACAAATACAAGATGAGGTGCCATGGTGTATGCTATTTGCAAATGATATTTTTTTAGTCGATGAGACTAAGATGGGGATAAACGCTAGGTTGGAATTTTGGAGAGAAACTTTAGAAACAAGAGGATTTAAAATAAGCAGAACTAAAACAGAATATGTGAAGTGTAATTTTAGTAGTAATAGGAGGACAAATGGAGATGTGATGAAATTGGAGGGTCAAGAAATACCTAGAAATGATCATTTTCGTTATTTAGGTTCGATTATACAAAAAGATGGAGATATTAGTGATGATGTTACGCATAGGATTAGAGCAGGTTGGGTTAAGTGGAGAAGTGCGACCGGCGTTCTGTGTGATAGGCGTATACCTTTGAAGTTAAAAGGAAAATTTTATAGGACGACCATTAGACCCGCCATGTTATATGGGACAGAGTGTTGGGCAACCAAGAAATAAAATGTGCAGAAAATGAGTGTGGCGGAGATGCGAATGCTAAGATGGATTTGTGGTAAAACTCGAAAGGATAAAATTAAAAATGAACAAATTCGTAAAATGGTAAAAGTAGCTCCTATAGAAGATAAATTGAGAGAAAATCGACTTCGATGGTTTGCACACGTCAAGCGTAGACCAATGGATGCTCCTTTAAGGAAGAGTGATTTAGTTAGTATTGATGGTAACCCAAGGGGTAGAGGTAGGCCTAAATTAACTTGGTGGGATATTATAAAAAAGGACATGATATCATGTGGTGTAACCGAAGATATTGCACTGGACAGAATGGAATGGAAAAATAGAATTCATTTAGCCGGCCCCAAATAATTGGGAAAAGGCTTTATTGAGTTGAGTTGAGTACATGGTCATATATATAAATATTCAAATTATCTAAATTAGGTGCGCCCAAGACCCATAATTATAATTATCCGTTCTTAGCACATTTTACTCGATTATCTCGCATAACGGATTCGTCACTATTATTCTCATATATAATTTACTTCATAGTTACTTCTCATCTCTCGAAGTATATCCTCTCAAGATAATATAAAATCAGTAGGTGAACCCTCACTACACTACTGGTCTTAGTCATAAGATATACTATAACATACGCAAGATTTCCCACTAAATTTACATTCCCGAACCTCCACAGTTAAATCACATATGAATCGTATCACCCGAACCTTTCCTACAACCCTACTAGTCTTTCCCAAGTTCCATTATGGTATATAAAATATGTACAAGGGTTACCACAAAGTGTCACAGGGTTAATCATTAAGAATAAAGAATAAGATTAAAAATCCAGAAGAGGTCGATCGATCGAAGGCAGGGGGTCGATCGATTGATACAGTCGATCGATCGACATTCAAGGTCAATCGATCAATCGCCCAGATATTTCCCAAAATCTGCATATACTATTCTGCGGGTTTAATCACCAAAAGTACTCAAAACCTCTATCAATTTTCCCCGAACTCCTGTATCACAAATGTTATAGTAACATGTATAAACGATTTCTAACCAAATTTTTTTATTAAATCTACAAGGAATCATTATTACATGGGATTAATTGAAGAAACTATTACAAACCCTAGTTGATCATATAAATTCAAGAACTTCTTAGTCATTACCATCTTTCTCTAAACATTATGTGAATTCGTAATTATGGTTCTACAAATAATAAGGATATCAGCTCCGTATAGTTCCTACTCAAACCTATCAATTTACTTCTTCCAATATCATGAAATCTCCAAGAAACATACGATTTCCATTCCTATTCTAACATGGATGTTGTATCAACATGGAAACAACAAGATAGATACTTGCCTTGAGAATATGAGTATGAATTTCTGAGATTTGATGATGTGGTTGTGTTCTCCTTCCTTCGATCTACTCTCCAACGGTATTTATGGTGAAAATGGTGCAACTATGGTGGCTCTAGCCTTGGGAAGTTCCTCACCTTACTCCTCCAATGGCCTCTGTGAAATATACAGGTTCTTACCCTATAAGACAACCCTTAAAACCTGATATACTTCTCTAATTTTCATAGGTAATTGAATCTCAAAAATAAAAATGACCAAAATGCCCTCCCAGGTTACCGGTTAGGCCTAAAAATGTCCCGAGACCCAAACTAAACCCCCGGGTACACTTTTCTGACAATCTCGACCCTTTCGGACACATTGGTGCACTTCAAATGAGCATACGGGCGACTTATAATTTATTCACTCATATAATAATAATAATAATAATAATAATAATAATAATAATAATAATAATAATAATGATAATGATAATAATAATAATAATAATAATAATAATAATTTAATCCCGACACGACACAGGAGCGTTTTGACTTAATTTCCATAATTGTCATATTATTCCCTCGTGACAATTTTAATAAATTCAATTCTACATATTACTCTACTAAATAAGTAATATTTAACAAATCAACAATTTTCCAATAATTACTAACTCTCGTCACGCTATTAAATATTTAAAACAAAATTTTGGATTAATATTAAATTAATCTATCTCAATTCAATTTAATAAATCCCTAAATTTAAAAGTCATAAGAATACAGGGTATTACATTAAGTTATTTTCATTATTGAATAAACTAATGTATGTGGAGGAGTTTATGTATGGATGTAATAGTTTTAATATTATGGAATCCTATATTATAATGGGTTTTGATCATGGTGGAAGATCCATGATTTATGGTTTTATTCTTCTGAAGTTTAAAGGTAAAACAATGGGGTTTTCAAAGTTGTATAATGGTTAGAAACCACGTAGTTTTGACAAGGGGAAACCCCTTAAAATCAAAGAAGGAGACCATAAGCTGCATAGTCAAAATCGATACACTTTTTCCTGCGACCACAGGGTTAGGCTAGAGGTAGTGTCATATTAATGAATAAGTAAGATGCCAAGTAACTAGACAACTAGTTAAAGGAAATATGTTTCTAATAATGGGCAATAAGAATGAAAAAAGCAATATTAAATTACGACAACTACTTTTTAGATTTTTGTGGAGAAAAGACGATAATTTTGGTAAATTATTTTATGTACCTAATTTTTGAAGAAATGTTGTTTTCAGTTTCTATGTTCGTTTTGAACAAATATTCCATTATCTTAATAAAAGTGAAATTATCAAAATTGAGAAATATTTTATCTATATAGGTACATTACAAAATAATTTATACAATATAAGGACTTTCTCACCAACACCGCTAAACATTGAGATGAATAATATTAATGGGGAATCATTAAATGTAATATTTCCTTCTTAGTTCAACAAAACATAATTTTGGCACTTATGCTTAGGTCATTTTAATCTAAAAAAAATTCAAACATTAGTATAAAATGAACAATTGAGTCCATTGAAAGCGGAGGCCTTTGTGATCTATGATTTCTATTTAGAATGTAAAATGACTAAGAAGTCTTCCATGACCATAAGCTATAGAACTATAGATGTGATGAAATTAGTTTATTTCAATTTATGTGGATCTATGACTATGCGAACTAAAGGTTATTATGTGTACTTCATCAACTTTATTGATGATTATTCTTCAAAAGACTTTGATTAGTTTGAAGTTTAAATGTATAAGGTGGATTATAAGTGTTGCAAACTAATCCAAAATTTGTGATCTAATTACGAGAATGAGAACCTCTTAGCGGAGTCTAGGTATCATTTATTTAAGGTGGATATTATATCTTAGTTATCTACATCGGATGCTCGACTACAGAATGATGTAGTGTAAAGAATGAATATAGTTATTTTAAATATGGTAAGTTCCAGAGTTAGTTATAAAAGTGTGCCACGTTCTTATTGGGATTTTATATTAGAGATAATTATGTAAATTCTAAATTTTGTTCTATCTAAATAAGTCTCTTCAACTCCCATGAAACTATAGAATGGGCATAAGATCATTCGAGTACCTGTTCGAATCTAGGAGTGCTTAACACTTATATTACAAAAGGAGCCAAGGTAGCTAGAATTACGTAAAAAAGTATGTCTCTTTATTTGTTATCCCAAAGGTTTTAATAGTGGTTTTAGTTATCTTTCTAAAAAAAAGAAGGCCATTAATGTTATTAACGTCCAAGTCTTGCAAGAGGATTTTATGGTGAACCGCGTGCATAGGAGTATGCTATACTTACAAAAGATTACAAGGGAACATCAAATTACTGATGTGGCTATACCATCCATACTGAAATAAATATAACGTGATATCAATAATATATTACCTAATGGTAGTGAGAGTATTATCGATGATTGCTTAACATGTGAAACTTATTTTAGATCAAAAGTGGAGCAACATAGTAATGGTATCCTTACAAATTAGTGTTGTAGGTGGACATTTTGGTGAGATCACAAGGGAACACAAACCAGGTCCCACGAACTACAATGAAGCACTCCAAGACAAGGATTCAAAAGATTTGGATTAAGACTATTCATACCGTGATGTACTATATGTGTTCAAATAAGTTTTTTATAGCTTGTAGACTTACTAATAGAATAAAATCCATCGAGTGTAAGTAGATCTACAAGAAGTAAAAAGATGGATATATAAGAAAATATAATTTACTTAGAAATAAAGGTATTGGGTATGAGCAAACATATTCGATGGTTCCATGCTAAAGTCTATGGGGATTCTGTTAATACCAATACTGCATTCTTGAACGACGGTCTTAATGAATGCATCTATATGATCCAACTCGAGGGATTCATAGTAAGAAGGCATGAAAGAAGAGTATGTTAGATTAAGAGGTATATCTATGGACTTAAGATAACATCAAGTCTTGAAACATTAAGTTTGATTAGGGATTCAAATATTTTGATTTTAATCAATATCTGAATAACACTTGTTTGTAAAAGAAGAAAGAGAAAAACATGGCGTTATTTCTGGTACATTTTGTGAATGTTATTCTCCTAATCGAGAATGAGGTGGGTATATTATCTTACATAATAGTGTGGTTGTCCAGGTAACTCGATATGAAAAACTTAGGATAAGGCAATCAAATCCTTAGGATTAAGACAATGATATATTGGACAAATAGGATGTTAAGCTTATCCCAAGCCACTTATATCGAAGATGTTCCCACAAAGTTTAGTATGAGGGATTCCAATAAATAATTTTTTTCCTTTCAGTCATAAAATAAATCTATCTAAGGATCAATGTCCTAAAACACTTGAACAAAAAGAGAGGGTTACGAATATACTTCATGCTTTGGCGGTGGGCATTCTCATGCATGCTATGATGTGTAAAAGACCAAATATTTTCTTTAGTGTTGGCATGGTCAATAAATTTCAAGATAACCCAGGCGGTGAGCACTAGACTATAGTAAAGCACATTCTCAAGTACATGAAAAAGACTAAAGCTTAGGTGTTGGTGTACTCAATGAATAGTCAAGTATCATTTAGGTACAAAGGCTCGGTTTTAGTTTATATGGATTAATTTCCAATTGAGTCAATTTATATGTATTGGCTTAATTCTGGACAAAACATTTTGCGTCATAGGTTAGGCTTTGTGTTGTTGACCTTTCATGCCTATGACGTGTTTGATTGAAGACCTAAAGGTAACACTTCAGAGATTTCATATTGTGTCATTTTTCAAAAGACATTTTGCCTTCGTGTTTTCAAGGATCTCTTAGGTATAAATTCATATGAATTTGGATCCTCATAAATTTTATTATTTAGGAGTTTGTTTTTATAAAATTGTTTGGAACTATTTTTTAAATGATTTTAAAAGAGTTTTTCGTTTTAAAGTCATTCGAATGACATTATGTGCATTGTTCAAACTAGATTGGCAGTTTGTTCAAATGAACTTGAAATGAACATCAAACGAGATTTTTATTTTTACAGAATTAATTCATGCTGGTTCGAACGAGATTAGTTGTTCGTCTGAATGATTTTTTATTTTGTTCGAACGAGTTTGCAGTTTTGTTCGAATGAGGTCTTATTTTCTTTTGAAAAAAGTTTCTTAAAAAATGTGTTTCATCGAACTAATGTGTTTTTCATAAATTAGAGTGCTGGCATCAGTTTCATAAGTACTTTTGGAGAAAAATGTTATCCTACACATATCTAAAATCTCCAAAACACTAGTTTCACCCAAAGAGTTGAAGATCCAAGTTTCATCTTTCAATATGCTTTAAGATTTTGTTTTTGTGGGTGCCAATAATGTTTTACTCATCATCATCTTTGTTGAATACATTTCAAAGGATGGATTTCACATTTTCTATTTACACAAAGTGGACTTCGTTTTTCAGTTATTGCGGTGAAGAAGTAGTGCGTTCGTGTTCCATATCTATAAACGGTTCGATAAATACCGATGTATGTGTGGACTCACACATTGTAGAATCTTGTTTGGGTAGATTCTTACATTTCATTGTGTATGAGAGGTTGAAGATCGAAGATGCATCGAGTCATTGAGTAAGTTCTCTCTCGACTTTTGTAAAACCTTATCATAGTGAATTTGTGTAGCTAGGTCGCCGTGGTTTTTATCGTTGTGGATTTTCCTCATACATCAGCTTATTGTGAAGTTGATTTATTTATTTTATCTTTTATCACCTAGATACATGTTTTAGGTTAACAATAACTCGAATTAAAATTGGTGAAACTTTTATTTGGGATTAATCTATTTAGTTTTTATATTTAATTTGAAAAAAAATTAAAAATTAACTTTTTTTTCTTAGAGAATCCTATCCACACCCCTGTCTTTTAGGGACTACATATTGGTATCAGAACAGTAAAACTAAGTTTTTGTGTTAAACCTGTATTTTAGGCATGAATTTTTGTGTTTTTTTATTCAGAAGGTTATTCGGTTTCTAGGGCACCAATGTTTGATGGGTCTAATTATACATAATGGAAAATGAGTATGAAATCAACACTTAGGGAAATAGATGAGCATGTATGGTAAGATTTTCTTAATGGTTGGTCCCCACCCACAACCTTAGCTGATGAATATAGGATTCTTAAACCCATAGAACAATGGAGTGAGGAAGAGAATATGTTAGAAAATTATAATTCTCAAGATTTAAATGCTTCAATCACATTATAGGAGTTCCACCGTATTATGACATGTGAAACGTCTAAAGAGAATTGAGACATTCTCCAACTCACCCATAAAGGAACTAGTGTAATTAAGGCTTTCAACCTCTAAAATCTCATCACTTAGTTTGAAACTATTAAGATGGAGGAGAGTTAAATCTTCGATGAGTTATATATGAAACTATATGATATTGTAAACTCATCTTTTAACTTGCGAGAGAGAATACCCAAAATCTCAGTAATCATGAAAATATTATGGTTCTTGCCTAAAAGATCTAATTCAAAAGTGACAGTTTTGAATTCTTTGGGTACTTTGGACTCTATGAAACTTAAACAGCCTGTAGGTGAACTTCAAACTAATGATCTCAATATGTTTTCCAACAAAATGAAGAAGAAAGATAAGGGCATTGATTTTAAAGCCCGGAAGGAGGAAATACTTATTTTAGATGATGAGTCAAACATCGATTTCGATAATATGGTCATGTTTGTGAAGAAGTTTAGAAAATTTCTAAAGTTTAATAAATAATCGAAAGATGTAAAGAAGTTTGAGAAAAATAAGTATAACAAGGCTGATCAATTCTTTAAAAATCGTAATGATAATTTTAAAAGGGATAAGTCAGATAGATGCTTTGCGTGCGAGGATTATTTCCATAGGACAGCTGAGTGTCCCACTAAACAAAGGAAGGGGACCAAGAAACTGAAGGTGTACAATGCCACCCTTAGTGATAGTCATCCGGAAGAGGGATCCGATTCCCCCATTGAGTGCAACTACACTGCATTCATGGCTAGTCCCGAGAGACTTAATGAAAAATCCTAGAGTCACTAAGGTTCCCAAAACCCTAAAATGTTACATCGCACCTATGTGGGTTAGAAATCTAATTCATAGGCTTTACATGTTAGATTTCTTGATTCTCGAATGCTTGCATATGATACTTCTTATGCTAAATTTAATGATTAATTGTATTTTCATATTTGCATACACTAGCTTTTATACTTCATGATATATGTGTATGTTAGTTGTATGTGGTTTGAGTCTTGTATATTTTAATTTTTCATTTATTGGGTATTATTGAAAAACTACAAAAAGATTTCTCTTGTCTTTTGAGTTATATTTTTAATGGTATCAATCTTAATGAATATTTAAAAACTTAAAATGATATTTGATTTATGTGTAATTTAGTTTTACACATTTTATATAGAATATTGGTGTGTTTGAATCCACTTTATTCCATATTTCTATGTGGGTATGCGTATATTATTCTTAATCATGCTCGAATGGAGTAATTTAAAAATGACTTGCTTAATAGATTCAATTTGTATATGCCTCCACAAACACATGCATGAGCTCTTTTGAATTTTAACTTCACATTTTACATTGATCTAAGTGAGGTGTTCTCCCATCAATCTTGTCATATATGGAGAAAGAGAGAGACTATAACTTTGCTTTAAGTCTTTGAATTTGCATTTAATCAATGTTTGCAATGTGCTTTATCTTTGGATCAAATTGGCATACTATATGATCATCTTGGTATCTATTGTTGTTTGTTTACATTAGCATCTTATGCTTTATTTTGTATTTAAGTAGGTATCATATTTGGATCAATATTGGTATGGATTGATCATTATTTGGATTATTTGTGCTTGTGTTGCCATGATGTTATTCCTTCTTCCTTAACTTCTCTTGTATCACGTGTTCTCAGATTTAGAGGGAGATACGGTTATGGGGGAGAAATTTTTCATTATGCATCTTTACAATGTGTATTCCTGAAAAAAATGTTATCTTTCACTTTAGCATTGGGAGGAGATCTTTATCTTAGGGGATACATCTTACCTAGGCATGGGCTATTAGACATAGGGGGAGTTTATTCATATGCAGATTATATTGTTTATATATACTAGTTGCATTTGAAGGTGTGTTTAAGTGTGAGTGTTTGCAACATGTAGCAAAGTTTGAAAGCATGTGAAGCTAATCAAAGAATGTGTTTTTAAGGTCTGTACTTTTTCCTTTTAAGATTGGGGATTGAGTCTTTTAGAGAGATTGGCAACCCATAGATTTTTTTATTTTGATTTTCTCCCGAAATAGCCAAAAGGGGAGATTTGTAAGGATAATATCCAATAGAGTCAATTTTTTTGTATTTGTTTAATTCCTGACAAAACAATATAAGTCATAGGTTAAGCTTTGTGTTATCGACCTTTCAAGCCCATGACGTGTTTGATTAAAGACGTAGCGACAAAACTTAAAAGATTTCATATTGTTCCGTGTTTCGTAGAACATTTTGTCTTTGTGTTTTTGAGGATCTCTCGGGTATGAATGAATATGAATTTTGATTTTTGGAATTTTTTTTATTTGTATGCTTATTTACAAAATTGTTTGGAGTTATTTTTTAAGGATTTTAAATGAAAAACAATTGTTGCTTTAAAGACATTCAAATGAAATTATGGGTTTTGTTCAAAGGAGACTGGTAGTTCGTTAAAACAAACTTTAAACGAGGTTTTTTTGTTTAGAGAATTAATATCGTTTGAAGTTCGTTCGAAGCTTATTTGAACGAGATTGGTTATTCATTCAAATGACTTTGCAGTTTCGTTCAAATGAGGTCTTATTTTCATTCGAACAAACTTTTTCAAAAAACGTGCCACCTCAAAAAATGTGTTTTTAATAAATTGGAATGCCATCGTCAGTTTTATTAGAACTTCTGACAAAAAAACATTTTCATATACATATCCAAAAGCTTCTAAACCCTAGTTTCAACCATAGAGTTTAAGAACCATGTTTCACCTTTGTATTTTCTTTGAGAACTTCTTTATGTAAGAATTAAGAAGGTTTTACTCATCGTCATCTTTATTGAGTACGTTTTATACAGTGGATTATGTGTTTACTATTTACACACGGTGTAATTCATGTTTGTAGTGTTAGGATGAAGAAGCTTTGCATTCGCATTTCATATTCTTAGAGTATTTTTAAGCTTATTCAATGGATACCGAGGTATGTGTGGACTCACACATTGTGGCATCTTGTTTGGGTAGATTCCTACATTGCATTATGGAAGAGAAGTTGAATATCTGAGATGGGTCAAGCCTTACAAGGATGTTGAGTCGTTGAGTAAGTAATCTATCGACTTTTGTGAAACCTTATCATAGTGAATTTTTGTTATAGGTTTTCCTCGTACATCATCTTATTATGCGATTGATTTATTTATTTTACCAACTATCACCTAGATACATGTTTTAGGTTAAGATAAAATTGGATAAATCTTTTTATCACAACAACTTAGATTAAAATTGGTGCAAAGTTTTATTTGGGATTAATATTTTTAAGTTTTATATTTGATTTGAAAAAATTAAAAAATAACTTTTGTTGTTTGGACCATCCTCTCCATACCGATGTCCTTTAGGGAGTACATAGTAAAATGAGGACTATAGAACTTCTATCTCAAGATATGTGTTTACTCTATGTGATAGAGTGTTTAGTTAGAGGATTATAAACCAATCATGTATTGATGAATCGACTATGGAGACCAGGTTATCGACACATTAAAGACAACTAAAGAGGTTATATGTCTCAGTAACATCGTGAGTTACTCAGTTGAGTTTCCTTAAACTAGATTGTGTGAATAGAGGAACCACTTCAAGTTCAAGATAACCCAAAATACATTCAAGCTCTAATCACATTGAGCATAGGTATCAACTAGTTCAAAGGATCAATTAAGGGAAGTGATAAATTTGTGACCAACATTGCATGTAATAACAACCAGTTACTATTGACTATCAATTAGACAGTTTGGGGTTTAGATGCATAGGCATGTGGATTTAAGAATAGGTGGGATACTATTGGAAATTTATTCTTAAAACCATGCTTATGACGTTTATTTTTTAATAAAGGATTTTGAAGTTCATTAGGATGATGTTTATGGGAATGCCTTATATTATTTTATAAACATATTGTATATGTCACTCAATTCTACTTAGTTGGAATTATGGTGAATTGGGTGTTCGACCCGATCACAGAAGAACAAAATTTTAGTTCCAATATAATTGAACAGCTGATAACCCGGATATGGATTTGACATCTCATTGGTAAAGTTAAGTGTACAATCATAGTACTTGTCTGATGGTTTAGGAACTTGTTTTTTTAGTTCAAAGATGATTGTGTTCGTACATAAGGAATTTATTGAATAGGACCACATGTGATATTCAAGTCTAAGCACTGAATAGATTAGACATGTACAATCTCACAAATTTGCGAAGGGTTCTTAGATTCTTAATCTTAAAGGATATAAGCATGGGAATGTTCACATTAATATTTCTTTGATAACTATGGGAGATATTTAATGTATTTGGTCAATAGTCTCTATAAGCTGGGAGTCTTTATAAGAATATTTTTGAGATCATATTCTGGAGGAATCTACATCGAGAAAATATTATGGATTGTGGTACCCCCTTGATAAACTTATAAGGCAGTGGATTTTGAAATCCGATATAGTATAAAATAAGTTATGTTTCGGATTAAGGAATAAATATGACATTGATGAAAATTGATTAGTGGGGAATTGAATTTCACCAACTGAGCATTGTATGATTTATGCGGGGAATCATACCACGTGTTATCCAACTTTAAAAACAAGACCTCACTATTCGAGTAGTTTTGAGACAATTAAATTAGAGTGCAGTTGTAATTAATTTATGGAATTAATTACAATTACATAGAAAATAAAATGAATTGTGACGTGCGATATGATATTTTCATATTTATATTTGGAAGATAATTTAATTATTATCTTTAGGTTCCCTAGTATGCATACGCCATTTACCAAGTAGCAAGCTCAAGATCTCTGAAAACCCTAATTAGCCAAACCAGCTTTATGTACTTATATATATATGGATCTAGGGAAGGGGTTTATGAAGATTGAACATTCAAAAAGGTTGAATATGGAGAGAGAAAAATTTTATTCACATTTGTTGTCAGGGGTGATGAGAGAGTAAGTGATGTTCTCTTTTATCACCATGTATTCATCTCTAGAAGTAGCCAACACATGGCGTGCTTTGGGTGGATCATATGATAGAATATCTAATGCCTGGAGGTGGAATAAAATCAGCAACATCATCTTCTTCATCAAATATTTATCATATATCGACTCACCTATAAGATCCACAAAGGTATCATGATCCGAAACTTATATTTATTATTTTGATCTAGTTATTTATGTTTACATTCCTTAAACACTATAAATGAAAATTTTTGGGAAGATTAATTTTTATATTACCAATCCCCAATAACCAAAATGAGTGGTGGGGAGAAATGAAATAGTGGATCACTTCCATGAAATTTATGGGCCCATAGCTTAGAGGTTCCAGACTCCTTTGTATAGAAAGTCATACCCTGAATATATTGCTCTTATTGAACTCCCTAGAGGGTTTAGTCAAGGGATGGTAGTCAATCAACTATTTAACATGTATCGAGGTTGATAAGTCAATGTGATGATGCATGCACTAATGCATTTTTAAAATTGAGGTTGTTTTAAACATCTTTGACTAATGCAACATTCATTTTGTTTATAAGCTTTTCACCAAAATCTATTAAAAATTGGCAACAAATAAAAGATATTTTCATGCAAAATTCTCCTAAACTATGCTAAAATTTTAAATGGTTAATTTAATCAAACCGAGTCAAAAGCCAAACAAAAAGCCCATCCATCTTATAAATAGGTTGAAAAGGGATAGGTTCAAGTGTAAACTAGTATTCCCATAGTCAAAATTTACTAAGTTAGCCCAAAATGTCTTAAAATTTAGACTTCGAAAGAAGTTTGATGCAATAGAATTTAGGTACTTTATAGATTTAACTGCCATAGTATCAAAATGTGAGGATCTTTTAGAAGAAGAACAAGAGATAAATAATTTATGTTTTAAAACTTATCATAAGGACCCAAACCTAGAGATAGATGTTGTACAAATCATAGGAGTAGTTTGTGTACCACTAATTCAAAAGGAAACCGGTATAGGATTCTATATTCAAAAGGAAAATATGGGTCTGTAAAAAAACTCCTTTGATATAAACAAGGGAGATTATGTTTTTTTATTATCTTTTATGTGAAAAATGTTGAAATTGCATGATGATATACAATTACCTAATGTTAATGAATTAAGAGGAAAAAATATTGTAAATGGCATAATAATTGTCCTTATTCAACTAATGCATCTTTTATTTTCTGGGATAAACTTTAAGACCACACCAGGAGGAAAAAAAAATATCCAGGAAAAATAAGGCAACGCCATATGGATAAATGAAGACCAATTCCCTGAAATCAAGGAAGCTAAAACCATCATGTAATCACCAACTACCAAGAAATGGTGGAAAAGTTGAATCCAAATTCAAACTAATACTTAAAAAATATTTCTTAGTCTGAAGCCTTTTCTACTTATCCAAATCCCAAGATATTAAATCACCCATGCATAAAATGTGGAGAACAATACAGTAAAATGTGTAAAATTAGGGTTTCAAAGGGAAAATAACAACTATAAAAATAAAAGAAGGCTGGCACTGGACATTCAAGAACATTTCAAGGCCACCCAAATAAGTTCCCGATGTAGAATAATATGCTAGAGTTGGTCCATCATAATTTTATGTCCCCGCAGCCAAGACAAGAAGCGTATCGAAATTTCTATCCTAGGAATGAGAAGCTTCACCCTAAAGTTCATGAATTCAATCCAGGTGCTTGGGCTACAAAGAGTGTCCAATACCTACGTCTATTTTATGGAGGAAATATACATCCTCAACAAACTTTTAACACAAGGTTGATAAGCAGTCAAATAATATATTTGGCTAAAGGTATATTAGACTAGTTTGTTATGCAAGATATAAAAGTTGTACAATAAATGAATGATTTTCTTTATTTAATCAAGAAACCAAAAATGTTAAAGCCACCATAGGTTTCTCATGGAATGTTGCTTATTTTTTAAGAAACGAATCCAAAAAGAGGGAAAGTAAGGTTGAGATAACCTGGGCTCAACAAAGGTTCATCTAAAAGAACTTTAGATCATGGCATGAATAATAACAGGTGTTTCGCCCAACATAATCATAGGATCATGATTACTCCTCTTTAAAGCCCAAACCAACATTCTATAGGGGAAAAGAGGTAAAAGGGAAATCTTTATCAGAAATTCTAGATGGAAAAAATATACGAATCAGATAAATCCATGAGTGTGGATGAGGGTAATGCATTTAATGAAATGCAATATATAGAATGTGAAGAGACAATAAAAAAATTGATGGTCGTGGACACCATTGATCCTATAGAATATGCAAACCATTAACAATATGTATATGTTGGAATTTTTCTAAAAAATTCGTAGGGAATATAGCATTAATGTTGCTAAAAGTGTTCGAAGAAGAAGGAGACAAAGAGATACCAGAACTATAAAATAGTGAAGATAATGGTTGCAAGGTAGTTTTCTTAGATTTAGTTGTCTCTCCCTTGATTTTTCTTTCAGCTATAAAGAACCAACTTAAGATATGACCAATCATTTTGAACTATATTCATAAGTCTTGTGTGAATTTAGTCTTGATAAATAAAATTCCAATAGATAATGAAGCGGCTACAAATATCATGTCAAACTCAATGTTGACAAAGATAAACAAAAAGAATGAAAAAACTGCTCAAACTCAAATTGTGATTTCAAGTTTTATTGATGATAATAAATCAAATAAAGTATTTTTTCTAGTAGAGATAAAAGTTGGAACTAAAAAATGTAAAATAAAATTTCTTTATAATTGATGCAAAGCCACATTTTAATGTTTTATTAAGAAGTGATTGAATTCATGCTAACTAGTGTATTCCTTCTTCCATTCATAAGAAATTGTTATTAGTAAAATAAGAAAGAATTGCTAAAGTGGTGGAGGCTGATCCTTTATCTTTCCACGTAAGCACAAACTGTGTAAAAGCTCAACTGTAGTACAAAAATGTTGGCCGAGTCAAAGTAGATGCCCTACTTGTTATTGCTTTAACTAAGGACTTAAATGAGATGGGTTTTGGTATAATGGGACTATATGAAGATGAAAACATAGTTGTTTGATGGATCAAGGCCTTATATAAATGGAAGAAATAAATAAGGCCATGTTATTGGCCTTGCACAATAAGATTGTTAATTGGGCTGATTATGTCTTCGAAGAAGAGAAAGATGAATAAAAGACTGTAAATATTGGTAAATTCTCAAGTTCACCTATTTAATATGAAGAATTGAATGTTGAAAAACAAGATCCATTGGTGGAAGTCAATCTAGCACTGAGCAAAATAAAATAATGTTTATATAAGTGTTAAACTAAGCATTGGGCATATAATTTTTACACATGTATAGTATAATTAATTTCTACGACAATATGTGAATTTGGTGGAGAATAAATTATGTATTTAAAAGGGATTTAAACCTATGAAACAATTACATCGATAGATGAACCTATAAGTTATAACAAATATAAAAGAGTAAATTGAAAGATTGTTAAAGGCTAGATTCATTTGAACTGCCAGGTATGTTGAATGGATATCTACTATAGTTTCTATCATTAAAAAAATGGAAAATTAATAGATTGCATTAAATTTTGAAATCTAAATGTAGGTTTACTTAAGGATGAAGATCCAGTGCCTATAAGTTATTTATTAGTTGATAAATTTTATTACTATACTATTATGTCAATGACGGATGGCCATTCTGGATACAACCAAATATGTATTGTTGATTGATATGTACATAAAACTTCCCTTAAAAGACCAAGGAACCTGGGAACCTTCAAATGGGTAAAAATGCCCTTTGGTTTGATGAATGCAGGGGCTACAAATAAAATAGGAATGAATACCATTTCCCATGTTATGTTTGGTACTTTTTATTATTATATTGGTAATATAATTATAAAATTCAAAACCACATCAGCTCACATAATGCAATTAAAAATATATAAAAGAATGAGGCCTTACCATTTGGGGCTCAATACTTTGAAGTGTGCTTTTAAAGTTTTTGTTCGAAATTTCTAGGTTACTTAATGCATAAAAAGGTATTAGAGTGGATAAAAACAAATCCAAAGGTATAATTGAAAGTGAGTTTCCTAAAATAAAATAAAAATACAAATTTTTTTGTGAAAGTTAGTTACTTCGAAGATTAATTTCTAATTTTATTGGAAAACCAATATCTTTTCTTCTTTTTGAATCTGAAAAATCAGAAAGAATTGGAACGAAATGAGTAACATGAGTGAAAGTTCCAAGAAAGTAAAGGATATTTAGCTAGTCATCTGGTATTGGTACCACCAAGGGACAACAAGCCTTTAACTCTTTATATAGTTACTACAAACTCTTTCATTTAAGTACTTTTAGATCAAGATAATAAATGAAATAAGGAAAAACTATTTATTATCTTAGTAGTTTTCTCAACTATTTTGTATGTAAAGATTCCATAATGGAAAAACTATGTTGAACTTTATACTTTGCCACAATGAAATTAAGATATTGTCCATTGCCTAGAGAAGTCTTTGTTGATCCAAAGATTGATTTGATTAAATATACACTTACTAGAACTTATCTAATGGAAAAAGGGTAAATGGGTTTTGACTCTATTAGATTTTTTCTATAGTATGTTCCTTAAAAGGCTATGACAAGCAATCATTGGTTGACTCTCTATCAGACCATCCTTGTGATGATCAAATTGAAGGAGAGTGTGAAATAGATTATGTATCTTTATCCCCCTAGATTATAGTTTTATTTTTCTAAGACTGAACTCATTCAGGATTATGAGTAATTATAGAATCTCAAAAACATATCAAAACCAAACATGGGTTTATGCTAGAAATCAATTCATGTTCAAATAATCATGTAAAATACGAATCAACTATAATGAAAGGAGAAATATTTTAAAGTTTTGAAGCCTCTATGGTTGAAGTGTATGGATATTCTCAATTACTTATAAAAATAACTGACTGATGAATACAAGGGTATGAATGACGGTATGATCTTATATAGCCAAACAACCTTGGATTTTTTTCCGAAGTTAGTTGAGGCCACTTTGAATTACATGCCAAGATTATTGAATGAATAAGCCGGTAAAATGGCTCAAAAGGCTTCTGAATTTAAACTTAATGAAAGCTTATAAGGAATATGGGAGTTTAATTCTATTGACAATTTCTATTTTTGCTCCAGAATAGTTTACTCCTAATGAAAATCAATAATATCGATGTTCATAACAACTAGAAAAAGCCTATATTTGAATATCTAATAGAGCATAACATTACAGCTGACTAGGTTGTTAAATTGATATACATAAATTATATAATGTATTTAAGTGCAGTATTCAAAAGGGGTGAGAATGGCATGATCTCAAAACATTTTAGTCGAGAACCTGGAATGACAACCATGACCCAATCTATAAAAAAATTTAGAGCACACCAATCATCTATTGAAATGAGATCATTATGAAGGAGGCATGGTTATTTTTGGCCAACTAGATTGAAAGATTGTATTGAGTTTTATAAAGGATGCTAAAAATGTCAACAACGTGCCTATCTAAAACATTTTCTAGTAATTAATTTGTAGTATATTAAGGAAACCTTGGCCATTTTGAGTATGGAAATTTATGTGATTGGAAAAACATACCCTCCATCATTAAAGCTGCATAGTTATATAAATGTGGCAATTGAATATTTCACTAAATGGGTAGAAGTATAACCTATGAAATAAGTTGACCAAAGTGAGATGGTCAACTTTTTATAAGATATTGTTTACAAGTTTGGGATTCCTAAAACTATTTCTACAGATAATACAAGTATTTTTTAAGAGATATGGTATTACATTTTATTTCTAATCTAGGGGTTACTTTGACTAAATATGCATCATATTATGCCCAATCAAATGGAAAAGCATAAGCTGATAAAGGATACCTTATGCAAGATCATTGAAAAGAATCTCGGGGATTAGTATAATTTAGTGCTAAAAGTGTCGTGGTCGTATAAAACCTCAAAGAGATCAAGTACATGAGTGACTCCTTATGATTTGACATATGGACATGATGTTTTACATCCAATTGAGATTACACTAAATTTACTAAAGATTGTGTGTCAAAAGGAATTAATAGTTAAAGCTTGTGACCAATCAATGCACATGGAATTGAAAAACATATATGAATACATGGCCATGCCCTTGAACGATATTTTAGTTCAATATGAAAAATTAGATAAATGCTACAACAAAAGAGTGAAAAATAAACCCTTGAATTAAGGGGATCTGGTATGGAAAATATCTCCCTTACTTAGATATAAAGACCCAACCTTTGGGAGATGGTTCCTCCAAATGGGTAAGGACATATTAAGTTCATAACGTATTTAAAGTTGGATATTATCATCCCAAATGTTTGAATGATAATATTTATATGAGAAAACTAATGAAAGATTACTTGTAACACCCTGCCTTGGATATATGGGTTACCGGTGGTCAACCCAATCCGACCCAGACACTAGGTGTAAAGTGCGATGAGACTACCTAAATAATGTTGCTAGTCCAGTTTTTATTTTATTAATATTTCACTTATTTAACATGCGATTCCAATTTAAATTAAACTATGTGAGAGAACTATGGGAATCGTTCACGAAATCCAGGCATACAGAGCTAATAATGTAAAATAAAAATAATACTTACCTGAGTAACGCTCTCAAAATATGGAACCACAAACAACTTATCGTAACAAAGACGATGGAATCCGCCGAATGCCCAGTGAGAAAATACAATAATGCAATAAACAATCTAACAGCAGAAAAGAGACTCTAATAAGTTTATATATGTGCATATGTAATTACTTTTTACACACACACACACACACACACACACACACATATATATATATATGGATGAAACCATTTTATTTCAAAACGAAACTTATTCCGATTAATCCCCCATAACCTTATAATGGAATCCCTTTTTACTTGACTTGAAATTTATTTCTTGATTTAACACATCTAGTTAAATGCTTTAAACAGATACCCATTTGTCTAGGGAAAAACACCTCTTTTATTCAAATCATCCATTTACTCACACCAAATTTACCTTAGTATTTTCCTTGAAAATTACCTTTTAATACATGTACGCACCCTGTTAGAAAATACTAATTTGCATTGAAACCTTTAATACACACATTATTTTGTTAATTATGGGTTAAGTCCTTAGGATACTTCATTATTGAATTAACCACTTCACTTTACCATTTATTTTATTTCATGGACATTAATCAATTTCTCACTCTACTTGTCTACACTATCTTTCAATAGGAACATTTTTTAATTTCCATTCAAGTTGGGATGTCTTTTCTTATGTTCACAACGTAACCTTAATATGTTCTACTTTTCATTATGTTTTTTTCGAAATCCTCCAAATAACCGCGTACTAACGGGCTCCACACTGCCGACTATGCTACCATATGCTCTAGACAATATTTTTCAGTCTTTCACCTTAGGGATCCGGACCCTTCTTAATTATTTTTCGATCTCATTCGAGTTTATATTAATGTGTTTTAATATTTATTAAATGTCCACAATATTCAACTTTTTACCGACTGAAGCCAAACTCTGAGGCTTTCATTCAACCTTGTGTTACACTTTAAATTAAACATTTCTTGTCCTTTATACACTTGCGTTTATTTTATCCCAAAAATCACTTTTATTTAGGACTATTTATGTAATAGCATTTTCAACATTTTTATTTCATAAAAATGATCCACTTTATATAAAATTACCATTTTACCCATTCATTTCCAAACTTGCATTTTCCTCCATTTTCATAGATGTTATTTTCCCCAAAACATTACTAAGTTACACGTACCAACTTCTAAAATATTTTCATTTATTAACACTCATTTCACACTTTGGAGTTAATACCATTTTCAAGTTGAAAATATTTGTATTTCATTACTTTCTTTACAAAGAAACCCCTTTGACATTTTGGAGACTAGTTTATAAGAAAGCACAGTTTTCCTATATTTTCACATATACTCTTGAAATTTCCATATATCAAATTTTCTACACTTTTTAACACACTTTAACGAATGAAATTTCTAATTTCTTTATTTCAACTTAAAACTCACTAAAATCTCCATTAAACTTGTTTATATATTCATCATCGAAACACTAAAAGTTTATATACATGAGAAGATGGATTTTAAGCCATGAAATCCACAAGAATGAGTTTTACACATGATGGATTCTAGAAATTTTATAACATTCGCATAAACATTCTTTTCAAGACCAAAGACAAATTTATTCCTCCAACACTAGAATAAATGTCTAATTTTATAAAATCTTAACTTTTACAAGGAATCATTTACACATTTGCTCAACAGATATTATTTCCATATTGTATTCCATAAAACGTTTAAATACCAAGATTTCTTTAAATATATCATTTTTTCAAAACTCATGAAATCACTTATAAACCATTTACACAAAACCATAAGAAATGACCTTATTAAATCATGTATTCATTTTACTCTAACTACAAGACAAATGTTATGGGAAAATAGGATTCTTAAGATAAGAGTAGAGTTTTCTCCCTCAAAGAAACTCCAATAATGGTGGGATGGATGTAGAAGAAGATGGAAACCTGCCATCTCCTACGGTGGCCTTAAAGAGGTTGCCTAGCCCACTCAACTTGTCTCCTTGAATTCTACATGAAAACTCCCTTAAAACTCCATACTTACTTCTTATTATTCTCCAAATATCCCCAGTAACATCTCCATAAAAATCCATCTTGCTTGAATGTGTAGTGTATTTGGGTATTATGGGCTTAAATATGAAAGAATATGGTTAATCTTTGGTGGTTTTGAGTGAAGGAGTGGTAGTGCTAGGGTGGTGTGTGGTGGTTGGTAGAGTAAGAGATCTAAGTACTAGAAAGAGAGAGACCAAATCTGATTGGAATGGGTTAAATAAGACAAAATATTCTTTAAATACCCCCATAAACCCTAGTGGTTAAATTCCAAAAATGCCCCTAAACTTAACCCTTTATCAAATACTTCATCAAGCCTTTATTCCACGTTTTGATCTGAGTAGATGAGAGATCGACACGTCATCTAATTCGATAAACCACAACGTAACAACACATTAAAATGTACAAAATTTTCAAAATTCCATCCGATTATTCAAACGACATTGGGCCACGTTCGAACGAAATCCCCTATCATTCCAATGAGAAGATTTAATTAGGTACTAATGAGGCGAAATCATAGGGTTAAAAGGGACGTGAGATGTACCTCGTTCAAAATAGAAACACCCCCATCATTCAAATGATGGTGTACTTCATTCTGATATGGAAGGAGACACTAACTCATCATCATTTTTTTCAAAAGTTTCGGCCAGTTCCTTTGGGATATTTTCATTCTCAATCTCATTTGACTGAGTTTGAAAATTCATCACCTGATTTGCAATAATTTGTTAACCAGTGTTAACTAAAAAGGTTAGTTCCTTTTAAACAGGTCAGTAGGTGGCCAATTTCCCTTGAAACTTGGGATTTTAATTCTGATCAAAGTGCATCCTTTTTTAACTAATTTACATGCAGAAATATGATGTCCAACTAATCCACAAATAGCAAAAATTTGGGTGATTTTCAATTTTGATCGAAATCTAAACCTCATCATTCTAAATAATCACAACAAAAGGTAAATAATGTGATAAATCAATGTCCACAAGCACCCTTGCATACATACCAAATTTTTGCTCCAATGTAGATGTATCAATTCTAATAGGGACACCCACTCCTTTATAAATTTTGAGAAGTAATATAGGATGCCATAATTCATCCGAAAGATCTAAAAAAATGCACCCAAGCATGGGCATTAAATGAAGAAAAATGTGTTGGGGAGAAGTTTGGACACCATATCACAGGATTAAAAAAATCTAATTCCAATTTAATGGGGCCAAACATCCAAGCCGTATGCACATCATCTGTGGATTAAAAAAATGAAATATAATAATCCTTACCTTTAAGAGTGGAGTCTCCATGTCTTATGTGGATTCCAAAGTGATAAAAGAGCAATCTTTAAGTTCTCAACAGTAACTGTTTTGTTCTTTTCCAATATCAAACGGCCCAAAAGTCTAGGCTAACATGTTTGTATTGAATCTTGGTATATAGCCTCTGTTATTTTAATAATGGGTTTGTCATCTTGGTAGTATAGTTTTGGAAGGTTAGCAAAATGATGAGAGATATTTTGAGGTTTTGTAGCATGATGGCATAAGATTTATAAATGTAAGGAAGAATCCCCATGATTAATAACATTAGCATAAGAATTCATAGGGGAAGCCATTGAAACTCAAAAAAGGTATGGTGATATTTATAGAGAAGTCGTAGATTCTTTCTCCTCCCTATCTTTTATCAAAAAACTAAGAAAATGTTTTCTATCAAGTTAAAAAGTTTATAAAACGATGATGAAAAGAAAGAAAGAAATGTTAATCTGCAAAAAATTAGCACAATATCATTATCCAAATTCCCCCCCCCCCCCCCCCCCCCCCCTCTTGGGATAATTTTCAGGAAAATAATTCTCTACCAAATGATGACCAATATCAGGAAAATAGGCACGAAGCCATATTTTTAAGGCCCTAAGGGGGCCACCTTGGTTTTCATTGAAGGGGTTCTCATATAAATCGTAACAAGCGTTATTCAACTAAAGCTTGGGAAATTGAAGATTATCCCAAAATGACACATAGGAATGTAGCACGAAAAAGATGTCTTGACAACCAAAAAAGAAGGTATCAATAAAAATCTTGGTTAGTGATTAGACGAGGAATTTTTTTGGTATTTCTTCTAAAAATTATAAAAGGATAATTGAGATATCTAAAGAAAGGAGGGGGTAAGACCTAGACATAAATGAATAAAAGTATTCATCAGTAAGAAAAAAATCTCCAACAGTAAATGTTAAGAATGATAGGTCTTACAATGCCAAATTTGATTTCAAAACAATTATAGGTAGGGTTACAAAAGGAAATTTCACTCAAAATAACATAAGTATCACAATTGATGAACTTATGGAGAAAACAAACAACATGCAGGTTACCTACTACCACTATTTCTAAACATTCGTTAACACTCTTCCTATTAACCCACTATGGTCAATTGTCATCAAGCATTTTGGTCCAAAATATAAACCTAAAAGAAGAAGGAGATTAAATGGAGCCTTCTAAAATAAAATTTTTCTCACCAAAACTAAGCTAATAAATGGAGTACCTTTGGGAAATATCACTACCAAAATTGGGGCCCACTAATACATGCACCCCTTTAGTAGGGGAATAAACATGTATAGTAATTTTGTTAATAAATGTCGATAATTTTCTAAAAATGTAAACATTTTTGTCTTTAACCACCATTTTCCCAAAATCTTCAAACTTTGAGGTTAGAGAAATAGAATTGGAGGCCATAAGAAATTTGGGAATTTGGAACGAAGAAGAGTTATGAAGATTTTCAATGAAGAAATTATCTTGAGATATTAATGACAGACAAGGGTGGAAATGGTTTTTGAAATATAGTGTCATTATTATCATGGCGATCAAGTTAAAATGGCCATGTGGCTTATCACTTTCCCACCAGTTTTGAGAAATGGATTAATGCTTCGAAAGACAATATGGTCATATTTACTTTTTGATGGATATAATAGGGATAACCTTTAACTCACCATAACAATGTAATTGAAAGGCCAAGACTTTGAAGGAAATTGATCATCAATTTGAGAGTGGAATTAACTATAATAACATTCAAACTCCACAAATTTGTACTCAAAATATTCTACAAAGAGGTTGAGATAATCTACAATAATTTACATTGAAAGGTTAAAAATAATTACGTCATTAGAGTGTAAAAGCCTTCAAACTAGCATGTAAGTCATAAACTTATGATAGTTATCCCATATATACGGTAATGGCCTTATTATTGATCAATTTGTTCCTGGATTTTAGGGAATTTCAAAGTTGAATCTTTTTTATCGAAAAGTTTATAAAGATCTCGTTCTTCCTTTGTCTTCAGATCCATCTTTTTTAAAGTAATCGTCTTGCTTGTTAAGTAAGGATATACATCATTTTCATTAATAGAGACATAGTTGTGGCTAAGATATATATGTTTTAACTTTCCTTTATCATATAGTAAGGTCATATAGGGAGCTTCGAGAAATGTAAAGGTTGTTTTCTGATAAGAAAGATTTGCCACCGATTTCAAATATGTGGGGAGAATGTCCAAAAATATGATTGACTAATATTTCATCATAATATCTTAAAATCTCACTGACCCTTAAAAAATTATTACAAGTAATTTATTGAAGAAGGATGATAAAACTGGGATAAGAAAATGCATACAATAAATTCTCAGTGTGGGCGATATATGCATTTAAAGAAGGATATCTTAATAAAATAAATTCATTTCAAGGACCATCCTTGAAGTATACTTTCAGGTTTGTAAAGGAATCACGTGAGAGTTACATAATAACTACTAATGTTGTATTATCCCCATCAAAGGAAACATTATTCTTTCATATTATAGTTTCGAGGGAACTCAAATCAAAATTATCCCCACTAATTATATTATAGGGATATAGATCATTCTCTAAAAAAGGTGAAAAGGGTCTAACAAATCTATGAATTGGGGGATATTTTTTTATCAATGCTATCATAGTAAGAATCTTGCAATGAAGAAGATCTTGAGCAAAGAAAAATAGTATGAAATTTAACCTATACTCTCTTGGAAGCTTCGAAGGGATAATAAGGATTGGCCATTCGATTCTTCGTAAGTTCATCTCTGAACACTAGAGAAATTGAGGGATAAACTATCTAGGGGTGGTATGAAGCAGGGATGAAAGATCTAAATTAGAAAGATCCAATCGTTGTTGTATTGTTTGGAAGTTGAGGAGGGGCATCCCATGTTTTTTTCTTTCTAGGAGGTTATATTAGGGAGGTTCAACCTCATTATTAGGCTTCAATGTAGGTATGCCCCGCATTTGTTAACTTTAGTCCTATTTTCGATCTTAAGTGCATTTTTTACATTAGGCCTTATATATTAAGAAGGGAAAAAAGTGGCCCATTATTTTGAGGGCCTAATTTTGAGAGGTATAATGATTTTTAAAATAAGCACATGAAATTCTATAATAACGGAATTTGTTTTTCATCAAAGAATGTCAAATGAATAGCTTTGATCTCACACATGGAATGTTCGAGAAGACTTTGAGGACAAGTTATAACATTATATGATGTTGAGGCATAATCAACATCTTTAAAAGAAGAAGGATAAGAAAGAGGATGATCACAAACACACTCATCATCATTGGTGAAATACATGGTGAATATAAATGATGGAAAAGAGAAAATGGAATGTAAGAGAAAGAGGAAAGGTACAAGGAAAATGAAAATCTTAAACACGCGAATCAACTTCATCACCAGAAGATGAAAAGAAGGCGGCCACTTCTATAGCATGATTAAAGGAACTAATTTCAAGAAGCGGGAATCCCAGCCAACCGTCAGTTGTTACAGTCCAAGAGAATTGTCGGGATATTGCATGTGAAGAGAAACAATCCACTAGTTAACTATTTACAAAAATTAATTAATATGAGGGGTATATTTGTACCATATATAAAAGGTCAATCATTAGGTGGCATGTGAAGGGTAAATGTGGAAACCAACATAAATATTGGCCTAAAAAATATACGAATCAAAGTCCGATTCAATGACACATGGAAGTACAAGAGAAAAGACATGTGGTGATGAGCACACATGAGAGTGGATATTAATAAGAGAATGGTTGTACATGATGGGGCTCCCGGTTATTGGGTAATTCAAAATGTAATGAAGAAATTTTCAGTAGTTATGTCATCATGATAGTTACATATACAATAGTTTAAATAAGCAATCTGATACCAAAATTGGAGGAGGACTCTTTAGCGAAAAATTACTTTACTTAGTTGTATTTTATATATTTTATTTTGCTCTTCAAAGTAGTTTGTAAGGCTAGATTTTAACTCTACTTTTGGTTTTTGTCTCAATATATATTTCTGCAATTAATTATTTATTTTAAGTCTTTACATATTGAATCCTTTATTTTTAATTACTTTTCAATTCTTTTACTTTCAATTGCTTTCCAATTTCTTTTCCTTAAACTACATTTTATTTCTTTTTATTTGTAATCTCACATCATAGCTTTTGTAGGGGGTGTCCCCCCAAATGAGTGGTTAACTTGGTCAAGAAGATTAGTTGTTCACAAAGAAGGAGAAGTAAGGATATTCCAAAAACTCACCTCGAAGATTCTTCACAACAAGTGGCTTGAAGAACCCATCTCGTAGAATAAAGTCACCTAGATGACAATAGTTTGTAACAAGAAATAGAATGTTGTATTATGTATTTTATCTTATGAATGTACATGTCGAGTGAGGCTGTTTAGTACCCAAGAGGGACCATGCCTGGCAGGGCATGTAAGAGTTTTGATGCTCTATCAAGAAACCTCCTCTTGGTAACTTCGCAGGGACATGGTTTGGAGGATTGAGAACAAGGCAACGTTGGGAATTATTACCAACCCTCTTGGCACACTTGGGTAAAACTTCATATAGAACAAATGTCACTTGATCCTACTAATTTCTTACTTATTCTAGTGAACCTCCTCAAGGTACCCGATCTCCCTCAATACTTGCCCCCCTCAAGGTTACCTCCTCGAGGTACCTTGGATGACAGCCCACGTGACCGATGTGACCAAATACCTAACAAGAGTCATTGTTTGAACCACTTTCTGACGTCATAACGTATGACATTTAGGGACTAAAAAATGTGGCACTCAAGTGACTTTATCCTTAGGATGGTAGGTCTAGTTCACCAAACCTGACCATTTAGCCATCCTATAGTAAGCCTCGAGCTGAGGGGTCATATCCCTCATTAATGCCCACAATACTTCCATCTAATAGAATGGTTTCCAGCCAAAACTATTAGATCCCATGCATTAAATGCAATATCTTATGCATTTAATGAACCCTATCACTCGGATCGAAGGCAGGCTGACTCGAGCAGCCTCGTCCCCATATAGATAGACCATATGAAAAAATCAGAGGGGAGAGCATTCTGAGCCTAGAACCGCTGCCCAAATTTCCTTATACTCTAAAATCATTAAGAGAGGAATACCCCTCCCCCCCCCCCCCCCCCATACACATTTAATACTCTCATGATTGGGCATTAACTGAGCTTGAAGTTCATGCCTTGCCGTTATTATGCCTATAGTGCTTGTTCTTTCTCCCTCTGACCACATTACCTGCTGGTCCCATTCATTTACTATTCTTGTCATATGTCTTCTGTGTTAAGATTCTCTTTAATGCAAGCCTGGATATTGAATCTCCTTGTCTCTGATTTACCTGTGGCTACTGCCTATATTATATACCTAACGGTGTTAATCCTGATCTTTATAAGGGGTTACGCCTCACTTAATACTAACTGTATTTGAAGAACCCACATCTTACATTTGGCAAATCCTCTGGGGAGGTATTATTTTTTAAAAAAAATTCAGAGGATAACACCATTAGAGTTATTGACTTCGATGCCATACAGTGTGAAGAAGAGGCAAATAACATTGCGCTTCCTGAGGGAGCGAGAACGTCAAGGACGGAGCCTAGAACGCTCGGTGTTGGTATTGTGAAGGCGATGGACACTCAAAGAGGAATAGGTCAGGAACAAATGCAAGGGCTGATGGGTTTATTCGCAGCGTTCATTAAAACTTCGGCAGCCCAAGCAATGTTGGGGGGCCCATGGGAGCGAATTCCCTTACTATGCCTCCAGCGGCCATACTGACTCCCACTGTTATTAGAGGGGTGGAAATGACTACTTTTAATAACGCCTTCCCCATTATTTCACCACCCTCAAGCGATGTGTGTCCTACCACGGTCCCACTCGTGACAACGGGGCCAATGCTGCAGAGTGGGGGAGAAAATTCGGAGGCTCTAGCTGTAACAGTAGGCCAAGGAGCAAGCGTACTAGCCTCAACGACCCTGGTGGTAATAATGTCGTAGCTAGTCAACCCCTCGGCAGCCAGGTTCGAGGATATGAAGAAAGAGCTGCTAAAGTTTATAGCTGTGTCTAAAGGAGATAGTTCCTCAGTGTACGATGACTTTCGTACTCCCTACCCAGAGGCGTATAACAATGAACCCTACCTAGTGGGTTATATTCCTCTAATTTTTGAAAAGTACAGGGGGAAAGGCGTTAATCCCAAGGAGCATGTGAAGAGGTTCATCGAGAGTCTAGGGGCCCAATATAATGAAAAAAAGTTAAGGCTAAGGGATTTTTTAAAATCCCTGACGAAGAAAGCCTACAGGTGGTATTCCCACCTAGCCCCAGGTAGTGTAAGATCTTTGGGAAGAGTTGCATGTTTTGTTCATGCAAAAGTTCTTTTTGGATGAGGATGAGTTCACACTGCGCGAGAAACAAAAAATGGGAGAGCGTGTTGTGGCTTATATTAGGAGGTTCCGTGAACGCTCTCTGGATGTGAGAGAGGAGATGTGAGAAGAAAATCATTTACAAGTCTGTGCAGAGGTCCTGCTGCCGAGTATATATGTCACTTGATTAACAAAACAAGAGAATATACACTTGCAGCGTTTTTAAAAGCAACAAGGAATATTGCCTTAGTGGTAAAACCCATAGTACCCCCTCTCACTTTGCCAAGCTTGTTGATGAGGCCAACAGTCACTGCGGGGAGGGGAATACCCTCAAGGATCACCTATGCGAACGAGGGGGTAAAGAAGGAAGTAATAACGGTCGAGGATTTAGAAGGGGAAGAGACAACAAGAGAAGGTTTAAAGATGAAGAGGATTCCCTCGAGCTACCTTTCATAGGGGAACTAGCCTTGAATCTTTATGATCTCATGGTCTATGATAAAGTATGTAAGACGGTTAATCTCCACACTACGCCACTCACGCGAGAAGACGGAGAGAAGCCTCATTATTGCGCACTATATAATAGGGTAAATCATCCTACCAAAGTGTTCTTATCACTCAGGAGATTCATTGAACGTCATGTAAAGAATGGAGAGATTGAGTTGTCACAAACTAATGTAAACAACAACCCTTTACCACCTCATGGGGATCACATGGCTAGTGCTTTCAATGAGGCGGTCGGACGATTGATGATGGATTAGTAGTTCAAAGGGAGTGACTCCGAAGAATCTCTCGAGGATGACTTCGAATGGACTTTTGAGCTGGCTCAACTCCACTTGGGTGATGAGACTGAAGACGCAGAAGACCAATAGGAAGAAGTATACAATCCCATTGAGAGACTCAGCAGGCAGTTGGGTTCCTGTTCTCTAGAAAAAGTTAATGTAGTGATAGCATACAATGAGGCTGCATATAGATATATGGAAGAAGTTTACGAGATAGAATATAATCGAACAGATCCATGGATCGAGTGCGCCGATATGGCTCGCTTGCCAAAGTTTGGCTGGTTCTTTGATCAGGTTGGTTTTCCTGAAGATTCCCGGCTGGAAGTCACACGAGCCATTTTAGAGATCGTGAAGAAAAACATAGCACCACATTTAAAATCGAAGGGACCAATGGCTAAACTCGTGAGTAGATATCTCTCAAATGTCACATTCTCAGAGGACGATAGGCTGATCAAGTATCTGCACAATAGACCCTTTTATGTTACTGCATCAGTGAATATTGTGTTATCTCACGAGTCTTGTTGAATGGAAGGGCATCCATTAATATAATGCCCGTTGGATCCTTTTATTCCATCGGGTTATAGGATACGAGGATAGTGCCCCATTCATTGTAAATATCTGGTTATGATAATCAATCCTCCACGTCAGTGGGTTATGTCAACGTGTGCATCACAATGGGGAACATCACTTTCCATATTACATTCCACATCATGAATTGCGCGCCGTCATACCAGTTGTTTATAGGTAGGGTATGGATTCACACCACGGGTTAGTACTCTCCACCTATCATTAATGTGCTAAAGAGAATATAAAATGAAAGGAGGTGGTGATCTGAGCTACTAAGAAACCTTTTGCGAAAGAAGAAGCCCATATGGTGGACGCTTCTTTCTATACCGATCTAATCGAAGAAGCAACCACGGTGAAAAGATATACTGGGGGTAAAAGTTCCTTCCACTTGAGAGAGGGTACGGGCACCTACCCGAACACTGGTAACTTATGAAGAAAAGCGTGATCTGGGAGCAGTGATGCCTCCCAGCCTATCAAGGCAGCTTCGCGATCGAATGACCCTGTGAGTTGACCCCATTAAGCACCAAGTTCAGACACAGAGTGTTCTTAGTAGGAAAACGGTGAAGGAGGTGTATGAGAATCATAGGAAGACACATTTCCAAAGATAGGCGGCCCAGTAGTGCAAACGGGTGGTTTTACCTTACGACAAAATTATCTATAGATTATGAAGGTGTAAGCGAGCAACCGAGAGTCTAGATAATGAAGTTGACCCGGTCTATGAATGCTTCTTAATGGAAAACTAGGAGAAATGCTTGGTAGTTGACAACTCTGGGGTACAAGAGTTTATGGAAGAAGTGGAGCAAGAGCCAGAATGTATGAAGGATAGTCCTAGGTCGCAGATCCAAGAGCTGGAAAATGTTGATTTGGATGGAGAGGGGGAATATGCAAACCCCATCTTTATCTCAAAGGACTTAGAGGGAGCTCCTCGAGAGGAGCTGATCAAACTGCTGGCGAAATTCAAGGACGTCTTTGCATGGAAGTATGTAGAGATTCTCGGGGTAGATAAGGAGGTGAGTTTCCATAAACTGAATGTCTTGCCCTCAGCAATCTCGGTGAAGTAGACCACTCGAACATACAAAGAGGAGTTAGATATGAAGATTAAAGAAGAAGTCTAGAGGTTGCTCATGGCTGGGTTCATAGTACCGATTCAACATCTGATATGGCTTTCTAGAATCGTATATGTGGGGAAGAAGGATAAAATCCAAATCAGAATATGTGTGGATTTCAGGCATCTGAATCGGGCATGCTCAAAGGACGAATTCCCACTGCCTTCCATTGACAGATTGATCGATGCAAGAGTAGGTCATGAGATGTACAACTTCATGGATGGTTACGTGGGGTATAATCAGATAAAAATGGACCCGATCGAAGCAGATAAGACTACCTTTCGAACGCCTTTGGATAACTTCATGTACACAGTCATGCCTTTTGGATTGAAGAACGTGGGGCCTACTTACCAGAGGACGATGATTGTTATCTTCCATGAACTTTTTCACAAGACAGTAGAGTTTTATGTTGACGATTTGGTGATTAAGTCGAAGAAAGAAGGATCCCACCTTGACGATTTGAGACGGGTATTCACTCGCTACAGGAAGTACAAGCTAAAGATGAACCCTCTCAAATATGCCTTTGGGGTAACGAGTGGGAAATCCCTGAGGTTCGTGGTAAATAGCCAGGGGGTACAAATGGACTTAGATAAACAACGAGCCATCTTTAATATGTCGAGACCAAAATTTGTGAGGGATTTAAAAAAAATTCTTGGCAAAGTCTCTTACCTGAGGCAATATGTCCCAGGGTTGGCTTAGGTAACGCACCCCTTGATGGAGCTGCTGAGAAAGGGTGTGAAGTTTGCGTGGGAAGAAATGCACCAAGAAGACATAGACAAGCTGAAGGCACTCCTTACTTCTCATCAAACAATGATTCCCCCAAAGGCAGGTACCCCTTTACACTTATATCTTATGTCAACATAACGGTCTATTAGGAATTTATTGGCCCAAGAGAGCGAAGGCATTGAAAAAACTATTTATTACCTGAGTAGGATTATACATGGTCTTGAGGCCAGATATACTAGCATTAATAGAAACTACTTGGCCCTTGTATTTGTAGCACAAAAGCTTAGGCATTACTTGTTATCATTTAAGGTTCATATTATAACTAGGTGTGATCCCATAAAGTTTTTACTTACTAAAATTGTACTGATAAGTAAGGAAGCTAGATGGTTTCTAATCCTTTCAGAGTATGATCTCAAGTGTGTGGTCCCTTGAGCCATCAAAAGTCAGGCATACGTAGATTTATTGGCCATCTTTCTATCAGGGACGTTCAAGACGCCTGTCAAAAAGCTACATCCATCCTAGACAAATGGAGTATGGAGTTCGACGGCTCTTCAACCGAGAAAAAAAGAGGAGCGGGAGTCATTTTTCGAAAGGGAAGTGAAGAAATTTGCCTGTCTTTCAAATTGGAGTTCTAACTCTCAAATAATGAAGCTGAATACGAGGCACTAGTCATAAGGTTACTCGAAGCACTGATAAGGGGCATCCAAGTCCTGATAATTAAAGGGTATTCTAACTTGGTGGTAAAATAGGTGATAAGGGAATTTTCTCTGAAGCACATGAGTCTGGCACCTTACTGCACGATCATCCAGCGAGTTTTGGGATAGTTCGAGGTGGTAAAGATAAATAGGCACCCTCGAATGATGAACAGACATGCAGATGCATATGCCACCATCACACAAAAGATTGCCTTTGATAGAAAGTCAATTATGGTCTGAATCATAAAGAGAACGACCCCTTCGACGGTGTCTGAGATGCTGCCCTAAGAGGACAAAGATGATTGAAGGGGTGAAATCAGAAAGCAGTTGAAGAGAGGGGAAGGGACACTTAACTTGGTCGATTTAGCGTAGTACCTTATTGTTAGGAGTAACTTATACTATAAGAATAAAAGAGGTTGGTTGTCCAGGTGTGTGAACCCGAAGAAGCTAAAAGAAGGTTTATTGAAGCGCACGAAGATAGCTTTGAGACCACCGAGATACCTTTATACAAGAGGATATAACGGGCAGGGAACTACTGGCCTTAGATGAGATGGGAAGTCGGCGCAGTGCAGAGAGAGTGTTCGAAGTGCTGTCTTTTTTATTAAGAAGCAGAATGCAACTTCATTTACCAACCGTAAGACTGAAGACATCCCTACATGGATTTCTTGATAGATAGAGTGATGCCAACTGATAAAGATGACACTATGAAGATAAAAAGGCGAGCATCGAAGTACTTCATATAAGATTGGAAGTTGTGCCGATGAGGCTATCACACAGGCCTCTAAGGTGCATAAGAGGAAAAGAGGCTGAAGAGGTGTTGAAGAAAGCTCACGAACCAGGTCACATCGGAGGATCCAAGCTTTACGATGATCAACTAATGACTTTGGGTTATTACTGGCCTTCGATGGATAAAGTCTCAACTGATTTTGTTCGAAAGTTCAAAACTTATCAGCTACATAGGAATATGATTCACGCTCCTTCAGTGGACATGCACTCTCTATCTACACCATTCTCATTCCATACTTGGGCCTTTGACCTTGTAGGATCCATCAACCCTTCGTCATGAGGAAAGATATGGATCTTAGTAGCCACATAATGTTTCACAAAGTGGGCGGAGGCCATACCGCTCAAGAAAGCCACTGTGGGGGTAGTAAATTAATTTATGAAGAAATACATTATCTACCGTTTTGGCATCCCGAAGATGTTTTTGTCGGATAATGGTACCCCCTTTGTAAACAGTGAGGTGCGTCTGCTCACAGAAAAATACTCCATCATCCATCACAAATCAACAGTAGCATACCTGAAGTGCAATGGACAGGCAAAAGCCACCGACAAAACTTTAGTGAATATTTTGGCAAAAATGTTAGAAGATTTTCCAGGAACATGGGATGACAAGATCCCCTATGTTCTATGGGCTTATAAAACGACGGAAAAAAACCAACAGTGTACACACCATTCTTCTTAGTATTTGGGGCAAAAGCTGTGTTATCGATCGAACTCGAGGTACCTTCTACTCGCTACAACCTACGAAGTGTTATGCTCCCCCACAGCCACCATGTATAACTCGAAGCCTTAGAAGAGAACAGGGATAATGCTGCAAGGCACTTCGAGATATACATGAAGCATCTATCCAGATCTTACGAGCAGTTGGTGAGGCTAAGGAAGTTTAAAGAGGGGAAATTGGTTCTAAAAGAATGCACGAGGCACATCATAGGTTTATCATTACCCAAGTTCGAAGCAATCTAGGAAGGTACCTACATTGTTCGAGTATCTCACGATTCGGGTTATTGCGAGATATCTAAGCTGGAATATAATGTGACTTTCAAATTGAACAACAAGTCGTTGAAGATTTACTATGTTTGAATATATGTTCTGCCAATACCCTTATTCATTACATTGTATTTTTTTTTAGAAAATATGGATGTATGATTTAAAGAAATTGGGCTCGCCTATTAAATATAGTGGGAATCAATGTTCATGTGGCATATGTTAGATCAACACTTTACTTTTACAAGTTGATTGTGTCTCCATCACCATCTATGATGTAATTAGCACTGATGTAGTAAGTTTAGCCAATATTCAATCGAAATAATAGAAAGGAAAGAAAACACCAAAAGTCACCAATGTTTCTTTATTTCATCAAAGAAATAGTTGTGGTTACAGGCAAGCAAAATCCAAAATCCCAAAAAAAAGAGAAATAGAAAATGATAGCAACATCAAACAAAGGACCTAAGGGTTGTCCATGATAAAATGAAGATTCATTGAACCAAGTAGCATGTGATGATGTTGGGGAAGAATTTGCTCAACGTTACTTTGACCTGCAATAAGGCCAGCTAAATCCTTATGGTGAAGCTCCTTGGTCTAATGAATGGCCTTCAATTATTGCTCTTTCTCAATTAACTCGGCCTCCGCACAAGCAATTGCCTCGCGAGCCTCCTACACCCTTTATTCAGATACCAGTAATTCGTATTCTAGAATTACAAGATCCTATGCGATGGGCACTTGCGAACGATTAGAAATTTAGAGGCGATGATAGATGAGGGGAAGATTAACCTTCTTGAAACTACGTAGCAGCTCCACCAGCCAAGTCATAGAAAATCCATCATTTCTCAGCACGTTAACCCTCCGCAATAAAGTTTTAATGGTATCAGGGATAAGGGACAAGAAGGGAGCATTGAGTATTTCTTCCAACACCATCGCGAGCCCAAGCAAATGACACGCCATCATTCCAGGAATTGGTTGAAGGCAGCGGGCGGTAAAGGTTGAAGGAAAATGAACCAGCAGTTTCTCGATTAATAGGTGAGGACCCTCAGTTAAAACAGAAGGGAAATTGACCAATGTCTACCTTGCAACCACTTCGGGGGTGCCTCAGGGGGATGCATGCTAAAAATGGTATCACTAGTAGAGGGATACTGGGTATGCGAAGCATTATCACTCGCTTGAATTTAAGGAACAATCAATGCAGGGGCATTACCAATCCTAGGGGCCTCGTCCAAAGAAGCAACTCCAGCTAAGGTCCTCGTTTGAATTAATTCCTGAGTAATAGGCTAAGCGTCGGGCCTACGAACTGCAGGCTGATCGACCTCCACCTGAAATGCAACAAACAACTTAAGTAAGAAAGAAAAATGAGGAAAGCACGTATAAAATATCTTACTAATAAGGAGATTATGCCTATAAGACTAGGCCCGCCTGACCCTCGATGATGGGAGATTGTGCCTATAATACTAGGCCCACCTGACCCTAGATAATGGGAGATTATGCCTATAAGACTAGGCCTGTCTGACCCTCGATTCTGGGAGATTATGCCTAAAAGACTAGGTCCACCTGACCTTCGGTTATGGGCAGTTATTCCTTTAAGACTAGGCCCGCCTGACCCTAGGTTATGGGAGATTATGCCTATAATACTAGTCCCGCCTGACCCTCAATTATGGGATATTATGCCTATAAGACTAGGCCCGCCCGCTTGACCCTCGGTTATGAGAGATTTTGATTTTAAGGTCCTACATTACTAGGCCCACTCAACCCTCAGTTATGGGAGATTTCTAAAGCCCAAAACTACTTGGCAAAATTAACAAGCTTACTTGCAGGAGATGGGAGAAGAGAAAAGTACCTCTAGAAGGCGCTCGCTGGAAAACTCGCGAGTGTCCATTTGTACAGCGTCTTCCTCCTCAATCGGATGAGGAGCCATCAAAGGATGTTGACCTTGGGGGGCAATCACATCCCCCCTACTTTTGTAACTCGCTCTTTCTCATCCTCCCTTTTACCCACCCCAGTAAGATCGGTGCCTTCCTTGTTCAAGATGGAAGGTTTGAACACAGATACAAGCATTTGGTCATTCAATGGAAGGGGAACTGAGGGAGAAGTCTGAACAAGTACGGGAGACTGCAACATAGAAGTTAAAATTTAGAATAACAAGTTGAAAGAGGAACAACAGCTTAAACAAATAAGGAAAATAAACTCACCACAGGCAATAAAGAAACATGCATAGGGGACTTAGGTATATCCTCAGTAGCTCCCACATCAGGAACATCCCTCTCAAGGCCAGCCTACTCGGGTAAGAAAGAGGGATCAGGAGAATAGTCGCTACTAGAGTCAAATAAAGAATCAGATATAACTGCCCCTAGGGGAAATGGGAGATTATATGTGAAGTAGTAAGGGCATCTCTATCGAAAGGATGATCCTCTCTAAAATTATCATGCGTATCACCTCACACATCAACCTAGATAAATAGACAAAGGCAGGATAAAATCATAATGAAGTTATTAGCACGAAAAGAAAACAAGAAGAGAAATGTTCAGAGCAAGAGGGATTTAGGGGCTTACTTCTTTCTCCAACACATCTTCCAGAACCCCATAATCTTGGGGAGGTGGGGAGCGTTTAGAAGGAGAAACCATTCTCCTCAACCTACACCTCCGAACCAATGAAGTTTTCTCTTTCTCTTCATCTTCTTGATCTTCCTCTTATTTTTCTTCTTCTTCTTCTTCTTCTTCTTCTTCTTCTTCTTCCACTACCTTCTCTCTCTCTCCTCATCCTCCTCATCTTCATAATCATTACCACCAGCATTTATAGCAGCATGTTCCTTGGGCAGTTCCTCCTTGTCGAAATCAGATGGTTCCTCCATCACGAGCTTAAGAAGACTGGTCGCCTTTCTTTTCTTACCACTACCAACAGTGCGAGGAGCATATGAAAAACCCCGAGAATCCATCTGGGTTGACATAAATGCCCTGTCTTCTTTACTAATATTCTCCCAAGTTTAGAGAAGCTGATCAAAAATTGAGCTCACCTCTTGGGAGACTTTAGGATCGGGGGTATGGTCAGTCGGAGGCTGGGGATGGCTTTGAGTTTCTTCAGAGGCACCTTTTGGGTGGCCTTAACTGCTTGCTCGAATGAGGCAACATACGGGGATTCAGTTCTTTTAACTGGCCTCGAGGGACTGGGGCAATGGAGGCAACCTCGATTGGGAGGGAGACTTTCTTCTTTTTCACAACTGCCTGGTACACAAGCGCTACTGGGGACAGTTCGAAGGGAACACTGGTGTTAGCATTACTAAGAGAAAAAACAGATGATGAGGTGGTGCAATTTATTAAACCTAACTCTGTGGGTGCAAATCTCTCAACTTTAGGGTATCACGGTTCCTTAAAGAGGTTGGTTTGAAAATGATCTAACTGATTCTTCCAGAATACATTCATGTACATAGATGACCTCCCCCCTTGAGCCCCTTTGCTCGAGACCACGAGATTGGGTGGGTAATTGGCGTATTGACTAACAACAGCGGAAGTCAGATAATTAGCGCAGGCAAAAGAAAAATTGGTGGGATTTTCTCAAGTGAAATGACTTAATTGAGGGGTACCTTGGTTGTAACAAAATTGTGGGTCTACACGGTGTGGGTTATACACAGAATGAAAATATGACCACTCAGTATAAGAGGGAAAATATGAGGTGATTAATAAAAGGGGGACATTGTTCTCGGGAAAATTCCTGGCAAGGGCTTCATCAATCGGAGAAATAGGGTGCTCTTCCTCAGCAAAGAAATCATTGGTAAAAAATTGACTCGCCCCAACATAGGGGCGAGGTATGAAACTTTCGGCTCGATCAATCAGGGCAACCAAAGGCTTCTTGACACTCTTATTTTCCAACAACAACTTTGGGGGATCTTCACGGGATGTGAACTAGGTTAATTGTCATTGAGGGAGTAATCAAGAAAGTGGGCATAGAGAAAATATGTCAAAAGAACATTATTGGCGTAATTAGAAAGATCAAACATGTCGATGCTTCGATAAGAGTCCCCCGCTACACGGTCAAGCCAGGTGTATAAGGAGCCGAGGACAATGGCAACAAGGGGTATATTCACACCATTGGCCATTCGAACGGCCATGTTGATCATGTCCTTTCGAGGTCAGTCGTGAGGCTTTCCCGAAAGATAGACCTTCAATAGAATCACCCAAATGTAACCCGCCAGCTCGATCTTGGACCCATAGCCTTTCCCCGTCAGGGGCTGTTCAAATACTTCTTTACCCCAGGGGTTCTACCTAGCTGCCTCGCGGGCCCTAATAACGGCTTTCTCCTCAATGAAATAAATGTAACGAATTACTTCAGAATAGGTGCACTTGTCGTTAGTGACCATACAGTCCTTCACCACCGCCTCTAGTTCCCCTCTTAAGGCTTTTTCTTCACTAGAGACAACCTCCTCGAAGAAGTTATCAAACCCAGCTTCCTCCAATCCCAAAATCTCACACACAGCCTCCAAGGTAATGATGAACTCATCCCAAGTGGCCACAAAGGTAAGTGATGTATGGCTCCAATGGAAAACCAACAGTTGCAGAGCAGTATTGTTCTTGGCGAGAGTAAGGTCACCCAGCTAAAGAGAGCAAGATAGGACTGCAAGGTCTAACTAAACGGAATACTTTGAATGAATGTACTCAGTCCAAGGGCTCAATCCCTCGCTGGCACCATAAGAAGCTTCAAACTCTACCTTTGAATAAGGGAAATCACCACGCTCAATTCGAAAGCGGGTAACAGTGGCAGTGGGGATATAAGCAAAGTCTTCAGCATCCTCACCTTCCTCCATTAATAGGTTGGGGTTTCAGTTGGCACCAGGGCACCGGGGAATCGCTCCATCGTTGCCCAGAAGTGATCATTATCACCAAAGTAAGGCGGACGATGATAATGTGCCCATTAAGCTTGGCACACTTGGGTCGCAGGAAAAATGCCCCTAATAGAGAGAGTTATTTTCATAGGTGCCATGGAAGCTTAAGGAAATAAGAACTTAGGGTAATAGGAAAAGAATAAAAGGGTTGAAGAAGGCAAGGGTTTTTTCCTATCACTCTCATAAAATCTCAAACTCAAAAAACGAAAACCCAAAGGTGAGGTTCGAATTGAGGGTACACCCCCTTTTATAGGGGCAACATGAACCCCAAAAGAGGGCAAAAAGTGACGCTTTGGAAAAGCGTAATGATGACTCTCTGGAATAGTTTGGTTGGCATGGCTATCAAGCGCGCATGGCCGTAGAAAATCAAAAGTCGTAATGATGACGCTTTGGGGGATGACGCGGCGATTAGCGGCGGCATTTACACATGCGCGCCCTCGCGCTGCCACATTTGATGTGCAGAAGTGCAAACGACAATTAAATTTAATGCGACATGCTTGGAGTCTTGTCTGCCTTGGGGAACAAAGAGCTTTGGGGGAAATTTAACTAAATCTCTTCATTTTCCCTAAGAGAGGGGAACGAAGAGTTTCGTACAGATATTTCTTCATGCAAATAAACAAATATCTCTACGCAGGGGCAAATATAGGGGGTGTCTCCCCCAATGAGTGGTTAACTTGGTCAAGCAGATCGGTTGTTCACAAAGAAGGAGAAGGAGGGATATTCCACAAACTTTCTTCGAAGATTCTTCACAATAAGTGGCTCGAAGTACCCACTTCGAAGATTCTTCACAATAAGCGACTCGAAGGACCCATCTCTTAGAACAAAGTCACCTACATGGCAATAGTTTGTAACAAGAAATAAAATGTTGTATTATGTATTTTATATTATGAATGTACATGTCGAGTGACATTGTTTGGTACCCATGAGGGACCATGCCTGGCAGGGCATGGGAGAGATTTCATGCTCTATCAAGCAACCTCCTCTTAGGAACTTCGCAGGTACATGGTTTGGAGGACTGAGAATAAGGCAACGTTGGGAATTATTACAAACCCTCTTGGCACACTTGGGCAAAACTTCATCCAGAACAAATGTCACTCGAGCCTACTCATTGCTTACTTATTCGAGTGAACCTCCTCGAGGTACACGATCTCCCTTAATACTTTCACCCTCAAGGTTACCCCCTCGAGGTACCTTGGATACCAGCACGCCTGGCTAATGTGACCAGATACCTAACAAGAGTCACTGTTTGAACCACTTTCTGACATCATAACGTCTGACATTTAGAGACTCAAGAATGTATCACTAAAGTGGCTTTATCCTTAGGATGGAAGGTCTAGTTCACCAAACCTGACTATCTAGCCATCCTAGAGTAAGCCTCAAGTTAACGGGTCATATCCCTCATTAATGCCCACAATACTTCCAGCTAATAGAATGGTTTCCCGCCAAAACTATCAGATCCCACACATTGAATGCAATATCTTGTGCATTTAATGCACCCTGTCAAGTGGATCGAAGGCAAGCTGACTCGAGCAGCCTCACCCCCATATAAATAGACCATATGAACAAATCAGAGGGGAGAGCATTCTGAGCCTAGAATCGCTGCCCAAATTTCCTTACACCCGATAATCATTGCGAGAGCATTAACCCCCCACACACATTTAATACGCTCATGATTGGGCATTAACTGAATTTTAAGTTCCTGTCTTGCCTTTATTGTGCCTAGAATGCTTGTTCTTTCTCCCTCCGACCATGCTACCTGCTGGTCCCATTCATTTATTGCTTGTCATATGTCTTCTCTGTTAGTATGCTCTTTAATGCAAGCATGAATATTGAATCTCTTTGTCTCTGATTTACCTGTGGCTACTACTTATATTGCGTACCTAACGGTGTTAATTCCGATCTTGATAAGGGGTTACGTCTCACTTAATACTAACTGTATTTGAAGAACCCATATCTTACAGCTTTGGTTTAGTCTAATTCTTGAAAAATGTTGAACTTCACAAAAAGGCTTCTAAAATGGAGCATTTGAACAAATCACAATCGTCTAATTAATTTTTAGGCTAAAATACATTTCTTTGGCAAAACCTAAAAATCTGACTTGACACTCTCACAAAATTACATGTTTGACCCAAGAGGTTAAATTCAACCAAAACACGATTACAATTACCTCTATGAATGTTTATCGTATTCTTTATTTCATCATCTTGTGTACAAACTTCAACATTAAATATATCCCAAAATATAAGTCTGTTTGACATGAAATTTACAATTTAGAAAGCTCTTGATGAGATCTATCAAAAGGGATCTATGGAAAATATGTAATTCTAAACTTTGAAATTTTGTAGTGGAGTTTATGAAATTTCTCAAAGTGAAACTATATTTTTTGGAGAAGAATCTCTCGTAGTACGCGCTCATGTTTTATAAAAGCTTTATAATTTAGGAATTTTTTTTATATCCACAAAATGGTATTGAGAATGATGTAAAATAGTGAAGGGAAAACAACAATTAACGGATAAAAAATACGATATTTTTTTTAAATTATCATTAAACTTTGATAATTATGAAAACTAAAAACACATAATAAAACAGTAATATTTTAAAAGTAATATTTGAAAATTAAGCACTACACTATGTGTAGTTTTAACTCCAACACCATATACATTTCATTCTAATTTAAACATCATATATTGTTCATTCCAAACACTAATATTTTTCAACACGAACCATCTACGGTTCTTTTCAAATCAAACACCATCCATATTTCAAACAAAATTATTCGAAACCCACTGTGAAGACCTGAGAACAAGTATTCACTCTTTTTTTGATAAATAAACAAGTATTCACTCTTTGATAATTAACCATCTTAGAACATGTATAATCTAACTTTATTGTTTTTTTTAATCTCTTATCAAGACTTGACAAATATATTTGGTCTCTGACCATGAATTATACAGTTTATCATTTACAAAGACATAAGAGAAATGTTCAATGACTATTTTATGGCTAGGCCACTCCAAATATGATTTATTGGGAATATATCTTCTTATTTCAAGTAAAGATAATTTGCCTAATGGTATATTGTTACTCTTAGAGATGGGAGTGTTTTGACCAATAATTATAAATGTTGAATTAAATGTTTTAATGTTTCAATACTCGAGGTCTATTGAGGGACTCCTCTCTAATTTTCTTGCGAACATTCAAAATTTTAATTTCTGGATGTCCAATTAAGAAATATAAATATTTGGGCGTCTCATTATAGCTGGCTAACAGCAAGAAAAACAAGTTATAATATTGTTAATATTGTCACTATCATTATCTCAAAATTAATTTGCTCCAACAATTAGTGTGCCTATCAATGGGTATATATACATACACATATATATAAATATATCATGTACATACACACACACACATACACACACACACACACACACACATATATATATATGTGTGTGTGTGTGTGTGTGAATATCATGTACATACACCATTGCCTGCCACAAACTGAAAACATGGGTGCTAGGCCATGACATCATTATCCCTCTCATCCGGAGTTCCTGGAGTGGATCACGTATTTTGTAGTAGTAATAGAAAGTACAATGTGTTTGCCTTGTATTAAAGTGGCATAATATCATGTAATAACTAGTAGTAGGTTATCAAACAACAGAGATTCAAATTATGAGTTTGCATCTCTTCTTTTTAGGTTTTGTTTGGTGGGATGCACACTACCAGTTGGACACGTGCATGTACTTAGTCCACACATTCAAATTACAGCATTTTCTAAACATAGTTCAACCTTATTGAGACCATTAAATACTAATGAACAAATTTGAGGGTTGAGGGGGGACCACAGAGTTTGTAATCGAGGAATACAAGTCGTTTTCTGTGTTCTAGGGTTTAGATTGCTCTCAAAACCCACCTAAGCATCCTTAGATTACATAAACAAAAAGTAACCTAACTTGTACCATCAATTGAAAATTGCCTGCCACTATGTTCGCCCATTGATGTTAACCTAATTTATCAGTTCAATATAAGAGTGTGAGTTCAAATGTGAGGGTGACACAGAGGCAATATTAAAAATGGGTTGTGCTAAAGTGATTTATGGAATTTATATCCGGTATCACTGTACAAAATTTTTAAACACAATGTACAATCATTTTAAAATATGTTGATATTCAGTATAAATTACAAAGGTGTCTTTAGAGACACCTATTAAAAACACCCTTCACTTTGGCGGATTTTTTTAACCGACGTCCATGCTTAGAATATGGTAGAATTAGAACACTTCTTTACCGTCTTTATATGCCGCATTTAAAAGAAACAGTGGGGATAAAAGTAAAACTAACCTCAAATTTTAGAGGGCTAGAAAGTAAATAGGCTTAAAAAATGGCATATACCAAATAGTCCCTCGAACATTTTTAAATATACGTTTAGTCCAATCTTTTTTATTTTGCTCCAAAAAGTCATTTACCATGCCGTTGGCACGGATCTTTAAAAATAAGATAATATTAGTTAAATGGGTGTTTGAGGGATTTTTTGGTACAAAATAAAAGATTTAGACTAAATGTATATTAAAAACTATTTTAGGGACTTTTTGGTATTTGATCTTTAGAAATATATAAGATTAGGAGCGCTACCAGAACATCTATATTTAGATGTATACTCATATTTTTAGTATAATAATATACTTTATCAATTGTAAGGGTTTACTTTGAAGTACGTGTGTGTGTGTATAATCATATTTTTACTATGATAAGATAGTTTTTAATCGTAAGGTCTAATTTGTAGTAAATTATGGTATGTGAAAGGCTTACAATTTTTTATGTGGAGTTCAGTATTGTGTCAACAACGACAACAAAAAAAAATCATTATGAGCAACAAGTGTTTAGAAAGAATTAACAAAGCTTAAAATTTTAGTTTACCACACGGAAAGGGATGGGGGGGGAGGGGGGGTGTTAATTTATAGTAACCTTTTTCAGCCAAGAAATTGAAGACCCGTAATCTAGGATTACCTAACTTTTCCTATAAATTTTTTAAGTTGAGAATATCACATATTATACTCAATATTTTAATTGTATTACATATGAACCCCTAATTTTATAATTATTAAAAGCCGAATATTTTTTTCAAAAACTAAGTGGGGGCGACCACCCTCGCTATATAGAGGCTGTATAACAGCGCAAAAGAGCAACGTGTCTGTGTTTGACCGGATCACTCAACAAGTTTTTTTCTCTTTATAGAAATGGTTGATAATAATCACAATAATATCGATTCAAACTACAATTTTGCAGGTGAGGAGGGTGTGGGCTTGATCAAAGAGCAAGATCGATTGCTACCAATAGCTAATGTTGGGAGAATCATGAAACAGATCTTACCACCCAATGCAAAAATCTCAAAAGAAGCAAAAGAAACCATGCAAGAATGTGTATCTGAGTTTATTAGCTTTGTTACTGGTGAAGCATCTGATAGGTGTCACAAAGAGAAGAGAAAGACTGTGAATGGTGATGATATTTGCTGGGCTTTGGGGAGTTTAGGATTTGATAACTACTCTGAGCCATTAAAGAGGTATTTGCATAGATATAGAGAGTTAGAGGGTGAAAAGGCAAATAACCAGAATATTAGGGTTACCAACAGCAATGAAGAAAGAGATGAGGCACCAAAGTGTAGAGGTGAACCAACAAGGAAAATCAATGTTTCTCCAACTCTCCTTCACTTCAACATAGCTGAGAAGAGCAGTAACAACTCATTCTCAAGGAGATTTTAGGGTCTTCAAAAGTTGTAAGTTCTAATTTTGCATATTTTTGTGATAATTTTGTTTGGGTTTGGTGATTTTCAGTTTTGTTTGATTGTGATTAACTTGAGTGACTGTGATTAATCAATGTATTTTCTCAAATTATGAGGGTTTGAAAGGTGACTGTGTAATAAATTAATTAATGGATCAGGTTTGTATATTGATCTGTTTGGAGGATTAAATTTGAGGTTTAGGGTTTCATTTGAGCTCAGTTTGTGATCTTAGTAATATTTGTACTTTGCCCCATTTGAGAAGATTTATTAATGAAGCATTCATATATCTTCACTCCAAATTTGATTTATGCAAAGCTAGATCATAATAAGGGAATTGAATACCTATTAATTTTCCTTGGGTTTAAATTACAGATTCCTTCTTTTTTTGATTAAATTTGCACAAATATCTCTTGAAATATTAAGATGTGTGATGGTTTCTATTCATGATTCAAAGACTCGGATCGGTTTTTGTTCATTGTATAAGAACTCTTGCCAACTTTGGATGAAATACATCATATGTAAGGCATAACTATATTAACATAGATCAATCACTAAAGCACATACGGACATATATCAATCACTAAGCAATACAATCATTAAGTATTGCGTTTTTGTTCATTCAATATTAATAATTTTATGACCATAAGAGTGATATGTGCTATTTGTAGTTGTTATATTTATTTTATATTAGATCTCTAGAACAATATATGGAGCATGAATATCTTGTGTTTGTATAGTACAATCATTAAGTGATTTTTCTTATGCAACACTAGTAGCATGCTCAAAAAGGTGTGACGAAGTATAGATGGAGCAAGTTTTTCTCCATCGAAACACCTCCAATTCCTCTGAACCTTCCTCTCTCCTTTCCATCCCCTAGGACTCCATGCCGCCATCACCTCACTCGCCGTTTGAGGCATGACCCACTGAATCCGGCATAAAGATAAGAAAATTGTCCACTATCCCTCTGTCATCCGGCAATGCGGAAGCAAATGATTAGTCGACTTTTCCGCCTCCTTACATAACCAGCATCTACTAGCCATCATTCTTCCCCTCTTTTGTAGCCCTTCTATCATCAATATAGCCTATCTAGAAGCGATCCATACAAAGAAAAGGACCTTAGGAGGCACCTTGAACTTCCATACTTCCCTCCGGGAAAGAAACACTCCCATGTCCCCTCAACACTGTGTAATAGTTCTTAACTGTGAAGAGTCCATCATTCGTGTGCATCCATCTCAAAACGTCCGTTCCTCCTGTTGGAGTCGATGCCGAGTCAAACCAACCAAAAAATGCCTCCGCCTCCTCTAGTTTCCAATCCCATAGACCCTTCTAAATTTCGAACTCCACACGACACGATCCTTACAACATCCAATTATACGTGCTCATAATGTGTATAGTATTGGGAGAACAATACTATTAGTTCACTGTTCATTTTGTGGATAGGTGGTGATTTTTAATATGGTGCCTTTGAACAATGACATTATTAGTACAGTTCGTACCAACTCATTTGTGTGGTTAATGAGCATATGATTTATAATACCATTGAATGACTAATATGTAATATCATTGAACTATCCTCAGTCAAAATCCACCCCATCATCCCCAAAAAAATGAGAGAGAACTTTCATCAATGTTCAGTTCTTCTTGCTCATAAGTGTAATGTATACTATTGCTAGAACTACATAACTACAAAAGACAGTTCTTGCTAGGGATAGGTGTAGAGATTTTCGTAACACTTGTTGAAACCGTTGCATAGTCACATTGGTAATCTTGCACAATTTCATTTTTACGGTTAATGTACCATATCTGATTGACAATACCATTAAATTCCTGATTTTGAATTAGTTGGCTAGTCTTATTGACTTTGTTCAAAGAGTTTACCACTGCTAAAAACACATGATACAGTTCTTTAGAAAGCGAAGTCACTTTGTCAAAAGATGGATAGAACAAGCCAGACACATATTGTTCAATAATAGGGGTCGTCATAATCTATAGCTAGATAGGTAGATATTTTTTTAAGTTTGAGCATCCGATAAAAAATCAATTTTGACAATGGCTGGAGGGGCTACATGAGGTTATATACTATCAAGGCTTTTATTTTTCATCATGTGACTTTATATCCATCACACTCCCATATTTTTTCAAAAGAAATCAAAACAACATACATTCTTTCCAAAGTTGTCAACAATTTAGGATTGGTTTGAAAAATCTTATTCCCCTATAAATTGTCATTGCTAGTCACTTGTAAAAAAATATCTACGCAAGAGATCTTAACTTGCATTGTTTAGGAGAATCTTTTAGAGATGATTTTTTTTTTTTGGTAAAAGCAGGAGGGTTGTTTTGACATTTACCCATGTAATTGGCATACTCAAAGTTTGATTTCTACATTCAGTATTAAAGCACATACATGACATATAACACGTAATGTTAGCTATGCCCCTATTTTGTTTTTGTCTGAACCACTTATTGTCTTTCTCTAAAAGTATCTTTGAACAATTTATGCTAACATTATGTCCCAAAGTCAAAGAAAAGCGTTAACTAACTTATTCATATATGTACAAAAGAGTAGGAATAAAAGTTTTGAATTTGCATTTAGTGCTCTATATGGCTTTAGAGCACATGTTATAAAGACTCACATACATATATAAATACACAGTTGCACACATATAGAGGTGTGTAGAATCTATATAGTTCACACTTTGGGTACATGTGAATATATATACACATCTAGAGCCTAGAGGTATACCTGTACATATATAGAGGTGTATACATATATCACCATATAAGTCTGAAGATAAAAGATGGATCAAGTGTCTTCCAAAGCCAAAGGCACTAACACGTGGAATATGGTTTCCTTTTGAAACCCTAGATCGCGGAACCACCGTGTAATTGGTTCAAAAATTCTTGGTTTGTGGAAAAATACCCCATCATGGTAACAGTTCATATATTCAAATGGATTTGGATCATCTTCCCACATTTGAGGACAAGGACAACTCAAATGTCTAGATGATTAATTGAATGCCTCGTGAATAGATTCTTAACGCTATAAAACAAGGAAAGCGGGAAATACGTGAGAATATTAAGGCTTTTCAAGGTTTCTCTCATATCAACCTCTTGTTTAATTGCAATTTTTCACATGCACTTCTTTTCTCACATATAAAATATGTGTGTGAGAGAGACCCAGCCAGCAATCGTTTGACTAACTGCTGTTTAGTTTATGTTTGATTTGAGTTTGAGAGAATCAAAAGTATCTGTCATTTTAAGGTTCTAATGTTTAATTGGAGGTTTGTAAGGGAATCTAGTATATCAAACAAAACAGAAAATTCTTTAAATATGGGGATCGTCTATTGTCATGTAGAATGGAGAAAGGGTATAAAATCTATCTATTTCGAAAGTTTCGTAGGCACCAATTTGTGTTTTTTCCAAATTATTACTAACCGACTTCAACCACCTCTATTATTTAAAATGAAAATTGTAATCAGCAATCTTCGTGTCTCTTCATTTTCTTACCGAACAATATGTCTCATATTTTATTGTAATACCCGACAATTGAAAAAATATTAACCTAGAATCAACTATAAATAAATCTTTACAAATGGAATTAAATATTTTTACTCTTATTTACTAAAATTTATGAAAACTCTCGATCATTTTCTTCTTATGATAAAGATAAACTAGGAGCATGTGTGTGCCAACGGCATGGTAATAATCGTATCCCAAGCACGTACGTATGGTGTGCTTCATGCAAGGGTGGACCCATCACATCCCGAATGAGGGCGGACGCACCTACAACATTTTTTCAAATTTCTGCTATGTATATAATAAAATAAAATAAAAAATAAAAAATTAGAACCATGCGTAAGTTTTTAAAACTTTGGGGGTAAGGGCGAATATGTAAATACCTATGTTTTTAAAACCTAAACAAAAACCTAACTTAAACAGTCGACTGACCCCACCTCTCCTCTCTCTCGCCCTCTCATCTCCCTCCCTTCCTCTCCCTATCCTCTCCTCTTTAAGCAGCAGTAGCGACGCCGACACAGCCTCCCCTTGTACTCTCTCGGTTCGGTGGCACCGCTGGCCCATCACTCCATCCTCCTCTCTCGGCAGCAAGCAACCATAAACAACTACACCTGGTAAAAAAAAACTCAGTGTGTTTTAATTTGCTATTTCATTTGTTATTTCAGAATGTTTTAAATTTGTTTTCAGTGTGTTACTTAAATATCTGTTAGTTAATTTGTTGTTGTTTGTTGCTGAAATTTTAATTTGTTGTTGTTGCTAAAAAAATACTTCTTGATGAAATTTTAATTTGTTGTTGCTGCTAAAAAAATATTTATTGCTGAAATTTTAATTTGTTACTCAAATTTGTATGAAATTTTTTGTTGCTAAAATTTTAATTTTTCCCCAAATTTTGTTATTGTTGCTGAAATTTGTATGAAACTTCAATTGTAATTAGTAGGTGAAAATCTAAATTGAAATATTATTTCAGATTTAGGCATTGGTATTTTTTTAGTTTATTTTCTTATTTTATGCATATTGCTGAATGTTTTTTCGCTGAAATTATTTTATTTGCTGAAAATTTTGTTCTTCAAATTTTATATTATTGAATTTACTTGTTGAGATTTTGTTGTTCAAATTTTATATTTCTAAATTATTTTATTTCCTGGATTTTTTCTTGATTTTTTAAGCAAAAAAAGATGCGTAAAACTCAAAATAACTCTAAAAATATTTGCCTAAGGGGCTCCCGCCCTCGAACCCCTGTCATCACTTGAGACTTCCACACCCATGGACCAAAAGTTTTGGGTCCGCCACTAGCTTCATGCTCAATGTGGTGGGCCTACGGCACATCATGTACGTACCCAAAAGAATCAATGTTTGTTTGCTTTCGTCTGGCTAGTCGTTGTTGGTTATGTAAGGAGGATGAAAAGAGGATTGGTCATCTTCTCCTCCACTATAAGGTGACTAGAGGTTTGTGGGACATCTTCCTTGCACTTTTTAGGACTGTGACACCCCGCCTAATTAATTATCGGGTGATCAGTCATTAATTAATTAATTAATTTCAGAATATCAAGTTGGTTCAGATAATGCATCACTGTCGAAAAACTCAAATTTTAATTTAATAAAACTAACCACCTAATATTTAAAAAGGTTGGTGTCAAAATTTTATGTTGTTATTAACCATCGACATCAAAGTGAATAAATAAAGCCGTCATCATACATCACAATAGCATAAAGAAATCTAACTGAATATAAATAAGGAACTGGAGCAGACACATCCAGTCACATCCCATACAATAATCCAATGACATGAAATTAAAGTCTAATGATTAAATAAAACAACTCTAAATCTCTGAATGTAAATAGGATGGACGACATGTCCAACTAAAATAAAAGACTGATAGATAAGAAGCAATAGACTCAGAAACGTCTACTAGCAATATCCTGTAGCTTCCACAGCAGCTACAGCTCGGCAAATGAATGGAAACTTCTAAGTCTGGTGTCCCTATGACTGAGCACCTAAGACAATAAAACAAGAGGAGAGATTTACAGAAAAATGGGTCAGAGCCGGAGTAGAAAACAGTTTAAATATAGCAAGTGCTTGAATTAATTTAATTAACACATATATTATCCATGTTAACTTAGCGTACTCACTTGAGATGCTCACCTCTCATCTAATGTGCACACCTAGCGAGTCCAACTACCCATACTAGTCTCGTCACTCTACTTGACTTTTGTAGGATAATCGCTATGTCTGATACAATAACTAATAATTCGCAACCAATATATTATTATTATTTAGGAATAGGTTTAAGGATGTTATAACTCATTCTTATAGCATTCTATTCCCAACTGGTGACCCAATAAGTATATACTTTAACAACGTATCCAACAAGAAACAAAGAATGAAACTTAGTATACATATATAAAATCTCACTATGTATACATACGAACATATCTATGCAGCACCCATGGTTAAGAAACCCCTAGTGCTAGGCATACTCGGCTATCTAGTCCCATTGAAACTCTCACGCATAAAGGACAACAGGTTCGATCTCTCAAGAACTAATGAAACATATACACATATTGGAAGTGAACATAGTCCCAAGTCAATGGTCTACGCACATACCTACGCACCCATACGACCGTCATCACTATCATTCTCACAGATAGACTGTACCTAGGTTCCATTCCCTAGTGGTACGACTCAAAATTCCCCGAAGGCAAACAAGATATGGTCGTCCAAAACGTGTTAACCCTCGTTCGATAGCCAGTAGCTAGGTATGTCATACACAGGATATTCCAAGTAATAAGCATGCACACAACTTATATACATTAATAGGTAATCACATAACCCAAATACTATAATCCGTAAGTACTATTAACACCATTACTCTCCTCGATACCCGTATATATATATAACCTCTCTAGGACTTACATCCCCTCCTAGGTTTCCACACAAATTCAATACCCCAAGTACCATTACCCCTTAATTCCTTAACACTATGGAAATTTAAGCCACTCATTACTCACGAAGGTTAATGCACTCATATAGATAACCCTAGGAAGATTTACAACCCAAAGAAACCCTAAAAACCCATTCTGGAATTTCGTTAGAAGTTCTAGGATTCTCATTCACACGAGGTCGTTCGAACGAAGTTCCCACTTCGAACGAACTCATCAACTCATTAGAAAGGTCGTTGGAAATCTCGTTAGAAGTCTCGTTCGAACGAGGTCGTTCGAACGACCTGGTCAGGTCTTCTAAAGAAAATTTCGGACAGACCCAGTTCTTCCCCAACTTCGATTTTTCTGAATTTTTAATCCTTAAAAACATATGAATACTCAACCCAATCCAATTCAAATGTTCCTACACTAATCCCAATCACCTTAAGACACTTTTTAACACGAACTAAAGGTCAAATCCTTATAAAATCAATCGGAACTAAGAAATCTCTTAAACTTTCAATAATTCTCTTAAATATGAACCCAAAATTTAAATTGCCTAAAACTCTTATTATAATTCATGAATAAGACATAAAACTTCCAGATCTTATTAGTCTAATCAAGGGCAAGACCTCTATATGCATACCCATCTCCAATTCATAAGTTTTCTTCATCATTTAGTCTAATTAAACCTAAGTTTTCATTGTTCCAAATTTATATCATTAAACATAAATTAACAAGAACAATATATGCTAAAAAGGAGAGAAAGATAAACACTTGCCTCGAAATGAACTTCTGATTCTCGGACTAAAATTGGTATGGGGACGATCCTCTTGACCCGATCTACGCGCCAGTGTAATTTTTGGAGTGTAAGCTTGAGTTCTTGGCTTAGGGCTCCAATAGAGTCTTCTTCTTCCTTGGGTCTCTCTCTCTTCTCTCTCTTTCTCACGTAAGTTGAAACGGACAGACCACCAACCCCCAATGCTTTTAATTATACTCAATCTTCGTCCATTTAATTACCCAAAAATCTGAAAAGATCAAAACACCCCCCCGAGGTGTCGTTTTGGGCTAAAATATCCCGGACTCCAAAATAAAATACCCTAGTAGTGTTTTCTGACTATTTCGACCCTTCTGAACACTCTAGTGCACTCAAAATAGTCATCCGAGTTATATAAAAATAATTTACCTTTTTAACCCCCAAATACATACTAGTGACGCAACCCAAATATTTATAACATAACTGTCGTGTAACTCACTCCCGGACATAATATTATTTTAATAACTACTAACTCTCATCACGCTAGTAATTATTATCATAAAGTCGGATTAATTATAATTTAAATTTTCTCCCTTTAATTTAATTAATCCCCATTTTTCATAATTACATAAAAATAAATATGCGTAAAAATACGGAGTATTACAAGGACCTCTTGGGTTATACCAAGGTCTGTAAGGGATCTCTTAGAGGGGTGGAGACCCCTGTGGGGGTGGAAGGGTGCCAGGAGTGTGTGGAGAATGGTCCCCCACTGTATTTTTTGGACGATATGGAAGGAAAGGAATGCGAGTAGCTTTGATGGCATCGAGACTATGCCTTCGCGACTTTGTTATCTATTTTTTAGCACTCAACTTAGTTAGTATAAAGAGAGTATAATCGTGACGACTCAGAATTTTCTTGAGTCTATCGAGGAGCTCCACTCTATATTGTATTATGGGTTTCCATTTGTAGGGGTTTGTTTATTTTTGTTCCTTTAAGTAACTTTTGTTGCTTTGTATACTTCATGTATACGGGCTCGCTACCTTAGCGATGGTTGTTTTAATAATATCATTTATTTATCAAAACAAAGGATCAATCTCCGTGTCACATTTGTGTCATTTTATAATTTTTTTACTTTAAGGTGTATTTGCATTTTTTTATTTTATAGTACTTATCATGTAATAAAATTATCATAAATTAGCAGAAGAAAGAAGGGGTTAAGTTATTTGAATTCGTAATGCACTAAATGTGTAATATTTGATTTATCAATATACTAGTGTAAGCAATATTGATGGATCCAAAATCTGAAGTACATTTAATTAAACTTATATAAATGCATTTTTAATATAAAAGTAAGAATTTTTAGTGGTAAAATTTTAATTTTTGAAACTTACGTTTCATGATTGTGGGACGTTCATACATCATGCCTATAACATGCCCTCATGGTGAGTTGTGGTGTAAGGGTGACAATTTTGGAAACGACACATTAATCTAAAATTGATTAAATAAATTGTACCCGTGTAAGTCGTGTAGTGTCAAAATTACAACTCAGGTAAGTCGTGTTTTTATTCGTGTTGTTTTCATGTTTAATGCGGTTTAATTATGCCTAAAAGTTGTGTTGTGTTGTCTTTTATATGGGTTGTGTTCATGTAAGGGTGATTACAATACGATTTTTTCTTGTATCATACAGTTTGGTCCAAAAAATATGGTTTTGGTTTACTACTTTTTATTACCGCGAATCAAAATTACCGAAAACATTTATTTAGTTTATGGTTGCTTTTGGTTACACAAATAAAAAACCAATTTATCGAAAATACTGCACCAAAATTAAATAACAAAACTACCATCCAAAATACTGATTTAATATGCCAAAAATACAAACTTTATATTAAATTGTTTAAATTTATATCACTAGTTAGGCTCATTTATCACAAAAGTTAATATCTAAAGTGCATGGTATTTGCATTTTTAGAAAGTAAATAGGTTTTTTAAGTTAAGAACACATGCTTATTCATTTATTTTGTATTCTATACGAATTCTTTTTAGTTCTTATGTGAAGATTTTAGGTTTATAACTAGGTTATTAGATATTTTAATTGTATGGTGTATAACATATATTTAGTTTATGTGTTAATTTATATATATTGCATTTAAAAATTGAAAATACCAAAAAATAATCAATACAGAATTAGAAAAAATGAGGAAAAACTAATAAAACCAAAACTAAAAAAAAATATTACCGAAAGCAAAATTTAACAAAAATATCTGATAGCTTGGTATTGGTAATATTGTTAGACAAAACGAATATCGAAACTACTGAAATCGAACATACTGCAAAAAAATGGTATGATATTGGTATAAGTCAAATATCGACCAAACTAACCGATAACCACCCATATGTTCATGTAAGTAAAAAAAATATGAAGTCGCATCGTGTCGTGCTCATATTATAATGGGCCCTAGTGTGTTGTGTGACATCAGACCAAAACACGCTTTAACACCCCTACTCTAGTGCCTACATCACTTACTATTATGTATGGTACATTTCAGAGGTTTAATTAGGCTTAATTGAGACTTAACTTATATGAAGTAAGAATTCATATTAGCCATTTTTCAAGTTTAATTTGAAACCTTGTATGATTTATACAACTTCCCTTATATATTATAAATATTAGTTGGTGATATTTTTTACCAAGTTATTCGTGCTTATGGTTCATTGTGTTTATAGCACATTTATGTGTTATGTAGTGTTTTAAATATAAATCGTCTACTTTGATCCGAAGGGGAGATATATGTCAACATTGATACCATGTACTTTGTACCTACTGGAAAATCAAAATCTCAAACTTGAGAATAAGAAGTTAAAAAAGATATTAAAATTTTACACAAGATAAAAACTCTAAAATATAAACACTTAGAAATTGAAAACTCTAAACTAAAAGAGGAGATAAAAAAAATTTATAACATTTTTGTAGAAAATATTAGTTGATCAGTCCCAACCTAAATTTAATTTTTGAATAAAAAAAAAGATTCCAACAAATGAGGTCTATGGTTTTAAATAGGGGTTTCAAATTGATGTGACTCAGAATGTGTCTCAGAAGTGCGCGCTCTCTAGGCTCAAGTGCAAGCATGTCGCTCAAGTAATAATGCAATAAGTCGGGTATCGATCCTCAGGGAAATAGAACGACGGTGTCGTAACGACGTTGGATGGATGAAGTAACCCTAACTCTAACTCTCAAGAAAAGGAAAAAGTGATTTATTTTTAGATTCGACTACAACTAAATGCAATTTTGAAAATAATTATTTAATGCACCAAAGTATGAATGGAATGTAGCTACTCTAAATTACCTAAAATACTGATGATGTATGATTTAAAACTTGAACTATATGGTGAAGAAAACAGGACGGGAATACAATCCCTTAACCCTACAGTATTGATGGTATTAAACTAATCGTAAATTTAATTGATTAATTAGACCCAAAATTTAGTACTCCCAAGCATTACGTATATGAGGTTCAAGCCCGCACCATACTTAATCAGAGGACGAGTAAATCGGTATTGTGATAGTTACACTCGAATTGCATTCTGAAGCATCCCGGTTATCCTGAAGTAAACGAGATCCAAAGATCTACAATTATCGCGTTTCTACGAAACACAATCGTAATCAAATCATTAAATTTAGAGGATTAATTTTATACACATGCAACTATCACATCAGGTTGAGTTCATTCATCCCGACCTTAGAAATCTAGCCTGATATATGAAAACTGGTAAATGACACGTTTGGAATGAAAGAAAATATTTTTTAATACTGAATGAAGATGAAGAGAATAACCAATACTTACTAACAACAGAACTACTGAAATAATAAATGAAGGAATTGGAAGAAATTTTACTTGAACGGCAATTGGATTCAAAACTAGGGTTTATATGTTATTCTTCTCTAAAACTAATTAGAGAGCTTCCCTAATAAATCAGAAGGCCTTTTTTTTACGTTTGGGAGGATTTACAAGTTATACTCTATGAAATACAAGAGTTTGAACCAAGTAGAACTTTAATCTTTACAAGTGGATAAGTCCGAAAAATCGAGAACGGAACCGATCCTGTTAAGGGGTTCGATTCGGTTCTATCTTTGGCAGCTTTCAGAGAGAATTCTTCGAGCATGGGATCGGTTCGTTATTTCTCTGCTTCGGTTCGGTTCCATCTTGTCAGTTGTTGCAGAAACCTTTCCTTCTTATTCTTCTTTGGAGATTTTGGTACGGAACTCGAATCACATCACTAAACACATGTGAAATAGATAAAACATACACGAAACTCGGCGTACTCATTAGAAACTTGCCAATATCAAAGATATGAAATAAATCCACTTGAATTACACTTCGCGACGCGATAAAAGCTTCTAAATTAAAGGGATAAATGGGAAGAATTTATGCCTAATCAAACCCCCCTAACTTAAAACTTTGATCGTCCCGAGAAATGTAAAAGAATCAAAACATGGTCTAACTCGAAAATGGGATAGAATACCTCTTTCGCGGGCAAGCGATTTTATTTAGCGTATGAAACAAGCCTTTAAACCCCTAGGTTACCCTAGTAGGACGAGTGTTGTCTAGTGAGGGTTTGCAGAGAATATACCCACAAAATTCGACTCAAAGAAACCTCAAAATACGCAAAAATTGTATAATTCAAACTTTTCCTGAAACTAGTCATCATCAAATCATGTCCAAGAGTCTCAAATCATAGTGCGCGTGTGTGAAACCAAAAATTTAACCGCTAATTTCCACTTATTGACCTTTATGTTACTTCTCCAAAAATTCATTTTGATTTCAAAATCTCACGGAATGCTCTCTCAAACGAATCACTCGGAAAATGGCTATTCTGTCGGTATGCGTGATAAAAAAAAAAGTAAATATAATGGACGCAAATCACACACACAAATTGAAAGACGGAAATTTATAGCAACCGGATCTCATCATTGGATTACAGATATAAGAAAACGGGAACATTGCCTCTAATTAGTATCTTTGATCTCTTTTATTATCTTTTTGTGATTTAACTCTCTATGCGGTAACCAATTTCGCAATTTGGACTCGGTTAGAAATTTTTCGGGCTAACGGTGTATTGAGAAATATGAGAGTGGTACGAGAAAAATTGGAACGTTTTCTTATGATGTCCGTTAGTGTGTTTCCGAGCTTTTTCTCTTTTTTTCTCTTTTTTTCTCTTTTTTCTCTTTTTTCTAATTTTCACGCTTTTCTTTTCTTGCTATTTTTGTTGAGCATAGCTATTTTTTTCTTGCCCCTTTTTCTGCACTTTCTCGATTTCTGGGATTGTCCCTTTTTCCCAATTCCAGACCAGTTGGGGTTTTTCGGGTTGTCAAACAAAAGGAAAAATTTATTGGCTCAATTTGGGTTACAAAAGGAGTAATTTTTTCGCTACTTTTTATGGCCGATATTTTTGGGTGACAAACGAGGGCCCACTTCATTGTCCAAAACACTAATTGCGTTACCATATGCGTTTCGAGATGAATTAAGTTTAGAGATCTATTTGACACATTTTTCAAGGCAATATCACACACATGTTACATAACCGATCAAAGTGAAAGGATTGAGATCCTCGAAGACTTTATTTGGCACTGATAAGAACTTTTAAGTTATCAATTAACTCGGATTGATTTACAAATTTCACAAAAATGAAAGCCTCGAATCTCAGCGGGGTTGTTAATCTCCACATTTATTCGTTAAGTCGTCATTTTTCGCTCAATTTCCATTTTTTGTCAATTTCGGCTTTGTGTATTTTGAATTTTACAACCGACTCTTAATGATATTTTTGAAAGATTTGAATTCCAATTTTTATTTATTTTGAACAAAAAATATTTTTGAATTTTTCAAGATTTTATGATTTTTTTTTTAATTTCTGGGCATTTTTGAAAATTTGTGAAGTTTTAGAAATACGCACTTGTGACCCCCCCTAACTTAAACTTTTGCATTGTCCTCAAGCAAAAAGGATTAAATTCTAACTCAAAGAGAATTAAAAGTGCGAGAAAATAAAACAAACATATTAAACAGAAATGCAGCATTTTTATAGATAAAAGAAAAAACTATGTTAGAATGGGTAAGGAAGAACACACAACCAATACATTGTAAACAACAACCACTTCAAACACACACAAACATCAAACACAGACAGGGGCTTCATTATGGCGGCGGATTTGAGGGCCCGGGTGTGCTGGGATCGTAGGGATCATAGAAGAAAGTGGGGGGCGGCCCACCAAAATTGAGCCCGTAAAGGTGGGCTTGGAGCTGATGCATCATGCTCGTGTCCCTCCAGTAGGCGTCTTGATCCCGTTGATATTGGGTGATGAACCCATCAAAATTGGATTCCACCGTTGTAAGTCGTCTATCAAAATCGGCACCCGGGGGCTCAAAATCCGAGTCATCGTCCTCATTGTACTCCTCCTCTTCATCCCCTCCCATCTCGACGTCCTCGGCCAAGGGATCGTCAACAGGAATCTCCTCCTCAACCTCTAAATTGATCGCCTCCCAGGCTACTCAAATGCCAGCCCTTTGATGGGTACTCTGAGTGCGGGATACCTTCTCAATGGGATCCGGAGGCGTGGGAAAGCGTTAGGTGGCTAGATACCCGCGTCGGCAAGGAGGGAGGTGATGAGGCGGGCATAAGGTAGGGGTACAATACCTTTTTGCTCCCAGGACCCGTAAAGGATATGAGCGTAAAGCATGCAGGCCAGATTTAAGGTGAAATTGGGGTCGAAAAGGTGGTACACTAGCGTAGCTTGGCGAGGGCGCATCTCTGAGTCCCTGGTGGTTTGATGAAAGTTGGCGCACACTATGTGGAAAGTGATGCATGCCTTATCATTTAGGAAGCCCACGGGGAAGGTACCCGATTCCCAAATATCGTTGGGGGCGATCCTATCAATGCATTGTTGTTTGGGAATGGTGGGGGTGTTGGTTGTGTAGTCGTTAAGTTTCGGGTGGGGGATGCCCTTATCCGTAAGTTTGTGGGTGAGGATGGCTAAGGAGAATGGGATGGTGCGGCCTTCAACAAAGGATTGGCATTCAAACTCGCCCGTGCGGATGAGAGAGCCATAGAAGGACCGTACTTCATCCGCCCAAATGACATGGTGAGGCTCTTGAAGGTATTGAGTCCACCCCTGCCGGCTGAAAAGGGTGGTGACGGGGCGGGGTAGCTCGTCCCAGTTGACAACCCGCTCAATGTGAAATTGGCTGGAGAAACTGAAGAATCATTCACACCATACTCACTCCATATGGGAGCAGTATTGCCCATTACCGTTGGGTAGAACTTCAGTTGACATGTATTTGGCGGGAAGAGCTTGATTGACCATTGGGAAATCTGGGAAGTAGGAGAGGGAAAGATTTGGAGGTGTGAGTGGAAGAGTAAGGAAGATGTGGTATTTATAGGTGGTGGGGAGGGGTTTGGGTGAGGGTTTTTGGAAGGAACAGGGAGTGGTGTTTTGGGTGGAAAAGGGGAAGAATGGAGGGAAGGGAGAGGATAGGGGGAGGAATAGGTTCCTCGGGAAGAACCAAAATCGCAGGACCCGAACCGATCCGGCTCGAGGGCGATTCAGTTTGGTTCTGGGGATTTTTATTTTGCTATTTTTCCAAACCGAACCGATCTGGGTTAGGGTTTCAGTTCGGTTCCATCTATAGCAGAACCCTCTTCTCTTAGACTGCTGCACTAGACTCTCAACCCCTCGACTTTCTGATACTTTCTCACTTATTCCCCCACTTGGATTTCTTATCGCCCTCGCGAAGTGTGTGTTGGATTGCGTGATCTTAACCCTAACCTCACGTAACCTACATACGGACTCAACCTAATCTACCGAAACACAACTACTATACATAAAGGCGTTGGGGGTGCAACGACCTCTCTGTCGAGCTCATTCGACCACATAAACAGGGTTCGATACCCAAACGGTGTCGACTTCTTCCATACACGCCTTTAGATATGGCTTTAGGCATTGTCTATTTAATTTGAATGTATTTCCTCCTTTCAGATAGTCTAACTCCACAACACCATGAGGGAATACATTCTTCACAATGAATGGGCCAGACCATCATGACCGTAACTTACCCGAAAATAGATGAAGCCGAGAGTTATAAAGAAGCACTTTTTGTCCGGGAAGAAACTCTTTGCATTGAATAATGTTATCGTGAGCGAGTTTCATCCGTTCTTTGGAAATTTTTACGTTCTCATACGCATAATTGCGTATCTCTCCTAACTCATTTAATTGAAGCTTGTGAGCTTCACCGGCTTGATCCTTGTCATAGTTCAACTTCTTAATTGCCCAATACGCCTTGTGCTCTAATTCAACGGGAAGATGGCAAGGTTTTCCATACACAAAGCGGAATGAGGACATGCTAAGTGGATTTTTGTATGCGATATAATAGGCCCATAGCGAATCGTTCAATCGAAGTGGCCAATCTTTCCAGGTGGGATTGATGGTCTTCTCAAGAATGTTCTTGATTTACCGATTTGCTAATTTGGCCTGCCCATTTGTTTGTGGGTGATAGGTCGTTCCAACCTTATGAACGAGGCCATACTTTCTCGTGAACTTCGCGAATGGCCTGTTGTAAAAGTGCTTACCATTATCACTAATTATCTCTTTTGGAGCACCGAAGCGGGAAAGTATGTGTTCCTGTAGGAACCTAATCACCACTTTGCTGTCATTTGTCTTGGTAGCTATAGATTCCACCCATTTAGAAACGTAATCTACCGCGATAAGGATGTATAGGAAACCAAAAGATGGGGGAAAAGGGCCCATAAAGTCAATATCCCAGCAGTTAAAGATCTCAATAATGAGTATCGGGGTTAATGGCATCATGTCTCGTCGGGTAATCGCTCCCATCCTTTCACACCTATCGCAAGATTTGTAATAGTTATTCACATCCCAGAAAATTGTGGGCCAATAGAGGCCGCATTAAAGAATCTTAGCGGCCGTCTTTTTCGTGGAAAAGTGACCTCCACAAGCTTTCGAATGACATAATTGGATGACTTTTGGGATCTCGTCATCCGGTACATATCGTCGTATGATTTGGGTGGCGTAATATTTAAAGAGGAAAGGATCGTCATAGAAAAACATGCGCGACCAAGTGATGAACCTCTTCTTATCTTGTGGTATCCAATCGGGAGGGACGACTCCCGTGACTAGATAGTTTACTATATTCGCAAACCAGGGCAAAGAAAAGAGTTACTCATCCAAAAAATATTCGTCTATGGGTATTGGATCACTAGGTACGTCGAACAAAAGTCGTGATAAGTGGTCCGAAACGACGTTTTCTACTCCTTTTTTATCTTTAATGGAGAGATTAAACTCTTGTAGGAGTGGGATCCACCTTATGAGGCACGGCTTTGCGTCTTTCTTCGCAAGTAAGTATTTTAATGCCGCGTGGTCGGTGAAGCAAGTGATGGGAGAACCTATAAGGTAGGACCGAAATTTGTCAAGAGCAAATACTACCTCTAGCAACTCCTTCTCTGTAGTGGAGTAATTAAGTTGTGGGCCGGTAAGAGTCCTGCTAGAGTAGTAGATGACATGAGCCTATTTATCTTTTCTTTGGCCCAAAACAACCCTTATCGCATAATCACTAGCATCACACATAAGCTCGAATGGTAAGGACCAATCCGGAACTTGCATAATGGGAGCGGACATAAGCATGGTTTTCAGTTTTTCAAAGGCGTTATGACATGCTTCCGTCCACTCAAATGGGGTGTCCTTCATAAGTAGGTTGCTTAAGGGTCTAGCGATGGCACTAAAGTCCTTAATGAACCTTCGATAAAACCCCGCGTGTCCTAAGAAGGAGCGCACGTCTTTGAGCGATTTTGGTGAGGGTAGATTGGCTATGACATCTATCTTAGTTCTATCAACTTCAATCCCTTTGGATGGCATGATGTGGACAAGAACTATGCCCTCGGTTACCATGAAATGGCATTTTTCCCAATTCAACACTAAGTTCTTCTCCACACACCGGGCAAGTACTTTTTCCATCTTTTCTAGACAAAGATCGAAAGAGGTGCCAAAAACGCTAAAATCTTCCATGAACACTTCGAGTTCTATCTCAACCATGTCACTAAATAGGCTCAACATGCACCTTTGAAAGGTAAAGGGTGCATTACACAAGTCGAATGGCATACGTTTATAAGCAAACGTACCAAAAGGGAAAGTGAAGGTCGTTTTCTCCTGGTCAAGTACATCTACCTCAATTTGGTTATATCTAGAATAACCATCGAGGAGGCAATAGTAAGGGTGGACCGCTACTCTCTCAAGCATCTGATCAATAAATGTCAAGGGGAAATGGTCTTTACTAGTTCTCGCATTGAGTTTCCGATAATCAATGCAAACGCGCCACCCGATAGTGGTATGTTGGGGAACTAGCTGTCCTTTAGCATTCTCAATCACTATCATGCTTGATTTCTTTGGGACAACTTGAATAGGGCTCACCCACTTGCTATCCGAGATTGGGTAGATAATCCCAACGTCCAATAACTTAATGATTTATGTCCTTACAACTTCTTTCATATTGGGGTTTAGCCTTCTTTGTATTTCTCTAGAAGGCTTGACATCCTCTTCGAGATGGATCTTGTGGGTGAAAATCAAAGGACTTATCCCCTTCAAATCAGTAATACACCAATCAAAAGCACTTTAGTGCTTCCTCAAAATCTGTAACAGGTTACCCTCCTGCTCTTCGTCTAGGCTAGAGGAGACCACAATAGGAAATGTCTCGTCCTCTCCTAGGTAAGCATATTTAATATAGGAGGGTAGTTTCTTCAACTCAAGGGTCAAAAATTGTTCACTGGAGGGAACCATGCGTGCCTCCCATGGCGGTAATTCCTCGAATCGAGAAACCCAACTTACATCTCTAGCGTCCTCGTCTGATGCTCGCTCATTATGTAATTCTCTCAACTCCTCAACTTCCTTCTCAAAATCAGTATATGACTCCTCACTCTCGTGGCTCGACGCTACGCAAGACTCTAGGGCATCTTCACAATAATTTTCCTCAAAGTACTCCTCTACGATCTCGTCGATTAGGCTCACCGTATGAAGATCATCTTCTTCCCTCGTATGTTGGGATATATGGAAGATGTTAGTCTCTAAGGTCATGTTCCCAAAGGTGAGTTGCGTCTGCCCATTTCGAGTATTGATAATTGTGTTAGCCGTAGCTAAGAATGGGAGACCAAGAATGATGGGAACATGATTGCTCAAGATGAAGGAGGGTTCCGTATCCCAAATGGCAAAGTCTACCGGGAAGTAGAAGGTGTCAACTTGGATGATCACGTCCTCAACTATACCTCTTGGGATCTTCACGGTACGATTTGTTAACTGGAGAGTGATCTTTGTGGGCTTAAGGTCGCCCAAATCAAGTTGCTCTAGATGGCGTAAGGGAGGATATTGACACTTGCTCCTAAGTCAAGTAAGGATTTTTCAATTTTATTTTCTCCAATGATGCAGGAAATGGTGGGTGCACCGGGATCTTTGAATTTTGGCGGGAGATCATTAAGTAGAATGGAGCTCACATTTTGTGCTAGAAATACGTTTTTCTTTACCTTCACCTTCCTCTTCACTATTAACAAGTCTTTGATGACTTTTGCATAAGCTGGAATTTGCTTAATGGCATCGAGGAAAGGTAAATTGAGCTTTACTTGTTTTAGCACATCTAGCACTTCATCACGGGGCTTCCCTTTGTGGGAAGGAACAATCCTTTGAGGAAACGGTGTCGTGGTTGGTGGTTTCACTACTACCACGGGCTCACTAGTGTCTTATTTATCACTCTCTTTCAAGTGAACATCTTCGATCTCTTTTGTGCCGGGCAAAATCTCCTTGTCTTTGATTGTGTCGTGTGGGAGAGGTGATAAATCAACGACTCTCCCACTACGAAGAGTGGTCATAGCTTGACATTGCTCCTGATGTTCTTTCGAGGTGGAGCTAACATTAGTTTGACCTTGGGGCAGTCTTTGGCCCTGGGCAGGAAACTTTCCCTTCTCTTGGACACTCAACGATGATTGTAGCTTTGAAATATTAGCGTTTATATCGTTGATCATGCGATCATACCTAGAATTGGCTGCATTCTGGGTATTGATAAAGTGGTTCATCATATCCTCAAGATTTATCCGCGGTGGAGTAATATATGCCCCTTGAGGTGGTGGTGCTTGAACATGTCCTTGCATGTGTGGAGCTTGCTGAAAGTGTGATGGTGGGGGAGGGGCAACATGTGAATTAGGATTCATCGCTGAATTTTATTGCCCATAGTTAAAACCAGGATGGTTTTTCCATGAAGGGTTGTAAGAATTTCTGTGCGGCGCACCGAAATTACCCTTGAATCCTCCTATACCACTCACTTATTCTTGAAGTATAACTTTGTAGGCGGGTATCGTCGGGCATTCCTCTGTTGAATGTCCTGCCTCACAAATCGCACACACCTTCTCAACTGGGTTTGGGATGCATCCAAGTGGTCCTTTTCAATGTACCTCAAGTAATTCTCGCATTCCCTTCTCAAGTAGATCGAGTCGGTTGTCCATCATAGTATTTATCTCTACGTGAAATAGGACGGACGCCGATGGAGTGGTGGTCACTTGGCGAGTTCAATTTTGAGCATTAGGGTCAGATGTATCCCAGGATTGGGTAGTCTCGGTAACATACCTCAAATGAAGCTCAACATCATGGGCGTCTAATTCGACAAATGGACCATTGCACATGGTTTCAACAAGTTGCTTGGAATTAATGTTCAACCCATTATGGATTAAGGAAATGATTTGCAGTTTATCAAACCCATGATGGGGGAACGAAGTAATTAACTCATTGAAATTCTCGTATCATTGATCGAACGACTCATTTTCTAATTATCAGAAAGTTTGAATTTGAGCCTTGATGGAGTTCGTTCGATGTGAAGGAAAGAATTTCTTGAGAAATTTAGATTGCAACTCATTCCAGGATTCAATCGAGCTTGGAGGTAAAGACCATAGTCAGGTCTTAGCCTTATCTTTTAGAGAGAATGGGAAGAGTTTGAGGCGGATCACCTCTTTTGTGCAAGTTTGGTCATTGAGGGTTTCACACACATCCTCAAATTCCCTGATCTGGAGATATGTCTTTTCAGATTCCATCCCATGGTAATGGGGAAGCATCTGGATCATCCCATTTTTAAAACGAAACTTCCCTGCATTATATGGGAGTACAATGCATCCCGGAGTGATAGTGCGCTCGGGATATATAATTTCTCTCAAAGGGCAGTAAGGGGCCTCTTCCTCACCGACAGCTGCACTATTGTGTTGTGACATGGCTCTCTCACTAGATGACTCTGTGTCCTCACTGGGTATACTCCGAGCGCGCTCTGAAGTGTGTCTTAAGAGAGATGTCGGGGGGGGGTGTAGGCGTGGAAGATGGAACCCAGAATTGTGGAACGTTAGGAGTGTGAGGGCTATCAGGATCGTACTCAAATGTTGGATTTTCGTGAATGTGGGTTGGAGTATTATGGGGAGTTGGAGTGAGGTTAGAAATTTGCATTAACTAGCTTATGAGAGATGATGAAGAATATTTTTTTGGTTTTAAAGATTTTTATGTTTTTTTTTATTTTTGGAAATTTTTGGTCAAAGTTTAAGATTGACTTGATCTAATCCTAAGTCAACATACTTCAGTGGCTACGGCGCCAAAAACTTGACACTACTCAGAATGTGTCTTAGAAGTGCGTACTCTCTAGGCTCAAGTGCAAGCCTGTCGCTCAAGTAATAATCCAATAAGTCGAGTATCGATCCTCAGGGAAATAGGACGACGGTGTCGTAACGACGTTGGGTGGATGAAGTAACCCTAACTCTAACTCTCAAGAAAAGGAAAAAGTGATTTATTTTGAGAATCGAATACAACTAAATGCAATTTTGAAAATAATTATTTAATGCACCAAAGTATGAATGGAATGCAGCTACTCTAAATTACCTAAAATACTGATGATGTTTGACTTAAAACTTGAACTATATGGTGAAGAAAATAGGACGGGAATACAATCCCTCACCACTACCGTTTTGATGGTATAAAACTAATCGTAAATTTAATTGATTAATTAGACCCAAAATTTAGTACTCTCAATCATTACGTATATGAGGTTCAAGCCCGCACCATACTTAATCAGAGGACGAGTAAATTGGTATTGCAATAGTTACACTCGAATTGCATTCTAAATCATCCAGGTTACCCTCAAGCAAACGAGATCCAAAGATCTACAATTATCGCATTTCTACTCAATACGGTCATACTCAAATCATTAAACTTAGAGGATTAATTTTATACACATGTAACTACCACATCAGGTTGAGCTCATACACACTGGTAAACAACACGTTTGGAATGAAAGAAAACATTTTTAATACAAAATGAATATGAAGAGAATAACCAATACTTACTAACAAAAGAACTACTGAAATAATAAATGAAGGAATTGGAAGAAATTTTACTTCGACTGCAACTGGATTCAAAACTAGAGTTTATATGTTATTCTTCTCTAAAACTAATTATAAATCTTCCCTAATAAATCAGAAGGCCTTTTTTACGTTTGGGAGGATTTACAAGTTATACTCTACGAAATACAAGAGTTTGAACCAAGTAGAACTCTGATTTTTACAAGTGGATAAGTTCAAAAAATTGAGAACGAAACCGATCCTGTTAAGGGGTTCGGTTCGGTTCTATCTTTGGCAGCTTTCATAGAGAATTCTTTGATCATGGGATCGGTTCGTTATTTCTTTGCTTCGGTTCGGTTCCATCTTGTCAGCTATTGCAGAAAACTTTCCTTCTTGTTCTTCTTTGGAGCTTTTGGTACGAAACTCGAATCACACCACTAAACACCTGCGAAATAGATGAAATATACACAAAACTTGGCGTACTTATTAAAAACTTGCCAATATCAAAGATATGAAATAAATCCACTTGAATTAGACTTCATGATGCGATAAAAGCTTCTAAATTAAAGGGATAAATGGGAAGAATTTATGCCTAATCACAAATCCACAATGAAAACTAATTTTGTGAAAGACATAAACATATCATCAAGTATACAGTATAAAAAGGAAACTCATACACTTAAAACATTCTTGTAGAAAATTCGCTAGTTTTCTTCCCTTCGACTATTCATGTCAACAAGGGGGAGAAAATTTCATTTCCCTTATCTTTGTGTCAAAAAAGGCGATATAATTTTCTTCTCATTCATCAAAAAGGGGGAAAAATTTCTATGATAGGGAGATATGACGTCCATCATTTTGATTTTTTAGAGGATTACCAAGTAGGGGAAGTTTCTCATTGTGGATGCTTTCATGCATGATTCTATATATTGTTTCATGTGATTTCATATATAGCTATGTTGATTCCGACTCCGACCCACCGTTTCAGATTTGACTTTGATATGTCATTTGTCATTTGGACTCATATGTGCTAATCTGGAGTGGGTTTAGTAGGAGTAATCAAGACTATTTTGGGTTATGGATTTTTTCACCGAATATCCAAATGGGGAGATTGAAAATATAATTTTAATTTTATTTATTATATTTTTAAGTTGGATAAATTCCATGACAAAACATTTATGTCATTAGAGCCACATAGGCTCGATACATTTAAGTGAGGAGCATTCATTTATTTAGGTAGACTTTTGAAGTTGAAGATCATACAAGCCGCTCAACAATCGCAAGAGTTTCGTTGTTACATGCCTTAAAGATAATATCATTTCTTGTATTTTAGTGAATTGACATACGTCTACAAACACTTGACATTATTTTCCAAAATGTGTGTTTTAAAATGGGATGGACAAGTTGAATATTTTACCCAGAGTATTGTGAAAATATGTTTGGTAGTTGACCGAGTGTTTTTATGCAAGTTAAATATTTTTTTATACTTTTCAGCCTTTAATCATTCACACAGTCATTATTTGGCTTGTTCGCATGGCCCATTCATGCGGATAACATTTGCCCGGTGCGCACTGTTGAGCCTTGATTTCAATAAATCCTGAAATGATGCCCCCGACAAAATTCAATTGTGTTCACGATGGAGCTGTATTTTGAAAATTACTTATAAAAAGGTCATTTTCACTCCCATTTGAAAATATTCGAAAATATCACAATTGAAAATCTTCTCTAAGTTTATTTTCGAAGTTGAGAGCTTTAATTGCTTCACTTTTTCTCAAAATTCACTTCTTCCATCCAAAATTATTCAAACTTAGATCTTTGATTTTATGAGTGAATAAAAAAAATGGTTTAGATCTACCTTAGTGTATTCAATTCAATCAACAAGTTTTTGAATGACATGATTTATCACTCTTAGATCTAAAATTAGAGGTCCTTTCATTTTTTAGAGGAGTTGAAGCATGGCGTGATTCCAAGGACAAGATTGGAGCTTCTCATTCACTTCGTACCTTCATGCTTTGTATAAAACTCTTTTCGCGTAGAAATACAAATTGTAGTGCGTCGAGACTTCTTACCCTTTGTTTGGGTTTTTTTCTCATATATTATATCTTATTAATGTTTTTTATTGTGATTGTTATTGTTTCAATTTCATACTTTGATCATACACTACGCGTAAATCACATCTGAATCTAGTGTAATTGATTGAAATTGGAATCAGGTGTTGTTTTCTAGTTATTCACTATAAATCTACCTAATTAATCTTTTTGTGTGGTTAATTCAAGACATACATCACACCATCTAGTTAATCCATATGCTAGGATGATTGAATTTGTAATCATCTCATTTAAAAATTAGACATGTTATGCGATCAAACCTATTCAGCCCCCTCCCCCTCCCCCCCCCCCCCCCCCCCCCAACCCTAGGTTTATTTTAGTTTGAACACTTTTAATATACATGTATCAATTATAAACACACATACTCAACCCAATCCTTTTCATCATGTCTATTACAGGCCTAATAATAGGTGAAACCAACTTTGAAACAAACCTAAGGATGGGAAATTACACTAATATCGTTAGTCTAGGTATGAACAACCTACTTGAGGGTTTAAAAATATGTACCACTTACCACGATTTGGGTTAGAATAACACAATAAGGGGAACACCCCTCCCATATGTAGGGAGAAGTAGGCCATACCACAATCAGACCAATTTAGGTTTCCCATGCTCATCGAACAATGCAATAATAAACAATTATGTCTTCGAATAAGAACTCGGGGTAGGGGAACAATAGGAGGTTGGACAATCAAATTTCACAAGTATCTCATTCAATGCCCTTTCAAACAGAATAAAATGTGCCTCCCTAAATTCCACCACCATTGGTACAATGAGCACCCGTAACGAACCAAACTATTGCCCCATTAAATAAGTAGTTACCTAGGGTTTTTGGGAAAAACAAAATCGTGGATCTTATACATGAGATTTGTGGTCCAATAGCTCAGGGTTGCAAACTCTAATGTATAGGTATCTATACTCTGAATCGATCGGCATGATTGAACTTCCAAATGGTTTTAAATTTCCAACTCCTTCTCTATTTTCAGAGGATAAGAGTCAGTCCACTATGAAACAAATTGCTAAGTTCACTAGTCAATGGTCTCATGTTGGGATAAATGAGTATCTTAAGCTGCTTTTGTTTTCCAGTTCCCTTAGTGATGCATCCTTTTTAAGTTTTATAAGTTTGCCTCCAAACATTGTAAAAACTTGACAGCAGTTTAAAGATATGTTTCATGCACAATTTTTCCAAACTGAACTAAAAGTTCAACGAATAATTTGACTAGACTAAACCAAAACCCGGATGAAAAGAAAACTTTTTTTTATAAATATGTTCAAAATGTCTAGGAATAAATGAAAAATTGTCTTGACTGAGTCTGGGTTTGTTAAATTATCCCAAAATGGACTGGAGTTTAGATTTTGAAAGAAGTTTGATGCTACTTAATTTAGAGATTTTCTATAATTAACTATCAATGTATCAAAATATGAAGCTCTTTTAGAGGAAGAGCATGAAATAGGTACCTCTTCTTGCAAAACAGATTACAAGGATCCAAACTTTGAAATAGATGTTTCTGAGACTATAGGAATTGAAACTATAGTTTCTGAGTCATTGGTTCTAAAGAACTCAACAAAAAAATCTTATGCCTCAAAATCAAAAGGGATGATAAAGAAATACTCATTTGATATCTCTAAGGTGGATGAATTTTTAATTTTCTCTTAAAAATAAAATTGTAAAAACTTCCTAATGATGGAAAAATTCCAAATGAAGTGAAAGGAAAAAAAAACTATTGTAGATAGCATAATATTTTCTCCCATTCAACAAATGTTTGTTCTGTTTTTTGTTACAAGATTCAAGAGTTGTCAAAAGAGGAAAATCGAATTTCTCGGGACAGATGAAAACAATATAGGGGTTGATGAAGACCCATTTCTTAATACGAAAGAAGTGGGAACAAACATGAAATATATTCAACTGGCTCGAAATAAAGGGCATGTGGAATTTAAAATGAAGACAAAAGTTGAATCTAAACCTTTGAAGCCTAGAAAAATTATAGACCCCGAGAAAAAGGTCATGAAATACATGTGCATTAAGTGTGGAGAGAAATATGTTGAGATGTATGAAATTATTGTTTCGAATGGGAAATAATAACAGAAAGTCAAAAGAGATGGGAATAGTGGCTATGTTGCCAAAGCCCAATGGTTTTGAGGCTAAGAAAAATTTCATGGCAATGTCTATGGAAATATGATATCATTTCGTAGCCCTTACCACCGTTAAGGAATTATCAAAACACCAAGGAAGTGCTAATATATCAGGTCTGGTTTCAATAAAGCCAAATCATGTCAGTATTTGGGAGTTTTAGGGTCTATGAATTACTAAAACTAGTTTTAATTGTAAAAAAAGTGAATGGTTATTTTTTTGCTCAAGACCTAAGGATGGATTAACAGTTTAATAAAATGCCTAGTAGAAAAAATAGTGATGCCTCGACAAGTAGCTCCTAATATGTGGAATTTGGTGCAGCTACCGAAATCAAAGAGGATAGAACCAGACATTGTGATCTCTCACACTCAACAGAGAAGAATCCAAAGAAAATACGGGGCTTGGAAAGAAGTCTAAAAAATTATAAGCCCAAGTGGATCAGAAATAATTTCTTCCTCATCATCTAAATTAAACTCAAGGTTCCATAAAAAGCCAAATGGAAGTTAATCTTCTTCAGATTTTCTAGTTAAAAATCTGAAAGAGATGGTGAAGGCTATGACGGTGGATAAAGATAGTTCCTCTGAAAAGAGCTATTCTGATGAGGAAGAAAAGGAAAAAAATAATGGTTGAATATGAAATATGACTTGATCAAGGAACTATGCTGCAAAATTCATCCAGTTTGGGTCTTTGCCTTATCAAGTGCCAGGTAATATGGTTATGGTCCTCCCAAAGAGGTTCGAAGCTGAAAAGGGGAAGAGGTTCCAGAAATGAAACTGCATGAAGATGAGAAATTAGAGATATATAACTTTATCTTGTTTGTATCAGTTCTATATTTGATATATGGGTTCGAAGAGCCTACTAAGAATATGACTAATCATATTAATCACTTATTTTAAGAAGCTTGGATCAATTAATAAATTATTGGCAGATAACGGCACTACTATTAATATCATGTCATACACCATGCTAACTGGGATAAAAAAATAAAATGCTAAATTGGTCCAGACTCAAATTATAATCTCTAGTTTTACTGGAGATAAAAAGTCGGCCAAAGGAGTTCTACCGTTTCATATTAAAGTAGACACTAGAAAATCTAAAACTTATTTCTTTATCATTAAGGTAAACTAAGCTTCAATGCATTACTTAATAGGGATTGGATTCGGTCTAATAAATATATTCCTTTTTACATGCATCAGAACTGCTTTTTATGAAGGATGATGGAAGTGTAGAAAAGGTGGATGTAAATCTATTTTCATTTCGCACTAACTCTAACTGTGTAGAGGTTGGAATTTACTAAGAGAATCTAGAACCTGTTAAGGCAGATGATTTGGTTCCAGAAGAATTAGAATGAGAAGTCTCAAATGAGGCTTGGGAAGAGTTATCTTTTAGTCTAACAGGACCAACTGAAGAAGGCAACACGGGTGTTTAATCGATATCACACCCATTGATGTTGAAATGTCCAATGAAAATTTAGCCATGGTGTTGTATAAATATAGGGGACTAGATTTTAGTACAAAGATTAATGAATAAAGGACCATTAACTGGGTCGATTATGTATTCGAAGAAGATAAAATGGATAAATACCCTCATAATAATGGTGAATTAGCCAGTTCTTTAGTGGAATATAAAGAGCTTGTGGTAAATAAATTGGATCCTTTGTTTGAGATTAACTTTGGAATCGAACAAAATAAGAAGGTGATATATATCGATGCAAATCTTAGCAAGGAAGACTAAAAATTGTTTATGGACTTTCTACATCAGTATAAGGACTCCTTTACCTACGAGTGTGATGAGTTTCTTGTCTTAAAAAGGAAATTAGTGGAACACGGACTTCCAATCAAAAAAGGTTACAACATATCAAATAATTACTATGAAAAATGAATCTAGAAGTCACAGTAAAGATAAAAGAATAAATTAAAAGTCTGTCAAACGATGTATTCATGAGAACAACAAGGTCTATTGAATGGATCTCTAACATAGTATCAGTTATTAAGAAAATTTTCAAATTAAGAGTATGCATTGATTTTAGAAATTTAAATGTTGCCACTCCAAAAGATGAATATCCAATCACTACAATATATTTGGTGAATGGTCACGGCCAAAGTCACTGACCATGACTGTAGGTCGCGGCCATATTCCATGACCATTTCAGGTGTGACCATTATGGTGGGTCACGACCTAAATTCTGGACCAAACGAGGGGCCACAGACCTTGGGGGTCATGAAAGATGGTCGCGGACTATAGCCATGACCCATACACACAGCTGGTCACGGCCCTTTAATTTATGCCACTGGTTACACCTCTGGTCACGGCCTAAGGCCATTACCTATCCCTTAATTTTTGTGACTAGTCACGCCTCTAGTCACCGCCTAAGGTGGTGACCCATCCCTTAATTTATGCGACTAGTCACACTTCTAGTCACGACCCAAGGCCTTGACATATACCTTAATTTATGAGACTGGTTACGCCACGGGTCAAGACCCAAGGCCCTAACCCACAATTTGGACTGCCAAAAATAGTCACGGCCCTAGGCCGTGACCCGATTTATGTGTGATAAAAAAAATATGGTCATTGACTTTGTCCGTGACCATTTTTAACTAGATTTATTAGTTGACATATCTGTTGGTCATGATATCATGTCTACGATGGATGTTCATTCAGGTTACAACTAAATATGCATACTTGAAGAATATGTGCGTAAGACTACTTTTAGATGCCTTGGTAATTTCAGAACCTTTGAATGGATAAAAATGCCATTTAGATTAATGAATGCATGGGCCATTTACTAAAGGGTAAATATCATTTTCAATTATATGGTTTGTACCTTTTTGGAGTGTTATATTGATGATATAATTGTTAAATAAGAAAAACTAATTGATTATATAATACCCTTGAAAAAGTCCTTCGGAAGAATAAGACTATATGAAATTAAATGTGCCTTAGGAATTTCTGCAGGAAATTTCTTAGGATATTTGGTACACCAAAAGGAAATGCAAGTTTATCCAAAAAAAATATAAGGCCATAAATGAAAGCTCAACTCCTTAAAATAAGAAAGAATTACAAAGATTTTTAGGTCAAGTTAATTTCCTTTGTTGATTTAAATCTAATGGAACAGAAAAAATTAAGGTGTTTTATCCGTTCTTGAAGCTAAAAGATTAAGAGGATCTGAATTGGAATGAAGGCGATGATCTATGAGAAAGCACGCTAGTGCTAGGGTTATACAAATTGAGTTTCACAATTAAATTAACCGCTTAAAGAAATAAAACCAATTTTAATATTTGCACCAATTAAACCAAATTAGTTATGTAAATAATGAGCCCAATTTTTTCTTTCCCTAAGCATGTATCTAGGTGATATAAAAAAAAGTAAAATAACTAATCACATAGCATGACGATGTAAGAGAAAAGTCCACAATGGGAAAAACCTCCTACGGCCCAGACACGCAAATCCACTATGATATATGTGTCATACTGGAACAAATTAGACTTACTCAATCAACTCGATGCCTTTAAGAATTGATGCTATCTTTATTTCTTTAACATTCTTCATAGTCGTCATTGTACGCCTTCCAATGGTAATCATAACGCATGAACTTCCCATGTCTCGGATCACACCGATCTTACCATTTTAATAGCTTGTTCCATCTATCACCGCAAATGCATAAATGAAGAACCCACTGCTCGAAACACTTTACCGAATGAAGAGTGATAAGCACCCAATAATACCCCCAAATGGACGATTTTTAATTGCTAATTCTCGATAAAATGGGTCTTATGAGATTATATGTCTGTTTTGTAGGTCATATGCATGTTGTTATGTTCAAACGCTCAAATCTCATCAAAATGCGGCTAAAAGTGCTAAACCTAACTCCCGTAGATTTACCTTGTGATTGGGCATAAATATTGTATATTTATCCCCCTAATTTCAGTACATTTGTGAACCCGAGTGATGTAACATATATGGATTTAATTCACATTTATGCTACTAACCTTCGTTGATGAGTATTTCGTGTTTCGTGCTTCTCTTATTGGTTTTACAGGTAAATTATGCAAGCAGTGCAAAAGAGGAAGCAAGACAATGCTAGAAAATCTAAGAAGGCAAGTTCAAGGGAAAATTGGTAAATTTGCAGCCAGATTCGGAAGGAGAAGTCAACTAGAAAGTTGAAGATCTAGGAACAAAGAGAACATTGGAAGAAACGGCACCCAAATCCGAGCTATGGTTGATGATTTATGCCCAGTTGAAGTTGAAGAAAAATCCAAGAAAGGAAGAAAAGAAAAGTCAGAAAAATCCTAAGTGTAGCATTCCAAGCCAGCATACATTCGCTAACCCCAGGCCGAACCGGTTTGGGGGGGCGAACCGGTTTGGGGTACAGGACGAACCGGTTCGGGGTACCTGATGCGCGAATTTGCTCCTTTTTTCTGATTGGTTCCCAAGAGTCCTATTAGGTTAAAACTCTCAAATATTGTGGGGAACGTAGGCAGCAGCTTAGGAACAACCATTAGGGATAGTTTTAGTGAGTTTTTGAGAGAGAAAAATAGAGAGGGACATCTAGGAACATCAAGGGAATAAATTGCTTCAAGATTCAATTGTTATGGGTTTGCTTTTCAAGTTTTTATTTAATATTCAAGATTCTAGTCATTGTTCTTGCATGCTTGGTTTCCATATTCAATTCAACTTATTGTTGTGTTCATAATACATATTTACATGCTTTAATCTAGTTTTATCATGAGTTCGTACACATGCAAAGTTATTATTTCCTGCATTAGTCCATTTAACATGTCCGGCTAGATTTAAAAGGTTAGGATGCATGAATCCAACCTGATGTTTAGTGCATGTGTATAACGTTAATCCAATGAATTTAATGATAAATTTTGATCGTATTGCGTAATTACATAATAGTTGTGGATCTTTATATCTCGTTTACCCTTGGGTACTCGTGATGATTTAGAGTACAATTTGAGTGCAATTACCGCGATACCGATTTACTCATCCTCAGATTAGGTATGACGCGGGCTTGAACCTCGTATACATAATGCTTGGGAGTCCTAAATTCCAGGTCTGATTTATCAGATAAATTTATGATTGATGTTGTCACTGCATTACACTAGGGTTGGGGGATTTCATTCCCATCCTGTTTTCTCATCATTTAGTTTAAAAAGTTTTGATTAAATTCTTCATTCCTCATTTAGATACTTTAGTTAGTTGCATTTGTCATCATAATTTCATAATTTCATTTAGTATAATCATTCCCAAAACCAAATCTTTTCTTTTTCTTTAGAGTCATCATTAGGATTCCTCCGTCTGATCCCATCGTCACAACTCCGTTGTCCTTTTTCCCTGAGGATCGATACCCGACTTGTCAGATTATTACTTGAGTGACAGGCTTGCACTTGAGCCTAGAGAGTACACACTTTAGAGACACATTCTGAGTCGTGTCAAGTTTTTGGCGCCGTTGCCGGGGAAATAGGTAGACTTAGGATTAGATTGAGTTAATCCAAAGCTTTGACTAAAAAAAAAAAAAAAAAGGGCACAAAAAGATTCATAATCATCACCTCTCTTAAAATTTAATGCAAAATTTTGAAACCACTCCCACACCCCATAATACTCCAACCAGCATTCACGAAAACCCACTTGTTGAGTATAACCCTGATAGTCCCCACACCCCAAACGCCCCACAGTTTTGGATCCCACCGCCCATACCGTTGCACTCAGTCTCTAGTAACACTCCATTCTCATTTGTAGGACACACTTCGAGCACACCTAGTGAGAGCGCCGAGTCGTCAAGTGAGAGAGAGATGTCGCAACATAGTAATGCACCCACCGGTGAGGACGAGCTTCTGTACCGCCCGTTGAGAGAATTCTTATATCCTGAGCGCACTGTCACTCCAGGATGCATTATACTCCCGTATAATGCCGGGCAGTTCCGTTTCAAAAATGGAATGATCCAGATGCTACCACATTACCACGGTATGGATTCTGAAAAGCCATACCTCCATATAAGGGAATTTGAGGACGTGTGTGATACTCTTAATGATCAAACCTGCACACAAGAGGTAATCCGTCTCAAACTCTTCCATTTCTCGCTTAAAGATAAAGCTAAATCTTGGCTCTAGTCTTTACCTCTAAGCTCGATTCCATCCTGGAATGAGCTACAGCCTAAATTTCTCAAGAAATTCTTCCCACTACATCGAACAATCTCTATCAAGGCTCAAATTCAAGCATTTAGGCAACATGAAAATGAGCCATTCCATCGATGTTATGAACGTTTCAACGAGTTAGTGGCTTCATGCCCCCATCATGGATTTGATCCATCGCAAATCATCTCCTTTATCTATAATGGGTTAAATCTTAACTCTAAACAACTTGTTGAAACTATGGGAAGCGGTCCGTTTGTCGATCTCGATGCCCACGATGTTGATCTTCACATGAGGTATGTCGCTGAGACTAACCAATCTTGGGATACCTCTGACCCGAACGCTCAAAATCGAAATCGACAACCCACCACTGCTCCATCGACGTCCGGCCTATTCCACGTTGATAAGAATTCTATGACGGACTGTCGATTGGACACCATTGAGAAAGGATTGCGAGACCTATGCGAGTTATATGGAAAAGGACCAGCTGGACCCATTCCAAATCCTGTTGTGAAGGTGTGTGCGATTTGTGAGGCGGGACATTCAACTGAGGAATGCCCGACGATACCCTCCTATAAAGTAATGTTGCAGGAGCAAGTTAGTGGTATAGGAGGTTTTAAGGGTAATTTCGGTGCCCCGCACGGGAATTCATACAACCCTTCGTGGAAAAACCATCCCGGTTTTAGCTACGGGCAACAACATGCCGCAATGAACCCTCCTTCGCATGTTGCCCCTCCTCCACCATAATAATTCCAACAAGCTCCACACATGCAAGGACATGTGCAAGCACCACCACCTCACGCCAATTATATCCCGCCACAGCGGAGAACTCTCGAGGATACAATGAATCAATTCATTTCAAGACATACTGTAACCAATGCCAAATATGATTGTCTAATCGGCGACATAAATGCAAATCAGTCAACGATACAATCCTCGTTGAGTGTCCAGGAGAAGGGCAAGTTTCCTGCCCAGGGCCAACGACCTCCCCAAGGTCAAACTAGTGTTAGCTCCACATCCACTGAACATCAAGAGAAATGTCAAGCAGTGACCACTCTTCGTAGTGGAAGAGTTGTTGATTTATCACCTCCTCTACACGACACAACAAAGACAAGGAGATTTCGCCCTGCACGAAAGAGGCCGAAGATGTCTCCTTGAACGAGAGTGACAAGAAAGACACTAGTGAGCCCGAGGTGGTAGTGAAACCACCCTCCGCATCACCATTTCCTTGAAGGTTGATTCCCGCTCAAAAGGGGAATCCACGTGATGAAGTGCTAGAAGTACTTAAGCAAGTAAAGCTGAATTTACCCTTTCTTGATGCCATCAAACAAATTCCAGCTTATGGCAAAGTTATTAAAGATTTGTTGACGGTAAAAAGGAAGATGAAAGTAAAAAAGAATGTATTTCTAGCCCAGAACGTGAGCTCCATTCTACTAAATGATCTCCCGCCTAAATTCAAAGATCCCGGTGCACCCACTATATCCTGCATCATTGGAGAAAATAGAATTGAGAAAGCCTTACTTGACTTGGGGGCAAGTGTAAACATACTCCTTTAATCTATTTATAGGCAACTTGATTTGGGCGACCTCAAGCCCACAAAGGTCACTCTCCAAGTAGCGGATCGATCAGTGAAGATCCCACGAGGCATAGTCGAGGACGTGATCGTCCAAGTTGACACTTTCTACTTCCCGGTAGATTTTGTCATTTGGGACACGGAGCCCTCCTTTAACTCGAGCAATCATGTTCCCATCATCCTTGGGCACCCTTTCTTAGCTACAACTAATGCAATCATCAATACAAGAAATGGGCGAATGCAACTTACTTTTGGGAACATGACCTTGGATACTAACATCTTCCACATAGCCCAAAATGCAGGGGAGGAAGATGATCTTCACGCGGTGAACCTCATAGACGAGGTAGTAGAAGAGTACTTTGAGGAAAATTTCGGTGGCGATGCTTTAGAGTCCTGTTTAGCGACAAGCTATGAGTGTGAGGGGACGTATACGCACTTCGAGAGGGAGGTTGGAAGGGTGAGAGAATTACTCGATGAGAGTACGTCGGACGAGGACGTGAGAGAGGTTAATTGGGTTTCTAGATTCGAGGAATTACCTCTGAAGGATACACACATGGCTCCCTCCAGTGAAAAATTTCCGACCCTCGAATTAAAAAAACTCCACTCCCATATTAAATATGCATACCTAGGAAAGGATGAGACATTTCCTATTGTTATCTCCTCTAGCCTAGATGAAGGGCAGGAGGGTAAATTATTGAGAATTCTGAGGAAGCACCAAAGTTCTTTTGGTTGGTGCATCGCTGATTTAAAGGGGATAAGTCCTTTGATTTGCACTCACAAGATTCATCTCGAAGAGGATGTCAAGACCTCTAGAGAAATGCAAAGAAGACTGAACCCCAACATCAAAGAAGTTGTGAGAACCGAGATCATCAAATTATTGGATGCCGGGATTATCTACCCAATTTCGGATAGCAAATGGGTGAGCCCTATTCAAGTCGTTCCGAAGAAGTCGGGTATGACTGTGATTGAGAATGCTAAGGGAGAGCTTGTTCCCCAACGCACCACCACCGGTTGGCGCGTTTGCATTGATTACCGAAAACTCAATGCGGGAACTAGGAAAGACCATTTCCCCTTGCCATTCATTGATCAAATGCTTGAGAGAGTTGCAGGCCACCCTTATTATTGCTTCCTAGATGGTTATTCTGGATATAACCAAATTGAGGTAGATGTACTTGACCAAGAGAAGACGACCTTCACTTGCCATTTTGGTACATTTTCCTACAAACGTATGCCATTTGGCTTGTGTAATGCACCCGCGACTTTTGAAAAGTGCATGTTGAGCTTATTTAGCGACATGGTCGAGAGAGGACTCGAAGTGTTCATGGACGATTTCAACATTTTTGGCACCTCTTTCGATCATTGTTTGGACAAGTTGGAGAAAGTACTTACCCGATGTGTGGACAAAAATTTAGTGCTGAATTGGGAGAAGTGCCATTTCATGGTCACCGAGGGAATAGTTCTTGGCCACATTGTTTCATCCAACGGAATAGAGGTTGATAGGGCTAAGATAGATGTCATAGCCGATCTTCCCCCACCGAAATCGCTGAAAGATGTGCGCTCTTTCTTGGGCCACGCGGGGTTTTATCGAAGGTTCATTAAGGACTTTAGCGCCATCGCTAGGCTCTTAAGCAACCTACTTATGAAGGATAACCCGTTTGAGTGGACAGAGGCATGCCAAAGCTCCTTTGATAAGTTGAAAATCATGCTCGTGTCCGCTCCCATCATGCAAGTTCCGAATTGGTCCTTACCATTCGAATTTATGTGTGACGCAAGCGATTACGCGATCGGGGCCGTTTTAAGCCAACGTAAAGATAAGCAAGCTCATGCCATCTATTACGCTAGACGGACTCTTACAGGACCTCAACTCAACTACTCTACCACGGAGAAGGAGTTGCTAGCAGTAGTCTTTGCCCTCGATAAGTTCCAATCCTATCTCATTGGTTCTCCCATTACTGTTTTCACCGACCACGCGGCTTTAAAGTATTTACTTGCGAAGAAAGACGCCAATCCGCGTCTCATAAGGTGGATCCTACTCCTACAAGAGTTCAATATCTCCATCAAGGATAAGAAAGGAGTAGAAAACGTCGTTGCCGACCATTTATCTCGGCTTTCATCCGACGTACCTAGTGATCCCATACCCATAGACGAGCACTTTTCGGATGAGCAACTATTTTCTACTTCTTCGTATCCCTGGTTTGCGAACATAGTGAACTATCTTGTCACGGGAGCCGTCCCTCCCGATTGGACACCGCAAGATAATAAGAGGTTCCTCAATTGGTCGCGCATGTTCTTTTATGATGATCCCTTCCTCTTTAAATATTTCGCCGACCAAATCATCCGACGATGTGTACCGTATGACGAGATCCCGAAGGTCATCCAGTTTTGTCATTCGGAAGCATGTGGAGGCCATTTCTCGACGAAAAAGACGGCCGCTAAAATTCTTCAATGCGGCCTCTATTGGCCCACAATCTTCCGGGATGCAAATGACTCTTGCAAGTCATGCAATAGGTGCCAACGAATGGGATCCATTTCTCGACGCGACATGATGCCCTTACCCCCATACTCATCATTGAGATATTTGATTGTTGGGGTATTGACTTCATGGGTCCCTTCCCCCCGTCCTTTGGTTTCCTATACATCCTAGTCGCGGTAGACTACGTTTCTAAATGGGTGGAAGCTATAGCTACTAAGACTAATGACAATAAAGTGGTGATAAAGTTCCTACAGGAACACATACTTTCTCGCTTCGGTGCACCGAAAGCGATAATTAGCGATAATGGCACGCACTTTTGCAATAGGCCATTCGAGAAGCTCATGAGAAAGTATGGCGTCGTCCACAAGGTTGGAACGACATATCACCCACAGACGAATGGGCAGGCCGAGCTAGCGAATCGGGAGATCAAGAACATTCTTGAAAATACCATTAATCCTACCCGAAAAGATTGGTCCCTTAGATTGACCGATGCATTATGGGCCTATCGTACCGCATTTAAGAATCAACTTGGCATGTCTCCTTTCCGTTTTGTGTATGGTAAACCTTGCCATCTTCCTGTTGAGCTCGAACACAAAGCGTACTGGGCAATTAAGCAGTTGAACTATGCCTTGGACAAAGCCGGTGAAGCCCGTAAGCTTCAATTGAATGAGCTAGAAGAACTACGCAATGATGCGTATGAGAACGCCAAAATATCAAAAGAAAGGATGAAACTTGCTCATGATAGCATCATTCGAAGAAAAGAGTTTCATCCCGGGCAAAAAGTTCTTCTCTACAACTCTAGGCTTCACCTCTTTCTAGGCAAGTTGCGTTCACGATGGTCCGGCCCTTTCGTCGTGAAGAACGTTTTTCCCCATGGAGCTTTTGAACTAGACAATTTAAAAGGGGAAAACATGTTCAAAGTCAATGGACAATGCCTAAAGCCATACCTAGAGGCGTGTGAGTATGAGGTCGACACAATTTGGTTGTCGGACCCCGTTTACGGGGTCAATTGAGCTGAGAAAGTAAGGTCGCCGCACGCCCGACGAATATGGGGTGAATTTGTATGTATAGTAGTCGTGTGTGAATAGGTTAGTTAGGAGTCAGAATCCTGAGTTGCGAAAGAGATCGGTTAGCACGCACTTCGAGGGAGCTAGTACGCATTACGAGGTTAAATTCGAGGAATTCTTAGGAACCCCGAGGGTCTAGAAAGTTTTTAGGGGCCTTATGCACAAGTTAGAGGATGAGAGAGCACCTTGAAGCGGAAAAAAGAGTGAATTCCAGCGTTCGGACCAGCATGTCACCCCGAACCCCATCCAGAACCGGTTCGGGGGGGCGAACCGGTTCGCTGTACACCCCGAACCGGTTCGGGGTACCTGGCAGATTCATCCCCCTAATTCCAAATTCACTCCCCTTCCCTCCATTCTCCCCATTCGTTTTCACTCCCTCCAACTCCTTCCCTCCTTCCCAAATTCATCCCAATTCACTCCCTCCCTCCTCTCCTTCCCACCCTTTCACATTTCCCACCAAAATCACACCCCTTCACACCTATAAATACCCCATCACCCCTCATCCCTTCCTCACACCAAACCACTCTCCCTCACTCTCTTCTCTCCCATATATTTTTTCCCTCTCCCTCTCTTTTTCCCTCAAAATGCCGCGCCCTCGCCGCACCAACCTCCGCCCCAAAAAATATGACGACACCACCATCCTTGATGACCCGGGTAAGGGGGTCTTTCGATGTGTCCAAGAACGTCATTGGGCCGAGCAATACTTCTCGGCCACGCGCCCCATCCACATCGAACGCTTCGTTGATTGGGGCCAACTTCCGGGCGATGTCACCGCCCTATTCGACCGCCGCGGTTGGTGCTCCTTCCTCGCCCCAACGAGCACTAACGTGTTTGATGCCGCCATTTGCTAATTTTATGCGACCTTAGTTTGCAAATCCTCCACACTTCACGAGGCATACCTTGACGGTATCACTATTCCCTTCTCGGTGGACATCATCGCACGCAAAATGCGTGCCAAAGGGGTGATCCTCCCCGTGCCCTTCCAATACCCCAACAATGGTACCCCCCATACCAAATTAGAATGCATTGCACGCATGGCACCCGGGGTGGAATGGGTGCGCGAATCCTTTCCTATTGGTTGTTTGGTCGCTACGGTGCGCTTCACGCACCTCATTGCTTGTGGGGCCATCCACCAAACCACTAATGACTCGGTGGTCCGGTTACGGCACGCCAATTTCCTTTATTACTTTTTGGACCCCGAGAGCACCATCAACCTTGCCCAGCTCTTCTATGCGGATATCCTCAATGCCGCCTATGATGAATATGGCAAAACGGCACTCCCCTACGCCCGCTTCATTACCGAGCTATTGATGGAAGCTAGAGTGGATGACCCCAGGCAACAAATTCGACTTCCTCGCCCCATTGGCGGCACGTCCACCACTAGAAGCGAATGCCAAATGCGCATAGCTCACCCCGACCGTCCCATTCTCGAAGAGGATGTGGCCGAGGAAGCTCATGATGACCCAATGATGGACGTCGACGAGGACGAATTTGAGGATGATGAGGAGGACTAAGATTTCGAGCCCCCGGGGGCAAACTTCGATAGTCGCCTTTCGACGGTTGAGTCCTGCCTCGACGGGTTCATCAACCAATACAATCAAGACCAAGCGGCTTATCGAAGGGACACTCGGATGATGTACCAACTCCAAGTCCACCTTCATTAACTCAATTTCGGCGGTCCTCCTCCCCCCTTCTATTATGACCCGTATGATCCAAATGCACCCGTCACTTCCCACCCACCTCCACCATGACCCATGATTGTTTTTCTATTTTGATGTGGATGTCAGTTGTTGTAGGAATTTCACAGTTACTTTCTCATTTCTTATGTAACACAGGCTTCTCATTGTTCTTATCCAAGCTTGCATTTTTTCCATATTTGTTTGTTTTATTTTTCCGCACTTATTATTCGCTTTGAGTTAGATTTTAGTCCTTTTTGCTTGAGGACAATGCAAAAGTCTAAGTTAGGGGGGGTCACAAGTGCGTATTTCTAAAACTTCACAAATTTTCAAAAAAATGCCCAAAAATGTCAAAAAAAAATCATAAAATTTTGAAAAACCCAAAAATATTTTTGTTCAAAATAAATAAAAATTGGAATTCAAATTTTTCAAAAATATCATTAAAAGTCGAATTGGAGTCTCAAATTGTAAATATCCAACATACACAAAGCCGATATTGACCAAAGATGGAAATTGTGCGAAAATTGACGACTTAACGAATAAATGTGGAGATTAACAAACCCAGTGAGATTCGAGCCTATCACGTTTTGCGAGTTTTTAAATCAATCTGAGTTAATTATTAACTCAAAGTTCTTTTTAGCGCTTAATAAGTTGTCAAGGATCTCAATCCTTTCATTTTGATCGATTTTGAAAAATGTGTGCAATATTGCCTTGAAAAACATGTCAAATTAGTCTCTAAACTTAAATTCACCTCAAAACACATATGGTAACGCAATTGGCATTTTGGACAATGAAGTAGGCCCTCGTTTGTCACCCCAAAAATATTGGCCAGAAAAAGTAGCAAAAAATCACCCTTTGCAACCCAAATTGAGCCGAATAATTTTTCCTTTCGTTTGACAACCCGAAAAACCCAAAATAGCCGGAATTGTGAAAAATGAAAAATTCAGATTTCAAGTCCAAAAAGTGCATATAAAGGGGCAAGAAACAAAATAACATGCTCAACAAAAACAACAAGAAAAAAAATAAAAAAAGAAGAAAAAAAATGAGCAATAGCCGGGAAAAAGCACAATTGAACATCATTAATGACGTTTCCAATTCCAACCTTCCATACCTCCTTCATTTTACCCAATGCAACCTTCAACCCGAAAAAGTCCAAATCGAGTCCAAATTGCGAAAATTGATTACCGCGTGGAGAGCTAAGACACCAAAATATAATATAAGAGGCTAAGTGCGCGAAATAAAGGCAATGTTCCCGTTTTTAAAATCGTAATCCGTTGATGAGATCCTTTCGCCATAAAGTTACCGTCTTTCTACTTGCATGCGTGAATTTGCTTCCATCACATTTACTCTTTATATCACGCATGCCGAGAGAAATGCCATAATCCGAGAGATTCGTTTGTGAGAGTGTTCCGTGAGAAATTGAAATCAAAACAAATTTTCGGATAAGTAACGTAATGATCAATCAGTGAAAATTGGCGGTTATATTTTCGGCTTCGCACACACACACTACGGTTTGAGACTCGTAAATATGACTTGATGATGACTATTTTCTGGAAAAGTTTGAATTGCTCAATTTTTGCGTATTTTGAATTTTCTTTGAGTCGAATTTTGTGAGTATATTCACTGCAAGCCCTCACAAGACACAACTCGTCCTACTAGGGTAACCTAGAGGTTTAAAGGCTTGTTGCATGCACTAAATTCAATCGCTTGCCCGCGAAAGATCCCAATAAAGTCTTTGATGGATCCTTAACTCATACTCTCATTCTTTTACATTGCTCGGGACGCGCAAAGTTCTAAGTTAGGGGGGTTTGATTGGGCATAAATATTGTATATTTATCCCCCTAATTTCAGTACATTTGTGAACCCGAGTGATGTAACATATATGGATTTGATTCACATTTATGCTACTAACCTTCGTTGGCGAGTATTTCATGTTTCGTGCTTCTCTTATTGGTTTTACAGGTAAATTATGCAAGCAGTGCAAAAGAGGAAGCAAGACAATGCTAGAAAATCTAAGAAGGCAAGTTCAATGGCAAATTGGTAATTTTTCAACCAGATCCGGAAGGAAAAGTCAACTGGAAAGTTGAAGAGCTCGGAACAACGAGAACACTGGAAGAAACGGCACCCAACTCCGAGCTACGGTTGATAATTTATGCCCAATTGAAGTTGAAGAAAAATCCAAGAAAGGAAGAAAAGAAAAGTGAGAAAAATCCTAAGTGTAGCATTCCAAGCCAGCATACATTCGCGAACCCCAGGTCGAACCGGTTTGGGGGGCCGAACCGGTTCGGGTTACCTGATGCGCGAATTTGCTCCTTTTTTCTGATTGGTTCCCAAGAGTCCTATTAGGTTAAAACTCTCAAATATTGTGGGGAACGTAGGCAGCAGCTTAGGAACAGCCATTAGGGATAGTTTTAGTGAGTTTTTGAGAGAGAGAAATAGAGAGGAACATCTAGGAACGTCAAGGGAATAAATTGCTTCAAGATTCAATTATTACGGGTTTGCTTTTTCAAGTTTTTATTCAATATTCAAGATTCTAGTCATTGTTCTTGCATGCTTGGTTTCCATATTCAATTCAACTTATTGTTGTGTTCATAATACATATTTACATGCTTTAATCTAGTTTCATCATGAGTTCATACCCATGCAAAGTTATTATTTCCTGCATTAGTCCATTTAACATGTCCGGCTAGATTTAAAAGGTTGGGATGCATGAATCCAACCTGATGTTTAGTGCATGTGTATAACGTTAATCCAATGAATTTAATGATAAATTTTGATCGTATTGTGTAATTACATAATAGTTGTATATCTTTATATCTCGTTTACCCTTGGGTACTCGTGATGATTTAGAGTACAATTTGAGTGCAATTACCGCGATACCGATTTACTCATCCTCAGATTAGGTATGACGCGGGCTTGAACCTCATATACATAATGCTTGGGAGTCCTAAATTCCGGGTCTGATTTTTCAGATAAATTTATGATTGACGTTGTCACTGCATTACACTAGGGTTGGGGGATTGCATTCCCATCCTGTTTTCTCATCATTTAGTTTAAAAAGTTTTGATTAAATTCTTCATTCCTCATTTAGATACTTTAGTTAGTTGCATTTGTCATCATAATTTCATAATTGCATTTAGTATAATCATTCCCAAAACCAAATCTTTTCTTTTTCTTTAGAGTCATCGTTAGGATTCCTCCGTCTGATCCCATCGTCACAACTCCGTTGTCCTTTTTCCCTGAGGATCGATACCCGACTTGTCGGATTATTACTTGAGCAACAGGCTTGCACTTGAGCCTAAAGAGTACACACTTTAGAGACACATTCTGAGTCGTGTCACCTTGTCCCCAAACCTAAGCCTAAACCGAGTCCTGACCTGTCTCGAGCCTTGTGTGTGTCTAGTTTGTATTTTTATTATTTTTATTAGAGTCATTTTTAATTTTTAGGATCTATCTGTTATCTTATTTGAAAATTTGTATATACTTTTCAGGATTTATTTGTGTCGACTTTCTTTTATATTTCTTTTTACTTAGGCGTAAGTTTTATTTTTAGTTTTAATTTTTATTTTTATTAGGATAGATCTATTTTTGTCTTTTATTAGGAATTGAATTTTATTATTTTCCTTAGTTTTATTTTATTAGGATTTTAATTTTTTAGTTTTTATAGTTTTTGATTTTTTTTTTTAGTTTTGTTAATTTTATTTTATTTTTGTTATTTAGATAGTTTTATTTTTAGTTGGGTACAATCTAGACTCACACACACACACACAACTCTTATGCTACACACCCTCACACAATAACACATCCCTCGCCCTCACTCTTTTACCCTTACACCTTAACTATACCCTATCACTCTCACACCCATCTTCTTCCCCACACATTCCCTCTCCTCTCCCATCCACCATTTCAAGACCCACCTTCCACACCATAAATCCGTAATCGAAGCAACCAATCAAACCCAATAACCCAATTGAATCCCCATCCTCTACCTGAGTCCAAACTCGGTTTGCAGACCTCAAACCCGGCAACCCATTACCCCAATCCCAGTCATCCGACGACCTCGAACCAGCGGTGGCCCATCCCGAGTTTCACAACCCAACAACTTCAAACTCATTAACTCGAGCTTTATACCAACCTGTCCTGAACTCGAACCGTGACAACAATCCGCATCCCTCAACCCGAGTTATCCCATTATCGAACCCGAAGCCTTGACCCAAATCATTTTTTTACCTGCCAAATTCCAATCCAAATAAAACCAAACAAAGACACCCATATGTTTAATAAACCACTTAACCCATATTTTCCAAAACTACCCTTATACCCCCACTTCCCACATGCACTCTTATCTCTCCCTAAATTACCGCCACCTAATGTCCAAAACCTCTCCCAATTTAAACCCACAACATTATTCTTTCAACTTTGTCCAAAATACCCCTTGCTCCATTGTGCCTACTATTGGAAAAGATCAAGACCCATATTGAGAAGGAATATAGAAAGGATAAGGAAGTTAGAAAGAGGGGAACACCAATTTTTTAGATTAGTTTATTTTATTTTATTTTATTTTAGTTTCGAAAAAAAATTAATAAAGTGAGTATTTGTAATTATTTTGAGAGATTTTTGAAGTATTCAAGAAGTGCAATTCAATTCAAGAATTTTGGGTTTGATCATCTTCTCTCTAATTACTCATTTTATGCTTTTAATTGCATATTATTATTGTTGGATGATGATTATGGAGGGCTAATCTCCCAATAAAGGGATGAATTGAAGCCCCCATGAATACAATTGATTTAGTTTGTCAATTTTAATTTTGTTGATTTTCTTTAATTAGTAAATTTAATTCCTACTCTTTTTTTCGCATTGAGAAATGGAAAATCATCCTTGAGAAAGGATTGAGAATTGTGTTACCATTTTATCATTTGATTCAAACTAGAGATAGGCTTATCAAATTGATTAAAATCTTAATATAATTTTCATTTACTCTTATTTTATTTTTTCTAATTAAAATTGGTTGGGTGAATTGATCCTAGTGGGTGATTCATTTGATTAATTTTAATTCATTTAGAGTAGTATTTGTGGGAATTAAACTTACTTTTCTAAAATAATATTTAATTCATTCATTATTATAATGAGAATTACCTTTTGAATTAAATGAATATTTTAGAAATTGATCAAATTAAAATAGTTCAAGTTAGCTTAATTTATGCGAAGTGGGGGTGTATTTACATCCCTTGAACTTTTTCAATCATTTAGTTACATCTCACTCACTTTCATCCCACAATTTTTCATACTACTTTGAACTTTTACTCTAGTTTAATTACTTTTTCTTATTTAGTTCTTAGTCTAGTTCACCATTATCTCAAAATCGTTTTTAATATAAAAAAATCCATAAAAAATAGAAAAAGGAAAAAAAAGGAAAATTAAATAATAATGAATTACATCTTTCTCTTCTAATATGTTTCATCCTTAGATTGGGATTGACACACTTACTTACCTATATACTCTAGTTTATTATATTTTTGTAGGTATTTGAAGGTTTTGATTAACTTGACTTCAACAATGATAAACATACAAAAAGTCAAACTTATCAAAGAGTAAATAGTTTTAGTGCAAGACACAGGAGATCTCAAATAGACATGTTATGTTAATACTTGTATCTCAAACTAGTTGTTGCAAACCAGGGTCTTTGTATTGATCTTGGAAAACTTATTTCCAAAGCCTTAAAAATGAAATTATTATTATGCCCAGATATAAAAATATAATACCCCGTTACTTTGAGGGCTTATTTATGAATAAAATATAAGGTTTTGATAATATATATTTGAAAATTGTTTATTTTGGTTTGAAATCGAATTGAACATTTAAATTTAAATATAAATGGTTTTTGGACATTATATAATGGGTAAATATATAAAGTGGACAATTTTGAATTAAAGGCCAATATGGTAATACTCGTTAGCTTAGGCTCGAAGCTAGGACTTGGGAGAGGGGATATATAAGGAATATTATGGCTGATTACAAGGAAAGGAAGATGAAAAGGGGAGGCCAAAAATGAAATTTTAAGAACCAAAAATGAGAGGAATAGAAAGAATTAGCTTGGAGTGTTTTAGATCCTCCTTTTGAGTGCTTTTAGATGAGATATGAGAAAAACTCAAAACACATACTTGAACCAATTTTTCATATAGAATCAAAAAATGAAGTCGAATTGGTGATTTGATAATGTTTGGATCTGATTTTTCTGTATTTTTAAAATAGGCCTAATATTGTAGATTTTATCTCTCTTGAGGTAGTTTCGCTTTACCGTTGCCAATTTAGTGTGGTGCACCTATTCAACCTTGATTGTATATTTAAATCCATTCTATGTGTTGCATTTATATATATTATATGCTTGTATACTATATTCGTTAATGCACCTATTTTGTATGTATTATTTTCATGCCATGTAGTTTGGGTAACGAAACTGGTTGATTTTACGAGAATGTTGGGTTATAGAATTTGGGTAGAAAATATATACACTTGATTTATGAGGATTGAATCTAAAATTTATTTGAATTGAGAGAATGATATTATGATGGTTATTAGAGAATTCATAGGCATTCCTTAGCCAAACCACCCGCTGGACGGGGTGTACTATCAGCTATAATTTTGTTTATTATCCAAAGACTAGGTCATGGACCCCAGTTAGCGAGTATGACAAATGTTCTTATGGAGATGATGCCAAGATTTTATGGTGGTGATGCCAGGTTATGATTAGTCATATGCCCAAATTATGTTATTTATTTTGGGGGGGCATTGAATTGTTCTGAGGATAATTAACAGGATAGTGGATGATAGTCCATACCGTATGTGAAAAGTGCGGTAGAAATTTTGATACGGGGTCTTGGGTTGTGTAGTGCCCGCGGTGAGATCCTAGGTTATGATTATATTATTGAGATTTTTGTCTGAATGTTCATATTGTATACACTCTTGTATATAATGCACACATATACAAGTATGTGTAGTTAAACTTGGAGCATTTATACGAGCCCCTCCCCATAGTTTGTTGTATTCCAGATTTGATGTGAGATTATATATATGGCATCGTTAGAATTAAGATCATTGTTAGAGGCTCTGGATATTTATTTTTAAAATTTAAATGTCCCGCTTTGTTTATTGTAAATTGTTTTGAAAAAGGGCATTTGAGATTTAATAAAATTGAGATATTCTATTCAGTTGATTTAGGTATTTATGCTTGTGCAAATTTATGCTCAATCTCATCAAAAATTTTATAAAAAAATCTCTAATTTATTAATACTTTTCAGTAGAATCTCCCAGGATGTTACAAAATGGTATCATGGCATATGTTATTTGTACTCGATCTTGGTGTTATTGGTTCAATATGTTGTCGCTGAGAGAGATATTATTTATGTCATCTCTTAGTTGGGTGGTATCGAACTTTATGTTTGAATTTAATGGAAGAAAATTTGGGTGAATTTCGAGGAAAAAATTTCTTTTACATGGAGGAGAATGTAATACCCTATTATTTTTAGGGTTTATTTATGAATATTATATAAGATTTCAATAATATATATTTCAAAATAATTTATATTTGTTTTAAATCGAATGAAATATTTAAATTTAAATATAAATGTTTTTTGGACATTTTATTAATGGTTTAAATATATAAAGTGGACAGTTTTGAATTAAAGGGGAATATGGTAATATGCGTTAGCTTAGGCTCCAAGATAGTATTTGATAAAGGGGCTATATAAGGAATATTATGGCTGATTATTAGGAAAGGAAGATGAAAAAAAGAGGCCAAAAACGAAATTTAAAGAGGAAAAAACGAGAGGAATGGTAAGAATTAGTTTGGATTGATTTAGATCTTCTTTTTTAGTACTTTCGGACGAGATTTGAAAAAAAATCAAAATACATACCTGCCCCAATTTTTTGTGTAGAATTAAAATCTGAAGTCGAATTGGGGATTTGGATAATATTTAGATCTGACTTTTCTGTATTTTTAAAACAAGACTAGAATTGTGGATTTTGACTCTCTTGATGTAGTTTCGTTCTCTCGTTGTTAAATATATGTGCTACACCTATTCAACCTTATTGTGTAATTACATCCATTACATGTTTCGTATACTATATTTATTATTGCACCCATTTTGTATATGTCATTTTCATGCCGTGTAATTTGGGTAACGAAACAAGTTAATTTCACGAGCATGTTAGGTTATAGAAATTGGGTAGAAAATATATACACTTGATTTACGAGAATTGAATCTAAAATATATCTGAATTGAGAGAATGATATTATGATGATTATTTTTTAAGAATGCATAAGCAAGCCTTAGTCAAACTACCCGATAGATGGGGTGTGCTTTCGGCTTCAATTTTATTTATTATCCAACACCTGGGCCATAGACCCCGACTGACAAGTATGTCAACTATTGTTATAGCGGTGATGTCAAGATTTTATGACTGTGATGCCAAGATTTTATGACGGTGATGCCAAGTTAGGATTGGCCGTGTGCCCGAATTATGTTGTTTATTTTGGGGAGACATTGGAATGTTCCGAAGATAATTAACAGGTTAGTGAACGACAGACCATACCGTATTGTGGAAAGTATGAAAAAATTGTTGATATCAGGTCTTGGGTTGTGTAGAGACCACGATGAGATCCTATATTATGATTATATTATTGGAATTTTAGTTTGAGTGTTCATATTGCATATACTCTTGTATATAGTTCACGTATATGCGAGGATGTGTAGTTACACTTTGAGCATTTATACAAGCCCCTCCCCATAGTTTGTTGTATTCCAGATTTGATGTGAGGTGATATTTATGGCATCGTTGGGATTATGATCATCGTTAAAGGCTCTGGATATTTATTTTCAAAATTTAAATACCCTCTCTGTTTATTGTAAATTTTTTTGAAAGAGGACATTTGAGATTTAATAACATTGAGATATTCTATTCAGTTGATTTATGCATTTATGCTTGCACAAATTTATATAAAAAAACTCTCTAATTTATCAATATTTTTCAGTAGCACCTCCCGGGGTGTTACAAAAGGGTATCAGAGCATAGGTTATTAGTATTCTTGGGCTTGGAATTATTGGTTCATTACGTTATCGCTGAGAGAGATTTTACTTATGTCGTCTCTCAGTTGGGTGATGTCAAACTTTCTGTTTCAATTTAATGGAAGAAAATTTTAGGTGAATTTCGAGGATAATATTGCTTTTGTTGGGGGAAGAATGTAATACCCCATTATTTTGAGGGCTTATTTATGAATATTATATAATATTTCGATAATATATATTTGAAAACAATTTATTTTGGTTTTGAAATCGACTCGAACATTTAAATTTAAAGATAAATGGTTTTTGGACATTTTATAATAGTTTAAACATATAAAGTGGACAAATTTAAACTAAAGGGAAATATGGTAATATGCGTTAGCTTACGGTCCAAGCTAGGATTTGAGAGAGGGATATATTGTAACACCTTGTATTTCTGCGTATTTATTATTTAATTAATTCGGGAATTAATTGAGAAAATACGTTTTATTTAAATTACGCGAGTGAAGTTATTTAATGTGATTAAATAATAAATGTTATTATAGAATATTTATCAAGATATAGATACTGATAAATATTATGATATAATATTTACTAAGTGTGAGTAGTAAATAATTTATTATTAGTGTTATATGGCATAGCGAGTGATATGTGTGTATTTTATTTTTATCTCAACTGGGGGTCGCGTGTAGACTAATTTGAGGTCGAGATAGGAAATATATTTTAAGTAACTTAGATGATAATTTAGAGGTCACCGATGATTCCTAATGGGTTGAAATAGTTAGAATAGTGTACCGGGGGGTAAGGTTGGGTCCCGGGTCAATTTTAAACCAAATCGGCACCTATTGAGGGCAATTCGGTCATTTGGCGAAAAGAGATTAAGAAACCTACTAATTTTAGAGTCCTATATCTGATGATTATAGATTGGGGTTAGGGTTAGAAATGCATAAACCCAAAGGAGGTCATTAGAGAGAAGACATGAACCATTTTCAAGATTTATGAGGTGTTTTTGAAGAATTGGACCTAAATCTTGCATCCTAATCATCTAAGGAGTATGGATTTGAAGAGAATCATCAATCCATAATAAACACCATGAAATCAGACCCCTTCTATTAAGTCAAGTTGTTTATTGAAAATTAATATGAAGTTATAATACCCATGTGACTAGGGTTTGAATAATATTGATTTCTTTTATATGGTTGGAAGAAAAACCTATGTTTATACATGTTTAGGTAGGATCTTGCATGTAGATTGAATGAAAATATGTAGAGGACAAGTTATCTAAGATTGTTAGAGAGTTCTACGAATTTACATATGGGTTTCATATGAGTATTAATGGTGAATATTGAAATATAGGGTTCTTGAGGATTTGATGAATTAATCCCTTTGTAATTGATAATTTAAATGTTTTGATGATAGATTTACATTAGAAATTACCCCCACACATGTAGAAATGGTCAGGGACATGTGGCCTAGAATTTGGTGAAGTAGCATGAGAATTATGTTGAGTAAAAATGGTGGAAATCGAATAAAAATGCATGAAGAAGACGAAGTACAAAATCTGTTCAAAATCGAATCAATTCGACCTGGGGAAAATCGATTCGGGTAGGCGAATCGATTCGTCCTAGGTAGAATCGATTCGGTTACCCAGAAAACTGAAATTTCCCCATTTGCCTTAAATCCCTCAATCGTTGCCATTAGATTTTTTAGGACCTTGGTAATGTAATTTTGAGAGACTAATATATTACAGTAGGCTCATAACGGGGGTATGGTTTAGTCTTATTGAGAGGATTAAGATAAGAACAAAATTGGGTTAAATTTATTCATAATTAATCTGAGAGAGAGATAAAGTATTACGGGAATTAAATGGGTTTATGTAGAGACCAGTAACGTAAGTTAGACTTAACGACTAAAATTTATTACGGGGTAACTAGGACGCTTAGAGTTGGGTGAATACTCGAATTAATACGATAGTGAGATAAATCGTAAAATAAAATGTACGATAAGTATTAGAGAGAAATATACTACGTATTAATGGGAGTGATCGGGTTGTGTGAATACCTAGTGATGGATAGTAATACATAGGTTGTGTGAATACCTATAGTATACTACATAAATATTGGTGATCGAGGTAGGATTTCGAGCCAATATAGATGACTAGTATTGGTGATCGAGGTATGATTTCGAGCCAATCTATATATCAATAATACTGGTGATCGAGGTGTCATTTAATGACAATATAATCAATAACTACTGGTGATCGAGGTATGATTCCGAACCAGAATATATAAATCACTATTGGTGATCGAGGTAGGATTACGAGTCCATAATCCCTAATGTGTGATACGGGGATGTGATTATAAAGTATGCACTTGTAGTATATATTTTGTGTGAAGTATATACCTTATTATTATTCTACTTATGAGTGATAGTAGACTAGGAAATGTTATATATAGATATATATCTGAAAAACAAATTAAGTATATAGACTTAATCAACAGATTAATGATAGATCGTGAATATCTGAGAAAATAAATTAAGTAGTGAGACTTTATTTTAATGATGGAAATATAACATATGTGAAATGTTACATGAAAAATAATTGACATATGAGTAATGTTAATAAACTAGTGTATTGTATGAGCGGTATGGGAACTTAGACGTGTAGATAAGTTCAGTTGAATACTTTAGTCTAGTTAGCTTATGTAGCATAGCTAGGTAGACTAAGTATAGAACGTTAGATGTGCACTATAGACGAGAGGTAAGGCAACTCAAGAGAGTGTACGAGGACTTAACATGTGTAATCAATAATCGAATTTTATTGTAATAAACGCTTGCAAAATATTTTTAGTACTAACTCTTGTTGTCAAAATATTTTCAAAACCTTTTAGGTGTTCGACCACAGGGACGCCAGGCTTGAAGACTTCATTCGAGGGACTCGGAGTTGTATCACTATGGATGCTGACAGGATTTGAGGAGACGATTCTTCCATTTAGATCTAGTGAAGGATCTCATTTTACATTCCATGTATGGACATGTTGTCGGACAACAGTCCTTCAATTCTTTTATTATTATGGAGTATTTGATTTTGAATTTTTGTCGATGGTTCATTAGGAAAAGATTTATTCATTTATATATTGTGTTTATTGGACTCTAGTATATTGTGAATGTTTAATTTAGTTTTTCCGCATTGATCTTTTATCTAGTTTAAAGAAATATAAAATTTGGCACCGGTCTAATTTCACTTAGGTGGTTGTAATTAAAAAGGTTTTCGAGAGTGATGCTAAGAATGAACCATATGAGATACATGTTTTGATTTAATAAAGACCTGATCAACCGATGTTTAATTAGGCGGGGTGTCATAGATGGTATCAAAGCATTAGGTTCTAGTGCCTATAGGATCTGTATGGCTTACTACAGTTTTAACGTATCGTTATTTTGATATAGAGCCCTATTATTAGGACAGTTATTTTCCCTTCGCATGCTTGAGATATCAGGCTTATGCTATTATATTTTTTGTATAAATTGTGTGCTTGTACAATTTAATTCTATTTCAGTATGCCACCGAGGAGAGAGCGAGCCAAGAGGGCTGCAGCTATAGATGAGATTAGGGAGGACCCTCAGGAGTAGCAGGTACCGCCACCACCACCACCAGAGATGACTTTTACTACTCAGGTGGAAGTTATAGTGTCTAAGGCAGTTGAGACAGCTATGAGGGACATGGCATCTCATTTCCCTCAGTCTCAGGCACAGTAGCCAGTGGCTCCAGCGATCCAAGCTGAGACAAGGCCGTCTTCTTAGCATCGAGTCAAGGAGACCTTCCACAAGGCATATCTCCTGAGTTTCATGGTACTACTGATGTAATGGCACTGTGTCAATGGAAGAAAAAATTTTAGTGCTATCTGTGCATTCTTGAGTGTAGTTAAGTCCAGAAACAGATGCTAGCTACCTTCAGACTTTCGGGAGCAGCTCTACAGTGGTGGGAGTCGATGGCCAGCGCTGAGGAGAGGGACTTGATGACGATTTTTCAGTTCTGGGTATGGTTTGATCGCAAGTACTTACCGCCTGTAGTTGATTCAGAGATGAGGAAAAAGTTTGGAGAAATACTACAGGGTGACCGGTCAGTAACGTACTACGAGGAGGAGTACACCCATTTGGCTAACTTTATGCCAGATAAGGTGACCAACAAAGAGAGGAAGAGGATCAGGAAACATTTGATTGGTAACCCTGCGTTGATGAGTTACACTAACGTCGTTAATGACGCACTGATGCATGGTCAGGATCATCGCTTCTATGCTTAGGGGAGTAAGAGAAGTGATCCTAGCCAGCAAGGCAAGGCTGGGGGAGCAGTGGTAGTGGGATGACACCCCAGCAAAAGAAGACAGCGAGTCAGTAGGGACAAGATTATTGATACGGGAAATTTACTGAGAGGTTCAGATCTGGAGGTTACCGACTCGACGGAGGATTGAGGCAAGGCTAGCAGGGTCCCCAGCAGCAGCAGGTTCCTCAGGGCCAAAGCAACTAGGGGGAGGTTAGCAGGGCTAAGGACATCAGGGCCAACGTCATGGACATCAGGGCCAACGTCAGGGACAACAGGGCAAGGGATAGAGATGTGACACCCCGCTTAGTAAAATAAGAGGTGGCCAGCCCGATACTCCAATAATTACAGAAATCATAGATGATCCATTCTTAGCATCATTGTCGTACAAATAATTATACGAGATAACCACCAATTATTTTAGAAAACGGATTGTCAAAATTTATATTTGAAAGTAAAGGAAAATATTTAAACAATTCCAATTTAAAAGAAGGTGAATATAAATAAAGACAGATAATAAATTAGAAACTATGTACATCAAAATAACCGAATAAGCTGTCGGCTAACAAACCTTTACAAGCAGGTTACACTGAGTATTAAAGTAAAATAATCACATTATATTATACACGTACAAAACTTGGACAACACGCCAAAATGTGTAAACTGATCATAACTAGAATACAGAAAGATTGAAGTGTCTATATCAAGTATCCCATAACATCCACAAAGTGTTATAGCTCCCAAACACTCGGATAGGGAAAACTCAATACGGGCGTCCTTACGGAGGATCACCTGGGAGAATATAGAATTCATGCAAAATAAAGAGATATAAACAGGTCAGAGCCCAGTTTGATATGATCACAATGTGAATAAAGTGCATGACAGTTATGAACATTTAAACATCATAAATAATCTTGTCTCGCTCTCCACAAATAATGATAAGAATTCTCACCTATCAATCTAAAAGCACAACCTAGCGAAATATCAATGACATAGATTAATATTCATTTATGCATGAGAATATATCTAAGTTTCACTTAATGAGATTTCATTTCAGTTTTACACAACTTAACTTCACAGTTCCTTTTCTCTTTAGGAAACATATTCAAAGTAATTTATTTTGCACAATGCTTTACCATCAATAAGATTTCCACTTTAATGAGAATAGTTATAGTTCACATCATATAACGATTCTAAGACCATCCTTCCGGGAGTCACCCCACTAGATGTGCCCCTAAATAGCTATCATCTTCCAAGGCCTATCACCAAGACAACCTGGGCATCCTACATCGCGTGATGTCGGGAAGCAGCCATATACCTTCGACAGTGAGTCATAACCATACTCGAAATTACCTCACTTCGAAAAATAATCGCACAATATATAATAACCGGTCCTATGGTCGAGAACTATATTCACCCTACATTCACTAGCCAGGGGACTTCACCTCATGCGTATAACTTCCCTTATGATAGCATATAGAGAGGTATGTATATGCAAATTATCATTCATAAAATATGCCAAATTAAAATGTACATTTCATTTTATCCGGAGCCATAAGCATTTAATGTCATAATTATAAACCTCAACACTTAAGAATCCCCAATTTAGTCTCCAAGAGTTACTGACATTACTAAAAGCCACCAAGTATAATATTCTTCATTCAAGTCTAAAATTCCAAAATTATGTAATCCTACTTTTCACTAGTCTCAAACTAACTTGATAAAGGAGAAACTACCCTAACGTCTATTGAGTAATCTCCGAAATACGCCCAATTATTCCCTTGCTAATCTAGAGTAGTTACATACCTAATATAAGACTCTAGTACACTTTATTACTTCCTAAGAGAAAGTTACTAGGTCCCAAACATACAAGAAAAGGGTTACAAACTAAGTTAGAAAAGTATCCTAAAACAATAGGAATTCCGAATCGATTTTCCCTGGACGAATCGATTCAGTCTTGAAAGAGAATCGATTCGGATAGGCCGAATCGATTAGGTCAAGAGGACCAAACGTTCTGCTTGTTGCCGAATCTATTCGGATAATACGAATCGATTCCCCCAACAAAGACCTGTAGCCTACCCCTTTAGCGAATCAATTTGCTAGGGGCGAATCGATTTGCCTGGGCCAGAATGTCCAGTTTTCGCTATGGATGTTAATAACCCCAATTTTCCCAAACTCGTTTATCTTCCATTTTGCCCACACCATCCATCAATAATCCAACCAAAACAATCCTACATAAAATACTAACTACTATAATATTTATCTAAAACAATCTTTAAGCGTTCAAACACTAAAAATTCATTAAAACCCATAATTTTTCAAGTGTTCCCAATACACAACTATAACTACAATTTATTCACCTTAAATCATATATTAGAAAGTAAGAAACTTGCCTTAAGGTTGTATTCTCAGATTCTCTTCCGGTAGATGCAAGATCAAACTCAATTTCTTCAATTCTCCTTCTTTCCCTTCTTCTCCCCAAATTCTCTTTCTCTCTAGGTTTAGGAAGCATACACTTGAGAAATAAGAGGGGTTGTAAGACTTAAGCGTTCAGTTAGCATTGGTTTCCATATTTAAATGTTAATACACCATTAAAATGACTCGTAACTACATAATTAAGTCATAACCTGTCAAAAGTGCCCGGAACCCAAAAATATAATATGGCACTTATTTTGACTATCTCGATTATTTCAGGACTAACCGTGACCTCTAAATTGGCATCCGGAATAATATAAATCATTTCATGTTTCAAACTTCATTTTTAAACCATAATTGCCGTTTAAAGCACACCGACACTATAAAATATAACATGATGCTATTTACATTCTCTTAGCAGTAAATATGTAAAATCTAGTAAATATTATCTTTTAAATCACTTAAATAATATTTAATCCAACTTCCATTATTTTATATAATTACCTTACATGGTAAATTAGTATAAAATTAATTACTCAAAAGTGAGGGTTATTACAAGAGACAGTTCCAGGGTCAGTGTTTAACATGTAGCCAGCAGGGTCACAAGAGTAGAGCTTGTCCACAGCGAGACAGGGCATAGCGGCAGGGTGCCCAACAGGGACAGTAGGCTCCAATAGCTCCAGCACCATCATCGACCCCATAGAAATAGTAGGGTTAGATGCACTATGGGCATGTATACAACGTTCGGTATATACCGATGCCTCCAGCACCACAGGCACCGCTCGCAGTAGAGGGTACATTTCCTATTCACAGTCTTGAGGGTAGGATTCCATTTAATATTGGGGCATCACATTCTTTTATTAGGACTAGATTTTCACAAGCCACTAGTTTATTAGAGATAGACGACAGTCTTCTTATGTGTGTCGAGTCACTGATGGGTAGTGTTTCGCTGATACATTCGATCTATAGAGGATTCGATATTTTGATTGGGAGACTGAGTCTAGCGATAGACCTCCTAGCATTAGACATCGAGGGGTACGACATGATTCTAGGAATGGATTGGTTAGAGAGTTATCAACCGATGGTAGATTTCTATGTGAGTATTATAGTGTTCTCCATCCTAGGAAATGAGATATTCCTAGTGGCGATGCCTCTTCCTGAGGGAGGATCGCTCACTCACCTATATTGTATTGATGAGGAGACCTCGTAGGAGATAGTGGTACCTTTAGATTCGATTCCAGTAGTGAGGGAGTTTGAGGACGTATTTTAAGACATACCCGGGATGCCACCAAGCGGGGAAATAGAGTTTGTCATCAACTTAGCACCGGTAACGAGATCTATTGCTAGAGCATCGTATCGTATGGCTTCTTCAGAGATACGGGAGCTGAGAGAGAAGATTCAGCTACTCTTGGTTCAAGATTTCATTCAGCAGAGTACATCACCTTAGGGTTCTCCGGTGTTCTTTGTGAAGAAGAGAGATGGTTCGCTTCGCTTGTGCGTGGATTATAAGAAGCTGAACAAGGTGACGATACAGAACAAGTATCCGTTGCCTAGGATCGATGACTTGTTTGATCAGTTTGAGAGGGGCTACTTACTTCTCAAAGATTGATTTGAGGTCCGAAAATCTCCAGTTTCACATTTGAGAGGAGGACGTACCTAAGACCGCTTTCTTATCGCGGTATGAGTTTAGGGTGATGCCGTTTGGGCTCACCAATGTGCCTGTAGTATTCATGGATCTCATGAACAGGGTGTTTTGGGAGTTTTTGGACCAATTTGTGATCGTGTTCGTAGATGACATCCTGGTTTACTCACGGACGAAGGAGGAGAATGCTGAGAATTTTTATATGGTTCTACAGACATTACGGGACCCTCAGTTGTAAGAAAAATTTGGTAAGTGTGGATTTTGGATTTGGAAGGTGCAGTTTCTTGGCCACATTGTGTCCGACAGGGTCATAACTATTATTCGAGTAAGGTATCGGATGTGAGAGAGTGGGGGAAGCCCATGACAGCGACCGAGATTCACAGCTTCTTGGGGTGGGATGGATATTACCATCGCTTCATCAAAGGGTTCTAAAAAATTATTGGGCCTTTGACTAACTTGACTCGTAAGGGAGTACCATTTGTGTGGAGCAACCATTGTCAGTTGGCTTTCGACGAGCTAAAGGACCGATTGACATCAGCACCAGTACTTTCTTTACCCAGGGAGGATTAGAGTACCGGGTCTATAATGACGCATCATTGCAGGAGCTTGAGGGTGTATTGCAGTAGGATGAGAGGGCGATAGCTTATGCATCTCGGAAGCTAAAGACCCACGGGAATAATTACCCCACCCACGACCTCAAGTTGGCAGCAGTCATTTTTTTCGTTGAGAATATGGAGACATTATCTATTGGGGGAGCAGTTTACATTGTTCATGGATCCTAAGTCACTTCAGTAGCTCTTCACACAGAAGGATATGAACATGAGGCAGAGGCGGTGGTTAGAATTCGTGAAGGACTACCAGTTTGATATACAATATCATTTTGGTAAGGCTAATGTAGTTGCAGACGCGTTGAGCCGATGACCTACTGGAGACTTAGCTGAGGTGTGAAAAGAGTAGTGGAGTGAGCTTCGACAAAAAGACGAGGTTGCCAGAGCGTATATGGAAATTATGACTATCACTCCCGAGATCGTTATTCACGTAGTGAAGGCACAAGCATAGGATCAATTCTATCAGGGCAGGGAACAAAAGTTATTAGTTGAGTGTGCAGAGTCTTACTCAGTCAACTCAGAGGGAGGCTTACGCTTTAATGGAAGATTGGTAGTGCCCGAGGATGAGGATTTGAGATATGCAGTTTAGTCTCACAGTTCCATATTTCTGGTACATCCCAATGGGGATAAGATGTACCAAGATATGAGAAGACAGTACTAGTGGGACGACATGAAGAGAGACGTAGCAAAGTTTGTATCAAAGTGTGTTACTTGTCAGCTTGTGAAAGTAGACCATCAGAGGCCTTCAGGAATGTTACAACCTTAAGATTCTCGTGTGGAAGTGGGAGAGAATTTTGACGGACTTTATTACTAGGCTACCTACGTCACAACGGGGTCACAATTCCATATGGGTGATAGTGGATCAGTTGACCAAGGTGGCTCATTTCTTACCAGTTTGCACAAATTACGAGATGATGCAGTACGTGGGGGTATTCATTTAAGATATTATTAAGCTGCACGGGGTCCTAATTAATATTGTGTCTAATAGAGACAGAAAATTTACGTCACACTTCTGGTAGAGCTTTCAGGAGGTCATGGGCACAGATTTACGATTGAGTACAGCGTACCACCCGCAGACAGACGGGAAGACCGAGAGGATAAATTTGATGCCAGAGGATATGCTGAGGATGTGCATCCTAGATTTTTGGATAGGGTGGGATAAATACCTCCCATTGGTAGAGTTTACGTATAATCACTCTTACCAATTTACTATCGGTATGGCACCGTTCGTGGCATTATATGGTAGGCCTTGTCATTCCCCCGCTTACTGGTTAGAGGTGGGGAACAACAAGTTATTAGGACTTAAGATGATTTGGGAGACTACTGTCAAGATTAAGTTCATTCGATGGCGTATTCGGATAGCTCAGGATAGGCAGAAGAGTTATGCTGACACCGACAAGAGGCATGTGGAGTTAGAGGTGGGCGACCAAGTGTTGGTTCGAGTATCTCCTATGAAGGGGATTATGAGATTTGGTAAAAGAGGGAAGTTAGCATCGAGATGTGTGGGACAGTTTTCTATTATAGAGAGGGTGGGATTGGTAGCATACAGACCGAGACTTCCATAGCATCTTCAACGGATACACGATGTTTTCTATGTGTCATCACTAACGAAGTATAAAAGGAGAGAGAGAGTCTTCTGGCACGTTCCACTTAAGGAGATTGATTTACAGCCAGACTTCCTGTATGAGGAGAGACCCATGGCTATTCTAGATCGTAGTGAGCGTAAGTTACGGTCCAAGGTGGTGCCACAAGTGCAAGTTCGATGGGGACACCACAATATAGATGAGTCGACATGGGAGCGAGAGGGTGATATGCAAGACAAGTATCCAAAGTTATTCACCACAGGTGTGTTCTAATTTCGAGGACAAAATTCCTTTGTAAGGGGGAAAGTATGTAATACCCCGTATTTCTGCGTATTTATAATTTAATTAATTTGAGAATTATTTGAGAAAATACGTTTTATTTAAATTACGCAAGTGAATTAATTTAATGTGAAGGAATGATAAATGTGATTATCAAATATTTATCGAGAGATAGATACTGATCAATATTATGATGTGATATTTACTAAGTGTGAATAGTAAATAATTAATGATTAGTGTTGTACGACATAGCGAGTGATATGTGGGTATCCCATTTTTATCTCAATAGAGAGTCGCATGTAGACTAATTTGAGTTCGAGATACGAAATATATTTTAAATTACTCAAATGATAATTTAGAGGTTACGGATGATTTCGAATGGGTCAAAATAGCCGGAATAGTGTACCCGGGGGTATAGGTCGAGTCCCGGGTCAATTTTAGACCAAATCGACACCTATTGAGGGTGATTCGGTCATTTGTCAAATAGAAATTAAGGTACCTACGAAATTTAGAGTCCTATATCTGATAATTAGAGATTAGGGTTAGGGTTAGAAACACATAAACCTAAAGGAGTTCATTAGAGAGAAGAGAGAAACCATTTTCAACACTTAGGAGGTGCTTTTAAATAATTGGACCTAGATCTTGCATCCTAATCATCTAAGGAGTACGGATTTTAAGCGAGAACCATCAATCCATCATTAACACCATGAAATTAGACCCCTTCTATTATGACAAGTTGTTTATTGCAAATTAATATAAAGTTATGTACCCATGTGACTAGGGTTTAAATAATGTTGATTTCTTTGATATGGTTGGAAGAAAAACCTATGTTATACATTTTTGGGTGGATCTTGCATGTTGATTGAATGAAAATCTATAGAGGACAAGTTATCTGAGATTTTTAGAGAGTTGTACGAATTTACATCTGGGATTCATATGAGTATTAATGGTGAATACTAAAATCTAGGGTTCTTGAGGATTTGAGGAATTGATACCTTTTTAATTGATAATTTAAATGTTTTGATGATAGATTTACATTAGAAATTACCCCCACACATGTAGAAATGGTCAGGGACATGTGGCCTAGAATTTGGTGAAGTAGCATGAGAATTATGTTGAGTAAAAATGGTGGAAATCGAATAAAAATGCATGAAGAAGACGAAGTACAAAATCTGTTCAAAATCGAATCAATTTGACCTGGGGAAAATCGATTCGGGTAGGCGAATCGATTCGGCCTAGGGAGAATCGATTCAGTTACCCAGAAAACTGAAATTTCCCCATTTGCCTTAAATCCCTCAATCGTTGCCATTAGATTTTTTAGGACCTTGGTAAAGTAATTTTGAGAGACTAATATATTACAGTAGACTCATGAAGGGGGTATGGTTTAGTCTTATTGAGAGGATTAGGACGAGAATGAAATTGGGTTAATTTTATTCATAATTAATATGAGAGATAGATAAAGTATTATGGGAATTAAATTGGTTTATGTATAGACCAGTAGGGTAAGTTAGACTTAACTACTGGAATTTATAAAGGGGTAACTAGGACCCTTAAAGTTGGGTGAATACTTGAATTAATACGATAGTGAGATAAATCGTAAAATAAAATCTAGGTAAGTATTAGGGATAAATATACTATGTACGAATGGGAGTGATCGGGTTGTGTGAATACCTATTGATGGATAGTAATACATAGGTTGTGTGAATACCTATAGTATACTACATAAATATTGGTGATCGAGGTAGGATTCCGAGCCAATATAGATGAATAGTATTAGTGATCAAGGTATAATTCCAAGCCAATCTATATATCAATAATACTGATGATCGAGGTGTCATTTCATGACAATATAATCAATAACTACTGGTGATCGAGGTATGATTCCGAGACAGAATATATAAATCACTATTGGTGATCGAGGTAGGATTATGAGACAATAATCCCTAATGTGTGATACGGGGATGTGATTATAAAGTATGCACTTTTAGTATATATTTTGTGTGAAGTATATACCTTATTATTATTCTACTTATGAGTGATAGTAGACTGAAAGATGTTATATATAGATATATATCTGAAAAACAAATCAAGTATATAGACTTAATAAACAGATTAATGATAGATCGTGAATATCTGAGAAAGTAAATTAAGTAGTGATACTTAATTTTAAAGATGGAAATATAACATATGTGAAATGTTACATGAGAAATAATTGACATATGAGTAATGTTAATGAACTAGTGTACTGTATGGGCGGTACAGTAACTTAGATGTGTAGGTAAGTTCAGTTGAATACTTTAGTCTAGTTAGCTTGGGTAGCATAGCTAGGTAGGCTAAGTATAGAACGTTAGGTGAGCACTATAAACGAGCAGTGACAAAACTCAAGAGAGTGTACGCGGACTTAACATGTGTAATCAATAACCGAATTTTATTGTAATCAACACTTGCTAAATATTTTCAAAACGTTTTTAGTACTAACTCTTGCTATCAAAATATTTTCAAAACATTTTAGGTGTCCATCCACAGGGACACCAGGCTTGAAGACTTCATTCCAGGGACTCGGAGTTGAAGCACTGTGGATGATGACAGGATTTGAGTAGACGATTATTCCTTTCAAATCTAGTGTAGGATCTCATTTTACATTCCATGTATGGACATGTTGTCCGTCTTTCAGTCTTTCAGTTCTTTTGTTATTATGGAGTATCTGATATTGGATTTTTGCTGATGGTTTATTCGGCAAAGCTTTATTCATTTATATATTGTGTTGATCAGACTCTAGTATATTATGAATGTTTAATTTAGTTTTTTTGCGTTGTTCTTTTATCTTGTTTAAAGGGAGATAAAATTTGGCACCGGTCTAATTTCACTTAGGTTGTTAGTAATTAAAAAGGTTTTTAACAGTGATGCTAAGAATGAACCATATGAGAAACATGTTTTAATTTAATAAAGGCCTGATCAATCGATGTTTAATTAGGTGGGGTGTCACATAAATAAGGAATATTATGGCTGATTATATGGAAAGGAAGATGAAAAGGAGAGAGTGGAAATGAAATTTAAAAATTAGAGGAGTAGAAAGAATTTGCTTGGAGTGCTTTACTTCTTCTTTTTGAGTGCTTCGGATGAGATTTAAGAAAAAATCAAAGTACATACCTGACCTAATTTTCATCTAGTTTTCAAATCTGAAGTTAAATTTGTGATTTGGATAATAATTGGATCTGATTTTTTTTGCATTTTTGATTTTGACTCTCTTGAGTTAGTTTCGTTCGCACATTGTTAATTAATTTTGCTACACCTATTCAACAATGATTGAATAGTTATATCCATTCTACGTGTTGCATTTATATGTATTATATACTCGTATACTATATTCATTATTGCGCCCATTTTGTATGTGTTATTTTCATACCATGTAGTCTGGGTAACGAAACTAGTTGATTTTATGAGCATGGTGGGTTATAGAAATTGGGTAGAAAACATGTGTACTTGATTTATGGGGAATTGAATTTCAAATTTATTTGAACTGAGAGAATGATATTATGATGACTATTATTGTACAATGCATAGGCATTCCTTAGCCAAACTACCCGCTGGACAGGGTGTGCTGTCGGCTACAATTTTGTTTAATATCCAAAAACTAGGCCATGGATGCCAAATGTGATTATGGCGATGATGCCAAGATTTTATGGCGGTGATGCCCCGTTATGATTGGTTGTGAGCCCGAATTATGTTTTTTTTTTTGGGAGGCCATTGGGTTGTTCCGAGAATAATTAACAGGATAGTGGATGGTAGTCCATACCATACCGTGGGAAGTGCGATGAGAAATTTAATATGGGGTCTTGGGTTGTGTACTTCCCGTGATGAGATCCTAGGTTATAGTTATATAAGTGAAATTTTATTTTGAGTGTTCATATTGCATACTGTCTTTTATTTGATGCGTGCACACACAAGTATGTATAGTTACACTTGGAGCATTTATACGAGCTACTGAGCGTCCCGCTCAATCCCCATAGTTTGTTGTATTTTCGGTTTGGTGTGAGATGACATTTATGGCATCGTTGGGATTGGAATCGTCGCTAGAGGCTCTGAATATTTGTTTTTAAAATTTACATATTTCGCTTTGTTTATTGTAAATTATTTTTAAAAAGGACATTTGAAATTTATTAAAATTGAGATATTTTATTTAGTTGAGTTATGTATTTATGCTTCTACAAATTTATTCTCAATCTAAACGAAAAAATATATAATTTATCAATATTTTTCAGTAGCACCTCCCGAGGTGTTACAATAAAGATTTTCGCAAAATTAAGTTAACATGCAACTCGAGGCTAACTCGTTTAAACGAAAAACACTAGATCATTTGATTGAGTTCTGGATTCTCGCTCGAACCAACAAAGTTCATTTGAACGACAATGCTAATCTTGTTTTACAAAGTTCATTTGAACGACAATGTTAAACTCATTTTAATGGGCATTGCACGAACTTTAAACAAAACCTTAGTGCCTTGGTAGAAACATTTATCTCGAACTCATTTCAATTTGGTTCGAACGAAACCCCTACTATCATTTGAACGTAAACCAAACCACATTCAAACTAACTAGGTAAACTTGTTTGAATGAAAATCAACACTTCGTTCGAACAACTTGCAAAAATAGAAATCTTTTCTTTAAAAAATATTTTTATAAAAAATAGCCACAAGACATTTAAAAACAAAACACCCAAATGTATCCAGGGATTAACCACAATATGCATTTATATATTACCGATATCCCGTGGATTTTGAAGATGAAACTCAGCACGAAACTCATAATCATGTGATCGATGCTTTATTTGGTCATTATGGCCTTCAATACCATCATAAGCTTGAAGAACAAACTGAACTCAAATCCTAACCTATTACTCAAATCAGTTTTGTCCAAATGAAATAAAGCCAATATACATACAAATTGACTCGATGTGAAGATTTATTCTTATGAGTCTCGCCCTTTGGTTATAACATGACAAAACTCAAAAATAAAAACCTATTGGGTCGTAAAGTTCTCTAAGACTCAATCCCAAATCCAAAAAGATAAATTAAAAACACTTTATTGTCACAAACTCTTAAGTAGCTTTACTCTTATAAAACTTTATCGCATCATAACTTAAACCTATACACTTAATACGCCTTTCAAGTACAATGAGAATATAACATATATAAACCACATATGAAAACATCCCTCCCCTTTTGTTAAACAAAACCACCTAATGTAAGACGTCTCCCCTTAAGGTAATATTTCTCCCCTTTTTTATTTGGTAATAGATAAAGATAAAGGTGCATAATATAAACAACTTCTCACCCTTAATGTGAAACATGTGAACATTAATAAAAACAAGTAATAACATGCGATGATGTGAAGTAAAACAACAACGACTAACAAGCACGGTAATACAAGCATAAATAATCCAAACTATGAAACAAATGATACCCTTATAAACAATGGAACAAAAAAATCAATCTAATCATATAAGATGCTAATTAGATACAAATATGAAGCATATGGCAAACATGGATTAAATGCAATGCAAAGATTCAGAAGAAAAGAAAATATATATATATATATATATATATATATATATATATATATATATATATATATATATATATATATATATATATATTTCAATAACGCACAAGCATATATAGGTATAACATACCATAAAAGACACAAAATATATCTTTCCACACTCGTATAGCATAAGTGTGTCCAAAATAAATATGATATGGAAGAAAGGCGTGTGAACTAGAAAGCAAAAGAAATATGTCTCAAACACTCAAGATAATCCAAGGAGTTCTATTTCATTGCATTAATTTATCAAACTCAGATTTAGCCTCAAGTGATAAATAAAGTGTGAATTCATAATGGACAAACAAACACAACGCACATTAGTCTAAAAAAAATTGATGATTCTCAAATTAACAGCATCTAACATTTAAGATTAACTAGGACTCATTTTGCAAACCCAAAGATCTTCAACTTATAACACCTGATAAGCACCCAAAACTGTACAATTTATACCCCAAATAGATGTACTTTAGTTGCTAATTCTCGGCAATTTGGGTTTTATGCGCTTAAATATTCATTGTGCATGCTTAATTATAGTTGCAGTATCAAAAGCTATAATTCGAGGCAACTTGCAGTAAAATGGAGCTAAATACCCAATCCCCTAACCCTAACCTAGCCCATCCTAGCCTTAGCCTTCCCCAAACAATGTGTGTGTTTAGTTTGTGTCTTTTTATATTTTTTTAGATTTTTAGTTTGATTCATTTTTATTTTTAGGATTTATTTTTGATTTATTTAGTATTTTCTAGGTTTTATTTTCCATTTTTCTATTTTATTTTCATTAGTATAATTTTATTTTATTTTGATTTTTATTAGCTTTTAGTTTAGTCGTATTTTGTTAGGATTAATTTTAGGAGTTTATTTTTAGTTTACTATATTTTATATTTTTAGGACTTTAATTTTCATTTAGATTTTAAGTTTTTATTTCTTTTGTTTTATTTTAGTTTTTATATAAGCTTAGGATTTTATTTTTTAGTTTTAATATTTTTATTTTTTAGTTTGTTTTATTTTTAGTTAGATTTTATTTTTTAGTTTTAGTTTTATTAATTTTAATTGAGACTTTTTATTATTTTAGGGTTCAAATTAAACACACACACACCATACTAACCTACACTTAAACTACACACAACACAACCCTCACCCTAAATCCCTATACCCTCACCCACACAATCCCACCAAAACTCATCTTCAACCTCTCACCTTCTCTCTCCTCTCCCTCCATTAAACCAAACCCATTTACCTTCTCTTCCCTAGCCACCATTAAACCCAACATAACACACTCTCTCTCACCATCTAAACCAACCTTATACCCCCCTTAACCTACATCGGCGACCCACTTGAAACCCCCCTAACCCGGCACTGACCCACTGCCGCCGGACCAACCTCCCATACCCGCACCGACGATACCCCTCGCAGCTCCACATCCAGCCTCCGTCGGCGATCCTCCTCTTCAGAACTAGACTTCCCTTTGCCGGACCTCCTACCCCCTACCCGTCCACCTACTCGGAGCCGACCCTGCTCTGCCACCTGCTCGAACCCCCATTAAACCATTCGGCAGCAACCCCCGATAGCAGCCCCAAGGTCCAATCACCTCCGGCCAACCCGCCGGCAGCTACCTCCCCATACCCGCATCCACTATCTTCAAGCCCACAACCCATCACCTCTAAGACAAACCCACTTCCATTTCTCCCCAAAAGCCAAAATCGTGTGCTACCAATCCAAACAAACGAAATCCAAACTAAACCACTTAACCCATGTGACTTAAACCAACTTATTTCACTCAACCCCTTTTTTCCTATTCTACCCCCAACTACCTCTTTTTATCCCATTACCCAAAATACCCCATAACAATATCAGATTTTTATTCCCTCACCCACTTATCCCCACACCTCACCATTTCCATGCACACTAATGTCCATTACCCATAATACCCCTAGCTCCATGCATCTACTATAAAAGAAGACTCAAGACCCCATTTGAGGGGGACTTATCATCAAATGGAGAGAGAAAAGTAGAGAGTTAGGTTAGAATAAATTAGGTAGAAATATTTGTAAATAGTTTATTTTCATTTTTTAAAGATATTTATGAGTGATAAATGTGTGAAATGCAATTGAGTTGATTATTGTTGGATGCTCATATTGTATGGATTGTATGCTTCAATTTGGAAGAGTAGAGTTCAACTTTCTCAAAGAGATTTGGTTTGCTTGTTCTCTTCCCTTCTCATTTATTTTATGCCTTTGATTATTAATTTGTCAAATCTTATACCATGTTAGGCTAAATCCCCTTTCAAGGGGTGGGGTAAAACCCATATTTGATGTTATTTTATTTTTATTAGTTTAATTACTTGAAAAGTCCCTTTGAATGTTAATTTTGATCCCTCACCCTTAGATTTACGCCTCCAGAGAGGGTAAATGATTTTCGAGAGAAAATCGAAATTCTAGTTATAATACCCATTTTAGATTTGAACTAGAGATAGGGGTTTCTTAGGTGGGGTATTATAACTTGAATTTCAACTCTAAATTTATTTTCTAAGATTTACATAAATTTTAATTGATCGATCCTAGCGAGTGATTAATTAAAAGGAGTGTAGATCTATTTTTCTAGAGTTGTGGGGTGTTAAACTTAATTTTTTAAAATATTACTATTATAATTGCACTTGCAACGAGAGTTGGTTTGTAATTTTTTTATTAATTTGGGAGAATTCAAATAATTAAATTAATTAATTAGAATAACTAAAATTTGTGGTGTAATCCCATTCCTTGATTGTTCTCACAATTATTTACCTCACTTTATCTCTTATTTTTAGTTTAGACTTTATTTTTCATTTTAGTAACTTTCTAGTTAGTTTTTATCATATCACATTTAGTTTAGTTTAGTTTAAATCATCACCTCACCCAGTTGTTTTAATATTTGAAAATGCTAAAAAAAGTAAAAAAGTGAAAAAGCACAAAAAGAAAATAAAAAGTGAATTACAATTGAGTTTGTCTCTAGCTTACTCCTTTGGAAGTGGGTTGATACCCTTACTTACCTCTACACTTGAGATTGTTATATTTTGTAGGTAATTGAGGTTTTGACTAACTTGGCTTTCAACAATGACACATACAAAAAGCTAAAGTTATCAAATGGCGTCGTTGCCGTTCTTGGGAGAGTGAAGTGCTCGGAGAAGATTTGAACTTGTAGTTCATTTATTTTTGTGCACTTTATAATTTTTTTGTACCATTTTTATATGTTTAGATGGATTGTATTAGGACTTTATTATTTGGCTTGTATTGCGGTGCATAGAGACACCATTTCATTTTCATTTAAAATTTGTAATAATTGAAGACAACCGTTATAGGGAAACCGGACAAGGTAGAGAGAGGGCGTCCAAGGCGAGGATTTAGAAGCCTCTCTACCTTGGGTCGGTAGGACTCCCGGGGACGACTGAGATAGGCGTGATCTCCCCCGGCCGACTCAAATTTTTCGGCACCCCACGGCCTAAAAACAGTGGGAGGTATATTTCTCAAACCCTCGCGCCTCTCCTATTAGCGAGTCTATTCTTTTGTGTGCTCTTGTGTGATTTTATTCTAGCATTTATTTTTTGAATGGTGTGATGAATTAAATTACTAAGACTTACACCCGGTCACTCACGAGAAGGGATTTCATCACCCGACTCACTCACTTATCCTTTGTGTGCTACCCTAGCAATCACTAATTTAAAATCAATCAAATAGATAGCCCCATAGGATACGGTGTTCGTAGTCCCCTTTTGATCATTTTGACTTGTAGGATAACCCGTAGAGTCCTCTCCACCGGAAAAACCCTCGAACGGTTCGCTTTGTGGCACAAAAGTGTCCAGGGAAACTGGGTTTTAAGTGCGGCCGCCCAGTAAAATGGGTTTGTTCTTTCCCCAGCGTTGTACCGATCGATCGTTTCGTCACTAGCTTTGTGGCGAATCTCTGTGGCAAGCCTCTTGGCATCTTGTGATTACAGTAGGAACACACATTTTGCAAAAGGCGATCACTCATATAAATTCCGTGATTTTTATAGCCCGCGGATTTCATTAAAATTTGGCTACCCCTTTCATTAATTTTCAAGATAAAAATTGGCTATGTGCTAGTTAGGAAATTTTCTTGACTTGTGTGTGTGTCCAATTTATTTTTTAGTAGTCGGTTTTAGTTGGTTCGTCCATATCAAGAGTCCATATTTTTCCCCACCTTTTCTTCCAAAAATATATTCTTTCTTTCATTTTTATAAAAAAATCCAAAAATATTTTCTTTCTTTCATTTTAGAAAAATCCAAAAATATTTTCTTCCATTATTTTTAGAAAAATTCAAAAATATTTTCTTTCCTTTTGAAAAAAAAAATAAAAATTTCAACAAAATATTTTTCCCCTCATGGCCGAAGAACGTCCTTTACGGGACTACTTTGGTCATTTTCCATTGACACGCGACACGTGTGAGAGTGATCCTGAGCCGTCTCTTTATGAGATTTTTCATGGTTTTGGCTCTCTCACGAGTACCCTTGATACTCTTGACCCGTCCTTGCACGCACCTCCTATTACATCGCCCTCGGTGTCATGTGTCGGCGTGTTGCATCCTTGTGCACCCATTTTCGATCAGTCCTCTCACTACACACCCAATGAGTATCAACTAATTATCCATCACGAAAGCGATCCTTTCATGTATTATGAACTTGGCCCCACTCAACACACTTCATTTGAGTATTCTCCATATAGTCATGAACATAGCAAGTTGTGTCCACCTCAACCACCACCCATCACTCCACCACCATCACTCCACCTCCGCTCTCGAAAGCCTCTTGCAAAAGTTCATAACTTGAGCAAGAGCAAGCCACTCAAATTCAAACTCAAGCTCTCCAAAGGCTTGAACAAAGGCTAAATGAATTGGAGTGTGAGCGAGAGTCGGACATTCTCATGGCCCCACCCATCGTTGCAACCGAGTGTGACAATGATGTGTCCTCTTGTGACACGGATTTTGAGTGTGACCAACCCTATCCTCTCGAGAATCTCAAAGTTGGGACCATTCCATGGTCCGGGTTCCAAGTCGACAATTGTGTTGACTTATATTTCTATAGTGAGCCTGATCTAATTCCACCATGTCAATATGAACCCCACTTTGAGCTTCCCATTCACATTCCCACTCCCGCTAAATCCAAAACAATGCCCAAGTCTTCACCTATCGAGCTTCACCCTTGTGTTCCCGAGGAATAAATTTATCCTAGGTTAGCTCCGGCTATGAGTGTTCACCATTTTCCCGAGATAGAATCCGTGATATTTCCTAACTATCCGGATATGGATAATGCCCCACCATGCATGGTTCCCTTTGAGCCCGATATTTCATGTGATCTATCTATCTCTGATCTTATTGCCTCGTCTTGCCCACCCACCCCATTTACCGATGCTACTCTTATGGATAAGTTGACAACTCAATCTTTAGGTACCACACTTCCTCCTGCGACTGCCCTTGAGGATCACTCCGTGCCTCATGAGGATTGTGTGTCTCCCACTCTTGAGTTGGATCATCTTCCTCCACCATTTATCCCACCTGATACACCATTTATCCCACCCGACCCACCCACTATCTTTTCCACCCCACCACTTGGTTTGGATCTTGATTTTACACAGTTCATGTTTCCATCTACATTTTTAGATCCTCACCTAAAACCATCCTCCACCTTCCAGGAGAGTTATGGTGATACTCTCTACCACCGTGACACCGGGCTTGTTACTTTATACCCTCCACTCTCTTGTGGTGTTGACTTTTCCCATCAATAGCTCCCTGGCGTGTCATGGCGCGACCAATATCATTGCCCATTCATAGAACGGTCATGTGATTTTTATAAACCCCACTCCATCCCTATTTCCAAACCCTTTTGCCTCCCCATCAGCACCATTCTTATAGGTCCCTAGTTGCCCTCACCTTTAAGCTCAACAAGGCCCGTGATCAATGCCTATTCCCCCTCACCCTTACCCTCATACCCACTCGCCTTTGGTCCACTGATGCTTTGCATCACGTGATGCACTTTGCCATACAAGTGAATTGACCACTTTAGCCTGTTTCCAACAAGGCTTACGCTTTAGTCTTGTTTGGGGGTGATTCTCATCACCCAAATTTTCTGCCGCCCCGTGCTTTCATAGATCTTATCCTTAGGGTGAGATTCCATCGGTCTAGCTGAAGACATTAAACTTAGCGCTACCGGGAGGCAACCCGCATTTCTTGTACTAGTCTCATCCTGTTTGGGGGTGGTGTTTCACATCACCCTATATTTTGCCATGTTATGGACTTGTACACATTTTTTTTATCATTTATTCAGGTTTCATCTTGGCTATGCATGGTCCATTTCATTAGCGGTTCATTCTGGTAATCTCTTTCCTACCTTATGCTCTCAATTTTAAAAATCATTTTACCTCACATCGAGGACGATGTTCCTTTTTATTTGGGGGTGGGGAATTTTATCAAAATCGCACCTCTTTTGAAATTTTTTGATTTTTGAACCTGATTTTTAAAAAATTGCATGCAGTTTCTTTCATCTCAATCATTAATGTGAATTTTCAATCATCCATCTTTCAAAAGTCTAGGAATCAAGCTAGAGAATATTTTTTCTAAATAGCTTATGTAATACTAACAAGGCATTTTGCACTATGAATTTCTAGACTCAACAAATTTTGCGCACTTGTCACGTCAATACGTTTTAGAGTTGATAAATACTACAATTCTAAAGAGAACCTTAAGGATCACTAGTGGAGACTTTAGCTTGTGAGATTTGTGCCTTTCACCCTTTTAGAGTGTTTTACGCAATCTCTAAGTCATGAGTGGATTCAACTTCTTTTGGGTCCGCACTTTAATTGTTGCATGATCTCATTATCCTTCATTAAAATTTGGTCTGATCACTAAGAACGACATTACTTTCGAGTTGTAAGAAACACGTGCTTGAAATTTGTCCCGAATACTAGATTTTCATCCATACACTTACCACATTTTCATATCACATTTCCATTCACTCACCCATTACCTTCCCATTTATTTCTCTCATCATCCATACACACTCCCCACTCCATTCATATATCATCCATCATCATTTTGAGAAAAATAGTGTTGATTTCAAATGTAAATGTCTTCATTGTTGGTTTGAAAAGTGAGAGAAAAAAAAGAAAAAAGAAAAAAAGAGAGAAAAACATAAAAATAGCAAAAATAGAAGAAAAAGAAAAAGAAAAAGAAAAAAAAATAGAGAAAAAACAAGAGAAAAAGAGAGAAAAACATAAAAATAGCAAAACTAGAAGAAAAAAAAAGAAAAAGAAAAAAAATAGAGAAAAAACAAGAAAAGAAAAGAAAAAGAGAGAGAAAAGAAAGAAAGAAAGAAAGAGAGTTTGTAGTTAATAATAAAGACATTTGTGCCTAAAGTATTGTACACTCTTCACGCTCATCCATCATATATCCATCATTTCACACATCAATCCCATTCTACATCACCATCCTTACCTCATCTCATCCCATCCTACCCCATTTCATTTCCCCTCACCCATAAAAATCCATGTCTTCCCCTAGGTGTTCGGGCAAATGAAAGTCAACGTGGTGAATAACTCGACATTCTCACTATAGTGGTTAGTATTCTTTCATGAGATAATTTTCTTTCAAATTGTTCGTTCTTTCTTATGTGTGTGTGAGACGTTTGAACTTGCTTACATTTACTCACCTCCTCACACACAAGAGCGATACACTAACCCATATCTCGAGAGTTCGTTTGAGAGAGAGATATCCGTGAGATTTGAAGTTGAAGCGTTGATTCCGACAAGGCAATCTAGGAATTACTTTGATGATACTCGACCCATTTTGACTGATTTACACTACACACGGTGAGTTCTAGGAAGGATGTGCCTTGAGTATTTACTTAGCTAAACTTTTTATGCACTTCTAGCTTGTATTTATGAAAATATTTTTCTCGTTATGGATTGTACGATTATTCTATGTTTAATAAGAGATTGACTGCCTTTCAATAATTTTTTGCAAATAAGAATTTTGTGGGTATATTCCCTGCAAACCCTCACGAGACACAACTCATCCTGTAGGGCAACCTATAGGTTTAAAGGCTTGTTGCACATGCTAAGTGCAATCGCAAGTGCTCGCGAAAGTGGTACACTTTTGGTTACTTATCTTTTTCTTTATCTCTATCTTATTACTCGAGGACTAGCAACGCTCTGTTTGGGGTGGTGTGATAAGCACCCAAAACTGTACAATTTATACCCCAAATAGATGTACTTTAGTTGCTAATTCTCGACAATTTGGGTCTTATGCGTTTAAATATTCATTGTGCAGGCTTAATTACAGTTGCAGTATCAAAAGCTATAATTCGAGGCAACTTGTAGTAAAATAGAGCTAAATACCCAATCCCCTTACCCTAACCTAGCCCATCCTAGCCTTAGCATTCCCCAAACAATGTGTGTGTTTAGTTTGTGTCTTTTCATATTTTTTTAGATTTTTAGTTTGACTCATTTTTATTTTTAGGATTTATTTTTTATTTATTTAGTATTTTCTAGGCTTTATTTTCCATTTTTCTATTTTATTTTCATTAGTATAATTTTATTTTATTTTGATTTTTATTAGCTTTTAGTTTAGTCTTATTTTATTAGGATTAATTTTAGGAGTTTATTTTTAGTTTATTATATTTTATATTTTTAGGACTTTAATTTTCATTTAGATTTTAAGTTTTTATTTCTTTTGTTTTATTTTAGTTTTTATATAAGCTTAGGACTTTATTTTTTAGTTTTAATATTGTTATTTTTTAGTTTGTTTTATTTATAGTTAGATTTTATTTTTTAGTTTTAGTTTTATTAATTTTAATTGAGTCTTTTTATTATTTTAGGGTTCAAATTAAACACACACATTAACACACACACACACCCCATACTAACCTACACCTAAACTACACACAACACAACCCTCACCCTAAATCCTTATACCCTTCACCCCCACAATCCCACCAAAACTCATCTTCAACCTCTCACCTTCTCTCTCCTCTCCCTCCATTAAACAAAACCCATTTACCTTCTCTTCCCTAGCCACCATTAAACCCAACATCACACACTCTCTCTCTCTACATCTACGCCAACTCTATACCCCCCCCCCTTAACCTTTGCCAGCGACCCACCTGAAACCACCCCTAACCCGCTGCCGTCGGACCAGCCTCCCATACCCGCGCCGACGATACCCCTCGCAGCTCCACACCCATCAGCCGCCGGCGATCCTCCTCACTAGAACCCGACTCCCCTCTGCCGGACCTCCTACCCCCTACCCGTCCACCTACTCGGAGCCGACCCTACTCTGCCACCTGCTCGGACCCCCATTCAACCATCCGGCAGCAACCCCCGATCGCAGCCCCAAGGTCCAACCACCTCCGGCCAACACGTCGGCAGCTACCTCCCCATACCCGCATCCGCCATCTTCAATCCCACAACCCATCACCTCTAAGCCAAACCCACTTACAGTTCTCCTCAAAAGCCAAAATCGTGTGCTGCCAATCCAAACAAACTAAAGCCAAACTAAACCATTAAACCCATGTGACTTAAACCCACTTATTCCACTTAACCCTTTTTTCCCATTCTACCCCCAACTACCTCTTTTTATCCCATTACCCAAAATACCCCATAACAATATCAGATTTTTATTACCTCACCCACTTATCCCGACACCTCACCATTTCCATGCACACTAATGTCCATTACCCACAATACCCCTAGCTCCATGCATCTACTATAAAAGAAGACTCAAGACCCCATTTGAGGGGGACTTATCATCAAATAGAGAGAGAAAAGTAGAGAGTTAGGTTAGAATAAATTAGGTAGAAATATTTGTAAATAATTTATTATCATTTTTTTAGATATTTGTGAGTGATAAATGTGTGAAATTCAATTAAGTTGATTATTGAGTTGATTATTGTTGGATGCTCATATTGTATGGATTGTACGCTTCTATTTGGAAGAGTAGAGTTCAACTTTCTCAAAGAGATTTGGTTTGCTTGTTCTCTTCCCTTCTCATTTATTTTATGCCTTCGATTATTAATTTGTCAAATCTTATACCATGTTAGGCTAAATCCCCTTTCAAGGGGTGGGGCAAAACCCTTATTTGATGTTATTTTATTTTTATTAGTTTAATTACTTGAAAAGTCCCTTTGAATGTTAATTTTGATCCCTCACCCTTAGATTTACGCCTCGAGAGAGGGTAAATGATTTTCGAGTGAAAATCGAAATTCTAGTTATAATACCCATTTTAGATTCGAACTAGAGATAGGGGTTTCTTAAGTGGGGTATTATAACTTGAATTTCAACTCTAAATTTATTTTCTAAGATTTACATAAATTTTAATTGATCGATCCTAGCTGTTGATTAATTAAAAGGAATGTAGATCTATTTTTCTAGAGTTGTGGGGTGTTAAACTTAATTTTCTAAAATATTACTATTATAATTACACTTGCAACGAGAGTTGGTTTGTAATTTTGATATTAATTTGGCAGAATTCAAATAATTAAATTAATTATTTAGAATAAATAAAATTTGTGGTGTAATCCCATTCCTTGATTGTTCTCACAATTATTTACCTCACTTTATCTCTTATTTTTAGTTTAGACTTTATTTTTCATTTTAGTAACTTTCTAGTTCGTTTTTATCATGTCACATTTAGTTTAGTTTAGTTTAAATCATCACCTCATCCAATTATTTTAATATTTGAAAAAGCTAAAAAAAAAATGTAAAAAAGTAAAAAAGAACAAAAAGAAAATAAAAAGTGAATTACAATTGAGTTTGTCTCTAGCTTACTCCCTTGGAAGTGTATTGATACCCTCACTTACCTCTACACTTGAGATTGTTATATTTTGTAGGTAATTGAGGTTTTGACTAACTTGGCTTTCAAGAACGACACATACAAAAAGCTAAAGTTATCAACACCCTAAAAAATAAACATATTTGATAGAAATGCTTTTGCGTATATTTTTCATTGTTTGAAGCCAAGACTTTCTAATCAAAACCTCACATACCTACAAAATATAATAAACTCAAGCGTAGAGTGGTAAGTAAGGATGTCAATCCACTTTCTAGGGAGTAAAGCAAATGGAACAAATTCAATTGTAATTCACTTTTTATTTTCTTTTTGGACTTTTTCGCTTTTCTAATTTTTTTTAGCTTTTTCAATATTAAAACAATAGGGTGAGGTGAGGTTTAAACTAAACTAAATGTAATATGATAACAACTAACTAGAAAATGACTAAAATGAATAATAAAGTCTAAACTAAAATAAAAGATAAAGTGAGGTAAATAATTATGAGAACAATCAAGGAATTGGATTACACCACAAATTTTAGTTATTCTAATTAATTAATTTAATTATTTTAATACTCCCAAATTAATATCAAAATTACAAACCAACTCTCGTTGCAAGTGTAATTAGAATAGTAATCTTTTAGAAAGTTAAGTTTAACACCCCACAACTCTAGAAACATATATTCACACTCCTTTTAATTAATAACCCGCTAGGATCAATCAATTAGAATTTATGTCAATCTTATAAAATAAATTTAGAGTTGAAATTCAAGTGATAATACCCCACTTAAGAAACCCCTAACTCTAGTTCGAATCTAAAATGGGTATTATCCCTAGAATTTCGATTTTCTCTCGAAAATCATTTACCCTCTCTCGAGGCGTAAATCTAAGGGCGAGGGATCAAAATTAACATTCAAAGGGACTTTTCAAATAATTAAACCAATAAAAATAAAAGAACATCAAATAAGGGTTTTACCCCACCCCTTGAAAGGGGATTTACCCTAACATGATATTAAACATGATAAATTAATAATCAAGGCTACTAAAATAAAAGAGAAGAGAATAGCACAAGCAAACCAAATCTCTTTGAGAAAGTTCAACTCTACTCTTCCAAATTGAAGCATACACCACTTAATTGAGCATCCAAATGATTTGAAATTAAAATATTCACTCAATTAACTCTCTTACAATATTTAATCTCACAAATATCTAAAATAAAAAAAGGAAAAACTATTTACAAGGGATAATTTTCTCTATAATTCTCTCTCTAAAAGCTCTAGATATTTGATTTGGGGTCTTCTTCTTCAATTTATAGTAGGCATGGAGCATGGGGGTAAAAATGGAAATTGTCTATGGTGAACATGTGGGAAAGGTGAGAGCACATGTGCATGGGGGTGTGAGGTGTGAGGATATTTGGAAAAAATCTGATTTGGGTGCACATGGGGTAATTTGGGAAAAAAGGGGATAAAGGTTAGTTGGGGGTAATATGGGTAAAAGGTTTAAAAGTGGGTTTAATTGGCATGTGGCTTTTATTTGGTCTTGCATTTGGTTTTTAGCGGGTAGAATAAATCGTGTTTCGCTCATATGGTTTGAAATAGTGAAATGGGTCTAACATGGAAGTGGATAAGGGGGTTATGTGTGTGTTTAATTAGGACACCAATTAAAATAAATAAATAAAAAGTCAACTAAAAATAAAAAATAAAACCTAACTAAAAATAAAACAACTAAAAATAATAAAAAAATAAAAAATATTAAAAATAAAAAAAATAAAATACTAAGCTATAAAAAATTAAAATAATAAAACAAAAGAAATAAAGAAATGAAAATATAAAATCTAATGAACTAAAAATACATGAAATCCTAAAAATTATAATCCTAATAAAATAAGATAAAATAAAATAAAAATAAAAACTAAAACTAAAAACTTAATAAAATCAAAATAAAATAAAATAATATTAATAAAAATAAAATAGAAAAATAGAAAATAAAATCTAAAACTTCTAAAATAAACCTAAAATTAAAATGACACAAACTAAAAATCTAAAAATTGATAAAAGGGCACAAACTCAACACACACACGGTTTAGGCTAGGTTTAGGCTCAGTTTGGGTAGGCTAGGATACGGGACAATGGTATTTAACTCCATAAAATGCACAATTGCCTTGAAATACGCGTTTGAACACCGCAACGTGCATTCGGCCTACAAAATAAACAATTGAGCACATAAGACCCATATTGCGAGAATTAGCAATTAAAATACATCTATTCGGGGTATAAATTGTACAATTTTGGGTGCTTATCACACCACCCCCAAACAGAGCGTTGCTAGTCCTAGAGAAATAAGATAGAGAGAAAGAGAATGATAAGTAACCAAAAGTGTACCACTTTCGCGGGCACTTGCGATTGCACTTAGCATGTGCAACAAGCCTTTAAACCTATAGGTTGCCCTACAGGATGAGTTGTGTCTCGTGAGGGTTTGCAGGGGATATACCCACAATATTCTTATTTGCAAAAATTTATTGAAAGGCAGTCAATCTCTTATTAGACGTAGAATAATCGCACAATCCATCACATGAGAAATATTTTCAGAAATACAAACTAGAAGTGCATAAAAAGTTTAGCTAAGTAAATACTCAAGGCACATCCTTCCTAGAACTCAACGTGTGTAGTGTGAATCAGTCAAAACGGGTCGAGTATCACAAGAGTAATTCTTAGATTTCCTCTTCGGAATCAACGATTCAACTTCAAATCTCACGAATATATCTCTCTCAAACGAACTCTCAAGATTTGGGTTAGTGTATCGCCCTTGTGTGTGAGGAGGTGAGTAAATGTAATCAAGTTCAAACATCTCACACACGTATAAGAAAGAACGAACAATTGAAAGAAAAATGATCTCATGAAAGAATGCTAATCACTATAGTGAGAACGTCGAGTTATTCACCACGTCGACTTTCATTCTCCCGAACACCTAGGGGATAATGTATGTATATGGGTGAGGGGGAAATGAAATGAGATGAGAAGGATATGATGATGTGGGATAATATGAATGGTGATAGTGAGATAGGATGGGATGATGATATAATGGATGGATGGTGGATATGTAAGAAGAGTGTATACACTTTAGGCACAAATGTCTTTATTACTAACTACAAACTCTTTTTCTTTTCTTTTCTCGCTATTTTTCTTTTTCTTTTTCTTTTTTCTATTTTTTTTTTTGCTATTTTTCTGTCTTTCTCTCTTTTTTTTTTCTTTTCTTTTTCTCTCACTTTTCAAACCAACAATGAAGACATTTACATTTGAAATCACACTCTCTTTTTTTTTAAAATGATGGAAGATATATGAAATGAGTGGGGAATGATGGTGAGGGGAATATATGGGAATATGGAAGAACATGGAAATGTAATGGGTGAGTGAATGGAAATGTGATATGGAAAAATGGTAAGTGTATGAATGAAAATCTAGTATTCGAGACAAATTTCAAGACACGCGTTTCTTACAACTCGAAAATGATGTCGTTCTCAGTGATCAAGCCAAAATTTAAGAATAATGAGATCATACAACAATTTAAGTGCAGACCCAAACGAAGTTGAATCAACTTGTGACTCGGAGATTGCGTAAAACACTCTAAAAGGGTGAAAGACACAAATCTCACGGGCTAAAGTCTCTACTAGTGATCCTTAAGGTTCTCTTTAGAATTATAGTACTCCTCAACTCTAAACGTAATGACGTGATAAGTGCGCAAATTTTGTTGAGTGTAGGAATTCATAGTGCAAAATGCCTTGCTATGTATTACATAAGCTATTTAGAAAAAATATTCTCTAGCTTGATTCCTAGACTTAAAAAAAATAGATGATTGAAAATTCACATCAATGAGTGAGATGAAAGAAACTGCACGAAAATTTAAAAAATCAGGTTCAAAAATCGTAATTTTTCAAAAGAGGCTCGATTTTGATAAAATTCTCCACCCTCAAACAAAAAGGAACATTGTCCTCGATGTTAAGTAAAAGGATTTTTAAAATTGAGAGCATGAGGTAGGAAAGAGATTACCAGAATGAACCGCTAATGAAGTGGACAGATATAGCCAATAATAAACCTGAATAAGAAATCAGAAGAAAAAAATGTGTACAAGTTTATAACATGATAAAGCATAGGGTGATGTGAAAACACCACCCCCAAACAGGATGAGACTAGTACAAGAAACGTGGGCTGCCTCCCGCTAGCGCTAAGTTTAATGTCTTCAGCTAGACCAATGAAATCTCACCCGAAAGATAAGATCTATGAAAGTGCGGGGTGGAAGAAGAATTGGGTGACGAAGATCACCCCCAAACAAGACTGAAGCGTCAGTCTTGTTGGATAAAGGCTAAATGTGTCAATGCACTTGTATGGCAAAAGTGCATCACACGATGCAAAGCATCGGTGGACCATGGGCGGGTGGGTATTACGGTAAAGGTGAGAAAGGCATGCGTGATTAATCATCGATCACGGGCCTTATTGAGCCGAAAGGTGAGGGAAAGTAGGGCCCTATAAGCATGGTGCTCCAATTGGTGAGGGAGGCAAAATGGTTTGGCAATAGTGATGGGGTGGGGCTCATAAAAATCACATGACCGTTCTATGAATGGGCGATGGTAATGGTCGCGCCGTGACAAGCCAGAGAGCTGTGGAGAAGAGAAATCAACACCGCAAGGAAGTGGTGTGCATGGAGGATGTAATACCCCATAATTTTGAGGGCTTTATTTATGAATATGGTATATAATTTTAATAATATTATTATTTTATTAATCGAAATATTGACATTATATTTATTTTTATTTGAAATGATTCGAATATTTAAATTCAAATTTAAATTATTTTTGGACATATTGTAATAGTTTAAATATGTAAAGTTGACAATTTTGAATTAAAGGGCAATATACTAATATGCGTTAGCTTCGTCTCCAAGCTAGGGTTTGAGAGAGGGGTTATATAGAAAATATTATGGGTGATTATAAGGAAAGGGAGATGAAAAAGAGAGGCCAAAAATGAAATCCAAAGAGGCAAAAATGAGTGGAATGAGAAGAGTCATTTTCGAGTGTTTTATATATTCATTTTGAGTGCCTTCGAATGAGATTTGAGAAAAACTCAAAACACATACCTGACTCAATTTTTCGTGTAGAATCCAAATATAAAGTCGTATTGGCGATTCGAATAATTTTTGGATATGATTTTTCTGAGTTTTTAAAATAGGACTATTTAATGTTATCGCGTGTTGGAGCTAGAACATAATTTGATTATTTTCGCGAGAGGAACGTCATGGTGCGATGAGATTTTGAGGCTGAATTTATGTGGCAATTCATGCAATGATTTTAAGGTATGGGGTTTTACACAATATGCTCCTTAAATCTCGCGAGTGTCATTCTCTTTGAATTCTTGTTAATTGAACTCATATTTGAATTGATAAATTCATTGAAATCTGGAAAATAATTGTTGAAATTATTTTGATTCATGTGGTATCATTATATTGTTGACGAGCACGTTGTCATGAGATTTTAATATGGCACGGATGTTGAGTACCCTCCAAAATACCTATTCCCGGGCTATGGCTTGATAAAGCATATGCGAATGGGGTGAGGCCTGGTGACACATTGATGTGTTGTTGAGGAATTTATTGATAAATGCTTTGAGATTTGCATTTGATTTGAATATTCGTACTCGTGTTGTTACGTTTTATTCATCGCTAATCCATATTTGTTGAGCATATTTCTTGTCGTATTGTGTACTTCCCCATATTTTCTTTTAGTGGCATGTTAGAGCGGATTTTGGGGCGCTATGGAGATTGATTTTAGAGAGGATTGTTTGGGAAAGATTTGTATTATTTTGATGTATAGAGCTTTGAAGATTTGTATTTTATTTTCGAGTTAGTTGTTGTATTTTAATTCGAGAGACTTATTGTAATTGAAGAGATTGAGATTAGTGGATTTATATTATTATGGATTTTTAGATGCTCTATACCTTGTTACTTGTGGATTTAGTTATTTTATCGCATTAACGCTCCGTTCGCTCTCCCCGGGCGGGCGGGGTGTTACAGAGGAACAAACTCGGTATCACAGTGGAGAGTAGCACCACAAATACTCTCGTAGATGGATGATGGTTTCAGGTTAGGATCTAAATATGTAGATGGAAACTTGAAATGTGTAAAATCAAGATCCAAACGAGGTGGTGGGGTGGAAGGGATAATGGGTGGGTCGGGTGGGATAAACGGTGGAGGAAGATGATCCAACTCAAGCGTGGGAGATACACACTCATTGGGAGGAGTAAAGAAATACTCACAAGGGAGTGTGGTTTCTAAAGATGGAGTTGTCAACTTCTCCAAAAAGGTATCATTGGTGAATGTGGTGTATGGATCAAAGGAGGCACCAAGATCAGAGATAGAGGAATCACTAAAAATATCGGGCTCAACGGGAGCCATGCATGGTGGGATATCATCCATATCCGGATAGTTAGGAACTATCACGGATTCTATCTCGGGAAAATGGTGAACACTCGTAGCCGGAGCTAACCTAGGATAAATTGGTTCCTCGAGAACACACGGGTGAAGCTCGATAGGTATAGAGTCGGGCATATTTTTGGATATCTCGGGAGTGGGAAGGTGAACCGCAACGATGGGTTTATGTGGATATGGTGGGGTTGGATCAGGCTCACTATCGAAAGGTAAGTCAACACAATTATCGACTTGGGACCCGGACCATGGAATGGTCGTGACTTCGAGATTCTCGGGGTGGTAGGATTGGTCACACTCAAACTTGGTGGCACAAGACAACGCATCATCACACTCGGTTGCAACGATGGGTGGGGCCATGGGAATATCCGACTCTCTCGCACACTCCAATTCATTTAACCTTTGTTCAAGCCTTTGGAGAGCTTGAGTTTGAATTTGAGTGGCTCGCTCTTGCTCGAGTATGAACTTTTGCAAGAGGCTTTCGAGAGTGGAGGTGGACGATGGTGGACACAACTCGCTATAATCGGGACTATATGGAGAATACTCAAAGGAAGTGTGTGGGGTGGGGCCAAGTGCATCATACACGAAAGGATTGCTTTCGTGATGGACAAATGGTTGATACTCATGGGGTGCGTAGTGAGGGGACTGATCGTGAGTGGGTGCAGAAGGTTGCCATGACAACTGTTTGAACGTGTGAGGATCCACAACATTGGGTTGGGATTTGTATTGCGTAGAAGGGTGATCAAGCCTCCATGAATAACTAGAGGACTCACACAACTCGGGATTAGGTATATCGGGATTAGGTGTATTGCGTAGAACAGTGTCATATGGATACACATGGTCCGTGCTGGGTTCCGGAACAGTGTCATATGGATACACATGGTCCGTGGTAGGTTCGAATGGATATGACATGTAAGGTCACTCATGGGACATGTGATCGGCATAAGAACAGTGGGTGCGCAACAAAGGATGAGGCACGTCGACACGTGACACCGAGGGTGATGGAATAGGTGGTGCGTGCATAGATGGGTCAAGAGTACCAACGGTACTCGTGAGAGAGGTGAAATCATGAAGAATATCATAAAGAGACTGCTCGGGATCACTCTCACACGTATCACGTGTCAATGGAAAATGACCAAAGTAATCCTGTAAGGGATGTTCATCGGCCATGAGGAGAGAAATATTTTTTTTTTGGAGTTTTTTTTTTTAAATTTTTGAAAAGGAAAGAAAATATTTTTGGATTTTCTAAAAATAATGGAAGAAAATATTTTTGGGGTTTTGTGAAAAATAAATGAAGAAAAATATTTTTGGATTTTCTAAAATGAAAGAAAGAAGATGTTTTTGGATTTTTTTTTAGAAGAAAAGGTGGAGAAAAATATGGACTCTTGAAATTTGGGACGAACCAACTAAAACCCGACTACCAAAAAAATGAATTGGACACACACACAAGTCAAGAAAATTTCCTAACTAGCACATAGCCAATTTTTATCTTTAAATTTAGTGAGAGGGTAGTCAAATTTTAATTAAGTCCGCGGGCGATAAAAATTACGGAAATCATCTAAGTGATCGCCTTTGCAAAATATTCTCCTAGTGGGCAACCTAGTGAATGATTTTAAATTTAATGATGGCTAGGGTAGCACACAATGGTAAGCGAGTGAGTCGGGTGATGAAATCCCTTCTCGTGAGTGACCGGGTGTAGGTCTTACTAATTTAATTTATCACACCATTCAAAAAAAATAAATGCGAGAATAAAATCACACAAGAGCACACAAAAGAATTGACTCGCTAACAGGATAGGCGCGAGGGTTTAAAAAATGTACCTCCCACGTTTTTTACGCCGTGGGATGCCGAAAATATTGAGTCGACCGGGGGGAGATCACGCCTATCTCAGTCGTTCCTGGGAGTCCTACCGACCCAAGGTAGAGAGGCTTCTAAATTCTCGCCTTTGGACTCCCTCTCTCTACCTTGTCCGGTTTCTCTATCACGATTGTCTTTAATTATTACAATTTTAAATGAAAAATAAATGGTGTCCTATGCACCGCAATACAAGCCAAGAATAGAAATAAACCTAAATTCAAGCCTTCTAAAAAGATAAAAATGGTACAAAAAATAATAAAGTGCAAAAAATAAATGAAATACAAAATTGAATCCGCTCCGAGCTTCACAATCCCAAGAATGGCAACGACGCCATTTGATAGAAAAGAACGTTTGCGGTGTATGTTGTCGTTGCTTGAAAAGTCAAGACTTTCTAATCAAAACCTCACATACCTACAAAATATAATAAACTCAAGTGTAGAGTGGTAAATAAGGATGTCAATCCACTTTCTAGGGAGTAAAGCAAATGGAACAAATTCAATTGTAATTCCCTTTTTATTTTCTTTTTGGACTTTTTCGCTTTTCTAATTTTTTTTAGCTTTTTCAATATTAAAACAATAGGGTGAGGTGAGGTTTAAACTAAACTAAATGTAATATGATAACAATTAACTAGAAAATGACTAAAATGAATAATAAAGTCTAAACTAAAATAAAAGATAAAGTGAGGTAAATAATTATGAGAACAATCAAGGAATTGGATTACACCACAAATTTTAGTTATTCTAATTAATTAATTTAATTATTTGAATACTCCCAAATTAATATCAAAATTACAAACCAACTCTCGTTGCAAGTGTAATTAGAATAGTAATCTTTTAGAAAGTTAAGTTTAACACCCCACAACTCTAGAAACATAGATTCACACTCCTTTTAATTAATCACCCGCTAGGATCAATCAATTAGAATTTATGTCAATCTGATAAAATAAATTTAGAGTTGAAATTCAAGTGATAATACCCCACTTAAGAAACCCCTAACTCTAGTTCGAATCTAAAATGGGTATTATCCCTAGAATTTCGATTTTCTCTCGAAAATCATTTACCCTCTCTCGAGGTGTAAATCTAAGGGCGAGGGATCAAAATTAACATTCAAAGGGACTTTTCAAATAATTAAACCAATAAAAATAAAAGAACATCAAATAAGGGTTTTACCCCACCCCTTGAAAGGGGATTTACCCTAACATGATATTAAACATGACAAATTAATAATCAAGGCTACTAAAATAAAAGAGAAGAGAATAGCACAAGCAAACCAAATCTCTTTGAGAAAGTTCAACTCTACTCTTCCAAATTGAAGCATACACCACTTAATTGAGCATCCAAATGATTTGAAATTAAAATATTCACTCAATTAACTCTCTTACAATATTTAATCTCACAAATATCTAAAATAAAAAAAAAGGAAAAACTATTTACAAGGGATAATTTTCTCTACAATTATCTCTCTAAAATTCCTCTCTAAAAGCTCTAGATATTTGATTTGAGGTCTTCTTCTTCAATTTATAGTAGGCATGGAGCATGGGGTAAAAATGGGGATTGACTATGGTGAACATGTGAAAAGGGTGAGAGCACATGTGCATGAGAGTGTGAGGTGTGAGGATATTTGAAAAAAATCTGATTTGGGTGCACATGGGGGTAATTTGGAAAAAAAGGGGATAAAGGTTAGTTGGAGGTAATATGGGTAAAAGGTTTAAAAGTGGGTTTAATTGGCACGTGTAGGGGTGTTAATTATTTCCGAACTTCCGAATTTTCCGTTTTCCGATCCGAATTTTTCCGATTATGGCACCATTTAAAATTTCCGATTTCCGAATTTTCCGATTCCGAATTTTCCGAAAAAAATTGGAATGGAATTGGAAATTATATATGAATTCCGAGTTTCCGAATATCCGATCCGAATTTTCCAATATTACGCCGATCCGATTTATCCAAAATATTTTCCGAAATAATAATATTTTTATTTATTTTAATACATTTTTAGTACCATTTAAATTTTATACTACCATTTTTACTAATTTACTATATATATATATATATATAGAGAGAGAGGAATACTAATGTTTAGGGTTTCATTTTTCCCTCTTCTAAGTTCTAGCGGCTCTCTCTCTCTCTACGATTCTTAGTTCCTGCCGTTCTCTCTCTCTACTCCTCAGCTTTGCCTCCTTCCTCCGTCACTCGGGTAAGCTTTTTCCCCCTCATCATTTGTACTGCTCTACTCTACTCTGATTTTCTTAACTTTTGCATGTCTACTAATCTTCTCCCTCACTATTTGTATTATGTTAGATTGTTACTGCTCTGCTCCCTCACCATTTATGGATGAGTGCTAACATAGGATGGATGAGTGCTACCATTTATGGACGACTGATCTAGTTAGGGTTAAAAATACCATCCTATGTTATCGTATTTTGTGGGGAAAAAATGAATGTCACTAATATAATTATAGCTCTGTTCAACCATTTCGTGCTTTTGAACAATATCATCTCTAGGTATACCCATTTATTTAGCTATTGAAATGTTGTCATATATACACACCCATTGAGCTGTTGTTTGTATGCCCATTTCGTTGTTATTTGTATCTGTACTTTATTATCCATTTTTTATTCTGGGAGGGGATTTGGCTTTATTATTTTTGAGTACTCTTATTTAAACCCCTTTTAGCTGTTAAGAAATCGCATATTTACTAACCCCACATTTGTGGGTGAAAAAGTATTCAGTACACTATCTCTGATGGTGTGTACAGAAAGAAAAAATGGAGTGTTTTATTTGATGTATAACTACACAACTGTTCGTTCCAATAGTTGTTAACTTTAATTTCTTCCATTTCTTTGGTTGTTACTTCCATTCTGATTGTCCATTCTAATTTATAACACTAATGTGGAGTGTTTTATTTTTATTTTAAAAATATCTTTCTCAAAAATTACATTTCCAATATTTTCCGAAAATATTATAACAGATAATTCCGAATATTCCGAGATTTTTCCGAATTATAAAATTTCCGAAATTTCCGAATATTCCAAGAAATCCGAATTAGCCGAATAGGAAAAAAAATGATTTTCCGATTTTTATTTTTTCCGAATTGGAAAGGATTTTTAAATTCCGAAATTTTTGGAAATTTTTCCGAACACCCGTATTCCGATCCGATCCAGCCGAAACACACCCCTAGGCACGTGGCTTTTATTTGGTCTTGCGTTTGGTTTTGGGACATATACCAAATAGTCACTCGGACATTTTTTAATACTCATTTAGTCCAAACTTTTTTATTTTGCCGCAAAAAGTCCTTTGCCACATATTTTGGAGAGGGAGTGCCGCTGGCGCGGACCTCTAAAAATAAGAGAATATTGAGTGCTTGAGGGAATAAATGGGTTAAACTAAAAATATGTGTCTTTTTTAAAAAATATATATTTATAGTAGGTACTATTTAATAATGGACCCTTTGGTTTTTAGCTGTTTGGCTCATATGGTTTGAAATGGTGAAATGGGTCTAACATGGAAGTGGATTTTCCGTTGAGGTGGGTTTGGTGGTTAAAGTTGGTTGGCCATGGTGACTCGGGTTTTGGGATTGAACACAGGCAGCAAGGGCTGTTCGCCAATGTGCGGCCGGCGATCGGAGGTGCGGCGGTCCGGCCTGGGCAGTTGTGGCCGCCGGCGGCATCGGCTTAAGGTCGGCGACAGATTAGGCTCGGTGGGGCGTGGGTTTGGATCGGTTTTGGCCGGAGAGGAGAGAGAGGGGTCTGGGGCAAGGTCATCGCGAGTTGAGGAGGTGCCGTCGGGTTCTCGCCGGCGATGGGGGATCGGAGCTGGCGGCGGCTTGGGCCGGAGATTAAGAAGGGGCTGCCGGGTGGTTGGTTTTCAATGGAGGTCCCGCTTGATGCATGTGGTTTAGAAGAGAGAGAGTGTTGGTGGGTTTTAGATGAGGTGAGAGAAGATGGGTTGTTGAGAAGAAGAGAGAGAGTGGGTGTGAGGTTGAAGATGATGGGGGGGGGGGGGGGGGGGGGGGTTGAGGGTGTATGGTAAGTTGGGTAAGGGTGAGGATATAGTAAGGTGTAGTTTAGTGTGTGAGTGGGGTGTAGGATAAGGGGGTTGTGTGTGTGTTTAATTAGGACGTCAATTAAAATAAAATAAATAAAAATTCAACTAAAAGTAAAAAATAAAACCTAACTAAAAATAAAACAACTAAAACTAATAAAAAAAATAAAAAATATTAAAACTAAAAATATAAAATCCTAAGCTATAAAAAATTAAAATAATAAAATAAAAGAAATAAAGAAATGAAAATATAAAATCTAATGAACTAAAAATACATGAAATCCTAAAAATTCTAATCCTAATAAAATAAGATAAAATAAAATAAAAATTAAAACTAAAACAAAAAACTTAATAAAATCAAAATAAAATAAAATAATATTAATAAAAATAAAATAGAAAAATAGAAAATAAAATCTAAAAATTCTAAAATAAACCTAAAATTAAAATGAAACAAACTAAAAATCTAAAAATTGATAAAAGGGTACAAACTCAACACACACACGGTTTAGGCTAGGTTTAGGCTGCGTATGGGTAGGTTAGGATACGGGACAAGGATATTTAGCTCCATAAAATGCACAATTGCCTTTATATACGCATTTGAACACCGCAACGTGCATTCGGCCTACAAAATAAACAATTGAGCACATAAGACTCATATTGTCGAGAATTAGTAAATAAAATACATTTATTCGGGGTATAAATTGTACAGTTTTGGGTGCTTATCAATATTCATTTTTTCTTTCTCCTTTTAAAGATATCAAACTTTTTAATGAACGATGCTAAACATGGTCTTGGTAATTATTTTCTTTTCTTTTGCTTCTCTTTTCTTTTAGGCTCCTGTCACTGGAGATCTTTAACGCAAAGGAAATTTACTCCCTTCGTTGTCCTTTTCCATTGCATACTTATATTTTTCAACCTATAATCATTCTCACAACAATGATTCTTACACGAACAAATCACCCAATCCAATGTATATGTATATGTCAAGATTCATAGGAGAACACCTCGCTTATCTCACATAAGATAAGTATTTAACATGAGAAAGATCTCATGAACATGTGTGCGAAGGCATATACAAAGTGAATCCATTATAAGCCAACCAAATTCGAACAACTGCATGCAAGCATGATAAAGAACAATCCAAAGCATTATAAATCATAATCAAATGTCCTAGCTACATGGAACTCACGGGATTCAAACACAGTGATATGACACACAAAATGTGTAAAATTATTACACAAACCAAATAAAAAACTTTTTGAGTTTTAAAAAAAAATCCAAAAAGACTCAAGAAATAAACAAAATCTTTTTGTATTTTTCTAATATAGACTAAAAAATAAATAATCAAAAGACAAAAGACATAAGCATCATGCAACTAGAAATAACACGTAACAATAAATCACAAAAAAATAGTGTATGAAAAACATGCAAACACAACTACTCATGACATATATGATGTGATGAATTATGTGAAAGCATATGAGAATCAACAAGTCTAACATTAAGTGCCTCCAAAATTAATTTCCTAACGTAAATGGATGAAAATATAATGTCTTGGGTTTTGGGAACCATGGTGACACGGGATATAGACTTCCTAGGACCTATTCTAAGATCATAACAAAACTCCCTAAGGTGACATTTACTACCATAGTGTGTGCATGTGTAGACATGAGGAAAATGACCTTTGGGTTGAAATTTTTTAACATCCTTCGTAACGTATGACACTCTCAAACATATTTTCTTGGCTTTAGCCATGGAAGTATTCGTATCAACGTAGTGAATGCCAATTTTGCCATTTTTTATTTGTACGGTGCCTAAAATCGTGCCCAAATATTTTGACCTAGATTTCAAATCAAAATTGACATGACTTGAGTTTCTTAATTCATCCTAACGTCAAAAACTATACTCGAGAAATTACTTAGGATCTTCAAACTTTAAGGACTCCTTCTTCAAATTTTCACCATTTCCTAAATGGTTATCTCTTTCCCCCTCAATGTAAGTGAACTTGTCTCTAAGATTTTTCTCTCTGGACTCTCCATAAATTTATCATTATCTTAGACAGCACATTATTTTACCCTTGCCTCTTGTTTCATCTCTTTGATCTTTTCATAAAGAGTATCACGTTGAATTCTAATGTTTCACAAAAATTCATTCTCATCTTTAAAGACAAAAGCTATTTTTACAAAAGTCTTAATCTTTTTTAAACTTTCAAATTCAACTTACTTAATCTCTCAGTGTGACTATGAAGCTCATTAAATTCCTCTCATATATCAAATAATCATCATCCCTCGAAACACTTATAGAGTTATCAATACGAGGATCCATTGAGAGAAATAAACAAACAACCCTCAAAATAATATTAAAACAGGGATCAACATAATGACTTAGTGTACCCGCTCTTATACCATTTTGAGAACTCATGCTAGTGCCAGAGTTATACCATTTTTTTAAATTAACCAATTAAAGTAATTAAACTAATTTTAAGCTTTGTACCTATTAAACCAAAGTTGTGTAAACAATTAGTCTAATTTCATCTTTCCCTAAGCATGCATCTGGGTGATAAAGAACCAATCACACAACATACAAATGTACGAGGAAAACCCACAAAGGGAAAAACGTCTGACTATCTAACAATGTAAATCCGTTATGATATAAGTATCATACAAGGACAAATTATACTTACTCAGTTAACTCAACTCCTATAAGACTTGATGCTCTCTTTACTCCTTAAACCTTCTTCACATTCGTCGTTGGATGCCTTCCAATGGTAATCATAATCCAGACGCTTCCCACGTCTTGGTATTACATCAATCTTACCATTATAATATCTAGGTCCAACCGTCACCGCAAAGGCACAAACATGGAATCCACTTCTTGAAACACTCTACCCAATAAAGAGTAAACAATCTTGGTGCAAGACACACGGGATCTCAAACAGACATGTTATGTTGAAACTTTGATCATAAAATAATGGGTATAAACTATGATTTTAAAGGATTTATATTGATCTTGAAAAATTGATTACGAAAGACTTAAAAATGAAACTACTATTATGCACACATATATAAATATTTTCATAAAATTATGTCGACACAAAACTCGAGGCCCAATCATTTAAATAAAAAATACTTTGTCGTTCGAATGAGTTATGCATTCTCTTTAAAACCAAGAAAGGTCATTCGAATGAAAATGCTAAACTCGTTTAAATGGGCATCGCGCGACGTTCAAACGAAACCTTATTTCCCTTGCAGAAACATTTCGCTCGAAGATCCTTTGAAGCTGGATCGAATGAAACCCCTAATGCCATTTGAACGAAAACCAAACCTTATTCAAATGAACTAGGTATACTTATTTAAGCAAAAAGTTGCACTTGGTTCGAATGACTTGTAAAAATAAAATATTTTCTTAAGAAAATAATTTTACGAAAAACAACCTCAAAACATTTAAAAACAAAACACCCAAACATATCCATGGATCAAACATAATATGCATTTATACCTTATCAAGATCCCCTAGATGTTGAAGACGAAACTCGATATGAAATTTGGAATGATGTGATCGACGCTTTACTTAGTCGCTACGGTCTTCAATACACATCATAGGCTTGAAGGACAAAGTGAAATCGAATCATAACCTATGACTTAAAGAAGTTTTTTCCGAACGAAATAAAGCCAATATACATAAAAGTTAACTCGATGTGAAAATTTGTTCTTAAAATCTAGCTTTCTAGACACTTAATAAATACTTGTCAAGCCACTTGTTTTGGTGCCTCCAAACGAAGACAAGATATTGAAGTTGTATGTTTTAGTCTCTAATGCATCAACAGGAGTTTTATTGCCTCAAGACTGTGGCATCCACATAGAACAAGAATTTGACTACCTTAGTATAATTCTGAAGGATTGTGGGTGTAGATATTTTGTAATGGAAAAAATATGATTGAGTTTGTATTTTGCTACTTTGAAGCAAAGATATTACCTAATTCTAAGAGGGGCGTGTTATTTCTAAATTTGATTTAATCTAATATATGCTAACCAGGACTATTCTGCACAGTTGAATTGGTAAACGGGTGTTATATCTTTCAAATTTTGCCTACATTATGTACCTCAATGAGAAATAAAAGGCCAAGTTTTAGTTGATTTTTTGACAGATCACCCATGTGAAGATGAGGTAGAAGGAGAATATGAGATATGATATATATCTCCAAGTCCTTGGAAGTTATGGATTGATGGTTCAAAAACTAAGGTAGGGTTAGGAATAGGGGTGGTTATTCATTCTCTGAATATATTAAAACCAAACATGGATATATGTTGGAAGAAAACATATGTACCATCAATCAAGTGGAATATGAGGTTGTTATAATGGACCTATAATTATTCGAACTTATAATACTTCTATAATAGTAATTTAGGTGGATTTCTAACTAGTCATAAGACAGTTAACTGGTAAATATAAATATATCCATTATGACCTAACTTTACATGTCTAAGTGGCCTTAGATTTACTGTCCAAATTTGATGAAGTCAAACTAAATTATGTTCCCAGATTTCTAAATGATTAAGTCAATGAAATGGCTCAAAAGGTGTTCACTGATGATAAATTCGAAGCAAAGTAAAAAACTTAATTCCATCGATGGGTTCTTACCATTACTTCATAATAGGTGGCCCTTGGTTCAAATTAAGAATATAAATGTTCATGAGAATGGGGGAAAACTATTAATTGAAAATATAAATGACCTAAATATCAAAAGTGATAGGGTTGCATTTAGCAAAGGCTTCATGTTATCTTTCATAAACTATGCTTCATGATTGAACTGGTACCACCACCTTCTACTGTGGTTACAGTTGTTGTGCGACTAGAAGTGTTGTAACATGGAAGCCATCATTGTGGTGACTTCCTGAGTAACAATAGAAGCCAAGTTTGTTGCGAATAATACTGGTGGTTCCTGTTGTGGCTGTGGATGCTTGTCCTATTAAGAAATTCTCTTTGCAGCTTCTCGTGCCCTAGTATGTCTAGTGTTTGCCATGTGAAAGAAAACAAGTTTCGTATCAACTAATGATTCGAATTAGAATTCAATAAATCCTACTGATAGGGCTCTATAAATCAAAGAACGCGATGCAGAATACAACAAGTGCAACACAGATCTTAAGGGCACTAGAACCTGGATGCTCTGATATCAACTGTAGTAACTCATATTTTCCACATAACAATTGGTCAGGTGATTATGCTGAAGATAAGACTTGTCAAAAAAATTATATCATTCTCAACATCAAAAAAAGATAAATAGGAGTGAATTTAAAACCATTCACAATAGGCAAAAACTAGAATGATAAATAACTTTGAATACATAATATCTCAAAACCTCTAATAATAAATAGTCTAAACAGATCCACTCTAAAACCAACTAACTGAAATAAAATATTGGGATTGAAAGTCCATACAATATATGAAATAAAACTAAATTAAAAATACTGAAAAGAGTAGCAACCTAATTTAGAATCAAGGGACAGAAACTGCTAGTCGAATAGCACTGCAAGTCTGAAACATCCTCAGCCCTATGGATCCTGTCTATGAGTGCCTAAAAATAGTTTTATATAATTTAAGTTAGAGCCCAAAAGTTTCAAGAAATATATCCAATATTAAAATGTAAATCATGCGACTCATTTGCAATAAACATGTCATCCCATCAGTTCATACATGCAATAAGTACCGCACCCCTCACCTAAGTAAAATATTACACACATGTCCCAACCTAAGGCATAAGCTATACTAAAAGTCTTTATCTCTAGAACAATAAGTAAGTAACTAATAATTAAATGCAATGGTAATGTTACTAACTAGACGTGTCAGAATACAACCCAAATTACTAATAGGTGCAATGCCACCCATGAGTATGACATACATGGACTTATAATAAAATATTAAATGTGACATAGGGTTCATTCATAAATTGTGAATCACTAGATTTTAGACATCTTTTTCCCATATTCATAATAAAATTACATGAAACCAACTACCTTCGGGGACACTCTCAAGCCTCTATTAGTAAATCGGTAAGAATACATCACCTAATGGATTTAAAATACATCATTACATACATAAGAGAATGGGTGATCAATACACAATCACACCATCAGGTAGTTCAATAACAAAACTCAATTGATGGATCATATCATCAACCTCACTCATCACGAAGTCTAGACCGACTGAACATTTGATCAAAACATAAGACCTCCATGAGGCCAGCATCAATAGCCAGGTGTGCAATACAAAATTATAACTTCCAAAGCATTCTCAACTGATAGTATCACCACGAGTGACGTATGTTCATGAAAATAAGTAATACATATATATAAAACATACAATATATGTATACGTCCATAGAATATTTGTTTGCTCATGCGCAAACCCCATCTAACCCAATCCCCAATGCCAGATTATACAATTACTTACATTTTTAACCCATCTTCTACCTTAATTAAAGTTGTCATAATTAGTCTCTCAATTTATTGACACACCCGAACCCAGTTACTTATAATTATGTTTGAAAGTCAAAGTGCGTCAAACCATTCTTAATTTAACCAAACCATAAACACGAGTTTTAATTTCAGAGTCATCATTATAAATCCAAATAACTGAAAACCTTTTTACAACATCAGAGTAGTCATACTTATACAAAATTTCTTGAAGGATAATTTAACTTAATTACATCATTTACATTTAAACAAAATCTTTGTTTCTCCCATTCCTGGCTAACCCAGCCCGACTTCCTAGATTTGGCAGTGACATCGCATTACCTAAAAAATGTGAATATAGGAACCGTGAGCAAAATAGCCCAGTGAATGCATCACTACTATACTAATGCATGAATTTGAATGCAATAAATCATGTCCATATAATTATGTATTACCTTATCCAGCTCATTCATAATGGATGACCAACTTTTCCGAATCATGATTCACATATCCTGTCTAAATAGACAATTCTCCCCCATTCCTAGTCGAGGAGTAACCCCTTGTCATTAATAGACAAATCTCCCCCATTCCGGGTCGGGGAGTAACCTCCCATTTTGGTAAACCAAAATGAACAATTTTATATTCATAACATTATGATCATATTCGTAACAGTATACAAATACATCATTCCAGTGAGTACACTCACCTTGGGTTGTCAACTATGTATTTATGTTTCCTTCGGGTGGAGTTGAAGTGGGTTAATTAGACCTTACACCTGTCCATCCAACTAAATCAGTACTAAATATCAATCATAAGTATTATCCTAACATAATTATGTAACTTTACATGACTATACAACAACAACATAATTCCACTTCAACTACATTCCATGAAACATGTGTAAAGACAAAACAATGGTACACATGTTGATAAAGTTATGAACATTCAACTATAGGAAATACCTCACAAGGAATTTATACCCAAAGACAAGTAAACATGAAAGTATACTTCTCACCGTATATACATATGAAACATGTAATCAAAATACCCTTTGGAAAGAGAAGATAACAATATTCTTTCATGAGGTATCCAGTACGGCCTCAAATTACTGTGCTACCTACTTAACCATCCTATATTCACTAATCGAACAACTAAAGGTATCCAAGCTTATCAATATGAAATCATATATGAATATAAATTCCAGTACAAGTGATGGTGTAATTTTTCAAGCTTCTTAGAGCAAGTTATGACCATCTCTTTACAACACAAGAAATCTGCCCTACAAGCTCCTCTACTGTTCCTTCAAATTTCAAGAATTTTCATAATTTTTCTCCAGCATTACTTTCCATGATTTTCAACCACGTTTCAGTACACATAATGAACAGTACATAATTAAAATTTCATAAGTTTTGGACTTCATTTTCTATCTCAAAAGATTGACCAAACTCAAGGCATACCGAAATGAAATATACAAACGTCAACTATATACCAAATTGCAATCATCACCAAGGCCTAATCACAAGGAGTTAAATTCCAATTCTCGGATATGATATGAATATATGAGTATAATTTAATATCCAATTGTAATTTCTCAATTCTAGTAATCACACAAAGAGATATGAAGATTTGAATACAAGGGGTTTCAATACAAAGCTATATGACATATAAACACCACTTATCTCACATATGAACCAATACATGTTATCGCAAAGAATAATGGAATTTTAATCAATAATTTACAATTTATATACTTTGAAATAAGTATAATACAAGATTATAACAATATTAACACATAATTTTACCTTAGAAATACCTTAAGGACTTTGTTGGAATTTTTTCCTAGCTTTTCCTTGTAATCTTTCTTCCTTAACTTCTACTTTCTTTTTCCTTAAGCTTAAATCTCTCCAAAACTGAACCTAGGGTTATATTTGCTGAAGAAACAAGTTAAAGGGGGAGTTTTGAGTCGGCCAAGGCTGCCTCCCAAGCCATCCAATCAAATCAAAACATTTGGTTTAACAAAAGACAATTTACCACTTAAAGGGAATATACAGCTTTGCCCTTTGTTTGTAAATTCGGTATAACTCTTTACTCGGGCATCCAATTTATGATACGTTTGTTGTGTTACAACCGTAACTCACATGTATACAACTATCTAGTTTTCACCTCAAGTCATTTATAATTTTATAAAGGTCAAAACTAGTTTCTAACAGGAACATTTCTACCGAAAACAACAAAATTTTGTGTTTGTAAATAATTCTACCTTTCATGATTTATGAAAGTAGGATTATAATAAACATAATCACTTAACATTAGATACACTAATAGCACATTATTCATATCACATAAGATGAGCGTGATTTAATTATAATTTATCATAGTTATATACGGGTTGTCACAACTTCCTCCCTTAGAAAATTTCGTCCTCGAAATTTAATATGAAGTTCACTTACCAAACAAATGGGGATATTATTTCTTCATGCTATCCTCTATTTATCAAGTTGCTTCTTTAATCCCATGGCTCATCCACATAACTTTAACTAAAGGAATAACTTTATTTCTCAATACTTGGTCCTTACTATCGATAATTTCCATTGGTTCCTCGATGTACGACAAGTCTTCCTTCAGCTCAATTGGTTGAGTTTTCAACTGATGAGATGGATCCGCCAAATACTTACGAAGCATCGATACGTGAAACACATCATGTAAACGGGATAAATATGGAGGTAATGCTAATCTATATTCCAGGGTCCCAATTCTTTCCAACACCTCATATGGTCCAATGTATCTTGGACTTAGTTTCCCTTTCTTCCCAAATCTCATAACGCCTTTCCATGGTGAAATACGTAGGAATAAAAAATCCCCCTTTTGAAATAACAATGGATGCTTCCTCTTATCTGCATAAAATTTTCGCCTGCTTTGCGCTATCTTTATCCGTTCCTGAATCATTTTGATCTTTTCAGTTGTCATATCTATCAATTCAGAACCCAGAATTTTCCTTTCACCTACTTCATCCCAACACAAAGGCGTCCTACATCTCCTCCCATATAAATCTTCATAAGGAGCCATACCAATAGTCGACTGATAACTATTATTATATGAAAATTCCATCAATGGTAAGTGATCATCCCAACTACCTTTGAAGTCAAATACACAAGCTCGTAACATGTCTTCTAATATTTGAATCATCCTTTTTGATTGCCCATCAGTTTGTGGATGAAACACAGTGCTGAAATTAAAACTTGTGACCATGGCATTCTGGAGACGAAGCCAAAACTTAAAAGTGAACGTTGGATCTCTATCTCACACAATTAACACTGGTGCCCCATTTAAACGGATAATCTCGTCAACATACATACGTGCATACTTATCAACAGTGTAGGTGGTATTAACTGGAAGAAAATGAGATGACTTCGTCAATTGGTCTATAATCACCCAAATAGAATCATGCCCCTTTGGTGACCAGTGCAATCCCGTAACAAAGTCCATCGTTATATGCTCCCACTTCCATTTCAGAATAGGCAATGACTGTAATAATCCTTCCAGCTTCTGATGCTCCGCCTTTACTTGCTGGCATACTAAACATTTGACTACAAATTCTATGATCTCACGTTTCATATTGTTCCACCAATAATACTCCTTCAAATCTATGTACATTTTGGTACCTCCCGAATGCATAGTGTAAATAGAACTATATGCCTCTTCTAATATATCCTTCTTTAAGGATGGATCATTTGGTACACAAATTCTATTTTTATAACACAACGATTCATCATTCTTAATCTCAAAGTCACTCTCTCTACCATCCCGAACTTCTTGTTTCTTCTTCTGAAGGAATGGATCACTAATCTGCAAATTTCGTTTGCATTCTGCCAATAAAGGTTTCACTGTTACATGTGCTAATAATCCTCCCCTTTTTGAAAACTTCAATTCAATCCCCATCGATGCCAAGTCAAGAATATTTCCAACACGGGCACACCGTATGCAACCAAGAATCCCTGATGATTTTTGACTCAAAGCATCTGCTACTACATTGGCCTTCCCAGGATGATGATGGATGGTACAGTCATAGTCTTTAATCAGCTCTATCCAACGTCTCTGTCTCAAATTCAATTCTTTCTGTGTAAACAAGTATTTCAAACTTTGATGATCAGTAACGATCTCACAAATTTCTCCATACAAGTAATGCCTCCACAACTTTAAAGCAAAAATAATGGCTGCTAGCTCCAAATCGTGTGTAGGGTAGTTTCGTTCATGCGTCTTTAATTGTCTGGAAGCATATGTTGTTACCTTCCCATTATGCATAAGAACACATCCTAACCCTTGAAATGAAGCGTCTGTATAGATCACAAAAGACTCATTCCCACATAGAATAGTAAGTATAGGGGCTGAAACCAACTGATTCTTTAATTCTTTAAAAATCCTCTCACATTCTTCATCCTATACAAACTTCACTTCTTTACGAGTCAACTTTGTCAATGGTAATGCTATTGCTGAAAATCCCTTAATGAATCTGCGATAGTAACCTGCCAATCCTAGGAAACTCCTAATTTATGTCACATTCTTAGGACTTTCCCATTCAACGATTGCTTCCACTTTCTTTGGATCAATATATATCCCATTTCCCGAGACAACATGCCATAAAAACACAATTTCATTCAACCAAAACTCACACTTGCTAAGTTTAGCAAATAAGTTCTTCTCTCTCAAAATCTGCAATACAAGTCTCAAATGTTTCTCATGTTCCTCCATGCTACACGAGTAAATCAACACATCGTCTATGAATACAATCACAAATGAATCAATGAAAGGGTGGAATATCTGGTTCATCAAATCCATAAAAATTGCTGGAGCATTAGTTAATCCAAATGGCATCACCAAAAACTCATAGTGCCCATATCGTGTTCGAAAAGATGTTTTAGAAATATCACTATCCTTTCCTTTCAATTGGTGGTAACCCGATCTCAAATCAATCTTCGAAAATACTGTGCCCCCCTTGTAATTGGTCAAACAAGTCATCGATACGAGCTGGAGGGTACTTATTTCTAATGGTCACCTTATTCAATTGTCGATAATCAATACATAATCGCATTGTCCCATCTTTCTTTTTCATAAATAACACTGGTGCTCCCCATGGCGAAACACTAGACCGAATGAAACCTCTGCTTATCAGATCTTGTAATTTCACTTTCAATTCTTTCAACTCTGTTGATGCCATTCTTTAAGGAGTAAGGGAAATCGAACCAGTACCTGGAATTAATTCAATGGAAAACTCTACTTCCCTATTGAGTGGCAATCCTGATAATTCCTCTAGGAAGACATCAGAAAATTCTCTGACTACTGGTATATATTCAACTTTAAGTTCTTCCTTACTAGCATCAACAACATAAGCTAAATACCCTACACAACCTTTACTCAATAACTTTCTACTCTTGATTGCTGAGATAAGACAATTTGGGACAACATTCCTTTTTCCTATAAACTGGAACTCAGGTTCACCAGGCAGATGAAACGTAACTTGTTTTCGAAATCAATTAATGGAAGCATGATACGATGATAACCAATCCATCCCCAATATAATATCAAAATCCCGAATGGCCAACGGTATCAAGTCAACATAGAAATCTTGCTCACCCATTCGTAAGACACAATCTTTATAAACATGCTCAACCAGAATTACACTTTCCATTGGGGTAGAAATATATAATGCACAATTGAGAAATGAATACGGTCTACCCAAATATGAAACAATATATAATGCCATAAATGAATGCGTAGATCCAGGATCAATGAGTGAATATAAATCTTTGTTTGCAATAAAAAGTTTACCTGTAACCACTTCTGGTGTAGCATGGGCATCTTGCAGCGTCATTGCAAACACTCTTCCTCCTTCCCTCGATCCAACTACTCGTTTTGTACCTCTTCCCCTGGTGGCACTGCCTGGAGAGGATCCTTTATGAGGCCCCACACTACTGAATGAAATCGCTCTTGATAACATAGGATAATTCTTTCTCAAATGGCCCTTTTGATGACAGTTAAAACATTCTATATTCAGTAACTTTGGGAAATTTCTTTTTATATGACCCGATGTCCCACAAAAGAAACAAACATTCGGATCTCCTTGTGCTGTAACTCCTGAACCTCTCCCACTACTAGCCTTACCCCTCTGCGAACCACCTCCCATACCTTTACCATGCTAGAATTTCTTCCCTCCAAGTCTCGAATATTCTGTATCACTACCCTTTTGATAACTTGGATCGAATCTGCTTCTTTTTACACCTTTTTCTCGATTCCCTCTAGCTTCATTCACGTCCATTTCTACTAGCATGGCTTTATTGACTAAGGCTGAATAGTTAGAAGTCTCTAAAGCTGACAATCTAGATTTAATGACTAACTCAAGCCCATCGAGAAATTGGTTGCACATATCCTCCTCATTCCATATAAACCTCGAAGCAAATCGAGATAATAATGTAAGTTTATCTTCGTATTCTCTAACTGTCATACTCCCCTGATTCAACATGAAATATTAATTCTCCTTCTGTTTTTGATACATTGGGGGAAAATACTTATCATACAAAGCTTTGACAAAGGCATCCCATGAGATCACATTCCCACCTTCTGGAGTAATCAAAAAATGTTTTGTGGCATCCCACCAATATTTAGCTTCTCCTTTCAGCATATACGTCGCCAAGGTCACTCGTTGATTTTTAGGCATTCTCATCACCCCAAAAATAAGTTCAATCTCTTTAACCCATTCTTCTGCCTCTGCTGGATCAACTACTCCTTCAAATGAGGGTGGATTCATTTTAATAAATTTCTCATGTGAAGTACTCCTTTCTTCCCGGTGTATCACCTCCTCAGCCCTGGCCAATGTTTGTGCCTCCAGTTGTCTGGACTATTGTTCTTCCATCTGAGCCATAAATCTAGCTTGCTACTCTGCCATTAAAGTCATAACACGTGCCATTTTTTGCATGTCTGTCAATTGTTTTTGCTCGGGTTCTACATTTCCATAAACAGGTTGTTCAACCTCCGCTTCTGCTACCATATTTGAAGCCTCATCTTCTATTCTAATATTCACATTCCCTCATTCCATTCTTTAATATCTGAAATGGATCAAAGATATATAACAACATGCAGATATACATATCTTTCCCAACATAATCATTAGTATCAAATAAAATATAATTCTAACATTCACTGCCAAATCTAGACTCTTTTAACTCCAAAACCTCTAAAACCTAGGCTTTGACAGCAAAAGCTGACACAACCGAACCCAGTTACTTATAATTAAGTTTTAAAGTCAAAGTGAGTCAAACCATGATTAATTTAACCAAACTATAAACACGAGTTTTAATTTCAGAGTCATCATTGTAAATCCATATAACTGAAAACCTTTTTACAAAATCAGAGTAGTCATACTTATATAAACTTTCTTGAAGGATAATTTAACTTAATTACATCATTTACATTTAAACAAAATCTTTGTTTCTCCCATTCCTGGCTAACCCATCCCGACTTCCTAGATTTGGCAGTGACATCGCGTTACCTGAAAAATGTGAACATAGGAACAGTGAGCAAAATAGCTTAGTGAATGCATCACTACTATATACTGCATGAATTTGAATGCAATAAATCATGTCCATATAATTATGTATTAACTTATCCCACTCATTCATAATGAATGACCAACTTTTCCGAATCATGATTCACATATCCTATCTAAATAGACAATTCTCCCCAATTCCTGGTCGAGGAGTAACCCCTTGTCATTAATAGACAAATCTCCCCCATTCCGGGTCGGGGAGTAACCTCCCATTTCGATAAACCTAAATGAACAATTTTATATTCATAACATTACGATCATATTCATAACAATATACAAATACATCATTCCAGTGAGTACACTCACCTTGGGTTGTCAACTATGTATTTATGTTTCCTTCGGGTGGAGCTGAACTGGGTTGATTAGACCTTACACCTGTCCATCCAACTAAATCAGTAATTAATATCAATCATAAGTATTATCCTAGCATAGTTATGTAACTTTCCATGACTATACAACAATAACATAATTCCACTTCAGCCACATTCAATTAAACATGTATAAAGACAAAATAATGGTACACATGTTGATAAAGTTATGAACATTCAACTATAGGAAATACCTCACAAGGAATTTATACCCAAATCCAAGTAAACATGAAAGTATAATTCTCACCGTATATACATATGAAACATGTAATCAAAATACCCTTTGGAAAGAGAAGATAACAATATTCTTTCATGAGGTATCCAGTACGGCCTCAAATTACTGTGCTACCTACTTAATCATCCTATATTCACCAATCGCACTACTAAAGGTATCCAAGCTTATCAATATGAAATTATATATGAATATAAATTCAAGTACAAGTGATGGTGTAATTTTTCAAGCTTCCTAGAGAAAGTTATGACCATCTCTTTACAACACAAGAAATCTGCCCTACAAGCTCCTCTATTGTTCCTTCAACTTTCAAGAATTTTCATAATTTTTTTCTAGCATAAATTTCCATGATTTTCAACCACATTTCAGTACACATAATGAATAGAACATAATTAAAATTTCATAAGTTTTGTGCTTCATTTTCTATCTCAAAAGATTGACCAAACGCAAGGCATACCGAAATAAAATATACAAACAACAACTATATACCAAATTGCAATCATCACCAGGGCCTAACCACAAGGAGTTAAATTCCAATTCTCGGATATGATATGAATATATGAGTCTACTTTCATATCCAATTGTAATTTCTTAATTCCTGTAATCACATAAAGAGATATGAAGATTTGAATACAAGGGGTTTCAATACAAAGCAATATGACATATAAACACCACTTATCTCTCATATGAACCAATACATGTTATCACAAAGAATAATGGAATTTTAATCAATAATTTATGATTTGTATACTTTGATATAAGTATACAAGATTACAACAATATTAACACATAATGTTACCTTGGAAATACCTTAAGGACTTTGTTGGAATTTTTTCCTAGCTTTTCCTTGTAATCTTTCTTCCTTAACTTCTACTTTCTCTTTCCTTAAGCTTAAATCTCTCCAAAACTGAACCTAGGGTTATATTTGCTCAAGAAACAAGTTAAAGGGGGAGTTTTATGTCGGCCAAGGCTGCCTCCCAAGCCATCCAATCAAATTAAAACATTTGGTTTAATAAAAGACAATTTACCACTTAAAGGGAATGGACAACTTTGCCCTTTGTTTGTAAATTCGGTATAAATCTTTACTCGGGCATCCATTTGATGAACCGTTTGTTGTGTTACAACCCTAACTCACATGTCTACAACTATCTAGTTTTCACCTCAAGTCATTTATAATGTTATAAATGTCAAAACTAGTCTCTAACAGGAACATTTCTACCGAAAACAACACAATTTTGTGTTTGTAAATAATTCGACCTTTCATGATTTATGAAAGTAGGATTATAATAAACATAATCACTTAACATTAGATATAATAATAGCACATTATTCATATCACATAAGATGAGCATGATTTAATTATAATTTATCATAGTTATATACAGGTTGTCACATTTATACTCTTACAAACCTAACTATTGCAATTTACCAATCACCTCTAAAGCAAATACAAATTTAACCACTCTAATCAAATCAACAATATCCCATGAACTTTTCCATGACCCAACCTCGTCCCATCATAGGGTACCAATCAATTTTCCCTGGGGAAAAATAGATTTGGTTTGGAGTAGAGGTTTAGGTTGGTTTAAAAAATAAAGTTTGTCTTTCCAATCCTCTATTATTGCCCAATCCAATATTCAAGGCTACCCCAAACCAAGTCTTCTAAACTATATAACAAATTATTCAAACTCCTAATTCATTTCTAAGGGATTTAAAATTAACTAAAAGAATCATAGGTTATATTCTGTAAATTAAACCAAGTTTCAATCTTTAACAAGCAATAGAATCCTAATCACAAATGATTTTCGAACTATTAATCTAAATTAACAGAGGGATTCTATTACAAATATGAATTAAATCATAAAAATGAGTTATAATCACATAATCAATATAAAAAACATTTAATTTCAAATTTCTCAACAAATATACAAGTCTTCAAATAGATTTAATTAATATTAATCCTAATTAACCCCATTAAGACAATGTGATTAAGATAATCATATTCAATCCTAAATGTGCGTTCTAAATTCCATAAATAAACATGAAGTGTTTGGGTTCAAGGAGGACGTTGAGGACTCCCATCTACCACATAGTTGTGTCTTGACCATAATAGTCGAGAATCTGTATTTATCTTGATTTCCTTATTTATGTTGATTTATGATTTTATTATTCATTCTTAAATTATTGGGTGTTAATATGTATTACCGATTCCCTTAGAATTATGGAAAACACAGAATATTGAGCGAACTTAGATCATTTAGATGCTAGTATGAAAAATTTATAATTATTTTGAATTGTGGACATTAATATGTGTACTCAGAAAATAAAATTGAGTATCCATTTTTTTAAATAATGATCAAGGATATTTGAAATTTTTTATTTATCACACATTTGCTTGATATATTAAAATAGGGTTATCCTGATATTCTTGGAAATATATCAAATGTCCTATCCTTTTCAAATTAATTAAAAGTTGGACACAAGTTTTTTCATAACCCTCACAAATTCTTTTAAATTACTAAGTAGGAGATGGAATTTGCTAAAATCAAATCCCATGGTCTCCATCAACGATTTATAGACTTTCAATAATAAGTAATCCTCCAACGAGAAATGTTAATTATTGTGGTGTTCGGTACAAGTTTTGTTAATGGTAATTTTGGATTCCTTATTCACATAGGCAGCCCCCAAATGAGGAGTCTATGTAATATGGGATAATCTAAAATTAGTTGGTTGTATATGTGACACCCCGTCTAATTAAATATCATTTGATCAGGCCTTTATTAAATTAAAATAGATTTCTCATATGGTTCATTCTTAGCATCATTGTCGAAAACTTTTTAATTACTAACCACATAAGTGAAATTAGACATGTGCCAAATTTTATCTTTCTTTAAAACAGATAAATATAACAATGCGAAAATTAATTTAAAAATTCACAATACTAAAGTCTAAACCATCACAATATATGAATGAATAAAGTCTTGCCGAATAAGCCATTGGCTAGAAATCCAAAACAAATGAAATAAATCAACACTAGTCTGAAACTGAAATAATCAAAATAATGTCAATGGACAATATGTCCATATATGTAATGTAAAATGAGATCCTACACTAGATTTGAATGGAGGAGTCGTCTAATCAAATCAATCATGTCCTCATCCACAGTGCTATAGCTCCGAGTCCCTGGAATTAAGTCACGCTTGGAGTACCTGTGGCTTGACACCTAAAAGGTATTTTAAAATATTTTATAGCAAGTGTTAATAAAAAAAATATTTTTAAAATATGTATCAAGCGTTTATCACAAATTTCAAACCGGTTATCTATTACTCATGTTAGGTTGTCGTACACTCTCTTGAGTTTACTCACCTCTCATCTATTGTGCACGCCTAACGTTTTATACTTAGCCAACCTAGTAATACTGCCCAAGCTAAATAGTATTATTTGAACTTACATATTCACCTAAGTTCCCCATACCGCCCATACTATACATTATTTTCATTAACGTCCCATATATAATTTATTTCTCATGCAACACTTAAACATGTCATGATAAAAATCATATAATTAAGTCTCACTACTAAAATAAATTCAGTAGATATGACTATCTGTCTTTCAATCTTTGTGATTCAAATTCTCTTCTCAATTTGACTTTTAGATGTAAATCTATGTATATATAATCTACGAGTCCCACCCACTAGGACATTAAAAGGTATATATATTTTGCACACAATATATACTATAAGGATTATTGGTCTGGATAACCATCGACCCCAATTATCCTATCATTTACATTGGTTCGGATATCCCTCGACCCCAATGTAAATGTTATGCATATGTATATTGGTCCGGATTTTCCGTCGACCCCAATATTGTTTAATTTTAATTTGGTTCGGATAATCATCGACCCCAAATTTGAACTTTCATGTATTGGTCCGGATAACCATCGACCCCAATACTATTAATGTTCTTTAGGTATTCACATAACCTAAGTACTTATACTATAGGTATTCACACAACTTAATGATTCACATTGATATGTAGTATATTTCTCTCTAATACTTACCATACGTTTTATTTTACGATGTATCTTGCTATCATATTTATATGAGTGTTGACACAAATCTAAGGGTCTTAGTTACCTCTTTTTAAATTCGGTAGATAAGTCTAACTTACCCTATTGATCGATACATCCATTCATTAAATTCTCATATTTCCCTATCCGTCTCTCAGATTAATTACAATGTCATTCATCTCTAATTTAGTCTCGTCTTAAACCTCTCCATAAGACTACTTCATAACTCCATAGTAGACCTACCGTAATATAACAAATCCTCTATTATTATTTTTACAAAGTCCTAAAGATTTCCACAACATCAATTTAGGAACACTAGGCCCAAAAAATAATTTCATATTAAATTTAGGAAACTGAACTGATTCTGTAAAGGCCAAACCAAAACGCACCACTTAGGTTCTGACCGGTTCGTTTTTTTTAAACTCTAACTATAAAGGTAGAACCGAATCGATCAATCTGGACCGGACCGGTTCTTTTTTCCATAATTCTTTTCTGTAGTTATAGCATGTGAATTTTCCACCATTAATGCACCTTAATTTTCCTTTTTCTCTAACCAAACTCTAAAATAATTGTCACAAACCCTTCCCACACTTACAAGGACAATTTACAACGTAACCCTTCCATCAAAACATTACAAGTTATTCAAGAATGGATTGAAAACCTCTAATCCTATAACAAATCCTTGGTTTTCATGTTCTTCCTCTAATATTCATCAAAACCCAGATTTAATTCATATTAATGATCAAGTCTCCTCTGATTATTGATCCTCTATATATGTTAAACTGTTCTACATGCAGATCCTATCCCAACATTCATAAAAATCATTCTTTTTTTTCCCAAGAGTATTGATTTGACAAAAACAAATCTTACAACCCTTCACATGGGTATTATAACTTCATGAATATTGCAATAAAAAACTTGCCTTTGGGTTGGTAGGGTCTGATTTCATGGCTTAGGTGTTGGGTTGATTGTTTTCTCCTTCAATTCTCCTTCCTAGGTTGCTTGTGTGCAAGAATATGATGAACGCTCCAAGAATCTCCCAAGAATCTTCAAGAACTCTCTCATTTCCTTCTCTAATGGCTTCTTTGAGTTTTCTTACCTCTAAGCCCTAGTCTTCAATCCTTATAAGATTCTATGGAGTTTTTAAATTCGTAGGTCTCCTAACCCCTTAATATAAAATGACCAAAATAACCTCATATGGTTCCGTTTTTGTAAAAAATTGCCATGTGACTCGATTGACACCCCCGGGTATACTATTTTGACAAATTTGATCCTTATGGACTCATTCATGACCTCTAAATTATCATTCGAGTTACTTATAATATATTTCTCATTTCTCACCTCTAAATAGTCTACATGCAACTCCCGGTGAGATAACTATATTACGCCTATATCACTCGCTATGACGTAATATGATAATAATAAACTATTACTATTCGCACTTAATAAATTTCATTTCATAATATTAATAAGCATCTATCTCTCAATTAATATTCAATAATCACAGTTATTTTTAAATCATATTAAATTACTTCACTCGTGTAATATAAATAAACGTATTTTCATCAATTAATTTCCGAATTAATTAAATCTCGAATACATAAAAGTACGAGGTATTACATACTTGTCCACTTAGAAAGAAATTTTGTCCCCAAAATTAGGACATACCTACGGTGAATAAATCTGGATATTGCTCTTGCATGTCATCCTCCCTCTCCCACGTCAACTCGTCAACATTGTGATGCCCCTACTGAACTCGTACCAATGGCACCACCTTTGACCGTAGTTTATGATCTTTACTATGTAAAATAGCCATGGGCCTTTCCTCATACGAGATGGATGGATGCAAATCAATCTCCTCAATGGGCACGTGCCAAAAGTCTCTCTCACTCCTCCTGTATTTCTTCAGTGATGACACATGGAACACATCGTGTATCCGTTAAAGATGCTCTGAAAGTCCCAGTCTGTATGTTACCGGTCCCATCCTCTCTAAAATAGGAAACGGTTCCACATATCTCGATGTTAGCTTCCCTCTCTTGCAAAATCGTATGATCCCCTTAATAGGAGATACTCGAACCAATACCTGGTCACCAACCACTAACTCCACTTCTCTCTTGTCAGCATCAGCATAACTCTTCTGCCTGTCCTGAGCTATTCGAATACGTCATAAAATCAACTCAATCTTGGAAGTAGTCTCATGAATCATCTCGGTCCCTAACAACTTGTTTCCCCCACCTATAACCATCATGCGGGTGAACGATAAGCCTGCCCATATAATGCCTCGAACGGTGTCATACCGATAGTAAATTGGTAAGATTTATTATACACAAACTCTACCAATGGAAGGTATCCATCTCACCTTCACCCAAAATCTAAAATTCACATCCTCGGCATATCCTCAAGCATCAGATTCACCTTCTCAATCTTCCCCTCTGTCTGTGGGTGGTACGCCGTACTCAACTGTAAATCTGTTCCCATGGCCTCCTGAAAGCTCTGCCGAAAGTGTGACACAAAAACTTTTTCCCTATCTGACACAATATTTATTGGGACCCCGTACAGCTTAATAATCTCTGAAATGAATAACTGCATGTACTGCATCATCTCGTAGTCTATGCGAACTGGCAAGAAGTGAGCCACCTTGGTCAGTTGATTCACTATCACGCATATCAAATTGTGACCCCGTTACGACATAGGTAGCCCAGTAATAAAGTACATTGATATTCTCTCCCACTTCCACACGGTAATCTCAAGGGGTTGCAACATTCCCGAAGGCTTCTGATGGTCAACTTTCACAAACTGACAAGTAACACACTTTGAGATAAACTCTGCTATGTCCATCTTCATGCCGGCCCACCAGTATTATCTCCTCATATCCTGGTACATCTTATCCCCACTAGGATGTACCGTAAATCTTAAACCGTTAGACTCAGTCATAACTTCCTGTCTCAATTCCTCATCCTCGGGCACTACCAATCTCCCATTAAAGCGCAAGCCTCCCTCTGAGGTGACTGAGTAAGACTTTGCACCCTCAACTATTAATTATCGTACCCTATTTTGACAGAACCGATCCTATCCCTTGGGTCCAACTTATAGAAAATAAAATATGTAATCGGACCTATGTATCACTCTAGAGTCCGCTCAAAATTATAATAGCCCATACTCATGGTAATACCTCACAACATCAAACAAAATACACACACATTTATTTTACGTGTGTAAGGACAAAATTTCCAATTGAGTCCATTTGTATGTATTTGACTTATTCCTAGAAAAAAACGTGTTTGAGTCATATATAGATTTTTATATTGTCACAATCTCCACATCATCTATGAGTGTTTGATTAGAAGATGTAGCGGCCAAGCTTCAGAGATAGATCATGCCGCGTGTTATTGGTTCACGTTCCATATCTTCAGTCAATTGGATTCTGAGATACTCTTAGGTATGAATGCATTATGTTTATGGGAGTAAAAAAATGTTTTAAAGGATGGAGATTTGTTTTAACATGTTTTAAATGATTTTAAAAGGTTTTATCTTCGTTTATTCTGAGATAATTACTGTTTAGAGTCGTGTGATTTCTTACATTAGGTTTTGAGACATCAGACGACATCTCTCACTCATTAGAACCACATATGCATCTCGTTCAAATGACCAACCGGCTCAGTTTAAATATTTAGGCATTTTTGCTTAGAATTTCGAGAGGAGTGCAAAACCATATTCCAAAAAAGAACTCATTAATTTTCTGCAAAGTTTTCTAAGGTTTTCAAAGTTAAAAACCATACTTAGAGTGTCAAATATTCGAGCTTTCATATTCTATTTCTATAAAGATCTTCTTTGCACCATCTGGGTTTGTTATCCTTATTGAACAAAAGGTTTCATTGGGTTTTACGATGAAAAAGTGAAGGAGTTCTTGTTCCTAATTGTAAATAATTGCCAAAGCTATATTAGTGGACACCGAGGCATTCGTGGATGCGTGTGCTATGAACAGGTATTGTAGAAGGACTTCTGTGTGGGCACTGTGGAAGAGCGATTAAAAATAAGAAGATCATTAAAGCTTGTGGGGATCAAGTCGTTGTGTAAGTCTGTCTGTCTCCCTTTTGTAAAACCGTATCATAGTGATTGTATGGATAGGGCCATCAGAGGTTTTTTCCCTTTGTGATTTCCTCGTACATCTGGCGTTGTGAACTTTATTTATTTTACTTTCTTTAATAACCTAAATGCGTGTTTAAGATTAAACAAGATAAAATTGGGCTTAATTGAAATTGTTTCACAAACTTGGTGCGTGTTAAAATTGGAAAATGATTTTTGAAAGAAATAATTATTTTGACATCCTTAAAGCAAATTTGAAATAAAAAGGGGCCTATAAATTTGGTATCAGAGCTAGAAACATTTTTTTTGTGTTGATTCCTTGTGTTTTTAAGTATGGATTTAGAAGGTTATGATAGTTTTAGAACTCCTATTTTTGTGGAACAAATTATTCTTATTGGAAAATGAGAATGAGAAGAGAATTAAAATCAATTGATGAGCGTGTTTGGTTAGCGATCGAAAAGGGTTGGACACCACCGATCACATGAGAGGGAGAGGTCACTAATTTGAAACTGGTAGAGTCATGGACCGAAGCCGAACATAGACTTGCACTTTAAAATTCCAAAAGGTCTTCGCATTATTTCCTCACATGTCACACCAGAAGAGTATAATAGTATCATGATGTGTGAAACTTAAAAAGAGGATTGGGATATTCTTGCACTTACTCACAAGGGAACTAGCACGGTTAGGGAATCTAAACTTCAAATCCTCACTACATAGTTTGAGATGATTAAGATGTTAGAGAGTGACTCGTTTGATGAGTTTTATGCTAGATTATCAAATATTTTCAACTCGTCATTTAATTTGGGAGAGAAAATACCCGACAACCGAGTCATAAAGAAAATCTTAAGGTCGTTACCTAGTATATTTGATCCCAAAGTGACTGTTTTAAACTCCTTGGTGATGCTTGATTAAATTAAACAAGAAGATCTTGTAGGTAACTTTCAAACTTTTGAGCTTGACATAGTTACCTCCAAGCAAGTGCTGAAGGAAGAAAAGGACATTGCTTTGAAATCCCAGAAGGAGGAGACTAAAGTTTAGGATGATGATTTTGATTTTGAGGGTGTAGCCTTCTTAGAAAATAAGTTCAAAAAGTTTATCAAGTTCCAAAATCAATCAAAAGATACCAAAAGACTCAAGAAATTCAAGAACAAAAAGGTTCATCCAGTGCCTAAAAATAAAAGTGAAAATGTTATGAGGGATGAGTCGAATAGGTGTTTTGGTTATGAGGGTTATGCTCACAAGGTATTAGAGTGTCCCACTAGACTTAAGAAGGAGGGAAACAAGACGATAGCATATAATTCCACATTAAGTTATAGTGAACTAGAAGAGGAAGAGAGTTCCCCTATCGAGCGAAACTTTGTAGCATTCATGGCATTTCATGTGAGTGACGAAGATAAATATTCCCATGAAGATTCTTATATGAATAACACTTGCAATTCCGTTGAGTGTGAATCCCAAGTGAGTGAGGATGAAGCTAGTGAGGAGGAGGATATAGATGTTGGAGAGTTGTAAGTTTACCTTAATAACTTATATGCGGAAGCGATAAAGGTGAAAAAGGCAAAGTTAAAGTTGCAAGCTAAGTTGAATGAGCGTGCCATAAAAAATAATGATGCTTTGATTGAGGATCTTAGGGCACGGGAGAAGACTCTTCGAGAGAAACTAGAATACGTTGAGAAAGAGCGATATAGTCTTCGGGGTTTGATGGAGATTTTGAAGAAGGAGATTCTAGAGTTTGAAAAGTCTAGGTGTTTGATCTTGAAGAGAGATTGAGAGAATCGAGTAAGGTGAAATTTGATTTAGAGGCTAGGTCGAAAAAAATGGATAGGATTCTAGGTACTGTCCAAATCAAGGAAGATAAGTGTGGTATAGGCTTTAATGAACATATAGCACCCATTCCCAAAGCCAATACCAATCGTGTGAGAGAAACGACTAGGAACTTCAGGAGAGGTCCACATTTAGGTCACATTACTCGTCATGTTTTCACTTGTTCTCATTGTGGTAGGAAGGGTCTCCTTAGGCATTATTGTTACGACCTTAAAAATGATTCTAGGAAATTGAGGAATAAAGTCGTTTTGGTTCCCAAAACCCACATGCATTGTTAGACACCTACTTGGGTTAGGAAATTGGACTTAGTGGCTTCAGGAATTAAACTTCATGGTTCTTGTTTGGTTGCATTTGATTCTTTCCTTACTAAATCTAAAGGATGATTGTGTTTCCATGTTTGTCATACGCTCGTCTTTGCATCATGATATATATCTTGTTAGTGTTATGACATGTGTATCTCTTTGTATTATATTTTTTTCATTTATTTGAGTCTTATTTGAAAAATACAAAAAAAAATTGTTTCGATAAAATTTTTGAAAATACAAAAAGATTTATGATTGATATATTTTTGAGAAAGTACAAAAAGATTTTTTTTAGTCAAAAATATTTTTAAAAAAACACGAAGATTTTCGATTTATTTTTGTGTCTTGAGTTTTCATGTTTAGTGTGGCATATTAGTGTGCTTGGACCCTCATATCTTCATTATCCATGTGACTAGGACATTTGGTCATAATTATAGATGCTTAGAACGATCTTAACCGTTGTCTAAATGGACTTGTTTCGAAGTTGATATGCATTTTGATTGGACTTTGTATATATGCCATCATTGCACACATGCACGAGTTTGAATGAATGTTTGACAGCTCATGCATATTTGAGTTTGGTGAAATGTTCTAATCTCAATTTTTCCATCTATGCGTAATAAGACTTAGGATGTGGTGTGCATGTAAGAACCATTTATCGTAAGAATTTAGATTGCTTATATGAAAAAATATTTAGTGTTCAGGGGAAAGGGTTGAGAGAGAATAATAATCTCGTCGTGAAAGCCACCGTTCAAAAGAGTCCAAGAAAAAATTGAGGCAATAAAAAGAATCATATGCCAAAATAGGGCCAATAGGATTTCTCTAAGTTGATAAAGATATAAACATCAAAAGAGCTAGGAAAAGAAAAATATTTATATATGAGGGTGTTTGCACGAAAAAATTAAACGGGTTTGCACCACGAATCCTAATCTTGAAAAATCGTGTCTTGACGCTATTATTTGTAGAATCGTTAAAATTTCGAATTTGTGTGCATGTTGTTCGTTTTGTTCATTAAGCTCAATATATTAATTGTCACATACAAATCAAATTAAGTTTGATGACATTTAGATATCAATTTGAGCTTCTTAACCATTTCGATGTTTTCATATTGTGATTCATTTGTTGTAGTTCATGCCCATTCATTACATATCCATGTTTGAGCACATTGATATTATGTTAGCATGAAACTCATATTGTTTTTCCTTATTTTTATTTTTCTATTTTGAGTTTGTTTTGCTACATTTTTGTATTTTTCGTGTCTATTTTGAGCTAATTTCTTCACTAGGCAAACCTTTATCATTTTTAGCACTGGAATACAAAAATTATTGATGTCATTTAAACGACATCTGGACTTCGTTCGAACAACATGTCCAAGTCGTTCGAAGTTTGCTTCTCGCGACATATTTTTCGAGGCGGTAATTGTGTCAGGTATGGTTGCGAGATAGGTCAAGGGAAGGTCGTTAGATGAGTTTCATCGCACGACAGGCTACTGGTTTTCACTATTTGAGGTCATTTGATGCATGTTTCTAACGACATGCATTATCGTTAAAATGATAGGGCATTGTCGTTCGATCGACCTAAAGGAAATTTTATGAGAATTTTCCTATTTCGCACGTGCTTTATCTTTATGATGAAATTTTACCATTTTCGTACTTCTGGGTTGTTTACATGAAGTCGATATTGATTATTCATGTATTTATTCTTATACTGCATTGATTACATTTAGCCACATCATTGCTTTGACTGATAATTCATTTTAGGTAACTGTTTGCTAGCTACGATTTGGTATCTTCTGATTACTTTTAGTGAGCGTTCCATGTTTATCTATATATGCTTCTTTGATTATTTCATTATAGCTATTTAATGACTTGTGTATCGTTTTCACTTATGGTCTATTCGAGCCAAAAAGGAGGAGAGATGTATGTGAAATAGGGGAGAGTTTGTTTATTGAGCTCATATATTTTCTGGCTTCACATATTGGTATCATGTTGTTTATCATATGTATGTTCATATTTTATTAGTATCATGACGTATTGCATATATTAGTATTGCTCACTGTTTAACAAATAATTTGTTTTACATGCTGGTATTCTTATATCATTTGTTCCTTCATACTTCATTGGGTATTTGTATGTTTCATCTGTGTAGGTATTCTTCAGCGATGCATGATTTAAATACTAGATCACATTCAGGCATATCATGCTTGTCGGACCTGCATATACTAATTGTTGTCCTCTTATTTTGATTTTAGGTTTATGGGGTGGGATTTTAGATGTCATATGGCTTAACGACCTAACTTAGGCATTTCACTGTTTGGGCTTTATCTCAGAATAGTTAAAAGGGGAGATTTATAAGGACAAAATTTCCAATTGAGTCCTTTTGTATGTATTTGACTTATTCCTGTAAAAAACCGTGTTTGAGTAATATATAGATTTTTATATTGTCACAATCTACCCATCGTATTTGACGTGTTTGATTAGAAGGTGTAGCAGACAAACTTCAAAAATAGATCATTCCGAGTGTTATTGGTGCATGTTTCATGTATTCAGTCAATTGCATTCCGAGATACTTTCACGTATGAATGCATTATGTTTATGGGAATAAAAAAAAATGTTTTAAAGGATGGCAATTTGTTTTAAAATATTTTAAATGATTTAAAAAGGTTTTATCTTCGTTTATTCTGAGATAATTACTGCTTAGAATGGTGTGATTTCTCACCTTAGGTTTTGAGACATCAAACAACATGTGATGTCTTTCAAGCGACATGTCTCATTCGTTAGAATGACATACGCATCTCGTTCGAATGACCTGCTAACTTATTTTTAATATTTAAGGCACTATTTGCTCAGAATTTCGAGAGGAGTGCAGAACCATATTCCAGAAAAGAACTCATACATTTTCTACATAAGTGTTCTAAAGTTTTCAAAGTTAAAATCCATCCTTATAGTTTAAAAGATTTGATCTTTCATATTCTATTGCTATAAATATCTTGTGTGTACCATCTGGTTGTGTTCATCCTTATTGAACGAAAGGTCTCATTGGGTTTTACGGTGAAGAAGCAGAGGATTTCGTGTTCCTAATCGTAGATGGTTTCCAAAGCTACATCGGTATACACCGAGGCATTCGTGGATGCGTGTGTTGTGGATAGGTATAGTATAAGTACTTCTGTGTGGGCATTGTAGAGGAGAGGTTAAAAATAAGAAGAGCGTCAAGGCTTGTGGGGATCGAGTCGTTGTGTAAGTATTTTTGTCTTGCTTTTGTAAAACCGTATCATAGTGATTGTCTGGCTTGAGACATCTGAGGTTTTTTCCCTTTGTGGTTTCCTCGTACATCCAGCATTGTGAACTATATTTATTTTACTTGCTTTAATCACCTTGATGCGTATTTAGGATTAAACAAGATAAAATTTGTCTTAATTAAAATTTGTTCACAAACTTGGTGCATGTTAAAATTGGAAAAGTATTTTTGAAAGAAAAAATTATTTTAACATCCTTAAAGCACATTTGAAATAAAAAGAAGCCTACAACGAATAATCGTATATAGTCCAAGTTAATTAATTACACTGATTAATTAAACGTAACATACGTCACAAACAAATCACATAACATGCAAATTTAATCATCATCTAAATGTGCATTTTATCATTACTGATTGTCTTAAGTAATAATTAATTCTGGTTTATTAAATTATTCTCACAATTAAAAATCATTTAAATAATTACAAAAAAATAGGGGGTAATACACCTTACACCCTAAAAGATTACATGGTGATAGCAAAAGGATGTAAAAAATTCCAACAACATGGTCCTTTAAAACATATGTTTTATGTAGATTTACAATTTTTAGTGAAGTCTTGGACATTTAGAAAATTGGCTATAGATGTTATTGGAAAATTTTGTCCTCCAAACTGCACAGCTTTGTGCTGGTAGCAACAAACTATTTTACCAAATGGATAGACGAAAACAATTTAAAATCACTTACCTAAAATGAGTTGGTATATTTCTTGAAAGATATTAAGTATAAATTTGGAATCCCAAAAACTATAACCTCAAAAAATCTAAGTATTTTTTCAATCATAAATGGTGTTATAATTCACTTCGAGGATAATATAACTTTAACAAAGGCAACAACTTACTAGTCTCAATCAAATGGTCAGACAGAGGCCACAAATAAAGTGATTAAAAATAATTTGAGCAAATTTATTAAAAAGAAGCCAAGAGATTAGCATAATTTATTATCAGACGTATTATGGTCCTATACAACCTCTAAAAGGTCAAGTACATGGGTAACTCCATATACCTTAACATATGGGCATGATGTTGTCTTACGTGTGGAGATCACCATAAATTCATTTAGGGTGGTAGCACAAAATGAATTAATAGCAGAAGGTTATAACCATGCTATGCACGTGGAGTTAAAAAATATAGATGAAGATATGGTTACAACCTTAAATAATATATTGGTCCACAGGAAGAAAATAACTGACAACTATAATTAGAAAGTGAAAAGAGGACATTTAATGAAGGAGAATTGGTTTGGAAAACCATTTTGACTTTGGGATAAAAATATACACCCTGAGTAAAGTAGTCCCTAAAGTGGGAAGGGCCATTCTAAATCTACAGGGAATTCAAAGTTGGACCATACCATTTAATGGGCACTAATGATCACATTCACATGAAGAAAACAAATGCCAAATTTCTAAAGCCATATTTCCTAACCATTTGGGAAGCAAGAGAATAAGAACAAAGTGCACACACACACACACACACACACACACACACACATATATATATATATATATATATATATATATATATATATATATATACATACTAGGGTATGCCCGTGCCTGAAGGCACGCTGATAATCGTAAAAAGGCAAAAAAAATCGTTTGCTAAGAAAACAAAATGCAATTTCAAAAACATTGGTCATAATCTGATTTTTTTATATGACTAACCACCATACTTAACAAATAACAAATAGTCCAACAACGTTCAGATAGTTTAAATTCATTACTCAAATTAACAAAGTGTGAATTCTAAAAAAATAGGCATAGTCTCCTTTGTATTGGACTATCCACCCTTGTTAAGGGGTAACAACCAATCGTACAATATTCAAAACGTCCAAATTCATGATACAAATGCTTGAACGAAACAATCTTCTTTAAAAAAAATCATGATAATATTCGAGGAAAACTAACATAATAATAACAAAATAACGGTCTACCTAATTTATGGTATAAAAAACACTTCAACAACAAAAATAGCCTTACCAGGCTATACAAAAAAAGCCTAGGCACACTATACAAAAAAACCTTAGCAATCATCCAATAGCGTGCCAGATCCAAATTGCCTACAAAAATAATACGATAATATATAATAAGATGACGAATATTAATCTACAATGTATCTCAACATGAACTGTGAAAAGTAGTTGAAAATATCTCTAACCAATTTACGCGTGCCAGATCCTTTTTCGATCATTTTTTCTTTGCCTTTATCGTTTGTGTTTCTCAATTTAATGTGAGGCTTAGGAATATAATCACATATATAGTGTTAACTTAATGACAAAAAAAATAGAGAAGCAATTATAAAGTAAAAATCAAGTAGTGGCGAATAGGTACCTCAATAGTTGTAGCATTAGGCTGGATAACATCACAAATAACAATACCGTTGTATTTCCGATGTGGGATATGATTCTATACAAAAAAATAAAAAAAGTGAGGAAGAAAATAGGGAGCATATCCAACCTACAACATGTTAATATGTAAACTTTATAATAGATTTTCAATGTTAATATGGAAAAACTTACCGACTGTGAGGAGACATTCTCCTTCCCTTTCCCTTTATCCTGAAAAATAAAAGGAAACATATAAAATCCAAAAAATATAAATGAAATAGAAAATGATTCAAAACATGACATGAATATTGGAAGAAATTAGTACGTGAGTCGGTGGTATGTTTTCCTTTCCTTTTGACCGTTGGTTGTTATGTTTGTCGCTATTAGTTGTTCGAACCTACAAATATGAAAAAGGAAATCTATATAAAAAAAATGAGGATGTTGATAAGAACTTTACACGCAAATTTGATGAACGTGATTACCATAGATTGAATAGTATTTAGTTGATTTTCATCCTAGATAAGAACATTAATATTATTGTTGCGCAACCTTTCAATCTGTGATTGTAAACACAACCATGTAAGTTAAAAGCTAAAGGTATTATTGTAATATATACAATTAGAATATAGAGAAGTGGTTGGTATAGCATATGATGCATCGTCATCTACCTATCAGAAATGAATGTAACAAAAATCATAAATAAATTTAAAAGGTTATTATAAGGAACATCGAAGAACATAAGAATGAAAAATAACATACAATGTCGTATATAGTAATGTTCTCCATGTGAAAGAAGATCGACCAGAAACAAAAATAGCTGAGTATAAACCTGCCAAAAATAAATGAAAATGACCATAAAATCAAAAACTAAAACACAAACAAACGCACTAATAAATAATAAAACTGAATTTGTTTTACAGCAACTGAAACTCTACAAAACTGAATATGTTAGAACTAAATCACCTATAATTCTTAACCTATCTCATTTCATTTCTGGCCTATCTTTGTTTCCAATATTTATTTGTTTCCTTCCGAATATGAACAATCAATGATTGACGAAAGATGGAAAGTATAGTTGGCAGAAAACGTGTTGTTTGTATGGTGTATTATATATAGACGTAGAACGTTACATATCTTTCTCTTTTCTATTGAGAATTATGAGAATGAGGATATAAATACCAATCTCATTTCAAAAGCAAACTATTTTTAATCCTTATTTTTATACATGTTTGCTATTTATATACTTGTTTGACTTATCTATTATACAATTCAACATACACCACAGAAAATGAATAATGATAAACTCCCCAAAAGGGAGTCTACCAATTCCCTACCCAATTTGATCATCACCCTTAATTTTATGCCAAAACAATCCTCACCCTTAATCTATTTTTAAAAACCAATATATTATATCTCTACACTTGTTATTTATTTTAAACAAAAATTAAAATATATTCATTTAATTTTTTAAAATTTAGCAAAAGATTAATAAATAGCTAGAGTTATGATTTATTTTAAAATTAAATAATTTTTTCATTAAACTAATATTTAATGGATCAATTACCAAAAAGTGCCTCAAATATTTTTTAATAAACATTTAGTCCAATCCTTTTTATTTTGTTCCAAAAAGTCCTCAAACACTAATTTAACCAATATTCTTTTATTTTTAAAAGTCCGCGTCAACGGCACACATTGAGTGTTTTTATGTGGTGAGGCATTTTTTAACACTAAACATAGTTTTTTATTTATATAAAAAAATTGTTTTAATTTTAATTGGCATAGATAGGACACAAAATTGACATTAGATAGGACATAAAACTTATTTAATTGACATTAGATAGGATATAAAAAAAACTCGTATCGTATCTTACCTAACATAATTTAATTGACATTAGATAGGACATAAAACTGATTTTATAAAAAAAAAACACCGAAAAAAGTGTTAAAAGTGATTTTAACAAAAAACAAAATTATGTTTTTTTATTTTAATTTAGTCATGTTCTTGTTCCTGTTTATATATATATAAACACTTTTTTATATAAAAAATACAGATTTTTTATAAAACAAAATAGGTTTTTAATTAATAAAAAAATAAAAAACAAATAAGACTGATGTTATTAAAAAAAAGATATAAAATTGATTTAACATAAAAAAACTGATTTTAATGATATAAAACTATCTTAAAAAAAGATATAAAATTACCTATAAAACTGATTTTTAAAAAAATGAAAATGGAGAGGCATTGGGTATGAAATCGGTAATGTTGGTTCGTTAAGTCTAGCAAGAACCCAAACACAGTGAGGAACATATTTTTAAACCCAACAATAAACCCATAAACACAGTTAACAAAAAATGTTAGGGATATCAGCATGTAAACTTACCCATGAACGATGTTATGTATATCATCGTTGAGCGTTTACACGATGTTATGGGTTTATGGGTGGGTTCTGATATACATAAACACAGTTAACAAAAAATGTATATCATTTTTTATATACGTAAACACTGATAGTTTTGAATATCATCTGGGTTTATAAACATAAACACAATTAACAAAAAATGTATATCATTTTTTGATATATGTAAATGCTAATAGTTTTGAAGATCAACTGGGTTTACAAACATAAACACGGTTAACAAAAGAACATTTAGAAAACTCTTGTCCGTGTAAACCCATTTTAGCTAACCTATGACAGGTATGAGTTTATGGAAAACTCTTGTCCATGTAAACCCGTTTAGAAAACTCTTGTCCGTGTAAGCTTAGCTGATTTAAAACCCATTTACAAAACCCTTGTCCATGTAAACCCATTTGGAAAGGGTGTTTTTTTTATAAACCCATGTTCTCTTTCAACATCCCCACAAACAGTACCTTTTCGGCCAACAACACCCATTTAGAAAGGGTGTTTCATTTATTAAAATAAAAAAACATATAAAGGTCAAAACTCTTATCCGTGTAAGATACCTGTGTAAGAAAAAAAAATAACCCAACCCCGATCAGAAGCAAGGAAGTTCCTCTTGTCCGTGTAAGATACCTGTTAACAGCCCCCAACTCCAAATTTGTACCAAGCTCGATTAGAAGTTATCCCCCCCTCCCCCCCCCCCCCCCCCCACACACACATATATATATATATATATATATATATATGTATATGTACACACCTGTTAACAGCCTTGTCCGCTATATATAACAGCCTTGTCTGTGTAAATGTTTTCTAAATGTTAACAGCCTTATGTATATATATATATATATACATTTAGAAAACATTTTGAAAAATCTACACAGTTAAAAACCTCCGTGTAAACCCAACTATCTCACAAGTGCACAAACGCTTAGAAGAAGAAAGCCAATTACAAAACCCAGTTCAACATTGATATATGTAAACACAGTTAACGAAGAAACCCAACCATAACTGTGTAGATTTAACAAAGAAACCCAGCCATAACAGTTAGTAAACACAGTTAACAAACAATGAGGAGTAGAAAATCACCGTGAGGAGCAGACTCAAAAAACTTTAGCTTCACTAACTGTGTAGATTTTTTCTTCATCTCTGTCTCTTGGCTTGTGGAGTAGATAGTGTATAGTACCTAGTTTGAAGTAAAGATATGGAGAACGTCCTTACCTTAGGTTGTATTTTCAGAAGCTTTACAAATAGTGAGTCCCAATGTGAAGTTTGTCCAAATGAGATATCCGAACCATCTTTCTTTCAATGATTCTCAACCATTAGATTCAAACTCCCCACATTCAATCTCAACCACCTATTCACAAACACCAAAAGTTCCATAGATGATATCATATTTTCATCTTATGACATGTATAAGTTTCCTACTTATATATATATATATATGTGTGTGTGTGTGTGTGTGTGTATGTGTGTGTGTATTATAAGTTACATGCTAATAAAAAAATGTCTGAATACAATGGACCTAAATATGGGTGCATAATACTCTTGGTTCTAATTTGAATATCTCTATCTTCAAATGAGGTTCATTACTTGTAGAAACCTACATATCTCTTACTATTTGATTCAATATCAGTTGTGACAGTGTACTTCTCGACTGTATCTACCCAAATAAAAATATATTCCTATAATTCACGATAAAGGTTTGTTAATTTATTATTATAAAAGGGTAAATAATCTAAAGGTCTATATGACAAACTATTTTATCAAGCTTTAGAATCTTCAAGATTTATCCTTTTAAATTAAGACAATGATTCTAAAGATGTAAAAAGAGTAAAATAAGCATAAGACTGGATGTATGATGGAAAAATTCACTAACAGAAAAAACCTCAATTCGATAAGGACAAAAAATCAATATGGTAGAGTTTTACAGCTATAAAAAATAGACTTATAACCTCACAAAGCTACAACTGACTAGACACTATCTTTTACCATATTATCTGTAGAGAGAGGCAACTGCTAGAGTATACTGCACAATCGTGATAGGTTTTCAACCATAACCAATGCCTTCAAATCCTCACCAATATTTTTTTCTCCAAAGCAGAAGTAACTTTTATTATTTTGGGATGGAACCTTTTAGCAACTAAAATGCTACACTTAGGATATTTGAGGGAATCCTATAGATATGTATGTTGTGGTGTTTACAAAGGTGTGGTTCTTTAAAACTCAAAATAAGTATTTCCAAGCCAATGAAGAGAAAATAATTACTCACCAATGAAGACTGAATTTAGAATACAAGATGAGTAAATATACCTCTATTAAAAATAATGGATAGGAATAAATCAAAGAAGAGGAGTATAAAATGTTCTCTCAAATTTATGAAATGTTTTGATCAACAAAAGTATTTTTTCGAAGGTCTCGCTCTTGGTTTGGAAAAGTGAGAAACCCACTAACTTACAACCCTTTGATCTTAAAAGTTTTAAAGGATTAAATGCTATGTGTCACACTCTTAACGTGTCAAATAGTCACATTCACCCAAAAATTTACACTTAAAACAATAACTAAGAAGATATTTACAAAAGATCTTATGAAAAATTGACTTCTAGCACTGTTAGATACGTGTCACTACAGGGTTGTTGCAATGAGATATTGCATCACTAGGGAAAATAAGAAGCGATTCAGGTCACATCAAAATTGAGACGTTTTGCAAAGCACAAGAAATTAGCGAGACAGTGTCATTGTTGCAAGGAAAAGCGTCGTTGCAGCGGAACTGTTGCGAAGAAAGCCGCGCCAATATTCACAGATTTTGATCATGGATAAGAAAATACCAGCGATAAAATTTTGTGGTAGCAAGACAAGTCGTCTTTGCGGCGAAGCTGAGGAAAGTCAAGTCGCATAAGTGCCCGTAAATTTTTTTCCAGTTTTCCCTAGCAGATTTTTCAAAATTTGTTTTAAGGCAAAATCCAAGTATGTTTATTTCTATAATTAACACACATACTTAAAATACAAAAAAATATGCAATTCTTTATAAAATATATTTTTCTATATGAAAAGTATATTTGCATCTGTATTCGATGAAACTACAAAACCAAGGTTAATTATAGAGATTTTTCAATTATAAAAATAGATTAACCAAAGTGAATCTAAGTCCGTTAAGTCTTATACCTTTTCCCAACTGGTGTACTTGAGATTTGGCATAGAGTGAATCCGGTTTGTTAATGACGCTTTTCGATGACATATTAGACAATGAATCACATGATTTGACAAGGTATTTAGACAATATATTCTATGGATCATATCAAGTAAAATATACTCTTACAATATCCCCCTTTGACGAATTCCGAGATAAACCATATAAAGAAAAAATATAAGAAAATGAAGGAAACCTACCATTTTCTAACTCCCCTAGCCAAGAGCAAATACAAAAATAGAAAATTACATTTTTTTTGCAAGTAACTAATCACTACAATAGACTCAACCATCTTCATGGGTCAAAAAGAAGGTCTTATTGAAAACTTTCCTGTCACACATTAGCATACTCATCCTGGTACCAATGTGAAGAAATATGACTGGAAAATATGATAAATATGAACATGTGAACATGAACATCATACTATTTTAAAATGACTCCCCCTAGAATATACTAGTCCTCCATGAAATATTATATAGAAAAAATAACTCTAAGTAACCTAACATGCTTTAATAACTATCATCCCCTATATTTACAAACTTCTCCCTCTTTTGTCACGAAAAGAGATGAAGGAAAGAACTAAGCACATAATGGAATGAATTTCTCAAGCATTATAAGAAAGTAAAACATGATAACCAAACCAACAAATAGAGAAAAATCATATAATGAGTGAATGATTAACATGTTGGTCTGATAAGATATAAGTATGAGAATAATATCCTTAAGATCAAAAAGTTAAACTACACACGGGAAGATAAAGTATAATAAACAAGGATATACAAAATGCTAAAAATATAATAAGCATCTAAAAGCTTAAGAGTTTACAAGGATTAAAATAAATATGACCAAAATAAACCTAAATTCAAATAACTTTAAACTAAGCCCAAAATATTGAACCCCATCACTTCTTTTTCCTCTTTAACATCCCAAAGACACATAAATTAATAAGCTCCTTGTTAGAGGCATGCAAGAAGTACTTAACATTTTTCACTTGAGTATTAAAGTTGGTGTTGAATGTCTTCGTAGAACGAAGAATTAATCGGACCAAATGATCGTAGAAAAATAGAACCTAGGTGCGTATATATTCTAAAAAAGGTAGAATCCAACTCTTTTTCAATCATAGGGCATGAAAAAAATGCTCGTGATTAGGGGTAGGATATGGAGATGGGGGAGGAACAACATGGAATGGACTAAGAGTATGATTATATGTGCCAATCTAATCAATTAACTTATAATAGGAATGAATCGTCACTTTAGATTTTGGCTTTTCTTAACTTCATCCGGAAGCAAAGGAACTCAACAATCCAAAAGAAAACTCATGATCAAACGATCGTAGGGAAAGGCGTGAGATTTCAAGCTATCCTTATTGTGATAAAACAATTTTTTCCCTAATATAACCACATAAACACATACGAACATTCATACTAATGAGATAAAACAATTGTGCACAAAAGTTATTTTGTGTGGGTGATATGTGAGAAAAATACAAATGCATATAACCATGTTCAGAATGTAGAAATCCTTAATAAGAAGTTCATGATAGAAATTCATTCCATCCCAATCATGACAATGTTTATCTCTCAAACGAGCGATAACATTCCGATTGAAATGTTCACTCATAATCGACGTGTAAGGATATTGGGGACAGTCTACTTCCCGAACATTATAGTGGTTACTTATCCACTTGGAAGAGAGTTTCACTTGAACTCCCTTGGCTTTGGCATAAATAACACTTTCTCATAAGTTATCCTCACTATCCACAAGAGTCGAATAAAGTTCACTCACCAAGTTGGGGTAACATGGTCCGGTTTGAGACCAAATACTAGTCCAATCTCTTTTATCCAAGGAATTGTACATGCGGGTGTTGGAAAAAAGTCCAAAATAATTTACCTCTCCCAATGCGTAGAACATGTGTCGAAGAGTTCATTAAGTATGGAGCGATTGGAGGAGGTCGAGGCATGTGAGCATGATATAGAAGCCATGATAGAGCCTAAAATGACACACCAACACACAAATATGAAAATCCTATGAGATATGGAAATAAAAACTAAGGATCCTATACTAACACTATGAGTAGACAAATCCTAAATATGTAAAAAAAATCTATACACACTTAAACATACACAAGCAATTAATCCAAACTCAAGATAAGTAAAAACTCATCAATCATATAGAATAATTCATCAAAAGCTATCAAAACAACTATCACAAAGCCCTAACTCAAAAAAGGAGTAAATCATAATATATGTGAATGAAAAACTTACCTAGATGAGCATTAATCCACTATAATGAGGTAAAGACAACCTAAAAGTCTTCTAAGGTGCTAAAAATGGGATGAAGACAGGGGGGTTCTCTTAAAGGTGAAAGGGGTTTTGGGAGAAAAATAGTTAAAAGATTAAAACATCCTGATTTGGGTGTTTTTAGCATTCCCAAGCATTTTCACTGTAGCGAGAAATTCTCCTGCAAGACACTCCACTATCACTGAAGTGAAGCTCCGATGAAATATGCCATGTCAGCTTCCACTAATCAAAAACTATGCAAAAACATAACAAATCAAAAAGGAAATATACATATAGATTATTATCTAAAAAAATTTATATTTTAATCCCTAAAATTCCATTTTGTATGACCAAACAAGATAATAAATAACATACAATGATTCTGGTTATGCCAATAGTCTACATAAAGAATGGTTTAACATTCAAATGACTAAGCTCAAATTAAATCCATATAAAGGTTAGAGTGATTCAAAGACATAACTCGTGATAGAAAGTTAATGGAATGAATATTAACCAATAAAATCGAAATGAAGATTAATGTTTGAACTCACTTCTGAATTTTTTTTTACTTTAGGCAATAAAGAGAAAGCCTCCTTTTCCCTTGAAAACAAATAAAAAATTTATGAGTCATTTTTGTCCCTCAAATAGGGATTTACGATTAAAACTTTTTAATTCCCATATACTTGATGTTACTTAACCTTGGATATATAAAAAATTTGAGACATCGCTTTTGACAAAATTTTACATGTGGCGACTTTCACACATTCATTACAAAGGGTGGGGAACTATTTTCAATTTTTTAAAGGTAGTTCTCAACCATGTTGATAAGAACTTTCATGCACAAAAGAAATTAACAATGACACCCTTTCATTAAAATATCACATAAACTTTTAATTTTTGGTAGAAGTAAAAAACAACTCCATTCATAATATTTTGCATGGAAATGCTCAAATTTATTGTGTGCTGTAAAGTTCATGAGTTATGACAAATACTCTAAAATAGAAAGATCAATTTACTAAGGCCTTTCAATCTATAAACATTTTAAGCATGGATTATTTAATGTCATAAATAAAACCATCAGTACAATAACTAAGAATGGAGGTTTGCATTTAATCTCATATGATAAAATAATACCTAACAAGCATAGAAGACCAATATTGTACACGTCCAAAAGTCTAAAGGTATGAACAAACCAAAGATCATATCTAAAGAGTTAAAAAGAAATGATAGAGGGATGCTAAGATATCTATCCAAAAAGAGTAACCAAACATACTAAGACACCTAAACTAAAAGAATTCTTTTTTTTTAATAAAAACCAAGCCTTGGCATATTTTTCTAGGGATTCTTGTTCTCCTCTATCAATAGTTTGTTTTGATACCCTATCCAAATCAAGTCTCAAGGAATTAAATCTAAGAACCGAAATGGGAAGTGTGGGAGGATAAAACATGTTTTCCATTTCCATTACCTTTGGAAGAAACCTTTTCAGGGGTTTAAAACTTCTTCTTAAAATGGACCCTTCTAACCTTATCAAAATCACCTAAACGTGAAGAGAGTTGAAGAAAAACACAAAACTACTTAAGGTGTCATAACTTATGGCAATGTGTGCACCTATAGGATTGTGGGTCGACGATAAGCTTGAGTTATTCTTTCTTAAGTCTTAAGCAAAACTCCTTCAAGTGTCTATCCTTGTTGCAAAAGGGACACATGAAAGTCATCTTAGTTTGGCTTTCTTTAGGTATATAATGAGTTAAATATTCACCAATAGGAGATGGAAAATGGATTGGGATGCTAAGAAATCTTGGTTAGACATAGATCCATCACTTTCAAAATCAAGTCCTAATTTATCCATAGTGGACAAGTTGGCAGTCAAAATAACTTATCTAATTTTTTAGACCTACCCGCCATACTCATTTTGATAGTGGTTGCGGATAGTAGCTTTGTCTCAAGCAAAGAGATTTGATTCTTTAGGATTATTCTTGAGTTTTCATTCTCATTTAAGGACTTCCTAAGGAACTAATATCCATATGAAAAAATCATTGGAACTTCCCTCAAAATATGGTAGTACTCACCACTTGTGGAGCAATAAAATAACTCACACTACTCTCACTCACCACAGTCATTTGGTTCTCGATATTGGCTAACTTGGTGGAGAGTTCTATGTTATGACTTTCAAGGTTTATGGACTTGTCGTAAAGCCTAACATAGTCTTCTTGAAGATCATCTTCTTCTGCTTCCTCGATAGTGCTCAAAGAGAGGCTAGGAATAATCATTTCTTCACTGGGTGAAGAGAAACATACAAATCCTCTAACTCATTTAACTCGTCAAATTTATCTTTTACCATAAGTGAGGCATAATTTCATTCTTTGGAGTCATCTTTGGAGTCCGAGTCATCATCATTAAAAGTGGATTGATAAGAATTTATGCCACCATCATCACTCATATTTGAGGGATATTGCTTCAACATATTCCCTTGACCACCACATGTAAATAACAAGAGGGTCCTTGGACATTCATCTTTTTTTCTGCACTTTCATAACCAATCTTAAGTCTAGGTGGATAGTTTTTGGGTGCGCCTCTAGATTGGAATCATTTTTGCATATTATTAGTAAACGTAGTGAGGAATGTCATACCATCCTCATTAACATCATGCTAGCTAAAATAAGGAAAATCCATCTTAGCCTTAAAAGATATACTTTTCTTCTTCGCTTTAGGAGGCACTCTTTAGCGATGAGACACATTCACCTCATAGGTTTAGAGAGATCCAACCAGTTCATCTACAACATTGGCTTTAAAATTAAGGCTATAAACTCTTCAATGTAATTCACATTGCCACGGTACCTAAGTGAGAGAGACCGTGAGATTTTATCAAAAATCTTCGTCTCTTTAACGATCTTCCCTAAAGCAAAGATAGGGGTAATTATGTCATTCAGCTTGGTGTAGAACTCGTCAACTATTTTGTTGTTCTTTATGGTAAGAAGTTAAAAACATTTGGTAAGCCATAGAAGATTGGAGTGCTTCATGGTGGAGGTGCCTTCATAGGTCATTTGTAAACTCATTTGGGGAGGTGCCTTCATAGATGTCATATATGGGGATATACATCTAAACTCATTTGGGGATACACAACCAAAAACAACATTAAATCCCTTTATTTTCCACCCACTTTCCTTTAAATAGGTTTCATCCCAACTATATCTAATCTTATCAACTTGGACACCATCAACAATGGTTTTGGGACAAGTCCATTCCACAAGCACACTATTCTAGATGTGACCATCCATATACATTAAATATGTTGTCATACAGTTTTTTCAATAGGAATAATTGCTGCTACCATAAAATGGAGGAGATCAAGGGTTAAACTTTCAAGCATTGCACATAAATAGGATATAAACCATTATTTTTACGCCTAATACTTGGAGACCTGCTCTGATACCAGTTGAGAGTAAAATTAATTCTCCTAATTCAACAAAAAGGTTTGTCAATTTATAATTAAAAAGGATAAATGATTCAAAAGTCTATATGACAACATATTGTATCAAATTTAGAACCATCAAGTTTTATCTTTTTTAATCAAGACAATGATTCTAAAATATTGAAAAGAGTAAAATAACCATAAGATGGGATATATGAGGGAAAAACCCATTAACGGGAAAAATCTTGCGCAGAAAAAAATGACAAATGAATTATGGTAGAGTTTTATAACTAGAAGAAATATACTTACAACCTCACGATGATAAAAGCGACTGGACACTCTTTCGAACCATACTCTCCGTAGAGAGTTCCAAAAGCTAGAGTACACTACACAATCCCAACATCTTTTGGTTCGCAACCAATGCCTTTAAATTCTCTTGCCAAAACTTTTTAATTCAAAAGAGAAAAAACTTTTGTTGTTCTAGGACGGAACCATCAGGCAACAAAAATGCTACACCTAGGATCGTTGAGGAAATACTATAGATATGTGTGTTGGGGTGTTGACAAAGGTGTGGTCCTTTAAATCTCAAAAAACGTTTTTTCCAATCTAGGGAATAGAAAATATTTACTCAACAATGGAAATTGAATTTTGAATGCAAAATGAGTAAATATGACAATATTTACAAAAATGTCTTTGAATACCTCAAATAAGAGGAGTGAAGATATGTTTTCTCAAATATATGAAACATTTTGATCAACAAAAGTATTTTTTCAAACCCATCACTCTTGGTTTGGAAGAGTGAACAACACATTAATTTATATCCCTTTGATTTGAAAAGGTTTAAAGGCTCAAATGATAGGTGTCACACTCTTATGGTGTTAAATAGTCTAAAGCACCCAAAACATTGTACTTGACACACTAACCAAGAAGATATTTAAGAACGTTCTTGTGCAAAAATTACTTTTGGCACTGTCATACATGTGATGCTACAAAGTTACTACAGTAAGATATTATGCCTCTATGGAGAACCTGAAGCGATCCAAGTAGCTCCAAAGTTAAGACTTTTGCACCAGGAGACAAGTAACTAGTCGGACATCGTCCCTACAGCGAGAAACACCATCACTGCGACATAACGACTATGAAGAAAGTCGTACCAATGTCCAAAGATTTTTATCATGGACTAGAAAATGCCAGTGATAAGATTTCATTGCAATGAGACAATTCGTTACTATGGGAAGATAAGTCGCACAAGTCTCCAGAAAATTTTGTTATGTTTTCTTTTGAAGATTTTTCGAAATATGTTTTGAGGCAAACTCCAAATATGTTTTTTTCTTGCATGAACACATATACTTAAAATATACAAAACGATGCAATTCTTTTTAAAATATATTTTTATGTATAAAAAGTATATTTCCATGTGTGTTGAATAAAATTACAAAAAAAAGGTTAATTAAAAATATTTTTCATTATAAAAATAGATTAACTAAGGCGAATCTAAGTCCCCTAAGTCTTATATCTTTTCTTATGTGGTGTACTAGAGGTTCGGCAGTGAGTGAATATGGTTTGTTGGTGAAGCTTTTCGGTGGCATTTTGGACAAAGTCTAAAAAATGTTTTGGTAAAGAATTTAGATAATATATTATATGGAGCACACCAAGTAAACTATAATCTTACAAGTTGGAAATGTTCTTCCTCCATGGATGTCAACTCCAGCTCAGCATTAACTCTTTCTAAACTCTTCTCCAACTCCTCTTTATCAGAAAGGAGAGAAGTCATTTTAACCCAAAAAACTATCAAATCCTGTAGGACCTTAGATGCTTCAGACTTTTAATTTGAGAAATGGATTTTCTCTGCAAATAAAGAATTCTCCTGAGCTTTTACTTAAGTCATAGTGTCCATAACACCCTCTTCCAATGTCTAAGGTTTTCACAACACCCTATTCTAAGACTTCAAGTTAGTAAATGAAGGAGAAAGCTATCTTCAGTCCACTAATAAATGTAAAATCAGTTAGAGCCTTAAATAGAACCCTGACAAAGCTTCGAAGTAGCTGTAAAGCATGAGGAGACTCTAATTTCCAATGAGTAATGGTTGGCAGGGATTTAATAAGGTGCGGAAACTGTTGCTCAATGCTGATTGTAAAGATATCCAAGTGTCGAACATGATCTTAAGACATGATTTGTTAAAGTTCAACTTAAAAGGTAGTGACTTTAGCTGGGTTATCAAGTAAGAAAGGTCCTCAACTAGGGGGTCAAACTCCACCAGTGGGGAATCTTCCTCCAAGGGAGAAATTCTTAGCCCAGAAACATCTTTAGGAATCAGTATAGTGACTTTAGAGTGTGATCAGTATGATTATAAACCTATTTGATCTCTTCTTCTATAGTAAATAAAGATATAGTGACCTTATATATGGAAAGGTGGAGATAAGAGGGTTAGGATTTATTAGGGTTGATTCCACTTCAGTAACTAGATTTGAAGTGGAAATGGATGTTTGAATAGTAGCACCAGTTGGCTCATTTATTAAAAAAGTTAGAGGAGGAGTCATAGGGTCCAAATTTAGTAGAGGTTCCTCCACATTGGATGCGGTATCAGCTAAATAAATGGTAAGAGAAAAATAGTTCAAAGAATGATTTATTGGTGTGGTGATGCTGAGATATAAAATTAAACTTCAAAAGGAAAATATATTGGTATACCTGTCAAATGGGCCTTATGAATAGGTTTTTTGGATATTATTTTCACCCATTTACTTCTGGGAATATTAAACATGGTTGATATAGGAGGTTTAACAAGATCAGGATTACCTGAAGAAATGTTGGCTGGAGCATCAACAGAAGACTTTGTCCTCACTGGTCAAACAAGAGGATCTTTTATCCTTCCTCTTCTTCCTCCCTCAAATCCTCATCTGTCAGTGCTTTTGTTTATTCAAGAGTTAATTTCCTCTTAAAAAAGAAGTATAAGCAATAGGAGATGGAACCTATACAAGGGCACAAATGGATAAGTAAAGTCCAAGACCATTAAAGACAAAATTATAAGAAGAGAGATGAAAGCCTTATCAAAAGAAAAGGAAGGCTTCAAAGACTCTATGGTTATATATAATGGATTCAGATAAACTTTAATGTAGTTTTACCTCCAATCTTCAAAATCCCAAGTCACCCCTGCATTAAATTCAACTCGAGTTATACTAAAAGTTCTTGAACTTTATGGTAGTTGGCAATTCCCTTCAGAACAGTCATTTTTCAAATTTAGGAAAACCTATCAAACAAATGAGTATTGGATAGACTCCTCATAGGAATTGGGATGGATTAATAGAAACCAAATTGCCTAGAGAATTAAGGAGGCAAATAAATTTCTCCAATGGATCTAGAATTAAAGGCATTAGGAGGTGATGTTTCGTACTGTAAATCTCTAGAGATTAGGAAGCTCACCAGCATTGGTATATTTATTCTTCAGGGGTTGACTTTTTTCAAATTAAAATAAGTCAATATGGATCTTCAATAGTTGTTAACAAAGGCCACAAGATGATCTTTAATGTAGACACCACGTTCTAGGAACTCCTTAAGCATCTTCGTAGGTCCCTAGCACCTCCTCCTTCACTATAAAACCCTAGGTCATACTCCGAGTACTAATCACGAAGCTACCGAGCACTCCCGAGCCCTGTTTGACTACCAGTCAAGTTTATCACCTAAGTGGAAGCTCATTGAATCTTTAAAGGACCTTAAATACCCTTTTTGTTGATCCACTTCATGCATGAAGTAGCCTTACAGTTCGGATGCACGGTTAATTTTTCACCGAATATTAATCTAGAGACCATCAGGTGCTTTCGTGCCCTATTTGACTCCAGTTAACCCTCCAACCAGAGAAAATATCTTTGTATCCTCAAAGGGCTCTAAATCCCCTTTCCAACGATCTGCCTATGTGTGAATCGGCCTTACAGTACCGATAAAGGACTCGTTTCACTCTGAAAGGTCACCGGGTGCTTTCGAGCCATGTTAGGCCTATGTCAACTCTTCGAACTGAGGTAAGACCTTTGGAACATTAAATAACCCTACATAAATGTTCTAACGATTCATCCTGTCCACAAATCGGCCTTACAGTTCAGACGAACGATCCGTTTTCGTCTTCTAAAAGACTGACGAGCACTTCTGAGCTCCATTTGACCATAATTTATTCCCAAACCTAGGATCAACCCATGGAATTTTAAAGGACTCTGAATACCCTTTCCAAAGGTTCATCCCGTGTACAATTCGGAGTTACAGATTTCATTTTACGACCATTATTCCAAAAATTCTTAAGAGTACTGCCGAATGGCAAACCCATTTTCCTTCCTATCGACAGTGTGTCGGGGGTTTCCTATCGATAGGTAAGGTAAGGACAATGCCGATTGTCACCCCTCTTGATCCTATATAAGGATTGATATACCCATATATACACATGGCCATGCTGAGGACACCCTGTACCTGGATGGGGTCAGGGTGACCTCATCATCAGGCTCCAGACGACCCCTTAGGGGCCGACCCTTCATCAGTCCCGAACGACCCTCCAAGGGGCCGACCCTTCATCAGACCTGGATGACCCTTCAAGGGGCCGACCCTTCATCAGGCACCAGACGACCCTTAAAGGGGCCGACCCTTTATCAGGCTCCAGACGACCCTTCAAGGGGCCGACCCTCAAGGGGTCGACCCTTCATCAGACCCGGACGACCCTTCAAGAGGCCGACCCTTCATCAGGCTCCAAACAACCCTTCGAGGGGCCGACCCTTCATCAGGCTCCAAATGACCCTTCAAGGGGCCGACCCTTCATCAAGCCCGGACGACCCTCCAAGGGGCCGACCCTTCATCAGGCTTCAGACGACCCTCCGAGGGGCCGACAATACGAGACCTAAATTGGGCCTGACTCACTATCAGAAGGAAATTTTCCCTCGGCCTCATGTTACAGGCTGAGAGCGACGTTATCACAGTGCGTGGTTTGGGATACGCGTGGAACAGTGCGCGTGGGGTTCACAGGACATGTGGAAGACCATTACAACCGAATCACCCCCTCACGTGAAGGAATATTATGTCATCATTTGGCATCTACAGGTGTCAGCAGGAGATTGGCTAAATCACCATCCACATGTACCATGCATACTTGGGGGGTATACTACACCCCCTAAGACCTATATATACTTGTCACTTACAATCCTACAAGGGGACCAATCGACAGATCGATAATCATAACCCTAGAAAAAACTCTGCTTATACACACAGTATAGAGAGAAAGTGAGCTTATGTGCATTGTATCCAAGGCCATTAGTGCCCCTACTTATTGGATCACACACTCACAGTGGATGTAGGCCTAATTGGCTGAACCGCTATACATCATTATCTTATTCCTCTTATACTCATCTCATTCTACACACTTACACACTTATACATATACACTTGCATCTCTATGGCTGCCATGGTTACTACTATTTGAGCTCATCATCACTTACCTGGTGGTGCTAGATTTCAGCATCATCAGTTTGGCGCCGTCTGTGGGAACGAGAAGACATCTCTTCCTTTATACAACTTGACCTCACTAGGCACTCTCGTGGTGAACCAGTTCTCCCCCTGAGAGGAGATGTTTCACCATTGAAAGAGACCCACTAAGGTTCTCAATCTCACCAGTCTTTTTTCCAGTTCAGCTGTTCACATCTCAAACACATGGCACCGAAGATGCCACCACCACCACTCCCTCCACCGGATAGTGGAGTAGGACCCAGCTCCAGTCAGTCGCCACCTCAGTCTGAGATGGCTGATGTGGCGGCAGCCTTGAAGTCTCTGGCAGCAAGCCAGCAGATCATACAGGATCAGTTCATAGCTCTAAGCCAGAACATACTAAGACCACCAGGGGTCTCACCTAAGATGATTACTCCGGTAGCAGCTCCAGGACAGCATGAGGCCATAGGACCACCCCAGGCACCACGCAAAGACCTGCCACCCCCTCAGTGGCGTAGGGATGTTGCTGACCCCCGACGTTTACGCCTGGGGAAGCAAGGAAACCCTTGCCCTGAGGATAGGTATGATGATCTGGAGGGGGAAGGGGCCCTCATAGAATGCTGGGAACCGTATGAGGTCTCCAACAATATTGTACGACCTCTCCAGGAGAGCAGAGGGAAGTGTGGAAGGCAAAATCCTGATGATCTCCCAAGAGGCTCTGCTTTCGATCGCTTGAGCAGGGGGTCGACCTTTGAAAGGCTGGGCCCAGTAAATGACCTACGGGAAAAATTGTCTAGGTTAAGGAGAGGTCCAGAAGGGAGGCAGCAGATGACCGACCCCGCGGGGCCGGCCCATAGGATGGGACGACGGCCAGGGGGAAGTAAATAGCTGACACAGTCCAGTCGCGACAGGACCCTCCAGCCATCTCAAAGAAGCGACAGGGGATAACATTGTCCAGGTCGACCCTACGAGGCCATGGAACAACTCGATCCAGCAATTGGAGGATAAGATTGGCAATATACTAAAAAGCCGGGACCCTCTTCATAGTAGATACACCATGGGCTCACCCTTTGTGGTGAAGATAGTCAACTTCCCTACGCCATCAAAGTTCAAGCCACCTGTGGTCAGACCAAGATATGACGGGAGCACCAACCCTGTCCACTATGTTGAGATGTATCAATCAGTAGCCGACATATACTCTATCTCAGATGAGATGAGGTGCCGTGCCTTCTCTGGTACTCTAACTGGGGCTGCACATGTATGGTACACGTCTCTCCCAAAAAACTCCATTGAAAACTTTAAGCAGTTGGCAGACTAGTTCATCCATAACTTTTTCTTTGGGATGAGGCCACAGAAGTAGACCACCCACCTGCTCTATGTTAAGCAGGGGAAGAATGAGAGTCTAAGAGACTACATAGCCAGATTCAACAAAGAAAAGTTAGAGGTGGAAGAATATGAGGAGAGCATAGCTATGACAACCCTGATCGGAGGACTCCAAAAGGGGAAGCTATTATGGAAGCTTGATGAAGACCCTCTGAGGACGATGGATGAATTGCTGTCAACAGCAGGAAAGGTGATGAACGCCGAAGAGGCGATGGCCGCAAAATACGAAGATGAAAAAGGAGGCGCTAGTGGGGGTAAATACCCTAAGAAGAACAAAGAGGGGAAGACGAGGTCTACGGACGACAAGTTCACTGGTTACACCCCTCTAACGGTCAGCCGTGAATAGATTCTCAATGAGATAAAGAGTGACCGGTCTCTGAAGTGGCCTGAGAAGTTGAGGGCAGCCCCCAACAAGAGGAATAAGAACCTGTGGTGTGAATTTCACCAAGACCATGGCCACGTGATAGATAAATGTTTCGCTCTGAAAGATGAGATTGAGAAGATGCTGAAAGACGGGAAGCTCAGAAAGTACGTCGACATAGGTGCCTTCAAGAGGGGTCGAGGGGATGACCCTAAAAAGAAGCGAGGCGATGTATGTAGATAAGGTCCTCAAAAAAGAGGGGACAAACCTTCTGATGATGAGGACGACCCTGACCTCCCACCGAGAGATGACCAAGGCCCTATCAAGAGTCTTAATATAATCTCGCTCGGAGTGGGAATGATCTCCGGGGGTCTAGCAGGAGGAGGGTCTGAGGTCGCTGACAGGAAGGCCCATGTGGCTGAGGCCAAGACAGTGACGAAGACGGTACACTCAACCTCTCTGGAGGTCAAGTCAGAAAAGAGGAAGAAGGTTGATATGGACACTCTGATAGTGGGGTTCTCGAGAATGGACTTTAAAGGCCTCCTAGCCCCACACGATGACCCACTCGTCATCACATCTAGGGTGCATAGGTGTGAGGTGCCGAGGATATTGGTCGATGGGGGCAGTTCTGCAGATGTAATGTTTCGGCCGTGCTTTAAAGCCTTAGGTCTCAGCCGTGCTAGAATCGTCCCATACCATCATCCATTGATTGGGTTCAGTGGGGAAAAGGTTCATCCCCTTGGAGTGTATGAGGATGATGTCAGGATGGGGGACGAGTGGCCGAGATGGCTTACCAAGAAGGTCAGCTTCTTTGTGATGGATGAGCATGTGTTTTCGGCCTACAACATCATACTGGGGAGTGTGGACCTCAAGGGGTTTGAAGCTGTTCCATCTACGGTCCATCAGATGATTAAATTGCCTACCCCTTACAGGGTGGGGGAAGTTCAGGGAGACCAGACGACAGCGCGAGAATGTTACTACAACTCCGCTGAAGAAAGAGAGGCACACAAGAGGGCTACAACCACTTACAATATTGATACCCTAGACCCCAGGGATGAGACGAAGATAAAGAAAGGAGAGGCCGCGGAAGAGGTAGATTCCATCATCCTCGATGAGGATGACCCGGAAAAAACCGTCCAAGTCGGCAAGTCTCTAAAGCCCAATATCAAGGAAGACCTCATTAAACTGTTGAGGAGAAGACGAAGCGTCTTTACGTGGAGTCATGTAGATATGACAAGGATCGACCCTGAAATTATGTGCCACAAACTCAATGTGGTAGAGAGAGAAAGTGAGCTTATGTGCATTATATCCAAGGCCATTAGTGCCCATACTTAGTGGATCACACACTCACAGTGGATGTAGGCCTAATTGGATGAACCACTATACATCATTATCTTATTCCTCTTATACTCATCTCCTTCTACACACTTACACACTTATACATATACACTTGCATCTCTATGGCTGCCATGGTTACTACTGTTTGAGCTCATCATCACTTACCTGGTGGTGCTAGATTTCAGCATCATCAGTTTATCAGAGAGGAGTCCACGCACATTTTCTTGTGGTTCTAGATTTCAGCATCACCAGTTTATCAGCTTAAAAGCCATCTTAGCTCAATGTGGTAGAGGGAGCAAAGCCGATAAAGTAGAAGAGGAAAATTTATTCTCGAGAAAAGTATGAGGTCACTAGGGATGAGGTCAAGAAGCTGGAAGATGCTGAGTTTATCAGAGAGGTCATCTACCCTGAATGGCTGTCCAATGCAGTCATTGTCCCAAAGGCCAACGGGAAGTGGAGAATGTGTGTGGACTTCACCGACCTCAACAAGCACTATCCCAAAGATAACTTCCCTCTCCCCCTCATTGACCAGATGGTAGACGCTACCGCAGGCCATGAGCTCATGAGCTTTATGGATGCCTATTCAGGGTACAACCAGATCTTTATAAACCCTGAGGACTCGGAGAAGACAACCTTCATTACTGACAAGGGGATATACTGTTATAGGGTCATTCCCTTTGGCCTAAAAAAAGCGGGGGCAACGTACCAGCGCCTCATAAATAAAATGTTCAAAGACCAAATTAGGAAGTCTATGGAGGTCTATGTAGATGACATGCTGACTAAGAGTTTGAAGGCAGAGGATCATGTGGCAGACCTAGAGAGGACCTTTAATACGATGGAAAAATACCAGATGAAGCTTAACCCGACCAAGTGTGTCTTCGGGGTCGGAGCAGGGAAGTTCTTGGGGTTCATTGTCAACCAAAGAGGCATCGAGGACAATCCTGAAAAGATAAAGGCCCTTGTTGAGATGAAGACTCCCAAGTCCATTAAAGACGTTCAGAGACTCACAGGGAGAGTTGCTTCCTTGAATAGGTTCGTGTCTAGGGACACAAACAGGTGTCTACCATTCTTCAAAATTCTCAGGAAATCCTTCGAATGGAGTGAAGAGTGTGATGAGGCCTTCAAGGAGTTAAAATCATACTTGGGGTCTCCCTTGCTATTGTCACAGCCCGTGCAGGGTGAACGACTTTATGTGTACCTCGCCATCTTAGAGTTAGCCATCAGTGCAGCCATTGTGAGAAACGAAGACGGAGTACAGAAGCCTGTGTATTTTAACAGCAAGGCATCCAGGGGGCAGAGCAAAGATATCCAAGGATGAAAAAGTTGGCCTATGCCTTGATCCATGCATCGAGAAAGATGAAGCCATACTTCCAGTCCCATACAATGGTCATCCTCACTGACTCTCCCCTTAGGCAGGTTTTGCACAAGCCTGAAAAATCAGGGAGGTTAATGGCCTGGGCTATAGAGATGGGGGAGTTTGACATAGTGTATCAGCTTAGGACGACCATTAAGGGGAAAGCATTGGCAGACTTCGTGGCCGAATTTACTTGGGAAGATGATGAAGTTGAAGGTGAGAGCCTCGAGAAGACAGATACCCGATAAGGTGAGCTCACCAACACACCTGCAGATAAGGCTGAGACAAGCACAACTAGAAGGAAAGTGGCTGAAAACGAAGAGGGAAGATATCTCTTTAGACAGGGGTCACTCACCGAGGGAAGTTTCTTAGAAGAACATACCGTGTGGAGTCTCTTCGTTGATGGGTCCTCTTGCGAAAGCGAGAGTGGAGCTGGATTAATAGTATCAGCACCCGACGACACAGACATTGAGTACGCCCCGAGGTTTAATTTTAAGGCCTCCAACAACGAGGCCGAATATGAGGCCTTGATAGTCGACCTCTCCTTGTCCGTATCTCTTAGTGTCGGCCAAATTTTAGTTCATAGTGATTTGAGGCTAGTAGTGAATCAGATACTAGGAGCCTACGAGGCCAAGGACGAGAGGATGACTAGGCACCTTGAGAAGGTGAGGTTGTTATTGAAGGGCTTCAGATAAGTAAGGTTAAAGAGGATACCTAGGCTCGATAATGGTCAAGCTGATGCCCTTGCTAGGTTGGCCTCGGTAACTAGGACAGACATCAGGAGGACGGTCCCAGTGGAAATTTTTCTTCGGACAACTATTGAAGACGCTGAGGGAACACTTAGCAATTGCCCAAATGTTTCTCAGGAAGCTTAGTGGATGGACCCTCTGATCAGATACATTAAAGAGGGGGAGACGCCAGAAGCAAGGCAAGAAAGGAAGAAGTTGAGATACAGGGATGCAAAGTTCACTGTCATTGGGGACACCTTGTACAAAAAGGATTTTTACTCCCCTTACTTAGGTTTTTGTGCACCCATCTGAAGTTCCATCCATTTTGCAAGATGTGCACAAAGGATCGTGCTCAAGCCACATTGGGGGCAGATCCTTAGCGAATAGGGTGATCACCCAAGGGTACTGGTGACCGACCTTGGGGAAAGACGCCGCGACATACGTAAAAAAGTGCGATAAATGCCAAAGATTTGCCACCATCCCTCACCAACCCCATCAGCCTCTTACTTCCATTACATCCCCGTGGCCATTTGCAGTATGGGGGATTGACCTAATATGACCCTTACCCAGGGCCATCAATAAGTATCGATTCCTCATCGTGGCCATTGACTATTTTTCAAAAGGGGTGGAGGCGGAGCCGATGGTAACGATCATAGAGCAGAAGACCTTCAAGTTTATATGGAAAAAAATTATATGCAGATATGGTCTCCCAAACACCCTCATCTCGGATAATGGAACTCAATTCAAGAATACATCTCTACAAAAGTACTGTGAAAGGGTGAGTATCAAATAATTCTTCTTTACCCCAGGCCGACCTCAGGCTAATGGGAAAATGGAAGTCACAAACAGGATGATCCTAGACGGGATCAAGAAGAGACTTGAGGAGGCAAAAGGAAGATGGGCTAAAGAATTACATGCCGTGCTGTGGGCCTACAGGACGACAGCGAGGACCTCTACCGGAGAGACCCCATTCATGCTAGTTTATGGCTCGGAAGCCGTCATCCCCACCGAGATTGGGTTTCCTACTCATAGGGTCCAAATGTATGACCCCAAGAGAAATACAGAAGAGAGGAGACTCGACTTAGAACTGATTGAGGAAAGGAGGGAAGATGCCGAGATAAGGCAGGCCGCCTACCAGCAGAGGACTGTAAGGTTTTACAATCAGAGGGTGAAACAGAGACCAATTGCGGTGGGGGACTTGGTCCTAAAAAAGACTTGGCAAAAGCCCAACAAGCTCCATACTAATTGGCATGGCCCATATAGGGTCATCGATGAAGTCGTCTCTGGGACCTATAGACTAGAAAACCTAGAGGGGGAGCCCTTTTCCAACCCATGGAATGAAGATCATTTGAAGAAATACTATCAGTAGTTTTGTAAAGTCCTATCGAACGACAGTTGTAATAGGTGTTGCTCCGATAGAAAACTTGGAAAATTAATGATAAATATCAGTGTTCTCTCTCATCTTGGGTTTATCAGTTCTAGTACGCATGGAAACATCTTCGGAGAATGACCCTCGGCTATAATGAGGGTCAATGGAGGGGACGAACCCACCATTGTCCTCAATAAAGACGAGGAAAGACTTTGTTTAAAACCATTAAATTGGTAATTACAACCCTCGGCTATAATGAGGGTCCATGGAGGGGACGACCCCACCATTGTCCTCAAGAAAGACGAGGGAAGACTTTAAAACCATTAAATTGGTAATTACAACCCTCGGCTATAATGAGGGTCAATGTAAGGGACGACCCCACCATTGTCCTCAAGAAAGATGAGTGAAGACTTTGTTTAAAACCTTTAAATTGGTAATTACAACCCTCGGCTATAATGAGGGTCGATGGAGGGGACGACCCCACCATTGTCCTCAAGAAAGACGAGGGAAGACTTTAAAACCATTAAATTGGTAATTACAACTCTCGGCTATAATGAGGATCAATGAAGGGGACGACCCCACCATTGTCCTCAAGAAAGATGAGGGAAGACTTTGTTTAAAACCATTAAATTGGTAATTACAACCCTCGGCTATAATGAGGGTCAATGGAGGGGACGACCCCACCATTGTCCTCAAGAAAGACGGGGGAAGACTTTAAAACCATTAAATTGGTAATTACAACCCTCGGCTATAATGAGGGTCAATGGAGGGGAAGACCCCACCATTGTCCTCAAGAAAGAAGAGGTAAGACTTTAAAACCATTAATTTGGTAATTACAACCCTTGGCTATAATGAGGGTCAATGGAGGGGATGACCCCACCATTGTCCTCAAGAAAGACGAGGGAAGACTTTAAAACCATTAAATTGGTAATTACAACCCTCGGCTATAATGAGGGTCAATGGAGGGGACGACCCCACCATTGTCCTCAAGAAAGACGAGCGAAGACTTTAAAACCATTAATTTGGTAATTATAACCCTCGGCTATAATGAGGGTCAATGGAGGGGACGACCCCACCATTGTCCTCAAGAAAGACGAGGGAAGACTTTAAAACCATTAAATTGGTAATTACAACCCTCAGCTATAATGAGGGTCAATGGAGGGGACGACCCCACCATTTTCCTCTAGAAAGATGAGGGAAGACTTTAAAACCATTAATTTGGTAATTATAACCCTCGGCTATAATGAGGGTCAATGGAGGGGGCGACCCCACCATTGACCTCAAGAAAGATGAGGGAAGACTTTAAAACCATTAATTTGGTAATTACAACCCTCGGCTATAATGAGGGTCAATGGAGGGGACGACCACACCATTGTCCTCAAGAAAGACGAGGGAAGATTTAATTAAAAACCATTAATTTGGTAATTATAACCCTCGGCTATAATGAGGGTCAATGGAGGGGACGAGCCCACCATTATCCTCAAGAAAGACGAGGGAAGACTTGAGCATCAATTAAAATTGGTTAAAAACCCTCGGCTATAATGAGGGCCAACGCAGGGGACGACCCCTCGTTCACCCTCAAGAAAGACGAGGGAGGGGTTAGTGATATTAACATAAAGATTCACAATACAAATCACACAAGAGACAAATACAGAAGACGAAGAGAGGCATTATATCACATTACAAAATGAAAATGTTCGTCTGATAAAAGAGTACAAAAATATTAATTACACGAAGAGGGTATGGGCTACAGACAGCCACCCTATTGAGCAATGTCATAGGGCAAGGCCTCAACATCTATTGGAGATTCTTCTATGACCATGACAGGCCGAGCCTCAGATGTGCCTGTGCCTTCTACAGGCTGAGATTCCACTTGGGCTCGGGCTTCAGCAATAAGTGGACCGTCTGGTTGAACTGCCTCAAGAGAGGGGCGGACGAACGATACTACGTCAGCAAACTTAAGGACGACCCACCGACAGGCCGTCCTAATCCCCCTCTCTAAGTACTCAAGATCGAAGCCTCGGAACTCATCTGAGAGTTTATAGGCCTCCACAGCATCGGCCTCTACCTTCTTCAGTACCTCAGATAGCTCAGTCTTGTGCTGAGCCCCCATGTTGGTCAAGGCCTCATCCCGCTCCTTTATAAGAAAGTCCTTGGCCGCCATGTCTGCATCATGCTGCCTCGTCAGCTCGTCCAGAACCCTTGCATGTTCAATTCTGGCACTCTCTAGCTCAGCCCTTGCAGTCTCCAGCTCCGTATGAAAATCGGCCTCGTACTGGATGGCTCTCTCTGCTTCATGGAATTTTTATTGGTTTTCAGCCATCCACTTAGTGGCTGAGGTAAAGGCGCATACAGACTGCACAGAAATAATAAACAGTTGTCAAGAGGCCGAGAAAATAGTTAGTGAAAAAATGAAACTAAGGGAATGAAAGGAGAACAAATACCTGAGGTAGGGCGTGCAGACCATAGTCATACACTTTTACTGGAGGCATCTTTGAAAGAAATTCATAATCAGCAGCCGAGGGGGTAGAAAACATGGACGCCTTGGCTGCCCTCAGGTTCACGATAAGGGAAGATGGTTCAGCCTTCAGAAGTGCCCAGTTCTGGGACCAGAAGGCCCCCATGTTGGAAGAGGAGCCAGTCCCCTCAAACGACTCTACCCTTGCCCTCGTCTTTGAATCCGATCGAGGGTCAGTAGGAGCTTCAGGCGCTTTCCTTTTATGACTGTCAGCGGTCGGCTCAACAAGCGTCAGCCCCACCGCCCTCGTCTTCCTAGGAGCTTGCTGAGGCTCCTTGCCTTTTTTCTTGCCTAGACCTGATAGCAAACTGGGAGCGGTCATTTCCCAAAGTTGATCCGATACACCAGAGGGACGACCTGAATGGAGGACGACATGTCAGAAAAATGCAAAGGCAAAGATGAAACACTTGAAAAAAGTAAAGAATGGGAAAAAATAATATAACTCACATAGTTCTATCAGGGGGCCGACCCTCAGACCAGCTTCCTTGAGGAACCGAGGGGTCATCAGATCTTCAAACTTTGGAAGTTCACTCCCTCTCCCTCGTCCTCTCAGATATTCAACTATGTCTTTCTCTTCCAGACTAAGTTCGGGGTCTGGCCTGGCCTTCATTGAAGGGTTAGACCATCCTCGGGGGACCCTCGGACCATCGACTACAGGTTGTGCCTCGGCGGAGAATTCCCACTCTCTAGAGACAAAGAAGAATCTCTTCTTTCAATCATGGTTAGAGGTTTGTGCCATGTGGAGAAGTTTTTTGTCAGACCTCCTCGCCACCAGGTGATAGTACCCAGGCTATTTGGACGAGGATGTGATATTGTAACAGGCTAAAAATACGTCGGCTGAGGGCTCATCAGTGAAAGTATTCTTCCACAGGGAGATGTAGCCAAGGATCGTCCTCCAGGAGTTGGGAGGAAGCTGAGAGGGGGCAATGCCAAGGGCTGATAAAATATCTACGACAGCAGGATGCAGAGGGAGTCTGACACCAACCTTAAACATTTGTTCGTATACTACAACCTCTCCCTCTTCACCCTCGAAGACCCTCTCACACTCAGAGGGAACCCTCATAGTTATATTAGGGGACACTCCATAGGCATGCCTCCACAGCAAGAGGTCACGATCCCTGACCGAGGAGATATATGACGAGGCATGGGAGGTGTCAACTGGGTCAACATCTGAGTCCTCACCCTCGTCCTCAATCCCCTCTCCCTCGGCCTCATCACATGTCAGAGACCCCTGGGGAAAATTCATCTGAAAAGCGTGTGGGGATAGGGTTATCCCAGGGACAACCTCGGAAGTAACCATACCCTCGGCCTGTCGGCCTGGGCTTAGGTCAGACGCCTCTCCTCTCCCAGAAGGTCCAGCGCCAATTGGCGACGACGCTCTCTCATCCATCTCTCCAGAATAACTCTCGGCTGGACGACAAGATGACCCACAAGACTCAGATGGCTCAAATGGATTTATTATGGCAAGAGGAATGGGGAAAATGGGTCGTACCCAATTAGGGTCGGCCCCTCGTCTCCTCTCCACCTCTTCCTCTACCCGTCTGATCTCAACAAATAACTTCTCTCTCAGGGAAGGGAATTCCTCAGCTAAGCTGTAAAGCCTCCTAAGCATTAAGGAGGAGACCCTACACTTAGAAGAATTTGGGTAACCTAACTAAAAATAAATCTCACAATTGACCAGGGTGGAATTTTTGATCAAAACCAAAGAATTGAAGGGTTTTCTATCAAGAACAATTCAAGAACAGCTTACTAGAGGTCACACCGGAAAATCTATGGAACAGCCTAAGAAAATCTAACCCTACGAACGTAAAATAGGAAAACAAACAGAAATGGAGATAAGTAGGGCACTAGGGTTGAGGTGTTACCTGAGGAGAAATAGCGAAGCTACCAAGCTTGAAGGTTCGAAACTGCAAAAATGGCAAGAAGGCTGGAAGCTAGAGAGAGAGAGTTCAGGCGCGAAGAAGAAAAAGAAGAAAGAGAAGCTTCAAAAAATTCTTTAAGTACCTTACCTATGAGTGGGCCCACTCACCAATGCAGAGCACAGCCCATGAGGAGGGCATCATTAGGGCATAAAACCCTAGGCAAAGTGTGCAGCCGCCACGCCTTGGAAACTTGAATGACAATGAGTACCTGCCTAGGTGTCATATCAGCTTAACAGGTGTCACTCACCTAACTGATTATACACCTATCTCAATTGCAACACTATCCCTCAGCCATCTCAATAACATCTAGGGTTAAGGGCTGGGGGGTGATTGATATACCCATATATACACACGACTAGGCCGAGGACACCCTGTACCTGGATGGGGTCAGGGTGACCTCATCATCAGGCTCCAGACGACCCCTCAGGGGCCGACCCTTCATCAGGCCCGGACGACCCTCCAAGGGGCCGACCCTTCATCAGGATCCAGATGACCCTTCGAGGGGCCGACCCTTCATCAGGCTCCAGATGACCCTTCAAGGGGCCGACCCTTCATCAGGCTCGGACAACCCTCCAAGGGGCCGACCCTTCATCAGACCCGAATGACCCTTCAAGGGGCTGACCCTCATCAGGCTCCAGATAACCCTTCGAGGGGCCGACTCTTCATCAGGCTCCAAATGACCCTTCGAGGGGCCGACCCTTCATCAGGTTCCAGACGACCCTTCAAGGGGCCGACCCTTCATCAGGCCCGAACAACCCTCCAAGGGACCGACCCTTCATCAGGCTCTTGATGACCCTCCGAGGGGCCGACAGTACGAGAACTAAATTGGGCCTGACTCACTATCAGAAGGAACTTTGTCCTCGACCTCATGTTACAGGCCGAGGGTGACGTTATCACAGCGCATGGTTTGGGAGACGCGTGGAACAGTGCGCGTGAGGCTCACAGGACACGTAGAAGACCGTTACAACCGAATCACCCCCTCACGTGAGGGAATATTATGTCATCATTTGGCATCTACAGGTGTCAACAGGAGATTGGCTAAATCATCATTCACATGTACCATGCATACTTGGGGGCTATACGACACCCCCCAAGACCTATATATACTTATCACCTACAATCCTATAAGGGGACCAATCGACAGATCGATAATCATAACCCTAGCAAAAACTCTGCTTATACACACAGTAGAGAGAGAAAGTGAGCTTATGTGCATTGTATCCAAGGCCATTAGTTTCCATACTTAGTGGATCACACACTCTCGGTGGATGTAGGCCTAATTGGCTGAACCAATATACATCATTATCTTATTCCTCTTATACTCATCTCCTTCTACACACTTACACACTTATACATATACACTTGCATCTCTATGGCTTCCACGGTTACTACTGTTTGAGCTCATCATCACTTACCTGGTGGTGCTAGATTTCAGCATCATCAAGGATAATATGAGCTCACTTCGAAAGGCACCTTAGAAACATCCCTCTCAGTGATCTCGACAACATTCTCTGGAAAACAGCGTGGTTTTCATATTGAAACCTCTCCCCCATATTCCATTTCCATCTTCTCCTTACCCAATTAGGGAAATTCCCTTCCCTCTCCTCCTACCACTTTCATCCACTTCCAAGAATAGCTTTTCAACATCCAATATCAACTTCAGAGCTTCAAAAGAAGGTCCAAATCCTTCACTCTCTCTTTGAAATCTCTTATTTTTTCACTAGGGAATTAATTCTTATTTTAGCATTTCATTTCTATTAGATCGCTCATATTAATACACAACCTTTTTATTAGTAGTATTGGGCATACTATATTTTCTCTAAAAAAACAAGAAAAAAGGTGTTTCTTGTAAATTTTAGAAAGGGATTTCTTACTCCATTTTCTTACATTAAAACATCCTTTTTACACATACGTATATAAGAAAAGCCCTCGATTGGATTTATGGGATAAACTTCACCCCGTGTTATATGCGAACTACGTGGACTTTGATGCCTTTTTAGGCTACGTATGCATCTTGAGTAAAATCTGAGATTCGAGTCCTCTCCTATTTTTATTCATATATTATTTTCATATCATATATTTGTAATTCATGCTTGTATTTTGTCCAACCTACACCATCATCCTCCCACATACATTTTTTTTTACTTTATTCTCATCACATATATATTCTATATTCTTTTTTGCTTGTGTCTTTTCCCATATACACAATCATTCCTTCATAATAATTTGTGAATCTATAAATGCTTGCATCATATTTTCCTATTACTATTTTGGTAACACTCTTAAGAATGACCTCACTCCGCCTTTATCCACGATGCAAGTCGAGTAATTCCATGCCCCATTTATATATACACGCATGAACTATATGGAGATATTAAGGAGAATAATAACATATGCCCATGAGACACCAAAAGGGTGGGACGGGTGCCTAACACCTTCCTATTCCATAACTTAGTCCCCGAATCCTTGAACTATTGATTTCGCAAGCATTAGTATGTCTTTGATGCCGTTCTCTTGAGGTGATAACATTTATTTTGCATGTTTTGTGCAAAATAGGCTAGAGACTCTATATCTATACATCACCCCACATCGACAAAGGTTAAAGAGCCCCGACGAATGGGGCGAACCACCTATGGGAGCGTGTGCCAGACCAGGGAGTGATGGCCATAGTAATGACTCTATTGGGGACTAATTATATTCTTTGAGGACTAGACTCTATTTTTACATGGGTGTTATTATTGCATGCATGTGTGCGTATGCACCTACCAATATGTTCCCTTTTTCCTCAACTAAATATTTTATATATCCACCTCATTTATATATCGCTTCTCACTCACTTTTTACTTCATTTATAAATACCATCCATATACACTTCACACTACCTATGCTTGTATATATGATCACTTATACCCACATATTTCACACGCCACTTAGAATATCCATGCTTAGGCTTCACTAGGACACGCCTCCACTTATCACACTTGTAGTTGATCCATGATTAGGCTTATTACCACACACTCACTTGTAGATATTCGTATATCACTCACACACAGGTATCCATGATTAGTGTAGTCTGCATGCTCCAGGATAGATTTAATTTTCATGATACTTGTACATTCTTTCCCCTTAGTATAGTGTTCCTTTTACTCATCATGCCAAATAAAAGACACTCTCTCAATAATATACCAATTAAGAATCATGCATTTATCACACTACATCACCAAGAGAATTGCAATATTAAAAAAAAAATCCCCTCTTTGGCGGTCACTTTGTGATGAAAGCTGGTCATGTGGGTCACATTTAGCTTAAGAAATTTGGATCTCACCTCCATTGGCCTAGTACCTTTGACGTATATCGAACGATTTTCCTTGCATTGTACTGCTTGATCGAAATCACGACAGGAGGTATATAGAAGGGAACTCGTTCACGTACATCAAGTATATCGAATTCGCTTTCACACGTACTGTCACAATGAGGTATATAGTGAGGTAATTCACGTACACTCAAGTATCAAATCGCTTGTCCTCAAAATCAAGAAGTATATCATGGAAGTCATGTCAAAGGGGGAAACCCTACCACTAGCCCAGTAAAACTGCATATACCTTATATAGGCATCAAACTTAGGGCACTCATATCTAGTTTGTCGGTTGCTACATGAAACTCTGTCAAAATTTTGGGCCGGCATGCCACCTAAATGTTTGCACTATTTCGCCATTTTTTAAAATAGGACTATGTCCATGAGCCTAGAAACAAGTCAAGCCATGTCTTACATATGTTTCAAATTCAATTTTCCCAGGCCCGGGTCCTGTTCGACATTTTTTGCATTTAGGTAAACCTATTACGAGTGAAAATATAATAATAGTAATCATAATGAGACTTTTCTCTCATTTTTTCCCTCCTTTTTTTCTCGAAAAAAATACCAAAAAACAATTTCCTTCTTTCGTCAAAATACCAAAAACATTTTTCCTCCTTTTATCAAAATACCAAAAATAGTTTTCCTTTTTTTTAAAATACCAAAAACAATCCTTCTTCCCGTTATCGAAAATAAATTTTGAACCATTTTTCCCTTTTTAGGTCGATCGCATACCCGATTCTTGGCCTGGCTCCCTATTGTCTTAGGTCTTCCGTAAAATCACCCCGGAGCCTCACCAATTCCTCTGCTACTTCATCCACATTTGAAATCTACCTTAACCATCTCTTCATGGAAAATACCAACCAAGCACCGAACGTGCAACCTGATCTGATGACAGTCTTAGTCTAACTCATTGCCAAAATTGAGAACTTTCAAACGGAGGTCAATGAGATACATCGAAGTTGAGTCCAAGTACCCAAAGAACCCGAAGTTCTATTTTCTCATGCCATGGGTCCACTTGCTCCCGAGACTGTCTAGGTCCTAGAAGAATATCAGCATGCTCTATATGCCTCACCTGATAATGGGTCACCGCAATCTCAGCTCCCTATAACAAACCTTGCCCAGTCAGGGCTAACCTACTAGTGTCTACTGATCCCAAAGAGAAAGAAATGAACAAGATCAACGAAGACCTCAAACTGTTGTCCAAAAAATTCGACCAAGTCAATATATTTGGGAACTACATGGACTACACCCATATGTCTCCCTATGCCAAAGCAATATTTCCGAACAAGTTCAAGATGCTAGCCATCGAGAAGTTCAGGAATAGTGTACATTCACAGTTATCACTGATCCATAACCCTTCTCAGCACCTCTGCAGAGATAATGGCCCAAATATTTGAACAGACTTTGAAAGAAAGAGCTCTCTGATCGTTCATATCCCTCTAAGAATCCAGGATTCATAGTTGGGAAGATATCGCCTGGGAATTAATGTCTGAGTACAAGTACAACGAGGACCTAGAGGTTACACGCCATGATCTAGAGATTCTTAAGCATAACCTGAGAAACCTTATATGTGATACCGATTCGAATAGTTGCACAAATTCCAATTACAAACTTATTTAATTAGAGTCAATTTATGAATCAAATTAATTTAGCCCATAAACTCAAACACTAATGTGCGTGCAGTGTCAAATCAACATCAAAAAAGTATGCGACACAATAATTCAGGAAAAATCCCCTTAGGGCAAAAACTTTTTATTTCACTATAATTGTAAATCACAACTTACATCAAATGACAATGAAATACAGTTTGGCCCTCGAATACCCACAGGCGTCGGTTGATGTCATCAGTAATAAGTCCACACGCATCGAACCTATATGAAGCGCAGTCAAGTCTTCAACCCAGGAACACCGCAACACTCCCTAATTACATACAAAACTCCATTGAGACTCATTCCACAATAGCACGAATCTCTCGGTTGTATAGATCTCCCCACAAAGTATGAACAATAGCAAACTATGCTTTTGGGTTCCACAAAACAACTCACACAAAAGCTATTGGGATTGTGAATTATAAAACAAAAGTTATGAACCCTCAAATATGGTTGGATAATAGAAAAACGTATTGTGTAAAAACACAATTTTTCTCCACATAAAAATCAGTAGCGTGACACCATTATTTATACTAAAAATTAAGGCGGTGATGTGTCAGCTAAAAACACATGTCGTTCGAACGACATGCGACGTCGTTCGAGCGAACCCCCATCTCATTCGAACAAGATGTGATGTCGTTTGAATGACAGTCACTGATCCCATTAAAAAATACTTTTAAAGTTTTAAATAACTTGGAATCCTCAAATCTTAAATCTGTTCATGGGATCAGGAGATATTTATCCAAACCTTTTATGATTTTGAAAAATTACAAACCATTTAAAATCATTTAAACTTTTATAAAAATATCCCAACACTTTTAATGTGAAATGTAAATGAAACGTAAACACATTTTACCAAATTCATCCTTGTTGGGCTTAAATGTTGAAGTCTTCTTAAAATTCGGATTCGTCTTTGTAGATGTAAGCTTCTCAATCCTTCGACGACTTGTAGCAACTTGCAGTGGTATATGACATACTAAATTGTGATGGACAATGTCCTTACAAATCTCCCCCTATGTCTATGTCGATACAAAATAAAATATCTGAATTATCAAAATCAAATGACCTATACAAATCTACCCTCCCATAAACTCAAACGTGGAACTGACAAGTGTTCAAACTTTGCTTGAATAATCAACCTTTCAAATCTCCATGATTTTCTCATTAGGGCGTGCAATCCAAAAATCTTCAATTGTACCTACACACATGAGACAAAGCAAAAACTTCGTGACGTATCGAGTTTGCAATGATATAAAGCATAAACATGAAAGCATAATCAATTCTCCTCCATACTCAAATTCCCCTATAATATCATAGTTCGTTCTCCCCCTTTTATTTGTTCGAAATAAATAAGGAAAAGAATAAACCACATAAAGCAAATTGGGGTGTCATAATACAAAATAAACGAACTATTTTGAATTTTCTGATTTTTCATACAAAAATGCAAAAATGATGTTACAAAAATCACACACCATGAATTTATACTAAGACAACCAAATCGTGGAAATGGAATGAATGGGTATGAACAGATTTGATAGGAAAATCAACTCAATCATATCATATGTTCACGATGCATAAGTGTACTCCTAATGAATGAAAATTAAAAAGATTCCTTAGGTGTAAAATTGTTGAATTTAGATGACATCGTCTTAATCATATCAACAAATCAAAGTACAAATGATTTCCACACCAATAACGTCCAAAGCTATGTAATACTTTTTCATAACTTTCAAGGACGTGCAAACCATAGAAAATTCCATCCAAACTCCCTCATTAAAAGATAATACCTTTTATTTTTCTTATGAGGTGATGAAACTAAAAATCCTATTGGCCCATTTTTGGCATAATTTCTTTTTATTGCCTTTCAATTTTTTCAGGGTCTTTTAAACCTTATTGGACCCCGGATAATTTTCAATTCCTCACTTTTTTAGGTTAATTTAAATGGTGGCTTAATCGCAAAGGATAAATGAGAGCCTTTCGTATCCCGTCCCCATTTTTCAGAGTAAACACACAAATATCACAAACGGTTTATATCATGCACTTCTTTTTGTCAGGTTTTATCGCATTTGGTTCGTTGTATAGATAGAATTGAAGTGAAAACACTCAACCAACATGTGATAGACAAGTACAAACATAAAAAAAATCCGTGCATGTCCGCAATAAAGGATAAATAGAGTCAAACATGTAGGTAGCAACACTATATCATCTCAAAGACTCCAAACTTTGTAAAGAACATGAATGACACAATATATTGCCTCAAAACACTATCAAACAATCACATGCATAAATGAAATGTAATTGTGACTTGGTCATACTAAGTGTCAATTCATATAAGATGCAAACAAAATACAAAACTCATTTTGGATTTTTTTAAAAATTTTATCAAAACAAAAGCCTTTTGACTTATTCAAATTTTTTCATACAAAAAGTACATGTCAACACACTAGAAAATATATATCATGAAATCACAACTAGTGTATGACAAAAATCATGCAAGCACTCAACGATATGAAATATAAAGTGACGAATCATGTGCAAGCATGTGAGAATCAACACGTCTAAGGTCTAGCGTATCCAAAAGTGATTTCCTAACCCAAACGGATGTGGCACATCGACACGGGGTTTTGGGAACCAACAAAATACTAGACTTAGACTTCATAGGACCTCTTCGAAGATCAAAATAGAAATGCCTAAGGTGTCCTTTCCTCCAACAATGTGAACAAATGTAAACGGGTGAAACGACACCTATGGGTTGACCTTTACTAACATCCTTAGGAATGGTTAACCCTCTAAAACAAATAATTGTTTTGGCTTAATAAATGGAATCATTAGAACATGACGATCCATTACCATCACTATCAAATCGACTTGAGTCATTTAAATCATTTTTCAACTTCAAAATATTTTATTCAAGAAAAAAATTAGACTCTTCCAAAGATAAGGATTTCTTTTTCAAATTATCTATTAAACTTAAAAGTTTATCGCGCTCACCCTTAGTTAAAACAAACTTATCCCTAAAATCCTTTTCACATGTCGTATAATCATCGATTAATTTTTTATCCTCAACGGTACAAACGGGAACTCTAGAAATTTTTAAGTCCTTCAATTCTTTTTTTTAAAAATAGGACTCTATCATCACTCTCCTTTTTGGACAATTTTAAATCATTAAAGTCCTGGCCCAAAAATATAAATTTTTCACGATAAAAATCTCTTTGATTTTGAACCATTTGCAAAAGATCCATCGTGGATTTAAAATGAGAATTTTCTTTTTCCAAAACTTCAATTATTTTAGCAAACGTCAAATTCAAACGATTTAAATCATCAAAAATACGACTCGTGCAAGCATGAGGGGGGATCAAATTAGATAAGTGCATACAAATTTTCACAAAAAAACTGACTTTTCAAAAAAAATCAATATCACACAAATATGTGGAAAACAAGGATCAAACGCAATAAATTAGTGTAACCCGCTCTGATACCAATTGGAGAAACCTTATGTGCGATACCGATTCAAATAGTTGCACAAATTCCAATTACAAACTTATTTAATTAGAGTCAATTTATGAATCAAATTAAATTATCCCTTAAAACTCAAGAAGCAACGTGCGTGCAGTGTCAAACCAACATAAATAAAGTATGCGACACAATAATTTAGGAAAAATCCCGCAGGGCAAAAACTTTTTATTTCACTATAATTATAAATCGTAACTTACATCGGATGACAATGAAATACAGTTTGACACTCGAATACCCGCAGGCGTCAGTCGATGTCGTTAGTAATAAGTCCACACGCAGTGAACCTACATGAACCACAGTCCAGTCTTCAACCCAGGAACACCGCAGCACTCCCTAATAACACGCAGTCACAAAACTCCGTCGAGACTCACTCCATAATAGCACATAACTCTCGGTTGTATAGATCTCCCTACAAAGTATGAACAATAGCAAACTATGCCTTTGGGTTCCACAAAACAACTCACACAAAAGCTATTGGGATTGTAAATTGTAAAACAAAAGTTATGAACCCTCAAATATGGTTAGAGAATAGAAAAACGTATTCTGTCAAAACCCAGTTTTTCTCAACACAAAAATTAGTAGCCTGACACCCTTATTTATACTAAAAATTAAGGCGGTGATGTGTCAGCTAAAAACATTTGTCGTTCAAACGACATGCGACGTCGTTCGAGCGAACCCCCATCTCGTTCGAATGAGATGTGACGTCGTTTGAACGACAGTCACTGATCCCCTTAAAAAATACTTTTAAAATTTTAAATAACTTGGAATCCTCAAATCTTAAAACTGTTCACGGGATCAGGAGATATTTATCCAAACCTTTTATGATTTTGAAAAATTAAAAACCATTTAAAATCATTTCAAAAATAATTTAAACTTTTATAAAAATATCCCAACACTTTTAATGTGAAATGTAAATAAAATTTAAACACATTTTACCAAATTCATCCTTGTTGGGATTAAATGTTGAAGTCTTCTTAAAATTCGAATTCGAATTTGTCTTTGTAGATGTAAGCTTATCAATCCTTCGACGACTTGTAGCAACTTGTAGATGTATATGGCATACTAAATTGTGATAAACAATGTCCTTACAGAACCCTCGAGAAATAATTAGTAGCCTCATAGGAAGGTGGAGAGAGAAAGTTACTACCTTGACCAACTGACCCTCCTAAGAAGATCTAGTGAGTATTGGAAAGAAGAATTTCTTTCCCCATATCCGAGAGACTATGGGAGGTCAGTATTATCCACACTTTCACGCCCTCCAGGAAGAAGGTGTAGAAATTGAAGAAAATGTTACCAATGTAGAATCCGATCCGAAGAAGGTTATCAGACGATTCATTCCCATAAAGAAAGAGAAGCCTTCTAATGCTACAGTCTTGACCATCAATAACATTTTCTAATCGGCTACCTCTTGGGCACCACAAAACCACCTTAATCCCTCTAAAAAGGAATACACCGAGCTCTATGCTCCCTTATCCAAAGTATATTAAGCTGAAACCTCATCAAACCCTTGGACCCTTATTCTAAGAACTTTAAAACCGATGCCCACTGTGACTTTCACCAATTCGCGGGCCACACTACCAACCAGTGCATCCATCTCAAAAACATGGTTCAAAGCTTGATTGATCGAGGTCTCATTTCTCCACCAAAATATCCTAAACCCAACACCATTCATAACCCACCTCCAACCCATACAAATGCAATCTTTCAAGAGAATGATCCAAAATTTAATCCATGGGCTCAGATTGTGCCCAGTAAAGCACCCGTGATACCCATAATCTCACCCAAATCACTCAATGTTTGCCTATATTTTTTCCTACACCCTACCAGCTTCACCGATAAAGCTCTATCACTCCTTACAATAGCCTGCATTACCGTCCGCACCCAATCTAAGGGGAAAACATGTAGTTACCAATTGTATTGACCCAACTTCTGGAGTTTGGGTTGAAATTCCCACTAAGATAACCATCGACTGTAAAAAATTCAGTGTCTTGTTCATGGAAGCCCGAAAATGGGATTAGGAATCAAACAAATGAGTGGTACATGTTAAGGAAATTAGTTTAGACAATATGGTATAGATCATGGCTGGTATATTTTGACAGACCAGCGAGATCTGCAGCATTTTTTAACTACTCACTACTTTGAAGCTTCAAGGGTGGTTGGTCCTTTCACTCCTTCACCTCCCCATTGAGTGGGAAGATTTATATCAGGAAACCATCGATGTTATTGAATGCATCAATTTCCCTTGGCAAGAATACATCGTAACCACCGAGTGGGGGACAAATTTGACAGCTCATATGATGAACTAAGTGGGGGAAAAGTCAGTTCAGTAATCAACATGTGTGGAATGATATCCTTTGAAAACCTATTGGGGGAAATCACTAAAGGATCCATTCATCCAGAAATAGATGGAGAAAATTGGTTCCTATTTTTCCCCACCTTTTTAAACCACATGACCAGATCTGGGAGTCACTACATGGATCTCAATCCTAAGTCGTCAGTAACAGATAAGGGAAAGGCAGTTGTCGAAGAACTTCCCATTCTATAAATGACCGTTGAGGAAAGTAAAATCCTCGACCAACTCAAGAATATTCAAGATAACGTCACCTAATGGGAACTTTTCATGTCCATCAGTTGCACCAGAATGCTCTTATAAAGCTTATCACCGGGCCCACATTCCCTCCTTCCACCACGCCTGAAGAAATTATAAACTTGGTTAGGTGCTAAAAAAAATATGGATATAGCAATATGAATATGTATAAGAATAAACCTCCCCCTTTGTCTAAAAAAATCTCTTTTGAAGTTAGGATGTCTCCCCCTAAGGCAAAAATATGCCCCAGTCTAGAAAGATGAGATACCATAGCTCCCCATTTTTATTCAGGAATAGACAAAGATAAAGTTTCATAAAATAAATAATTTATCCCCAATTAAAACAATTCTCCCCCTAAATTAATTAAGGGATAAACAAAAGGAAAAATAAGTATATCATGCAATGATGTATAGTGAGACAAGAGACAATAAACCAACTCGGCAACATAAGCACAACTAATCCAAACAATGAACAATAGATACCAACTTTGATGCAATAACACATGGTACCAACTACAATGCACTAAGTGAAGCCTGGGATACCAATATAAACAAGCAAAAGTGAGCTACCAATATGAACATATAGCATACTAATATGAAATATAGCAAAAAACTGATGGCGTACATGGACACATATATGTAGTTATAAACGCGAGAAAAGACACTAAACTCAAATACTCAAAAGAATTATAAATGACAAGATTGTCAAAAGAATTGTAAATGATAAAAGAATTATAAATGACAAGATTGTAAATGAATTGTAAATGACAAGATTGTAAAGAATTGTAAATGACAAGATTGTAAATGAATTATACATGGACACATAGTCAAAAGAATTGTAAATGACAAGATTGATGGGAGAATATCTCACTTAACTCAAATATAACATGTAAAGTTAAAATTCAAAAGAGCTCGTGCATGTGTGTGAGGAGGCATATACAAAGGGAATCCATTAAGTGGATCAATATCAAACTACTCTATGCAAGCATAATTAAGAATAATCTAAGCATTGAACATTATAACCAAAATTTCTAGCCACATGGATACATGGAATGTAGTGGATTCAAACAAAAAGATATTCCACACAAAATGTGTAAACCTAAACTGAACAAAAAATTACAAAAGAATCTTTTTTAGTTTTTAAACTTTTTAAACCAATTTCAAAACAAAGATAACGCAAAAGGCCAATAAAATCTTTTTGTATTTTTTTAATAAGACCCAATAAATTCAAAATCAAAATACAAAAGACTTTAACCACATACAACTAGCAAACACATATACCATGAAGTACAAAAGATAGTGTATGTACACATGCAAACACACTTAACCATTAGATTTAGCATGAAAAGTATCATGTGCAAGCATTTGAGAATCAAGAAGTCTATCATGTAAATCCTCCAAATCTGATTTCCTATGACACATAGGTGAAACGTGATTCTCTTGGGATTTGGGAACCTCGGTGACTCTAGAAATATACTTCTTATGACTATTTTTAAGATCAAAGAAAAAGTACCTAAGGTAAACCTTCCAATGATCATATTCGCACATAAAGACAGGATGAATGTTACTTAAGGGTTGACCTCTTCTAGCTTTCCTAGCAATGATTGACTCTCAAAATCATGGTTTTGGCTTTAGTAGAGAAAGCATCTGGATTATCGAAGACAATCCCACATTTGCCATCTTTGATTTGGATGGTACCTAAAATTTTATCCAAATTCTTTTACCTAAACTCCAAATAAAATTTGACATTATTCGAGTCTCTTATTATCTTTTCTAGCTCCATTATCCTATACTTGAGTAAACAACGTGGTTCTTCAAAAATAAAGGAATCTTTCTTTAAAATTTCAACCAATCCCTTAAGGCTGTCTCAAATGAGAGATTTTTCATAAGAGTCTTATCATGTTCCCAAATATTCTCAATCAAAACAACCTCATCATTACCTAAGGCACGTTTTTTCAACTTAGCTTTCAACTTTAAGTTTACCTTTTTTTAATTTCATCATTTTCTCATACGACTCACGGAAGGAAACTTGATTTTCATTCTCCACCTCCTTTCATCATATTCTTCTTCTCCACTCATTTCACCATCACCCACTTGGGAATCATAAACAATGCACTCAGAAGTTTCATTCTCATAATTATATTCATGGGAATATTTTTCATCAAGCTTCACATAGCTAACCATAAACATGGTAAAGTTATGCTCAAAGGGGGAATCGGGTCCCTCTTTCAGTTCACTGTCACTAAGGGTGGAATTGTACACCTTTGGTTTCTTGCCCTCCTTACTTAGTTTAATGTTCCCCATGGACATAACTCTCACAGGAAAAGAATTTATTCGACTTATCCATCTTAAAATTATCATTATGACTTTTAGGGAATTGATCCGCATTGTTATACTTATTTTTTCTCAAACTTCTTCCCATCTTTCGATTGTTTTTTAAAGTTGAGAAATTTTGAAAACTTCTTTGGGAACATGGCCATATAATCAGAAATGATGTCAGACTCATCATCCAAAATAGGTTTTTCCTCCTTTCGGGATTTTAAAATGATGCCCTTCTCTTTCATCTCTATATTGGAGTAAAACATGACAAGCTCATAAGTTTGTAAATCACCTACATGCTCTTCAAGTTTCGTAGAGTCCAAAGTACCCAAGGAACTCAAAATCGTCACTTTTGAATTAAACCATTCAAACAAGTACCTTAATATTTTCTTGATTACTCGATTTTTGGGTAGTCTCTCTCCAAAGTTAAAAAACGAGTTCACAATATCAGACAATCTAGCATAAAACTCATTAATGTTTTCACTCTCCTGTATCTTAATGGTTTCAAACTGAGTGATGAGATTTTGGAGTTTGGAAGCCTTAACAGCACTAGTACCTTCATGGGTGAGTTAGAGTATGTCCCAAGACTCTTTAGATGTTTCACATATCATAATACGATGGAAGTCCTACAGGGTAATGGCATAATAAAGCATTCAATCTACATGAATTATAATTACATAACTTATGCTCGTCCTCAATCCATCTTTCTACAGGTTTAGGAACACAAACTTTACCTACTAAAATTACAGGTGGGGATCACCCTCTAATAACCACTTGCCAAACCCGCTCATTTAACGAGTTAAGTGTTTTTTACACGCGTTTTCCAGTATGCGTAGTTAGAACCATCAAAAACTTAAAACCTCGAAAATGAAAGATTTGAAATATTTAATCCCAAACAAGATATAACATGATAAATTAGTGTACCTGCTCTGAAACTAATTTGAAGGGATGTAAATATGTAAAGATATTTTATGGGATGGTTCAAAAAACACACAACCAAATTTTATAAATAATTTTTTAGTTTAAATTTTTTCCTAAGAAAAATTAATTCAAATTAATAAAGCACCAATTCAACATATTTGTGATTAATCAATTTTATCTTAAATCTAAGCATGCATCTAGGTGAGAATTACAAGATAAAATTAATCAACCACAATGACAGAGGTACGAAGGAAATCCAAATGGAAAAAACCTTGGATGACCTAGCCACACAAAATCCACTAAGTACAGAATTATAAAAGGATGTGATAGAAGACTTATAACGCAGACTTGACTCCCTTGAAAGCCTTGATACTATTCATTCATTCGACCTCTTCTTAGTGACATACAAGAGTCCATACAAGAAACTGTAACAATGTGTGAGTCTGCACACTCCTCGGAATCCAATGATAATGCTTAGTAACCGTCACACACATAGTCCACTGTATGTAAACCAACGAGCACGGAATGCACTACAAGAATTAATTCTCAGCAATATGTAGAGAATAAACTATGGTGCCAAAACACAATCTCAAAGCATATCTAAGATGAATATTTGATCACAAACTAGTTGGGTGTAAAGTAGGGTTTGTGTTTGGAAAAATTAATCCTGAATGATTAACAAAACTTTGTGAACTTTTTGGAAGAGTTTATGAACTCTACAACATGGAAAAAGTCACTCTAATAACTATTGTCATCTACTACTTTAAAAGGTGGGAAATCTGAGAACATGGGGGTGGTGGGAGTAATGGGAAAAACTGTTATTTTAAGAAAAATGCATAAGATTTTTTGAATGACATGGTATCTCGTTTTAATGGCATAGCCTTTCTCATTCGAACCGAATAAGCTACAAACAAGTCTAAAAAATGTTCGATGTACCTCGTTTGATGTCCGTTCAAAGGAGGGTATCAGTTTCGTTGGGATAACCTTCAAACGGGTTATATAATGAGATTTTAGAAAGACCAATGCTTCAAAAACTAATCTTGTTTGATATATCGTTCTAACGACCTTGTAAAAAATAAATATTTTTCTTCAAAAAACATTTTAAAATAATCTTGATACCCATTAATAAAATATCCAAGGATTACATAAATATGCATTCATACCTAAGAGATCCTTGAAACTTTGATGAAAAAACGTGGCACAAAACTGGCATGATGATGTGTTCTCTTTAGCTTTATCGCTACTTCCTTAATAAATAGTCATAGGCTTGAAAGGTCATTAACTCAAGTCTTAACCTGTGACTCAAAATGTCTTGTATTGAATTAAGAGAATGCATTCGAATTTCCTCAATTGGAAATTTTTCCTTACACATTAAAATAACCATTCTTTTAACCTATTACATAAGCTAACTTTGTGCACGTACCTAAATTGTCCACGCTTAATTATACATATGCTTTTTGTAGGATTGATAGTTTTGCTTGATTATAACCTAATCGAATCATTCTGATTCAAAACTTTTCACACACTTTTTATTCCTTGAAATTTTTGGTATCATTAAGGTCGAATTACAATTCATACACAAAGGTTCAGTACAATTTCAAACTAAGACAATCCAAACATTACAAAATGAACAATAAGTTATGAAAATTTGATAGCCTCGAAAAAAATTTCTAGAGATTTTTCCGAATTGTAAATTCGCGTTTTTTGAAATATTTCCGAATAATAAAATTTCCAAAATTTCTTAATTATTTTAATATTCTGAATTAGCTAAATTGGAAAAAATGTATTTTTCGAAATAAATTCCAATTTGGAAAGGATTTTAAAATTCCAAAAATTTTGAAAAAAAGTTCGAATACCCTTATTCCAATCCGATCCGGTCGAAACACACCCATACATATACCCCAAAGTTCAACTACTTTATCCACAATATAAGGGAACTTTTATTTTAATTATTCAAAAATCTCAGAAATTTAAAAGTCCCATTTCTCACACTTTCACCTATAAAAAGATCTCATTATACACAATTTGAGGAGAATAGTATATACACAATTATAGAGTGAGAAAATATGTGAGTTTATTTTAGGAGCACCAAAAATAGTAAATACATGTATTTTATTTATGAGTGTTTGAGAGGCATTTTGTGTTCCAGATTTGGAAAGAACTTTTATATTGGCATCCGAATATTGGGACCCTAATTTTGTAAGTTGATTATTAATAAGAATTATTATTTCAACTTGCAATTTTTATGTTTTAACTATAATGCTAACTTAATTTAATTGCTAAGATTAGATGAAATTTACCGTGATTACTTAGTGTATGTTTTAATTAGTATAATTCACTTAAATTTCTACTTATTCTAAAAATATTTTAAATAATTCATTATTCATTAAAATAGTCACGAGAGTGATATTTTAAACTTTGAAACTAATTATTTTATTTACATTCTTTGTTTTTATGTACTTATGTTTGATGAATTATACTTGTATTAAATTGTTTCATAGTCCATGCTTAATACTTAGAATTAATCAATTTAATTCATACCTAAAATTATTTATACTTACGTTCACTAAACCAAAAAGACCAAATTGTCACTTTTGAGTCGGCCACCCTTGTTACGGTATATGATCGTGAGACAAACATGCATTTTTTATCACGATCATTGACCGTGATAAGACCGTGACAAAGGCTTGTCGTGGTCATTGACCGTGACAAGTTCGTGACAAAAATAGTTATCACGGGTTTGTCGCAGTCAATGAGCGTGACAACCTTATAAACTTATCACGGTCAAGGACCGTGACAAGTTTATGAGTAAAAAAACCCTTTCTTCTTCTTTTTTCCACCGTATTCTATTCCCCCCGTTCGCTCTCTCTCTCTCTCTCTCTCTCTAAGCGACTTCTCTCTCTCTACGATTTAAGGTATTTTCTCTCTTTCTCTTTCATTTGTATATATGTGTGTGTATGTGTGTGTATATGTGTCCGTGTGTGTGTGTGTGTATGTGTGTGTGTGCATGTACAGGGGGTGAGTGCGTGTGTGGGGTGGGTGGGAGGGGGCAGGGGGTGGTGGGGTGGGTGGTGGGTTTGTGTGTGTGCATTTGTGTGTGTGTGTGGGGGGGGGGGGGTTGTGTGTGTGCAATTGTGTGTGTGTGTGTGTATGTGTATGTGTAGTGGGGTAGGGGGTAGGTAATTTCTGTGTGGGGGGTGGGAATGGGGGTTGGGTTTGTGTGTGTTTGTGTTTGTGTAGGTGTGTGTGTGTGTGTGTGTGTGTGTGTGTGTGGTGGGGCAAGAGGTGGGGCACGGGGGTGGTGGTGGGGAGGGGGGTTATGGGGCAGGGGGTGTGGGGTGTGTATGTGTGTGCGTATATTTGTGTTGAAATTAATTGGTGTTTTGTTTAGGACTTAAAATTATTTGTTAATGTTGATTTAGGATTTGAAATTAATTTTTAGTTTAGGACTTGAAATTGATTGTTAATGTTGATGGGATATTATAAATATTGTTTATTTATTTTTATTTTGGTTTGAAATTGTTATTGTTGAATTAATTGAGTAGCTGAATTAGATGGAGTACAGGATACACATTTGTTGGTTTGTTGTTGATGTTGGATTATATTGGACGGATGTGGTTGGATATGGAAGTTGGTTGTTAAATTTTTTTAAAATACTTAATTTAATTCACACTAATAAATCCGTAAATAATTATATTATCTTAATTTGTTGAGTTGGTTAATTTTGGAAGTGGCACGACCATTGGATTACTGTCAAAATGGGGGGAGGGGGAGATTTCGACTTTTTTCTAAAATTACATTGTGTCACGACCCGTTCGAAGTGGTACGACCACGAACTTATCATAATTAAATGGAACATACCTGAAATTACACATAGTGCACATAGATACTAGCCTTCTAGTTCTTATGCGTACGCATTCAATAGCCCTTAGACCCGCTCGAGAGTCATTACCCATGTAATGAGATCTTTCGAATTTTCCTGTTTGGACGGTTTGGGACGGCATAATTTATGTATAATAATATTCTTAGTGTCTTAAAGTTGTTATTTTTGGAGGAAGTTCTGCAGTCGTATCCTAATGTTCTCTGAGTACATACTAGATTGGCAAGTGTGAGTGTTCTTTCAATTGATCAATTGAAATAACACTCACACTTGTCAATCTACGTCATGTACTTAAAGAACTATGGGGATATGCTGTTGAATTTTTCTCAAATCGTACCAATGTGCATGAGATGTTAAGTATATTACATAAATATGTGGTCTTGAATGAGATAGGACCACTCACCCTTTAGAAGAGATGGAGGAAATAGGAATTACTATTATAAATTGAAATTTAAAAATCGAATATAATTAAGACATAATTAATTGAAACATACTATAAATATAAGTTTTGTTTATACTAATCCACGAATATATGCTTCTTACCTTTAATAGGTGATTATTTGTGGTAGCTGTGGTGGGATATCCTAAATACAAAGAGTTTATGGGGGAGAAAAATAGATTCGGGGATGTGTTTCGCGGAGGTGCTAATGAATTTGTGAAATACGCAAAGATATGTTATAATGATGAAGAGTTTTCGTGTCCGTGTGCTAGGTGTAAGAATGGTAAGGTGTTCAAGTGGAAAACAGTTGAACTATATTTGTTAAGACGAGGTATGCAAGATAATTATAGATTTTGGAGTTCTCACGGTGAATTGAAAGTTCCTTTTATCCCTGAACAACCTTCAACAAGTAGGATAGATGTAGAAGGGGAAGACGTAAATCATAATACGTTAGAGGATTTAGTTGATGATGCGTACGGAGTTCATGAAGTGGAGGAGAATGAGGTCACTGACGATGTACACGATCCAGGTGCTCATGAAGATATCACGATAAACCTTGACAATCACTACCAAAGTTTAAAATTTAAGGCGAACCAGCCGTTATACTCTGGCTGTGAGAAAGATCAAACAACTTTATATGCCACGGTTGGTTTGCACAATTTTAAGACGTAATACGGTTTGTCCGGCAATAGCGTAATAGGAATTCTGAATTGGGTGAAGGGCTTACTACCTAAGGAGAATACGCTTCCAAATAGCTATCCTGTTATGAAGAACAGTTTTAAAGGCTTGGGAATGAAGTATAAATCAATTCATGCTTGTGTGTATGACTGCATACTATACCGAAAGGAGAATGAAAATCTCGATCATTGTCCAATATGCGATGAACCTAGATATGTCTAATCAACTGGAAAGGAAGGCACAAGCTCAAAAGTGCCTCAAAAAGTGTTGAAATATTTTACTATTGGGACTATATTAAAGCGATTTTTCATAGTACCATGGATAACAGAGGCAATGACTTGGCATGCTAGGGCATAAGTAGATGATAATCTCATGCGCCGCACGAGGTAATTATAATGAAAAATGCATGTTATATAACGTTACATTACAATAGACTTTACAACTAACCTAATTAATGTATCTATATTCTCAGCTCTTAAAGATGGGTGATGCGACATCAACGCTTGCTCGTCTAGACACTGGACCCTTGTTGATGGCACAAGAGTACAAAATGTATCGATTGACCGGTTACATATTTGGCATAAGGGTGTACGAGGAAAATACAAATGTACAGAACTCGGGTATTTCAGACAATCCCCTTACTTTCTTTCGAGGGAGCGCAAAAGATAAAACCTCGTTGAAGCTTAAATGACTTACTATGGTATAATTCAAAATATATTTGAATTGGAGTATGCAAGCTTCAAAGAGGTTGTATTTTACTGTGATTGGGTAAGAGTTGAGGATAAAGTGATTGTATTTTGCTCTGTATATTTAATGTTTTCATGTATTCTTCTAATTCATTTTGAATTTGTACTAATAATAACATTTTTTTATAGAAAATGTCTCCTTCGGGGATTAAAGCAAGGATGATGATGATTATGATGATGATGATAATGATGATGTCTTCTAGGCTTGGTGGTAATGGAGGCGACGGGAACTTCTCAGCCCCTAGGCTCCCCAAATGGGGCAAATTGGGAATGGACATCAAGAACAAGACGGGGATATTAGCTATATCCCTTGAGCTGGTAAAGACGATTATTGGCCCGGGGTACACTAGTTGGAGGGAGGTGCCAAATGAGCTCAAGTTAGCTATTTGGGTGGTACTACAGGTAATGTATATATATTTATATTTATATTTATATTTATATTTATATTTATATTTATATTTATATTTATATTTATATTTATATTTATATTTATATTTATATTTATATTTATATTTCAATTTTAATTTATATTTATATTTATTCGCAGCTAACATTGTATTTGTTTGACAAGAATAATTCAGCCTGGCCCCAGAACTTCGCGATTCTATCTTGGAGCAGTTGAGGGAGAAACACAAGACATGGAAGAAAAAGTTGCAGGCCGGCTAGTTTGGGAAGGCCCGAGACTCCATTATCAGAATGAGTGAGTCCGTCCCACCGAAGGAGCCGATATCATTGGCACAATGGCAAAAGTTCTTTGACAATGAGATCGAGGAGCGATAATTGGCATCTCGCCAACCAGGGAGGGAAAATCGGGCGAAAAAGATGGACGTGCACTACTCCATCCGGACGTCTTACGCCGAGGTGGAGCATAGGATTATGGTAAGTTTTTATTTTTCTATAATTACAAAAATATATTATTCTGTATAATTTTACTTTGCGTTCCCGGTACTAATTTTGCATTATTTTATTTCAGGGGATGGGGAGTGGCCCGGAGGGTAGGTCACATAGGCTCGACGCCTATGTGGGAATTCAGACGAAGAAGGGTAAGGCTAAGGAGGTCTCCCTAAGTGTCACGGCCACGATTGTAAGTAATCCGACAATTTACTTTCTGTTAATTACGTTATAATTTTTTTATTTACTTATTTAACTCGCCATGTGCTTTTTGTCATTTTAAGAAAAGCTTGAGGAAGTGCATGAGTCGCAGTCTGATGTCGACAAGGCATATTTGTCCACGGACGCACTCAACTAAGTGCTTGGCACTGATCGCAAAGGGAGAACAAGGGGGTGAGCTCATGGGTGGCCAAATCTAGGATCATCGGATTGGAGACGAGCAACACCAGGTTGGCTCATCACGTGAACTCACATGACGCAAAGCTATCAAGGTTGGAGGTGACAGTCCAAGATATGTTATCATCCGGGAAGCATTCGTTGGGCGGAAAGAGCAAGGGGAAGGAGAAGGAGAAGGTGGTGGAGGAGGATAAGGACGTGGACGATGTTGCTTCATCGCCAATACGTGTGGACTCGCCGATTGATGATCCAGTCCCCTACTTGCCTCCTGTCGAGTGGCCTATGACAACAATTGGTTGACCGAGCGTGTTTATACTCGACATATTTGATGGAACACGGATAGGGAGGGGGTTGAGGGACCCGAATACCGTCCAGGGTATGTCGGTTCATGGATGTGTGCTTCAATACATTGAGATCAAGGTACTCATCACGCATGTGAAAATCGGGGAGGAGAACTCCCCATTATGGTTGCACGAACAATGTGGCGTGATGTATATTCAGGGGTGTCTCAATGCGTATATCTTGTGTCCTTACTACCTCCTCAAACCTACCACATGACATTATTTGTATCTATTTTATTTGCACACTTGGATTATATTTGTATTGTTTTAATTTGTTACATTTTGGTTTGGATATGGAATTATATATGCAATGATTTGGTTCATTCTTTCTATTTTATTTGGATATATGTTGTTTGAACAGGTAAAATTTTGATATAATAGGTACAAGTATACTGCTGGGCAGTGGCAGTAGCCAAACTGCCCAGCAATTTTTTTTAAAATTCTGCCTAGAATTGTCACGGTCATTGACCGTGACAAGTCCGTGACAAAGAAAACTTGTCACGATCATTGACCATGATAATTTTTTAAAGGTTATTACGGGTTTGTCACAGTCCCTGATCGTGACAAGTCTAATGAACTTGTCACAGTCATTGACCATGATAAGTCCATGACAATAAAAGTTGTCACCCCCAGACTTGTCACGATCATTGACCTTGACAAGTTGGACTTGTCACAGTCAATGACTGTGAAAATCCAGTAGATTTGGTGTAGTGGTTTGATAGGTTATGCTTATATTAAATTATTGGATAGTCCATGATTATGTTTGATATTTAAATTTTAGGAGTAATATTTTTAAGGGAATAGGAATTTTCGACATCTAAAAAGAGATAGAAAAATATTTTATTTGAACTTTCTTTTTTTCATATTTCAAAATTTACGCCTTGAGAGTCAGTATAATTTTGAGTTATAAAATATAATTGTAAGTTAGACTAATTAATCATAAACTAGTAAAAATGGTAAACGGATCCTAGATCCTAGCAACCTATTCCATATTTGTTACATACTTTGTGTCACTCAATTATCATTTTTTTATTTTTTTTATCTCTACATTATATTTCTTCACCAATATTGTCTACTTGGAAAGTCGATAATTTGGACGAATTGAAAAAATATCTGAGGGATCGACCCGTACTTACACTCTCTATATTACAATATCCCATGCGCTTGCGATAATTAATAAATTTGAAAATAAAGAATATTTAAAATGTTACCCATTTCCTAAGAATTAATTATTCCAATTGGCAAAAAAAGTTCTCATTTAGACATTTCCACTCTTTCACTAGGATTTGATGGGAATACTACCAATAATAAACCATGCATGCAAAATTGACCAAAACTGCAACATTTTTTAGGTCTCAAAAGTACAAAAACATTTATATGTACATTTTTAACATGCCAAATTTGGTTATGGGATGAGATATTCATCAAATTGCTAAAATTCCAAGGTGAAAAAATGGGTTAACGCAAAAACTAATTGTCAAACAAATGAAAAAATACATCAAATATCCACAACATATTAGTTTAACCAAAAACCATAAATAATAATCCAAAAAATGTAATTTGTTGCATTGATACTTCGAAGTCCAAAAGTTACAGAGGCATGAAAAAGAAATACAACATCACCCTCTTTGGATGGAACAGTAATGAGAAAATGGATAAGAAGTAAATTTGTGGAATTTATTCCATGGAGAGATAATTTGATTTTGATCTAAATTTAAATAAGAAAAAGTTCCATCCATCTTCAATAAAAAAAAAAGGCCCGTAGTGCTGAAGCTTTGAACTGTCTCTTTTTCTTCCTCATGAGACTTCTTAGAATTGAAGGCAATTTCTACAGGAAAAAGAGAATCAAAGTCATGGTCCTCATAGGCACCATCATCATGAATATGTCTTGCTTTTGTAAAAAGATTAGTGTGAAAATTCATTTATTCCTCCTAATATCGAAACTCATAATCATACTGTATCAACCTTGAAATTAAAAAAAGGAAGGATATTTGAGTCTTGGGTATTAGAAGAGAGTATTTGAAGTTCTAAACAATCAAAATATCCCAGAGAAGATTATTTTGGAACTAACCCTCTAAAAGTACCCATGGAGAGTGATAGGAGAAGGAATAGAGAAGTTATAGAGCTCTATCAATAGTTTTGGTAGTAGAGGACTGGGTGATGGTGTTGTAACCAATGTCCAAACCATCTTGGACAAGTTTTTACAAATCCCTAATCGGATCCCAGATGGTGTGTATGGAAAGACGGATATCTCGAAAAGGGGAGTATTAGAGAAACTTGTTTTGACCACTAGATCTTGAAAGGCATTTATGTCAAAACTAGCCATAGATAAGACATAATAGGTAGTAAGGCCATTAGTTACGTGGTAAGGTGTGGGATACACGAGAGCGTGATAATGGCAATGGGCATCAATGGAGCCATATCTTTAAACCTTATAAGATTAATGATGTCACGTTCACAAGAGGCCCAAATACTCACTTTTACGAGTGTCGAAAGGACAATAGGGTTGATTTATCTTAACCAAGCATATGCTCTATTTGGATGGCACGTGAAATTGGGTAAAGCCACTTGTGTTCGAAGTCGAAAACATGGAAAAGTAAGGGATAGATCCTAGCCAAGGGTTGTGGTTTCATGAGCTAAAAGAACAGGTTCTTCCCATACAATCCCAAGAGGAGGAGTTAAAAAGGTGCCATCATGAACTATGGTGTGATACTCGTCGTATTCATTAGTTGAGTTATGAATCTTGTAATTGGGTCTATACACAATAAACCTCTTCTTTAGAGCCATCATCATCATCATCAATGTCCATGTCATCTTCACTACTCACTTATAAATAAGGTGAAGCATTGGAACTGCAACAACTGGCCTACTAATGTCTGAATAGGACCCACTAATAGAGGGTGCAGCAGGGATTTCATAACACCCACGGTTAACTTTACTTTTATCATCGAAAGCACTAACTCATCATTGAGAAATTGGTTCATGGAGCTGACAGCAACCTCCCATGGGTTTACATCATTGTTGGTAGAGTTCTAAGCAAAACCAAACTCATGAACGCTCTTGGGTCTATCTTCATTATTCTCTAAAGACGCCATTATTGAGTGCCAAAAAATGGAAGAGAAAATGACAAAGAGCTCAAGTGAAAAGACTAATAGGTTGAAATGAGGATCTTCTCACTGCCAAAAGAAGTTTATTTACATAAAATATGCTCAGAAGTAATTATGGCTCAAATTTGGAGTAATGGAATGTGGTAATTAATAGTACATTAATTAGTTTTTTCTTAAAAATCAATAAGGGGGCATGTCTACACCGTAATATTGTCATCCAAACACATTTTTTCAAGTGGAATTACAAATCAAAATTATACATGAAGTGTAATGCATTGGTTTAATGTAGAAGATAACTTAAACGTGTGACACTTATCAAGGCTTTGGACGTGGGATTAAGTACTAAATGACGATTATTGGGGTGATCAAGCACTTATGTGGGAAAATTTAATTGGGTAACCACCAAGAAGTTACAAAATGGTTGCATGGCAAGGAATTCAATAAATAACAGGTACTTAACAAAATGGTTACAAAATGGGTAACCACCAAGAACTTAACATAAAGCTATATTTACTTATTTTGTCCTCTTTTTTCTTTAATTTTCTTTTTTCATTTACTTAAAATTTCTTTTTCATTTAAGGTAGTTTGTAAGGTATATTGTAACTCTCTTTACATTCTATTAAAAGTTTTCTTTCCTTTACATTTGATTTTTTTACTTTCCCGATTTACATTTCATAGTGTAGTTGTTTATTTTATCATATTTATCTTTATTTGATTTCAAATCCTTACTTTAATTTCAGTTTATGTGGATTTTTTTCTTCTTTAGTTCTAGTTAATCATAGTAATTTAGCATTTACATCAAAGTCTTCCCTAAGGGAAGAATAAGTCTTCTTAATTGAAGCATCGAACCGTACGCAATCGCCTACCATAACGTTGCTTGGCATGCTCACAAATAACCAAGATCCATAAACCAAGACAACTGAAAAACCACAAATATATTGATTAGACATAAGGTATAACAAACGACCTATTATGATACACTAAAATGCCTCTTCCACATCCTTTCCATTTACGTCTTTTCCAAGCTTTTCGTGATCACTCATGGGAGTGCATTTATGCTTAAGCCAAGTTCAAATTTATTTATAAGGTCTTTACCATATTTAGATTGTTCAGTAAATGTTCCATCTTCTATTTGGGTTATTTGTATACCTAAAAGTAAGTTGATTCCCCCTCTATGTTCATTTCAAACGCCTTCTCATAGACAATACAAAACTACGAGCAAGGTTCTCACTAGTTGATTAAAAAAATTTACCACTAACTTTGACTTGGGCTACCACTATATCTTTCCCATAAGACTTAAAAATAAATTCTTATCAACAATACATTGATCGAAACCTTTGCACGTTATATGTAAGGTGAGTCTCTTTACTAAATCTCACAGGTCTTGATGAAGTCTATACAAAGCCTTTTTAGGCAACAAACATGTGTAGGGAACTTGGGGTCCTGAAATCCCATTGGTTACACACTTGATGATAAAGAATGTAGGAACAATAACATTTAACCTATTTCCCTTTTTTCTAGAATTTTGGAAGATATTATAATATTATATTATACTTCAAGTAATCATTATCTTTGAAGTTATCCTAGAAATAAGTTATATTAATTGTTTCACAGTATTCACCATATCGCACATATATACATGAGTTGTAATGGGTGTATCATTAATATTAAATCGATAAGCTTTCTAGGATACGCATTTGCACTCAATCGGGTCATTTTTCTTTTTCTAGATGTATTATGTGTTTATAAGAACCATTTATTGTAAGTAATGCTTAAAAATATTATGTGAAAATTTTGTAAAAGCTATCTAAAGAGGATGATATCTACCGTTGGCAAGATACTTAATTTTTTTGCTGATGGGGAAAAATTATATAACTCTATCCAAGATCGTTATTCTCATGAGAATAATTGAATTATTGAAAATTGAACAATTTGAGGGTTAAATAAATTAAAAATGAATGTGTTTGCAAACTTTAGTTTACTATGTGATTTTTTTTTGTCCTTATTGGACCACTCAACGTATGTGCTTCGCTTTAGGTCGATATCAAGATGAACCTAAATAACTCACATTTTCTCATTATGGTTAATTAGTGTCATCATTGATCTCAATGTTGGTTTTGGGGTTTGTATATAGTTTCAATGGGATTCACTATTATTCTAGGTTGCCAATAGAATTTTCATTCCTTTAAGTTATAGATGTTAGGTTTCGCGTTAAGTACCACTCATGTTTTATTTTGTTTTTTGTATTTGTTTTTCATTTCGTGGTTTTTTATTCCTTCCTAGTTATTTTTCTTCTAGTTGGAGAGATATTCTTTAGGATTGTTCATATGAAGTCCCCCTCGTACATACAATAACTCATTTTATAAGTAACCCTCGTTCGTATGAGCCTTACAAATAAAAGTCATTATCGTCTTCCTATAGTATTTTCTTGTCCAAAAATATATCATAACCATAGTTTCTCCTTTTTAACCAACCAAAGCTTGATACATTTCATTCCTTGCACTCATTTCCCAAAGGACCTTGCTTTGGGGGGTTTTGACAAGCTTGGAGTTCAATTTTAGAGTAGTTTTTTAATTTCGGATCATTTCGATAAACTTCACTCTGTACCCTTTGGATTTTCATATATGCAGTTTATATTGAAATATATTAGATATATTTGATTGATTTAGGTTCTTGTATGTGTGTGTGTGTGTGCACATGTATATATCATTTCGGAATTCCAGGTATATGCAATATTTTTATTTTATTTTTCCTATATGCGTGTGTGTGATTTAAATTTTAAAACAAAAAATATATATAATTTAAAATCACAAAAATAATTTGACTTAGTTAACATACTTCCCATTTTTATGTGTCACTCCTTTTGTTGTTGGATTGTTGGCTACATTGAGGATTACATTTGTGGTGGTATGGTGTTTTGTTAATTAGTTGGTTTTTGGTGGAGGGGTTGATTGGTTTATGTTTGGGTTATCACATTTAGATTCTTATATCGTACCCTTCATTTTTTTTATGGTTTTGAATACTTCTATCCACGTGTCAAAATAGTTAAATGTAACCCCACCATGCCAGCCTCCGTACTACGAACCACTTCTTTGGTCGGGTTGTGAGTTTTACCAGGGGCATATAGATGCGGTATAAATGAATGAGAGTGATTGTTGAGCGACCAATTACCATGGCATATTTAATTATCACATAGTTTGTCTATTGGTTTGTACGTAGAGTTTGGGACTTAATTCTTATGCTAGGTAGGTCATCGTATGTATACATGGTTAGTAAATCTAACTTTTACTAGAAGATATGGGGAGTTTATAATATCTTGGTTTTTAAGTGTACATGTCACCATTTCTCTTAACACCATCTTAGCTCTCTTTGAAAATTTGAGAGTCCTATTTCCACAATACCATAAGGATCCTGACCACATCACTTAGTTCTTTTATGTCTTTCTAGTGACTTATTACACCATCGTTGATCTTAACAACAAGAAACCACCCTAGCACATATATATGTATACTGATATTTGTATCCACAATCACATAACTTTTTACAATTTTTAGAAGCATTTGTATACTCAAGTGCCCCACACAAAATTGGATTGTCCCATTCCATGTGAAAATATATTTCATTTGTCTTTTTTAGTCCTTGAGGTCATTCTGACATAGCAAAATTACAATAAAATTTCTCTGAACCTGCTTCAAATTCTGAACTAGACATCATATGATCAAATATCAATATGCCCACTTGCCTGAGGTATTTGAACTTCCTAAAGACTGTAAACCCTTTGTCATGTTCAAACTAAATCTTTGTGTGTGCGTGTTGGTTTGGATTTTTGGTTTAGGGGATACACATATGCAAGTGTATTAATTTATATAAAGAAAACATACTTTTTAAAGTTTCTTTGAATAAGTATATCACATGAATGATTGTGTAGTGATTTAATTCTTCATGGCTTGTTTTTGCCCTAAAAACAATAGTCTAGGTCTTTTCACTAATGCCTCGATGTATATCAATATATCTTCACTGATGTGAAGATACATCTTTAATATTAGTGGCATCTCCAGGAGTTTTTACCCCGATTTTCCCTAGTTCCTCTCATCTTCCTTAGTTGGTCATTTAGTATAAGATCTCTCCACATCAGTTAAAATAATTTTTATAAATATCTTCTTGGAAAAATTGAAGACATTTGTGGCAGCCAAATCCCGTATAGACTCAAGAGCATAGATTTATTTTCGGTACCACACTCCCATTTAGATTAAGTTTGTCTTCCACTCTTGTAAGACCATAACATAAATGGTGATCTTGACTTCATAATGATCCTCTTTGTCAAGAATTGAAAGAAAATATGCTGAGAAAAAACTTAAGATAAAAGACACTTGATCAAGATGAATTATTTTCAGAGATTTGTTTTTTAATTTAGTCGTCCATTGTTTATCTTTTTCATATTTCACTTTGTGTTCTTGAGGTGTTTTATTTTCAAAGTCTGATCAAAAGTCAAATGGAATCCTAAAACCTTCTACCTTTCTTCTTTCTTGAAAGACTTACGTGAATATCTCAAAACAAATTGTGAGTCTTGAACAAGCCAAAATCATTTTAAACTCTTTCAAAACCTTTAGAAAAACTCGCATCCTAGAAAGTGGTAAACCAAGCATTGGTGACTGCTCAACAAAGCTTGTCTTCTACCTCAAAGAGGATTTTTCGTTCGTGGCTTATTATCGAAAGATAATGAACGAGTACGAAATCGATCATGGTTGTAATGTTCTCCAACTTTTGGTGTTCTCTTTGAAGGATATGGTGGGAAAAAGGTAATAGTAAGTCAGTTCATTGTAGGATTGTAAGTCATCGTCTTATATTTGTAATTGTGGACACCTTGATTTGTAATTGAGGCTTAGGTATATCATCCATCATCAATACAACAAAAAAACCCAAACAGATACAAATAAATATCACCTCAACGAAAAGGGGTAAAAATACATATACATACATATTTACCATAAATGCTTGGGGTGAAAATAGGAAATTCCCAAATATCAAGACAAAAACCCAGAACTACTTAGTTAAAGTCATCAGTCGCATGATTGATGGTCTTGATCAAACACAAGGTTGAAGATCTAAGGTAATCATTGCAGAATCAAATGATCAACCGCATGGTTGATCATTTAAGACAGATATCCCCCCACCCTCCAAAGTCATTCCATCCATACGCGTGTCCCTCCCAAGTCAATTCACCCTACGCATGCCTTTTGTGATTAACTGCATGATTGATCGATCCATCAATGGAATAGTTTATCACCTCGACCCAGAAGCTATAAAATAATATCCCCGCCAACTTAAAAAACACCACAAAACCCAACAATGATTTGTTTTGATAACTTTCTTCAACCTCGAGCATCTATAAATATCGATTTATGTCAAAAATCCTGAACCAAGATTTGAATTTCTAAAAAGTTTCTTCCAATAAAATTCAGAGTCATACCTCTACCCACACCCTATAACAATAATATTTTCCAAATGAAACTCTTCCCATATTTGTCTAGACTATCTAAACCTATCCCCCATTAGGGGACAGGGTATGTATTTTATAGCATTTATATTTTAAAGCCTGGATTTTTTACCCAACACCTTTGTCTATTTAGTTAGGTAAACATACCGATATGTTAAACAAAGGCTAATAAAACCGGTATGACTAAGTACAACACAAAAAAAATCTTTTCCAAACCGTTTTAGGGATAGTTTACATGAAATGACTTTCTCTAAAACTTTGATAAAACCAAAGTTAGAATCGAAATATGTTGCACCACTTCTCTAAGTGAACATTCATGTCTCAATGGTGGCACCCATGAATCTATGTTTTGGGGGGAATATTTATCAAACATCTATCTTTGATTACTTATTTTTAACTTATGAATATGCACTCCAACTCATACTGAAAATTCTACATAAGAACTTGGCTCCGTAAGTACTATAATGTTATATATTGTATACCCATTAGATGGAACTAATTTGTCTTTGATCCCAAGATCCCTTGAGTACGTAGGCACAATACCGATTTGTGCTTTTGAGCTCAAGACTTATAATACATCTCTTGGTGTATTATATATTATGGATGCCTCCATCTATAGTCTAATCCCACTTTCTAATATGAAGTGATCATCTCTATAACTTAGGATCAACCTGAGGTCCTACGATACCTCCGAAAGTTTATCGATGATGCTAAGGGATACATAAATCTCAATTGGTGACTTATGGTACACTCCAATCCTAAACACTACCCCTTCGTAATTTATCAAGAACCCGCGGGCATAAACGGATGTCTAAAACATGAAATCTTTGACGATATCATTATAAACTAAGCTAACAAGACCTTCCTGTTAGTGATCTTTCAATAATCTTACATTTTTTGGTGCCTATATGTCCACTACTACTCTGAATTCCTACCAAATCTAGCCTTTGATATACGGATAGTTTATCCCCCTATTAAGATAAGTCCTCAAACTTTCATAAACATCACGTTAGAACCTTTCCATGTGACTCGCCGCGATGACTAAACTATGTAGGCTTTGATCTTATGGATACACTGGTGTCTAGGCGCAATACTTAGTCTTTCTCGTGAGCACAAGCCTCGATAATGTATCTTTTGATATGTTGTCCCCAAAAACATGCACTCATCTCTCATAGTATATCTTATAATTCTCTCACACCTTGAATGGGATACCAGACTATCTCAGTCTGTGGATTTTTGCACATACACATACATATCAAATTGCCTTCCGTCATATAAGTTGAGTCCTCTCGCACCCATTCTAATATATTCTAATTGCCACCCATTACCCTAATACATGTTCGTTTACAAGAACTCTTGTGTACCCACATCGACTTAGTGATGTTCCTACACCTCCCACTAATACAATTTTTATACCTAAGTACATATATATAGTTTAAGGGATTTTCAAACTACAGTCTCCTTAAATGTTCTAAAACAAACTAAAAATTAATCATAAATGTAAAATGCGATAATAAGTATATAGATAAGGAATCATTAAGAGAAAGTGGTGTGTCTAATACCTTCCCTCTCGTAATATGTTTTCCAAAACCACACTAAGAATCTCTAGATCATTTGTAAGCTTCAACTACCCTAAGATTAGTATAAAAGAGCTAACCAGAATTATTTTGTTTGTTTTTATATAAAATAAATGAGCGACTCGAAACAATTGACAACCCCTTACACGAAGAACTAGTCTTAGGCCTAAAAAAAGGCCTGCAACATAAAACTAGATATGGCGTCGAACAACTTCCAAGATCAATCATCACAACTAAAGCCAACCTCAGGGAAAAACGGTTTACCAAGAAAAGTACTCTCGCATCCCATAGGGGAGGATCACATTGGCACAGTGCCACATCGCATCCCACTCTCTCTTAAGCATCCTATTCGGGAGTCATAACACCGTAATTGCGACTCCGCTGGTGATAACATCAAGTGAACTGAACTATCCTTAAGATTCCTTCTTCTATACTTAACTCTCACTCATACATGACTATTTTATACAAATTTTAGAACTGTTCAAAGACCTTAGTTTTAGAGTCCCTCGAGATATAGATACGTGATTTTATCCCCATATACAACATTGTATATCCTTCCAAACATATAGAGGTGCATGAAAGACCTCGCCACAAAATAAACATCAGAGTATGTAAAAATAAAACTTACTTATTTTTTCATCACGCACTTTATAGTCTTGATTTTTCATACTATTTAAACCATATACCCTCGAGGCCAAAACCAGTCAGCTGAAAGAGTGGTTGACAATGATTACCTCATACTTTTCGCCCACTTGTCTGGTTTATCCAGCATATTCTCTCTCGATTCTAAAGTCTCGATGATAGGGAACTGATCGAGTGGAAAACCGAGCGTTCGTGTAATACGCTAGTCGTTGTTATCGGCTTCCAACATCAATACAAAAAAAACCCTAAACTTTTAACTACACTTTTATGGAGTATAGTAGTAAGTTTGGGTATCGAATCCACAGGGAATGTTTTATAGAATTTAATTGATTTATTACTTCTAAAATAAAGTGAAAAAGATGATGATGGTTGACAAGGGGAAATAAGTTGGAACAAATTTATAAAACTAATTAAAATGAATGAGGAAATAGGTTGGAATACAATCCCCCAATCCCTAGTAATTACCCATTAGAATACTAGAATTGTAAATTATAAATTTGAATGAATCCAGTCTTTATAGATCTTAAGCATTACATATATGAGGTTCAAGCCCGCATCATATGAAATCAAAGATAAATATAAAGCGGTGCTAAATAATTACACGCACATCATATTCTTAAATATCCCAAGTACCTAAGGCAAGAGAGATTAAAAGATCTAGGATGATTGTGAACTTATCTTACACGATTCTTTCAAATTTAAATTTAAATTCTATTTCCTACATAGATAAATTACATCGGGATGGGTTCATGAATCCCAACCCTTAAAAATTAGCTAAACATGATGAAAACAAAAGAAAACTCTAACAAACATTGTTAACAATTTGCAAAACAATTGAGAATTGAATGGAAAAATAAAATAGAGAATAGAAATTGATACTTGTATTTAGAAAGAGGAGAAAGAGATGAATTTGAATCCAGCAAAACTTCTTCTTCAAACTTACAACTAGGGTTTATGAAAACTTCTACCAAAGAAAACTACAGTCTAACTTTCTCTCTCTAATCCTACTCCTACCCTCTAGAATTTGACTCCCTCTCTCTAGAATTACACTCCCCTTGAAAATGAGGTAGGTCTTGGTCTTTTATAGAACCAAGTTGCATGAATTTGGCATCAAATTTCGCTTGTGGCACAAGTTTTCCAAGAGTTGCACTGCATTAAATGCATAATTAATTACAGAAATCCGCACATCCAGACTCTTCATTATCGCGCAACTTCAAAACATCGTAACTTCTTCACCATAGCTCAGATTGAGGTGCCGTTTTTTCCAGTATTCTTGTAATTTAGAGCTATTCAACTTTCTAGTTGGCCCCACCTTAGGACTAAGGCTGAAAATTACGAAAATGCCCTTCAACTTTCCATTTCTTGGTTTCTTTCACTGTTTTGAGTTCTCCTTCGCACTAACTTGCATGAAATACCGGTAAAACACATGAGAAATACACAAAACACGAAATAATTTCCAAAAAAGGTTAGTAGAATAAATACGAGACAAATTCAAGATATTTACACTGCACGGGATCATAAAAATACCGAAATTAAGGGGATAAATGTGAAGAATATGTGCCTAATCAGGAACATTTGAATCTCATCCAGTACTGGGGATATCGAATAGGCTTCCATAGCTATTCAGTACTAGGTTAAGGTAGTTTCAAATGTACTTTTAAGGTTATTCAGTCCAAATATTCGTTTTTTCCATGATCTATGGAAACGAAAAATGACGCATCGATCACCGAGTCACATCACCTTTTTGCATATAGAGGAAAACTCTAGTTATACATCTAATTGCTAAAAAAAACAGATAATTGCAGTTCATTTGTTTTTATAATTTTCCATAGAATTTTTCAGATGGATGGAAGTTGGTCCAAAACCACTCAGATTTTGGCTAAATGTCTTCCCCTTTCTTAAAAAGTTGGAGACAAATTAGTACGTATTTGCAAGTCACACCAAAGCAAGATCATCTTAAGTTTCATTACCCCACCCATATTTTATATTTGAGAAATTATCATACCACGGTTTGCTTCTTCTTTGCTCCTCACATAAAAAGTAAAACCTCAACCAAGTTAACCCAAATCTAATGGGACTCTGCTTAGTTCTTCCCCTTTGAAGATACTATCAAACAAAAAATACAAAAAATAATATACCATTTATAAACGATTAAAAATAAATAAAAGAATTTCATCAAAGAAGTCATACATATATGAATCCTTCTCCCCCTATATATTGTCCTTATGTTAGTCTTACTATTTGAAAAATTCTAAACAAAGGTTCCCCTCCTTTTTCTACAGTTATCATTACTCACAGAAGTTGACACTATACTCCTACCCTCAAAATCCGCTTATAAACCCCATGTCATCAATTAGTCTTCATCGACAAGCTCCCGACTTATGACTGCCAAGTTTGTTCCATAGTATTCCCCATGTCTATGTAAGAAGATCAAGCCAGATCCATCATGGATCAGGTTTTGAGAAAGTTGGAGAACATCACTACCTGTCAGAATACCATACAATTTTAAATCAGGGCATTAAGTCAAGCACAGTTGCGCCTACAAGTTGCTATTATACCTGAAATTGGAGATTAATATACTCCCTTATCATAACCCCAACACTGGTGCCCCACCTATAGTGGAAATTAAGATCGTACCAACCAATTCTCAACACCCTCCTGTACCAATTCTAGCATAGGCTCCCCTTGTTAATGCCAGTCCTCTTCACTTCCAAATACAATTTTCTCCTCATGGTTATTTTGATCCATGCCATTAGTACTCTGAGTACCTCACCCTACTGATCAAGGGCCCCATTATATGAATCAATATCTCTTCTACCAACTGATGAGATTGTTCCTCCCCCTCCCGATCGGGAGATAACCTAAGTTCAGACTGAGTTATGTCTTCTCCAAGAGGCCATCAGAAAAATGCAGACCTTTGTCAAATTACCCAACATAATAAGATGGATCTTTATCATAAGGCCCGCCTACCGAATAAATTTAAAATTCCTATCTTCAAAACTTACAAAGGATCGGACTCCCCCTCAACACATTTATCCAACTACCATCTCTATATACAAATCTGGAAAGTAGACCTAGGGATACTAGAACGGATTCTCTACTCCACTCTATTCGAAGAAGCCCTTACTTTGTATATGGGTCTAAAACATTAGGGAATAGCTAAAACCTGATATGATTCATATTAGGCTTTTCTCAAGAAGTAAGAATACAATGAGGAACTCGATATCACTCGTAAAGACATGGAAATGATGAAATAAGAATAAGGAGAGGTCGTTGGCACATTCTTCACCCAATGGAGACATACGTCTAGTTAAATGGTCAGCCTTCCCCAGAAAAATGATCACATTAAGATCGTGATCAACAACCTCTGGAAGGAAGTATAGAGCAAACTTGGTATCACCTAGATCCTTGACTTAAAGGCTCTCAACTACATAGGGTTCAAAATCAAGGAGAGCTTAGACACCAAATCAACGAAGTCTACTGAAGAAACATGTCAACATGTAAATCATTTCTCTTCTAGAAAGAACTCGTATGGAGCTTCTCTATACCATATCATTACCATAGTAGTCAGTTCACAACTTAGATCATACCCCCACACCCAACATTACTAAGGCTATGGTATCCACATCTACACAATACCAATTGGGGGCTCCCCCAAAGAACTATCAAGTCGTTCCCCTTCCAAAAAAGGCCCAAACATGGAAAAAGCACCTCATGAACCAACAAGCCCCCCTCATTCGGGTATTCACTGCCTTGAAGTTGGATTATTTCCTCAAACCACTCAACCCTAGGTTGTCGTCTATCAGCCTATATGAAAATTGGAAAGCCGACTCCCATTGTCATTTCCATAAAAGGTCTAGCCACATCATCAAAAACTAATGGGCGCTCATACAAGTGATCTGAGATCTCAAAGATGCCAATAGCCTCATACTTCTAAAGCCTAATATGATGAATAACCCTATTCCCTATCATCTAGACCATGTACTAGAGCCATGTCAGATAACTTACCCCCAAACACTGGCCCATCCAATTTGATTGCCCCCTTTCATCACAAATCGAGAATGAGGGCACATTCCCCATTTCAAACAACAAGTTGTTGGGTACATTCACCATTTACCACATGACATTCTTCATCAAAGCCATGCACTTCCTATAAACTAACCACTATGGTTCAGACTTCCTAATAGTCATAGAGTTCATTCTTTCGAAAGAACTGAAACTATTGACACCTTCTGCATGGAGTATAGATCATTCAACCAAATGTAAATAATTGTATAATTAAGACCTCCAAGTAATGGATCATATCACCTATAATATACCAATCCAATCTACCGAATGAGGAAGATTGACTTCGGAAGTACATTTATTTCCCTCACATACTTTGATACAATCAGTGAATCCACTTGCCCACTACCTCAAACATATTTTTCATCGGATGTTGAGAGAATAGTGGAAGCTCCACCTCTGCAAGTCACCAAATGACAAAATTCTTTATTTGAATACCTCGATATCCTATGAAAGCGTTGAGCTTTTCTAAATCAAAGCTCTGATACCAATTTGAATTAGCTTGACTTGAAATTTCCTTTGTATGTGTAAAACAACAAACATGATGCGGAAGAGAAAGATGGTTCACAAAATTAATCCAATTAATAAAGTCACTTAAACCGATTCATTAATCAAAGCAAGTCCTAGAATATGCCTAAGTCATAATTATCAATTAGCCAAAGTTAGGCCAAACCAATTTTAGCAAATGACTTGAATAAACAAAAATTTTACCCAATATTTAATTTAGTCCCAAATTAAATGAGTGTGATAAATTAAACAGAATTTTATCTTGACTTATGCTACGCATGCGTTCTAAATAAATTATGCAAGATAAAATAAACCAATCACACTACGCCGCGATGTACGAGGAAAAACCCAAGACGGGAAAAAACCTCGGACGGCCCTAGCCACAAATCCACTAGATACGGAATTACAATTACAAGACAGATAGACTTACAACGACTGACTCGATCCCTCTCAAGCCTCAACGCTTCTTCTTGTAGACACCTCTTCTTAGCGGATAATCGCGGAACACCACCGCGATCTTAGAATCCACCGATGGGGCTTTCTATGGTCACCGTCACCCGTACATGGAGCCTTTCTCCAAGTGGGTAGAGTCCCAATAAAAATTCTTCTTCTTTGATGGATGTAGAAGCAAACCAAAACTTCTCTTCTTGAATTCGGTAGAGATAAACCGGTGCCAAACTCCAAGCAATTTGATATGTATATATGAAGTTGGATAAACTCAATTGGGTGTAAACACTAGAGTGATGAAAATATTTTTCTCTAAAAATCTCACTCAAAACATGAACATTTTCCTAAACCATTTTTTCTCTCAAACTCTCTCTAAGAGATAAACTAAGTTGGAAAAGTTATGGAAATGTTGGTTTGAAAAATGTGATTCCCGTCCTTTATAAAGTTTGAAAAAATCAGTTAAGAAACAAGTGGGAAAGTGGATTAAAAACTGCCAAAAACTGCCTAAAAACTGTTCCCGCCTAGCAGTTTCATTCGAACAACATTTCGTTCGAACGAAGTCTCGTTCGAACGAGACTTCTAACGACACTCTAGTATGGACTCGTTAGAAGCTCGTTGGAAATCTCGTTAGAACGACAATCTCGTTCGAACGACATTTCTAATGACAGACCAGTATGCCTTAGTGGGAACTCGTTGGTAGGTTCGTTCGAACGACATCTGGTTCGAACGAAAAAACTCGTTCGAACGACATATCTAACGAACGACCAGAAAGATTGAAAAATTCGATTTTGGCCCAGAAAACGTTATGAACTTATTTTAAAGTGTTATATAATTTCTTTCTTAAAATAAAATGCAGTTTTAATAAAACATAACACCCAATAAACTTTGTTCCAAGCTCCTATATAAATATAATTGCATTCATACCTTGGGAGCATGGAACTATAGTTGATGACGTAGAAACGAGGCATGCAAACCGGCATATTTGATGAAGATTTATACTCTTTGCCGCTACGTCTTCAACACACACTTCATAGGCTTGAGAGTATTACAATAACATATTATCCTATGAATAAATGTTTTTGTCCGGAATTGAGCCAAAACTATATATGGACTGAACTGAAAAGTTGTGTCCTTACATCCTATCCCTCTATTCCAGATGAGATAAAATAATAGGCATCTCATGGAGATGATCACATTACTTGGACGTTCTAAGCTCATCACGAGTTGTTGTATGATGAGGAGGAAAGAGTCAAACCCCACATAAATCGTAGGGACATTGCCTGGAAGGATGAACAAAGAGCTAACCCTGGTCTAATAGCATATGTCCCTTATATGAGTCTTCCAAGGGAGAGGTGGAACCTACTTTGAAAAAATCAATGGGCCATGGTATCCTAAATAATATTCCATACATAATATAATAGGAAATAAGGAATGTCCATCCCTCCTCATCCCTAAGGTTCCGAGTCATAAATCCTCCCTCTTTGCCGCTACGTCTTCAACACACACTTCATGGGCTTGAGAGTATTACAATAACATACTATCCTATGAATAAATGTTTTTGTCCGGAATTGAGCCAAAACTATATATGGACTCAATTGGAAATTTGTGTCCTTACAAATCTCCCCCTTTGGCTATTCCGAGACAAAAACCAAACAAAAATCCTAAAGGGCCGTCAAGCTCTACTAGACTCAAAACAAAACATAACCCACCCAGACTTGACTCAACCCAAGGATTAAACACTTTGCCTTTTAAAGATGCCGCTTTAGTAGAATACCTGCACACTTAAGCAAACTATCAAACGCATAGGGAATATCAAAATATTAAATGCAATTAATTAAATTACTCCCCCTAAGTTAATTCTCCCCTTTATCAAACACATGACCTACTTAGAAAGACGTCCCCCCCTAAGATAAATCTCCCCCAAACTAAGATATGATAATAATAGGATTAGATACCATTTCGGAATAGGCAAAGGATAAAGAACTAATAAACAACATGTTGAAGCTTAAAGTGATAAGACATGAAAGCATATGGGAAATAAAAGCATAGGCAAAGACAAAACAAATATCATATATATATATATATATATATATATATATATATAAACGAGAAATATACCAATGAAGCACTTGCATATATACACACATGACACAAAAAATATAATAAGTTTGCACACTCGTATGGAAAAAATGTGTCATATGGAAACGGTAGTGTAGGGGTGTGAACTAGAAACAAATAAATTTAGACCCAAACACTTAATAAACATTCACGGAGTTCTCATTTGATTGCAAAATTTATCACATTTAAATATAACCTCATGTGACAATATGAAGATTTAACTCAATGAACAAACATACACAATGCATACAAGCCTAGCATGATGATGATTCTACAAACCAAATAGAGTCATGACATTAAAGACAACTAGGATAAACGGACATTGTGCAAACCGTTGATATACCATCCAATTCTCCCTCAATAAGCATATATATTCTTTTTCTTTTGAATGAAAATATCAAACAAACATAGGCCGTGGCAATTGTTTTCTTTTTAATGCCAAATATTCTGTTTTTAGGCCTTTGGATCACGTATTTCTTTTAGATCCAATAAACGGTGGCTTACTATCGTAAAGGATTTAATTCATCCTTTCGGAGCCCTTCCCCGTGCACAATTAGATATATAATTTTTTATCTCACAAAGCTCACGTGCAACGGATTTTGACATGCACTAGTCCTCCTAGGTCATAGATGTGTAGATGACTAGATTGGTAGGAGAACACCTCAAAAATCTCAAATATAACACGTGACATTAAGATTTCAAAAGAGCTCGTGCATGTGTGAAAAGAGGCATATAAAAATAGAATCCATTTAAACAACACAAAATCCAACTACTCCATATAAAGCATGGTAAAGAACATTTTAAGGATAGAAAATCTAAACCAAAAGTTCTAGCCACATGGGAGCGTTAAAGGAGAAATTCAAACACAAGTATATGCCACTTAAAGTGTGTCAAACTAAAATACACACATAAAAAAAATCTTTTTGAGATTTTAACATTTTTCACCAAAAATAAGTATATATACTCAAAAGGATAAACAAAAATCATTTGTATTTATCATTAAGCTTAAATTAGAAGAATAAAACACAAATGATAACAAGTCATAATTTCTAGCATGGGATATGAAATAAGGCAATGACTAGAAAATGACTAAACAGGCATACATTTAGCATGTGAATATAGCATGAAGTACAAACGCTAAAGTATGAAAATACTAACACATTCATCCTTTAGATTTAGCAAGGGAGGAAGCATGTGAAAGTAAATGAGAATCAAAAACCCTATTTTGCAAAGCAACCAAGTCGGATTTCCTAACCCAAATTAATGAAGAATGACTATCTTGGGGTGTAGGAACTTTAACTACCGTGGTTACTTTACTATGGGATTTTCTAGGAATTCTTTTAAGATCAAAACAAAATTTCCTAAGATGACCTTGTCGACCACAATGTGTACATGTGAGAACATGTCGAAAAGATTTACTTAAGGAGTGATCTTTAAATGTATTACTAGAAGATTCTCCTAAAACATTGGTTTGGGCATTATGAGTAAATTCATTACAAGTATTGAAGCCTAAACCACAAGTGTCATTTTTAATTTGGACCGTTCCTAACATTTTATCTAGTTTTTCCGAACGACACTCCAAATCAAATTTGACATTACTAGAATCTTTTAATTTATTTTCCAATTCTACAATGTTAGATTCTAGTAAAACATTTCTCTCTTCAAAAGCAAGAAGCTCCTTTTTCAAGGATTCCATTAAACCTCTAAGGATATCTCTCTCGCACTCTACATATTCAAGCTTCTCTTGAAGAGTCCTCTCACATGTCCTAAGGTCTTCTATTAGGACATTTTCATCAACGACCTTGACACTCTCTCTTAAACTAGCTTCTAACTTCAAATTAGCTCTTCTCAATTTAATAGATTCTTTATAAAGTTCTTGAAAATCATTTTGAAGTTCACTCACATTAACCTCTTCTTCATTTTCACTCTCTCTTTCTTCTTCACTCTCACTATCATCAAAAACAAGAGAATCATGTACAATGACCTTGTAAGTGGCATGTGCTATCGTTTCATCAATCGATGAGTTCTCACTATCACTCACATGACTAGCCATAAACGCCACAAAATTTTTCTTAGTGGGGGAATCGGGCTTCTCTTCCTTATCACTATCACTAAGGGTCGCATTATATGAAATGGGTCGCTTACCATCTTTCCTTAGTTTAGTGGGGCACTCATAAGCCATATGGAGATAACCTTCACAACCAAAACACTTATTAGACTCGTCCCTATCTAAATTTTCATTACTAGGTTTCGGGATTTTCTCGGCTTTAGAAATCTTCTCGCTTTTATCATGTTTAGAAGTATCAAATTTCTTAAAATCATTTTTAAATTTATCTTTGTTAATTTTAAGAAATTTTCTAAATTTACGAGCAAACAAAGCCATGTCTTCCGAGTCACTATCACTCTCGCTCTCTACTCCTTGTTTTACCTCTCTTCGGGCTTTTAAAGCAACACCCTTCTCGATTTTCTTTTCAGTTTTAGAGGGAAACATATCTAGTTCATAGGCTTGTAAATCACCTACAAGCTCTTCTAATTTCGTAGAGGCTAAAGTGGGTAAAGAATTTAAAACGGTCACCTTTGGAATAAATCTATCGGGTAGGGACCTTAAAATTTTCTTTACAACACGGTCGTCAGGTATTTTCTCTCCCAAGTTAAAAGATGAATTAACAATATCAGAAAGTCTAGCATAGAATTCATCAAAAGTTTCTTTTTCATTCATTTTGATAGTTTCAAATTGAGTGGTGAGGTTTTGGAGTTTTGAAGCTTTAACGACACTAGTTCCTTCATGAGTTAATTATAAAATATCCCAAGCTTCTTTAGCGGTTTCACATGTCATAATTCGACGGAATTCATCCGGTGTGACAGCGCTAAATAAGGCATTTAAACCGCGGGGATTGAAATTAGCAAGTTTAAACTCATTTTCAGTCCATCTATCGGCGGGTTTGATAACACGTTCATTTTCAACTAACTAAGTTGGTGGGGACCACCCATTAACAACAGACATCCAAACTCTTTCGTCGATAGATTTTAGTGCCAATTTCATTCGCGCTTTCCAATACGCGTAGTTTGAACCATCAAAAATAGGAAATTTTGAAAATGGGGAAAAATCCATTTTAGCCAAAAATTTAAAAGATCTTTAACGAAATAACTTATCATTTTTGGCTCTGATACCAATTTGAAAGTGTTGAGCTTTTCTAAATCAAAGCTCTGATACCAATTTGAATTGGCTTGACTTGAAATTTCCTTTGTATGTGTAAAACAACAAACACGATGCGGAAGCAAAAGATGGTTCACAAAATTAATCCAATTAATAAAGTCACTTAAACCGATTCATTAATCAAAGCAATTACTAGAATATGCCTAAGTCATAATTATCAATTAGCCAAAGTTAGGCCAAACCAATTTTAGCAAATGACTTGAATAAACAAAAATTTTACCCAATATTTAATTTAGTCCCAAATTAAATGAGTGTGATAAATTAAACAGAATTTTATCTTGACTTATGCTACGCATGCGTTCTAAATAAATTATGCAAGATAAAATAAACCAATCACACTACGCCGCGATGTACGAGGAAAAACCCAAGACGGGAAAAAACCTCGGACGGCCCTAGCCACAAATCCACTAGATACGGAATTACAATTACAAGACAGATAGACTTACAACGACTGACTCGATCCCTCTCAAGCCTCAATGCTTCTTCTTGTAGACACCTCTTCTTAGCGGCTAACCTCGGAACACCACCGCGATCTCGGAATCCACCGATGGGGCTTTCTATGGTCACCTTCACCCGTACATGGAGCCTTTCTCCAAGTGGGTAGAGTCCCAACAAAAATTCTTCTTCTTTGATGGATGTAGAAGCAAACCAAAACTTCTCTTCTTGAATTCGGTAGAGATAAACCGGTGCCAAACTCCAAGCAATTTGATATGTATATATGAAGTTGGATAAACTCAATTGGGTGTAAACACTAGAGTGATGAAAATGTTTTTCTCTAAAAATCTCACTCAAAACATGAACATTTTCCTAAACCATTTTTGCTCTCAAACTCTCTCTAAGAGATAAACTAAGTTGCAAAAGTTATGGAAATGTTGGTTTGAAAAATGTGATTCCCGTCCTTCATAAAGTCTGAAAAAATTAGTTAAGAAACAAGTGGGAAAGTGGGTTAAAAACTGCCAAAAACTACCTAAAAACTGTTCCCGCCTAGCAGTTCGTTCGAACGACATTTCGTTCGAACGAAGTCTCGTTCGAACGAGACTTCTAACGACGCTCTAGTATGGACTCGTTAGAAGCTCGTTGGAAATCTCGTTAGAACGACAATCTCGTTCGAACGACATTTCTAACGACAGACCAGTATGCCTTAGTGGGAACTCGTTGGTAGGTTCGTTCGAACGACATCTGGTTCGAATGAAAAAACTCATTCGAACGACATATCTAACGAACGACCAGAAAGATTGAAAAATTCGATTTTGGCCCAGAAAACTTTATGAACTTATTTTAAAGTTTTATATAATTTCTTTCTTAAAACGAAATGCAGTTTTTATAAAACCTAACACCCAATAAACTTTGTACCAAACTCCTATATAAATATAATTGCATTCATACCTTGGGAGCATGGAACTATATTTGATGACGTAGAAACGAGGCACGCAAACCGGCACATTTGATGAAGCTTTATACACTTTGCCGCTACGTCTTCAACACACACTTCATAAGCTTGAGAGTATTACAATAACATACTATCCTATGAATAAATGTTTTTGTCCGGAATTGAGCTAAAACTATATATGGACTCAATTGGAAATTTGTGTCCTTACATCCTATCCCTCTGTTCCAGATGAGATAAAATAATAGGCATCTCATGGAGATGATCACATTACTTGGACGTTCTGAGCTCATCACGAGTTGTTGTATGATGAGGAGGAAAGAGTCAAACCCTACATAAATCGTAGGGACATCGCCTGGAAGGATGAACTAAGAGCTAACCCTGGTCTAATAGCATATGTCCCATATATGAGTCTTCCAAGGGAGAGGTGGAACCTACTTTGAAAAAATCAATGGGCCATGGTATCATAAATAATATTCCATACATAATATAATAGGAAATAAGGAATGTCCATCCCTCCTCATACCTAAGGTTCCGAGTCATAAATCCTCCCTCTTGGTACCGTTTACATGATCCAAATGGGCATCAGAATCTTCAACCCTCAAACTCCAAGGTAAACACCAACTATGACAAACAACCAACCTCAGAATCTTTCAACCACAAACTCAAACGTGTCTAATATGCTCATCTCCAAGAACAGGTCATTACAGATTGCTTTGACCAACTCCTAATCACCGAGGGGAACGTATCTCTAGAACTCGGGGTCAAGTTTTTCCTCAACTCCTAAATTTGAGAAGTGATGACACAATGATATCACTCCCCAGAGACAGGATTAGGTCTTCAAGATCAAGGACCTACATCCTTTGAATCTAATAGAACCTGAGATTACAAATCTAGGATTGGATACGGGCTACCACACAAGAGCCTAACTGTCTTTAACAATGAGAATAATGGGCTAGGTGCATGAAAATATGAGGCTACACTATAAACAGTCTACGATTAAGCCTCTCGTATGAAAGGTTTCTCTTCTCATTTTTTAATAGTAAAGGAGAACTTTGGCATCCTAGTGTCAATATATCTAAAGTACCCGACCCATCAGATGGGATGATTTGCCGGCAGCGATACAAGACACTATTTATCAATCTCTCTCTCTCTCTCTCTCTCTCTATATATATATATATATATATATATATATATATATATATATATATATATATGCCAATTATAACCCATCGGAATTCATCCCACCCCAAGAGATATCCCATAGAGGACCCCATCGATTACTAGATTTATACTTTTTACAGCTAGCATTCAGCCTCTTCGTACTCAGCATATCAACATGGTTACATCACCACACTAATGTGTGGACTAGCTATGCAAGCACATACCTAAATTTTGCCAACGTTGTTGGAGTCTTCAACCTATAAGATGAAATGATCCACCAAGGCCATCCTCCACTAGAAGGTCCCCCCAATAAGAGATATTCATAGAACTTATGGACAGAGCTAGTCAACCCATCAATCAACCGCCATTCATAGGGAAATTTTTGTATCCTTCATTATGTAGTACGATATTGGTCATTGCTAGATTTGTCAAGGGTCTCTCACCCTGGGGACCAGAATATGCAGATTATCGGTATTATTACAGGGACACATACTATAAAACCATAAGCATAGTGAAGGCGATGATCCCACAAATATAGAAAGCCCCTTTAGACGAAGAAGATCTACAAGAGAGCGCCTTAAATGCTGACATTTGATCATGATAATCCAAGTCTATAAAATCACAATCTGATGTTCTGAACCAAAAGAATGGGAAAGTCCTCGCCACTATAGCAAAAGTCCTTACTCACGCCCCTGATTCTGATATGGCAGTACATTGGATAAGTGACACCATATCCCTAACAATCCCCCAAGCTCAAAAAAATTTCACACTAACCCATAACAAACTCCAATCCTTAATTGGATCGAAATGACTGTCCCGGATACAACAATGCCTACATTTGACTTTATATCCCTAATGGACTTCCAGTTCCTTCTAAAAAAAGTTGAGAAAGAGTCACAACCAAAACAAGTACTCTCCATGGATAAGAAGGTTGACTTACTCACCCAAAATGGATGACATTCCACTCCTATGAACCCCATTAACAAAGATAAGGTTCCCTTCGACATATCATGACTTTGGTGTTGATAGATAATGAGTCCACTAATAATGTATTCCCCCTTTGTACCACACCAATCTAGGATACACCACTTTAAGTTTGAATCGTCTTCCATAACCATTAGAGTCTATAATAATACTCGCTAAGAGGTTCTTGGTTCCATCACCCTCACGCTCATAGTGGGGCCCATCAAATGTGATGTTGAATTTCAAGTACTCGATGTCCTGGACAGATTAAACCTCTTACTCTGAAGATCCTTGGTACATCCTATGTGGGGATTTACACCCATCCTTCTATATAAAAGTCGGGTTTCCCTTAGACACGGAGGTCATTACAATACAATGATATGATGGCTAGTCCATAGTTCCCATCACTAGCACAATCCCACTATTGTATACCCACTATGACAACAACAATGCATGCCTTAGTGGATTTTGGGTTATCCCACTCGCACATATAATAGAGGATGAGTGGATTATTCATAATGTGGCAGCCCGAATCATTCAAAAAATTGAGTACATACATGGGTTTGAACTGGGAAAGAATAATCAAGGAACATAAAGGAAAAGTCGATCTTGGATACACTCCTAATAGCAATTTCCGAACCTTCGATCTCAAAGTCCTCCATCATGGGTGGAAAGGTCACTTCTATCTTCAAGGGGAATACTTTCCATATCATAGCCTCCTCGAACCTTAAAAGGATAAAGAAAAGAAATACTTACTTCTGGGAATGGATATCCTCTATGAGTAAGGACCATATATGGATCACGTGAAAATTAAAAAAGTTAACTACAATGAAATCAACGCCGTATGGGACACGAAGGAGGATAAAAAGTTCCCCTGGTTAGAGACCTAATAGGGAATACTCGTCTTATTTCCTGATGAAACTGCCTTGATCTCCATGCTAGGATCCTCAAACTTAAGCCCCGGAAAATGCTTCCATGACAAGTACATCACCTCTATTCTTCACGATACCATAATGGAGAAAGGATGATTGATCAGCATCCCTGAGATCAATCTCCACCTAAGCATACTGGATTCATCAGTTCCACTATCTGACACATTGCCTTCGGTCGAATCACATGATATGACCTCTCAGTCACTCTTGGACTATTAGTGGAATAAAAAAAAACCCAGCACTTGCTGCAAGCCTTCTATAAGGCTTTGCCTTACATCGATCCCATGATAAGCTTAACTGAGGATCCTTTTAAATACCCCGAGGAAAACATAACCCAAACCGTGGAACACCACTTTCCCCAGCCTATAGTTTGCACCAAGGTCCTAGAGCACTCAATGACACTACAAAAATATTCCAATAGATTTTATCCAATCTCATCTCCATCATCACGGGACAAACTATACCGAATAATAATACCTATATTAGATTCATATTGTCACCCGTCCTCTCGAAGCCTTTCGAGTCTGGCATGCTAAATAGTGAGTCCCCCTCATACCCACTCCTAATGTATCCCTCTATAAAGCAAACGTATTTTATTATTATTATCAATGTTATCTTAACTCCCTTTAATGGCATAATAAATTATGGTTTCAAGTATTTATCTACATGTGTTGCATGTGATGATTACGAATCCAATGATGGATTAAACTTCACACCTAATAATGATGAGTATGCGGATCTAAAATACTTAAAACACTCGTAAAAGATTGAACAAACTAAAAATATGCATATGTCTCCCAATGAGGATGCAAATGTTTCAATAAACATAAGCACTCCATAAAACCCCAAATAGCTACAAATAAGGTCCTCCCTTAGTGAAAATGAGCAAAACAAGTTCACCAACCTCCTCGCTAATTTTGTTGATGAATTTGCTTGGTCTTACACCGACATGCCCCGAATCGACCCAGCCATTGTCATGAATATAGACTCTGTCTAATGTCAAGTCTATCAATAAAAGGCTTCGTAAGATGATATTCGAATGGTCCTTGAAGGTTAATGAAGACGTAGATAAGAAACTCTGAGAATATGTCTTTTGACAGTAGCTACCCAAATAAAAAATAATTTCCCTAATTCAAGAAAAAGGTTTATTAATTTATTATCAAAAATGGTTTGACAATCCAAAAATCTATGTAATAAAATATTTTACAAGATTTTAGAATATCTAATTCATATCTTGTTATTTGAGACAATGATTCTAAAAAATGCAAAAAGAGTAAAATAAGCACAAGACCGTATGTAAGAGGGAAAACCCCACTAACAGGAAAAACCTCGCTCCAATAATAATGAGAAATGCACTATGGTATATTTTTATGACTAGAAGACAGAGACTTATAACCACATGACGCTATGGCTAACTAGACACTCCTTCACACTATATCTTTCGTAGAGAGCACTTAATACTGAAGTACGATGCATGATAGTCATGCCATTAAATCTTTTGACAAACTTTTATTCTTTAAAGTTAAAGCAAATTTGTTCCTAGGAGGAATATTCAAGAAAAAAAATTCTACAGCTAGGATTTTGAGAAAATCGTAAAGATATGTTTGTTGGGGTGTTTGCAAAGATGTGGTGCTTTCAATCTCAAAATGGGTTTTTCCAAGCCAAGGAAAAGAAAATATTTACTCATTAATTAAATAGATTATTGATCACAAGGTGAGTAAATATAGCTCTATTAAAAACAATGGCATGAAATAACTCAAAGAAGATGAGTGAAAACATGTGCTCTCAAATATGTGGAGTGTATTGATCTGCAAAAATATTCTTTCAAAGCTTTCACTCTTAGATTGGAAGAGTAAACAACATATAACTATATAGCCATTTTATTTTAAAAAAAATCAAAGAATCATATGGTAAGTGTCACATTATTATGGATTCAAGTAGCCAATTCAAGGTCTTAGTCACCCAAAAAGTTGTGCTTAAAACATTTTCAAGGAAGATCTTAAGGAAGATCTTGTGCAAAAAGAAACTTTTGGCATTGTTAAATGCGTCTCGTAGCAGCATCGTTGTAAGGGGAAATTCCTCATGTGGTGAACATCAGGTCACATCAAAAGCTAGATATTTTGTATGGGGCACAAAATTCTAGTGACACATTGTCATTGCAGCAAGGTAGATCCTCACTAGAGAATAGTTGCGGCGATAATGCAGGTCGCGAGAAAGTCTAGAGATTTTTTTCAGTTTGATTTAGAAAAAAATTAAGTAATTTTTTGGCAAACTCTATGTATGTTTGTTCCACTCAAGAACATGCACGCTTAGAGTACACATAACGATGCAATTCTTCACGAAAATAGATTATTCAATATGAAAAGTATATTTTCATTGAAAAAGAAGGCTAATTAAAAAAAAAATCTAATAATAAAAAGAAATTAACCAAGATGTCAATCTAAGTCCGCTAAGTCTTATACATTTCCTAAGTGGTGTGCATGAGGTTCGGCATTGAGTGAATCCGAGATGTTGATGAAGATTTTCGGTGACCTCTTGGACAAAGACTCAAATATGTTTTGGATAGTAATTTAGACAATCTATTATATGGATCACATCGAGTATACTATACTCAAATATGTTGTCGTTGTGGAGAATCTCCAATGACAATGAAGGTCATGGAAACTTCCAAATAAAATAAAAAAATGTGTGAAATAACACACAAACAAGTAAATGTACTCAAATGATTTCTTTGCTTCTCAACAGGTACATTATAATCCCGTAAATACTATTTTGAATTATTAAACACATTCCAAATGATCATACAACAATTCTTGGTTATGCCTAACACTCTACACAACGAATGGTTTAGCATTCAAAGGACTTAGGTCAAATTAAATCCATATAAAAGATAGAGTGATTCAAAGACATAGGGTGGGAAACTATTTTTAATTTATCAAAGGTAGTTCTCACGACCCAAGGTTGCAGCCCTTACCACATCATCACTCATGATTTCGAAACATATATACTTTTCAACTCTAACCATGATGTTAAAAACTCTTCTACACAAAAAGGATTAACAATGACACCCTTTTCATTAAAATATCGCATAAATTTTTTAATTTTTAATAGAAGTAGAAAACAAACTCCTTCAATATATTTTTCATGGAAATGCTTAAGTTTATTGTGTGGATTAAAGTGCATGAGTTATGAAAAATACTCTAAAATATCAAGCTTAATTTACCAAAGCATTTCAATATATAAAAGCATGGAGTTTAAAAGCCATAAATAAAATCGTTAGTATAATAACTAATCGTATAGATTTATATTTAAGCTCATTGGATAAACTAATACCTAACAAGCATAGAATACAAATATTTTACAGGGCTAAAATCTAAAGGTATAAACAAAGCAAAGAGAATATTTAAAGAATTAAAGAGAACGATATAGAGAAATCAAGATTACTATCCAAAAAGAGTAAACCAAACACTCTAAGACGCCTAAACCAAAAGAACCATATCTCTTATTAAACAAGGACAAAGCATTAGGTCCTTTATCTAAGGATTCTAGTTCTCCTCTATCGATATTTTTTTCTAAATCCTATCGGGTTCAATATTCAAAGAATTGGATTTAGAAACTGATTTGGGAATTGTGTGAGGATTAACTATTTTTCCTTTTCCCTTCCCTTTGGAAACATTGTGAGGGGATTACACCTTCTTCTTCCACTTATTACAAACCTTTTTACCCTTATCAAAATCATTTACATGTAAAATACAAAATTCCTTATGAGTGTCCTAACTTATGACAATATGCGCACTTATAGGGTTGTGAAACAATTGGGTCGATGCGGCATTTGAGTTTTGTTTCCTTAGCTTAATTTTTGGACTCTTTCAAGTGTATTTTCTTATTGCAAAAGGAACAGAAGAACATCACCTTCCTTCAGTTTTATTTAGGTGTGGATTGAGTTGAAAATTCACCAATGGGAGATGGATAAATGAAGTGGGATTCCAAGGTAACTTGAAAAGACAAAGAGCTAACAAAACTAATTCCTTGTTTATTCGAATCGGAAAACTTGGATACAAAAATAATCCTATCCAATATTTGAGACATATTCACCAAATATAGTTAAAAGTGGAGGAAGATAATAGTTTGGCCTCAAGAAAAAAGATTTGGTCCTCAAGGGTTATTCTTGAGTTTTCAATCTCGTGTAAAGATATCCTAAGAAACTAAATCTCAACATAAAGAAAGTAATTGGTACTTCCTCTAATATGTGGTTCACTACACACCACATGCGGGGCATCAAAGTAGATAACATTATTATCACTCACTATAGACATTTTGTTCTCAACATTGGCTAGCATGGTGGAGAGTTCCATGTTATGCCTTTCGAGGTTTATGGATTCTATGTAAAGCCTAACATTCTCTGCTTGAAGATAATTTTCTTCCACTTCCTCAATAGTTCTCAAATAGGATTAGAGATAATGATTAATTCACTAAATGAATGAGGAACATCACAATCCTCTAAATCATCTAACTCGTCAAATTTCTCTCTTGCCGTAAAAGCTGCATAATTGTATTCTTGAGAGACATCATCGAACTTTGAGAAGTTCCTTGATAAGAGTTGTTATCACCACCATGACTCAAATCAAAGCGATATTTCTTTGACACGTGTCCTCAGTCACTACGCGTAAAGCATGTGATGGTTTTTGGCGATTCAACTTTCTTTTCTCCACTTCCTTAAATATTTTCAAACCTAGGCAGGCAATTTTTGGGAGCGCCTTTTGATTAAAAATGTTTTCAACTTCTTGGAAAATATAGTGAGAAATTCCATATTATCCTCACTAAAATCAAGGGAACTAAAATTCGGAGACGAATTCTTAGCTTTGAAATCTAGATCTTTCTCCTTAGTAGGCATTCCTTGGCGATAAGACAAATTTTCCTCATAGGTTTAGAGAGAGCCAATCAATTCTTCTATATGCATTGAATTTGAAAGAAAAGTTTTAACCTCAATAATGGGGTCCACTTTGCCACAGAACCTAGTAGGGAAAGAATGTCAGATTTTATCAATAATTATATCATATTTAATGTTCTTCCCTAAATCAAATATAGAGGCTACTATGTTGTTCATCTCATCATAGAACTCGTCAAAAATTTTGTTCTCTTTCATGGTAAGGAGTTTGAAACGGGCAGTAAGTCGTTGAAGAATGAAGTGATTCATTATCAAGGTTCCTACATTGGTCAATTATAAAATTTCCCATGCCTCATTAGACATCATACAAGTGGATATACGTCTAAACTCAATCGGGGACATGCAATCAAAAATAGTATTGACTCCCTTCATATTTCACCCACTCTCTTTTGAATCATTTTCATCCCAACTAGATCTAATCTTGTAAGCTTAGGCATCATCGACAATGGATTTGGGACAAGCTTATCCCACAAGCACACTATTCCATATTCAGTAATCCATATACATTAAGTAAGTTGTCATGGGCTTTTTAATAAGAATAGTTGCTACCATCAATTAGAGGAGGTCAGAGGGTTAAACTTTTATCCATTGCATAAAAAAGGATCTAAACCTAGGTTATCACACCTAAAACTTGGAGACCCACTCTGATACTAGTTGAGAGTTTTCCTCTGGGCGATAGCTAACTAAATAAAAAATAATTCCCCTAATTCAAGAAAATAGTTTGCTAATTTATTATTAAAAAGGGATTAACAATCCAAAAGTCTAAGTGACAAAATAATTTACTAGATTTTAGAATCTTAATTTTTTATCTTCTTATTTAAGACGACGATTCTAAAAATTCGAAAAGAGAATAATAAGCACAAGAACGGGAGTACGAGGGAAAAAATCCACTAATGAAAAACATATCAGGACGATAAGAATGATAAATTCACTATGCTTGAGTTTTATAACTAGAAATAAAAATTACACCCACAATGCGCTATTACCGACTAAACACTCCTTCCCACCATATCCTCTGTAGAGAGCGTCGACTGTTGAAGTACGGTGCACAACCGCCACTAGTTTTTATCTTTGACCAAAGTCGTCAAATATTTTGCCAAAAAAATTATTCTCTAAAATTGAAGAAACTTTATTCCTAGATGGAACCTTAAAGAAACCAAAAAGCTACACCTAATATTTTGAAAGAATCCTAAATATATTTGTGTTGTGATGTTTGCAAATATATGGTGCTTTAAATACCAAAACGAGTTTTTCCAAGCTAGGGAAGAGAAAATATTTACTCACTAATGAAACTATATTTTTTAACACAAGGTGAGTAAATATACCTCTATTATGAAAAAATTCTTGAAAAAATTCAAAGACGAGAAGTGAAAAAATGTTCTCTCAAATATGTGAAGTGTATTGATCAACAAAAAATTCAAAACTCTCACTCTTGGATTGGAAAAGTAAACAACACATAATTATATAGCCCTTTGATTTGAAATGGTTAAAAGTCTCATATTCTAAGTGGCACGCTATGATAGAATCAAGTATTCATTTAAAGGTCTTATTCACCAAAAAAGGTGTACTTGAAATACTTTCCAAGAAGATCTTCAGGATGATATTCTGCAAAAAGACACTTTCGGCATTGTCAGACACGTCTCGCAGTTGCGTCGTTACAACGGGAAATTCCTCATTGTGCGAACTGAGGTGAAAAACAGGTCACGTGAAATGCTAGATATCTTCTACGGGACATAAAAGTCCAATGACACATTATCACTGCAACAATGAAGATATTGGTTAGAGCATCGATACGGTGATAATGCCAGTCGTGGGAAAGTCCAAAGATTTTGTCGAGTTTGCTTTAGAAAGAAATTCAAAATAAGTTTTTGACAAATTCTAATTATGTTTGTTCCACTAAAAAACATCCACACTTAAAATACACATAAAGATGCAATTCATTATAAAAATATATTTTTCTGAAGGAAAAGTGTATTTACAATGTGTGTTTGACAAAATAAAAACTAAGGTTGATTAAAAAGATTTTAAAATTATAAAAATAAATTAACCTAGACATGAATCTAAGTCTGCTAAGTCTTATACCTTTCCTAAGTGGGTTACTTGAGGTTCGACATTCAGTGAATCCTAGATGTTGATGAAACTTTTCGGTGACCTCTTAGACAAAGACTCAAATATGTTTTGGCAAGGAATTTAGACAATATATTCTATGGAGCACATTGAGTATACTATAGTATTATAAACTCAAAGTCGGATTCATTCGATTTGTAAAATACTCGACATGGTTGGCCAACACCATACCTATACCCAAAGCTAACGGAACGATCTCGATGAGCATAGATTATAGAGATCTCAATCGAGTCTATCCTAAGGATGATTTCCCTCTACTGCATGTAGACCTATTGGACGATAACGTGGCTAGAAACATGCTCAAATCCTTCATAGATAGATTTTCTGGATATAACTAAATAAAAATGCATCTAGACAACCAGGAAAAGACCAAATTCATTACCCCATAGAGAACATACTATTCCACTATTATACCCTTCAACCTCAAGAATATCGGAGCAACATACTAAAGAGAAGCAGTAGTCATTCGTCATGACCTCATACATAAGTAAAGGGAAGTATACATAGGACATGATCACCAAATCTAAGGATTGCAAAGGACATATTTCGATACTTCAAAAATTCTTTCAAAGGCTTCTTCTTTTCCAAATGGGGATGAATCCTTAGAAATATGTTTAGGAGGTTACCAATTAAAAGGTCCTTGGATTTATCGTTAGTAAAGATAGAATTAAGGTAGACCCTACTAAGGTCAAGTCCATACGAGAAATCCACCCCCCAAAAAAATCGAAGAAGGAAGTTAGAGGATTCATATGTCAAATATAATTCAATAGTCAGTTCATCAACCATCTTACCACCATATGCGAACCCATCTTCCATATACTCAAAGGGACTCACCCAAAGAATGGAATGATTAATGCCAGGAAATATTCAAGAAAATAAAGGAGTATCTCACTTACCCACCTGTATTGGTTCCTCCACAATCGAGACAACCTTTGACATGATTATAACCAACACGATTGTCAAAGCTAGGTTGGCCCAATATGTATAGAGTTCTAAAAAGTAATTCATAGTCTACGATGTAAGCAAGAAGTAAGTATCCTATGAGATCAAATACACTATCTCAAAAAAGTCTTGTGTATCGTTGGTATGAATCACACATAAACTTTCCCATTACATGATGTCCTTTAACATACAACACATCTCTAGGATGGATCCCCTAAAATACCTATTCAAGAAAAACGTTCTATTTTTCCAGATAGACAAATGGTTGTTAATGTTGTCCAAGTTCAAAATATCACTTAATAATCCACCAAAAGGCGAGCCATCGTGCACCTTCTCAAGGGAATCCCTTATCAATTTAGGAATAATAAAACAAGGAAGAATTATCGGACGAGGAACTCTTAGCCTTAGATGACAGATAAACATGGGAACTCTAATTTGATGGGGCCGCCAACAATAGAGGATTCATCATCAAAATTCTCTTAATAAACCAAGATACATGATGGCTCCCCACATATTAAACCCACTTACGAATGCATCGACAACAAGGATGAATAAGATGATTTCATCACAGGTCTTAGGATTTCTATGGAAATGGGAATCGATGAGCGGAAAGCCTAATGATACTCAAGCCTGGTCATCAATCAGATACTAGGAAAATGAAATATCTAAGATGATTAGATATAACCTTAACATGCCTACCAAGAAGAGGTATCCTTACGATTCAAGCATCTTGAATTTTCCTTTCTCCCTAAGGCTAAAAATAAATTAGCAGGTGCACTCGTCGCCCAAGACTAAATGATAGACATGATGGAAGGAAGAACAGAGATCACCTTCACCATAACTATCCGAAGAACCCCTTCCTATTTCTTTGAGATTGTAGTTATTGATTAAATTATAGTAGGGCCCATGATCTGGTACTATGACATATGAAACTTGTTAAACAAGAACCATTACCCAACAAAACATCCCTAACTGACTGATTCACCCTAAGATGATTTTCATCCCAATTCATTAGGGGGAAACTCTACAAAAGAGGGTTTAAGGAGTACATCTAAGGTGCATCAAAGGGGACAAAACCCTTGAAATCATGAATAAAATCTATAGCGATGAATGCGGCCCACACATGGGCGGACACACCCTCTCTAGAAAGATACTTTGACAATTGTACTAAAAGACTACCATACAAAATGATTGCGAAAAATATGTCAAGAGGTTCCTCAAGTGCCAACTTTATGCCCGAAGGCAAGATCTACCTCCCTGAAAGCTATATTGCATGACCTCACCATTATGACACCACGCATATTTTGGCCTTAGAGGTATCCAATCCCCACTGCCAGCCTATGTCAAGCATCAGGAATTAAATATCATTCTTAGAATGTGACAGAAAAATGAGACATTAAAAAAAAATTCCACAAGATATGATTTTAAAAATAATCTAATGAATAAAAACATCCACACAATGAAATCCATCACCATGCTAACTCTAATAAATAAATTTTAACTCCAAAAGATAAAATAATACTCGAATGAATAATCCAAATACAATTTCCAACTGAAAACCATAAATAACTATCGAATCGAATGATCCACGAAAAATCCATAAATGATTGTCTCATAATAATATGATTGGAAAAGAAAACTAAACTAATAAACTAATATAAAGTAACTCCGGCTGCAACTCTACAAATATCCAATAATCTTAGGCAACTACTCCAGCAATTAAATATGAAATATTAGTCAATGCAATGGGTCATAACCCACCGGATGAATCTCCTCCCAAATAGGATCTGTGAATCCAGACGTATGCATCATAAGAGATAAATCTCATAATAAAGTACTTTAAATTAAATGATATGAGAAGGTCCGAGTAAAGTAAAATAATACTAAATTCCTACATAAGCTAAGCCACCCACTACCCAAGTCCAATTATATTATTTCAATAGTGAGTTAGATTTAAACCTTTATCTTACTCAGTTAAATTATTTAATTAACTTATTGGTACGATGCTACTATAGCCAATATACCTTTCTATTGGTCCTCCAAATACCCCATGGCGCTTAAAATCTTAACACAACACACTCACATCACTATAGAAAATCAGTTCAATTTCATTATCCCTTCACATATTCGTGATTTTTAACCCATGGCACGTCACTGTAGCGAGTCAGCCCAATTGTATTAGCCCTGCATATACTCGTGATGCCAACACACACTCACGTCATTATATCCAGCCAGCACATTTTTATTACCCTACACATACTCGTGACGCAAATCTATTTTCAATACGCATTTATCATCTTATGCATTAATTAAAATATCTTAATCAAGTTGTCGTTACTTCACTTATCCCCACCCATAATTTGGGTATCACAACCAAAAATCAACCCTAGTCCCATACCTAGAGATCACCAAACCATAAGTACTACCTAGTCTATCACCTAGGAAGAATACCTACCAAAAATCATCACCTAGTCTCACACCTAGACTAAAGGAATAATGTAAAGGTGTACTATATATCCCCACCCAAAAAAATACCCAACTGTACAAGAACACACTCACTAGTTCCATTCCTAGAAAGTTCCATCAATAACAAAGTCTACCTATTATTCCCATACCTAGCAATCAACCAATAAAAGAAAATAAGGGTTAAAGTATAAATACTCTCAAAATCCCCATCTTCCCACAGTGTCAATTTATTCACACAAACAAGCTCTACATAACACATATTTTTAATTCAAGGTTACAATTTCTTAATTAATCCTACGAATCCAATTATATTATACTTACATCAAACTAATCATGTAATAACCAAGTTCTAAAAGATAATCACACAAGTTGTCAAATTACATAATTCCAATATGAGCGATATTTTAACAATTCAACACATAATCCCAAACAAATATGCATATTAACAATCTTTTACGACAATTAATTTTGTTATAAAACATACACATTTATATCGTAATTTTACGAGTCAAAACATTATTCGAATTACATATTTTAACTTCTAACATGCGATTCATCCCAATAATCCATGATAATAAGATGCAACTAATCTAAGCATGTGATACTTCAAGTCTTAAATCATATTCAAAAATTTAATAAAAATATCCCCAAATTAGTCTCACTTTTCCAATTAATCTTTCTAATTCTTTTTAAGAAAACATGATTAATTAGGGTTTAGGAAACATTTAAAACATGTAACACTTAAGGGCAACAATATATATATTCATGACTGAAAATAAATCATCTCGAAAATTTGAATATGGGATAGCATTCGTCTCATGTAAATACGAAAGATTCGTTCTTGGAGGATCTTGAGAAAATGTCATATGAGCCTTCAAAACTTGGGTAAAGCTTTGTTTTAATGAATGATTAGGTTTTGTATAATATGGTAAGAATGTTTTCGAGATGCTACTGCCTTTGGAAAAGGGTTAAAAGTGTCTAACAAATCTAATCTCCGACTCTTTTAATAAAGGAAAAATTATAGAGTTTGAAACCAACGCAAACACTCACAAAGAAGGCACCCCGCAACTTCTGACCTAGTAAAAATCGATTCGCCCTAAGGGTCGTATAGATGCGGCACCTGAGGGGAGCCCAATCTTTCCAATTTAAAATAAAAATTTAGTAAAATCCGATTTTCTTCCTAATTTGAAACACGATTAAAACCTATTATTTTTATAACAAAACTAAGTGTTTTTAAATGCTAAAAATAATTATGACCAACAAAAATTATTTTCTGTTATTTACAAATCATGTAAAATTATTCTACAGTTCAAAATAACAGGGTATTACAGTCTTTCCTTCTAATATAGGAATTCCGTCCATAAAATTCAGTAAAAGCATAAATGTCATAATGTAAACCCGCACAAATCAAATAAGGCTCATATATGCCTACCAATAGAATACCGTGATTGGACGTCTATACACATGATCCCACATGCACCTACCCCTAATGACTATATATATCTCAAATATATATAAGCACAATTGTGAAAATAAAGGCGTATCATGCTCTCCCAAGAATCACCACTCGATTCTATCTCAAAAGTCATCACAACGCTTAAGTCCTCAAATCAAATAACATCACCACATCGATACTAGAGATATCTAGAATCGATTCTAGCGATCTACAAAATAAATCTCGTCTCAAAAATCAACTCTAAGGATCCTCACATCAGGATTACTACTTTTAATCTTAATGCCCACAACGACCTTAACACAAAACTCCCTATCTCTAAGAAACACAACAAACATATATGCTTAACCCAATATCTTAGGGAGTATAAATCAACAAAGGGAATTAAATATCGGTAACGCAGAAGCTAAACACCCCGTATATCTCGACATTGGAGGTGACTAGTCCCCTCTGCCAGCCTACGCTGGGTGTCAACTCCAAAAAAACATCCACATAATAAAATCCATCACCATGATAACTCCATAGATAAATCTCAACTCCAAAAGATAACATAGTACTCAAATGAATGATTCAACTATAATCTCACACTGAAATCCACAAACAATTGTGAAATCAAATGACCCATTACAAATCCATAAATTATAGTCACATAATAAGTACGATTGGAAAAGAATACCAAACAACAAAAGCAAAAAAAAAATGACACCAGCAGCAAGCCCACGAATCTCCAATCAATCCAAGGCAACTATTGCAGCAACTAAATCTGAATTGTCAGTCAACGTAATGGGTCGGAGCCCACTATATGAATACTAGCTACTCCTCCCAAATAGGATTCGTGAATCCAAACATGAGCATCATACAAGATAAATATTATAATAGACTATTTTAAATTAAAACGATATAAGATAATGAGTGTACAAATCCACCCCACTACCCAAGATCAATTATGTTATTTCACCTCTGAATTAGATCTAAACATTTATCTTACTCAATTAAATTATTTAATTAGCTTATTGGTGCGACGCCAATGTAGCCAGATTACCTTTCTATTAGTCCTGCACATACTCCTGACGTGCTTAAAATCTCAACAAAACAAGCACACACCCCTATCACTATAGTCAGTTAGCCCTGCACATACTCATGATATTCCAAGCACAACACGTCACTATAGCCAGTAAGCCCAATTTCTTCGGCCCTACACATACTCTTAACACCAACACACAACCATGTCACTATATCCAATCAGCCCAATTTCATTATCCTTGTGCATACTCATGATACAAAACCATTTTTAATACATGTTTATTATCTTAGGCATTAATTATAATATCTTAATCAAGTTCTCTTTATTTTAATTAGCCCCATCCATATTTCGGGTATCACAACCTACAACTATCCCTAATCTCATACTTAGAGATCACCAAACCATAAGTATTACCTAGTCCATCACTTGGGAAGAATTTCTACCAAAAATCATCACCTAGTCTCGCACTTAAACTAAAATAATAACGTAATGGCATACTACCTAGAGACACCCAAGAAAATACCCAACCGTGCAAGAACATACTCCCAAGTCCCATATCTAGAAAGTACCAATAACAACAAAGTCTACCTATAGTCCCATACCTAACAAACATCCAATAAAATAAGGGCTAAAGTATAACTACTCCTAAAATTCCAACATTCCTGTCGCGTCAATTTATTAACACGAACAAGCTTTACATAACACATATATATAATTCAACGTTATAATTTCTCAATTAATCCTATATATCCAATTCCATTTTACTTATATTAATCTAATCATGTAGTAACCGACTTATACAAATTAGTTACACAAGTTGTCAAATTCCATAATTCCAATACGAGTGATATTTTAACAATTCAACACATAATCCAAAAGAAATATGCGTATTAACAATTTTTTACAACAATTATTCATTCTACAACTACACATTAATATCATAATTTTACTAGTCAAAACATTATTCGAATTACATATTTTAATTTCCAACATTCGATTCGTCCCAATAATCCATGATAACATGATACAACTATTCTAAGCATGCCATATTTCAATTCTTAAATCATATTCCTCGTATTTAATCAAAATAGCCACAAATTAGTCTCATTTTCCTTAATTAATCTTTCTAATTATTTTTAAGAAAAGGTGATTAATAAAGGTTTAGGAAACATTTAAAACATTCAAAATTTAAGGGAAACAATATAGATATTCATGCCTAAAAATAAGTCATCTCAAAAATTTAAATATGTGGTTGCATTCATCTCTAACGAAAATAAAATAGAAATCGTTCTTGGAGAATCTTGAAAAAAAATTGATCTGAGCCTTCAAAAATTGGTTCGAAGCTTTATTTTAATGGATGATTAGGTTTTGTAGAAGATAGGAGGAATGTTTTTGAGATGGTAGTGCCTTTGGAAAAGTGTTAAAAGTGTTTAAAAAATCTAATTCTTGAGTCATTTAATAAAGAAAAAATTGTAGAGTTTGAAACCAACACAAACACTCAAAAAGAAGTCATCCCACAACTCTTGTCCCGGTGCGAATCGATTAGCCCCTAGGTCCAAATAGATATTGCACCGAAGAGGAGCTCAGTTTTACCAATTTCAAATAAAAGTTAGTAAAATTCGATTTTCTTACCAATTTCAAACTCGATTAAAAGCCTTTATTTTTATAATATAATAAATTGTTTTTAAATGATAAAAATAATTATTACCAACAAAAATTATTTTTCATTTTTTTCAAATTATGTAAAATTATTTTGTGGTTCAAAATCACGGGGTACTATAACAATGGACCTTCTACACATTAGGAATAGACATCATAGGGAACTTGACTCCCAATGATTCCACCGAGCACGAATTCATCTTGTCGTCATTAACTACTTTACTAAGTGGGTCAAAGGTGAATCATATTCGATTCTTGATGCCGAAAAAATAGCCAAGTTTATATGATAAAACATCATCTACCGCTTCGGTGTTCCCCACGAGTTGGTATCAGATGATGGTTATCACTTTAACAAAGAGGTTTCTAATCTATTACATTAATACGGGGTCACTTGGCATAAGTCTTCCCCATACCGACCTCAAACCAACGAAGTAGTCAAAGCTTCTAATATAAATGTCAAAATCATCATTAGCAAGATAACAGAGACCTATAGGGACTTCTTAGATAAAATTCTATATGCCCTCTACGTATATCGTTCTAGGGATCTAAACTTGATAGGGACCACCCCTACACATTGGTTTATGTCATGGATGAAGTCCTACCCATCTAACTCGAGATACCATCATTCATGCTTGAAAGAAAAGTGGCGAAAACCAAATGAATCCAAGCCTATTATGACAAACTAGCTCTCCTTAATGAAATAAGGCTAAAGATAGCTTATCACGATCAAGGATACTAACAACGATTTTCTTGGGAATTTAATAATATGATCAAGAGGAAAATCATACAAGAAGGGTAACTAGGAGAATCTCAAACCTTCTTGAACTTTCGGAGGAAAATTTACACCCAACTAGGGAGGACCTTACCTCGTCACTAAAATAAGCTCTGGTCGAGAGGCTACCATAGCTGATCTCGATGAAGTCAGATTTTCCCAACCTTTCAATGTATATGGATTGAATAAGTTATCTCCTTGAACCCACTTGTGGCAAGAGAAGGGAAACCAATTTAATATGAAAACAATATCATAACAGTAAGTTAAAAGCATATAAACCCACAAAAATTCCCAGCCCTTCATCAAAAACCCACTTGATCCACCAATTACTCATTTGAAGTCAGTTAAAAGCTTTAGGCCCCCAAACTTTTCATTTGACATAACTACACAGACCTGATTCTCCACTATATTATTATTGCAAACAATCAAATATAGACACGTCATTATCTTTGAATTGTAGATACATAGGTAACCCGAGATATCACTTCGGGCCTTGTCTGGACAAACATAAAAATTACATTTTACAAGAAAACCATGTATATATTCATTGTACCCTTACTTCTGAAAAGTCGACGTGGTATAAATAAGTTAAACGCCGAGTAATAAAATGGTTCCCTAAGGTATTTTGGAACTCCAAAAAGTTATCCATATTTAAATAATATGCAAAGGCTGATATTACTAGAGAAGCAGTAAAAAGAAACCTTGTGGGAAGGGCGTGACACATCGTACCCCTCTCTAAAGAAATAAATACTAAAGAAATAATACCCTCCCAGAGAGAAAACACCCCACATCTTAGGACAAAAAATCATCAACGGACTGACTCATAAAGCAGTCCCCATAAACAATAAAAAGCTCGCACTTGTTCACAAATAAATAAAGGATGCCATCTACAAAGATTTATGTAAAAAAGGAAGCCTTATACAACAGTTATAGATAAGGGAATAGGAGTAACAGTCTGTAGACCCTCTCAATAAGTCTTTAAACCAGAAGGTAAGGAAGGGAAGTCCACCCCCTTAAAAGAGCATCCCCTTGGGACCTCCCTCATGGCCTTGCCCCTGAGATTATCCCTCCAACTACATAACCCATATCTCAGATACTCGGGCTCTCTCCTCAAGGTTTGCCTTAGCAATCCTCCTACAGCACTCCACATCGGTAATGCAAACTATAGCAGCCTCCTCTGCTTGTACCCGAGCCCGTTCTAAACCCTCCGTAGGGTTATTTTCTAGCATAAAATATACCTCATCCTGCATACACCAAGACTCCATATACCCCCCCCCCCCCATGCTTAGGTGGAGAAAAAACTCCCTACCCATCCTATAATCCACCGTTCAGAATATTACCCGAAATCTAGATTCTTTCAAAAGGAAAGACTCTCGTGATCCTCTCCGGGAACATATCTCTCACCCACTTAATAGAAAATTGAAAAATTAGTCCCTGAAAGACCCGCCACATCAGACCCCAAACACAAATCCACTGTAGCTCCCCCTGAACCCCCATCAGCCCTAGACAAACCAATAGGCACATCAGTAAACAAATTCTCTCTACCACCATCAAAATCCCTCTCGACCTCATCCTTTGCGTAATCGTTCTCCAAGATAATCATAGGCAGACTATCACCTCCCCTAATTGATGTCCCTCTTACCACCTTATAAGTCCCCTCCCATCCACCAATACTCGAAAACCTTCCACCTCCTCATGTCCTCCCTTTAAACCCTCCTAATCCCCCCCCCCCCCCCCCGCAGTTACTATCTCTCCTGCCACTAGAGTTGTGCCTGCCCTCTACAATAGGTCCTTATTTTGAAAAGTAATGGATATCATCATCACCTTACTCTTTGAGAAGGCCTAAAAATCTAAGCCCTCTCTCAAAAAGTCGACAGAAGAGACTCCCTCCCGAAATGCCTAGTGCTCACCCACAATTAATCCATCAACATGCCTCATGTGATAAGAAGGAATGAGTGGTACATGTCCCCCGAATTCCCACATATAATTTCGAGTCATTCATACCCCTAAATAAAATTGGACCCCATAAGCATCCTAAAAAATTAGCCATCTAACAGATAATTCCCAAGCTACCCCCATCCATCTCCAGTACATGGCGAGTCAACTCCCAAGGCACCTAGAAAAGAAAAGAAATGAAAATTGAGGCAAAGAAAATAAGTAAATAACAGAGAAGGAAAAAGAAATTACAAAGATAGGATATGTACAAAATAACTTACCCTCTACGTCGTCATGTCCCTTAAGTACCCTGTCGATGTCGATCGTGACAAAAATGACCCGCTCTCAAATTCACTTATTATTTGTGGTAAAGAGGGGGCAAACCCTATCCTTCGACTCCAAAATCTGAGACACTTTGGCTTCCAGAGCAACGTAAGCAAAAAACCACAACTGCCCAATTAAGAAACAAAATACAATATAAGTAAACAAGAAGAATACATATAACTAAAGTAAGTAAAAAGAATAAAATGAATGAGTACATACCTCCCAAAAATATGAAAAACATGTAAAAATGTTAGTAGCAAACCTCGGAAAGAGAGACATGGACTGGAACATCTCCTCCAACCCCATCTTCCCCCTTTCATATCCATAAATTAATTAAAACTCCATCAAAAAGTGACACAATCATTGACGGATCCCTCTTGATCCCCCTGGTGCCAAAATCTCCCCTATAGCCACCAATAACAAACACCTTGCATACTACCTAACCACCACCACATCAAGCCCACCTGCTTTAAATAAGCACTCAATACACTGGTATCTACAAACTATCCTCGGATCGAAATGGCATATGCCCCAAGGGTTGCAACCATCCATCCACCATAATAGTTAAAGTTCAATCCACAACAAGAGGTATCCCTACAAATGGAAGCCTTGTGAAAGCAAACAAATCCAGGGAGTTATGGTAATCTCCCCCACAAGTACGTGGAAAGTGTTGGTGGTATCCCACCAATACTCCCCCAATGGATCCATGATCTCCCAAAACCACCAATAATTCATTGTAGGGAGGTAATAAAATAGCATGCCGAACCTCAGGGCATATATAAAAGCACGCACAAACAGTGTCACCTAAGCCCAAGCCCTCCCCATAGGAATAACAGAACACTTGACACAAGCATGGTCAACTACCTACAAATAATACATCACAGATATATATAAATCAATAACGAGAAAAGTGGCTTTCTCTCTCTCAATGTTTTAATTACCATACATTCACACTAAAACCACTTATCTATAGTTCTCGCTAACTAAAAAAGTTAACTAGTCGTGAGGTAATTCTAAAACTCCCGGAGCTCTTTCCCTTACAGTGGTTTAGTTACCATACATTCATACTTAAACCACTTATCTTTAATTCCTGCTAACTAAAAATGTTAATCAATCATGAGGTAATCCTAACCCCCCCCCATCCCCCGAAGCTCCCTCCTTATTGGTGTTTTAATTACTTTACATTCACACTTAAACCACCTATATTTTAGTTCCCGCTAACTAAAAAGTTTAATCAATCATGGGGTAATCCTAAACTCCCTGAGCTCTTTCCCTTTCAGTGTTTTAATTACCCTATGTTCACACTTAAACCACCTATCTTTTAGTTCCCGCTAACTAAAATGGTTAATCAGTTGTGAGGTAATTCTAAACACTCCGAATCTATCTATCTCTCGATGTTTTAATTGCCATATGTTCATAGTTAAACTACCTATCTTATAGTTCCCGCTAACTAAAAAGATTAATCAGTCGTGAGGTAATCCTACCCCCCCCCCCCCAAGATCTATCTCCCTCTCGATGTTTTAATTATCGTACAGTCACACATAAACAACATATGTTTTAGTTACTGGTGACTAAAAAGGTTAATCAGTCATGAGTTAATCCTAAAACCCCAAAATCTCACTTCTTCTCGGTGTTTTAATTACCGTGCGTTCATATTTAAACCACTTATCTCTTACTTCCCACTAATTGAAAAGTTTAATTAGTCGTGAGGTAATCCTACCTCGGGATATCCTTCCCTCCTGGTGCTTTAATTATTATTTGTTCTCACTTAAACCCCCTATCTTTTAGTTCCTTCAAACTAAAATGGTTAATCATTCGTGAGGTAATCCTGCCCCCCCCCCCCCCAGGAGCTCTCTCCCTCTCGGTGTTTTAATTATTGTACGTTCACACTTAGACAACCTATCTTTTAGTTCTCGCTAATTAAAAGTGTTCGTCAGTCGTGAGGTCACCCTGAACCCCCAGGAGCTCTCTCCTTCTCGGTGTTTTAATTACCGTATATTCACACTTAAACCATCTATCTTTTAGTTCCTGCTAACTAAAAAGGTTAATCATTTGTGAGGTAATCCTAAATCCCCCGGAGCTCTCTCCATTTTGATGTTTTAATTACCATATGATCGCACAAAAACCACCTATATGTTAGTTCCCACTAGCTAAAAAGGTTAATTAGGCGTGAGATAATCCTACACCCTTGGAAGATATCTCCATCTCGATGTATTAATTATCGTACATTCACACTTAAATCACCTATCTTTTTGTTCACGCTAACTAAAAAGGTTAATCAGTCATGAGGTATTCCTAAACAACCCCCCCCCCCCCCCATTATCTCCCCATCTCGGTGTTTTAATTATTATATCTTCATACTTAAACCACCTATTTTTAGTTCCCGCTAACTGAAAAGGTTAATCAGTCGTGAGGTAATCCAAAACCTCGGATGTCTCTCTCATATTAATCTCATCTTTAGATATACTTCCCATTTCTCACATTTACGATCATCTAATTTTTTTGTCAAAGATGGATAATTGAGACCGTGAAAATCCATGCTTAAACAAAATGTCTAGAAAATATAAAGAGCATGGGGGCCCCACAATCGTTCCCCCCCCCCCCCAACAAATGACCATCATTTTGTACTATTTCAAAATACGACTTTCAAAACGGTACAAATATGACATACGAGCTCCTCGACTGATTCGACACCATTATACCCTCATTACGATTTGTTTTCCTTCATTTGATTTGATTTGATTTATTTTTATCTTTATTCTTATTTTTTATGACTATGTTAATATTATTTTTTTTCCTTGCTCATTATTACTATTACTCAATTTATGTTCATATTTTTTATGAATTAATCACATTTCATTACCATCATATTTCCATTTTCTCATAAAGTATTAAACATTTGGGCATGAGAATTATTCTAAAAAACACAAACATACCAACGTAGACATGAGAAATATAACATAAACACATAAAATAAACGTATACCCATGGTACACCCATTGGGCGGCCCACTAGCACTCGGTGAGGATTGAACTTCCACAGTAGAATCTCATTATCTGCATCATCCATCGGTAGAGGAGTAATATATGTCACCAGCGCACTCAAAACTGTAGGCTCACCCTGCTAAGCCACATCCTCCATATCATTGGCAAGTGGCATTACACCCAGATGCCCTAAAGCCCCATAAAGAACACAATGGGCCAATTCTTTTCTCCCATCGGTCCCGTTGGTCCCTCTTTCCCCGCAGCATGCTCAAGATTATCCCATCTGTTCAAGTTCAGGTTTATGTCCTGACCCACCTCATCTCTATTAAAAACAAGGTCCTGGTGATCCACAATAATGAAAACATAAAGAGACTGGGAAAAAGTACTCATAAATAGGTACAAAAATTAGTTTGTAAGACAAGAAAATGAGAGATAAGAAAAGAAGAAGTTGGAAGAATGAATAAAACGACATGGGAAACTCTTTTACGTTTGGAATCTGAGAATATAAACGGCATAACACCCCGCCTAATAAAAACCGGGTGATTAGTCCTATATCAAATTAAAACAGGAATTTCAATTGGTTCATCCTTAGCATCACTGTCGAAAAACCTTTTTAAAGCTTACTAACCACCTAGTATTCCAAAAGTTGGTGCCAAATTTTAACCCTTTATTTAAACAAGACAATAACATGAGAAAAAAAAATATAAACCATTCACCACAACTGGATCAAATCAACTGAACAAATAATTTAACTACTTCCCGAATAAACCAATGGCCACCAAAGTAAATATTCCAATAACAATCATCCAACAACTGAATAAATAAATCTGAAAACTGTACAAAAAAGTCTTGGCGACAAGCCCCAAGTAAAACTAAAACTGATAGATGATTCCTACTCTAGGAAAGAATGAATAATGCGTCTAACCCAAGCTCCAGCTAGCATCCACATATGCCGCAGCTCCTTATCCCTCGAATAGAATATCAATCATGGCGTCCCTGTGGCTGGACACCTAAAAGGTTTTGAAAATAGTTTTATAGAAAGGGTTAGAACCCAAAACATTTTGAAAATATTTAGCAAGTGAATTAACTACAGTAATAAAAATGTATGAATGCGCTTCATATTTAAGTTAGTGTCGCACTCTCTTGAGGACATACTCGCCCCTCCACTAATGTGCACACCTAATGGTTTCCTTAGCCCCACCTAGTTGTACTACCCCGTCCAACTAGTCTTAGTATAATCCTCCCTAGCCTTTTTACTCTAAATCGAGTATTATTATACATGGGTTATAAGTTATCTCTCAAATTAACTTAATTAACTCCTTTTAAGTAATATCATATAACCGTGACACAAGTTATATAATGTAAATACATCACACACTGTATTATTACCCACGTAAAATATTTAATGCCATTATATACGTATCTTTACTACAACACCCACACATATTTCACATGTATATCCATCCCTCCAACTATACCCTCGCTGGATAATTTTTGCTAAAGTGCTATCTCACTAGGTGTGCTCACATAACCTAGTAACCCAAATCGGAATCGCTCACCAACCTAGCCCAAAATATAAATATAATGGAGGCGGTCATATTCCTTCCCTAAAAGTGAGATAAGTCCCTCACCCATATACCGGACGCTATGACCTGGGGATATACTCTCCCTACTCCTCAAGCTAGGGGATTCACCCACTTCGCCCAAACTCCCTTCATAGCACTAAAGTATATATAATTTAAATAAATATCTAGTCACTGATATTTAAAAGCACACACAATGTACATACATATATAATATCACCACACCGTATATATAATATAGATCCCGGCTTTACCGTGTACTAAAACCCATAACACTAGCCTATATATTCACAAGTCTATGGTCGACTCAAATTAATTAATTTCTCATTTATTAATTTATTACCTTCCCGGGTCTACGATCCGACTCTAATTAAATTAATTCACACATTAATTAATATATTGTTTTTCCCGAGTTTATGGTCCGACTCTAATTTAATTAATTTACACATTAAATAATTTAATACTTGGTCTCGCTCAACTATTACACCCGGACTCGCTCGCTTGGCACGTACTATCGTTAATACCTAAGTCTATATTCCTCCACATACTTAATTAATTACACCTCAATTCATTTAATAAGACGGTATTATTCTAACTACCATACCCGAACATTTTTCCCTTGTCTCGAAATTACTACTAAAATTTATTTCCCCACAACTCCTCCATTTGTGACATACCATCATCGTCCTCCTAAACCTAATCATATATTTTCCTGATAATGATAGGGGTATGAGTTCCACATGCATTTATCACTAAATAAAATATGGGAATTAAATCTTAAATTAATTTCCCCTTATATATAAAACTTGCAAACTTGACAAAAATCTGGGACCATCGATCGATCGATGCTCTGGGTCGATCGATCGATCGAACAGTTCCCTTTCTTCTTCGATTTTTTGTTCAGCCATTAACACAAATCCAAGCTTTCTTTTTTCAAATACCAATCTCAATCCATCATATTTATCATCTTTTTACATCTATTATGAACTATAATCATCATCTAAACCTGTTAGCATCATTAATTTTACGACTTATCACCCACTCAAGAAAACGAATTTTTACGGTACAATCCCAATTGAAATTCGAAAATTTGATTCTATAATCCCCACCAATTCATCTCTAATACATATTTTATGTTGTAGTTCTAATAACAATCAATATTGAATGCTTCTATAACATCAATTGAACTATTAAATCACATAACATGTTCAATTTCATAAAAACCCAATTTCATGCAATAACCCACCCAAAACGAATTTTTCGTTTGCACCCACCATAATATGAATTGATTATCATCAATTTAAGAATCACAACAGTTAACCACTTGCCTCTAATTGTTCGTAGAGTCTGATCCGTTGGTATAGAGAAAGTGTTGATGAAGAACACCTAATTTGTCCCTCGATTTGTCTCCAAAAGATCCCCAATTTGTTCTCCACTTGCCCCCTTTGCTTTTCTCTCAAGCCCTTATGTTTAGAATTTGTTAATTATCGTTCAACATTCCCTCGATTAGGTTTAAAACCCCTAATCCCGTTTTTAGTCACACGGGCCTAATTAAAATGCCCCAAATCCCCCTGTGTGGGCCGACTATGCCCAAAAATGCCCTGAGACCCGATCACTACCCCGGGTACTCTTTTCTGACTATCTTGATCCATCCAGACTCAACCGCGCACTTAGAATCATCATCCGAAATACTTTATAGCATTCTCCAATTTTTATCTCAAAATGCGACACACAAAATTTCGAATAATTAAACTTAATATCGTTAGATATAAATAATTCTTCCCACTCAAATAAATTCTCCAAATCATAAATTTAAGTTTCTCCAATTTAAATATGTTATATCTCCCAAAGATAATTAAATACTAAATCCTCAAAGTTTTGGGGTGTTACATACTCCCTCCCCCCCCCCCCCCTTACAAAGGAATTTCGTCCTCGAAATTAAGGTAAGCCTAGTGCCCCAAGCTTTGAATATTACTCCCTAGTCTCGTACCTCTAATCTCGCTACATCTACCTCTCCCTCTTATAACTATGAGTTACATAAAAATGCATTTTAATTACCCAGGGCGCCCGTACACCCTGTATCCGTTCTTAATCGCACGAAAGTTACCATAATTAACTAGGGTGCCCATACACCCTATCCCCGTGCTTAATCACACGAAAGCTACCCGACTATGCTAACCGTAACCCGTAATATGACTTCCAACCCGTAGTCATATCACCTTTATGAATAATAGCCGAGGTACCCAACCCATGTAATAATGACAAAAAATCTCCCCACTTCCAACGTTGTGTTAAGTTTCATGCGTGGGACATCTCACAAAGTGAAATCCAAATAAGGAACCCCCCAATACACTACTACCTAACATTATCGATCGTTGAGATCTGTTAGACCCTCAGTACAGAGCACGTACCCCCAAATACTTGTCTCTTAGCACAAAATCATACATGCCTACTCTCATGATACAAAAGATAACATAAAATACCGCGCCCTTATTATCACTAGTTCTTGCGCCCCCCGAGCTATCTCTCCCTGCTCAAAAATAAATCTAACTATCCTCATTCACTTCAGTAGACACCCATATCTACTAGGATAAAATATAAGAACATAAGACATCCTTATGTGTCTATCGCACTACACAATACAACATATATACACACAGATATATGGGTTAGACGCCCTATCAGGTGACACCTAGTAAAAGTAATTCGTACCCCGGTGTCGCGAACACCAAAACTTAGCCCCACTATCCACAATAGTTCAAATACATCGCTATCCAACCAATATTTGAAAAAATCATTTACCCTACTCCAATAATTCTCGAAAGTAGTAACCCCTCGCATAATTCCAACCTTCTCTCAGTGTAAGCCTCCACTCTCTCGTGGTTAACACCAAAGGATTCCGTTACCCCACGAAAATTCTTTTATATACGTAATATGGTTTCTACAGCTAGCACACCCACTAAATTCGACTTACCCGTGAACTCTACAGAAAAATAAATTTTCATATTGTGACACTCTCACTGTCACTCAAAACATAGCATAAAAAGATAATTACCTCCATACTCTAGCCGCAATGGTTGATCCTCGGGTTCCTGAGCGTCTTTCACATGCCCGAACATACTATGACTTATTGTAGTGGTTGTACATCCAGAACCTCGCCCTGTAGTTGACCCCTGACTCGCTTAGGACAATATCTCTTCATGTGTCCCGCTTCTCCATAAATGAAATACCTCCTAATAAATTCAACCTGCCACTGATCCCTTCCTTGTTGGCCATGTCGGAAGTCCTAGCCATCTTGTCGATAGCCCCCATATTTAAATCGCTTGGCCTAATTCCCCTATCGAAAATCCTGCCCCTGATGTCCCCATGTCTTCTACTCGAATACCCTACTGATACTGTTCCCTTCTGTTTTATCCAACTGGCTGGGTTCCACTCCCTTCCTGCTTCCTTTCATGTGGAAGCAATATTCCTGGCAGTGTAGGAGTGCTGCATTAATGACATATGTATAAGCTACCAATGTGGGATTACCAATCAAATGTTTCCTGATCCTCCAGACTAACCCATCCATGAACCTCGACTTCTTTCTTTCTTCATTGCTTACCTCATTGAATACAAAATTTTCCAAACGAGTGAATTTCTCCTCGTAATTGTCCACTGAACGGTCCCCCTGAGTCACCTCACTAAATTTTCTCCTCATTTCGGCCTCAACTGCTGGCGAAAAATACTGACGGTCAAACCGAACCCAAAACTGTGCAATAGTTAATGTATCCCTTTCCTCAACTGTGGTGATTGACTCCCACCATTGTAGCGTTGCTCCTACTAACTTAAAAGGGACTAGTATTTTCTTCTGCACCTCATTGAAATCTACCATGCGTAGGTGACATTGAATATATCTTTTCCACTGACACGCTAGCACCACATCTGAACCCCCTCGAAACTCTAGTGGATGGCCTTTTTGAAAGACCTCTCGTACTTGCTGTCATTCCGATGGCCCCGGGTGGGCTTGAACATCCGGTACCACTAATGACGGTGGCTGATCTCGTGGAAAGTACCTTGCCATTGCGATCATCATCGCTTAAACTGCTTGTGCCACTAATTCAGATACCTGTGCAGCCAAAATCATCTCTGGAAGTTGCTACGGTAACTCTGGCTCCTGATGAGCCTCTCTAGTCTCATCTCCCCCTGCTGCCCTAGCAATTATCTCTCTCCTGGGCAGTATATAAAATGAGAATCAAATCGTATGAGTTCACCATCAAATATAAAGTAATTGACAGAATAACGTAATTGCGCATACGTATAAGAATACAACAATCCGATGATAGGGCTCTATATCAAAGAACGCTAAGCAGAAACGTGAAAAGCCGCACAGATCCTAAAGACACTAGAACCTGATGCTCTGATACCATCTGTGACACCCCGCCTAATAAAATACTAGGTGATCAGTCCTATATCAAATTAAAACAGGAATCCCAGTTGGTTCATCCTTAGCATCACTCTCGAAAAACCTTTTTAATGCTTACTAACCACCTAGTATTCCAAAAAGACGGTGCCAAATTTTAAACCTTTATTTAAATAAGACAATAACATGCGGAAATAAATATAAACCATTCACCACAACTGAATCAAATCAACTGAATAAATAATTTAACTACTTGCCGAATAAACCATCGGCCACCAAAGTAAATAGTCCAATAACAATCATCCAATAACTGAATAAATAAATTTGAAAACTGTACTGAAAAGTGTGGGCGACAAACCCTAAGTAAAACTGAAACTGATAGATGATTCTTACTCTGGGAAAGAATGAATGATACGTCTAATCTAAGCTCCTGCTAGCATCCACATATGCCGCAGTTTCGTATCCCTGGAATAGAATATCAATCCTGGCGTCCCTATGGCTGGACACCTAAAAGGTTTTGAAAATAGTTTTATAGCAAGGGTTAGAACCCAAAACATTTTGGAAATATTTAGCAAGTATATTAACTGAAGTAATAAAAATTTATGAATGCGCTTCATATTTAAGTTAGTGTTGCACTCTCTTGAGGACATACTCACCCCTCCACTAATGTGCACACCTAACAGTTTTCTTACCCCACCTAGTTGTACTACCCCGTCCAACTAGTCTTAGTATAATCCTCCGTGGCCTTTTTACTCTAAACCGAGTATTATTATACATGGGTTATAACTTATCTCTCAAATTAACATAAGTAATTCGTTCTAAGCAATATCATATAACCGTGACACAAGTTATATAAAGTAAATACATAACACACTGTATTATTTCCCGCATTTAATATTTAATGCCATTATATATGTATCTTTACCACAACACCCACACATATTTCACATATATATCCATCCCTCTGAGTATACCCTCGCTGGATAATTTTTACTAAAGTGTTATCTCACTAGGTGTGCTCACATGACCTAGTCACCCAAGTCGGAATCGCTCACCAACCTGGCCCAAAATATAAACGTAGTGGAGTCGGTCATATTCCTTCCCTGAAAGTGAGATAAGCCCCTCACCTATATAATGGACGCTATGACCTAGGGATATACTCGCCCTACTCCTCAAGATAGGGGATTCACCCACTTCACGCAACCTCCCTTGATAGCACTAAAGTGTATATAATTTAAATAAATATCCAGTCACTAATATTTAAAATCACACACAGTGTACATACATATATAATATCACCACATCGTATATATAATATACATCCTGACTTTATCGTGTACTAAAACCCGTAACACTTGCCTGTATATTCCCAAGTCTATGGCCGACTCAAATTAATTAATTTTCTCATTTATTACTTTATTACCTTCCCGAGTCTATGATTCGACTCTAATTAAATTAATTCACACATTAATTAATATAGTGTTTTTCCCAAGTCTATGGTCTGACTCTAATTTAATTAATTTACACATTAATTAATTTAATACTTGGTGTCGCTCAACCATTGTACCCGGACTTGCTCGCTTGGCCCATACTATCGTTAATACCTAAGTCTATATCTCGCCTCCTACTTAATTAATTACGCCTCAATTCATTTAACACGACAATATTATTCCAACTACCATACCTGAACATTTTTCCCTCGGCCCGAAATTACTACTACAGTTTATTTCCCCACAACTCATCCATTTGTGGCATACCATTATCGTCCTCCTAAACCTAATCTTATATGTTCCTGGTAATGTTAGGGATATGAGTTCCACATGCATTTATCAGTAAATAAAATATGGGATTTAAATCTTAAATAAATTTCCCCTTATATATAAAACTTGCAAACTTGACAAAAAACTGGGACCATCGATCGATCAATGCCCTAGGTCGATCGATTGATCGACTAGTTCCCTTTCTTCTCCAATTTTTGTTCATCCATTAACGCAAATCCAATCTTTCTTTTCTCAAATCCCAATCTCACTACATCATATTTATCAACTTTTTACATCTATTATGAACTATAATCATCATCTAAACCTTTTAGCATCAATAATTTTACGAGTTATCACCCACTCAAGAAAACGAATTTCTACGGTACAATCCCAATTTAAATTCAAAAATCTGATTCTATAATCCCCACCAATTCCCCTCTAATACATATTTTCTGTTGTAGTTCTAATACCAATCAATACGGAATGCTTTTATAACATCAATTGAATTATTAAATCACATAATATGTTCAATTTCATGCACTAACCCACCCAAAACGAATTTTCCGTTTGCACCCACCATAATATGTATTGATTATCATCAATTTAAGAATCAAAATAGTTAACCACTTGCCTCTAATTGTTCGTAGAATCTGATCCGTTGGTGTAGAGAAAGTGTTGATGAAGAACACCCAATTTGTCCCTCGATTTGTCTCCAAAAGATCCCCTATTTGTTCTCCACTTGCTCCCTCTGATTTTCTCTCATGCCCTTATGTTTATAATTCGCTAACTATCATTCAACAACACTCCCTCAATTTGGTTTAAAACCCCTAATCACGTTTTTGGTCACATGGGCCTAATTAAAATGGCCCAAATCCCCCCGTGTGGGCCCGGCTATGCCCAAAAATGCCCCGAGACCCGTTTACTACCCCCGGGTATTCTTTTCTAACTATCTTGACCCATCTTGAATCAACCGTGCACTCATAATCGTCATCAAAAATACTTTATAACATTCTCCAATTTTGACCTCAAAATGCGTCACACAAAATTTTAAACAATTAAACTTAAAGTCGCCAAATATAAATAATTCTTCCCACTCAAATAAATTATCCAAATCATAAATTTAAGTTTCTCCAATTTAAATATTTTTATATCTCCCAAAAATAATTAAATACTTAATCCTCCAAATTACGGGGTGTTACATGTTTGATCACCTAAAACAAGCTCACAGTTAAATAATCCACTGTATGGTTGATGGCCCTAAAACTCCTGCCTCTTCATTTCAAATGATCAAATACACGGTTGATCCCCCAAAGATTTATCGGTATGATAATCGAACAGGTGATGATCCCGGGTTTTTGATAAATCCCAAAATTATATACATATTATCCTTCCCTCCCTATACATAGATTTCACAAATGGGCAATCCCATTTTTATCCCAATTTTGACAAAAAGTGTCTGAACGTGCACCTTCTTAGTCGATCACCTCTGTGGACACCTAGATTTGTAATAAATTCTTGGGTCTATCATCCTTCATCAATACAACGAGAACACCAAACGAAATAGAAAAAAAAAGTCACCCAAATTAAAAGGGGTAAAAATACATACGCAAGCATATGTACCATAAATATTTGGGGGTGAAAATAGGAAATTTCCAAATATCAAGACAAAAAACCAAAACTGCCTAATTGAAGTCATCAACCGTATGGTTCATGGTCTTGATCATTTGCACGTTTGTTACTAAGGTAATCATTACAGAATGAAATGATTACCTACACGGTCGATCATTTGAGATAGTTTTCCCCCTCCCCTAAGTCATTCCATCCATATGTATGTCTATCCTAAGTCAATCCACCCTACATGTGCCTTACATGATCAACCGCCTGGTAAATCAATATACTAACCACATGGTTGATCACTTTGGCTCAGAATCTATAAAACTAAGTCCCCACCAATATTCATTTGTTATTTAAATTTCTTCAACCTTTATCATTTTTGAATCTCGAGTCTTGTCAGAAATCCCGAGTAAATTTCCAAATTTCTAAGAGTCATTTCTTCCAAAATTCAGAGTCAAACCTCTACCCACACCCTCCAAAATTCGGATCTTCCAAACTAAGCTCTGCCTAACTAAACGGTACCACCTCTTAGGGCGACACTCCCCCAGGAAAAGTTTGTCTCGGGCTAAAAGCGTAAAAAACACTCTATAGAAATTTCGAATGAATATCTTAAATACGGACTATGATATATAACTATCCATATTTGTCCAGACTATCTAACCACCACCACCAAATTAGGGGATCGAGTATGCACTTCACAGTGTTTATATTTTAAAACCTCATTTTTACCCACCACCTTTGTCTATTGAGTTAGATAAACATAACCACATGTTAAACATACAAAACGAAAATAGACTTTTCAAAATAGATCTCATGAAAGTGTCCATGAACCAATTTTCTTCGAATATTTGCTAAAATCAAAGTTTAAAATCGAAATATTCTTTATAACTTCTTAGAGCGAACATTCCCATCTCAACAGTGGCACCCACGAAATTGTGTTTTCCTAGAGTACTTAAACACTTGTTTTTAATTTTATATTTTTAACATATGAATATGCACTCCAACTCATAATGGAAATTCTATATAGAAATAGGCTCTACATATACCATTAATGATGCTAAGAATTACCATATCAATAATATGTGCAGCTCAAGATCTAGTTATGTTAACAACAGAGGAAATTATAGTAATATAAATGTATAAAGAAGGGGATGAGAGAGAGGTAGAAGTAATTGAGATTTAAGTGGTTAGGCTTGGCCTACTTCGTTGTGCAAGATGATGATGGTTTTGTATTTCTATAAGGCACTAAAGTCCATTTTTATATACACCCATGCTTTCTCTTTCTAGATTATAATTTATAGAGTTTCAGTAGGGTTATGAATTGTTCGATCCTTAACAAAGAAGATGAAGTGGGATTATATAGGCTTCGACGTGTGCAGTGCTACCCCCAAACATGCATCTGGTGTGCATGAGCTAAGAAATTCAATGGCAAGGTCCCACTTGTCTTCTCCATGTGTAAGTCATGATGATGAAATATTACCTCATGTTGGCTGTTAATATCTTTTAACAATTTGGTCCACGTGGCTTGGTGATGCACGAATCACATGTTCTATATGAGGAAACAAAGTCGGCTTCGCGGGTCTCGTCCAGAACAAGACTATGGGAGTAGTCTTCGAGATGAATAACTCTGAGATTATGATACTTGCCCAGGGACTGCATGCAGGTCTCAACCTATCAGTGTCGCCCGAGGCTAACTGTAAGGACACAAATTTCCAATTGAGTCCACGTATAGTGTTGGCTCAATTTCGGAAAAAAACATTTATTCATAGGATAGTATGTAATTGTAATACTCTCAAGCCTATGAAGTGTTTGTTGAAGACGTAGCGACAAAGAGTATAAAGCTTCATCAAATATGCCGGTTTGCGTGCCTCGTTTCTACGTCATCAACCATAGTTCCATGCTCCCAAGGTATGAATGCAATATTATATATATATAGGAGCTTGGAACAAAGTTTATTGGGTGTTAGGTTTTATATAAACTGCGTTTTGTTTTAAGAAAGAATTAATTAAAACTTTAAATAAATGTTTATAAAGTTTTCCGGGCTTAAACAAGAATATTCAAACTTTCTGGTTTTACGTTCGATAGAGTCGTTCGAACGAGATTGTCGTTCGAACAAAAATGTCGTTCGAACGAACCTGCCAACGAGTTCCCATATTAGGCCACTGGAATGTCGTTCGATATGTCGTTCAAACGAACCTTATGTTCGAACGAGATATCCAACGAGATTCTAACGAGTTCAGTCTGGAACGTCGTTAGAAGTCTCGTTCGAACGAAATGTCATTCGAACGAGATGCCAGGCGGGAACAGTTTTTGGCAGTTTTGCACCCACTTTTCCACTAAGTTTGTAACCTACTTTTTCAGACTTTAATATGTGCGGGAATTACTTTTGATAATCTATCTTTTTCAAATCATACAAACTCTTAGAGAGTGTTTTGAGAGCAAAATTAAAAAGAGAAAAAGATCAAGTTTTGAGTGTTAATTTTCAAAGAGAAATTTACTTACCACTCTAGTTTTAAACCCAAATTAGTGTTTATCCAAGTTCATATATACATAACAATTGCTTGGAGTTTGGCACTGGTTTATCTCTTCCGTTTCAAAGAGAAGTTTTGGTTTGCTTCTACATCCATCAAAGAAGAAGACGTTTTGTTGCGATTCTACCCACTTGGAGAAAGGATACTTGCTCGGGTGACGGTGACCATATAAAGTCCTATCGGTGGATTCCGAGACCGCGGTGGAGTTCCGAGGTTATCCGCTATGAAGAGGTGTCTACAAGAAGAAGCGTCGAGGCTTGAGAGGGATCGAGTCGTGCATTGTAAGTCTATCTGTCTTGTACTTGTAATTCCGTATCTAGTGGATTTGTGGCTAGGGTCGTCCGAGGTTGTTTCCCGTCTTGGGTTTTTCCTCGTACATCGCGGCGTAGTGTGATTGATTTATTTTATCTTGCAAAATAACGTAGAACGCATGTTTAGAATAATTCAAGATAAAATTTGTTTTAAATCATCACACTCATTTAATTTGGTGCTAAATTAAATAATGGGTAAATTTTATTTAATTCAAGTCATTTGCTAAAATTTGGTTTCGCCTAATTTGCTAATATTGATAAATATGACTTAGGAAAATTCTAGGACTTGGATTAATTAATTGGTTTAAGTGAATATATTAATTGATTAATTTTACTTCACTTGGTGTAATTTTAATTTGTTTAAGAAATTAAAATTTGTTGTTTTAAAGTTGAACCATCACACCGCTTCCGCATCGAGTTTACACAAAAAGGAAATTACAATATTTTTAATTATGTTGAAAATTAATACAATCCGGGGTTTCAACGCTTTCACTAACACATGTCAGTCGAGACATAAGAGCACTTGTGAGTATATAAAGCATGTATGATTGCAATTTTTCTAGTGATTAGGTATCGGAGGCCAAGACTGGCTAACATGGGCCTCTGTGCTATGGGCATGTAAGGACATATTTTTATGAATGTCCGTCATAATTTATTATGTCGTATACCTTACAACCGCCGACGAAGTTCAAGATCATCTACATCAAGACGGATCCGAATGTATCAAAGTTTCTTCATCAAATAGCCTCCGCAAAAGTTTACTTTAGTAAGGTTATGTTTTAAATACCTTAACTTTCCACTTAGAACTTTAGGATATTTTTACAAAAAATTTTCTAAATGTTGGAGCGGACTTTTTTGTCAAATTTGAGAATGAGTAATTTTTTCTAAGTCCTGTAGCGTACCTCATTTTTTACGCCAGGTCGTTCAAGCGAGATGTCATCTCGTTTGAGCGACATCTGATGTCGCACGATGTCATTCGAACGACACGCGTCCTTTGTCCAAGCGACATCGTTGTTTCGTTCGAATGATCATGTATTCCGAGGTAGCGCGACTTTGTATAAATACTCATTAAATGGTTTCGTTTTCATCAAGAAGTCCCTGCGTTTTATAGAACAGAAAAACTTCGATTTGCAGAATTCTTTTGGCTTCTTCCTTTAGGGTTTAATATCTTTTTGTTTTCAATTCTCCAAAATCCCATATGCTTTGGTGAATTGTTTTGGCGTTTAAGAACATACTTTTATGTTGTTTACTCTTGTGAGGAGGGTAACCTGCTCCGAGAAGACTGCGTGTCTAGGATTGCGGTCCTTGTGGTATTGCTGCGTGTGAACCATTACTGATTCATTTCTAGCCATTGCTTTGGAGGTTTGTCGAAGACACCGTGCGTTACTCTTGTGGGCGAAAGCAAGATTGTATGTAAGCCAATGGTCTTGTAAACTCGTTAGAGTTTTAGAAATAAAAAGGTTTTTCCCTTCGAGGATTTTTCCTTAAACTTGTGTCGCATGCTTTATTTATTTATCGTTTGACACATGCACACACGTAGTTGCATGGTTTGGGGTTGATTTAATTTTGTTGAAAAATAGACTCTAATTAAATAAGGTTTAATTGGAAACTTGCGAATTAATTTAATCAATTGTCACACACCGAATTTATTCGCACTTTTCAAATTGGTATCAGAGCGGGTTGCGCTAATTTATCGCGTATTCCTATTTTCCACAAAATTGTGTGATAGTGTTTTTTTTTTTTTGAAAAATCAGTTTTGTGAAAAATCGCAATTTTTCCAACGGAACGTTCATTTAATAATGTGCCTATTTTTTATGGGAATAATTATGCCTATTGGAAAGCTCGCATGAAATCTAGTTTAAACTCCACAGACGAGCGTGTTTGGTTACTTTGCGAAAATGGATGGAATCCTCCCACTGTCACCATTGAAAATATCACATCTTTAAAACCTATGTCAGCTTGGACTGAGAACAAGGTCATTTCTTTTTCTTATAATGGTGTTGCTTTAAAGACTCATTTTAAGAAAAAGAAAGAAAAAGTTTGTGAGTCCGATTCTGAGGAAGAGTTTGATTTTAAAGATATGACCTTGTTTGCGAAAAGTTTTAAAAAATCTCCCAACATGAACAAAAATAATTCTTCCAATAAGAGATTTTTTGAAAAAAGGCCAAAGAAAGCGGCGAGGAAGAGAGAGAGAGAGAGAGAGAGAGAGAGAGAGAGAGAGAGAGAGAGAGAGAGAAAAGGAGAGTGAGGAAAATTTAGAAAATTTGGCGTGTTTTGAGTGTGGGGGTAAAGGGCATGAGGCGTATGAGTGTGCCACTAGACTTAGGAGAGAGGGAAATAAAGTGGCTATGTCTGCCACATGTAGTGATAGCGACATAAAGGTTTTTTATTCGGGTGATGAAAAAGATCACGATATGTGTGTCGGGTTTTTAGATAGTTGGGTTAGCACACCTAGTTTGAATGGAGGTGAGGGGACTAGTTCTAGTGAGACCCCCGAGGAGGAGGATTTGAGTGTTTCTAGTGGGGATGAGAGCGAATTTGAGAGTGGATATGAAAGTGAGCTCCAAAAAGCCTTTAGACATTTGTACACCGATACCTTCAAAACAAAGATGTATAATAGAGATTTAGGTCATCGGGTTTTAGATTTGGAGAGAGATAAGGAAGTTTTAAAAACGAAAAAGTGTGATTTGACCAACACGGTGTCTAGTCTGACGACACGTGTATTCCAACTCAGAGTGATCTCGAACATGCCTGGGAGGTCAAAGTCCCTTTAGAGAACTCATCTAAGAAGGTTAGAAAGATGGTTCTCAATACTATTTTGGGTAGTAGTGAGATCTTAGGAATAAATCATGACGGTGCTTTTCCCAATTAGCACCCGAGACGGTTCCCACTTTAGTGTTAGATTCACGTGTGTCTCACCCTATCCCACCTAGGCATCCCATTCCTATTAGGAGAGTTCATCCTAGAGTTTTTGAGAGAGGTGTTCCTAGGCCTATTTATGTTTGTTCCCATTTCAAGAGGACAAGTCACCTTATGGAATTTTGTTTTAAGTTGGGTTATGTGTCACGTTTTGCTTCTACACGTGTTTCTGACACACATGCACCCACACATGATACTTTACATGCTCCTGGAGACTACATGAGAGAGTTTGCACATATAAGTGAGCAAGTTAAGTTTTTAGTAAAAACTTCAAAAAATTTAATGGAGGTTTTTCATACTTTGACACCACCTTTGGAAAACCCCTTCGCACCTAACGATTGAGGTTTGACTTGTTTACTAGCATAGGTTGCTTTGCATGATGAAATTATTTGCCTATTTATAGTATGTATCATTTGTGTATATTTTCCTTTTTTTGAAAATTTTGAAATATACAAAAATATTTTATTTTTATAAAATTTGGAAAAATCCAAAAAGATTTTTGTATTTTGTTTGCACCATTTTATGGATGAACTCTTAGGATGACCGAGTCACAACATCATTCCATATTTTTTTCGTGTGACTATTTGATAGTGTTGTACTTTATAATGTTTGGAGTCATTAAGATGTAATTCGTTGTTACTTACTACATGTTTGACTCATGATTTCATTTATTGCACACATGCACGGATTTGTTTGATTATTGCGCTTACCTATCACATGTTGGTTGAGTTTTTCCATCTCAATTTTGTCTATACAATGAACCAAATGCGATAAAACAAGACAATAAAAAGTGTGCACCTTTGAACCTTGTTTGTGAGGATTTGTGTGTTTTTTTTGAAAATGGTGAAGGGCTACAAAAGTTTATCATTTATCCTTTGCGATTAAGCCGTCGTTTAATTGGACCTACAAAATTGAGGAATTTTATTATCCGGGGTTCAAAGAGGTTTAAAAGAGCCCGAAAAAATTTAAAGGCAATAAGAAGAAATGTATGCCAATTATGGGTCATTTAGGTTTTTGCACCAATTCTCCAATGTTTGAGAATTTAAATTACTTGAAAAAGAAAATATGCATGAGGGAGTTTGGATGGAGAATTTAAAATGGATTTGCACGTCCTTAAAAGTCTTGAAAAAGCGTTATATAGTTTTGGACGTTATTGGTGTCGAAATCACTTTGACTTTGATTTGTTGATTTGATTAAGACGATGTCATCTAAATTCAACAATTTTTACACCTAAGGACTATTTTTTATATTCATTCGTTAGGGGTACACATATGCATCATGCACATATGATTGATTGAGTTGATTTACCAATCGAATGTGTTCACAGCCATTCATTTCGTTCCCATGACTTGGTTGTTTCAGTTTAAATCCATGGTGTGATTTCGTTCGTATCTTATTTTGTACAAAAATTTGAAAAATCAAAAATAGTTTGTGAGTGTTTTTTAGATACTCCTTTACATGAGCGTAGTTTGATCCTTGTTTGCTATGCATTTTTTCGTGACACTCCCTGTTTGGTTTGTTTCTTCTTATCTGTCTATTTGGGGACATCATAAAAAGGGGGAGAAAGAATTATCATGTTATGGGGGAGTATAGGCATTTATGGGGGAGATTTGATTTATTAATGATTTATTCTTATATCATTTCAAACTCGATGCGTCACGAAGGTTTTTTTCTTTATCTCATATGTGTAGGTACAAATCTTTAAGATCATTATGTTGCACACCCTGGTGAGAAAAGCTTTGAGATTTGATGAAGATTTTTGAAGAAAAGTTTGAGAACTTGCAAATTTGTACCTTTTCAGTTTTGAGATTTATGGGAGGGTAGATTTGTATAGGCATTTTGGTATTCGATAATTCGGATATTTTTTTATGTATATTCCGGCATGGACATAGGGGGAGATTTGTAAGGACATATTTTTATGAATGTCCGTCACGATTTATTATGTCGTATACCGTTACAACCATCGAAGAAGTTCAAGAGCATCTACATCAAGACGGATTTAAATGTATCAAAGTTTCTTCATCAAAGACCCTTCGTAAAAGTTTACTTTGGTAAGGTTATGTTTTAAATACATTAAATTTCCACTTAGTGCTTTGGGATATTCTTACAAAATATTTTCTAACTGTTGGAGCGGACTTTTTTGTCAAATTTGAGAATGAGTAATTTTTTCTAAGTCGTGTAGCGTACCTCATTTTTTACGCCAGGTCGTTCAAGAGAGATGTCATCTCGTTCGAGTGACATCTAATGTCTTGCAATGTCGTTCGAATGACACGCACCCTTCGTTTGAGCGACATCGATGTTTCGTTCGAACAAGCAGGTATTCCGAGGCAGTGCGATTTTTTATAAATACTCATTAAATGGTTTCGTTTTCATCAAGAAGTCCCACTGTTTTATAGAATAAAAAAATAGCGATTTGCATAATTCTTTTGGCTTCTTCCTTAAGGGTTGAATCCCTTTTTGTTTTCAATTCACAAAAATCCCATATGCTTTGGTGAATTATTTTGGTGTTCAAGAACACACTTTGTTGTTGTTTACTCTTGTGGGGAGGATAACCTACACCGAAAAGACTGCGTGTCTAGGATTGCGGTCCTTGTGGTATAGCTGCGTGTGAACCATTGCAGATTTATTTCCTGCCATTGCTTTGGAGGTTTGACGAAGACACCGTTTGTTACTCTTGTGGGCGAAAGCAAGATTGTATGTAAGTCAATGGTTATTTAAACTTGTCAGAGTTCTAGAAATAAAAAAGTTTTTGCCCTTCGGGGATTTTTCCTTAAACTTGTGTCGCATGCTTTATTTATTTATCGTTTGACACACGCACCCACGTAGTTTCATGGTTTGGGGCTAATTTAATTTTGTTTAAAAATAGACTCTAATTAAATAAGGTTTAATTGGAAACTTGCTAATAATATAATCAATTGTCACACACCGCATTTATTCTCACTTTTCAGGGCCCATATGAGGATGAGTTTGACTGACACTTAAAAGGGGTCATGAGGTCGGACTAAGTCTCATCTAGACGAGACCACTCTTATGTATATCAATCACCCATGAACCTTAGTCTCCAATGTGAATGGGAGTCTAAGATGTATAGTCATCTAACCCCTTACGATGAAATGTCCCTTCGGTGTCAGAGGATGTTTGGAGATGTGTACAAGTTGTATAGCTATCAGGAGCTTCATCTTCATGTCATAGATAGACGTGACATTCGAATGTCCTTAACTGGACACATGTCAGCAAGTGGATAGGTTAGCACGCGAGACAATGAGTGGAAGTAACATGCGTGATTAGAACTCGTGCCCTAATGATGTGGGCATAGGAAATCACGCGTAGTCATTATTTTATTTAAATAACCCAAAAAATTATTTTTCTCCTTCTTCTCCAAACCTCATTATCCCGCTCCAACTGTTCCAAGCGAAACTCAAGCTTCTATTTTCTGTCACTTAAAACCTCGCCATTCCTGGCGAGTTTTAGTGTTTTTATTTCTTCACAAGTCTTCTCCTTCACCCAGGTAACCCTTTTTCTTGATCTTGTGCCTTCGTTTTCAATTATGTTAGTTAATTTCTTTTTTGTTCATTTTTTTGGCGATTTTTAAGTTTTTCAGCAACCACTGGTGGCTATTCTAGGGGTTGTTTTTGTGGTTTTGAGGTGTAGTTTAGGTTATGGGTGGTTGGAATATTAGATTTAGGGGTTTGATCTAGTTTCAGGTACTGGATAATTTTTCAAGTGAACTTTTCGATCATCCTCTCTGGTAGCCATTTACACTGTTCTTTACTGGCTCTTCTAGAAAACGATTTAACTTCCCCCTTGATCTTATAGTCAACCCTGGTAAAAAATTATTTTTGTTTGGATGTACCAAAGACTATACGAGTTTAGTGATAAGTACCCACACTTAAGGGAGAGGATACTTAGAGAGAATCGCATGGCTAAGATCGAGTCTAAAAGAGGAGTTGAGGCTGAGCCTAGACTCCCAATTTACCCAACCCCCTTAGTTGTACTTTATCCTCCTCCACTTTTTACTTATCATGTCCCAGCCAAGTCTAGGGTCTTTATAATGATTAGCAGTGACACCATGCCTGGTACCTCGTCTAGTGGTTCTCCATATATAGCCTTTTCTGAGGGATACAGTCCTTCCTCGTGCAAAAATTTTGAGGGGGCCTATTCTTTAGAAGATTCCATGAAAGTTCTAGAGTCTCATCTAGATGGATCTGGTGTTGTTGAGTCTAACAATCGAGGGAACCCCCAATAATCCAAAGCTCTTGGAATCTCGAATAATGATGAGCTAAGAGTTGAGGTAGTTTTAAACAACCATCAATGTCTATTCCCATATCGGCCATGACGGATGCAGAGTTCACCACCAGATATCCTAATGGTGTAACTGCAGTTAATGAAGAGGATGATGAGTATGATGATGAAGACAGGAAATTGGACACTTCCGATGCCTCAACCTTTCTCAGTACTATCCGAGAGACGAACCTGATCATATGGAGGCACCTTTATGGGATAAAGCCTTCTATCAGAATAAGAGTTCCATCTAAGTATGAAAGATCCTTTAACTATATCGAAATATTGTATATTGTATACCTGGTATTCCATTTCCATCGTTCGTAAATATGTCTCATTAGTTGGAACTATGTTGGCTTTTATCCCAAGATCCCTTAGGTACGTAGGCATAATACCGAACTATAATCATGATCACAAGCCTTATAATACTTCTCTTGGTTTATTATCTACTATATATTCCCCTATATCTAGTTTAAACACCTTTTCTCATACAAAGTGATCATCTCTATCACGTAGGAATTGCCAAAGGTCATACGACACGTCTAAGATTTTAGCCAGGATTATAAAGGATGTATAGATTTCTATTGATGACTTCTGCTCCACTCCAATATTAAACATCATTCCTTACTATTTTATCATGTAGCCCATAGGGAGTGAATGATGTTTAGAACATGGCATCCTTGATGTTATCCCTATAAACTAACCCAAAGGTTCAACAACACTTTCCTATTAATGATCGACCGATAATTATATACAGATTTTTGGATGCATTTGGGTACACTACCATTCTAGACACCTACCAAAGCTACCCTATGATTTGTGGATAGCTTCTCCCCTTCTCAAGAAAAGTCCTCGAACTTGAACACACATAAATTGGAACATTTCCATGGCTCACCGTAATTATTGAACTATGTAGACTTTAATCTCAGGGCTATATAGGTACATAGGTGAAACATCGAGTCTTTTCACCCCACTTAAAGTAATAATGGGTGGCCTGCCCTATACTAAAATAAATTAAGAATATCAAGTGGATCATTATCAGTATCTACTGTCGATACTAAATAAATATAGCTAACTACCCAATACTACAATAAACGGATGCCACAAAAAAAATTTAAAAACATACAATGAACATCTTACCAACAATATAGTAACTACTGAACATGATAACATATACACACGCAGCACGATAATAGGAAGTAATCCTATAATACATCATAAGTACACAAAAGGAAATACCCAAATATGTTGTCGGGTCACAGACAATACAACATCCTGAGGAGAGAAATATACAAGTGCTACATATATATAACCCTTGGGTATACACCCGATACACAAAATGAATCCTTGACTAGACTTACAAAAGATAGGAAGAGGCTATAACAAAATCCCGCAACAGTCCGCATCTGCTACAGCTCCAAGGACACTGGATAGAAAAGCATCACTGGCATCCTTGCGGTGGGACACCTAATATATTACAATATATGTATAGCAAGAGAGAAATATAAACGGGTCAGGGCCCCAGGTTTGAAAACATTTTACCAAGTGCATTAAAATGCATAATAACTATAAATGCACGATTTCATAATTAAAGTGGAGTCGCACTCTATTAAAACTCAAACTCACCCATTGACTAAAGGGCGCACCTAAACGTATGCACATAAACCTCAATTAAGCTACCCGATACATTCTAGGGACAATTCAATCTTAATCAACACATAATCTACCCCTGCGTAATCCCACCATCTAAAATATAACCATAATCTTCTTATTCTATCATATCCTAAGTTTACGCCCGAACTTATACATTAATATATATATGTAAATATTAGTCATTAGAGTTCATCAGTTTCTAACTATAAACTTAAACAAGTTATCTGCATCAGAATAGTCACACATTATCTTTATATTATTATAAAGTAATGTTTCACCATAACATATAAACCCGAGTACCTAGGACTAAACTTCTGCCCACTCCCAACATTGTGCTACATTTCATGCGTGGGACGTCTCGCAAAGTGAAATCCAAACAAGGACCCCCCCCCCAATACACTACTACTTTACAATGTTGATCGTCGAGATCCATTATGCCTTCACCACACAACACATATAACATCAACTACTTATTATGAATAATTATCTCTAAGTACATAAATAAGATATCGCACATAACCTTTAAGGTCTATATAGCATTATTCTTGTTATAAACAAGATCATTCAACCCTAACAAACACGTACATATAATATATATATATATATATATATATATTGTGGGTACCCGAAATTAGAAAGATGGGCTTAGACGAGTAGCCCAATTATAGCGGCCCAAAGTCCAACCCTCCCTATCTTAATCGGTTATGATTTAGTCTTCTCCCATGTTCTCGTTAAGAGGGATCCTAGGAGAAGATGGAAAACGTGGGGGAGTCCAACACCAACATGTATATAATAAACCCTAGGTCCGGGGCATAAGACACACTGTATTCTCTGTAATCACTCTCCAGAGTATATAGAAATAATACTGACTGCACCACCGTGGACGTAGGTATTTTTGCTGAAACACGTACATCTTTTGTTATGTGATTGGCATTTTGTATTCCTAATTTTTCTTCGTGATTGTGCTTATCTTATCTCCTTGTGTTGAATAATAATTGTCACCACAATTGGCGCCGTCTGTGGGAACGTTTATCTTCCCTGAGAAAGCCCACACCCAGAAAAGAGTTCAAAATGTCTGGTCACAGTATTAATGCTCCCCAGGCAGGGAATATCCAAGAACCACCTGCTCCTCGCAGGATTAGATCTGAAGCTCGGCGTTCAGATCAGAGGGCTTGCTTAGAAAGGCCAGCCTCAGAAGAAAGCCAAGAATCAGCGAGGTCCACACAGATATCCAGGCTAATTAATGCATATGAGGCGAGGATCCACGAGCAAAGGTAGTCTTCTCGTAAGCACGAAGCTGATAATTCTCGCTTCAAAAGAAAATTAGAAAGAATGGAGAGAGAACTTTATCGTGGTACCAAGAGACGTATATACCGCACTCCTAGCCCCCAGGCGAGCAAGTCTTGGAGCCGAGGAAGGAGCCCCAGGTGCGGATCCCAGGAAGCTGAAGGAAACGAGTCAGAGGACGACTTGTTTGAGTAATTGCGACTAGCTCGCAATCACAGGAGCCCAGATCGCAGCAACGAGAACATACAAAGTCTGGTTCGAAGGGAGATGGACCAACACCCTACACATCACAATACCAGATCGACCCGAGAAATCGCTAGGTGAGATCTCAAAACTCAAATGAAATCACATTTCTCGAGGGAAATAGAAGAAGAGAAATCCCCTAAGAAGTTTTCTATTCCAAGGTTCAAAATTTATGATGGTAAGACTGATCCCATTGATCACGTCAGGCAGTACCGGCAGGCCATGACCCTATGGAACTATCGAGACACGCTAATGTGCTGAATTTTTCCCTCACGCCAGCATGACGTGGCACAGAAATGGTCTGAAAGGATCCCCCATTGCTCCATCAGGAGTTTCAAGTCCCTGGCCGAGCTCTTTATAGCTCGATTCATTACTAGTAGCTCCCATCCCAAGAGGACGGATGCTTTGCTAACAATGAAAAAGATGCCTCAAGAGACCCTCTGAGACTAAACGAAGAGGTACTGGGAGTTATTCAACGAGGTCGAGGACTTCTCGGAGCAAGTGGAAGTGGCCTCTTTTAAAATTAGGCTGCCCAGCTCTTCCCTTCTGTACCAATCCCTGACGAAGAAAGAATCCATGACCATCGACGATCTAATGGCCCGCATTGAGAAATATGCCAAGGTGGAAGATGTGACCCGCCTCAGCACAGGGGAAACGGTCAAACTAAGCTCGCTGCCAAGGGCAGTGACAAGACTGAGAACTAGAAGAAAGGAAGAAAAAATAGGAGCAAAAATGGATCTAAGAACGGAGGCAACAATGATGTGTCGAAAGCATTTCAGGCGGTCAACACAGCCTTCAGAGAACCAATTTACAAAATTCTCGCAATAATTAAAGACGAACCAATCATCAAGTGGCCTAGGAAGATGGGAGGAGATCCCTCGAAGAGAAACAATGCATTGAGATGCGCTTTTCATAAAGAAGGAGGACACAAAATAGAGCATTGTAAGGCTCTTAAGTCCCATCTCCAAGAGCTGGCTTAGTTCGAGCATCTGAACTAATTCATGGAAAAGAAAGCAAAAAAAGTTGCTACCCATAGAGAAGCAAGTCCCGATAACGTGCTTGAAGATGATGTCGGCCATGAATTCGCAGTAATTGATGGGGTATCTAACGTGAAGAAGATTCAGGAAAATTCTGCTCGAATGGAGGTAAAAAAGCGTACAGTAGTGATGCAAGCTTTTCAGATCGATCCAGCGAAAACACAGTCAGGAAAGCGTCGACGATCAAGTGACGTCGATTATAGTAAGCATATCGTATTTACAAATGAAGATCTAGTGGGAGTAAGAACCCCACATCATGATGCTCTGATCATTACTCTCAATATAGCTAACTATGACATCGACAAGTTAGTGGTCGACCAAGGAAGCTCGTCCGAGGTAATGTACCTCGACCTATTCAGAAAATTAAAGTTAAGTGTCACCGACCTAAAGGAATCTACTGTCCCTTTAGTTGGCTTCGCTGGGAATGTGACCATTCCCTTAGAAAAGATTGTGTTGCCAGTAAGGGCAGGAAATGTTTCTAAAATGATCGAGTTTCTGGTGGTCGACATTGACTCGCCGTACCAATCTATCCTCGGCAAGGGATGGCTGCACGCAATGAAGGCAGTCTCCTCGACCTACCATCAGAAGCTAAAATATGTGACCGAGAGAGGAGTAATGGAGATCCATGTCGATCAAGCGATGGCAAGAAGGTGCTTCATAGCCTCCATCCGCCCAAAACCAGAGAAAAAGGTCAACAAATCCAGCGAGAAGGTTGAAGAACAAGGAGGTCTGATAACTTCGAAATAGAAATTAAAATATGGAAGGCCCGGAGTAGAGGAGACCAGGCCCCTCCCCTCTAAACGTGTCATCGAGGACTTGGAGGAAATCGCAGCTGGGGATTGCGATGACAACAAGATCTTCTTAATTAAAGCTTCTCTCACAGGTCAGGAGAAGAAAGAATTGACGACCCTGCTAAGGAACAATATAGACGTCTTGGCGTGGGAACCATACAATCTGCCTGGAATTGATCCTAGTATGGTTTGTCATCAACTGCACGTCGATCCCACCTTCAAACCAATCGCACAGAAGGCACAGCGAACTGCACCCAAGAAGGCAAAAGTCGTGGAAAAAGAAGTGGAAAAATGTTGGATGCAAGATCCATATGGGAGGTACAATTTCCCAAATGGTTATCCAACCCAGTAGTAGTTCCAAAAAGCAACGAGAAGTGGAGAGTTTGCATCGACTTCACTGACCTCAATAGAGCAGGCCCTAAAGACATTTTCCCCCTCCCAAAAATTGATTAACTGGTAGACGCCACTGCAGCTCACGAGAGAATGATTTTTCTGGATGCATACTCAAGATATCATCAGATCCCTCTGTATACCCCAGACCAGGACAAAACAGCATTCATCACCACAGTTAGGTTATACAGCTAAAAGGTCATTCCCTTCGGGCTCAAAAATGCAGGGGCAACCTACTAGTGGCTAGTCACCAAGATGTTCAAGGACCAAATGGGAGCCACCATGGAGGTCTACATCGATGATATGCTCGTTAAAAGCAAGAAGAAAGAAGACCACCTCTCAGACCTATCAAGCACCTTCGAAATCCTCAGGAAGTACCAAATTAAACTTAACGCGAGCAAGTGTTCTTTCGATGTCCAGCCAGGAAAATTTATTGGGTACTTGGTCAGTAAGAGAGGCATCGAGGCTAATCCAGACCAGATCGATGAAATAAATAGGGTACAACTTCCTCGAACAATCCGGGATGTACAGAAGCTTAACGGTATGCTCGTTGCCTTAAATCTCTTTATCTCTAAGTCCTCCGAGAAGTGCAAGCCTTTCTTCCATCTTCTAAAGGGAAATAAAATGGTAGAATGGAAACCAGATTGCTCGCAGGCATTAGATGAGCTCAATGCTTACCTTAGCTCCCCACCACTACTCGTTATACCACAGTAAACAGATTCTTTGTACCTATACCTCTTCGTTTCCAACCACAGTCAGTTCTGCATTAATCTGCGAAATTGCAGGGATCCAGCACCCCATTTACTATGCGAACAAGACCTTACTCGACGCCGAGAAGAGGTACATACCACTGGAGAAGCTCGCTTTTGCACTAGTAGTGGCTTCAAGAAAGCTGAAGCACTACTTCGAAGCCCACACTATCATCGTCCTTACATTGCACCCCCTTAAAGCAATCCTAAGGAAGGCGGATTTGTCGGGCAAACTGTCTAAATGGTTAGTCGAGCTCGGACGATTTGATATCCAATTTCAACCAAGGAACGCAATCAAGGGGAAGGTCCTTGTCTATTTTATAGCCGAATTCACACGCGAACAGCCCCTCGACCAACCTCAACCAGGGAAGCAAGGAGAGAACTACACAACGAGTGAATTATGGAAATTATTTGTTGATGGAGCCTCAAACTCAAAGGGGGAGGAGTAGGCATTGTCCTCATCACCTCGGAGAATACAATCCTTGAACAGGGTATCAGGCTTGGATTTACAGCCACCAACAATGAAGCAGAATATGAGTCTTTAATAGCCGATCTCCAGAAGGCACACACTTTGGGGGAAAAACACATACATGTGTTCGGCGATTCGTAATTTGTCTCTAATCAGATAAGTGGAGACTACAATGCAAAGGATGAAAGGATGGTAGCCTACCTCACCTTGGCAAAAAGGCTAATGGATGGCTTCGAGGAAGTCAGCGTCCAGCAGTTTCCAAGAGGGCAGAATAGACATGCTGACGCCCTAGCATCCCTGAGTTCGGCAATCGATTCCGATTTAAAAAGGACAATCCCCATCGACTTCCTCGCTCGTCCAAGAATTAACCTTGACAATAAACTACCAACCATCGAACATATGCTCCAAATTGAGTCAGTACCCAGCCGTAAGAATCCTCTAAGGAACTATTTGAAGTATGGCACACTCCCAGATGATAAGAAAACCGCTCACCAGATAAGAGTTAAAGCTCCTCGCTTTCACTTATCTCTAGAGGGCAAGCTATATAAGAGATCCCTTTCGGTCCCTACCTTCAATGCATTCACCCAAAGGATGTCGAACAAGTTCTACATGAGCTTCATGAGGTAATCTGTGGAAGCCATATTAGAGGAAGGTCTCTGACTTTTCGAGCAATGAAGGAAGGCTATTGTTGGCCATATATGCAAAGATACTATGCGGTGTATGTTCACAAGTGCTTGAAATGCCAACTTCACGCTCCTATAGTCCACCAACCTACTAGCGATCTAAAATCACTGTCCATCCCATGGACGTTCGCCCAATGGGGAATGGACATCGTAGGACCACTTCCTACCGCCATCGGTAATCGCAAGTATCTGTTGGTCGCAATTGACTACTTCACCAAGTGGATTGAGGCGGAACCCCTAGAGAACATCCGAGACGCAGATATGATAAGGTTCATATGGAGAAATATAATCACCCGTTTAGGCATCCCCAGAACAATCATCACTGATAATGAAACGCAGTTCGAGAGTGACTCTTTTTAGAGTTTATGTGACGAGCATGGAATCAGACACCATTACATCTCCGTGGCCTATCCTCAGAGAAATGGCCAAGCTGAGGCTTCCAACAAAATAGTGATCGATGGATTAAAGAAACAATTAGAGTGAGCCAAGAGTGCGTGGGTAAATGAACTACCGCATATTCTATGGGCCTACCGTACCACTCCATGACGAGCAACGGAGGAAACTCCATTTTCATTGACGTATGTAATGGAGGCAGTCATCCCATTAGAAGCAGGATTACCAATAATAAGGGCCAGTCATGTCGACCAGGGCCATAATGATGCAGAATTACTCGCTGAGCTCGACCTAGCCGATGAGCACCGAGAGATAGCCCCAGTGAAACTAGCGAGCTATCAGCAACAGCTCGTAATGCACTACAACAAGAAGGTCAACCCAAGGGCATTCCGAGTTGGGGACTATGTCCTAAGAAAAGTCCTGGGCAGCGCAGTAAAACCATCAGACGGCAAGCTAGGGCCAAACTGGGAAGGACCATTCAAGATAACAAGAGATAATCTGCAAGGTGCCTATCACTTAGAAACGCTGGAAGGAAAAGAAATACCCCAAGCATGGAACGTAGCCAATCTCAAGAAATTCTATTTTTAGATTCTTCTTTTGTTCTTTAGTTATGGAACTAGAAGTTCATTTTCCTTGTCATTAATAAAAAGTTGTTTGGTTGTTGCATTCTATGAAGTATCAGTTAACTAATGTAGAAGGTGTCAACATATAAACATTATAACCCACACACCCTTCCCAAGTAACAGGCACACTGATCATTACACTATAGCAGGGAAATGACCCTCCTCAGGTTTTCGTTATGAAATATGAAAGACCTCTTAGCATTGCCCCTGGCAATATATATAGCCCTACAGGAGATCCTTAGGCAATATGGCCAAGTCAAAATTGGTCACCAAACAATGTTTAGTTGAATAAAATCCTGATTGGATATAGCATCCAACACCAGATGTGTCCTCGCCAATTTCCCCACTTAGGCCTAAGGGAGTGTGATGACACAACCTAAAAGGTAAAGTGAGGAAGAATGGTATCTCGTTGGCATACTGGACTGGAAGGACACTTACTTGATAATGCGAGCATACAAATCTAGTCAGCCAAGATAGGATCAAGATTTTTTAGTAAAGATGTGGAAAATATAAGACACTTGTTTAGTCGGCAAATTTGCCCAAAACATAAATTTTATATTAATTCATCACATTTACAACAAATACAATACATGTTTAGTCGGCGAGCTCGGCCAAAACATCAACATTATGCTGCTTCATTACATATATATATATATATATAAAGTTGCTACTGGAAAAATCTCAGTGAGGTTGAAGCCTCTGAACGAGATAATCAGCCACTTAAGCTCTTCAACCATCATCGGGAGGGGGAACCAACTCTTCCTCAACTTCATTCGCATCCGACTCCAATAGCTGCCGAGGGGTGGCATCAATGGGTATCCACTGATCATCTCTCCGGAAGGGATTAGGCATTCGAGTGGAAGGAAATATTTCATGACGATACCAAAGCATTGAGTTCCTTGGAACTTGCAACTCCATCAAGGCACTCAACCACTCCCTGATGAAGGCGAGCTCTTCAAACTCTATCATCCTCATTGGAGCATCTAGACAACCCTCATTGTAACCATCGGCCCACACTCGTCGAGGTCCTTTCTTAAAAAAATGCCTCAACCGGGTGACATCCCTCTGGAGCCCAACAGCAATCACATACGCTCGCTGGACATCACCACGAAGCTCTTCCATTTCCCTAGCTTAACTCCTGGTATTCCTACCAGCTCGTAGAACGGTTGGAAGGGTAGAGCCTTACAGCACAGGAGGAACGTCGCTCGGGCCAGTTTCGGTTTGCGATGAGGAAGAACCTCATAATACTGTAGGAGCGGTGCTCGGTGCATGCTCCCTAAGTCGCGAGACCTCTCTCCTCAAAGCCTCGTTCTCTTGCTGGAGAATTTCCCCAACCTGGTTGATCTCAGAAGCATCTAAAAGCTTCGCTCTTAATGTATTCACCTCCTCTTGGACTGAGGCACCAACTTCCTCCATCTCTTGGAGCTTGTCCTTCAGTTTAACAATAAGCTCAGTCTGCTCCATGGAGAGCTTGTTCCTTAATCACAGTGATTTGCAAATCCTCACAAAGGTATGACGAACTTTAGAGCTCATATCAGGTACAAGCATTCTTCCCAATTGAGAAGTGGTTGGTATATAATCATCAACATCAATCGACTACAAGCAATAAAAGGGCAATGGAAAGAAAAATAAATCAGTGCACTGGGGAAAAGAAACCTTTTCATTTCATTAATAAGGGTCAAAGTACATCGAGCATCAAAAAGGAAAATTACAAGCAAAGATAAAAAGTAGTCCTAGAAGTAAAATTAACTAGCAACTTCAGGCTGCCCAGAAGTTGCTGGTTGCTTCCCCTTGTCAGCAGCAGTAGAAGCATCCTCCTCCACAGGGATAATCTCTATCGCCTGGGCAGGGAGAACATCGGGAGGAATCGTTTGGGAGGCAGGGCCATCGCCTTCGATGGCTGGAGTAGGGGCTTCCTCCATAATTAGCTTCGGACCTGGGTCATACTCGTCGAACAGAGGAGAGGCGACATCGTCACCAGCGGCTATGAGGGCCTTATTCTAACCTTTCTTGAAGTTCAGATGGCTGATATAGCCTATCTGAACCTCGGCATCTTCATACGCAGCAGCCCACCCAGAGTTATAAGAGTCCTCCTTGATGGTAGCTGCCTGAGAATCCTTTTCTTTTAGCTGCTCGGTCAGCACCCTATTCTCCACTATGATGGACAACATGTTCGAGCAGACCAGGTCATAGGCCTGCCTCAACTCGTTCATCTCTTTAACCGCAACCTCCCTCTCTCGATTGGAATTGATGAGGGCCAAGTCAGAAAAAGCTCGAGCAGCATCAACAGTCTTCAGATCAGCCTTCAGTTAAGTGCCCCTCACCTTCAAGGCAGCATTCTGCTGCTCCAGGTCGTTGTTCCTGCTCACCATCTCGTTGTGAGAGTGATAGAGTACGGCGAAGTCAGTCACAAGCTGCAAAAACAAAGAATACATCAGGAAAAGGAAACAGCTAAAACTTATTAAAGCATTAGAGGAAGGAAAAGGTCTTACCAAGGCTAGCCTCTGGCTAGCTTGTAGGGCCAATTGATCAGACCCCAGCGCCCTTTGGCGAATTGCAGGAAGAACTGCCCTCTTGTGCAGTGCAGGGGCCAATTGAGGAGAACTGGCAATTGAGGCCCTCTCGAGCAATGCGGACACCCGGACTAAGGCCTGCCCGGCCTTCGTCCTCAATTCCATCTTTCTCCTCTCCTCCTCTTTCTCTTTCTCCATTATCGTCTTCTCCTCCATCCTCTTCTTCTCCTCCATCTTTTTTCTTTCCTCTTCCTTTTTTCTCTCTCTCTCTCTCATCTGTTCTTCTTCTTTCCTCTTCCTCTCCTCCTCCTGAGAAGAAGACCGAGAGCCAGTAGCTACAGCCCTAGAGCTGTACTTCTGCTTCTTCGACCTCTGAGCGAGGAGAACATGATCATCATCATTATCATCCCGAATCAATTTTTTCCTTGGAGGAACCATCTCCTCGCTTGAACTGCTAGACGTGCTCGAAGATTCTCGGGCTTCAGAAACTTCCTTCGAGTCAGAAAAACTATCACCACTGGAACTCCCCTCGCCAAAATTGCCTTCAGCACCTCCTACGATATCACTCTCAGAACTTCTTTCCTCCTCGTCCAACTGAATGGGATCAGTAGCAGTCTCTTCAGAGGTATCAAATTCAGGAATACTATCTATCGGCCTCGCTATAAAGCTAGAACCAACATTTTTGTACTCGAGCAAGAAAGCAGCAGACCAGGGATGCTCGTCGTCGGCTAAGGGATCCCTGATATTCCAGGCCTTAACCAATTCAGAAAGACGAACCTCACTGAGAGCAAGTTCCAAGTTCTTCGACCTCGCTGAAGAAAAAATAAGAAAAGTGAGAAAGATCACAAATCAGTAAAGAAATTGAAAGAACGGAGGAAAGACTACTTATATATTCTTCCCCATAAAAGGGAACAGAGAACCTATCAGACCTCGACCCCTCAGTCTAGGGGGAAATTGCCAATTTCTAGCAAGCAAACCATCTTGCCAATAGTCCTTATGGGAATCAGGTAGGTTTACCACCAATACCCTGTCAGGACTCCTGGCTTTGAGATAGAAAACACCAGAACTAGTTCGAGAAATAGAATATCAAAAGCAGACTTCGGCGAGCCCTAACTTGGTGCCATAGAGTTGATTTATTCTATGGACACCATTGATTATCTTCCACACATTGGGCGAACACTGTGCAGGAACAATGTTGAAATAACCAAAGAAGTGCAAGAATAGATTGTTAGGAGGAAAAGTAAGTCCTCCTTGGGAAAGCAACAATACATGGATCCAATAAGCACCCTCTATCTCTCTAACATTTCTAGGGGGAGAGGCGCACTCAATCTCTACCCACTCTGGGACATTGTAAAACTTCCTAAACTCAGACACTGATCTATTACCAATCTTTGCCATTGGAAAACCCTAAAAAAAGCTACAAATTCAAAGAGAAAATACAAAGAGAAGGCACGGGGGACTTACAAGATGAAAGTTCGACTTGAACGATGAAGGATCATAAGCCCAAATGACGAGGAAGATCGAAAGCAATAAGAATAAAGACCGGGAAAAGAGAACGTGAATCGCTAAAACTCGCAAAAAATGGGAGAATACTAAGGATCTTGAAATGACGATTGATAAATGATTGCTCTGGATAACTTTTGAGTGTTTATAATCATAGTGCACAAACCACGAAGCAGGTGCCGCCTAAATCAGTCCTCAAACTTTGGGAAGAGTTGCACGATGTACAAAGGAGACATTATGACAAATCATTTAAATTTATTGAGCCCAAAGCATGGCCCAACAAACTTAGGGGCAATTGTGGGAACCCGAAATTAGAAATATGGTCTTAGACGAGTAGCCCAATTATATCGGCCCAAAGTCCAGACCCTCCCTATCTTAATCGGTTATGATTTAGTCTTCTCCCATGTTCTCGTTAAGAGGGGTTCTAGGAGAAGATGGAAAACGTGGGGGAGTCCAACACCCCCACTCCCTGAAAATGAACATGTATAAAATAAAACCTATGTCCGGGACATAGGACACACTGTATTCTCTGTAATCACTCTCCGGAGTATATAAAAATAATACTGACTGCACCACCGTGGACGTAGGCATTTTTGCTGAACCACGTACATCTTTTGTTGTGTGATTGGCATTTTGTATTCCTCATTTTGCTTGGTGATTGTGCTTCTCTCATCTCCTTGTGTTGAGTAATAATTGTCACCACATATATATATACACTCCACAATGCTATCATCTTTAAGGAATTACTCACATTATCCCAGGTTACCAGTTATCGGATTATTATCACACCGCCATGGTAAACAATCAAATCACAACATATGGGAAGCGGTCATAGTTCCTCACTGAAAAATAAGACGAACCATACCCAAGACTTCTTACCCCTGATACAATGCCACATAATCTGAATAATGGAGGCCTTTGACCTGGAAACTATACACACCCTGCTCGTCAAGCTAGAGGCCTCACCCATATCGCACAACTTTCCATGATAGCATGCGCTAGGTATGTTTACCTAACATATCATATACACAAGATATATATCCAACCATCATACACACACCGTCTATATCCGTATGCACATAGATATACAATAATTGACCCGGCTGTAAGTATAAACACAAATAATTCTAGTCGGTAATACACTAAATCATTCCTAATTCAGGTTACGGTTCAGTTACTCATATGAACCTTTAACATTAGAGCATTAATGATTAAATCCTTAAGTTTAACGTCACTAAGGATACACGACCTCTCCCTTGTTGACCCATAATTATCTCAAAATAGAATTCTCGTCGCTAATATGACTCCCCACTAAGTCGATACAATAACTCCAATTTATACCTTCCCAAATAACTTGATACATCCCCCAATATCACATCATATCAGAAACTCCCAATAAATCTCCAAAACATGTTTCTCGCATCATATAAGAATGTTCCTAATCGATAAACCTAATCGGAACGGAGAAAAACTCACTCTAGAAAATCTTCGCAAAACAGCCCAGTTGACTTTCTCAACCCAAATAAAACCCAAGGACAGTCATTTTGACTATCTCGACCCATCCCAGATCAACCGTGCACTGAGAATCGTCATCCGAAATACTTTATAATATCTTTTAATTTTGACCTCATTTGCCAAATTTAAAATTCTTCAATTTAAATAAATTTTATTTCTCCCAAAATAATTAAATTCCTAGTCCTCAAAATTATGGGGTATTACAAAAAATTTCCGAATCGAGTCAATTTGTATGTATCGACTTAATTTTGGTTTTCGAAAAAAACCTGTTTGAGTCGTAGGTTAGGAATTAAGTTATGTATCCTTTAAGCTTGTGATGTGTGATTGAAGACAATATGACAAAGTTAAAGCATCACCAAGGATATATTGGGTTATGTGTAGAGTTTTCATCTTCAAATTTCAAGGCATCTCAATGAAGGTATGAACACATTGAAAAATATTTACTTAGGCCGTTTAATACAAGATTAAACTATTGAAGTAACTCCGAAATGTTTTTTGAAGAAACTCTTTTCTTTAAATAAAAATAGATAAACACAAGATGTGTTTAATGAAAATGTACGAGATATGATCAAGATTATGTAACTAGTTTTGAAAGCCAAAACTAAGAAAGTTTATGTCAGCACACTATCAAGAATGAGATGAGGAGATGTAGGAAGATAAAGTACACGCAGTTTTTAACGTGGTAAAACCTCACCCAACTGAGGAAACATCCATGGTGACTTCTAAGTCACAAATCAAAAATCCACTAAAACAAAATATACATGTTACAAGCTATTAACACACAAGCAAACTAAACAGACCTATACAAGTTTAGAATATGTACCCACTGGTTTATTCTAACTTTTATGCAGTTCTGAAGTTGATGTGGCTTTCCCAACTTGCTAACTTCTCCACTTTGTTCCATTCTTTACGTCGACTCTTGTTAATTCAAAACCTTATGGCCAACACTTCTGTATTGTAGTGTGACAAGTGTTTTGTGAAAGTGATCTAACACATGCATGCACACACGCACACTTATATATACAACAAGACCTATCAAATTACAGAACATATCTAAATGAGTTAGATTTTTAGTGTCTCTGTTCTTAGGAAACAAAAGACTCTTTGATCTTTAAACTAACCTAGAATCCAAGGTTAACTTTCTCAAAAGACGGTTCAAGGTCTTAATCAATTTCAAAGGGTTTTGAACATATCTTTGAAATTGAAAACCACCGATTGCGATTCCAACTAGATCGTGAGTCTTGTTTCACAAGACCTAGAAACAGAAAAATAATAATTTGTTGATTCTAACGTTTTGAAAAAAATTTACAGAACAGTAATCAACAAATGTGTTTTCTCAAGATGAGAAACTAAATAATGCAGATCTAAGTGTAATATGACTTAAAATGGCTAGATTTATAATTTCTGTAAAAAAGAAATATAGATCTAACCAAAATACTTAAGTTGGACACAAGATCTCAAATTTAAGAGGATTCAAACAACGATCTGCCTTCAAACCTCTACCAAAGTAACTCTCAAACACTTAGGTATGGTGTTTGGTTTAAAACGATTTTGAAAAACAATTTTAGGGTTTGAAACGATTTAGGGTTTGAATTCTGGTTTCTCTCACTTCTCTCTCTCTCTCTTTATTCTCTCAGTTTATCAAACTGGCAAAAGTTTTTGAAACGCTGAGGATCAACCTCCTTATACACTGAGCGAGGAATATTCGAGAACATCAGTCCAAATCTAAGGGCTGAGATTTGGTCTAGAGGATTTGACTTCCATCCAATGGTTTAAAAGAAGCGGTGGATTAAACAATTATTGATTGGTCTATAGAGGTTCACATGGATTGAGTTTGGACGTATGCAGAGTGTTGATAACAATGATCTAAGGGTTGAGATTGCGTACAAGATCTGAGTGTGTAAACAAGCACAAATCTAGCCGGTATAACATGGACAGGTGTGGGGATGACATGAGCTCTCACATACGCGTTTTAAACTTAATTACACACCCACCTTCAAGTCTCAAGCGCTTTCGGATGCTACCCAACTCAACTTTCAGGTATGAAACCATACAACCAGTAATTACAAAATGACCCCAAATGTTTTAAGATCCAATTTTTATTATGAAAAAATATTGTTTAAAAAATCCCAAAAATTATTAAAAGCCAATTTAAAAGGGATTTAACTCACACACAATGAACTGATGCAATATGTGATATGTATGCAATCCTAGTGTGTGGGGGTTGATATTATACCTTTAAACAACAATTAAGAGGAATTAAGTAGAAGGTTCTGAGGTATCTAGGGAAGGGACTCAATTTTGTCACTATTTCCAAACTAGATGAGCACTTATACAATGTAGACTCAAATGAGTCAAGAGTATAAGGTGCTTCAATATCCCCCTTTGGAAATATGAGACAAAATATCCTTTGAGTCATATAGGACTCGTAGGGATATGAAGCAATGAAGAAAATCCTAATCCTATACAAAATTCTATCTACCCATTTCCTAGAAACAGAAAATTACATAACTCAACTAATTATACATCAATACCCTAATAACACCTATTGAAGACAACGATACAGATTCCTAAAAATAATACTAAGATCAAACAGTTTAGATATATGTATAAGAAAAAATGAATTCAAGAGACTTAAATTTCTCCCCCATTTTGTGTCAAATGGAGAAAGGGAAAAAATATTTAAGTCACACGAGTTTATTCAGAGCAAACCATTCCTATCGATTTTCGTAAAGAATGAAATCTATTGTAATCCAAAGGTTTTGTAAACATATTTGCGAGTTGCAAATCAGTAGGAAGATAATTAATTTCTAATTCCTTAGTCTCAACTAATTCACGTATAAAATGATGTCTAACTTTTATATGTTTTGTTCGCGAGTGTTGAACAGGATTTTTAGAGGTATTGATCGCATTTTGATTATCATAATAAAGATGTAATTAGTCTTCTTGAATACCATAATCATTTAGCATTTGCTTAAGCCAAAGTAATTGAGAACATCAACTGCCAGCAGTTATGTATTCAGATTCAGCAATAGATAATGAAGTGCTGTTTTGTTTCTTACTACTCCATCCTACCAAATTGTTACCTATATAGTAACATGCTCCTGATGTGCTCTTACTATCATCAGTACACCCTGCCCAATCGGCATCAGTGTATCCTATTATAGTACTAGGAGTATCATTGGTGTACCAAACTCCCAAATTTAGAGTGCCTTTTATGTATTTAATGATTCTTTTTACACATACTAGGTGGATCTCTTTAGGATTATTTTGATAACGGGCCCACACGCAAACTGCGTACATAATATCAAGATGCGAGGTAGTAAGGTATAGTAAAATTCCTATCATACTACGATATAAAGTAGGATCTATGGATTTTCCACTCTCATCTTTAGATAATTTGATCGTAGTACTCATGGGAGTTTTAGCTTCTTTGGCACTTTCAAGACCAAACTTTTTGACAATCTCTAAAGCATATTTTGATTGCGAAACAAATAAACCTTCTGAATTTTGTTTGACTTGAAGACCCAAGAAAAATTGCAACTCCCCCATAAGAGACATTTGTAATTCTCTATGCATAATTTCAGAAAATGATTTAACTTCTGAAGAGGAAGTGGATCCAAAAATGATATCATCGACATAGACTTGAGCTATAATGATATCTTTGTCAAAATATTTGACAAAAGGTGAAAAGTTGTTACGAAAGCCGTTTAATACAAGATTAAACTATTTAAGTAACTCCGAACTATTTTTTGAATAAAATCTTTTCTTTAAACCAAATCAGTTTTAATCACAATATGTGTTTAGTAAAGCATGCACGATATTAGTTCAACATTTGTAACAAGTTTTGAAAAACAAAACTAAAACAGTTTAAATCAGCACACCACTAAGAATGAGATGAGGAGATGTAGAAAGATTATTGACAAGAGATTTTTAACGTTGTAAAACCTCACCCAACTGAGGAAACATCCACGACTCCCTGTATAGAGTAAAAAGAAAAATTCACTAAAACAAAATATAACAGTTACAAACTATATAACACACATGCACACAAATCAGTCCTATACAAGTTTAGGAATGTACCCATTGGTGTCCTTCTAACTTTTCTGCAGTTCTGATTGTTGATGTGGTTATCCCAGTTTGCTAACTTCCACTTTTGTCCAGTCTTTACGTCGACTCTTGTTTCAAGATCTTATTACGAACACTTTCAGTGTTATAGTGTGTAAGTGTTTGTGATGGTGATCTAACACATGCATGCACACACTCACGTTTATTTTTACAAACAGTCCTAACAAATTACAAATCAGATCTATATGCTGTGATTTTCAGCTTCTCTCTTCTTAGGAAATTTGAACTGTATTTGACCTTTAAAATAAACCCAGAATCCACGGCTATCTTGCTCAGAAGATGTATCAAGATCTTAATCAATTTCAGAGTTTTGAAAATGCTTTTGAAATTGAAAACCGCCAAGTGTGATTCCAACTAGGTCAAAAGTCTTGTCTCAAAAGAACCAGAAACAGAAAATGATTTTGTTGATTTTAAAGAAGAAAACATTTACAGAAAATAATCAACAAAGGATTTCTCAAGGCGAGAAACTATAAATGCGGATCTAGGTGTAATATAACATAAATTGACCAAATCTATGATTTCTATGAAACATAAATACAGATCTATCCTAATGTTTAAGTTGGACACAAGATCTTAAATCGAAGAGGTTACAGCACGAAAGAACTTTCAAGCCAACACTCAAAAACTCTCATACACTTAAGGTTGGTGTTTGGTATATATAGGTCTTTTGGAAAAGGGGTTAGGATTTGAAGAAATGTTTGAAACGAATTAGGGTTAGAATTTTTAACTTTGGTTTCTCTCTTTCTCTCTCTTCTCTTGTCCCTCTCTAAATGAGGAAGTGGCAAAAGCTTCTGAAAGGTTGAGGGTTAGCCTCCTTATATACAGGGCTGAGAAGGATCGAGAAGGGGTTTCGAAATCAAGGGCTAAGATTAAGTCTTGCAACCTTGACTTCCATCCAACGATTAAAGGTAAGAGGTTGGTTAAGAGGCTTTTGATTGGAGGAAATAGGTTCACAGGGATTGTAACAAGGAGGCATGTAGAGCATTGATAGCTTTAATCCAAAGGCTGATGATAAACACTAGTTTTGAGTCTTAAAAGAAACACACCTTCAGCCAATAGAAAGGCAACAGGTGTAAGGTAAATAATGGATAACAAACGCGCGTCCCAAACTTAATTACACAAGCACCCTGATGTCTCTAGCGCTTTCGGATCCTACCTAAGTGAACATTTCAGGGATAAAACCACCAATCAAAATTTATATAATGACCCTAAAACTTTTTAATTCCTATTTTAATTAAGAAAAAAAAATATTTTAAAATGATTAAAAATTCACAAAAATTACAAAAAAAACTTAAGGGAAATTAACACACACAAACACTCATACAATCAATTTAGCAATTTAAGACCCATAAATGCAATCCTAATGTGTGTGTGAGTGCTTGTGAGTATACCTTTGAACATCCAAACAAGAGGAATGAAGTGTTTTGAAGTGACTGAGGCACTTTGGTATCTAGGATGGGGACTCAATTTTGTCTCTATTTTCAAACTAGATGAGCACTTATACAATGTGGACATAAATGAGTCAAGAGTATAAGGTGCTTCAATCTCCCCCTTTGAAAATATGAGACAAAATATCCTTTGAGTCATCTTGGACTCGTAGGGCAATAAAAAGAAAAAGAAAACCTATTCCTGTACAAAAATTCTATCTACTCATTTCCTAGAACAGAAAATTACATAAATCAACTAATTACAATTCAATACCCTATTACAATCGTTGAAAATAACAGAGAATATTTGTACAGAATCCTGCAAAAAATCTCTAAGATCAAGTTTTTTAGAATATGTACAAAATAAATAGACTTATATGACTCAAATTTCTCCCCCATTTTGGCTCAAATGGACAAAGGGAAAAATTATGCAAATCTAAGAATTTATTCAGCACAAACCATTCCAATCAAGTTACGCAAAGAAATAAATCTATTGTAATCCAAAGGTTTGATAATCATATCTGCGATTTGCAAATCAGTCAGAAGATAATTGATTTCTAATTCCTTACTCTCAACTAATTCGCGTATAAGGTGATGTCTTATTTTTATGTGTTTTGTTCGCGAGTGTTGAACAGGATTTTTAGAGATATTGATCGTGCTTTGATGATCCCAATAGAGATTTAATTGTTCCTCTTTAATACAATAATCACTTAGCATTTGCTTAAGCCAAAGTAATTGAGCACAGCAACTTCCAGTGACTATGTATTCAGATTCAGCTATTGATAAAGAAGTGCAGTTTTGTTTCTTACAACTCCAGCCTACCAAGTTATTACCAATATAGTAACATGCGCCTGATGTGCTCTTACTATCATCAGTACACCCTGTCCAATCGGCATCAGTGTATTCTATTATAGTGCTAGGAGTATCATTGGTGTACCAAAGTCCTAAATTAAGAGTGCCTTTAATGTATTTTATAATTCTTTTAACACAAGTTAAATGGCTCTCTTTAGGATTGTTTTGATAATGTTCACATACGTAAACAGCATACATAATATCAGGACGCGAGGCAATAAGGTATAACAATGTTCCTATCATACTACAATATAAAGTTGGATCTATGGATTTCCTAGTTTCATCCTTAGATAGTTTGACCGTAGTACTCATGGGAGTTTTAGCATCTTTTGCACTTTCAGGGCCGAATTTTTTAACAATCTCTAAAGCATATTTAGATTGCGAAACAAATAGTCCTTCTGAATTCTGTTTGACTTGAAGACCTAAGAATAATTGCAACTCCCCTATAAGAGACATTTGAAATTCTTTATGGATAATTTCATAAAAATATTTAACTTCATTAGGGGAGGTTGATCCAAAGATGATATCGTCTACATAAACTTGAGCTATAATGATATGTTTGTTAAAAAGTTTAATAAAAAGGGTTTGATCATTTCCACCTCTCTTAAAACCTTTGTCTAAGAGAAAATTGGAAAGACGCTCATACCGGGCTCTTGGCGCTTGTTTTAGGCCATACAAAGCCTTTTTAAGACAAAATACATTATTTGGATATTTAGGGTCCATGAACTCCTTTGGTTGTTCTACATAGGTCTCCTCAGTCAATATTCCATTAAGGAAGGAAAATTTGACATCCATTTGGTAAAGCGTGAAATTTAAGTAGCAAGTTATGGCCAAGAGAAGCCAAATAGATTCTAATCGAGTAACAGGAGCAAAAGTCTCGTTAAAATATATTCCTTCAATTTGAGAGTATCCTTGAGCAACTAATCTGGCTTTGTTTCTAATGACTATCCCACTTTCATTAGATTTATTTTTAAATATCGAACGTGTGCCAATAACCTTTTTATGATCAGGCCTAGGTACAAGATACCAAGCATCATGAATGACAAATTGAAGAAGATCTTCCTGCATTGCAGAAATCCAATGAGGATCATTCAGTGCATCATTTTAATTATTTAGTTCCACAAGGGAAACAAAATATGCATAATGAGCATAGTTTCTTAATTAAGATCTTATACGTACAGGCTCACTAGGGTTACCAACAACGTTGTCTATGGGATGGTCTTTAGCAACCCAATTAGGTACTTCGGGTGTCTCAATTGGTAAAGAATCATCTATTTCTGGAGAGTTTTTTTCTAAAACATTTTCAGACTCAGCCATAATAGTTGGTTCTCCAGTCTTACTCTCTACAGTAGTGTCACTTATAATAATGTTTATGGATTCCATTAAGGTCTTATTGAAAAGATTATAGACACGGTATGCTTTACTGTTAGGAGAATATCCTAGAAAGATGGATTTATCTCCAAGAGTCTCAAATTTGGATAACTGTTCTCTATCTTTGCAAACATAACACGTACTACCAAAGGTTTTAAGATACTTAAGATTGGGCTTCTTCCCATACCAAAGTTTGTAAGGAGTTTGTTTTGAATTCTTTCTAAGATAGACCCTATTGATAATATGACACGCAGTACGAATAGATTCTACCCAAAAATACTTAGGTAAGGATTTTGCATGAATCATAACACGGGCCATCTCTTGAAGGGTATGATTCTTTCTCTCAATAATACCATTTTGTTGAGGAGTCTTAAGAGCACTAAATTCATGTTTTAACCATTGTAGTCACAATACTCTATTACACCAGTATCAATGAATTCTCCACCTCTATCACTACGAATTTTATTTACTTGAGTATCATTCTCATTTTCAATGCGAAGTAAGATTTTCAAAAAAGTTTAGAAAGTGTCAGATTTCTGTTTTAATAAAGCTACCCAAGTAAATCTCGTTAAGTCATCAACCATAACAAGAATGTAACTGTGTCCACAGAGACTAACAGTTCGATAAGGACCCATAAGGTCCATATGGATGAGCTCCAAAGGTTTAGAGGTAAGGATATCTTTGACTTTCTTATAAGGGACTTTAATAATTTTTCCTTCTTGACATGATCCACAGACAATATTTGAAATAGGTTTGATCTTAGGAATACCTCTAACTATTTCTTGAGAAGACAGTCTATTAAGGTTTTCGTAATTTATGTGACCCATATGATTATGCCATATCTCATTGTCATCCATTCTGGCAATGTTACAAACCTCAGCACTGTTTTCAATGGTATAACAATTGTCCGGAGTCCTGATTCCTGTAATAATGCACTCACATTTTTCATTTAAAATTTTGCAATTATTCTTTGAAAAGGTGACATTATGATTTGAGTCATAAAATTACGAGAAACTGAGTAGGTTTGCCTTAAGACCTTGTACTAGAAGAACATTTTCAAGTAAGGGTAGTCCTTCTTCTTGGATTGTTCCTTTACAAATGATTTGAGATGATACACCATCACCAAAAATAACTTTTCCTCCAGCAAAGCTAGTTTTATTTAAAAGTTTGGTATCATCCCCAGTCATGTGTTTTGAACATCCAGAATCTAAATACCAACCAGAGGGAGTGTGTTCAGCTTTTAAAGCAATATTACACTTCATCTGGGGTAATTGTTCATCTTTTCTAACCCAAATAGCTCTTGTTTTCATTTTGCGCTTATTTGCTCTTAATTGATAAAATTTGCGAGCATTAGATTTCTGTTGGAAAATGTTTTGCGCATGAGGCTGAATTTTATGGAAAGTGTGAGCATTTGGTTTAGAAAAGTGTTTAGGAATCCTTCTTAGAAATGTTCTTTTAAGTTTGATCTTTATCTTTCTATAGTTAGAGTTTTTGTCTGGTTGTCTAGGGAGAACATAATTATTATGGCTTCTCCTAGAATAGTTAAATTTTTTGTACACAGGATTATTATAAACAGGATTGACTAAACGTCTAGTGTATCAACCTTCAAAGGAATGACCATATATGTCACAGTAAGAATAATATAAATTTCTCGAGGATGGTATGTCCTTAAGAAAGTCTTTAAACATAGGCTTTATGGAATTTTGGGTTTGAACCTTATTCCTAGGGAATACAGTTTGAAAGACATAATCACTCTTCCTAATTGGGGGGTAGACTTTTTTAGTCTTAGGTGGACTTTCACACTTAGAGCAACTTGATTCTCCAACATCAAACTTAGATTATTTTTCATCAAACTCATTTTTCAGAGAATGAAAGTTTGGATAAGTTTCTACAGGTCGTTTGCCTCCTAACACAAACTTAATTGGTTCAAAGTTTTTTGTTTGAGTCTTCAAATTGGGGAAAAATCCTATTCCAGTTCGATCATCAGAATTGGTTTTGGAATCAGCAACAAATCCATCAAAACAGTTTGAATTATTTTCAAATTTAGCAAGTTTTTTTAAAACTGTTGCTGTCTTTTTTTTAGATTGTTCCAATTCTAATAATGTCCCTTTATATTTTTCTTCTTGAGTTTCATTTTCTTCAATCAAATTCTTCAATTTTTGATCAAATATTTTGACTTGATTTTCATGAGTTAGACATTGGGTAGTATACTCTTCAGAGTTAAGTTTAACCATCAGATTTAGATCTTCTTATTTCTTAGTGAGACCTTTCACTATCTTCTCTAGTATAGTGCTTTTCTTGAGGGTTTTTGCATAAAGTGTGTGAATGTCAGGGAGATCTTCAGTGTCCAAATCACTAAGTGCAGTGTGTGAAGTGACCCCTAAGGATTAAACTCTTGAACTCACGCACCCATTGACATCGTCATTATTGCATTCCCTTTGACTCACACACCCCGTGGTAGAACTACCAATATTCTCATAAATTAAAGCATCTAAATCAGTAGCAGCATGATTCATAACAACAGAAGTAGAGTTACTAGCATCATTTTCATACATAGCCATAGGCATATCATCATTATATATTATCTTGGCAAAGAAAGACATGCGAGGATCATAACCATCAGAAGATTCAGGTTCATCATTTTCAGAGTCACTTGAATCATCCCATGTTTTGCAAATGTTGGCCCTGGTATGTTTATGATCAGTGTTCAGTTTCACTCTACAGTCTTTTGCTATGTGTCCTAATTTTCCACATCTAAAACATTCAATGTTCTTAAAGTCTTTGTTGGGTCTCATGTCCTTGTAATGTTTGTCTTGACCTTTCTCATGAGGTTTGTGGTTAGACTGAGTTGGATAATTTGGCTTGCCATGTTTGTTTGCTAATTTATTTCTAAATTTGACAATTTTCTTAAATTGTTTTGACATTAACGAATTTGATTATCCAAACTATCTATATCACATTCCTCATCAAGATCATCAGTGGGAATAGTAAACTCAGGTTTCATCAACTTAGTGGAAAAACTTAAGTTAAAACTAGTTTGTTTCCTATGGGAATGGGTCATTTGTTTCTTAAATTCTAATTCCATTTCCACAGTTCGTAGTTTACTACTGAGTAATTCAGGAGTGAGATTTTGATCACACATTACCTCAATTGCATATCTTTTATTGTCAAATTTCTGTGTTAATGATCTTAGAATTTTAGATACAATTTCATTTTTTTCATAAATTATCCCATTAGCATGCAGTTTGGTCACAATGTCAGTCAATTTCATGTCAAAGTCATCAAAGGTTTCAGAATCTGACATAATTGGGGAGTTATACTGCTGAACAAGCATTTCAATTTTAGCAGCCTTAACTCTAGTGTCACCTTCATGTGCAATGATCAGTGTATCCCAAGCTTCCTTAGAAGTGGCACAAGATGAGATCCTTTTGAACTCATGTTCATTTATGGACATAAAGATGGCATTCTCGTCTTTATTATTGTTTCGAGAAGTTTTCTTCTCTTCTTGTGTGAATTCACTTAATTCTTTCTTAATCCTCTCATTACTTCCTTCAGTGGCTGGTTTAGTAGGATAAGTGTATCCATTTTCAACAATATCCCAGACATCATCTCCTAAGGTTCCTTGTATGAAGGCAACCATTCTTACCTTCCAGTAAGCAAGTTGTTTCCATCAAAGAGTGGGGGTCTGTTCAAGTTACCAAATCGTTCATTTTTCTTGTCCATTGTTTTGATTTTAAGAAAACAATCTCAGAAACACAAGATCTTTTAAATAAAATTCCAAAGCTCTGATACCAATTGAAAAATTGTTACTAAATCTGTTTAATACAAGATTAAACTATTTAAGTAACTCCGAACTATTTTTTGAAGAAACTATTTTCTTTAAACCAAATCAGTTTTAATCACAAGATGTGTTTAATAAAGCATGCACGAGATTAGTTCAAGATTTGTAACGTTTTGAAAAATAAAACTAAAACAGTTTAAATCAGCACAACACCAAGAATGATATGAGGAGATATAGAAAGATTATTGACAAGAGATTTTTAACGTGGTAAAACCTCACCAAACTGAGGAAACATCCATGACTCGCTCTACGGAGTAAAAAGAAAAATTCACTAAAACAAAATGTAACAGTTACAAACTATATAACACACATGCACACAAATGAGTCCTATACAAGTTTAGGAATGTACCCACTAGTGTCATTGTAACTTTTCTATAGTTCTGATTGTTGATGTGGTTCTCCCAGTTTGCTAACTTCCACTTTGTTCCAGTCTTTACGTCAATTCTTGTTTCAAGATCTTATTACCAACACTTTCAGTGTGTAAGTGTTTATGATGGTGATATAACGCATGCATGCACACACTGATGATTATTTTTACAAATAGTCATAACAAATTACAAATCAAATTTATATGCTGTGATTTTCAGTTTACCTCTTCTTAGGAAACTTGAACCTTATTTGACCTTTAAAATAAACCCAGAGTCCACGGCTATCTTGCTCATAAGACATATCAAGATCTCAATCAATTTTAAAGTTTTGAAATTGAAAACCGCCAAGTGTGATTCCAACTAGGTCAAAAGTCTTGTTTCAAAAGAACTAGAAGCAAAAAATGATTTTGTTGATTTTGAAGAAAACATTTACAGAATATAATCAACAAAGGATTTATCAAGGCGAGAAACTATAAATGCAGATCTAGGTGTAATATAACATAAAATGACTAAATCTATGATTTCTATGAAACAGAAATATAGATCTATCCTAATGTTTAAGTTGGACACAAGATCTTAAAGCGAAGAGGTTACAGCACGAAACAGCTTTCAAACCAACACTCAAAAACTCTCAAACACCCAAGGTTGGTGTTTGGTATATACACTTTTTTGGAAAAAGGGTTAGGGTTTGAAGAAATGTTTGAAACGAATTAGGGTTCGAGTTTCTAACTTCTTTCTTCTCTCTTCTCTCTTCTCTCTTCTCTCTTCTCTCTTCTCTCTTATCTCTTATCTCTTCTCTCTTCTCTCTCTAAATGAGGAAGTGGCAAAAGCTTCTGAAAGGTTGAGGGTTATCCTCCTTATATACAGGGCTGAGAAGGATCGAGAAGGGGTTTCGAAATCAAGGGCTAAGATTAAGTCTTGCAACCTTGACTTCCATCCAACGATTAAAGGTAAGAGGTTGGTTAAGAGGCTTTTGATTGGAGGAAAGAGGTTCACAGGGATTGTAACAAGGAGGCATGTAGAGCGTTGATAGCTTTAATCCAAGGGCTGATGATAAACACTGGTTTTGAGTCTTAAAAGAAACACACCTTCAGCCAATTGGAAGGCAACGGGTGTAAGGTAAATAATGGATAACAAACGCGCGTCCCAAACTTAATTACACAAGCACCCTGATGTCTCTAGCGCTTTCGGATCCTACCTAAGTGAACATTTCAGGGATAAAACCAACAATTAGAATTTATATAATGACCCCAAAACTTTTTAATTCCAATTTTAATTAAGAAAAAAAATTGTTTTAAAATGATTAAAAATTCCCAAAAATTATAAAAAAAAAATAAGGGAAATTAACACACACAAACACTCATACAATTAATTTAGCAATATAGGACCCATGAATGTAGTCCTAATGTGTGTGAGTGCTTGTGAGTATACCTTTGAATATCCAAACAAGAGGAATGAAGTGTTTTTAAGTGATTGAGGCTCTTTGGTATCTAGGATGGGGACTCATTTTTGTCTCTATTTCCAAACTAGATGAGCACTTATACAATGTAGAAACAAATGAGTCAAGAGTATAAGGTGCTTCAAAAGGGTTTGATCATTTTCACCTATCTTAAAACCTTTGTCTAAGAGAAAGTTGGAAAGACACTCATACCAGGCTCTTGGCGCTTGTTTCAGACCATATAATGCCTTTTTAAGACGATAAACATAATTTGGATATTGAGGGTTAATGAACCCTTTGGTTGTTCAACATAGGTCTCTTTAGTTAAGATTCCATTAAGAAAGGCAGATTCGGCATCCATTTGGTAAATCATAAAATGCAAGTAACAAGCTACTGCAAAAAGAAGACGAACAGATTCTAAGAGAGTAACAGGGGAAAAATTCTTGTTAAAATTTATTCCTTCAATTTGAGAGTATCCTTGAGTCACTAATCTGACTTTGTTTCTAATGATTACCCCACTTTCATCAGATTTGTTTTTAAATATCAAATGTGTGCCAATAACCTTTTTATGATCAGGCCTAGGTACAAGATACCAAACATCATGAATGACAAATTGAAGAAGTTCTTCCTGCATGGCAGAAATATAATGTGGGTCATTCAATGCATTATTTACATTCTTTGGTTCCATAAAGGAAACAAAACATGCATAATGAGCATAGTTTCTTAATTGATATCTTGTACGAACAGGCTCACTAGGGTTACCGACAATATTATCTATGGGATGATCTTGACACGACTCAGAATGTGTCTCTAAAGTGTGTACTCTCTAGGCTCAAGTGCAAGCCTGTCGTTCAAGTAATAATCCGACAAGTCGGGTATCGATCCTCAGGGAAAAAGGACAACGGAGTTGTGACGACGGGATAAGACGGAGGAATCCTAACGATGACTCTAAAAAAGAAAAGAAAAGATTGATTTGGTTTTTGGGATTCGATTACACTAAATGCAATTATGAAAGTATGGTGAATAATGCAGCTAACTAAATGACCTAGATTAAGAATGAAAGATTAAATTGAACTTTTAAATGAGATGATGAAAAAAATAGGACGGGAATACAATTCCCCAACCCTAGTGTACTGCAGTATAATATTAATCGTAAATTTATCTAATTAATTTGACCCGGAATTTAGTACTCCCAAGCATTACGTATACAAGGTTCAAGCCCGCGTCATACTTAATCAAAGGACGAGTAAACCAGTATCACGATAACGACACTCGAATTGTATTCTCAATCATCCCGATTACCCAGGGGCAAATGAGATATTTAGACCTACAATTGTTGTATCCCTACGCAATACGGTCAAAATTAATTACTAAATCCAGAGGATTAACTTTATACATGCAATGACCACATCAGGTTGGGTTCATGTAACCCGACCTTGGAAATCTAGCCGGACATACCGAAAATGATGAAAACAGTGTTTAACATGCAAGAGTTCATGATTAATCTAAGGACAATTGGTGGAATACTGTAAAATAGAATCACAAAGAAGATACAACTTACTAAAATTACCCAAGGAACAATTGCAGCAATGAATAAACTTGATAATCACATAAACTTTGAATAACCTTCAATCTTTGAATAAAACTTGATATTGTATCTACAGCTAGGGTTTGTGGAAGAAAATGAGAAATTAGAATTAACTCCCCACGTTCTAGCCTTCTATACAACGAAAATAATTCGGGTTTTTATACCCTACATGAAATTCCAAGAAGTTGAGTATAAGTCGGAGTCTTTAGAGGAGAATCAGAAAACAAATCTCGATGGGCGGACCGGTCCGGCCCTTAGGCGGATCGGTCCGCTTCTAAAGCGGATCGGTTCTTTTATTTTCCAGGCGGACCGGTCCGGGGCGGATCGGTTCTTTTATTTTTTGTGCTCTTCGGTTTGCCTTCGGTTCGCAACCCTCTGGAGTTTGCATGGCGGACCGGTCTGCCTATTTGACTTTTCTCTCAAACTTTGACTGCCCATATCTTTTGCTCCGGGTATCCGATTGAGGTGCCGTTTCTTCCGAGGTGCTTGTGAGGATGATACCTTCAACTTCTCGTTAGGTACCTCATCCGGATTCTGGGTAGAAATGACTCTTTTGCCCTTTTGACTTTTCTTGTTGACTTTTATATTCTTCCGGTTTCCTTCTTCCATTTCTTGACATTAGATACCTGTAAAATCATAACGAAATACCAGAAACTCGGTGTACTTGTTAGGATAAGTCAATAGCAAGATTATGAGATAAAGTCAATCCAATTACGTTGTTCGAGGTGATTAAAGTACCGAAATTAGGGGATAAATTGGGAAGAATTTATGCCTAATCAAACCCCCCTAACTTAGAACTTTGCGCGTCCCGAGCAATGTAAAAGAATTCTAGCAAGGTTCAACTCTTGAAAAAAACATTTTATTGGGATAAAATACCTCTTTCGCGGGCACGCGATTGCATTTAGCGTATGCAACAAGCCTTTAAACCCCTAGGTTACCCTAGTGGGACGAGTTGTGTCTCGTGAGGGTTTGCAGAGAATATACCCACAAAATTCGACTCAAAGAACTTCAAAATAACCAAAAATTGTATAATTCAGACTTTTCCAGAAAATAGTCATCATTAAGTCATGTGTACAAGTCTTAACTGTAGTGTGTGTGTGCGAAGCCAGAAATATAACTGCCAATTTCCACTGATTAATCATTACGGTACTTATCCGAAAATTCGTTTTGATTTCAAATTCTCACGGGAAGCTCTCTCAAACGAACTACTCGGAATATGGCTTTTTCGCTCGGTATGCGTGATAATAAGAGTAAATATAATGGATGCAAAATCACGCATACAATGAGAAAGACGGAAATTTCATGGTGAAAAGATCTCATCAATGGATTACGGTTTTAAAAACGGGAACATCGCCTCTATTTCACGCATTTAACCTCTTATATTATCTTTTGGTGTATTATCTCTCCACGCGGTACTCAATTTTTGCAATTTGGACTCGATTAGGACTTTTTCGGGTTTAAGGTTGCATTGGGGAAAATGAAAATGGTAGGGAAAGTTGGAATTGGAAAAACCATTCGTGATGTCCATTTGTGCATTTTCCGGGCTATTGCTCATCTTTTCTTCTTTTTCTATTATTTGTTGAGCATTCTTCTATATTTTTTTTTCTTGCCCTTTTTTTTGTTGCACTTTTCGGACTTAAATTCTGATTTTTTTTATTTTTCGCAATTCCGGGCTATTTTGGGTTTTTCGGGTTTGTCAAACGAAAGGGAAAATTATTTGGCTCAATTTGGGTTGCAAAGGGTAATTTTTCGCTACTTTTTCTGGCCAATATTTTTGGAGTGACAAACGAGGGCCTACTTCATTGTCCAAAATGTCAATTGCGTTACCATATGCGTTTCGAGATGAATTTAATTTTAGAGACTAATTTGGCACGATTTTCAAGGCAACATTGCACACATTTTTCAAAACCGATCAAAATGAAAGGATTGAGATCCTTGACAACTTATTAAGCGCTAAAAGAACTTTGAGTTAACAATTAACTCGGATTGATTTAAAAAACTCGCAAAACGTGATAGGCTCGAATCTCACCGGGTTTGTTAATCTCCACATTTATTCGTTAAGTCGTCAATTTTCACTCAATTTCCATCTTTGGTCGATTTCGGCTTTGTGTATGTTGGATGTTTACAATTTGAGACTCCAATTTGACTTTTAATGATATTTTTGAAAATTTTGAATTCCAATTTTTATTTATTTTGAACAAAAATATTTTTGGATTTTTCAAAATTTTATGATTTTTTTTGGAAATTTTGGGCATTTTTGAAAATTTGTGAAGTTTTAAAAATATGCACTTGTGACCCCCCCTAACTTAGACTTTTGCATTGTCCTCAAGCAAAAAGGACTAAAATATTAAATAAGGCAAAATAATAAGTGCGATAATTAAAACAAACAAATAGAGAAAAATGCAACTTTTTATATCATAAGATTGTGGTACAAACAAGGAATACAGCGCATGTAGGATGTGAGAATAAATACATCAAAACAGTCCTAAGCAACCAAATTATCACGGGGGAGGGAAATGGGAGGAGCTGGGCGCGTCGGGGCCATAGGGGTCTTGAAAATGCGATGGGAGTGGCTCATAAGGATCCCCTAGGCGTCAGTAGATATCCGCTTGCCTTTGAGCCGCCCGATTCTGATCTCGTTGGTAGTCGATCACAAAGGTGTCGAACTTGTTCTCAAAGTTCCCGAATCGGGTCTCAAGGTTGGACAGCCGGGTCGAAATATCAGTACCCGCCCACTCAAAGTCCGGGTCGTCCTCTTCGTCCGCCGACTCGTCGTCGGCGGCGACGTCACCCATCTCGACGTCCGCTTCGGTGGCCTCCTCGTCCGCGCTCTCTTCTGAGGAAGCCTCGTCCTCGCTATCATGACCTCACCGTTCCTGGATTATGGCGAGCTGTTTGGCACTCTTAGTGCGAGTGCCTTGTCCAAAGGGACCGGGAATCCGGGTGCGGTCGGCAGGGGCCTCAATGCCGGCGTCTAGGAGGATAGACGTGATCAGACGGGCATAGGGCAAAGGGGCGGTGACCTTCTCATCCAAAGAAGCGGAGATGATGTCGGCGTACAATGTGCGGGCCAAATGGATGGTGGTTTGAGGGTCGAAGAGATGGTAGGTTAAGGTAGCCTGCCGAGGCCTCATGGCGGAATCGTTGGACGTTTGAAGGATGTTGGCGCATACGATTTGGAAAGTGAGGCGCGCCGTTTCATTGAGTCGTCCAACCGTAATGGTTTGGCCCGTCCAAGCCACGTTTGGATCAATGCGCTCCATGATGACGTTCTTCGCGAACGGAGGAACATTCCGTGGATAGGTGTAGTCTTGGGGGTCCGGAACGCCAAAGGTGGCCAATTTGTCCGTGAGGATGGCTAAGGAGAAGGGAATGACCATCCCATCGACGTAAGCTTGGGCCTCAAATTGGTCCGTCCGCACGAGTGTGCCATAGAATAACCAGACCTCGGAAGCCCACACGGCGTCATGGGGTTCGTTGAGGAAACGACACCACCCTCGGGCCATGAATAGTGCTATGACAGAATTGGGCAGCGCGTTCCATTGAACCGCGCGCTCCATATGGAGTTTGCGGTTTGTGCCGAAAAAAGCGGTGCACCATCGCTCCTCTTGGCGGGAGCGGAACTCGTTGCTCCCAGAGTGGAGGATGTTGGTGGAAGCGTATTTGGTGGGAGCAGCACGGGGGGGCCATGGAGACAGAGAGGAGGATAGAACTCACAAAAATCTGGAGAGGGAGAGGATAGGAGTTGTGTTTTAGGTGTGAAGAGAAGAGGAGGGGTAGGGTTGTATTTATAGTGGAGGGGAGGGAAGTTGGAGGGAAATGGATGTGGGGGGAAAAGGGTTTTGGAGGGAAAGGGATGTATGGGGGTGTGGGAAACCGAAATGGGGGGAAGGGTGGCTATTGGGGAGAAGGGGGGTGCATGGGAAGAAGAGATTCAACGAATCTGCAGAAGGCGGACCGGTCCGGTCCTGGGGAGGACCGGTCCGGTCTTTTTATTTTTTAGAAATTCGACAGGCGGACCGGTCCGGCTTAAAATTAAAGGAACCGGTCCGGCCTTAAATTAAAGGAACCGGTCCGGCTTGGGGATTTCAGGCTGGAATTTCCCCGAAACTGGAATTCAACCTCTCTTCCTCGAAATATTGAACTCTTAAAACACGCTCCTCTCTAACTATAGACTAAGGACCTCTCAACATCACCGATCACCCGAATTGCTCAAAATCCCGAACCTGCACATGCTAACCCTGAATGTACCAAAATCGTAACGACACTCACTAACACACACGACACACACGACTCTCACCCCATACGCGTCGGGGGTGCGACGACCTAACTGAAACTGTTCACTCTACCCCGTAAACGGGGTCCGACAACCAAACGGTGTCGACTTCCTCTTCGCATGCCTCAAGATATGGCTTTAGGCGTTGTCCATTCACTTTGAATGTAGTTCCCCCTTTTAAATCTTCTAATTCGACAGCTCCGTGGGGGAAAACATTCTTGACAACAAACGGGCCAGACCATCGCGACCGCAACTTGCCCGGAAAGAGATGAAGCCGAGAGTTATAGAGAAGAACTTTTTGCCCGGGAAGAAACTCTTTCCGTCGAATGATGCTATCGTGAGCGAGTTTCATCCTTTCTTTAGCAATTTTGGCATTCTCATACGCATCATTGCGTATCTCCTCTAACTCATTTATTTGAAGCTTGCGAGCTTCACCGGCTTTATCCATGGCATAATTGAGTTCCTTAATTTCCCAATATGCTTTGTGTTCTAACTCCACGGGGAGATGGCAAGGCCTGCCATACACGAAGCGGAAAGGGGACATGCCAAGCTGATTTTTGTATGCGGTGCGATAGGCCCATAGCGAATCGTTCAGTCTAATTGACCAATCTTTTCGGTTAGGATTGACGGTCTTCTCGAGAATGTTCTTGATCTCTCGATTTGCTAGTTCAGCCTGCCCATTTGTTTGTGGGTGATACGTCGTTCCAACCTTGTGGACGACGCCATACTTTCTCATGAGCTTCTCAAATGGCCTATTGCAAAAGTGTGTGCCATTATCGCTAATTATTGCCTTCGGTGCGCCGAAGTGAGAAAGTATGTGTTCCTGTAGGAACTTTATCACCACCTTACTGTCATTAGTCTTAGTAGCTATATCTTCTACCCATTTAGAAACGTAGTCTACCACGACTAGGATGTATAGGAAACCAAAGGATGGGGGGAAGGGACCCATGAAGTCAATACCCCAATAATCGAATATCTCAATGATGAGTATGGGGGTAAGGGGCATCATGTCGCGGCGAGAGATGGCTCCCATTCGTTGGCACCTATTGCATGACTTGCAAGCGTCATTTGCATCCCGGAAGATTGTGGGCCAATAGAGGCCGCATTGCAGAATTTTAGCGGCCGTCTTTTTCGCTGAAAAGTGGCCTCCACATGCTTCCGAATGACAAAACTGGATGACCTTTGGAATCTCGTCATCCGGTACACATCTTCGGATGATTTGGTCGGCGCAGTATTTAAAGAGTAAGGGATAATCGTAGAAGAACATGCGCGACCAAGTAAGAAACTTCTTCTTATCTTGCGGTGTCCAATCGGGAGGGACGGCTCCCATGACGAGATAGTTCACTATGTCCGCAAACTAGGGATATGAAGAAGTAGAAAAGAGTTGCTCATCCGGAAAATACTCGTCTATGGGTATGGGATCACTAGGTACGTCGGACGAAAGCCGAGACAAATGGTCGGCCACGACGTTTTTCACTCCTTTCTTATCCTTGATAGAGAGATTGAACTCTTGTAGGAGTAGGATCCACCTTATGAGGCACGGCTTGGCGTCTTTCTTCGCAAGTAGATACTTTAAAGCCGCGTGGTCGGTGAAGACAATTATAGGAGAACCAATGAGATACGATCTGAACTTATCAAGGGCAAAGACTACTGCTAGCAACTCCTTCTCCATGCTAGAGTAGTTGAGTTGAGGTCCGGTAAGGGTCCGGCTAGCGTAGTAGATGACATGAGCTTGTTTATCTTGACGTTGGCCCAAAACGGCCCCAATCGCGTAATCGCTTGCATCACACATGACTTCTAATGGTAAAGACCAATCCGGAACTTGCATGATGGATGCGGACACGAGCATGTTCTTTAATTTGTCAAAGGAGGTTTGGCATGCCTCAGTCCATTCAAACGGGTTGTCCTTCATGAGAAGATTGCTTAAAGGTCTAGCGATAGCGCTAAAGTCCTTAATGAACCTGCGATAAAACCCGGAGTGACCCAAGAATGAGCGCACGTCTTTAAGCGATCTCGGTGGGGGAAGGTCAGCTATGACATCTATCTTAGCCCTATTAACCTCTATGCCTTTAGATGATACTATGTGGCCAAGAACTATTCCTTCAGTGACCATGAAATGGCACTTTTCCCAATTCAGCACTAAGTTCTTCTCCACACACCTAGCAAGTACTTGCTCCAATTTTTCTAGACAAAGATCGAAAGAGGTGCCAAATACGCTAAAATCGTCCATGGACACCTCAAGTCCTCTTTCAACCATGTCACTAAATAAGCTCAACATGCACCGTTGAAAAGTCGCGGGTGCATTACACAAGCCGAATGGCATATGTTTGTAGGCAAACGTACCAAAAGGACAAGTGAACGTCGTCTTCTCTTGGTCAAGTACATCTACCTCAATCTGGTTATATCCGGAATAACCATCAAGGAAGCAATAATTTGGGTGGCCTGCAACTCTCTCAAGCATTTGATCAATGAATGGCAAGGGGAAATGATCTTTTCTTGTTCCAGCATTGAGTTTCCGGTAATCAATGCAAACACGCCAACCAGTGGTGGTGCGTTGGGGAACAAGCTCTCCCTTAGCATTCTCAATCACAGTCATACCCGACTTCTTCGGGACGACTTGAATAGGACTCACCCATTTGCTATCCGAGATTGGGTAGATAATCCCGGCATCTAATAGTTTAATGATCTCGGTTCTCACAACTTCTTTCATGTTGGGGTTCAGTCTTCTTTGCATTTCTCTAGAGGGTTTGACATCCTCTTCGAGGTGAATCTTGTGGGTGCAAATTAGAGGACTTATCCCCTTCAAATCAGCTATACACCAACCAAAAGCACTTAGGTGCTTCCTCAAAATTTTTAACAACTTACCCTCCTGCTCGTCATCTAGTCTAGAGGAGATAACAATAGGAAATGTCTCATCCTCTCCTAAGTATGCATATTTGATATGGGAGGGGAGTTTTTTTAATTCAAGAGTTGGAAACTTCTCGTCGGAGGGAACAACGCGTGTATCCCGTGGTGGTAACTCCTCGAATCTAGAAACCCAATTCACATCTCTCGCGTCCTCGTCCGATGCTCTCTCATCGAGTAACTCTCTTAATTCCCCAATCTCCCTCTCATACTCAGTATACGTCCCCTCACTCTCATTGCTCGAAACCAGACAGGATCCTAAGGCATCGCCACAACAATTCTCCTCAATGTACTCCTCTACTATCTCATCTATGAGACTCACCGCGTGAATATCATCTTCCTCTCCCGTATGTTGGGCTATGTTGAAGATGTTGGTCTCCAATGTCATATTCCCAAAAGTGAGATGCATTCGCCCATTCCTTGTGTTAATAATAGCGTTAGCTGTCGCTAAAAATGGGCGCCCGAGAATGATGGGAACATGATTGGTCGAGATTAAGGAAGGCTCCGTGTCCCAAATGACAAAGTCTATCGGGAAGTAGAAAGTGTCAACTTGAACGATCATGTCCTCTACTACACCTCGTGGGACCTTCACAGTTCGATCCGCTAATTGGAGAGTGATTCTTGTGGGCTTGAGGTCGCCCAAATCAAGTTGCCTATAGATGGAGTAAGGGAGAATATTGACACTTTCTCCCAAGTCTAGTAAGGCTTTTTCAATTTTGTTCTCTCCAATGATGCAGGAACTGGTGGGTGCACCGGGATCATTGAATTTAGGAGGGAGCTCATTGAGTAGGATAGAGCTCACGTTCTGTGCTAGGAAGACATTCTTCTTTACTTTCATCTTCCTTTTTATCGTCAACAAATCTTTGATGACATTTGCATAAGCTGAAATTTGTTTGATGGCATCGAGGAATGGTAAATTCAGCTTCACCTGCTTTAGTATTTCTAGCACGTCATCACGTGGGTATCCTTTCTGGGAAGGAATCAACCTTTGAGGAAACGGTTCCGCGGAGGGTGGTTTCACTACTATCTCGGGCTCACTAGTGTCATCTTTATCACTCTCATTCGAGGGGACATCTTCGGCCTCTTTCGTGCCGGGCGAAATCACCTTGTCTTTGGTTGTATCGTGTGGGGGAGGTGATAAATCAACAACTCTCCCACTACGAAGAGTGGTCACAGCTTGACATTGCTCCTGATGATCAGTAGAAGTGGAGCTAACACTAGTTTAACCTTGAGGAGGTCTTTGGCCCTGGGCAGGAAATTTTCCCTTCTCTTGAACGCTCAACGAGGATTGAATCTTGGACAGGTTCGCATTTATGTCGCCAATTAGACGATCATATTTGGCATTGGTTGCGGCCTGGCTATTGATGAATTGATTCATCGTATCCTCGAGAGTTCTCCGCTGTGGCGGGATATAATTTCCATGGGGTGGCGGTGCTTGCACATGACCTTGCATGTGTGGAGTTTGTTGAAATTGTTGTGGAGGAGGAGGGGCAACATGCGAAGGAGGGTTCATAGCGGCATGTTGTTGCCCGTAGCTAAATCCGGGATGATTTTTCCACAAAGGGTTGTATGAATTCCCGTGTGGGGCACCGAAATTACCCTTAAAGCCTCCTATACCACTAACTTGCTCCTGCAACATTACTTTGCAGGCGGGTATCGTCGGGCATTCCTCAGTTGAATGTCCCGCCTCACAAATGGCACACACCTTTTCGACGGGATTCTTGAAAGATCCAACTACCTCGCATAAATATCGAAATCCTTTCTCAAGGGAGTCTAACCGACAGTCCAACATAGAGGTCTTATCTACATGGTGTAGGCCGGACGCCGATGGAGTGGTGGTCGCTGGACGATTTCGATTCTGAGCATTAGGATCAGAAATATCCCAAGATTGGGTAGTCTCGACGACATACCTCAGGTGGAGCTCAGCATCGTGGCAATCTAGCTTGATAAACGGACCACTACCCATGGTTTCAATGAGTTGCTTGGAGTTAAGGTTCAACCCATTATAGAGGAAGGAAATGATTTGGGCTGTATCAAATCCATGATGGGGGCATGAAGCAGTTAACTCATTGAAACGCTCAAAACATCGATGGAGTGGCTCATTATCCAATTGCCTGAACGATTGAATCTGAGCCTTTATGGAGATTGTTCGATGTGGTGGAAAGAACTTCTTGAAAAATCTGGATTGTAACTCGTTCCACGATGGAATCGAGCTCGGAGGTAAAGACCACAGCCAGGTCTTAGCTTTATCTTTTAACGAGAATGGGAAGAGTTTGAGGCGAATCACCTCCTGTGTGCAAGTTTGATCGTTGAGGGTATCACACACGTCCTCAAATTCCCGTATATGCAGGTATGCCTTTTCTGAATCCATACCGTGATAGTGTGGTAGCATTTGGATCATCCCATTTTTGAATCGGAACTGCCCGGCATTATACGGGAGTATAATGCATCCCGGAGTGACAGTGCACTCGGGATATAAGAATTCTCTCAACGGGCGGTACGGAGGCTCTTCCTCACCGGTAGGTGCGTTACTATGCTGCGACATCTCTATCTAGCTTGACGATTCGGTGCTCTCACTAGGTGTTCTCGAAGAGTGTCCTACGAAGGAGAAGGGAGTGTTACTAGAGATTGACTGCGACGGTGTGGGAGGTGGGATCCATAACTGTGGGGCGTTCGGAGTGTGGGGACTATCAGGATTGTACACAATGAGTGGATTTTCGTGAATGCTGGTTGGAGTATTATGGGGTGTGGGAGTGGTTTCAGAGTTTTCCATTAAGCTTGTGAGAGATGGTGGTGAATCTTTTTGTGCTTTTTGTATTTTTTTTTTATTTTTTTGGATTTTTGAATTTTTGGTCAAAGCTTTGGATTAACTCGATCTAATCCTAAGTCTACCTAATTCCCCGGCAACGGCACCAAAAACTTGACACGACTCAGAATGTGTCTCTAAAGTGTGTACTCTCTAGGTTCAAGTGCAAGCCTGTCGTTCAAGTAATAATCCGACAAGTCAGGTATCGATCCTCAGGGAAAAAGGACAACGGAGTTGTGACGACGGGATAAGACGGAGGAATCCTAACGATGACTCTAAAAAAGAAAAGAAAAGATTGATTTGGTTTTTGGGATTCGATTACACTAAATGCAATTATGAAAGTATGGTGAATAATGCAGCTAACTAAATGACCTAGATTAAGAATTAAAGATTAAATTGAACTTTTAAATGAGATGATGAAAAAAATAGGACGGGAATACAATTCCCCAACCCTAGTGTACTGCAGTATAATATTAATCGTAAATTTATCTAATTAATTTGACCCGGAATTTAGTACTCCCAAGCATTACGTATACGAGGTTCAAGCCCGCGTCATACTTAATCAAAGGACGAGTAAATCAGTATCACGATAACGAAACTCAAAATGTATTCTCAATCATCCCGGTTACCCAGGGGCAAACGAGATATTTAGACCTACAATTGTTGTATCCCTACGCAATACGGTCAAAATTAATTACTAAATCCAGAGGATTAACTTTATACATGCAATGACCACATCAGGTTGGGTTCATGTAACCCGACCTTGGAAATCTAGCCGGACATACCAAAAATGATGAAAACAGTGTTTAACATGCAAGAGTTCATGATTAATCTAAGGACAATTGGTGGAATACTGTAAAATAGAATCACAAAGAAGATACAACTTACTAAAATTACCCAAGGAACAATTGCAGCAATGAATAAACTTGATAATCACATAAACTTTGAATAACCTTCAATCTTTGAATAAAACTTGAAATTGTATCTACAGCTAGGGTTTGTGGAAGAAAATGAGAAATTAGAATTAACTCCCCACGTTCTAGCCTTCTATACAACGAAAATAATTCGGGTTTTTATACCCTACATGAAATTCCAAGAAGTTGAGTATAAGTCGGAGTCTTTAGAGGAGAATCAGAAAACAAATCTCGATGGGCGGACCGGTCCGGCCCTTAGGCGGATCGGTCCGCTTCTAAGGCGGATCGGTCCGCTTCTAAAGCGGATCGGTTCTTTTATTTTCCAGGCGGACCGGTCCGGGGCGGATCGGTTCTTTTATTTTTTGTGCTCTTCGGTTTGCCTTCGTTTCGCAGCCCTCTGGAGTTTGCATGGCGGACCGATTTGCCTATTTGACTTTTCTCTCAAACTTTGACTGCCCATATCTTTTGCTCTGGGTATCCGATTGAGGTGCCGTTTCTTCCGAGGTGCTTGTGAGGATGATACCTTCAACTTCTCTTTAGGTACCTCATCCGGATTCTGGGTAGAAATGACTCTTTTGCCCTTTTGACTTTTCTTGTTGACTTTTCTATTCTTCTGATTTCCTTCTTCCATTTCTTGACATTAGATACATGTAAAATCATAACGAAATACCAGAAACTCGGTGTACTTGTTAGGATAAGTCAATAGCAAGATTATGAGATAAAGTCAATCCAATTACGTTGTTCGAGGTGATTAAAGTACCGAAATTAGGGGATAAATTGGGAAGAATTTATGCCTAATAAGATCTTTAGAAACCCAGTTAGGTACTTCAGGTGTCTCAATTGGTAAAGAATCATCTATTTTGGAGAGTCATTTTCTAAAACATTTTCAGACACTTCCACAATAGTTGGTTCTCCAGTCTTACTCACAACAGTAATGTCACTTACAATAAAAAATATGGATTCCATTAAGGTCTTTGTGCGAATATTATAGACACGGTATGCTCTACTGTCAGGAGAATATCCTAGGAAGATAGCTTTATCTCCACAAGTCTCAAATTTGGATAAGTGATCTCTATCTTTGCAGGCATAACACGTACTACCAAAGGTTCTAAGGTATTTAAGTTTGGGCTTCTTCCCATACCATAGTTCATCAGGTGTTTGTTTAGAATTATTCCTAAGATCGACCTTATTGATGATGTGACACGCAGTACGAATAGATTCTACCCAAAAATATTTAGATAAACACTTGGCATGAATCATTACACGTGCCATTTCTTGAAGGGTACGATTCTTTTTCTAGGCAATTCCATTTTGTTGAGGAGTCTTAGGATCACTAAACTCATGTTTGTGACCATTATAGTCACAATACTCTATAATACCAATATCTATGAATTCTCCACCTCAATCACTATGAATTCTATTTACTTGAGTGTCATTCTCATTTTCAATTCGAAGTAGAATTTTCAAAATGGTTTGGAAAGTGTCATACTTTTGTTTTAAGAAGTACACCTAAGTAAATCTAGTGAAGTCATCAACCATAACAAGAATGTAACTGTGTCCACAGAGATTAACAGTTCGAGAGGGACCCATTAGGTCCATATGGATGAGCTCCAGGGTTTAGAGGTAAGGATATCTTTAACTTTCTTATGAGGTGACTTAACAATTTTTCCTTCCTGACATGATCCACAGACAATATTAGAGATAGGTTTGATCTTTGGAATTCCTCTAACTATTTCTTGTGAAGACAATCTACTAAGGGTATCGTTATTTATGTGACCCATCCTATTATGCCATATTTCATTTTCATCCATTCTGGCAATGTTACACACCTCAGTACTAGTCTGGACAATAATTGTCGGGAGTCCTGAGTCCTATAAGTATTCACTCACCTTTTTCATTTAAAATTTTACAATTATTCATTAAAAAGGTGACATCTAATTTGAGTCACAAAATTGTGAGATACTAAGTAGATTAGCCTTAAAACCTTTTACTAGAAGAACATTTTCAAGAAAAGGCAATCCCTCTTCTTGGAGTGTTCCTTTACCAATGATTTGAGATGATACACCATCACCGAAAATAACTTTTCCTCTAGCAAAGCTGGGATTTTTTAAAAGTTTTATATCATCCCCAGTCATATATTTTGGAACACCCAGAGTCTAAATACCAACCAGAAGAGGTGTGTTCATCTTTTAATGCAGTAATCACAATGTTACACTTCATATGGGGTAACAGCTCATCTTTTCTAACCCAAATATCTCTTATTTTTATTTTGTGCATATTTGCTCTCATTTGATAAAATTTTTTAGCATTAGATTTTTATTGAAACATGTTTTGCGCATGCATTTGAGTTTTATGGATAATCTGAGCATTTTTTTTAGAAAAGTGTCTATGAGTTCTTCTTGGAAATGATCTTTTAGGTTTGGTCTTTCACTTTCTATTGTTAGAGTTTTTTTCTGGTTGTCTAGGTAGGACATAATTGTTACGACTTCTCCTAGAGTAGTTAAAGTTCTGGTATAGAGGATTATTACAGACAGGTTTCACTAAACGCCTAGAGTAGCAACCTTCAAAATAATGATCGTATATGTCACAGTAAGAGCAATATAGAATGCTTGAAGAAGGTATCTCCTTAGGAAAGTCTCTAAATATAGGTTTCATGGAATTTTGATTTTGAACCTTATTCCCAGGGAGTACAGTTTGAAACTCATAATCTCTCTTCCTAATAAGAGGACAGACATATTTAGTCTTAGGTGGACTTTCACACTTAGAGTTACTTGATTCCCCAATATCAAACTTTTGTTGTTTTTCATCAAACTCATCTTTTAGATAATGAAAATCTGGGCAAGTTTCTATAGGTCTTTTGCCTCCTGACACAAACTTGATTGATTCAAAGTTTTTAGTTTGTGTCTTTAACTTTGGGTAAAATCCTATTCCAGTTCGATCATCAGAATTGGTTTTTGAATTAGCAATAAAATCAGCAAAATAATTGGAGTTATTTTCAAACTTAGCAATTTTTTTGAAAACAGTTGTTGTCTTTTCTTTGGCTTGTTCCAGTTCTAATAATGTCCCTTTATATTTTTTTTCTCCAGAGTTTCATTTGTTTCAATCAAATCTTTCAATTTTTGATCAAAAATTTTGACTTCATTTTGATGAGTTAGATATTGGGTAGTCTACTCTTCAGCATTAACTTTAACCATTAGACTTAGGTCTTCTAGTTTCTTAGTGAGATCTTTCACTATCTTCTCTAGTCTAGATCTTTTCTTGAGAGTTTTGGCATAAAGTGTGTCAACATCAGGGAGGTCTTCATTATCTGAGTCACTAAGTGTAGTGTGTGAAGTGACCCCTAAGGATGCAATTCTTGAACTCACACACACATTGACATCGTCATTATCTCTTTCCCTTTGACTCACACACCCCGCTGTAGAACTATCAATATTCTCAGAAATTAAAGAATCTAAACTAGTAGCAGCATGATTCATAACAACAGAAGTAGAGCTATTATCATCATTGTCATACAAAGTCACAGGCATATAATCATTATAGATTATATTGGCAAAGAAAGACATGCAAGTATAAAAAAACATTAGATGAATCAGGTTCCTCATTATTAGAGTCACTTGAATCATCCCATGTTTTGCTAATGTTGGCCCTAGTATGTTTATTGATCGCGTTCAATTTAACTCTACAGTCTTGTGCTATATGACCCAATTTTCCCCATCTAAAACATTCAATATTCTTGAAGTCTTATTAGGTCTTGTATGAATGTCCTTTTGATGTTTGTCTTGACCTTTCTCATGAGGTTTGTGGTTAGACTGAGTTGGATAATTTGTCTTGCCGTGTCTAGTTGCCATTTTATTTCTAAATTTGACAATTTTCTTAAATTGTTTTGATATCAAGGAAACTTGGTTATCCAAACTATCTATATCACATTCCTCATCAGAATCATTATTGGGAATACTAAGCTCGGGTTTCATCAGCTTAGAGGAGAAACTCAAATTGGAACTAGTCTGTTTCCTATGGGACTGAGTCAATTGTTTCTTGAATTCTAGTTCCATTTCCACAGTTCTCAGTTTACTACTAAGTAATTCAGGAGTGAGATTTCGATCACTCATTTCCTTAATAGCATATCTTTTGTTACGAAATTTCTGTGGCAATGACCTTAGAATTTTTTAGACAATTTCATTTCTAGCATATGTTATCCCATTAGAGTGTAATTTGGACACAATGTTAGTTAATTTCATATAGAAGTCATCAAAAGATTCAGATTCTGACATGATTAAAGAGTTATACTGCTGGATAAGAATATGTGTCTTAGTAGCCTTAACTCTCGTGTCACCTTCATGAGCAGTATCCAGAGTATCCCAAGATTCCTTAGAAGTGGTACAAGATGAGATCCTTTTGAACTCATGTTCATTTATAGACATAAAAATAGCATTCTTGCCTTTGTTATTATTTTGAGAAACATATTTCTCTTCTTGAGTGAATTCACTTAATACTTTCTTAATCCTCTCATTACTTCCTTCAGTGGCTGGTTTTTTAGGATAAGTATATCCATTTTCAACAATATCCTAGACATCATCTCCCAAGGTTCCTTGTATGAAAGCAACCATCCTTAATTTCCAGTAAGCAAAGTTGTTTCCATCGGAAAGAGGGGGTCTGGTCAAGTTACCAAATCTTTCATTTTTCTCGTCCATTGTTTGATTTTAAGAAAATAATTTCAGAAACACAAGATCTTTAAAGCAAATTTCCAAAGCTCTGATACCAATTGAAAAACTGCTACTTAGGCCGTTTAATACAAGATTAAACTATTGAAGTAACTCCAAACTATTTTTTGAAGAACCTATTTTCTTTAAATCAAAACAGATTAACACAAGATGTGTTTAATGAAAATGTACGAGATACGATCAAGATTATGTAACTAGTTGTGAAAACCAAAACTAAGAAAGTTTATGTCAGCACACTATCAAGAATGAGATGAGGAGATGTAGGAAGATTATGTACACATGGTTTTTAAAGTAGTAAAATCTCACCCAACTAAGGAAACATCCACAGTGACTTCTAAGTCACAAACCAAAAATCCACTAAAACAAAATATATAAGTTACAATCTATCTAACACACATGTAAACTAAACAGACCTATACAAGTTTAGAATATGTACCCACTGGTTGATTCTAACTTTTCTGCAGTTCTGAAGTTGATGTGGCTTTCCCAGCTTGCTAATTCTCCACTTTGTTCCAGTCTTTATGTCAACTCTTATTAATTCAAAATATTATGGCGAACACTTATGTGTTGTAGTGTGATAAGTGTTTTGTGAAAGTGATCTAACACATGCATGCACACACGCACACTTATATATACAAGACCTATCAAATTACAGAACAGATCTAAATGAGTTAGATTTTTAGTTTCTCTCTTCTTAGGAAGCAAAAGACTCTTTGATCTTTAAAATAACCCAGAATCCAAGGTTACCTTTCTCGAAAGACGATTCAAGGTCTTAATCAATTTCAGAGGGTTTCGAAAATATTTTTGAAATTGAAAACCACCAATTGCGATTCCAACTAGATCATGAGTCTTGCTTCACAAGAACTAGAAACAGAAAAAGAATAATTTGTTGATTCTAACATTTTGAAAAACATTTATAGAACAGTAATCAACAAATGTGTTTTCTCAAGATGAGAAACTAAATAATGAAAATCTAAGTGTAATATAACATAAAATGGCCATATCTATAATTTCTATAAAAAAGAAATACAGATCTAACCAAAATGCTTAAGTTGGATGCAAGATCTCAAACTCAAGAGGATTCAAACCACAATCTGCCTTCAAAACTCTGCCAAAGTAACTCTCAAACACTCAGGTATGGTGTTTGGTTTAAAATGATTTTGAAAAACAATTTTAGGGTTTGAAATAATTTAGGGTTTGAATTCTGGTTTCTCTCACTTCTATCTCTCTCTCTTTATTCTCTCAGTTTATCAAACTGGAAAAAAAATTTGAAACGCTGAGGATCAACCTCCTTATATACTGAGCGAGGAAGATTCGAGAACATCAGTCCAAATATAAGGGCTGAGATTTGGTCTAGAGGGTTTTACTTCCATCCAACGTTTAAAAGAAGCGGTGGATTAAACAATTGCTGATTGATCTATAGAGGTTCACAGGGATTGAGTTTGGACGCATGCAGAGCATTGATAACAATGATCCAAGGGTTGAGATTGCGTATAAGATCTGAATGTGTAAACAAGCACAAATCTAGCCGGTATAACATGGAGAGGTGTGGGGATAACATGATCTCTCACATACGCATTTTAAACTTAATTACACACCCACCCTCAAGTTTCAAGCACTTTCGGATTCTACCCAACTCAACTTTTAGGTACGAAACCATACAACCAGTTGTGGTGATAGTTATTATGCAACACAAATAAATATGAAAGAGGTAACCACCAAGAAAAGATAAATAAAAGGCCAATCACACAACAACGGGTATACGTGGTTCAGCAAACAAGTGCCTACGTCCACGGTGGTTCAGTCAGTGTTATTTCTCTATATTCTGAAGAATAAGTACAGAGAATACAACATGTCCTTTGCCCCGGACTTAGGGTTTAATTTATACATGTATACGTTGGTTAGTGGGGGTGATGGGTTCCTCCTTATTAGCCATCTCCCCTGTAACTTTCCTACATGGGATCGCGCTTCCCCACAACTTCTCTTCATGGGATCGTGGAGTAACCAAATCCATACAAAAGGTGATGGGCCTGGGCTTTGGGCCCTTAAGGCAAGGCTACTCGTCCAGGCCTATAATGCTAAATTCAGGGTACCCACAATTGCCCCTAAACTTGTTGGGCCATTTCTATGGGTCCAACGAATTTAAATGATCAGTTATTATGGGTGATTCCTTCGAAGACTGTAACGTTGCTTTGGCGGCACCCGCTTTGCTATCCGTTCGCTATGATTAGAATTGAAAGCTTGTTGGAATAAGGCACATTTTTTTCGTCGCTTCAGCTTTTCCAGCAATCTTCTATCTTCTGAGAAATCTTTGCGCTTTGTACCTTCGGTTTTTTATCTCTACTTTCGTTGCTTCTTCGCCATTTGACCTGATCTTCTGTCTTGTAAGTCTTTCCTGCTCTTTGCATTTTCTCTTGTGTTTGTAGTTGTTTTCTTGTATTTTTCCAATGGCGAAGATTGGAAATAGGTCAGTAACTGAGTTTAGAAAATTCTACAGTATTCCTGAGTGGGTAGAGATTGAGTGTTGTGCCTCGCCGCCTAGGAACGTTAGGGACATAGAGGATGCACATTGGATTCACGTCCTCTTGCTCTCCCAGGGGGGACTTACCTTTCCCCCTAATGATCTGTTTCTGCACTTCTTTAGCTATTTTGGTATTGTGCCTGCACAATGTTCGCCCAACGTATGGAAAATAGTGAGCGGCTTGCATAGGATAAATCAATTGTACGTGTAAGGACACAAATTTCCAATTGAGTCCATATATAGTTTTGGCTCAATTCCGGACAAAAACATTTATTCATAGGATAGTATTTATTGTAATATTCTCAAGCCTATGAAGTGTATGTTGAAGACGTAGCGGCAAAGAATTTAAAGCTTCATCAAAATGTCGGTTTGTGTGCCTCGTTTCTACGTCATCAACTAAGGTTCCATGCTCCCAAGGTATGAATGTAATTATATGTATATAGGAGCTTGGAACAGTTTGTATTGGGTGTTAGGTGAAATAAAAACTGCATTTTATTTTCAGAAAGAATCAATTAAGAACTTTAAAATAAGTATATAAAAGTTTCTGGGCCAAAATCGAATTTTTCAATCTTTCCGGTCGTTCGTTAGAAGTGTCGTTCGAACGAGTTTTTTCGTTCGAACCAGATTTCGTTCGAACGAGTTTTGTCGTTCGAACCAGTTTCGTTCGAACGAGTTTCCCAACGACCCTAATCTGGTCAATCGTTCGATATGTCGTTCGAACGAGTTTTCGTTCTAACGATATATCTAATGAGATTCTAACGAGCCCAGGCTGGTCGCTCGTTAGAAGTCTCGTTCGAACGAGAGTCAAGTTCGTTCGAACGAGACGTCAGGCGGGAACGGTTTTGAGCAGTTTTTGGCAGTTTTTTCCCCACTTCTCCACTTGGTTTTCAACCAACTTTTTCATGCATTATTATGTGCGGGAAACACATTTTCCAAGACAACTTTTCCAACTTAGTTTATCTCCTAGAGAAAGTTTGAGAGCAAAAATAGTTTTAGGAAAATGTTCATGTTTTGAGTGTAATTCTTTCAAGAAAATTTCATACACACTCTAGTTTACACCCAATTGTTTATCCAAGCTTCTATATAAATATCAATTGCTTGGAGATTGTTTTGGCACCGGTTTTTCTCTACACCGAATTGAAGAGAAGTTCGTTTCATTTATACCCATTTGGAGAAAGGCTCCATGTTAGGGTGACGGTGTGCCTAATTGCCCGATCGGTGGGAGTCCGAGACCGCGGTGGAGCTCCGTTGGTTATCCGCTAATTGGAGGTTGATACAAGAAGAAGCATCACGGCTTGAGAGGGTTCGAGTTTAGGAAGTAAGTCTTTTGTCTTGTATTTTGTAATACCGTTTTTAGTGGATTTGAGGCTAGGGCCGTCCCGAGGTTTTTTTCCTGTTAGTGGGTTTTTCCTCGTACATCGCGGTGTAGTGTGACTTTGTTTATTTTTATCTTGCACAAAATTTAGAATGCATGCTTAGGATAATTTCAAGATAAAATTTGGTTTAATTGTCACACTTATTTAATTTGGGACTTAAATTAAATATTGGGTAAAATTGGTTTATTCAAGTCACTTGCATTAATTTGGTTTCGCCTAACTTTAGATAATTGTTAATTATGACTTAGGCAAATTCTAGGACTTGAATTATGTTTTAATTTGTTTTGCGAAATTAAAACTTGTTGGTAGTTTTGAAAGTAAAACCATCTCAACGCTTCCGCATTTATTTAAAAAGGAAATTATATTTTAATTGAGATAATTAATCACCGGGGATCCAACTGCGTTTTTCAAATTGGTATCAGAGCCAAAAACGATAATTTATTTCGTTAAGATCCTTAATTTTTGGCTAAAATGGATTTTTCCCCATTTTCAAAATTTCCTATTTTTGATGGTTCAAACTACGCGTATTGGAAAGCGCGAATGAAATCGGCACTTAAATCTATCGATGAACGTGTTTGGATGTCTGTTGTTACCGGATACTCCCCACCAACTCATCTAATTGAAAATGAACGTGTTCCCAAACCCATTGATAGATGGACCGAAAATGAGTTTAAGCTTGCAAATTTTAATTCCCGTGGTTTAAATGCCTTATTTAGCGCTGTCGCACCGGATGAATTCCGACGTATTATGACGTGTGAAACCGCTAAAGAAGCTTGGGGTATTTTACAATTAACTCATGAAGGAACGAGTGTCGTTAAAGCTTCTAAACTCCAAAACCTCACCACTCAATTTGAAATTATCAAAATGGATGAAAAAGAAACTTTTGATAAATTTTATGCTAGACTTTCTGATATTGTTAATTCATCCTTTAACTTGGGAGAGAAAAAACCTGACGACCGTGTAGTAAAGAAAATTTTAAGGTCCCTACCCGATAGATTTATTCCTAAAGTGACCGTTTTAAATTCTTTACCCACTTTAGCCTCTACGAAATTAGAAGAGCTTGTAGGTGATTTACAAACCTATGAGCTAGATATGTTTCCCTCTAAAACTGAAAAGAAAATTGAAAAGGGTGTTGCTTTAAAAGCCCGAAAAGATGTCAAACAAGTAGTAGAGAGCGATAGTGATAGTGACTCGGAAGATATGGCTTTGTTTGCTCGTAAATTTAGAAAATTTCTTAAATTTAACAAAGATAAAGTTAAAAATGATTTTAAGAAATTTGATTCTTCTAAACATGATAAAAGCGAGAAGATTTCTAAAGCCGAGAAAATCCCTAAACCTAGTAAGGAACATTTAGATAGGGACGAGTCTAATAAGTGTTTTGGTTGTGAAGGTTATGGCCATAGGGCTTTTGAGTGCCCCACTAAACTAAGGAAAGAGGGTAAACGACCCATTTCATATAATGCGACCCTTAGTGATAGTGATAAGGAAGAGAAGCCCGATTCCCCCACTAAGAAAAATTTTGTGGCTTTTATGGCTAGACATGTGAGTGATAATGAGAACTCATCGAATGATGAAATAATAGCACATGCCACTTCCAAGGTCATTGTACATGATTCTCTTATTTTTGATGATAGTGAAAGTGAAGAAGAAAGAGAGAGTGAAAATGAAGAAGAGGTTGATGAGAGTGAACTTCAAAATGCTTTCCATGAATTATATAAAGAATCTATTAAATTAAAAAAAAGCGAATTTGAAGTTAGAAGCGAGTTTGAGAGAGAGTGTCAAGGTCATTGATGAAAGTGCCTTAATAGAAGAGCTTAAGACACGTGAGAGGACTCTTCAAGAGAAGCTTAACTATGTAGAAGGCGAGAGAGATAGCCTTAGGGGTTTAATGGAATCCTTGAAAAAGGAGCTTCTTGCTTTTGAAGAGCGAAATTTTTTACTAGAATCTAACATTGTTGAGTTGGAAAATAAATTAAAAGATTCTAGTATTGTCAAATTTTATTTGGAGTGTCGTTCGGAAAAACTAGATAAAATGTTAGGAACGGTCCAAATTAAAAATGACACTTGTGGTTTAGGCTTCAATCCTTGTAATGAATTTACTCATAATGCCCAAACCAATGTTTTAGGAGAATCAACTAGGAATACATTTAAAGATCACTCCTTAAGTAAATCTTTTCGACATGTTCTCACTTGTACACATTGTGGTCGACAAGGTCATCTTAGGAAATTTTGTTTAGATCTTAAACGAATTCCTAGAAAATCCCATAGTAAAGTAACCACGATAGCTAACGTTCCTACACCCCAAGATAGTAATTCTTCATTAATTTGGGTTAGGAAATCCGACTTGGTTGCCTTACAAAATAGGGATTTTGATTCTCATTTACTTACACATGCCTCCTCCCTTGCTAAATCTAAAGGATATATGTGTTAGTGTCTGCATACTTTAGCGTTTGTACTTCATGCTATATTCATATGCTAAATGTATGCTTGTTTAGTCATTTTCTAGTCATAACCTTATTTCATATCACATGCTAGAAATCATGACTTGTTTATCTTTTTGTATTATATTTTATGTTTGAATTAATTAAAAAAAAATATAAAAAGATTTTTGTTTATCATTTGTGTTTTATTTATTTCATTTAAGCTTAATGAAAAATACAAATGATTTTTGTTTGTCCTTTTGAGTAAATATTTATTTTTGATTAAAAATGTTAAAAACTCAAAAAGATTTTGTTTTGTGTGTATTTGTGTTTGACACACTTTATGTGGCATATATTTGTGTTTGAATCCTATCGTTTACGCTTCCATGTGGCTAAAACTTTTGGTTTAGATTTTCAATTCTTAAAATGTTCTTTACCATGTTTTATATGGAGTAGTTGGATTTTGTATTGTTTAAATGGATTCTATTTCTATATGCCTCTATTCACACATGCATGAGCTCTTTTGAAATCTTAATGTCACATGTTATATTTGAGCTTTTTGAGGTGTTCTCCTATCAATCTAGTCATCTACATATCTATGACCTAGGAGGACTAGTGCATGTCAAAATCCGTTGCATGTGAGATTTGTGTGAAAAATGAAAACATGATAAATTCATATATGCACGGGGAAGGGCTCCGAAAGGATGAATTAAATCCTTTGCGATAGTAAGCCACCGTTGATTGGATCTAAAAGAAATACGTGATCCAAAGGCCTAAAAGCAGAATATTTGGCATTAAAAAGAAAATAAATTGCCAAGGCCTATGTTTGTTTGATATATTCATTCACAAACAAAAGAATATATGCTCATTGAGGGAGAATTGGATGGTATATCAACGGTTTGCACAATGTCCGTTTATCCTAGTTGTCTTTAATGTCATGACTCTATTTGGTTTGTAGAATCATCATCATGCTAGGCTTGTATGCATTGTGTATGTTTGTTCATTGAGTTCAATCTTTATATTGTCACATGAGGTTATATTTAACTGTGATGAAGTTTGCAATCAAATGAGAACTCCGTGAACGTTTCTTAAGTGTTTGGGTCTAAATTTAATTGTTGCTAGTACACACCCCTACACTTCCGTTTCCATATGACACAATTTTGCCATACGAGTGTGCAAACTTATTGTATTTTGTGTCATGTGTGTGTTTATATCTATCTATATATGCACGTACTTATTGGTATACTTATAGTATATATATATATGATATTTGTTTGTCTTTGCCCTGCTTTTATTGCCCGTATGCTTTCATGTCTTATCACTTTAAGCTTTCACATGATGTTTATTAGTTCTTTATCCTTTGCCTATTCCCGAACAAAAAGGGGGAGAATGATGATAGGGGGAGAAATGGTATCTACTCCTATTATTATCGTATCTTCGTTTGGGGGAGATTTATCTTAGGGGGAGACGTCTTTCTAAGTAGGTCATGTGTTTAAAGGGAGAATTAATTTAGGGGGAGTAATTAATTAATTGCATTTAATATTTTGATATTCCTTATGCATTTGATGAGTTTGCTTAAGTGTGCAGGAATTATTCTAAAGCGGCATCTTTCAATGGCAAAGCGTTTGATCCTTGGGTTGAGTCAAGATTGGGCGGGTTATGTTTTGAGTCTAGTAGAGCTTGACGGCCCTTTAGAATTTTTTGTTTGGTTTTTGTCCCGGAATAGCCAAAGGGGGAGATTTGTAAGGACACAAATTTCCAATTGAGTCCATATATAGTTTTGGCTCAATTCCGGACAAAAACATTTATTCATAGGATAGTATTTATTGTAATATTCTCAAGCCTATGAAGTGTATGTTGAAGACGTAGCGGCAAAGAATTTAAAGCTTCATCAAAATGTCGGTTTGTGTGCCTCGTTTCTACGTCATCAACTAAGGTTCCATGCTCCCAAGGTATGAATGTAATTATATGTATATAGGAGCTTGGAACAGTTTGTATTGGGTGTTAGGTGAAATAAAAACTGCATTTTATTTTCAGAAAGAATCAATTAAGAACTTTAAAATAAGTATATAAAAGTTTCTGGGCCAAAATCGAATTTTTCAATCTTTCCGGTCGTTCGTTAGAAGTGTCGTTCGAACGAGTTTTTTCGTTCGAACCAGATTTCGTTCGAACGAGTTTTGTCGTTCGAACCAGTTTCGTTCGAACGAGTTTCCCAACGACCCTAATCTGGTCAATCGTTCGATATGTCGTTCGAACGAGTTTTCGTTCTAACGATATATCTAACGAGATTCTAACGAGCCCAGACTGGTCGCTCGTTAGAAGTCTCGTTCGAACGAGAGTCAAGTTCGTTCGAACGAGACGTCAGGCGGGAACGGTTTTGAGCAGTTTTTGGCAGTTTTTTCCCCACTTCTCCACTTGGTTTTCAACCAACTTTTTCATGCATTATTATGTGCGGGAAACACATTTTCCAAGACAACTTTTCCAACTTAGTTTATCTCCTAGAGAAAGTTTGAGAGCAAAAATAGTTTTAGGAAAATGTTCATGTTTTGAGTGTAATTCTTTCAAGAAAATTTCATACACACTCTAGTTTACACCCAATTGTTTATCCAAGCTTCTATATAAATATCAATTGCTTGGAGATTGTTTTGGCACCGGTTTTTCTCTACACCGAATTGAAGAGAAGTTCGTTTCATTTCTACCCATTTGGAGAAAGGCTCCATGTTAGGGTGACGGTGTGCCTAATTGCCCGATCGGTGGGAGTCCGAGACCGCGGTGGAGCTCCGTTGGTTATCCGCTAATTGGAGGTTGATACAAGAAGAAGCATCACGGCTTGAGAGGGTTCGAGTTTAGGAAGTAAGTCTTTTGTCTTGTATTTTGTAATACCGTTTTTAGTGGATTTGAGGCTAGGGCCGTCCCGAGGTTTTTTTCCTGTTAGTGGGTTTTTCCTCGTACATCGCGGTGTAGTGTGACTTTGTTTATTTTTATCTTGCACAAAATTTAGAATGCATGCTTAGGATAATTTCAAGATAAAATTTGGTTTAATTGTCACACTTATTTAATTTGGGACTTAAATTAAATATTGGGTAAAATTGGTTTATTCAAGTCACTTGCATTAATTTGGTTTCGCCTAACTTTAGATAATTGTTAATTATGACTTAGGCAAATTCTAGGACTTGAATTATGTTTTAATTTGTTTTGCGAAATTAAAACTTGTTGGTAGTTTTGAAAGTAAAACCATCTCAACGCTTCCGCATTTATTTAAAAAGGAAATTATATTTTAATTGAGATAATTAATCACCGGGGATCCAACTGCATTTTTCAGTACGGCACAAGGTTAGGGCTTGCCGAGGTCTGCTTTTGTTATTCCTTTTTTCGAACGAGTTCAGGTGTCCTGTACCTTAAGGCTAGGAGCCCTGATAGGGTATTGGTAGTAAATTTACCTGATTCCCATAAGGACTACTGGCAAGAAGGATTTCTTGTTAGGAATTGGCAATTCTCCCACCAATTTGAAGGGTCGAGGTCTGAGAGGTTCACTGTTCCCTTTTATGGGGAAGAATATATAGGTAGATGTTGTATTATTGTTTCAACCTTTGCTGACTCGTGATTTTTCTGACCTCTCTCTGTTTTTTCTTTCACAGCGAAGGCAAAGAATTTGGAGCCTGCTCTCAGCGAGGTTCGTATCTCGGAACTAGTGAAAGCTTGGAGCATTAGAGAGCCTCTGGGTGATGGTGAGCATCCTAGGTCTGCTGCGTTTCTGCTTGAATACAAGAACACGAGCTCCAGATTTATAGCCCGTCCTGTGGATAGTGTTCCAGACTTTGATTCTTCCAGAGAGATTTTGGTTGAGCCCATCCAGTTGGATGAAGAGGAGAGCAGCTCAGAGAGTGAACCTGCAGGTGTTGTGAGCAATTTGGGTGAAGGAAGTGCTGACAGTAGCAGCTCTTCTGAAGGAGATTCTAAGGCTCAAGACTCGTCGAGCACTACCAGCAGTTCTTTTGAAGAGATACCTCCCAGGAAGAATTTGATCAGAGATGACGATGATGATGATGTGCTCCTTGCACATAGGTCCAAGAAGATGAAGACTACCTCTGGGGCCATAGCTACTGGTTCCCGGCCTTCTTCTCAGGAGCAAGAAAAGAAGAGGAGAGATGAGGAGCAGATGAGAGAGAGAGAGAGGAAAAAGGAGGAGGAGAGGAAGAAGGTGGAGGAGAAAAAGAAAGTGGAGGAGAGTAAGAGGAGGGAAAGGGAAAAAGAGGAGGAGAGGAGGAAGGTGGAATCAAGGACCAAGACTGGTCAGGCCCTGGTTCCAGTGTCTGCCTTGCCCGAGGGGGCTTCGGTGGCCACCTCTCCTCAGCTTTCCCCTGCGCTGCTCGAGAGAGCAGTCCTCCCTGCAGATCGTGAGAGGGCATTGGGGTCCGATCAACTGGCTTTGCAAGTTAGCCAGAGCCTTGCCTTGGTAAGGTTCCTCTTCTAATTCTCAATTTTCTTTAATCCGTTTTGATGGTTTCTTCTTTCTGATCCTTCCCTCATTTTTTGCAGTTTGTGACTGACTTTGCTGTGCTCTATCGCTCTCGCGATGAGCTATTGAGAAGGAACAGCGAGCTGGAGCAGCAGAAGTCTACTCTAGTAGCCAGGGGTTCTAAGATGGAGGCCGATTTGAAGGCTGCTGATGCAGCTCGAGCCTCATCTGCCTCTGCCCTTGCTAATTCTGCTCGCGAGAGAGATGACGCTGTCAGGGAGCTTGGCGAGCTGAGGAAGGCGTACGACCTGGTGTGCTCGAGCAAGCTAGACCTTGCAGAGAAGAACAGGGCTCTGGCCGAGCAGCTGGAGGCGAAGAAAGCCCAGGCGGCCACTCTCAAGGAAGATTCGTACAACTGTGGCTGGGCTGCAGCGTATGAGGACGCCGAGGTTCAGATAGGCTATATCAGCCGTCTGAACTTCAAGAAAGGGTGGAACAAGGCCCTCGTGGCTGCTGGGGTGGACGTTGCATCCCCACTCTTTGACGAGCATGATCCAGGGCCAAAGCCAGTCATGGATAAGGACCCAGCCCCAACTGTTGAAGGCACCAATCCTGTTTCTCAGGCGACTCCTGCTGATGCTCCCTTGGTCGAGGGGGCAGTGGACACCCCTGCAGAGGGTAATGTCCCTGCTGATGCTAATAAGGACAAGGGTCCATCCACCGAGGTTGCTAATTGATAGGGCTTTTTTGTAACTTTTTTCTTTTTTGATCTGATGTAACCTCGCTCATTATCAATGAAAAGACTTCATTTTTGTTTATGCTGATCTCTTTCTTTTCTCTTTCTTTTACTTGTAGTTGGTTGATGTGGATGACTATATTCATGTTACCTCCCAACTAGGTAGGACTCTTGGTCCTAATGCAAGCCCTGCAGTTCGCCAGGCCTTTGCTAGGCTTTGCAGGTTTGCTAAGTCAAGGAACCAGAAATATAAGGATCAGTCCGAGCTGGTGGCCAAGTTGAAGGACAGGCTCTAGGAAATGGAAGAGATCGGCGCTTTAGTGCAAGAAGAATTTAGCGAGCTGAGAGCAAAGTTACTGGAGGCCACCGAGATCAACCAAGTCGTGGAGTTTCTTCAGCGGGAGAATGAAGACCTGAGGCGGGAGGTCTCGAAGCTTAAGGAGCATTCGCCGAGCACCGCTTCGGCAGTCCTACAAGTCTCTTCTTCGTCATGAGCTTCTCGGCCTCCCCTCCCGCGTGCTGGTAGGAGTACAAGGAGTAGGAGTAGGGAAGTCGAGGAACAGCGTGAGAGGGAAATGGAGGAGCTGCGCGATGATGTTCGGCGAGCTTATGTGACTCCTGCTGGGCTCCAGAGGGACGTCACCCGACTGCGGCATCTATTCAAGAAGGGCCCTCGCCAAGTGTGGACTGATGGCTATGATCAGGGCTGGCTGGATGCTCCCACAAGATTATCAGAGTTCGAGGAGCTTTCCTTCATTAGGGGGTGGTTGAGTGCTCTCAAAGAGCTGCAGGTCCCGAGGAACTCGATATTGTGGTATCGGCACGAGATGTCCCCCTCTACTCTGATGCCCAATCCATTCAGGCGAGATGATCAATGGATCCCCATCGATGCTATTCCCCGGCGACTATTGGAGTTGGACGCAAATGAGGTCGTGGAGGAGTTCGATCCTGCTCCTGATGATGGGAGGAGAGCTAAAGTTGCTGACTACCTTGCTCGGAGGCTTCCACCTTCTTGATATTTTGTTTTTTAATAATTGTAAATGCTTTGGGCGAGCTTCGCCGACTAAACATTTACTATTATTGTTTGTAAATATAAAAGATTAATGGAAAGTTTGAGTTTTGGGCGATTTTGCCGACTAAACGTGTTCATCCAATCTTTTTATATTTTTGTAGCTTCACAATCCTTTTTATCTTGTCATGTGAGTGTCCGCCCAGTCCAGTATTAAGAATACCATTGTGCCCTTCCTTTACCTTTTAGGTCGTGTCGTCACACTCCCTTAGGCCTAAGTAGGGCAATTGGCGAGGACACACCTGTTATTGGATGTCTTTATCCGGTCAGGATTTTGTTTAACCAAAGTAGGTTTGATGCCTAAGAATACTCAGTAGGGCTTCATATTTTGCCATGGGCAATGCTAAGAGGTTTGTCGTGCTTCATGACGATGACCTGAGGAGGGGTATTCCCTTGCTATGCCAACCATTATACCTGTGATTTGAAAAGGATGTGCAATAAGATATAATTGTTACTTTTTAGAGAGTGATCAACTGAGAGATTTTCATTGGTGAATTGAGAAATAAACTGTCTTTTCCCATAATGAGTACAATAAAAGATCTAAAAATAGAACCCCTAAAAATAGAATTTCTTGAGATTAGCTGCGTTCCATGCTCGTGGTATCTCTCTGCCCTCCATCGTTTTCAAATGATAGGCACCTTGCAGATCGTTTCTAATTATCTCATAAGGTCCTTCCCAGTTCGGGCCCAGTTTACCGTCTGATGGCTTCACTGTGTTGCCCAGGACCTTTCTTAGAACATAGTCCCCAACTTCGAATTTCCTCGGATTGACCCTTTTGCTGTAGTGCTTTGCGAGCTGTTGCTGATAGCTCGCTAGTTTTACTAGGGCAAGTTCCCTGCGCTCGTCGGCCAAATTGAGTTCAGCGAGCAAAGGTTGATCGTTCTGACCCTGCTCAACAAGGTCGGATCTCATTGTAGGCAATCCTGCTTCTAGTGGGATGACTGCCTCCATACCATATGCTAGTGAGAATGGCGTTTCTCCTATGGCTCACCTAGGAGTCGTTCTGTACGCCCATAGGATATGCGGTAGCTCGGTTGTCCACGCGCCTTTGGCTTGTTCTAACCGCTTCTTCAATCCAGCGATCACTGCCTTGTTGGAAGCCTCAGCTTGTCCGTTGCTTTGAGGGTAAGACACCGAGCTGAAGTGGTGCCTGATCCCGTGTTGGTCGCAGAAGTCCTGAAAAGGGCCACTCTCGAACTGTGTTCCATTGTCAGTGATGATGGTTCTTTGGATCCCGAATCGAGTGATTATATTTCTCCATATGAACCTCATCATGTCAGCATCTCGGATGTTCGCCAGTGGTTCTGTCTCGATCCACTTGGTAAAGTAATCAGTTGCGACCAATTGGTATTTGCGGTTGCCGGCAGTGGTGGGCAGTGGTCCCACGATGTCCATTCCCCACTAGGCGAAAGGCCAGGGGCTGGTCAGGGATTTTAACTAGCTGGCGGGCTGGTGGACCATGGGGGCGTGAAGCTGGCATTTTAGGCATCTGCAGACATATGCTGCGGAGTCTTTTTGCATATATGGCCACCAATAACCTTCCTTCATTGCTCAGAAGGCTAGAGACCTTCCTCCGACGTGACTCCCGCAGATTCCTTCGTGAAGCTCGTGAAGCACTGTCTTGACATCGCCTGGGTGGACGCATCTAAGGTAGGGGCCGGAGAAAGATCTTTTATACAAGGCGCCTCTCGTGGATAAGTGAAAGCGAGCAGCTTTGACTCTTATCTGGTGGGCAATCCTCTTATCCTCTGGGAGCGTTCCGTTCTTCAAATAGTCTCTCAAGGGATCCATCCAGCTGGGGGCTGGTTCCAATTGGAGTATTGGTTTCTCTTTGGTCAGCTCGCAGTTGGGGTAAATGCTCGGGCAGCTGAGGAAATCGATAGGGATGATCCTTTTAAGGCTAGAATCAACTACCGAGCTAAGGGCTGCTAAGGCGTCAGCGTGGCTGTTTTGCCCCCTAGGAAACTGTTGGATGTTGATTTTTTCAAAGTTCGTCATTAAGTTTTTTACCAGGGAGAGGTAGGCTACCATCCTCTCATCCTTCGCGTTATAGTCTCCACTTATCTGATTGGAAACTAGTTACGAGTCTCCGAATACCTGTAAATGCTTTGCTCCCAGAGTTTGCGCCCTTTGGAGACCTGCTATTAAGGCTTCGTATTCTGCTTCGTTGTTGGAGGCTGCAAATCCCAGCCTGATTCCTTGCTCGAGGACTGTGTTTTCTGGAGTGATGTGAACAATTCCTACTCCTTCCCCCTTTGAGTTGGAGGCTCCATCAACGAATAGTTTCCAGCTTCCCCCTGTAGCCTGGTTGTTTTGTTCTCTTGGCTTAGGCTGGTCGAAGGGTTCTTCGCCTGTGAATTCAGCTATGAAGTCAGTAAGGATTTGACCCTTGATAGCTGTCCTTGGTTGAAATTGAATGTCAAACCGGCCGAGCTCGACTGACCATTTAGACAGTCTGCCAGACAAATCTGCCTTCCTTAGGACAGCCTTAAGGGGGTGTGATGTAAGGATGATGATCGTATGAGCTTCGAAGTAATGCTTCAGTTTCCTCAAGGACATTACTAGGGCGAAAGCGAGCTTTTCCAATGGCAGGTAGCGCTGCTCGGCGTCTAGTAAGGTTTTGCTCACGTAATAGACTGGATGTTGGATCCCTGTAACTTCACACATTAGCGCTGAGCTGACAGTATGGCTGGATACAGAGAGGTAGAGGTACAAAGAGTCAATTTGCTGTGGTATAACAAGCAGTGGTGGGGAGCTTAGGTAGGACTTGAGCTCGTCTAATGCTTGTGAGCAACCTGGGGTCCATTCTACTATTTTTCTGCCTTTTAAGAGTTGGAAGAAGGGCTTGCATCTCTCGGAGGATTTAGAAATGAAACGATTTAAAGCAGCGAGCATTCTAGTGAGCTTCTGTACATCGCAGATTGTGCGAGGAGGTTGCACTCTTTTGATTGCATCAATCTGGTCCGGATTAGCCTCTATGCCGCGCTTGCTGACCAAATACCCAAGAAACTTTCCTGACTGGACACCGAAGGAACACTTGCTCGCGTTGAGTTTCATTCGGTACTTCCTGAGGATTTCGAAGGTACTTGACAGGTCCGAGAGGTGATTTTCCTTCTCCTTTCTCTTGACGAGCATGTCGTCGATGTAGACCTCCATTGTGTCTCCCATCTGATTCTTGAACATTTTAGTAACTAGCCGCTGATAGGTTGCCCCTGCATTTTTTAGCCCAAAAGGCATGACCTTGTAACAGTATAAACCAACCGTCGTGATAAACGCCATTTTGTCCTGATCTGGGGCATATAGGGGAATCTGGTGATAGCCTGAGTATGCGTCCAAGAAACTCATTCGTTCGTGAGTTGTATTGGCGTCTACTAGTCGGTCTATTTTCGGAAGAGGGAAGCTATCCTTGGGGCAGGCTTTGTTGAGGTCAATAAAGTCTATGCACACTCTCTACTTCCCATTGCTTTTTGGAACTACCACTGGGTTGGATAACCATTTGGGGAATTTCACTTCCCGTATGGACCCTGCATCCAGCAGTTTTTCGACTTCTTTTTCTATTGCTCTGGCCTTCTCGGGAGCAGTTCGTCTTGCCTTCTGCGCTATCGGCTTGAATGTGGGATTGACGTGCAACCAATGGCAGACCATATTGGGATCGATTCCTGGCAGCTCATAGGGTTCCCAAGCGAAAACATCTATGTTGCTTCTGAGTAAGGTTAACAAATCCTTTTGCTCTTGGTCAGTGAGTGAGGTCCCGATCAGGAAGACTCTGCTATTGTCGCCTTCTTTAGCAATTACTTCTACCAGGTCCTCTACAACACGCTCGGAGGGGAGGAGCCTAGTCTCTTCCACTCCGGGCCTTCCATATTTTAATTGCTATTTGGAAGGGATTGCACCTTCCTCCACTTTCTCGCTGGTTTGAACGGCTTTTTTCTCTGGCCTTGGTCAGATGGCCGCTATGAAGCACTTTCTCGCCATCGCTTGGTCGCCATGTATCTCCATCACTCCCCACTCGGTGACATATTTGAGTTTCTGGTGGTAGGTCGAGGAGACTGCCTTCATTGCATGAAGCCATCCCCTGCCGAGGATGGCTTGATACGATGAATCGATGTCGACCACCAAGAATTCAATCATTTTTGAAACATTTCCAGCGAGCACTGGTAGTACAATCTTGCCCAGAGGCATGGTCATTTTCCCAGCGAAGCCGACCAGAGGAACAGTTGTTCCCTTTAGGTCGGCGATGTTCAACTTCAATTTTCTGAATAGGTCGATGTACATTACTTCGGATGAGCTCCCTTGATCGACGAGCAGCCTGTCGATATCAAAGTTGGCTATCCTGAGTGTAATGACTAAGGCATCGTGATGTGGGGTCCTCACTCCCACAAGATCTTCATCCGTGTAAACAATATGCTTGTTATAGTTGATGTCCTCTACTCGCCGACGTTTTCCTGCCTGTGATTTTGCTGGATCAATTTGAAAAGCTTGCATTACCGCTGTCAGCTTCTTTACCTCCATTCGAGCTGAGTTACCCTGGATTTTCTTAACATCGGATACTCCATGGATTACTGGGAATTCGTGTCCGGCGTCGTCTTCCAATACATTGTCGGGTTTTGCCTCCTTGTGGACAGTCACTCTCTCTACCTTCCTTTCCACAAAGTCATTCAAATGTCCGGATTGGTCCAACTCCTCGAGGTGGGACTTAAGAGCCTTGCAGTGCTCGGTCTTATGCCCTCCCTCTTTATGGAAGGTGCATCTTAGTGCATTGTTTCTTTTCGATGGGTCTCCTCCCATTTTCCGGGGCCATTTGATGAACGGCTCATCCTTGATCTTTGCGAGAATTTTGTAAATTGGTTCTTTGAAGACGGTGTTGATAGCCTGGAATGACTTTGCAACGTCAGGGTTCCCTCCGTTCTTGGAGCCATTCTTGCTCCCATTCTTTCCTCCTTTTTTCTGGTTATCAACTTTCTCACTTCCCTTGGTAGCGAGCTTGGCTCGACCGTTTTCTCCTACGTTAAGGCGGGTGACATCTTCCACCTTTGCGTATTTCTCAATCCGGGCCATTAGGTCATCAATGGTGGTTGCTTCCTTCTTTGTCAAGGACTGGTAAAGGAGGGAAGAGCTAGGTAGCCCAATTTTGAATGAAGCCACTGCCACCTCTTCCGCGCAGTCCTCGACTTCGTTGAATAACTCCCAGTACCTCTTCGCGTAGTCTCGGAGTGTCTCCTGAGGCGTTTTTTTCATTGTTAATAGAGCATCCATCCTTTTGGGATGGGAGCTGCTGGTGATGAACCGGGCCGTAAAGAGCTTGGCCATGGATTTGAAATTTCTGATGGATCGGTGAGGGAGTTTCTCGAACCATTTCTGGGCCACGTCATGAAGGCTCGAGGGAAAAATACGGCACATCAGTGCATCTCGGTGATTCCAGAGGGTCATAGCCTGTCAGTACTGCCTGACATGATCAATGGGATCAGTCTTCCCATCGTAAATCTTGAACCTTGGAATAGCAAACTTTTTGGGAGCTTCTTCTTCTTCAATTTCCCTCGTGAAGGGCGATTTCATCTGGGCCTTGAGGGCTCTCCTGGAGAGTTCTCTGGTCGACCTGGTGCCGCGGTGAGATGGATGTTGGTCCATTTCTCTGTGGACTAGGTTCCGTATGTTGTCGTCGCTGCGAGCAGGGCTCTGATAGCGGCGATCTTTTCTCAGTTGCTCGCGGAGGTCGTCGTCTGAGTCGCCACCTTCGAACCCTTGATATTTCCGCCTAGGGCTCCTTCCTCGGCTGCGAGATTTGCTCGCCTGAGGGCTAGGAGTGCGATAGGGGTGTCTCCTGGTATCAGGACGTAGTTCTTTCTCCAGTTTTTCCAGTCTTCTTTTCAAGCGAGCATTCTCAGCATCATATCTGCGAGAAGACTCCCTCTGCTCGTGGAGCCTTGCTTCGTATGCATCGATCAATCTGGATATCTGAGTGGACCTTGATGGTCCTTGACTTTCTTCTGAGGCTGGCCTTTCTAAGCGAGCCCCTTGATCTGAACGTCGGACTTCAGACCTAATCCTGCGAGGAGCGGGTGGCTCCTGAATATCTCCTGCTTGAGGAGCGTTGCTGTTGTGACCAGACATCTTAGATTTTTTCCCGACGTGGGCTCTTCTCAGGGAAAGATAAACGCTTCCCACAGACGGAGCCAATTGTGGTGACAGTTATTATGCAACACAAATAAATATGAAAGAGGTAACCACCAAGAAAAGATAAATAAAAGGCCAATCACACAACAACGAGTATACGTGGTTCAGCAAACAAGTGCCTACGTCCACGGTGGTTCAGTCAGTGTTATTTCTCTATATTCTAAAGAATAAGTACAGAGAATACAACCTGTCCTTTGCCCCGGACTTAGGGTTTAATTTATACATGTATACGTTGGTTAGTGGGGGTGATGGGTTCCTCCTTATTAGCCATCTCCCCTGTAACTTTCTTACATGGGATCGCGCTTCCCCACAACTTCTCTTCATGGGATCGTGGAGTAACCGGATCCATACAAAAGGTGATGGGCCTGGGCTTTGGGCCCTTAAGGCAAGGCTACTCGTCCAGGCCTATAATGCTAAATTCAGGGTACCCATACCAGTAATTACAAAATGACCCCAAATGTTTTAAGATCCAATTTTTATGATGAAAAAAATTGTTTAAAAAATCCCAAAAATTATTAAAAGCCAATTTAAAAGGGATTTAATTCACACACAATCAAATGATGCAATATGTGATATGTATGCAATCATAGTATCTTTGCGGGGTTGATATTATACCATTAAACAACAATCAAGAGGAATTAAGTAGAAGGTTCTGAGGTTCTTTGGTATCTAGGGAAGGGACTCAATTTTGTCATTATTTCCAAACTAGATGAGCACTTATAAAATGTAGACTCGGGTGAGTCAAGAGTATAAGGTTCTTCATACATATTTATATTGGACCACTAGATTTAGTTTGGGTGTTGTTTTATAAAATTTGTTTGAGGCCTTTTCGTAATATGTATTTTTAAAAAGAATAATTTTTTATTTTCATTCTTTTGAACAATTTTACATAGTTCGTTCAAACGAGATGTGAATGTCATTAGAATGACAATGAAACGAAAATTTTATGTTAATCAGAAATATATCATTCGAAGCGAATGAGGTTTTAGTTAGTTAGAATAAGATTGTGTTTTCGTTCGACGAACCATATGTTTTCGTGCAAACGTGTTTTCTCAAAAAATGTATAGCCACAAAAAATGTGCTTTCTATAAATACTCAGGTCTGGCATCAGTTTTCAAAGATGGTTTCTGCAAAAAATTATTTTCTGAGTTATATCTTATGCCTCCCGAACCCTAGTTTACATCAAAGTTTGAGATAAAATAATCCTATATATATATATATATATATATATATATATATATATATATATATATATGTGTGTGTGTGTGTGTGTGTGTTTATTTGAGATCTCTTATGTATGCACTCTATTGGTTTTCTGTTCATAACGAGCACTTTTTGAGCGGTGGAGATCGTGTTTGTGTTGAGCAGTGGTTGGCCTGGTTATGAGGCAAGTATGATCAGTGGGATACCAAGACGTGGGATTGCGCTTGCATTGTTTGGCTATTGGAAGGTGTCCACCAGTGGTTGTAAAGAAGGTTACATGGAAAGATGAAGCGCATCAAGGCTTAAAGGTGTCGTGTGTGTGAGTAAGTCTAAGTTATTCTGGTAAACTGGCTACATCATAGTGGAATTGTGTGTCTGGGTCGTTCACGGTTTTTCCCGTTGTGGGTTTTTCTCGTACATAATCATCTTGTGGTTTGTAGTTTATTTTATACTTAGTTATACACACCTAGATGCATGCTTAGGTCAAGGCTAAAATTTGAAAACAGTTTCACACAATACTTTGGTTTTTATTCGGTGCAAAGTTTACTAAAATTATGAAAATTAAAAATTGGTGGTGTTTCTCTATAAACCATAGGGAGGGAATTAGCTTTATTAAATTGGTATCAAAGCGAGTCACATTAGTTTGTTATGTTAGATCCATGTTTTGTTCTTGTTTAGGATTTAGATGGAGTTTAATCGAGAGGGTAGTTTTGTTGGTCAGCCTCCATTGTTCGATGGGTATAACTATCCCTATTAGAAGGTGCAGGTGTGATTTTTCCTTTAATCAATCGATGAGTAAATTTGGAACTCTGTTGAGTAGGGTGAACTCCTCCCACCGAAAGTGGTTCTCCTAAAATGTATTCTTCTTGGATAACAACTGAAAAGATTGCCTCGAATTTTATTTACAACTGTGTAAATGTTATTATTTACACTATGACCGCTGAAGAGTTTAGACATCGTATGACTTGCGAGAGTGAAAAGGATGCTTAGGATATTATGTGATACACACATGAGGTAAAATATGGTAATTAATTTGGGACAATTAAGATGTTAAAGAATAAGTCTTTTGATGAGTTCTATGCCAAGATGTCGAATATTGCCAGTTCCTCTTTTATCATAAGTGAGTCGATATTCGAGTAGAGAGTGGTTCGTAAAATCATATGGCCATTGCCTGTAAGATTCAATGACAAAGTCACGGTCACATATTCCCTAAGTGGTGTCGACACTATGAGAGTACAAGAACTTATAGGTGACCTTCAAACCTATGACATGAACATGTGCCCTAAAGAGAAGGGTATTGTGACACCCCGCCTAATAAAATACCGGGTGATCAGTCCTTTATTAAATTAAAAGAGGTTTCTCATTTAGTTCATTCTTAGCATCACTATCAAAATACATAGTAATTACTAATCATCTAATATCTAGTTAAGTTGGTGCCAAATTTTATCTTTCATTAAACGGATAAATATATGTAGAATAAATTAAATTGATCCGTACACACAATCATTGAGCCTAGAATAATACTGAGTAAGTAAATAAAATACTTGACTAATAAACCATCGGCTATAAATCCTAAATCCAAAATAATAATCCAACAGATGGGTAAGTAATCCAAATATTGAGTCTAAAAGTAAATGGGAAGTAAGCCCTAAATGAAACTGCAACTGAGGTAAGATTCCTAATCTAGGAATAAAGAAATGATGCGTCTAATCCAACTTATGCATGCATCCACATATGTCGCAGCTTCATATCCCTAGAATAGAAAATCAAGTATGGCGTCCCTGTGGCTGGACTCTTAAAAGGTTTTAAAAATATTTGCAGCAAGGGTTAGAACCCAAACCTTTTTGAAAATATTTGTCAAGTGATTAAGTTTGCAGTAATTAAAATGCATGAATAGACTTCATATTTAAGCTAGTGTCGCATTCCCTTGAGATAATACTCATCCCTCATCTAAAGTGCACACCTAACGCTTTCTTACTAACCCTCCTAGTTGTACTACCCCATCTAACTATCCTTGTTACAAATACTTCCCAACAAACTATTCTAGCCCAAGTACTCTTAATGTTGATTAATAAGTTAGTTATCGCATTAACTTAATTAATCATTTTTAAACAAAACTATATAACAGTCTCACTAGTTATGTACAACTAATATCCTTTTATTTCGTGTAATCCACATGTATATAAATATTTACTCTATTAGATACGTATATAATTAATACAATTGCACGACATGTATTTCAACTGTATATGAATATCTACGCTATTATATGCGAACATAATTAATACAATTTCACTTCATGTGTTTCACCCGTATAGAAATATCTACATTATTATATGCGTACATTTATTCTACAACATTCACACCCATGACGTATGTATATCCATCCTCCCGAGTAATAACTCACCGGATGCTTTCTTTAAAATATTATAACGTCCCCGATATGCTCACTTTAACCCGTCTACCTCAAGTCGGACTACCGAACACCGAACTTGGGTAAAAAAATTACAAATGTAGTGGAGGCAGTCATATTTTCTTGAGAATGAGATCGAATCATAGACAAAATGTCTCTCCCCAAAAATAAATCACATAATAAAATAATGGACGATGTGACATGGGGGCTATACTATCCCTACATTTACTAGCCATGGGATTCACCCGCATCACGCAACCTCATATGATAGCACTAGAGGGGTATGTCTTTATAAAAATATCAAACACTGATATTTCAAGAGTACACAAATATATATATATATATATATATATATATATATATATATATATACACACACACACACACACACACACACACACACACACACACACACATTAATACACTATCCTTGTATATATATATTAAATTAAACCTGGGTAACCCGTGCCTAACTCTCGTAGCACTAGCCTAAAAATATCCGAGAAAATCCCTAACTCTTAATTTTAATTAATTTCACATAAATAAATCTAACAACATGGTGTCACTCAACCATAACGCTCAAAATCACTCACTAGGCCTAAATTTTAAAAATTTATCACACAAAGTCCCACTAATAAGTTTGACACACTTTATTAATGTTAATATTCCTTAATACCCTTTTCTCTGCATCCTAGGTGTTTACCTTCATTTAAATTTTTCACCAATTTTTAGTCCACAAAGAAATCCCCGGCCAATTCACAAACATCAATTAATTATTTTAGTCCATGGAGAAATCCCAAGACAATTCACAAAAAGAATGAACTGCCAAGGTTTCTCAAACGTCACTCGAACGAGACCCAAGGTCGTTAGAATGACTTCCCATTGTCATTTGAACGATATTCGTGGTCGTTCGAACGACCTTTCGTTTGCAGCGTCATCTTCTTCTCCACGACTAGTGTTTCTGCCATTAATATTTCTCCAACATGTATTTCTCTAACCTAAAACATAATTCAAACATCCCCAACAATAATTCCTTCCCTCAACCGGGTTCAAATCATGAATTTAATCTATAAACGTCATGAATCCTTATCACAATTTATAAAATCCCAATTTCAGGTTGTATACTGTTTCGTTAATTCATCTTTCACAGATCAATATCATAAACTAAATTTCTCAAATCTACTACTGGGTTTCTACATAACTCGAATGTATAAAATTTAAACCTATACGATATCATCAATTAAACTCTAAATTTATTTTACTAGTAAAAATTCTTAAAAGAACCCATGTTAATGTAATCACCCACCCAAAAACGGATTTCAATAACACCCACCAGGATATGAATCTACAACAGCAAATTAAATTGAAATCAAGTTTACCACTTGACTTTATTGATTTGTAGGGTCTGATTTTCTTTGGCATAGATGATGATTTGACGAAAAACACACTCAATCCTTCTTTGTTTGGTTCCCAAAAATATCCCCATTTTCTCCCTCTTTTCTTCTCGATAGATCTAGGTTTTTTTTATTTGAGTTGTGTCTACCACAAACTCCTTACTTTAGGTTTTATATTGTTAATCCCGAAATTAAGCTTATGGGACAAGTTAAAATGGTCCAAACACCTCCGTGTGAGCCCTGTTATGCCTAAAAATGTCCTGAGACCCAATTACCACCCTCGGGTACTCTTTTTCGAATATCTCAACCTATCCGGAATCAACCGTGCACTCAGAATCATCATTCGAGTTAATCTATAAAATTATCCAATTTCGACCTCAAAATACGACACATGTGAAATTTAAAAATAACCCAAATTAATTAAATCTTAAGTCACCAAATTAATTAACTCCTCCAAATTAATAAAATTCTATATGACTAAAATAAAAAATTATATTTTCTCAGAATTACGGGGTATTACATACTTCCCCTTTATAAAGGAATTTTGTCCTCGAAATTAAGCTAAGTCTAATACTCCAAGCCTCTAACATTTCTCTAATCACATACCCCTAAAATTGATACACATATCTCTACCTCTTCTAATCACGAATTATATTAAAATTACATTAAATACCCAGGGCGCCCATAAACCCTATATTAATGCTTATCTGCACAAATGTTAGTCGGCTCTACTAGCCTTAAATCGTAATATAACTTCCAATTCACAGTTATAACTACATATATGTATAATAACCAAGTTACCAAACCCATGTCCTAATGACCAAACATCTCCCCACTTCCAACGTTGCGCTAAGTTTCATGCGTGAGATGTATCGCAAAGAGAAATTCGAACAAGGAACCCCCCGACACACTACAACCTAACATTGTCGATCATTGAGATCCGTTAGGCCCTCATTCCATAGCACATACCCCCAAATCCCCATCTTTTGACATAAAAGTATAATCGTCCACTCCCATGTTATAAAAGACAACATATAATACGGTGCTCTTACTATCACTAGTTTCTCTGTGCTAAGAGAATAACGAGCTATATATCTTCGCTCGATAATAAACTAGTATACCCTGAGTCACATCAGTAAACACCCCTACTCATTGGGACCAAATATAGCAATACAACATATTCTTTAAAGTCTACTATACAAAACACTATAACATATACACACGTATATATAGGCTAGACCCTATTTCAGGTGATACCTAGCAAAAATAATTCTTACTTTGGTACAGTGAACACAAAGTCTAACTATAACAATCCACTATAGCCCCAAACTATCGCTAACCAGTCAAAACTTGGAAAATAGTCTACTCTATTCTCATAACTCTTGAAATTATTAAACTCACATGTAATTCAAACATTCTCTTAGTGTGCACACCCTCTCTCTAGTGGGTAACAACAAAGAGCCCCACTACCCCATGGTAATTATATATACAAAATATAGCTATTACAGCCAATGCTCCCATTAAATCCAGCTCACTCGCGAATTCTAGTGACCATAATCTTACTTAAGACAACCCCATGTCATAAAAATCTCCCCCATACTCCTAGGATAATAAAGACAATTTACCTCCATACTCTAACCACTTTTCTTGGTCAATGGGTTCCTGATTGAAATCCTCCCGTTTGAACTGACCCATGAATTGTTGTAGTGGTTGTACATCTAAAACCTCGTCTTGTAGTTGCCCTTTTGCCTCGCTTAGGACAATCTCTCTCCATGTGGCCTATCTTTCCACAAAAGAAACATTTTCCAGAAAATCCTTAATGCCAATGTTCTTGGTCGTATTGGCCTCCCCCATTATTCCCTTGGCCCTGGTGGCCCTGAGGAACAAAATCCTGCTACTTGCCTGAATTCACCTCTGTTAAATTGATAACCTTATGATTTAAACCTATTAGCGAAATTCCCTATCGGGAGACCTGCTTCTGCCGTAGTTGTTCCCCAGTGGCATTATTTCCATCCACCTTTCTTGTATAACTGGACCCACTCACTCTATTGCTAAACTTCATGTGAAATCGTTGATCCTAGCAATGAAGTAGCACTGCATTAACAACCTCCGTATATGTTCCCAATGTCGGATTAACCAACAAGTGTTGTCGGATCCTCCAGGTAAGTCTGTCCATGAACTTATGCATCTTCTTCTCTTCATTGTTTACCTCATCTTTAATGAAATTTTATAATTGAGTGAATTCTTCCTTGTATTCTGTCACTATCCCCTCTCCTTGCAACACATTGAGAAACTGCCGCCGCATCTCTTTCTGAATAACGGATGAAAAATGCTTGTGGTCAAACCGCACCCAGAACTCCCCAATGCTCATCACATCTCCCTCCAATGCGGTGGTCACAGACTCCCACCGCTGCAAAGTTGCGCCTACTAGCTTAAATGTCGCTAAGAACTATTTTTGAGTGTTATTTCACTCAATCTTATGCAGGTGGCACTGCATGTCCTTCTTCCACTTACTGGAAACTACTACATCTGAATTAATATGAAAATCCAATGGGTGACCCTTATGAAATGCTTCTCTAGCTCTCTACCAATCTGACGGCCCCGGGTGGGCCTGAACATCGGGTGCCACCAACAGCTGTGGATGATTCAGTAAAAAATGTTATGCCATTACGTTCATTACCATATTAACTACCTGTGCCAAGATCTCATCCACCTGTGCGGTTGTCACCATTCCCTGTGGTGGTTGTGGTTGTGGTACCTCTGGCTCCTGTTGAGCCTCTTTCACCTTATCTCTGGGGCAGCTCTAGCCTGATGTTCTCCCTTAGGTGACATCTGAAATGAGATTTAAAATATGTAGAAGTTCACCATCAAATACAAAGTAATTGGAAGAAGATCGTAAATACGTATACGCAATGAGGAATACAACAATCCTACAATAGGGCACTATATTAAAGAACGCTAAGCTGACACGTAGAAAAGCCACATAGGTCCTAAGGACACTAGAACATGATGCTCTGATACCATCTGTGACACCCCACCTAATTAGATACCTAGTGATAAGTTATTTATTAAATTAAAAATGGTTTCTTATTTGGTTCATTATTAGCATCATTGTCGAAAATCATATTAATTACTAATCATCTAATTATTAGTTAAAATAGTGCCAAATTTTATCTTTCATTAAACAAATAAATACATGCAGAATAAATTAAATTGATCCATACACACAATCACGGAGTCTAGAACAATAGTGAGTAAATAAATAAAAGACTTGCCGAATAAACCATCGGCTATAAATACCAAATCCAAAATAATAATCTAACAGATGAGTAAATAATTCAAATAGTGAGTTTGAAAGTAAATGGCTAACACGCCCTAAATGAAACTGCAACTAAGATAAGATTCCTAATCTAGGAATAAAGAAATTAAGCGTCTAGTCCAACTCATGCATGCATCCACATATTTCGCAGCTGTGTATCCCTGGAATAGATAATCAAGTCTTGCGTCCTTATGGTTGGACACCTAAAAGCTTTTAAAAATATTTGCAGCAAGGGTTAGAACCCAAAACATTTTGAAAATATTTAGCAAGTGATTAAGTTTGTAGTAATTAAAATGCATGAATACTCTTTATATTTAAGCTAGTGTCGCACTCCCTTAAGATAATACTCACCCCTCATCAAAAGTGCACACCTAACACTTTCTTTATAACCCTCCTAGTTGTACTACCCCATCGAACTAGACTTGTTATAAATACTTCCCGACACACTACTCTAGCCTGAGTATTCTTACTATTGATTTATAAGTTAATTAACACATTAACTTAATTAATCATTTTTAAACAAAACTATATAACAGTCTCACTAGTTATATATAAGTAATATCCTTTTATTTCATATAATCCATCCATATATAAATATTTACTGTATTATATACGTATATAATTAATACTATTGCACGACATGTTTTTCAACAGTATATGAATATCTACGCTATTATATGCGAACATAATTTATACAATCTCAAATCATGTATTTCACCCGTATATAAATATCTACGCTATTATATACGTACATTTATACTACAACATTCACACCCATGTCGTATGTATATCCATCCTCCCGAGTAATAACTCACTAGATGCTTTCTCTAAAATGCTATCATGTCCCCGGTATGCTCACTCTAACCCAACTAGCTCACACCGAACTTGGGTAAACAACTTCGCGAATGTAGTGGAGACAGTCATATTTTCCCGAGAATGAGACCGAATCATACCCAAAACCTCTCACCCCAAAAAATAAATCAGACAATAAAATAATGGATAATATGACCTGGGGACTATACTCTCCCTGCATTTAATATCCAAGGGATTCACCAACATGGCACAACCTCCTATGATAACACTAGAGGGGTATGTATATATAAAAATATCTAACACTGATATTTAAAGAGCACACACACACACACACACAAACATATATATATATATATAATAAATTAAACCGGCTAACCCATGCCTAACTCTCGTAGCACTAGCCAAAAAATATCTGAGTCAAATCCCCTTCTCTTAATTTTATTTAATTTCACATAAATAAATTTAACAATGTGGTGTCACTCAACCATAACTCCCGAACTCATTCACTAGGCCCGAATTTTAAGAATTTATCACACAAAGTTCCACTAATAAGTTTGACACACTTTAATAAGGTTAATATTCCTTAATACCCTTTTCTCAGCATCCTAGGTGTTTACCTTCATTTAAATATTTCACCAATTAATTATTTTAGTCCACGAAGAAATCCCAACTTAATTCACAAACACCAATTAATTCCCTTAGTCCACGAAGAAATCCCAGGTCAATTCACAACAAGAACGAACTTCCAAGGTTTCCCCAATGTCGCTCGAACGAGACTCGTGGTCGTTTGAACGACCTTTCATTTTCAGTGTTTCTTCCATTAATATTTCTCCAAGATGTATTTCTCTAACCCAGAACATAATTCAAACATCCACAATAATAATTCCTTCTCTTAACCGGGTTGAAATCATGGATTTAATCTATAAACGTCATGATTCCTTATCACAATTTATAAAATCCCAATTTCGGGTTTTTCTATGATTTTGTTAATTCGACTTTCACATATCAATATCATAAACTAAATTTCTCAAATCTACTATTGGGTTTCTACATAACTCGAATGTATAAAATTCATACCTATACGATATCATCAATTAAACTCTAAATCTATTTTACAGGTATAATTTGTTAAAAGAACCCATTTTAATGTAATAAAACACCCAAAATCGAATTTCAATAACACCCACCATGATACGAATCGAAAACAGCAAATTAAATTGAAATCAAGTTGACCACTTGCCTTTATTTATTCGTAGGGTCTGATTTCCTTTGGCCTAGACAATGATTTGACGAAAAACACACTCAATCTTACTTTGTTTGGCTCCCAAAAATCTCCCCATTTTCTCAATCCTACTTTAGGTTTTATATTGGTAATCCCAAAATTAAGCTTATGGGCCAAGTTAAAATTACCCAAACACCCCCGTGTGAGCCCGGTTTTGCCTAAAAAGGTCTTGAGACCCAATTACTACCCCTGAGTACTCTTTTTCGACTATATCCACCTATCCGGAATCAACTGTGCACTGAGAATCATCATTCGAGGTAATCTATTAAATTCTCCAATTTCAACCTCAAAATACAACACATGTGAAATTGGAAAATAACCCGAATTAATTAAATATTAATTCACCAAATTAATTAACTCCTCCAAATTAATAAAATTCTATATCACCAAAATAATAAATTTTATTTCCTCAGAATTACGGGGTATTACAGGTATTGCCATGAAAGCCTGAAAAGAGGACGTGTTAGATTCTGATAGTGACGGTGAGCTTCATGCTGAAGAGATAGTTAGGTTTTCTAGGAAGTTTAAGAAGTTTCTTAAGGTTAGAGATGATAAGAGTTTTAAAAAGGAACCTAAGAACTTTAATGACCATGATAGGAAAAATAGAGATGGTCCAAAGAAGGTGGATGACCGGGACAAGTTCCTTGAATGCCAAGGGTTAGGACATTATTCTCATGAGTGTCCCACTAGACTAAAGAAGGAGGAAAAAAATCGAAGGTACATAGTACCACCTTTAGTGGTAGTGAGTCGAAAGAGGAAGTTAACTCCCCCACTGATCACAACTACACCACGTTCATGAATAGTCATGTAGGCATAAATAAAATGTATTCCCCATTGAAGATAATCATGAGCATGAAAATTTCGAGGTCTGGTCTTTAGGTTCCTAGCTAGTGAGGAGAAAAACATTGAAGAACACAAAGAAGAGGAGGTGGAGATTGAGATTCAAGTGGCCTTTAGGGAGTTCTACACCGAGTCGTTGAAGTTAAAAAAAGCTTATTTTTATTTAGAAGATATAGTGAAGGAATGTGCCATATGTGATGATAATGCTAAATTAATTGAGTATCTTAGGGCACATGAGAGGACTCTTAAGGAGAAGCTCGAGTATGTTGAGGGTACAATAGATAGACTTTGTGGTTTGATGGAGATTTTCAAGAAAGATCTTCTTGAGTTTAAAAAGTCTAGGAATTTTCTCGAGTCTAGGATTGAGGAGTTATAAGAGAAATTGAGAGACTCAAGTAATGTCAAATTTAATTTGAATTTTAGGTCATAGATGTTGGATAAATGTTAGGAACCATGTAAATCAAAGATGACAAGTATGGGATAGGATTAAATGATACGAATACTTATGTTTCTAAAGCCAAGATCATGCCTTTGAGATATCCAACCAAAGTTGGGAGCAATAGAAAAGGTCAACCTAGAGGTAATACTCCTCATGTCTGCATTTACACACATTGGGGTAGGAAAGGTTACCTTAGGCATTTTTATTATAATCTTATAATAGGTCCTAATAAGGCTAATACTAGTATCACCAAAGTTCCATAAGACCAAGTCCGTCATATTATACCTATGTGGGTTAGGAGATCCGATTTGAAGGCACTTAATGTTAGGCTTGTTGACTGTCGTATTCCTTCACATGATTCATCATATGTTATATCTTATGAGTGATCACTTGCATGTTTTTTATAGTCTAGCTTTTGTGCTTCATAGTATATGTTTTTGCTAGTTGAATGAGATTTATCTTTTGTATTTTAATTTTTCATTTTTGGGGTCTTAAAGAGTAAAATACAAAAAGATTTTTTTTGTGTTTCGAGTTGTTCCTTTTAAATTGTTATTATTTTGAAAATTATATAAAAACTCAAAAAAAAAATATTTATGTGTAGTTTAGTTTTACACATATTATGTGGCATATTAGTGTGCTTAAATCCCTTTCCTTCCATGTATCCACGCGACTAGGACATTTGATTTAGATTTTCAATGCTCGGATTGATCTTAATCATGTTTACATGAAGTAGTTTCAAATTGATTTGCATAATGGATTCACTTTGTATACACACACTTTACATGAGCTCTTTTGGACTTTAACAGCATATGTCACATGAGATAAGTCAGGTGTTCTTCCAACAATCTTGTCATAGATATAAAAAGAAATTACTAAGGAGGATTTTTGCATGTAAAAACCATTACCCGTGAGTTTTTTTCTATTTTTGAAAATTTTTGAGTATGCACAGGAAAGGGATATGAAAGGAGAAATATCCTTTGCATAAAAGGTCACCGTTGGAAAGAGACAAAAAGATTAAGAGTCAATACAAACAAAAACATTGCCAAAGCTAAGTATTTTTACTTTAAGGCTTCAAAAATTGGATATCTTCTAAAGAAAAAAAGAGAGAAAATGATATATTTTCTAGGGTGTTTATTTTGAAGATCAATGGGTCTGCACAGTGAGTCCAAGTTGAGCTTAATTTTTTATGCTATTGATTCAAGAATCATCAAAATTTCTAAGCTAGTGAGTATTTTGTTTATTTGCCCTTTTGAGTGCTTTATTTGACATGTGAGGTTAAATCTAATGTTGATATATTCTTGCGGTCAAATAGATCTACTTGGAAATTTTTGAGTTATTGGGTCATTTTTTCTTATTTTTAGTTCATGCCCTTTCACTCCGTACCACTATGTTTAGACACATTGATATTATATGAGTGTGTATAGCTTACGTGTTTATGTCTTTTTCGGTCATTTATACATATATATATGTACTCTTGGTATATGTAAGGTTATATATATGTGGTATGTTTTGTGTTTTGAGTCTTTGCATTTTTATTTAATCCATGTTTGACTTATGCTTAATCTTTGATTTAATTAGGCATGTGTTATGATCATCTTGGTATCTTATACTTAAATGCTTGCATCATTGATGATATCATTTTTCGTAGTTTGGATTATTTGTGCTTTTGTTGTCGAATTGTTTGTCGTTGCATTTCTTGCCTCACATCATTGCATAATATATTTATTTTTTACTTTATGATTCCCATGCTACACTTAGGGAGAGATTTAGTTTTATTGGGAGAAGTGTTTTATTATTGTACACCTTATTCTTTGTCTATTCCTAAACAAAAGTGGAAAAATGGTATCTACCTCTTTTCATATGGGGGAGACATCCTTTCTTAGGTAGATATGGTTAGATAAAGGGGGAGGATTTTTCATATCCAATTTATATATTGTTATATTCTCTTAGCATTTGAAGGTCTATTTAAGTGTGCAAGTTAGCACCAATTAAGCAAATATTACACAAGATCAAAGATACTCAAGTTTGGTTCGGTCAAGCGTCTGTAACTTTTTTCCTTTTGGGGTTAGGAATTGTGTCTTAGTGAGATTCACAGCCCACTAGTTTTTCATTTTGAGTTTTGTCCAGGAATAGACAAAGGGAGATATTTATAAGGACAAATTTTTGAATCGAGTCAATTTGTATATATAGGCTTAATTTCGTGTTTGGACAAAACTTATTCGATCCATAGGTTTGGACTTGAGTTATATGTCCTTAAAGCCTTTGATGTGTGATTGAATATCATGCGAAAAAGTTAAAGTGTCATCGAGGATACAATGGGTTACATGTCAAGTTTTTCTCTTCAACATTCGACGGATGTAAATGAAGGTATGAATACATATTTATGCTTGATCCTTCGATTTAGTTTGGTTGTTGTTTTATAAAATTTATTTGAGTCCGTTTCTAAATGGATTTGAAAGGAAAAATATTTTTTTAGTTTTCAGTTGTTGGAATGAGTTTATGAAGTTCGTTTAAATGAGATGTGAATGTTTTTACAACGACTTTTAGACGAACATCAAACGAGAAATTTATGTTGATCAAAAATATATAATTCGAAGCTCGTTCGAAATTGGTTGGAATGAGATTAGTATGTTCGTTTGAATGACTATTTAGTTGGTTTAAATGAGACAGTTTTTTCATTCGAATGAACCACATGTTTTTGTTCGAACGAGTTTTCTCAAAAAATGTGTTTTCTATAAATACTCGGGTTTAGCATCAGTTTTCAGTGAGGGTTTTGGTGAAAAAGATTTTCCAAGTTATATCTTGTGCCTCGTAAACCCTATCTTGTACCCAAGTTTGAGATCTAAGAATCCTACATCTATATTTATGTTTGAGATCTCTTTTATGTTGCACCATACTGGTTTTCTCTTCATATTGTGAGCATTTTGAGCATTTGAGATGGTGTTTATTTTGAACGGTGGTTAGACTGGTCACGACACAAGTAAGATCAATAGGATATCGAGATGTGGAAATGCGCAAGCATTGTGTGGTTGTTGGAAGGCATCCAATAGTGGTTGGGAATAAGGTTAAAAGGAATGAAGAAGAGTATCAAAAATTAAAGGCATCAGGTATGTGCTCAAGTCTAAGTTTTTCTTGTAAACTGCATATATCATAGTGGACTAATGTATCTATGTCATCCGAGGTTCTTCCCATTAGGGGTTTCATAATACATCATTATGTTGTGGTTTGATGTTTATTTTAATCTTGCTTATACTCACCTAGAGTCATGCTTAGGTCAAGACTATAATTGGGAAATGGTTTCACCCAACACTTTTGAGATATGGAACTTCATGTATATGGTTATGTTGTACTTGGGATTTTTTTTTTTTAATTAGAAAATCCAAAATTTCTAGTCCTTGGCATGCCGGGAAGAAAAGAAGTTTATTACAGTGAAATAACGAGCGACCCGAGAAATGTCAGGTCGTTGTAGTGAACAAAAGAACTAAAAAAGGATCTGGGAACAAGCATTACCCCTAAAAAATTTCCTCTCTTCAGGAAAAATACCTATTTAAGGAAGAAAAAAATTCATCATTAGCGCAGCCAGGGAAGCCCTACTGTCGGATAAGTGAAGCATTTCGTGACCCATGAAGTTTCCTTCATGTATACAAATCAGGTTATAAAAATAAGAAACCCCCTTTTTAAGGGCACTTCATAGCAACGTTCTTCATTTCTCTTACTCTAAAAAATCATCAGAGTATTTTAGTGCCTTAGCTTTCTTCATTCAAGCATGTTCTTCAAAGATTCAACATCAATAACACCTGTGCATCACTAGGTAAGCCAATTTCCTTCACTTAAAGTTAGGGTTTGATAAAAGTCTAGCTTTGGGGGATTATTGTTGTTTTTTACTTGAACAACTATCTATGATGGAAAGACTTTTATTCTAGAGATTATTTTAGTTATCTAGAGTTCATTTCATGCAAATTTGATGAATTTCCATCACCTAACTTGATTAGATGTCAAAGAACTCTAGCTGACTTGGTTCTTTTGAGTTTGTGATAGCCTCTGACTTTATAAACATTAGTTTGGAACTCTATCTATATTTAGGACTAGATGTCTTTTCAATTTTAGGTTTAAACCCTTATTTTCAATACAATTTAGAGTATTTATGTTATTGTATGTGAGCTCCTCCCATTGACTTATCACGCTACCCTGCTACTCAAGTCCTTATAGATGTCCCTTCCAAAAGGGTCCTTCCACACTTTACCCACCCCTTGCAGACTACACTGGGTGAGGCTGAAATTGTATCATCGTTATCTACAATAGTGCTTTGGGAGACTATCGCTCCCGAGTGATTATTCTATCACTGCCGGCCTGAATAATAATCAAGGTGATTCCTAACACGATCACCATTTCCAGAATACCCCATGTCTTCTGTTGAGCCTCTCTTCCTGCAATCCTCATATGGCCCTCATTGGTTCGTCCCAAAGAATGTTCGGTGTACAAAACCCAACCGAACTCGTGTATGAGTCACATCACTATACTTAATAGCAGGAGAACGTAAGTCAGATACGAAGAGGAATACAACAATCCTATCATAAGGCTTTACATCAAAGAACGTTAAAAGACGCACAGATCCTAAGGCCACTAGAACTTGATGCTTTGATCCCATCAATGACACCCCACCCCGATCAGTCATATAAAAACTTTTTACAATTTACTCACAACCTAGTATGCCAGAATGTTGGTTTACTCAGTCGAATCAATTTGCTTTTTGGGCGAATCAATTCTCAATCAGGGTCGAATCGATTAGGCCCTTAGGCGAATCGATTCGAAAATCTTGTTGTTTTATAGAATTTTTTTAACTTAGTTTTTTTCCCTTTTCTTTTAGGTTTGAAGCTTAGGAAAGTTCTCTTATGAAGTAAAATAGAGTATTATAGTCTCATATTAGAGGGATTAATCCCCTAGGTTAGAAAGGGAGTATTCAGGCTTATGTCGATGATTAATTAATGGTAGTTAGTGTCTTTTTCATCTAGTAAGCTACCTTAAGACTAGGGAAGAGTTGGGTGGTATCATTTTGGACTCTTGGAGACTAGTATGAGGATAATTATACTTTGTAGCCTATATTGTTAAAAACATATGATTTCATGAATAAGAAACATACATTTTAAATTGGCATATACATGGTTAAGCACGTATAGTTTTGTGAATTTAAAAAGCGGATGTTTTAAAAGGGCTTATCTTGTGAATGTGGCATGCAAATACATACCTCTCTAAATGCTATCATAAGGGAAGTTATGCGCATGAGGTAAATCCCCTGGCTAGTGAATGTAGGGAGAATATAGTCCTCGGACATAGGACCGGTGGTTACATTGTGTGGTTGTTTTATTCGAAGTAAAGTAATTTCGGGGATGGTTATGACTCATTGTCAAAGGTATATAGCCAATTCCCATGCGATGCGATTTAGGGTGCTCGGGTGGTCTTGGTTATAGGCGTTGGAAGATGATAGAATTTAGGGGCGCATCCAGTGGGGTGACTCCCGAAAGGATGGTCTTAGAACTGTTATATTATGATTGTAATTATCCTCACGGTTATGGCATTTCATATGAAAAAGTTAATGAATCTGTAAATCAACTTGATGGAATATTATCCTCGATTATAAATAGATGAAGTTATATCTTATAAATTGGTAAATCGATGCATGTTAAATGGAATTAAACTTCTTCTCTTAATTAGATATGTAGTTTAACTTATAATGATCTAGTATGGTGCTAGGGTGTGAATTTAGATGAGAGGTGAGAATGATTCTTGCATTGGAAAGAGAACTTAACCTATTTATGATGTTAGCATTCAGAACTATTATGCATTTTATTCACACGTATATCATATCAAACCGGGCCCTGACCCGTTTATATTTGTCTTTCTTTTGTGGTTCTTATATATGCTCAGGTGCTCCGCCGTAAGGACGCCCGATATGATCCTTCCTTCCTAGAATCAAGGAGCTACAGTATTTTGTGGATGTTGTAGGATTTTTGTGTTGGGTGCATCAATCTTTTGTACATCTAGTTATGATTCGTCTGTATATTCGGGCGTGATGCCCCGGTTATTATTATTTATATCTTCTGCAATACTTGGTGTAACCGCTTGTATTAGTCTGTTAACCGACAACTTATTCGGCTATATTTTGTAGAATGGTTATTAAACAATTGCTTGTTTTAATCTATATCCACCCTGGTTATCAATTGTATTGTCAAAATTGTTTTATCAAACTTGCAAAATCATTTGGCATCCGTTTTCTAAAATATTTGGTGGTTGTCTCGTATTATTATTATGCGACAGTGATGCTAAGAATGGACCATTCATGATTCCTATTTTATTGGAGCAACGGGTTGTCCACCTATTATTTTAAATAAGCGGTTTGTCACAGAAGGTATCAGAGCATCAGATTCTAGAGTCCTTAGGATCTATGCGGACTTATCACGTTCTACCGTAGCGTTCTTTGATATAGAGACCTATTACTAGGATTGTTTTATTTGTTCATGTTTTGAGATCTTCTGCAAAGAGAAATTATTTTAGATGTATTCTGATTCAGTTACTTTTATCTCAAATGTCGTCTAGACGAGGTCGCCCGATAAGGGTAAATCGAGTCGCAGAAGATGTAAAGCCCCCACCACCGCAGGGAATGATGGAGGTGGCGAATATTATTTCCCAGGCAATCGACGTTAGAATGACAACATCTTCCACAATCCAAAAAACCAGTCTCACCGGTGGATCAAGCCCATAAGGGACCCTTCTCATGGGAAAGAATTAGAGAATCCTTCCTGAAAGGTCACCCTTCAGAATTTCAAGGTGGTTCTGATATGATTGTGGTAAATCAATAGAAGAAAGTTATTCAACGCCATGTTCGAATGGTGGAATGTAGCGGGGAACTAAAATAGATTCTTTCCACTTTTAAACTCGTAGGAGCATCCCTACAATGGTGGGAGTCGGTGATAACTCCAAAATAAAGGGATATCATGACTATCTTTGAATTCTGGGTTTTGTTTGATCGAAAGTATTTTCCTTCAGCGGTTCAGAAGGAGATGCGAAGGAAGCTTCAGGATGTTGTTCAATGGGAGCGATCAGTGGCAGAATATAAAGAGAAATTTACTCGTTTAGCAAACTTTGTATCGGATGAAGTAATTCTAGAAGAAAGGAGGATTTAAAAATTTATCGGGGGTTTGAATTGGAGGATAAGGCAACACTTGTTGGGGAATCCGGCTTTGCAAATATTTGGTGATGTGATGAATGCAGCCTTACTCCATTGCCAGGATCACCGCCATAACTTGAACGGGAGTAAGAAAATGGTAAACTCTGGTCAAGCTAGCAAATAAGGAGAAAATGGTGCCGATGGAGCACTATCACCACCACAACAGTCTAGGATTAAGCAAAAAGAGCGAAACCTCCAGCAAAGGGACTCGGCTGAGAAGCAACGCTTTGGGGGTTTCAACTTTGGCGGAGGTGGTTTTAGGCACGATCAGGGTGTCACAGATGATATGTTGTGCACTGGGGGCATAATGGATCTCGACGATCAACATTGTCAAGGGTAGTGTATCGGGGGGGTTCCTTGTTTGAATTTCGCTTAGCGAGAAGCCCCAAGCACGAAACATCACACAATGTTGGGAGTGGTGAGAAGTTTAGTCTCTTGTACAAGGGTTATGCGTTATGGTGAAATAGTGCTTCATAAGGCCTAGAGGGAAGGGGGAATAATGGAGGTCGAGGCCATCAGGGCCAAGGTGCGGGGCAGTTTCGGAACAACAGGGACAACTTCAGTATGGGCATCTGTATAAGATTCAGGATGCTTTGTTTCCTCCAGCACCGCCAGCGCCATCAGCTATTGAGGGTAAGTTTCCCATTCACGGGTATGTGGGTCGAGTGTTATTTGACATAGGCACAACGTACTCATTTATCGCTAGGCACTTTGCTCATTCGACAGGATTATTTAAGTCTGCCGAGATTACTTTCACTAGTGTGGAGTCTTCCATGAGTGATGGTTCACTTACAATTTTTATTTGTAAAAGGGTAGGAATAGACCTTGGTAGATTACGTTTGGAGGACGATTTACTCGTCCTCGATATGGTCGGGTATGATGTTATTTTGGGTATGGACTAGTTAGTAAAATACCGAGCCATGATAAATTGTTATGGGAGAAGTATAGTCTTCGCCATTTCGGGGCAAGAAATGTTTTTAATGTCTATGCCTCTTTAAGAGGGAGGTTCGATCACGCACTTGTATTGTATTGAGGGGGAGACTTCACAAGGAGTAGTTTTTTCCCTAGACCCAATTCCTGTTCTTAGAGAATTTGAGGATGTTTTTCAAGATATCCCGGGTTTAATTGAGTTTGTAATTGATTTAGCGCCAGGGACTCGGCCAATTGCGAGAGCTCCATACCGTATGGCTCCTTTGGAAATAAGGGAGTTAAGGGACCAAATTCAATAATTATTGGGACAAGGGTTTATTCGGTGTAGCACGTCGCCATGGGGAGCTCCTGTGTTATTTGTGAGAAAGAGGGATGGTTCCCTCTGGTTATGCATTAATTACCGTGAATTGAATAAGGTGACCATCAGGAACAAATACTTGTTACCTTAAATTGATGATTTATTTGATCAATTAAGGGGAGCATCGTACTTCTCCAAAATAGATTTGAGGACTAGGTACCATCAACTGCGAATCCGAGAGCAGGACGTGTCAAAAATCATTTTCTTGACCAGGTATAGGTATTATGAATTTTTGGTCATGCCTTTTGGGCTAACCAATGCTCTTGCCGTATTTATGGACCTTATGATTCGAGTATTTCAGGACTTTCTTGACTAATTTTTCATAGTGTTGATTAACGACATTCTAGTATATTTTGAACTGAAGCTGATCATGATGAACACTTGCGATTGGTCCTACAGACACTAAGGGATCATCAACTTTATGCCAAGTTCCAGAAATGTGGTTTCTGTTTGCAGGAAGTGCAATTTTTGGGGCATGTTGTATTGGCTGAGGTTATTTTTGTAGACCCAAGAAAAGTTACAGCAGTGAGGGAATGTGGTCAACCCATGATGCCAACCGAAATTCGTAGCTTTTTATGTTTGGAGGGTTATTATCGCCATTTCATTAAGTTTCCAAAATCGCGAGCCCTTTAATGAATTTGACCCGAAAAGGAGTATGATTTGTTTGGGATAATTCCTGTCAGCTAGCTTTCGATGAGCTGAAGGAAAAGTTGACTTTTGCTCTTGTACTCACGTTACCAAGACTGGACGTAGATTATTTGGTCTTTACAGATGCGTCCTACAAGGATTAGGGGGTGTGCTAAAACAAGAACGTAGAGCCATTGCATATGCGTCTCGCAAGCTTAAGCCCAACGAGAAGAACTATCCCACGCATTATTTAGAGCTTTCTGTGGTAGTTTTAGCCTTAAAGATATAGAGACATTACCTCCTGGGTGAGAAATTTAGTCTTTTTACGGACCACAAATCGTTACAATATTTTTTCTCGTAGAAAGATCTAAATATGCGGCAACATCGGTGGTTGGAGTTCGTGAAGGACTATTAATTCAATATTCATTATAACCCAGGTAAGGCAAATGCAGTAGAGGACGCGCTGAGTCGTAGACCCGTGGGGGAACTAGCAAAAGTGTGGAAAGCCAAATGGAAAGAGCTTGGCGAGGATGACGCTTTAGCGAAAGCATAAATGTCAGTGTTGACCGTTACGCCTGCCAATGTGATGCGAGTCATAAAAGCGCAAGGAGGGGATAAGGATTGCCAAGATCGGTTACGTCCGTTGTTAACCGAGGGAGCGGAGTCCTACTCTATTAGTTCAAAGGTTTCCATGGAATATTTATGGTCCGAGATGAGGGATACTTGAGGCGTGTTGTCATGACATAATCTCATGGTTCAAGATTTGCAGTACACCCAAGTGGGGACAAAATGTACCAAGATATGCACCATCGGTATTGGTGGCCATGTATAAAAATGGACGTTTCTGAATTTGTTTCCCAATGCGCCACTAGTCAATTGGTGAACGTGGACCACCCGCGACCAACTAGATTGTTGTAATCGTTAGATATACCGGTGTGGAAATCGGAGAGTATATCCATGGATTTTATCACTGGATTTTTTACGTCGTAAAGCAGTTATAATTCTATTTGGGTAATTATCGATCGTCTGACCAAATTAACACACTTCTTACCGGTACGGACGGACTATGATACATCTCATTAAACTCACCTCTTTATTGCGGAAGTTATGAAACTCCATGGGGTACCTGTCAATATAGTCTCAGACCGAGACAAAAATTTTTGTATCCCATTTTTAGCAAAGTTTCCAAGAGGCGATGGGGACTGAATTGTGGTTGAGTACCTCATACCATCCAAAAACTGATGGGGAAACGGAGAGAGTTAACCAAATGTTGGAGGATATGCTTCGAATGTGCGTTCTTAACTTTAGAGGAGGATGGGAACAATAACTTTCATTGGTCGAATTTGCATACAAATTCATACCAATTCACGATAGGTATGTCACCGTATGAGGCATTGTATGGCCGGCCGTGTCAATCACCTGCTTATTGGATAAAAGTAGGAGATAATAAGCTCCTTGAACCTGAAATGATCCAAGATACCTCTTCGAAGATTGAGCTTATTCGAAACCATATAAGAATTGAATAAGATCATCTAAAAAGCTATGCCGACGCAAATCGAAGGCATGTGGTACTAGAAGTGGGGGATCAAGTTTTAGTACGGGTACCACCGATGAAGGGTGTAATGCGATCCGAGAAGAAAGGCAAACTTACATCGCGCTATGTAGGCCCTTTTCCCGTTATTACGAAGGTAGGCCCCGTAGCATATCAACTTGCTTTGCCAGAATGCCTACAACAAATTCATGATGTCTTCCATGTTTCATCTTTGAAGAAGTATAAGAGATGCAAGGGATCTCATTGGCACATTTCGTTGGATGATATCGAGTTACAACCCTTTATTTCATATGAGGAACAACTGGTTGCTATTTTAGATCACTGAGAGCGTAGACTAAGATCGAAAGTGGTACCCTTGGTCCGAGTCCATTGGTCACACCACAATGCTGAGGAATCAACTTGGGTACAAGAGGACGATATTCGAGAGAAGTACCCACACCTCTTTTTACAAGGTACACCAAAATTTTGAGGGAAAAATTAATTTTTAAGGGGGGAGTATGTAATACCCCTTATTTATGAGTAATTGTTTTTATATTAATTGCCATGTGGGTTAACTAAATAAAATAAAGGAAGTTGAAGTAAATATTTCTTTAAGTGATTTAAGAGATAATACTTAGTGAGTTTTGCATATTTACTGTTAAGTGAATGTAAATAGTATAACATTATGTTATGTTGCGTCGTTGTGCTTTGAGCGACGGTTATGACTTTTATTCCAATCAGGTTACTATTAAAGAGTTAAAATGATGTGGGAACATGAAATAATTTATGATATTTCGGATGCCAATTTAGAGGACACGGTTAGTCCGAAAATGATTGAGATAGTCAATATAAGTACCAATTGTGTTTTTGGGTTCCGGGGGTACTTTTGACTAGTTATAACTTAAGATTGATGTTACAAATAATTTTATGTGTGTAGTAGCATTTAATGTATTAGAGCCATTTTGGGGTATTTAGTCTTGCAAGATCATTTTATCTCTCATATGTGTTTCTAAAACTAAGAGAGAGTTAGAGAGAAGAGAGAGCTTGGGAGAAAGAGGAGAGAAAGAGGAAAATTGCCATTTCAAGCCGAAAACCGTTTTAATGAGGAGAGTATCTGCGACTACAATCTTGAGGCAAGTTTCTAACTTGCAAATGCATGATTGAGTGTGAATAATTTGTATATATAGTTGTGTTCTTAAGATTTAACCATTTATGGGTTTTGATGATTTTGGTGTTTAAACCCTTAAATAATTGATCTAGATATGATTAGAGTGTGATATATAAGTTATTTGTTGTGTAGAAATGATTTGGTGAAATTATTAGTTGATGATGTTGAGAAGTGGAAGAAAAGAGATTTGGAGTTTTAGGGTTCATATCAACCCCTAGCCCCAACTGAGCATCTCTACCAGGGCAAATAGATTCGCCCTCCCTAGCGAATCGATTCGTTGAAGATGGAGGCTACAGGTCTAGGAAATCGAATCGATTCGGGTTAAGGCCGAATCGATTCGGATGAGACAGAATGTTGGTTTACTCAGCCAAATCAGTTTACGTTTGGGGAGATCAATTCTCTATCAGGGGCGAATCGATTCGGCCCTTAGGCGAATCGATTCGAAAATCTTGTTGTTTTATAGAATTTTTCCAATTTAGTTTTTAGCCCTTTTCTTATAGGTTTGAAGCTTAGGAAACTTCTCTTATGAAGTAAAATAGAGTATTAGAGTCTCACATTAGAGGGATTAATACCCTAGGTTAGAAATGGAGTATTCAGGCTTATGTCGGGGATTAATTAATGGTAGTTAGTGTCTTTTTTCTTCTAGTAAACAACCTTAGGACTAGGGGAGAGTTGGGTGGTATCGTTTTGGACTCTTGGAGACTAGTATGATGATAATTATACTTTGTAGCCGATATTGTTAAAAACATATGATTTCGTGAATAAGAAACGTACATTTTAAATTGGCATATACATGGTTAAGTACGCCTAGTTTTGTGAATTTAAAAAGTGGATGTTTTAAAAGGGCTTATCTTGTGAATGTGGCATGCATATACATACATGTCTAAATGCTATCATAAGGGAAGTTACGCGCATGAGGTAAATCCCCTGTCTAGTGAATGCAGGGAGAATATAATCCTCGGCTATAGGACCGGTGGTTACATTGTGTGGTTGTTTGATTCGAAGTGAGGTAATTTCGGGTATGGTTATGTCTCACTGTCGAAGGTATATGGCCGTTTCCCACATGATGCGATTTAGGGTGCCCAGGTGGTCTTGGTTATAGAACCTGGAAGATGATAGAATTTAGGGGCGCATACAGTGGGGTAACTCTCGAAAGGATGGTCTTAACACCGTTATATTATGATTGTAATTGTTCTCACGGTTATGGCATTTCATATGAACAAGTTAATGAATCTATAAATCAACTTGATGGCATATGATCCTCGATGATAAATAGACTTGTGAAGTTATATCTTATGAATTGATAAATCTATGCATGTTAAATGGAATTAAACTTCTTCTCTTAATTAGATATGTAGTTTAACTTATAATGATCTAGTATGGCGCTAGGGTGTGCATTTAGATGAGAGGTGAGAATGATTCTTGCATTGGAGAGCGAACTTAACCTATTTATGATGTTAGCATTCATAACTATTATGCATTTTATTCACACATATATCATATCAAACCGGGCCCTGACCCGTTTATATTTGACTTTCTTGTGTGGTTCTTATATATGCTCAGGTGCTCCGCCACAAGGACGCTCGATATGATCCTTCCATCCTAGAGTCAAGGAGCTACAGCATTTTGCGGATGTTGTAGGATTTTTGTGTTACACGCATCAATATTTTGTACATCTAGTTATGATCCGTATGTATATTCGGGTTTGTTGCCCCGGTTATTATTATTTATATCTTTTGCAAAACTTGGTGTAACCGCTTGTATTAGTCTGTTAACCGACAGCTTATTCGGTTATATTTTGTAGAATGGTTATTAATCTATTTCTTGTTTTAATTTATATCCACCCTGGTTATAAATTGGATTGTCGAAATTGTTTTATCAAACTTGCAAAATTATTTGGCATCCGTTTTCTAAAATATTTGATGGTTGGCTCGTAGTATTATTATTTGACAATGATGCTAAGAATAGACCATTCATGATTCCTATTTTATTAGAGTAACGGGCTGGCCACCTCTTATTTTAAATAAGCGGGTTGTCACACGAATAAACCATTGGCCACAAAAGTAAATAGTCTAATAACAATCGTCCAACAACTAAATAAATAAATCTGAAAACTGTACTGAAAAGTCTGGGCGATAATTCCTAAGAAAAACTAAAACTGATAGATGATTCCTACTCTAGGAAAGAATGAATGATGCGTCTAATCCAAGCTCCTGCTAGTATCCACATGTGCCGCAGCGACCTGCCCCTGGAATAAAATATCAAGACTGGCGTCCCTGTGGCTGGACACCTAAAAGGTTTTGAAAATAGTTTTATAGCAAAGGTTAAAACCCAAAACATTTTGAAAATATTTAGCAAATGATTAACTTACAGTAATATAAAATGCATGAATGCACTTCATATTTAAGTTAGTGTCGTACTCCCTTGAGGACAAACTCACCTCTCAACTAATGTGCACACCTAACGCTTTCTTTATATCCCACCTAGTCCTCTACCCTGAAACTAGATACTTGATATAACTCTTGTCAATCGCCCTACTCAATACCGAGTATTTTCAATGCATGATTTATAAGTTATTAACCACCTTAACTTAGTTAGTCATCTTTCCTTGAAATCCATGTAACATTCACTAGTTATATAAATAATACAATTTTATCCATGTATTTGAATTACCCGTATATAATTATTCACCCCATTACATATGTAAAGTTATCTTACACCAATCACACATATGTTGAATATGAATATAACCCATATATAATTATTACAATTCACTTCCTGTATTTAATCACTCGTATATAACTTTTTTGACTATCTCGGTCCATCCGAACTCAACTGTACACTCAGAATCGACATCCGAATTAATTTATAAAAATCCTTATCTCACACCCAAATTAGTCTATACAGACTCCCGGCTGAGATAAATAAATGCCACATCACTAATACACGTTATGACGTAATAAAATTATTACTATTCACTTAGTAATTAAATTTCCTTAAATATTAACCATTCACTCTCCGATTAATATTAAAATAAATATTACTATAATTAATTCAATTAAATTACGACACACAAGTAATTTAATATTTTCCCGAATTAATTAAATATTAAATGTACAGAAAATACGAGTGTTATATACTCCCCCCCCTTACAAAGGAATTCCGTCCCCCAGATTTGGTCATAACTGCGACGAATAACCTTGGATGCTGCTCTCACATATCCTCCTCCCGCTCCCACGTAGACTCGTCAATCCTTTTATGCCTCCAGCAAACTCTAACTAGTCGCACCAACTTAGATCGTAGCTTTTGCGCACTGCGACCCAAAACAGCCTTGGATCTCTCCTCCTATGAGATGTCTGGTTGTAAATCAATCTCCTCGAGCGACTCGTGCTAGGGATCCCTCTCTATGGTCACCAATCTCTAACTTGATGGTCCCCGACCATACAGTGCCTCAAACTATGAGCCTATACTCCATCGGCTCTACTATCTTTATGTTAGGAAATTCCCATACTGTATGGGTGTCAATTTCCTTATTTCCAAAAGCGTGACTATCTTTCGGGTAATCAACCGCATCATCCCTGACTAAGCATGTCAGACTTCAATATTTAACTCATGGTGACGTACCCCTCCTTACGTCCCTAAACTATACAAAAGGATACAACTTACTCGATTCCCGTTGATGGGCCATAACCCATTTCGGGTCTTAGTAGCTTGTAATTTCCCCACCTCTTATCTACCAAAGGTGGATAATGAAAATTTTCCCATAAGGTCTCCCAAGGTGTCACGCAGACTAAATCGTTACAAGGCATCACTTGTAACCCTACTTGTGGTAATTACTACTCTCGAATTACCCAAAAATCTAGAATGCACCGTCCTCACTTCCCGTCTACCCATCGACTTATGGGATACACATTTAACCCAATATGTAACTATGTCCCTATCACCTACTAAAACTTTTTACCAGAGGTGGGACTGAAAGGTCTCACCCAAATTCCCAATAATATTGGACGACACCTTGTTCTGTTTCATTCCTTCCTGATAATAGTAAAGTTGAGTATACTACTCGAAAGTATAACCCATTCAGAGATAACAGTTCGTGTTCAGGTCAATCCGTTCAGCAGCCCGATGGAAACTTTGAACCCTCCATGATTTTTACCAACCTGAGCATTAATGCCATCGCTGGAACCATGAAATTTCAAAAATTTCTTGGCTGATATCCTCAAATCGATCCTTTTCCCTCCTTAAATGGTCTACCCGGTGACAAATTCACTATGCCTCATTCAACACCGATTCCCATGCTCAAGAAATCCATTCCTTGTGCAGTTTTCGTCAAGTAGGAATCAACACCTTGTCTATGCGTAAAACCACTCTAGGCATATAACTAAGTGATAATCTTTATAGTTTCGCAAAAATGTGGGTTTCTCCCTTGCCTAGGGATATCTTATTTCATTGTCCTCCCCTACCTTTCCACTCCCTACGGTGGAGGTAGTTCTCCAGTTCACTACACTTTTCCACTTATTTTCTGACTGCCCCACGGGCATATATTTCACGCATTTATTTACACATTTTTTTATTTAAGACGATACTGAAATCACACTAACCAGGGCGCCCATACACCCTAAATACCGTGAATTTTTGCACAACATCACAAACGTCACATACATAATATTTTTCTTTCAAAGTAATCCCACATATCACACTATCTCATATTATTACATTTTATATTTCCCCAAATCGCAATTTAATCTTCTCGATGTTGCCCCACCCATTAACTTGCGATGCAAAAGTTTTCTCAATGCTTCTTTCGCAGCACTACCCGGCTATACTGGTCTTTTAGAGCAATAGCTCTCAGTTCAAAGTGTTTTCTCCACACATTCAATAATCTCCATTTAAACCTATGTCCTAGCATCCAGTAACATTTTCCACTATCGACGTTTATTAGGGATTATGCGCATTACATTTTACGACAGAGTCCAGAAGAACTTTCCCCAATGCATTAAACACTAGCATTATCGTTTAATGATTTCCATAGACCCGAGCATATAATTGGGACACCCAAAACTATGTCCCTGTACTCACATGTCTAATTGTCGACTCCCGCGTCTCTAAATGAGTTATATAATGCCTCGCTCGCACTATCACTGAGTCCTTAGCGCTAAGTCCCTAACAAGCTAAATCTCTCCGCCTTATGGTTAATCCGCCATGCCCTGAATTACATCAATAAAAGTCCCTACGCATCGGGATCCAATAGAACTAGAGAACTGTACCCTCTGCATTCTACTTCACACTAAAATTTATCGTGAGACCGACCCTCTTTCAGGTAGAATATTGCAAAAATAAAATATACATCCTACCCTGGAATAGCGAATACGATAGTCTTGCAGTAACCACCCATACCCAGGATAAAATCATGCTCACATGGCACTCTCAAAATGATCTCATCTCGTAATGTATATATCCTCTCAGTGTTCACACCTTCTTCCCTGCAGATAAAATAGAAGAGAGTCCCGTTACCCCATGGTAAACATATACTTAGTAGTAATACTACATTACACCCACTAAACTCGTCTCTCGTGCGAATATAATGTTAACAAGAATACTGTGACCACTCGTGTCACAAAATTCACCCCATCTATCTGAGGATAAAACTCATACTTCCATTCGCCTATACACCGGAGATCCAAATGGTTCCTGGACATAATATTCTCATCCAAACGAACCAAAACTTCATAATTTTTGTCCCTGTTGGTCATCCCACTCCTATCCCGTGACTCACTGTGGACATAATCAATTATTGGGGTCCCACTTTCCACACATAAGATGCCTCTTTGTGTCAATCCCCGGCCTCTGGACCCAATGGCCATGTCGGGGTTTTCCCTCTCACGTAGTTGGTAGTATTGACCCAAATTGCTACCCTCGTTATCCCTTCAGCTTCTCTAGCCCTATGGGACTCGTTGCTGGCCTCGATGACCCGGATTAAATCCACCGTCAATCGGTAGGAATTTAACTAATATAAATCATATAAATGGGTTCATTTACTGGTTATCCCCTTGTGGTGCCTCACTAGCACTGCAAAATACGGTCTTGCCTTTTGGTCAGATACTCCACCTCTCTTGGATTCCTTCTCACAGAAGTATTGATACCAAATCAAAAACATACTACCTTGATGACTATAGCACCAGTCATCCTAGTCGAAGTTCTCCATCCACGCTTGTGTATTACCCAAGAGTCCATTATTAACTCATGGACCACTTCTTGACCTCCGCATCCACCTCGTTGGGTACGAAGTTTGCTGCATAATTCAACTTCCCCTTATATCTGGCCACTGTCCGGCCCTTCTCAAGTAAGTACTGAAATCTCCTTTACATACCAGTTTAAACGGCTGAGGCAAAGATTTGCGATCAAACCGCACCCTAAATTCCTTATTATTCATGGTATTTCTCCATGGTTCTGGTGACTGATTCCTACCACTACAACACCGCCCCATATGGCCAAAATTTCATTCAAATTTTAGTCCCGTGTGCCGCCTCACACCACCCTACACAATTGTTTTTGGGTTATCTCCTCCCATTGACTTATCACGCTACCCTGCTACTCGAGTCCTTATATATGGACCTTACAAAAAGGGTCCTTCCACACTTTCCCCACCCCTTATTGACTACGCTGGGTGAGGCTGAAATTGTATCACTGTGCTTTAGGATACTATCGCTCCCAGGTATTACCATCGGCCTAAACAACAATCAAGGTGATTCATAACATGATGACCATTTCAAGAATACCCCATGTCTTCTATTGAGCCTCTCCTCCTGCAATCCTCCTATGGCCCTCGTTGGGTCGTCCCAAAGAATGCTTGGTGTATAAAGACCAACCGAACTCGTGTATGAATCACATCACTGTACTTGATAGAAGGAGAACGTAAGTCGCATACATAGAGGAATACAACAATCCTATTATAAGGCTCTACATCAAAGAACGCTAAGCTAAAATGTGAAAAGTCGCACAAATTCTAAGGACACTACAACCTGATGCTCTGATACCATCTGTGGCACCCCGCCTAATAAAATATCGGGTGATCAGTCATATATCAAATTAAAATAGGAATCCCGGTTGGTTCATTCTTAGCAGCACTGTCACAAAAAAAAATTAAATTTACTAACCACCTAGTATTCTAAAAAATGGGGCCAAATTTTATCTTTTTATTTAAACAAAACAATAACATGCGAAAATATACAATGAGTCATTCACAACATCTGGATCAAATTAACTGAATAAATAAATAAACTACTTGCCGAATAAACCATTGGCCACAAAAGTATATAGTCTAATAACAATTGTCCAACAACTAAATAAATAAATCTGAAAATTGTACTAAAAAAGTCTGGGCGACAAGACCTAAGTAAAATTGAAACTGGTAGATGATTCCTACTCTAGGAAAGAATGAACTATGCATCTAATCCAAGCTCCTGCTTGTATCCACATGTGCCGCAGCGACGTGCCCCTGGAATAAAATATTAAGACTGGCATCCCTGTGGCTGGACACCTAAAAGGTTTTGAAAATAGTTTTATAGCAAGGGTTAGAAACCAAAACATTTTGAAAACATTTAACAAATGATTAACTTACAGTAATATAAAATGCATGAATGCACTTCATATTTAAGTTAGTGTCGAACTCCCTTGAGGACAAACTCACCTCTCAACTACACACCTAACGCTTTCTTTATATCCCACCTAGTCCTCTACCCTGAAACTAGATACTTGATATAACTCTTGTCAATCGCCCTACTCAATCCCGAGTATTTTCAATGCATGATTTATAAGTTATTTACCACCTTAACTTAGTTAATCATCTTTCCTTGAAAGCCATATAACATTAACTAGTTATATAAATAATACAATTTTCTCCATGTATTTGAATTACCCGTATATAATTATTCACCCCATTATATAAGTAAAGTTATCTTTCAACAATCACACATATGTTGAATATGAATATAACCCATATATAATTATTACAATTCACTTCCTGTATTTAATCACTCGTATACAACTATTTATTCCATTATATACATAGAACCATATTACAACATTCACACATATGTTGAATATAAGCATAACCCATCCTACCGAGTAATAACTCACCGGATGTATTCTCTAAAGTGTTATCCCACTAGATGTACTCGCATAACCTAGTTACCCCAAGTTAGAATCGCTCACTAACTTGGACAAAATATAAACATATTGGAGGCAGTCATATTCCTTCGCTAAAAGTGAGATAAGCCCCTCACCCATATAACGGAAGCTATGACGTGGGGATATACTCTCCCTAATCCTCAAGCTAGGGAATTCACCTACTTCGCGCCACCTCCCTTGATAGCACTAGAGCATATAAATTAAATAAATATCTAGTCACTGATATTTAATAGCACACACAACATATATATACTCTCACCACACCGTATATATATAATAATTAGTTCCCGACATTACGGTGCACAAAAATCCGTAGCACTAGCCTATAATTTTCCCTGACTCTATGGTCTGACTCTAACTGAATTAATTTATACATTAATTAATATAATACTTTCTCGAGTCTATAGTCTGACTCTGATTCACTCAAACAATACTCGGACTCACTCACTTGGCTCGTATCTTATTACTACCCGAGTCTATATTCCGACTCCAAATTAATAAATTACACCTCAATCTATTTAATAATAATGTAGTGTCACTCAACTACTATACCCTAACATATGCGCCCAGTCCTTTATCTCATCCTTAAGAATTTATTTCGTCAAAATTCATTCGTAATGTGCCACACATAAACACCCTCCAAATCCCAATTATATTCCCTTATAATTGTTAGGGATCAACTATCATATTTAATTTCCCCCTATTAATTATTCTAGGTAGGAAATCCAATCAAAATATTGACCCATATAAATCTCAAGGCCAAACTACTGAAAATCCTATAGGGTCGATCGATCGACCCATAAATGTCGATCGATCGATCGAGCAGGTGGTTGTCTTATCCGACGCTCTGATTCCACCATTAACGAGTTTCTCCAAGTTGTATCCCTTCCCCTGGTCTAACCCAAGCACAACCAAAAATATATCTACGTAGGAATAGGATCAAAACATCTTATGAAACCTTAAACTCAAATTAATTATCACCAGTTTCTACTTTCCGATTTGGGAGAATTTTTCGAGTTTTCATTCTCTCAATCCAAATTTCCATCTAATTATCCCAAATTCGTCCATAATTCCTATTGGGTTTCACATTTAATTTAGATATCCATACTCAGAATTATGTAACACAATCAATATTACTTTGAATTTCATTCAAGTGTTCCATTAACCAAAAAACCCATTTTCATACCCATTTATTCCCAAAACGGATTTTGGTTTACACATCACAAAAATGTGAGTTGTATATCAAAATTAAACATCACAACAAGTTAACCACTTTCATTTTGGGCTCGTAGAGTCTGATTCGTTGGTGTAGAGGCAAGCTTGATGAAAAAACCCAAATCCCTCTCTTGATTTGTCTTCAAAAGCTCCCCAATTTGCTCTCCATTTGTTTCCTCTATTTCTCTCTCAAAGCCCTATGTATTGGAATATGATTTATGTCGTCTAATACTCTAAGACCTAGTTTCATTATACCAAATCCCATTTTTAGCCTAATGGGCCAAGCCCAAATGACCCGAACTGTAAGGACACAAATTTCCAATTGAGTCTTAATGTAGTGTTGGCTCAATTTCGGACAAAAACACTTGAGTCATAGGATAGTATTGAGTGAGTATCCTCCAAGCCTATGACGTTTGAAGTTTAAATTGAAGACGTAGCGGTCTGTATTTAAAAGCAAAGATTTTCAAAGTGTCGATTTTCAAGTGCCATTTTCTATGTCAACGACAATTGATTCCATAGTCTCCAAAAGGTATGAATGCATTTTTATAGATATATATATATAGGGAGACTTGGAATAGATTTGTAAAGGGTGTAATTTTATTTTACATATAATTTTATGGTCTTAAAATGAAAATTTTCATGTTTTATTTATTCGTTCAAAATTTTGGTTCGAACGAGATTTCTGAGCGAGAACAATTTTGGCACTTTTAACCCATTTTCCCACTCTTTTGTCCCCCTTCTTTTTGGCCATTTAAATCTTACACGGGACAGTTTTTTCAACAGACTTTGTTACATTCCTTGAGAGCACTTTTGATAGAACATACACCAACCAAAGTTCCATGTTTTTGTGTGTTGAAGTTTATAGAAATATTTTCAACAAACACATGAGTTTACACCCATAGGTTGTTTATGCAAGTACCTCATATATATAATATTTTCTTGGAGTTGTTTGACACCATTGGTTCATCTCTACCATAAAAAGGAGAAGTTTGGATTTACATCTACACCCCACAAATAAGAAGACATTTGGTTTACGTTGCGGTATTCCCACTCGAAGGAAAGCTTCGCGTGAGGGTGATGGTGTCCAAGAGTCCCATCGAAGGAGTTCGAGACTATGGAGGAGTCCATGGTTATATACTAGGCAGAGGTGGTTATAAGAAGGAGCGTCAAGACTTGGACGGAGTCAAGTTGTTGGTGTAAGTCTACTGTCTTATAATTTGTAATTCCGTACTTTGTGGATTTGTTAGGCCAGCGTCGTCCGAGGTTTTTCCCATTTTGGGTTTTCCTCGTACATCGGCGTATAGTGTGATTGGTTTATTTTATCTTGCAAAACACGTAGATACGTGCTTAGGTAATTCAAGATAAAAATTTGGTTTAATTATCACATGTATCTATTTTGGTGCTAAAATTAATTAGGTGAAATTTAACTCATTGAATCAAGTCATATATTTAATTTGATAATTTGGTTTGGCTTAATTTTCATAATTGAATTAATTATTTGTTAGCCAAATTTCTAGGACTTGTGTTGAATTAATTTGGTTTAAGTGAAAAATCCATTTGTTGTTTAATTTATTAACTTTGTGCTTAGTTTACTTTTAATTCGAAAATAAATTAAAATTTGTCATTTGTGTGTGTTGTGTTGAACCATCTTCATTCCGCACTTAAAAGGAAATTATATTTTATTTTAAAAGCAATTTTTAAAATTGGCAGTCACTGCACCTTTTCAGATTGGTATCAGAGCCGGAGCGCTAATTTATTGCGTTAAGGTCTTTTTAAATATTTTTGGTCAAAAATGGAATTTTTCCCATTTTTTAAATTTCCTATTTTCGATGGTTCTACTTACGCATATTGGAAAGCACGTATGCGTTCAGCACTTAGGGCTATAGACGAGAGGGTTTCGTTATTCGTAGTTAATGGGTGGTCCCCACCGACTTGTTTAATAGAGAATGAGTGTATCCCCAAACTCGTTGAGCGTTAGAGTGGGAACAAACTTAAATCTACTAATTTCAATTCTCGAGATTTAAATGCCTTGTTTAGCACGGTCACACCGGATAAATTTCGACGTATCATGATGTGTAAAACCGCTAAGGAAGCTTGTAATATCCTACAACTCACTCACGAGGAAACAAGTGTAGTAAAAGCTTTTAAACTTCAAAACCTCACCACTCAATTTGAAACCATCAAAATGGAGGAAAAAGAAACATTTGATGAGTTTTATGCTAGACTGTCCGATATAGTAATTTTTTCATTAAATTTGGGAGAGAAAATACCTGACGATCAAGTTGTAAAGAAAATCCTTAGGTCCCTTCTTGATAGATTTATTCCTAAGAGACCGTGTTAAATTCTTTACCCACCTTACACTCTACCAAACTTGACAAACTAGTAGGTGACTTGCAAACCTACGAACAAGATGTGTTCCCTTCCAAAACCGAAAAGAAAATAGAGAAGGGCATCGCTTTGAAAGCCCGTAAGGAGGAAACGCAAGTTGTGGATGACGAGAGAGATAGTGACTCGGAAGATATGGTTATGTTTGCTTGGAAGTTTCGTAAATATCTTAAATATAACAAAGATAAATTTAAAAATGATTTTAAGAAATTTGAAAAATCTAAGCATGACAAAGCCGAAAAGATCCCTAAAACTTTTAATGAAAATTTAAATAGGGACGAGTCAAATAGGTGTTATGGTCATGAGGGGTATGGCCATAGGGCGAGAAAGTGCCCCACTAAACTAAGGAGAGAGGGTAAGTAACCTATTTCTTACAATGCCACCCTTAGTGATAGTGATAAGGAAGAGGGACACGAATCCACCATTAAGCGCAACTTTACAGCGTTCATGGCTAGTCATGTTAGTGAGAGTGAGATATTATCCGACGATGATAACTTAAAACATGACACTTCCGAGGCCCATGTATGTGAAGCTCTAAAATATGATGGTAGTGAGAGTGGAGAGAGAGAGAGATTGAAAGTGAAAATGAGGTTGATGTGAGTGAACTTCAATTTGCAATTCAAGAATTATATGTCGAATCTATAAAATTAAAAAGGTCAAATTTGAAGTTAGAAGCGGGTTTAAAGGAGCGTGTTAAGGTTGTCGATGAGAGTGCATTAGTTGATGTCCTTAGGGCACACGAGAGATCTCTTAGAGAGAAGCTTGAGTATGTAGAAGGCGAGAGAGATAGACTTAAGGGCTTAATGGAATCCTTGAAAAAGGATCTTCTCGCATTTAAAGAGCGCAATGTTTTATTAGAGTCTCACATTTTAGATTTAGAAAATAAACTAAAAGACTCTAGTAAAGTCAAATTTGATTTGGAGTGTCGTTTGGAGAAATTAGATAAAATATTAGGAACGGTCCCAATTAAAAATGACACGTGTGGTTTAGGCTTCGATACTTGTAATGAGTTAACTAATAAAGCCAAAAAAAATGTTTTAAGAGAATCACCTAGGAAAGCCTTTAGAGATCAATCCTTAGGCACCACCTTTTGACACGTTTTTACTTGTTCACACTGTGGTCAAAAAGGTCATCTTAAGAAATTATGTTTTGATCTTAAAATATCTTCTAGAAAATCCCAACGTAAGGGAATCGAGGTAGCCAAGATTCCTATACCCCGAAATCGTTATTCGTCGTTAGTTTGGGTTAGAAGATCCGACTTGGTAGCTTTACAAGATAGGATTTTTTATTCTCATTTACTTTCACACGATACCTCCCTTGCTAAATTCAAAGGTTGAATGTGTTAGTTGTTTGCATACTCTAGCTTTTTGTGCTTTATATCATATATCCTTGCTAGTTGTAGGCGTGTTTATCATTTTCTAGTCATTGCTTTATCACATATCTCATGCTAGAATTATGATTTTTGTTTATCTTTTGTATTATAGTTCTTTCATTTTAGTTTGCATTAAATGAAAAAATACAAAAATATTTTATTTATCATTTGTGTTTTACCTTTCTAGTAATTTAGGCTTAATGAAAAAATTCAAATGATTTTTGTTTATCTTTTGAGTAAATATTTTTGTATGTTTTGTTAAAAATTTCAAAAAACTCAAAAAGATTTCTCTTGTGTGTATTTTAGTTTGACACACTTTATGTGGCATATACTTGTGTTTGAATCCTTTCCTTTTCGCTTCCATGTGGCCAGAACTTTTGGTTTAGATTGTTAATCTTTAAAATGTTATTTGGCATGCATGCATGGAGCAGTTGAATTTTGTGTTGCTTAATGGATTCTATTTTTATATGCCTCAATTCACACATGCACGAGCTCATTTGAAATTTAATCGTCTCATGTATATTTGAGATAAGTGAGATGTTCTCCCATCAATTTATTCATCTACATTTTGTTATGACTATTGTTGATACCAAAATTAGTATGCTGATGTGGACGAATAATAAGAAGACACATGTCAATCTACGTGGCACAATAGCAACGAGGAAGATTGTTTCCCCGACCAACATACTCACTCCGAACAACAAGTATACTCCGAGAAACACCAACCCTCCGAGGTACTCTTACCTTCCGAGGAACTCCAATGCTCCGAGGAACTCTTGGACGACGAGCAACTAAGGCGGTTCGAGCTGCACCTCGACCACAGCATTAATTGCCAGATAATCAACAGTCCAACTATTCATTGAATGCTTATCATCTTGACGCGCACGTTTGAAGAACATTAAATGAATTACCCTTTCATATGTGTATCATTTAATGTAACCCCCTTTCATATACAGCCTAAAGGGCTATAAATACCTTGTATCACCCTCATTCAAGGGGGACCGGAATTTCTTGATAGATCATTTGTAATCGATAATTCCTAGACACTCAGCAATAACATAACAGTGGATGTAGGCCATTCATACAAGGCTGAACCAATTTAAAAATCTTTGTCTCATTTATTTATCTGTGATTGAATAATTAGAGCAATCTAATTTTTTACATCAACAGATTGGCGCCGTCTGTGGGAACGATTTGTTATTATCGTTTTTCACCAAAAATCATTCATCACCAATGGCGGATAACCCAGAATCTAGCAATCGAAACACTGGAAATGCTGTAAATCCTCCAAATCCCTCTGCACCTCCAGATCTGGCCGGGATCATGACAAATCTGGCTCAAGGACAAACCGCCATGCAAGATACGATGCGGCAACTCATACAAACTCTTCATGGCGGCGCACCTGTACAGTCAGGGTATCGAAGTGGTCAGAGGCAAACCTATTTACTTTCTTCGTGATCCAGGCGTACTGAATCATATCGTAATGAGGAATCTGATGATTTCTCTTATCAACCTGGGCAAACTTCGTCAATACGGGTTACAGATACTGAGCAACGCGTCACCCTTTCCCCAAAAAGGGCCAGCGCATTGGAAAGGTTAAGTAGGGCCTCTCCTTTCAGTCGATTAGGCCCTAGGAGGAATAGGAGTCCCCCTAAGACCATGTCGAGAAGTTTTCGACAACCATCAGATCTAAGAGAAGGATCAGCACAATCACGACCAGCTGCTCGTCAATCTCAGGAAGCTACCTCAGAACGATCTATTGCTCGAACCAATAGGCCTGAGGAAGGAAATGAAGCGTGGAAAGGATCACTTCAGCGATTGGAAGATAGATTGGGAGAAATGGCTAAGACGAAGAATCCCCTACAACGAACTTTTGTTCAAAAGACACCTTTTGTCCAGGCCATTGTAAATTTTCCAACACCATCAAAATTTAAAGCCCCTGTGGTGACCCCCAAATACGATGGAAAGACAGATCATGTTCTTCACATAGAGCAATATCAAGCTGCTGCCGACATCTATCCTGTCCCCGACGAGATGAGATGTAGGGCATTCTCGGGAACTCTTATCGGATCTGCCCAGATATGGTACAATAATCTTCCTCGGGGTAAGATTTCAACTTTCTTTCAATTGGCCGAGTTGTTCATCGGCAATTTCTGTTTTGGAGCAAAGCCAGTAAAAAGAGTAGCACACTTTTTAAGTGTTAGACAAAAATCTGGTGAAAGCACTAGAGATTACATAACTCGTTTCAATAACGAGAAACTGGAAGTCATAGATTATGAGGAAAAGACAGCAATCACTGCCTTGATGAGTGGTTTGTTGCCTAATAAGTTGTATTACACTTTGGCAAAAGATCTACCTAAAACTATGTCAGAGTTGATGGCAAAAGCGGCCAAAATCATGAATGCCGAGGAGGCTATGGCTGCAAAAAAGAATATGGATAAAGACACCAAGGTGGAAGTCGACAAGTCTAAGAATAAAGAGCATAAGGGCAATGGCGGTGACAAGCGTTCCAGAAATAATAAGTCGTCATGGGAAGTCCTGAAGAAATACGATAATTATACTCCCTTGAAAATGGGTATTAATCATGTCTTGGAAGAAATCAAGAATAGCGAGGAAGTAAAGTGGCCGAAGAAACTAAGGTCAGACCCCGATGCGAGGAACAGGGATAAATATTGTGAGTTCCACGAGGATCATGGCCATATGACTAAGAATTGCATAGCTCTACAGAACGAGATTGAAACACTCATCCGAAGAGGAAAGCTAGCAAAGTATGTTGATCGGGGAGGTGAAAGAAGAAATAATGATCGAACTAGAGAGAGATCTAGATCTCCTCGTCGAGCAGAGGAGAAAAAGAAGAGAGAACATGGAGATGATGCCGAGGATGACCCCGATCTTCCCAAGAAACCAAGGCAACCAGAACTAGAGGTATTTTACATACGTTTTGGGGCATTTGATTGTAATGTTATTACAGGAGGAGATGCAGGAGGAGGAGACCTTACTGCAGAAAGAAAAGCTTACCTCGGAGAGGCACAAGCTTGCTCGTACATTCAGCGAATAAATTTAGCCGAGGAGGATCGTCCGAGGAAGGTAAACAAAGAGAAGTTGGTCATTGGCTTTTCAAAAAACAACCTGGCAGGTGTTCTTTACCCTCACGACGACCCTTTGGTGATCAAAATGAGGATGAAAGAAGTAGTGATTTCAAGGGTGCTGGTAGATAATGGTAGTTCAGCAGACATCATGTACTATTCATGCTTTGACAGCTTGAATTTAAAATTATCTCAATTGGAACCTTATCACAGACCTCTTTTGGGTTTTGCTGGCGAGAAATTTTTTCCACTTGGGACGATCAGGTTGGACATATGCATTGGAACTTGTCCTGCTTGTCGAATAGAGAGAATACGCTTCTATGTAATGGATAAAAATGTGCAGTCAGCCTACAACATCATCATGGGAAGAGTTGGGTTGAAGAAGTTCGAAGCAGTTCCATCTACAGTACATCAATGCTTAAAATTCCCAACAAATTTTGGAGTAGGAGTTGTGAAAGGTGATCAAAAAGTAGCTCGGGAATGCTATTATTCATCTGCCGAGCAAGAGGAGCTTGAAGAATCAAGAAAAAAGACAACTACCTACCAGGTGGATGAAGGTACAGAAATTGAAACACTGGATCCACGAGATGAATCCCAACTTGTAAAAGGATAGGTGGTGGAATCTACAGAGAATGTTACTCTGGACGATGAGCACCCTGAACGAGTAACCCAGATAGGTTCAACGTTGGATGCTTCAATAAAACAGGAGTTGATAACTTTCTTGAGAAACAGGAAGAAAACTTTTGCGTGGAGTCATAAAGACATGCCAGGAATAGATCCGAACTTCTTATGTCATGAGCTCAATGTGAATAAGGAGATCAAGCCTGTAAAGCAGAGAAGAAGGGTATTTAGCCCCGAGAAGAATTAGGCTATACAAGAGGAGTTCGAGAAGCTCCAGAAAGCCCAATTCATTGAAGACGTGAAGTATCCAGACTGGTTGGCAAACGTGGTGATGGTAAAAAAGAAAAAAAATAAATGGAGAATGTGTGTTGATTTCACCGATCTTAACAAGGCATGCCCAAAGGATCATTTTCCATTGCCCAGAATTGATCAATTAGTGGATGCTACCTCGGGACACGAGCTGCTCAGCTTCATGGATGCTTACTCCGGCTACAACCAGATCAAAATGAAACCTGAAGATAAGGAAAGTACTTCTTTTATTACCCCTAGGGGAACTTATTGCTATAATGTTATGCCTTTTGGTTTGAAAAATGCAGGAGCGACATACCAGCGGCTGATGAACAAGGTTTTCACCGAACAAATCAGTTGCAACATGGAAGTCTATGTCGATGATATGCTGACAAAGAGCAAGAAAGCTGCTGATCATCTAATTGACTTAGGTCAGACCTTTGATCAACTGGATAAATACCAAATGAATATCAACCCGACGAAGTGTACATTTGGAGTACGAGAAGGAAATGTTCCTCGGATACATCGTCAACCAGCGAGGCATTGAGGCGAATCCAAAAAATATCAAAGCTCTTTTAGGGTTGCGATCTCCAACGACGAAAAAAGAGGTACAGAGTCTTACAGGATGAGTTGCAGCGCTCAATAGATTTGTATCTCGAGCAACTGATAGGTGCCTTCCATTTTTCAAAACACTCCGAAAAACTTTCGAGTGGAATGATGAATGTGAAAAAGCCTTTCAAGACTTGAAGAAATATCTAGGAACACCTCCATTGTTGTCCAGACCAGTGATGGGCGAAAAGTTGTACTTATATCTGGCAGTATCAGAGAATGCAGTCAGCTCAGCACTGATCAGATTGGAGAATGGAGTCCAGAAGCCAATTTATTACACAAGTAAGGCTTTCCAAGGTGCAGAAATCAGGTACCCGAAGTTGGAAAAATTGGCGTTGGCATTAATTGAAGCAAGTAGAAGAATGAGGCCATATTTCTAGGCCCATACCATCGTCGTGTATACCGACATGACGTTACGACAAGCCCTTCATAAACCAGAGAAATCAGGGAGACTAATGTATTGGGCAATAGAGCTCGGTGAATATGATATTGTGTATGAACCCAGATCATCACTAAAAGGGCAGGCTGTAGCAGATTTTATAGCAGAATTTACTTATCCTGATATCCCCGAGGAGCAAAAATTACTCACTGATCAACATGTGGATGTTACAGGATCAAAAAACACAAGCTCAGACCAAACCCGATTGGTAAAAGAACTTGTGGATGTAAAAGGATCATCACCTTCGAACTCAGACCAACTCCGATTGGCAAAAGAGCGAGAAGAGATGGTCGACGAGGAATGAAAAGTGCCAGGGGAGGATGAAAGGAAGCAACAAATATTTCACCGAAGAACTCTATCAGATAAGGAATTTGAAGACGGGATACCCATATGGAGATTATATGTAGATGGCTCATCTTGCACAGCAGGTTGTGGAGCAGGAATTATTTTGAACACCCCAGACGAGATTGACATGGAATATGCCTTATGATTCCAATTCAAAGCCTCCAATAATGAGGCTGAGTATGACGCCATGATAGCAGGTCTTAATTTAGCAAAGATTATGGAAGTGCAACAAGTGATGGTATTCAGTGATTCTCAATTGATTGTGAATCAAATGATGGGAGCATATGCAGTTAAAGGAGAATTAATGGTCAAGTATCATGCCAAGGTAATGGAGTTATTGGCAGAATTTGATGCGATTCAGTTAATCAGAATACCAAGAATAGGGAATGCACGAGCAGACGCACTGGCCCGACTAGCATCAGCTACTCGTATCGAGCTGCGAAGAACAATACCAATTGAAGTACTAGAAAGTTGGAGCATAGATGAAAACCTGACGATGAATGTTATTTCCCTTGATTTAGGACCATCTTGGATGGATCCCATCAGGGCATATATCGAGGAAGGAGAATTACCGAAGGATAAGATCGCTGCCAAGAAATTGAAGTTTAAAGTTGCTCGGTATGTACTAACTAATGGTGTTTTGTATAGACGAGGAATTATGGCAGGTTTGCAAAGATGTGTACATCCCTCCGAGGTGAAAGAATTGATTGAAGAGATCCATGAAGGGTCCTGTAGAGCTCATGTAGCAGGTCGGACACTTTTGCAAAAGTAATGACGCAAGGATATTACTGGCCGACGATGAGGGCTGATTGTATAGCATATGCCAAGAAGTGTGACAAGTGCCAACGTTTTTCCTCAATTAGACGAACTCCACAAGCATTGTTGACACCCATAACTTCCCCTTGGCCTTTTTCCATGTGGGGAATGGATTTGGTTGGACCCCTGCCAACGACCCGAGGAAGATTCAAGTACCTCGTCATGGCAGTGGATTATTTTACTAAGTGGGTAGAAGCTGAGCCACTTATTAATATGACATACGAGAAGGTATACCAATTCGTTTGGAAGAATATCATCTGCCGATATGGTCTCCCTCATGCCTTCATCACAGACCATGGAACACAATTTGATAACGAGGAGTTTGCCGCCTATTGTCATCAGTCAAACATTTTGAAGGTTCATTCAGCACCTGGCCATCCTCAAAGAAATGGACAGACTGAAGTGACGAACAGAACATTATTAAATGGTTTGAAGAAGAGGTTCAATAAGGCTAAAGCAAATTGGATTAATGAGCTACAGTCAGTATTGTGGGCTTACCGAACAACTCCTCGAGCAACGACTGGAGAATCACCATATATGCTGGCATTTGGAAGTGAGGCTGTAATACCTGCCGAGTTGGGTCTACCAACACACAGAGTGCTGAATTTTAATTCCCCAGTCAGTGACTTGATGAGAAGACTGGATTTGGATATGCTCGAGGAGGTTAGAGAAGAGGCAGCCATTAGGAATGCCGCTTATCAACAACGAACAACTCTGTTCTACAATAAGAGGGTGAAGAAATGCGATTTAAAAGAAGGAGATTATGTGCTAAAGAAGGTCATTCAGAAGCACAATAAATTGGAAGCAAACTGGCATGGACCTTACCGAGTTACAGAAGTTGTTCGACCAGGAACTTATCGAATAGCAACTCTAGAAGGAGAGGAATTCAAGAATGCTTGGAATGCTGAACACCTTCGCAAGTATTATCAGTAATGTAAAATGTACAGTAGTTCCATCAACATGAATAAAACGATGATGTTTCACAATTTTTTCTCTCCTTTGTTTGAAAGTTTTTCGGGGAATACTAGTGTGATACACTACACTACACTGATATAGTTCGAGCGTGATCAACTTCGGTTGGTAAAATAGCGAGAACAAATTATACTCCTTTGGTTAGGAAGCGTACACTTGCCTGATCAACTTCGGTTGGTAAAAGAGCTTGTGGACAAGATAGTCCGAAAGAACCTGATAGTTCGAGCGTGATCAACTTCGATTGGTAAAATAGCGAGAACAAATTATACTCCTTTGGTTAGGAGGCGTACACTTGCGTGATCAACTTCGGTTGGTAAAAGAGCTTGTGGACAAGATAGTTCGAAAGAACCTGATAGTTCGAGCGTGATCAACTTCGGTTGGTAAAATAGCGAGAACAAATAATACTCCTTTGGTTAGGAGGCGTACACTTGCGTGATCAACTTCGGTTGGTAAAAGATCTTGTGGACAAGATAGTTCGAAAGACGACCAACTTCGGTTGGTAATAGGGCGAGAAAAAAATATACTCCTTTGGTTAGGAGGCAATAGTTCAAACCCACGACCAACTTTGATTGGTAAAAGGGAAAAAACAACATTTAAATTGCCAATTTTGGTTGATTAAGAAACAAAATAGGCCAACTTATGTTGGTCGGAAGGAAAAACCATTCCAGAAAATACAGAAAATTCCAAACTGAACCAAGTATAGTTGGTCAGTGATCAAAACCCACTAACTGTAGTTGGTCGACGAGGATAAATTATCGACCTTGGTTGGTCGGACACATTTTATGAAAAAATTTACCAAGTATGGTTGGTCGGGGATAAAAACCCATCAACTGTAGTTGGTCGACAAACACAATTCAACAACTTTGGTTGGTTGGAAACATTTTAAACATTTTATACTCATTACTTTATTACTAAGTGATTGAGCAACATTGATACTTGCAATTTTTATTACTAAGTTGGTTGATGAACAACACAATATTGTTATCTTTTTAACAGATACATATGCACAAATATAAAGTGTTTAACAGGCACAAGAGAATAATCAATACAGATTTGCAAACAGAAAATGAAAGTCTTTCATTAAAATTCAAAATAAATTACAAGTTACATATGTGTGCTAACTATTACATTGAAAATCCTATTCTATTGGTTTTTTCCCTTAAGCCTTTGATACAGGTTCCTCTCCAGCAGGAGGATCATTTAATGTCTGAGGAGAATTGATAAAATTCAAGTCCTTCAACATTCTGACATTCATTACTGAAGGAGTATCCAAGAGATGCTCAGGACGAGATACGTGAATTTGAGAATGAAGGTTATAGTCACCAAGATAATTCGCAATCAAGCTCCGAGGAATGGCGCGAGCAGGTATCCATTCCATGTCCAACTTGAAAGGTGGCACAGGCAAGTCAAGTACTCCAGGCTCATAGTAGTACCACAAAAAATGTCATTGCTCAAGCTTTAATACACATAAGGCATTCAGCCAGCCTTGTTTATAACCTTCTTTAATGGCATTTTCGATACGAGCATCCAAGTGATAAAGGGCCTCATTATAGCCTGCATTCCAAAATTCCCTGGGCTGTTTATGGAATTGGAAGGCTAATCTATCCAATTGTTCATGAAGGTTTTTGGTGAAAAGGTTCTTGGTATGTAAAGCTGACTTCGTTGCAGTAAGTTGATCTTCCAACGTCAGGATTTTCTTGGACATCTCAGACAAAGCCCGATCTTTTGCGTTCAACTGGTACGCTTGAGTTTCCAATGTTGACAGAGTACGAGCTTCTTCAATATTACGAGGAGTTCTTGATCGTCCCCGAGCAACTGAAGTGCTTCGTTCCTCGTTAACATCCTGGGCAGCTCTTCCTCGCCCACGAGAACCTCTTCCTCGTCCCCGAGCAGTAGCAGAAACACCAGACTTTCTTAAAGTATCCAATTCTTGCCTTAATTTGGCATTTTCAACCTCTAAGAATGATAATCCTTCATCGGTGACCGGTACCAAGGCAGTAGAGGATGAAGCTGCAGATTCATATTGTGCCAACTTTTTCTGCAAATTGTTGTTCTCTTGTTCCAGCAGCTCGGCGATTAGTCTGCAGGCCTCAACTTCACCTTTTAGGGTTCTCTCCCTGACATCGTATCCAGCAATGATCTTTTTGTGGCCTGTCTCGGAAGAAAGCTGTTGATACCTATTCTCATACTCCTTGTGCAACAAGGCAGTTGATTCATTGTGCTGATTTTGAAGATCTTCTAGGGAATAATGAAGCTCCTCGATCAATTCGTAGTATGCCACATTATTGGCCACAGCTCAATCAAGTAAATCCTTCAGGTACCGATAAGCCTCAATTGCTTGCTCTGAAGCATCATGGCCGAGGATGTCAGCAACTTCTGATGTACTAAGGTCAGTATGACCAGCTTTATAATACTCATGGCATTGCTGCATCAACTTTGTGTCATTAGCAGACAAAAGATCCATCCTGGCCATAAACTAACAGAGAAAGAAAAAGAAGATCAAGACAGAGTGAAGATAAAGAAGAGACAATCATATGGAAAGAAAGAACTCAAATTTTATTAGATCATAAGGCAAAAGTTACAAAGATCTGAGATAAAAAGTACAAGTAAAGAGAAAAACAGAAAGATAGTACCGAACAACTTCACACCTTTTCCTTGTCTCCCAAGACTTTCTCGGGAGGCTGGGACGAGGAGCTTGGTTGCTCGGTGGGAACATTGATCTGATTGGTAGAAGCTGGGACTTGTTTTGGAGGAGTAGGCAACGAAGAAATCTCCTCGGTGGCTGTCTGGTTGGGTGTTGGAACAAGGACTTGATCACCCCCTGTCATTGAAGATTCTTCAGATGCAGCCTCGTCTTTATCTTCGTCTTCAATAACTGGAGGGGCATCAGGGAGATGTTGTTGAAATAGCTCAGAGTCCTCGCTCACCTTCAATTCTTGCAAGGCAGTAACCCAACCATCATGGAAGAATTTCAAACTTCCATAATTCACCTGGGTCATCATTGCAGCTACCCCCTATCCCATACTTTATCCCAACCAGTCGGAAACGATTTCTTCACAGCCGTTTTTCTCTTCATCTTCTCCGAGGAGAGCTTCTCGGATAGAAGGTCCTCGGAGGCTTTCAGCTTGGCCTCCAACTCCTCCTTCTGACGATTTGTTTCGCGCAGAAGTGTCAACTCTTCCTCAGCTGACTTCAGTTTATTCTCCAGCTCCCCAAAGCCTGAAAGTTTCTCGGCATAGTCTTTATTCTCTCTCTCCAAGTCCTTCACCTTATTACCCAATTGTACTTTCTCTGCATCAGACGCAGCCAACTTCTTCTCCCATTCAATTTCATCCTTGTCATACTTCTGACGAGATTCACTCACAGATTTAATAGCTTTCTCCAGTGCTCCTTCCACAGTGGACGAGGAGCAAGAAGCTTTGATCGCTTCGTCCTTTTTAAGGATTATATTGAAACAGCTCGTCAACTGTAATCAGAAAAGGGAAATGATATCAGAAACAAATATGGGAAATAACAAAGGAAAATATGAAAAACTCAGAATAGAGATACTTACTGAAGCAAGATGACGAGCAGCCAGAGAAGTAACCATATCCCGAGTAAGGTCTTCTTCAGTACCTTGCACATCGAGAATGGGTGAAAATTTTGCCAAGCTCATCGTAGAGCTCGGAGGAACACTGATTGGAACACCATCTCCACCAGCTGGGAGCTGGGGAATGGCTCCATAAATACTGACCGAGGAGGATTTCCTCAGTCTCCTCGGTGCCTTTTCAACAACTTCAACCAAAGAAGAACTCTTGGTTGGTGAGATAGTGGTTACTTCAACAGGTGCATCCTTCTGCACAGGAGCCAATGGGGGCGTCTCGACAGCCTTCTGAGAAGTAACAGAAGAGGTGACATCTTTATTCTTTGTCCCTTTTTGGACATCAACCTTATTTTTCTTCCCAGCAGAGGAAGTTTCCTCGAAGAGAGCAGGAACTCTTCTCTTGCCCATTTTTTGGCTCAAAGGAATATGAGATTCCGGATCAGAATCTTCAGAAATTTGCACTGGATCACTGATGATGACCACAGGACGAGCAGTAAAGGACGACGCATAGCTCCTATACTGCAACAAGTATGAAGCAGACCTGATGTGATCGTCTGCAATTCTCTGATGCAAACTCCAGATATGTTTCAATTGCCTTATATTAACTTCTGATTCTTTGGGAGTTTTTCTCTTGCAATCAACTGCAAACAAAAACATATTGAAATATCAGTCATACATTTTATCAAAAATACCATGAAATCATAATTTCAAAAACAAAATAAGATGAAAACGACCTATCACATTGCCATATGGGGGGCATCTAGGACCCTCATATACTGCATCTCCAACCAAAGGGGCATGTTGCCAATTTTTTATAACTACCCCATGTTCAAAATAATCCCTGTTGGCATCAGGGAGGTTGACTACTAAGGCCCTATTCAAAAACCTAGTTTTTAAATAAAAAACGTTGTCTAAAACAGCCCATCTGTAGCAGTACATAATCTCAGGAATTCCTATGCGAGTTCCATGAGTTTGATTTAACCTATGTACCCCATTAACTATTCTCCATGTGTTGGGGTTATTTTTGCAGGGACAACGTCGAAGTACTGACAGAACTCTAAACATAACGGATTTGGTGGAAAAGAAAATCCACATTCAGCAATAAATAGGCTAGGGAACCAGTGTCCCTCAGCCAAATCAAAATAACTTGAAGGCTCAGAAAGAACCTCAAAAGTTACCCAAGAAGGAATAGAGAAGTCAGAGCGAAACTTCTCAAGAGATTCGATAATGTAAACCATGATGAATAAAAGAAGAAGGAAGAAGAGATTACAGGGAAAAAGGAGATCTGTTGACAAACGAAGGAGGAAATGAACGCACAAGAGAGAGAAAAGCTTTAGAAAACTCGAAAGCAGAAATTGAAAAGGTAGAAGACGATGGGATTGCCTCTGAAGTTTAAATACTTTGCCTTGGGAACCGGCGAAAGAAATGATTACATAAAAGAAACTATTGCGCTACCGGCGGCTAAAAGGACAAAAAATGCACGAAGATCGAAACGCTTATGAAAAGGCAAAAAGGCGGATTCTGCGAATTTGGAAGGAAATTCAAATATGAAGAAAAGACTCCTAAAACCCAGGAAGGCCATTTAATATTGCCATATACCGAGAAAGAATGTTCCATACTCCTCAAAGTTCGAAATATGAAACATTGGGGGCTTCTGTTGATACCAAAATTAGTATGCTGATGTGGACGAATAATAAGAAGACACGTGTCAATCTACGTGGCACAATAGCAACGAGGAAGATTGTTTCCCCGACCAACATACTCACTCCGAACAACAAGTATACTCCGAGGAACACCAACCCTCCGAGGTACTCTTACCTTCCGAGGAACTCCAATGCTTCGAGGAACTCTTGGACGACGAGCAACTAAGGCGGTTCGAGCTGCACCTCGACCACAGCATTAATTGTCAGATAATCAACAGTTCAACTATTCATTGAATGCTTATCATCTTGACGCGCACGTTTGAAGAACATTAAATGAATTAACCTTTCATATGTGTATCATTTAATGTAACCCCCTTTCATATACAGCCTAAAGGGCTATAAATACCTTGTATCACCCTCATTCAAGGGGGACAGGAATTTCTTGATAGATCATTTGTAATCGAGAATTCCTAGACACTCAGCAATAACATAACAGTGGATGTAGGCCATTCTTACAAGGCTGAACCACTTTAAAAATCTTTGTCTCATTTATTTATCTGTGATTGAATAATTAGAGCAATCTAATTTTTTACATCAACAACTATGGAGGATTTTTGCATGTAATAACCGTTTCTCGAATTTTAAAAAATAGAAAAATATGCTTATCCGGTGTAGTTGTTTTATCAACGGAATCGGGCTGCGAAAGTCAAAATTACTTTGCGTGAAAAGCCACCATTGAATTTGAGGCCTTAATAAATGTGTCATTAAAAATAATATTTGCCAAGGCCAAAATAGTTTAGTTAATATGTTCAAAATAAAAGAAAAGAAAAATATATGAGGAGTTTAATTGGATATATTAACGGGTTTGCATAATGACTTTGAATCCTAGTTAGGCTTTTATTGTCATGACTCTATTGGTTTGTAGAATCATCAAAATTCTAGGCTTATGTGCATTGTGTATGTTTGTTCATTAAGTTCAATTCATATTGTCACGTGAGGCTATATCTAAATGTGATAAAGTTTTGCAATCAAATGAGAACTCCGTGAACATGTTTTAAGTGATTGGGTCGAAATTTAATTGTTATTAGTTCACACCCCTACACTTTCGTTTACCACATATATTTGGACACATTTTTGCCATACAAGTGTGAAAATCTTAATGTATTTTGTGTCATGTGTGGTGTTTGTACCTATGTATATGTGCATGTACGTTAGTGATATTCATTATGTATACATATATATGGTATTTTTTTTTTGAGTCTTTGCCTTTCTTGCTAGTCCATCTATGCTTCTAATTCATAATTAGTATCTATCTTTTTGCATATATTGTTTGATAGCACATTCTTTGTATCTTATTTGTCAAACTGGTATCATTTTTTTCGCATCATAAGTTGGTATCTATTTATCCTTGTTGTGGATTAGTTCTTGTCACTGTTGCCCATGTGCTTTCATGTTCTTATCACCTTATGCTCAATCATGTTTATCCTTGCTTTTCCATTATGTAGTTATATTGGGGGAGAAATGAGTAATTGATTAGTTTTTTTATCCTTTGTCTATTCCTGAACAAAAAAGGGGAGAATCATAGGGGGAGAAATGGTATCTAATCCTATTGTAATCGAATCTTATATTAGGAGATTTAACTTAGGGGGACACGTCTTTCTAAGTAGGTCATTTATTTGATAAAGAGGAGAATTAATTTAGGGGAGTATTTAATTTAATTGCATTTAATATTTTGATATTCCCTATGCATTTAATGGTTTGCTTAAGTGTGCAGGAATTTTTCTAGGGGCAACTTTATTACGGCAAAGTTATTTATCCTTGGGTTTTGAGTCAAGCTTGTATTTTATAATTTGGGTGGGATGTTTTTTAGTCTAGTAGAGCTTGACGGCCCTTTAGGATTTTATTTTTTGGTTTTTGTCCCAGAATAGCAAAAGGAGGATCTTTGTAAGGACACAAATTTCCAATTGAGTCTTAATGTAGTGTTGGCTCAATTCTGGACAAAAATGCTTGAGTCATAGGATAGTATTGAGTGAGTATCCTCCAAGCCTATGACATTTGAAGTTTCAGTTGAAGACGTAGCGGCCTGTATTTAGAAGAAAAGATTTTCAAATTGTCGAGTTTCAAGTGCCACTTTCAACGTCAACGACAATTGATTCCAATGTCTCCAAAAGGTATGAATGCATATACATATATATATATATATATAGGGAGACCTAGAATAAAATTGTAAAGGGTGTAATTTTATTTTATATATAATTTTATGGGCTTAAAATGAAAATTTTCATGTTCTATTTATTCGTTTAAAAATATCATTCGTACGAGATTGCCAACAAGTTTTCCCATTTTGGCCACTGACTTTTCGTTAGAAAAGTCGTTCGAACGAAATGTCGTTCGAACGAAAAGTCTTTCGAACGAGATTTCTGAGCGGGCACAGTTTTGGCAGTTTTAACCCATTTTCCCACTCTTTTGTCCCACTTCTTTTTGGCAGTTTAAAACTTACTCGAGATAATTTTTTCAACAGACTTTGGTACATTCCTTGAGAGCACTTTTGAGAGAACATACACCAACCAAAGTTCCATGTTTTTGTGTGTTGAAGTTTAAAGAAATATTTTCAACAAACACATGAGTTTACACCCATGGGTTATTTATCCAAGTACCTCATATATATAATATTTTCTTGGAGTTGTTTGGCACTATTGGTTCATCTCTACCATAAAAAGGAGAAGTTTGGGTTTACTTCTACACCCCACAAAGAAGAAGATATTTGGTTTACGCTGTGGTGTTCCCACTCGAAGAAAAGCTTCGTATGAGGCTGACGGTGTCCAAAAGTCCCATCGAAAGAGTCCAAGACTGTGGAGGAGTCCATGGTTATCTACTAGGCAAAGGTGGTTACAAGAAGGAGTGTCAAGGCTTGGACAGAGTCAAGTTGTTGGTGTAAGTCTATTGTCTTGTAATGTGTAATTCTGTACTTAGTGGATATATTAGGCCAGGGCCATCCGAGGTTTTTCTCATTTTGGGTTTTCCTCATACATCGACGTGTAGTTTGATTGGTTTATTTTATCTTGCAAAGCACGTAGATGCATGCTTAGGTAATTCAAGATAAAATATGGTTTAATTATCACACGCATCTATTTTGGTGCTAAAATTAATTGGGTGAAATTTAACTAATTTAATCAAGTCATATATTTAATTTGATAATTTGGTTTGGCCTAATTTGCAAAATTGAATTAATTATTTGTTAGGCAAATTTCTAGGACTGTTGAATTAATTTGGTTTAAGTGAAAAATTCATTTGTTGTTTAATTTATTCACTTTGTGTTTAGTTTAATTTTAATTTGAAAATAAATTTAAATTTGTCATTTGTGAGTATTGAGTCGAACCATCTTCATTACGCACTTAAAAGGAAATTATATATAATTTTAAAAGCAATTTTTAAAATTGGGGGTCCTGGAACCTTTTCACGAACACTCCTGTGTAGGCCCGATTATTTCTAAAAATGCCCCGTAACCCATTTACTACCCCTGGATACACTTTTCCGACTTTATCGGCCCATCCGGACTCAACCGTGCACTCAGAATTGACATCCAAATTAATTTATAAAAATCCTTATCTCACACCCAAATTAGTCTATACCGACTCCCGGCTGAGATAAATAAATGCCACGTCACTCATACTCGTTATGACGTATTAAAATTATTACTATTCACTTAGTGATTAAATTTCCTTAAATATTAACCATTCACTCTCCGATTAATATTTAAATAAATATTACTATAGATAATTCAATTAAATTATGACACAAGTAATTTAAAATTCTCCCGAATTAATTAATTATTAAATGCACAGAAAATATGGGGTGTTACAATATTATCAAAAAATTGTGCGAGACATCCTAATTGACATAGAATGCGACACCATTTCTCAACTTTACAAACTTATTATGGTTGAAAACTATGAATTTCCATACCAGGGACATGAGCATCCGTCTAATGATGATGAAGTTTGGGATTGAATTACTAACGGTTTTTGGACACGTTATGTGAAAAATCCATTGGATCAAAGGAATTTATTCGATCATTACTATCCTTTCATATGATAGTATTGGGTAACATTTTTCTCAAATCTCACCACACTACTCTTCATGTCCTTTATTGCTCATTTTCTCTATAAAATTGTCATTGGTGTTTGATAAACCTTGCTCAAGAAATATATTGTACTATGAGGAGTTTAGTTGAAAGCAAAGGAAATATCAGACCCTGTTTATAGTATAGGAGGCTCATTTGTAAGCTATTGAGAGCATGGAAAATGAAAATGATGATTGGTGAAACCTCTCTTAAAGTCCCTCCTAACAGCATGCATAAATTTTATCTCGAAAGAATGAAGAGGAGTGATAAACACTTACCACAACCTAAAACCGATGATGTGGTTGAGATTGAAGAAGAAGAAGAAGAAGAAGAAGAAGAAGAAGAAGAAGAAAAAGAAGAAGAAGAAGAAGAAGAAGAAGAAGAAGAAGAAGAAGAAGAAGAAGAAGAAGAAGAAGAAGAAGAAGAAGAAGAAGAAGAAGAAGAAGACTTGCATGATGAGGCCCCTTCCACACACTAACAGAGGATAAGTGCTAGAGGTGGCACTTTTGGATTGGGACAGTCCATATGTTTATCTATCCGTGGATCATCTAGATTATATTATTGAACAAGTAATAAATTTTCTTTATACAGACATAGAAAGATTGATTCAATCCAATTGGTCTCAGACCATTATAAATGAAGAGATATGCTCTTTTAGTGAGAATGAATTTACCATCATTAGAAGGATTATCGTGGATCTCAGCGGTGATATCCATGCCCTTTTAGCACTATGTACTATGTTAAGTCCGATGATAAGGACAAGGACTAGCATACATAGAATTGATGGTGTTTGTGTTAATGATGTTTTTGTGTGAAGATTTTTGTGATGAAGCGATTTAAAGTTGGTGAGTTAGGATTTTTGGTTATATTTTATTCTTATGCGATGTAATCCTAATTTTTTCAGTGTATTACAGTATCTTTTGTGATGATACTTGATGGTAGTCCACTTTTACTACAATTTTCTTCATTATTATATAATTTTATTGGGTATGCCTATATATATATATATATCATTTTTATCCCTTTTTATCATAGTTGCTTGTTGCTATGTATATCATTTAGTTTGAGTTATGTTTATCTCTTTAATATGATTAATGAATTACATTACATATCTTTAAGGTATACCTCTTTAAAATCAATTAATGTCAAAATTGCATTTTCTCTTTTTGAACTAAATCTCATTCTTAAATTAATGTTCTTTTTTTGTTATAATTACTTGCCTTTGTCAATTTCCACGATAAAATAAGGGAGAAATTATGGGAAAGAGATGATAACATTAAGGAGGATATTTAATTTAATAAAGATATGGACTTTTATATCAAAAGATCTTAAAGAACGTAAAGGGTTAAGTACAATACATTAATGTGATATTCTATGATTCTTGCTTATTTAGATTATGATAGATTTTTCGTAATTAAGATGTCTTAAGCTTTGATTACATACTTATTAGGTATCGTAATTACACCCAGATACCCTTTTTATATACATTGGTATCGTGATACTTTCTTAAAGTATGATAGGTTAATAAGGTACAAGTGCTAAAGTGGTTTGTGGTTGATTATATATTGATAAGGTGATGTATACCTTTGGTCGATATTGTGTAGTTGTTGTCATAGGATAATATATTTACTTACATTTTCTTGTAATATTTAGTTTGTACATTTTATCACGAAACAGACAGCGAGGGAGATTGTAAGAGTATTTATATACGCATGTAACCAATAAATAATTGTATTGTCATATTCTATGTGCAAAATATATTTGTGTCTTTTCTAGTCCTTGGGGTCGTTTCATCTTAACAAAACTATGATACAATTGCTTTGGTCTTGCTTTGACTTATCAATCTGATATACACATGACGACATATTGATGTGTCCACTTAGTTGAGGTATTTGGAATTCATAAAGACTTCAAACACTGTTTCACATTCAAATTAAATCTTCTTATGTATGTGTGTGTATGTGTGTGTGTTGGTTTGGATTTTTGGTCTAGGTGGTACACACATGCAAGTATATTATTATATAAAAAGAAAACTTACTTTTTGAAGTTTCTTTGCATAAGTGTATCACATGAATGTTTGTGTAATGGTTCAATCCTTCATGATTTATTTTTTCCCTACAATTCCTAGTTGGGTCTCTTCACTAGTGCCTCGATGTAGTAAAATATATCTTCCCTCACGCGAAGATATATCTTCGCGAGTCGTGGAATCTCCCATATTTTTTCCCAGATTTTCCCTAGTTCCTCGCGCCTTCCTTTGTTGGTCATTCGTTGTAGAGAAAAATCTCTTCATGTTAGCGAAAAGAATTTTTGTTAGTTGTGGCACGTATTTGTGAACTAGATATTTGTTAAATATATTCTTGGAAAAAGTAAAGACTTTTGTGGTAGCCAAATCCCCTCTATACTCAATTGCTTTGATTTCATTTGTCATCTCACATTCTCACTTGGATTAAATTTGCTTTCTCTTGAAAGATCTTATTATAAATGGTGGTCTTGACTTCATAATGATCATCGTTATCAAAACACTGAAGATACAATATTAAGAAAAAATTTAAGAAATGAAACACTTGATTAAGAGGAACTTTATAAGATATTTTCTTTGTGTTTTAAAACTTTAGAGAGTTAAACCATTGTTTATCTTCTTCATATATCTCTTTGTGTTCTTGAGGTGTTTGATTTTCAAACTTTGATCACAAGTCATATTGCACCCTAAAAACTTCGACCTTTCTTCTTTAGCTAGAAAAAAAAATTCTTATTCTTGAAAGGCTTGTGTTAATATCTTAAAACACGTTGTGTGGTTTGAGTAAGCCAAAATAATTTTAAACAGATTCAAAACCTTTATAATAACCCACATCCTATAAAGTGGTAAACCAAGCATTGGTGGATTCTCAAAAAATTCGGTCTTCTACTTAAAAGAGGATTTTTAGTTCGTGGCATAGTTTTGGAAGACGTTGGATGAGTCCAAAAGAGGTCATAGTTGTGTAGCATTTGCCAACTATTTTCACTCTATGTAGATGATAAGGTAGGAAAGAGTTGATAGTCGGTTAGTGCATTGTACGATTGTAAGTCGTTGTCTTCTATTTTTAATACCCTACCATAGTACATTTTTTGTTCCTTCTAGCCTAAGATGTTTTTTCATCGTGAATTTCTCCTCATACGACTTGATGTTGTTTGATTTTTTTTCTTTTTGCATTTATATTAACTCATCTAAATTAAAGATAAAATTTAGTGTTATCTAATTTGTAAACATTTGATCATATAGACCTAGATTGTTTACTTTGTACCTAAAAAAAATTAACACAAAATATCATTTTATTATGATGATAATTTCAATTTAATACTTTCATTCTTTTTTAAGTTTCGAGCACAAGTCACACTCACAATCATCACCTCATTGCATATTATTCCATGTACGGTGCAAAGCTAATTCAGTTCATGTATGTCATTGGGTTCGGACAATCCATCGATCTCATGTCAATCATTTAAAGACACCTGACCTCTATACACAATGACGGTTGTGTTTATTCTTTGAGTAGTGATACATTTACCCAAATATTATTCTAAAATTGTCGAAAATATGCTTTAAGGATTTGTACCCTAACGGAACCCACACCAGAGTACAAATTATTGAAGCACATTTTCGATAATTTTGGGGTAAAATTTCGGTTAGTGTAACATTTTCCTTATTCTTTATGGGATTTTTATTACTCTTTTACTACTGTGAGATCCACTACGCTACACTCCTTAAATTATTATTTGCCTATATCGTTGCAAGTATGTCCTCCCGATCCTACTGATGATGAGGATACTTTTTATATGGATTCCCAACCAATTCCATCAACCCTTCACTTTTATTATATTCGTAGACTTCCTGACTAACATCTTATCCCTTAAACCTAGGTAGTGGTAGCAGCAACCTTAGTTATCACTTCCCAATCAGTTTGTAGCTTCACAGCAGCAGTTGTCCTAGCACATCGATCACCAGTTCAACACATGCATGATCAGTTGATGAGGCACTCATGCAGCATACGAGGACCAGTTCTAAGCTTCATCATTAGTTTATGACGATGTTGGAGAGTGATCTGGTGAAATACACTTGAGGAGATGAACCTTCATGGGTCGGTGGATCGGTTAATTGTGGGGGTGATGGTTATGATACTTGAGATGGATTGAGAGATGACTGGGCATAGATTGTGATTTCTTAAGAGCAGTGGCGGAGCCATGAATTTACTGTTGGTGGGACACAATCCAATGTTGGAGGTTTGGGGGCGGTATCCCCCGAAAAAATTTAGACTTATTTTTACATTTTTACAAATATTTAATTGATAATTTATATTTTTAGACAATTACAACTCAAATAAAACCAAATCGAATAAAATATATTTGAAATAATTTTTTCTCAGAAAACATTAGATTATTTAAAAAAGTACAAATTGCAAGTTTAAATATATTTGTGAATCCCTAAAAACAAACAAATGATAATAAATAAAATTAGACATCAAAATGTAAACATCAAATGTTTTGTTGAACAACACAACTAGAGCAACAAAGATATTTGATTATCCCATTAAAATTGCAAATATAAACAGCAAAATAAAGGAAGGAGTCCTACATTACACAACAAATCAACAATGGAGGAGGAGGAACAAAGGGTCAGAGAGCAGAGGTGGCCAACAGAAAGCAGAGCTAGCGTTATTTTTTTGGTCCTAAAAAGAGATGGGTTCATTTAGGTTAAGTTAATGTAAAGCATTTGAGTTTTGACCCTATTTTTTGTTATATTTAAAATATATTCCAAAATAATTAACTAATTTTGTTTTTCAAAATTGTTGGCCTGGGCACTTGCCCACCCAGCCTACACAATAGCTTTTCCACTGCCTCGGAGGATATTTTTCCATTTATTATGGATGTATTTAGAGAGATATTATGACATTATTTGTACTTATTTATTCTCTTTTACTTTTTAGTATTTCTAGCATTTAGGCCATGCGATGCGTGACCGGATTTATTACCAAAAATTATATATAAAATAAAATATGGAACAAAAATATATATACAATAAAAGATGGAAGAACAATTATTAGAACCAGTTGGCTCAATATTGTTGTCCTTGTCATATAAACTTGAAGTTTGAAAGCCCAAACACGTATAAAAAGCCTTTATGGGTTCTTGAAAACAATAGCAAGGATTATGCATATGAAAGGTTTGGTTTTTTGGATACGAAAATAATCTCATGTTGTGGGTTATGTATTGGGGGTTGGCTGAGGCAATTTGTTCATATATTTATTAGACAACAATTTTCATCATAAAGAGAATACAAAGAGGTAGAAGAGGGAGGGGTAAGAGAGAAAAAGTAAAACATGGAATACTTTTTTCAGTGAAAGAGGAGATAATGAGAACTCATAACATATAGAGATGGAAGAGGAAAGGGTAAGAGAGAGAAAGTAAAAGATGATACACATTTTTATAGTAAAAGAGGAGAACTTGAACCTAAATGCAGTACACGGGTCTGCTGTAGGACAATTGGAGGCTATCATTTTATATATATACATAGATGTATTTCAACATATAAAAAATAAAAGGAAATATTGTTGGTATTATATGGAACAAAGTGAAATTTGTAAATCTTCAAGAAATAACTTGGTTCATTTAGTTGTGTATATGAAAGAAACCTTTAATAATAATAATTTTCCATTAAAACTATTGTACTGATAAAGATTTTGAACACGGTTACATTTTTTTACCTTCCACGCTACATAGTTCACTAAACCCCAACATTAACACATGCCCACATTAAGACAACACTTGAGAAAAATAACCTTCTCTAGTAACTATCGAGATATATAACTAAACAACACAAAAGAAAAGAAAAAATATATCGAGTAACTTCCTGAAACAAAACAAAAATACACTAAAATGTAGAAAAAGTTTAAATTTACATTGGCAGGATGCAAAAATAATGAAATTATTTCAGTCATTTCTCGCAACAGGACATGAATTTTTTTTTTTAAGAATATGCAGAAATGATATGAGAGATTTACTTTCTAGAAATGGGCTTTGAGATACAAAGATAGTGTTTGTGTTGTGGTTGGATGGATTATCAAAAAACCAAATATGAGATATTTATTTACATCTTAATGATGATCTTTTGAGGAACATAAATATCGAGACAAAACAAATATCTGGAGTTTGAGAATTGCTCTAAAGCATGGGAAAACCAAGTAGTTTTTTATGGGTATTTATAAGATTAGGGATAAATGATTTAATCCCTCAAGCATTTTATCAGTTTCATCAATATCACTCCCTACATACCTTACCGTAACAACTTGACCCTTTGAAACATCAAAATCTCACTTATGAGAGATGCATTAGGTTATTAAACAAAATGTCACGTGTTATCTTTTAACGAATTCGGGCTACTACTTTATATATATATATATATATATATATATATATATATATATACATAAATTAAAAAATAATAACATTTTATATGATTAAAAAAATAAAATATGTATAATTAGATATTCATATTTAAATTCATCGATTCATATAAAATTAATAATTACGTGTTCATTCGATAATCTTTTTGTTAAGGAAATGCTATCATATTATAGGAAAATGTTATTGTAATGTTAATCTGGACTATCTGGAACACGTAAAATAGTATAAACATGATCATAGATAAATGTGTTTTCAGGTGTTTCTCAAAATATAATTTCTACAACTTTGGTTTTATAGACTTCTCTCAAACATACATAAAGATAGTATTAGTAATAATACATGCTGGTGAGATACTCGGGTGAGGCCAAACCCGGTGACCCTTCACCTTTTTTAGCTTTAAATTTAAATGAGGGGTATTATGAAGTGGCAATTGGTTTTATAGACAACTCTCTGTTGAGTTTACCGGAGGATCCGGTGAGGAATCGAGATTTTGAGGCACATGGCCAAAATCTTGTATAGTGAGGGAAGCCGTCTTTTGGACCTGAATTTCAGTGGAGAATATAGATTTCAATGAATAAAAGGAAGGGATGTTTAGCTCTAGTGAAAAATGAATCTTGTGTACCCTTTTGTATTACACTTGAATGGTATATTTGTGGTCGTGGTGGAATGTTAAATGTTTTCAAGATTTTTTGTAATCCTAAGGTTGTCATTAGACAATGAGAATCTGAAGCTCCTTATACCTTTGACTTACTTAAGTCTATATTGTATAAGTGTTCAACTAATTTGGAAATAGTGACAAAATTGGTTGTCTAACCTAGAATCCAAAGAACCTCAGAATTATTCTCTCTAATCCTCTTCAATGATCCAAACAAGGTATAAATTGAATCACACTACACACATTAGAAGTGCATACATGTGTATATATTGCTCATAATTGATTGTGTGTTAAATTCCCCTTAAAATATTGTTTTAATAATTTTTGGGAATTTTTTAAACATTTTTTTAAATAATGATTTCTTAAATAAAAGTGTTTTTATAAACTTTGTGGGGGTTAAAATGCTATTATGAAAACTTTGTTTTTCATTAAAATGTTTGATTGGGTAGAATATCAATGCGCCAGAGACTTCAGGGTGTTGCCTGTAATTATTTTAGGACGCGCGTTGCCAGCCAATGGAATGCCAACACTTGTCATCTTCCTGTTATCTCATTTTGTGTTTGTTTTGTGAGAGAACTGCCTGGTGTGTTGTGGATCGTTAGATCAAACCTTATCTATGGCCTGCATGTGTTTTAAGTCTATCCATGTGCTATCCTTTGGATCAATCACCTTCATTTTAACCACCGTTGTTTTATCACCCTTGGATCAAGTCAACATAAGGAAGACTGAATCTCAATCGTTGATTTCGATCAGCAATCCAGAACCTTCCTTGGCTCCTATATAAACCCTCTTATTCTCAACCTTTTGGAACTTTTGGCAGTCGTCCAAATTGAGAGAAAAAAAAAAGAGAAGAGAGAAGTGAGAGAGAAGAGAGAAAAGAAAAGAGAGAAGAGAGAGAAAGGGAAATTGTGTTAGAGAAACCCTAAACAACTTCAAACCATCTTCAAACCTTCGTATATTCAAAACCCCAAACACAACCATGAGTGTTTGAGAGAGATTGGTGTTACTGGTTTGATCGTTTGTAGCTGTAACCTCTTGATCTCTGATCTTGTTACCAACTTAGACATTTTTGGTGGGATCTGTATTTCTTTTTCATAGAAATCTTAGATCTACACTTTGCATGTCACATATCACTAGATCTGCATATTTGTTTCTCATTTTAAGAAAATCTTTGCTGATTTAGTTCTCTAAATGTTTTATGTTTTCTGCTCTTACGAAACTAAACCTTGACCTAGTTGGATTCTCACTTGGAGATTTTCGATCTCGAAAATATTTTTAAAACTGAGATTGATTAAGATCTTGACCGGATTTTAAGCAAAATATCTGTGGAATCTGGGATATATTAAAAGGTCAAAAAGGTTTTAAGTTCTATAAGAAAGAAAGAAAAGAAAATCACAGCATATAGTCTTTATATGTAATTTTCTAGGACTGTCTGTAAAAACTAAGTGTGTGTGAGTTCATGCATGTGTTTAGAAATCACATCACAAACACTTGACACACTACCACACTGAAAGTGTTGGGTATAAGATCAAAGATTATTGAGTCGACGCAAAGAAAGCTAAAGCAAAGGAAGTTATCAAACTGAAAGAACATCATCAACAATCAGATCTACAAGAAGTTAGAAGGACACCAAGTGGGGTATATTCCTAAACTTAGAATAGGCTGAGTTGTGTGCATGTATGTTGTATTGTTTGTAACTGTTATTTGTTTTTAGTGGATTTTTACTTTCGTGACTTAGAAATCACCGTGGATGTTTCCTCTATTGGGAGAGGTTTTACCACGTTAAAAATAGTGTGTTCTGATTATCTTCATCTCCTCATCTCATTCTATAGTGTGCTGATTTTTTGAAACTATCTTAGTTTTAAAAACTGATTACAAAGTCTTGGTTATTCTCGTACATAAGTTTTTTGTAAACACAACTTGTTGTTTATCATTTTTATTTTCAAAAGAAAAGGGTTTCTTCAACAAACATCTCGGAGTTGCTTATACAGTTTAATTTTTGTATTAAACGGCATTAGCAACGTTTTTCAATTGCTATCAGAGCCCTGTAAACTTTTATTTCAAAAAAAAGGATCTTGTGTTTCTGAAATCGTTTTCTGAAAATCCTAACTATGGACGAGAAGAATGAAAGGTTTGGTAATCTGTCCAGACCTCCACTCTTTGATGGAAACAACTTTGCTTACTAGAAAGTAAGAATGGTTGCCTTCATCCAAGGGACTTTAGGAGATGATGTCTAGGACATTATTGAAAATGGATATACTTATCCTACTAAACCAGCCACTGAAGGAAGTGATGAGAGGGTAAAGAAAATCTTAAGTGAGTTTACCCAAGAAGAGAAAACAATTTGTCGCAATAACAATAAAGGCAAGAATGTCATCTTTATGTCTATTAATGAGTATGAGTTCAAGATAATCTCATCTTGTGCCACTTCCAAGGAAGCTTGGGACACATTAATCACTGCCCATGAAGGAGACTCCAGAGTTAAAGCTGCTAAAACTCAAATGCTTACCCAGCAGTACAACTCTTTAATTATATCTGACTCTAAGTCTTTTGACGACTTTTACATGAACCTAACTGATATACTTACTAAGTTGCATGCTAATGGTATAACATATGATAGGAATGAGATTGTTTCTAAAATCCTAAGATCATTACCACAAAAGTTTGACAGCAAGAGGTATGCTATTGAGGAGATGAGTGATCAAAACCTCACCCCTGAGTTACTCAGTAGCAAACTTAGGACTGTGGAAATGGAATTAGACTTTAAGAAACAATTAAATCAGTCTCAAAGAAAACAGCCCAACTCTAACTTGAGTTTTTCCTCTAAAATATCTAAACATGAGACTAATTTGACAAACTGTGACTCTGATAAGGAGTGTGATATAGACAAACTAGATAATCAGATTGCCTTAATGTCCAAACAATTTAAGAAAATTGTTAAATTTAGAAATAAACAGGCATCTAAACAAGGAAAGCCTAATTATCCAACTGTGTCTAATCCCAAACCTCATGAGAGAGGTCTTGACAAACATCATAAGGACAACAACTTCAGATCTAACAGAGATCTTAAAAAGATTGAATGTTTTAGATGTGGGAAACTAGGTCACATTGCTCACGATTGCAGAGTTAATCTGAATAAAACCAACACACACAATAGAGCCAATGTTTGTAAAACTTGGGATGATTCAAGTGACTCTGATGAAGAGGAACTTGAGTCATCAAATGTACTTGAACCTTGCATGTCCTTTTTTGCTAAGATCATTTACAATGATGATATGCCTGTGCGTGATAATGATACCTCTACTCCTGCTTTTGTGAATACTGCTTTGACTGGCCTAGATGCCTTGTTATCTGAAAATGTTGCTAGCTCTAGTTCCGTGTGTGTGAGTCAAAGAGATCTCGATAACGACGATGTAAATGGGTGCGTGAGTACTAAAACTGAATCATTAGGGGTCACTACACACACTTCACTTAGTGACTCAGACACTGATGACCTCCCAGATATTCATACTTTGTATGCTAAAACTCTTAAAAAAGGCACTAGACTGGAGAAGACTGTTAGAGACCTGACTAAAAAATTAAATGATCTAAGTCTTATTGTGAAGCTGAATGCCGAAGAGTACACTAACCAGTGTCTGACACATCAATCTGAGATTGAAACTTTTGATCAAAAATTAAAAGAGTTGACCAAAACTAATGAAACTCTGGAAATGAAATACAAGGGGACATTATTAGAACTGGAGGAAGCAAAAACAAAGACAGGAACTGTTTTCAAAAAAAATTCTAAGTTTGAAAACAATTCAAATTGTTTCATTGACTTTGTTGTTGACTCCAAGACCAATTCTGATGATAGAACCGGTATTGGATTCTGCCCTAAGAATAAACCACAAACTAAAAATCTTAAACCTATTCAGTTTGTGTCTGGGGGAAAAAGACCAATCGAAACATGTCCAGATTTTCATTTTATTAAAAAGGAATATGATCAAAAGCAATAACAGAAAGACATTGGAGAGTCTAGTAACTCTAAGGCTGACAGTACACTTGAGACTAAATACGTCTGTCCTTTGATCAGAAAGGCTGAATCTACCTTTAAGACCATACCTCCTAGGAATAAGACTTCTGAACAGAATTTTGTTAAACCCATCTTTAGAAGTTTCCCTAAGGAAGTACATCCCTCAAGCAATCAATATTGCTCCTACTGTGACGTTTATGGTCATTCTTTTGAAGGTTGTTATGCTAGGCGTCTAAACACCCCTGTGTACAACACTCCTGTTTACAAGAACTTTAACTATTCTAGGCAAAATAGTAACCATTATGTCCTTCCAAGACAACCTGACAAGAACTCTAACTACAGGAATAGAAAGACCAAAACTAAGAGTTCATTTAAGAGAAAGGCTCCCAGAAACTTTCTTAAACCAAAAGCTCAACTTTTCCACAAAAATCAGTTTGTTGCTCCAAATGTTTTTTGACAAAAAGCTGCTTCTCGAAAATTTTATCAAATGAGAGCAAACTTGCGCAAAATTAAAACTAGAGCTATTTGGGTTAGAAAAGATGATCTTGTACCCCAAATGAAGTGTAACATTGTTATCACTGCCTTAAAGGTTGAACACACTTCATCTGGTTGGTACTTAGATTCAGGATGCTTCAAACATATGACAGGAGATGAAACCAAACTCTTAAACAAAACCATATTTGCTGGAGGTAAAGTAGTTTTTGGTGACGGAGTTTCATCCCAGATCATAGGTAAAGGAATCCTAAAAGAAGAGGGAATGCCTATTTTGGAAAATGTACTTTTAGTTAAAGGCCTTAAAGCCAACCTCCTAAGTATATCACAATTTTGTGACTCAGACCATACAGTTACCTTTTCAAAGAACAATTGCAAAATTCTAAATGATAAAGGTGAATGCATCATTACCGGATTTAGAACACCTGACAATTGCTATACTGTCAAGACTAGTTCTGAAACCTGTAACATTGTCAGAATGGATGACAATGAAATCTGGCATAATCGTATGGGTCACCTAAGTTATGATATCCTTGGTAGATTGTCTAGGCAAGAGATTGTTAGAGGAATTCCTAAAATTAAACCTATTTCCAGTGTTGTTTGTGGTCATTGCCAGGAAGGAAAAATAGTTAAGACTTCGCATAAAAAAGTTAAACACATTCTCACCTCTAGACCTTTAGATCTCATCCATATGGACCTTATTGGTCGCTCTAGAACTGTTAGTCTTTGTGGACACAGTTATATCCTAGTCATGATTGATGATTTTACACGATTCACTTGGGTTGCCTTCTTGAAACATAAATCTGACACGTTTCAAAAAATTTTGAAAATTTTACTAAGAATTGAAAATGAGAAGGACACACAAGTCAATCGCATTCGTAGCGATAGAGGGGGAGAGTTCATAGACACGGGAATAGTTGAATATTATGACTACAACGGTTACAAACATGAATTCAGTGCCCCTAAGACTCCTCAGCAGAACGGTGTTACCAAAAGGAAAAACCGAACTCTTCAAGAGATGGCACGTTTTATGCTGCATGCCAAATCTCTACCTAAGTACTTCTGGGTATAATCTATTAGAATTTCATGTCATATCATTAATCGGGTTTACCTTAGGAAAAACACTAAACAAACCTCTTATGAGTTGTGGTACGGTAAGAAGCCTAATCTGAAATATCTAAGAACTTTTGGAAGTCAGTGTTATGTCTGTAAAGACAGAGAACATTTGTCTAAATTCGAGACGCGTGGTGATAAAGCCATCTTTTTAGGTTACTCGCCAAACAGTCATGCTTATCGTATATACAATCTGCGTATTAAGACCCTTATGGAGTCGATAAATGTAATTGTAAGCGACACTATTGTTGAAAATAAGATATCTGAATCACCTATTGTGGTTGAATCTGAAAATGATTTCAAAAATGATTCACCAGAAATAGATGACTCATTACCTATTGAGAGTCCAGAAGTACCTGGCTGGGTCTCTAAAGATCATCCCATTGACAACGTGGTCGGAAATCCTAATGAGCCTGTCCGTACTAGATCCCAGTTAAGAAATTATGCTAATTATGCATGTTTCGTCTCCCTTGTGGAACCGAAAAATGTTAATGAAGCATTGAATGACACACACTGGATTTCTGCTATACAGGAAGAACTTTTACAATTTGTCATTCACGATGTCTGGTATCTTGTACCGCGGCCTCAAAACAAAAATGTTATTGGGACATGTTGGATCTTTAAGAACAAATCTGACGAAAATGGGGTAATCCTTAGAAACAAAGCTAGACTAGTTGCTCAAGGTTACTCACAAATAGAAGGGATAGATTTTAGCAAGACATTTGCCCCAGTCACTCGTCTTGAATCTGTTCGACTTCTTTTCGCCATAGCGTGTCACTTAAAATTTACACTTTATCAAATGGATGTCAAGTCTGCCTTCCTCAATGGAATTTTATCCGAAGAAACGTATGTAGAACAACCCAAAGAGTTCATTGACCCAAAATACCCAGACCATGTCTTTCGTCTAAAAAAGGCTTTTTATGGCTTAAAACAAGCTCCTAGAGCTTGGTATGAACGCCTATCCAACTTTTTGTTGGATAAGGGTTTTAAGAGAGGAGGAAATGACCAGACCCTCTTTGTCAAACATTTTGACAAACACATTATTATAGCCCAAGTCTATGTAGATGACATCATCTTTGGGTCTACTTCAACATCTGAAGTTAAATCCTTTTCTGCTATTATGCATAAAGAGTTTCACATGTCCCTTATGGGGGAGCTACAGCTTTTTCTAGGATTTCAAGTGAAACAGAATTCTGATGGATTATGCCTTAGATCTAGTTCCGTGTGTGTGAGTCAAAGAGATATCGATAACGACGATGTAAATGGGTGCGTGAGTACTAAAAATGAATCGTTAGGGGTCACTACACACACTTCACTTAGAGACTCAGACACTGATGACCTCCCAGATATTCATACTTTGTATGCTAAAACTCTTAAAAAAAGGCACTAGACTGGAGAAGACTGTTAGAGACCTGACTAAGAAATTAGATGATCTAAGTCTTATTGTGAAGCTGAATGCCGAAGAGTACACTAACCAGTGTCTGACACATCAATCTGAGATTGAAACTTTTGATCAAAAATTAAAAGAGTTGACCAAAACTAATGAAACTCTGGAAATGAAATACAAGGGAACATTATTAGAACTGGAGGAAGCAAAAACAAAGAGAGCAACTATTTTCAAAAAAATTTCTAAGTTTGAAAACAATTCAAATTGTTTCACCGACTTTGTTGTTGACTCCAAGACCAAATCTGATGATACAACCGGTATTGGATTCTGCCCTAAGAATAAACCACAAACTAAAAATCTTGAACCTATTAAGTTTGTGTCTGGGGGCAAAAGACCAATCGAAACATGTCCATATTTTCATTTTATTAAAAAGGAATATGATCAAAAGCAACAACAGAAAGACATTGGAGAGTCTAGTAACTCTAAGGCTGACAGTACACTTGAGACTAAATACGTCTGTCCTTTGATCAAAAAGGCTGAATCTACCTTTAAGACCATACCTCCTAGGAATAAGACTTCTGAATAGAATTATGTTAAACCCATATTTAGAAGTTTCCCTAAGGAAGTACATCCCTCAAGCAATCAATATTGCTCTTACTGTGACGTTTATGGTCATTCTTTTGAAGGTTGTTATGCTAGACGTCTAAACACCCCTGTGTACAACACTCCTGTTTACAAGAACTTTAACTATTCTAGGCAAAATCGTAACCATTATGTCCTTCCAAGACAACCTGACAAGAACTCTAACTACAGGAATAAAAAGACCAAAACTAAGAGTTCATTTAAGAGAAAGGCTCCTAGAAACTTTCCTAAACCAAAAGCTCAACTTTTCCACAAAAATCAGTTTGTTGCTCCAAATGTTTTTCGACAAAAAGCTGCTTGTCGAAAATTTTATCAAATGAGAGCAAACTTGCGCAAAATTAAAACTAGAGCTATTTGGGTTAGAAAATATGATCTTGTACCCCAAATGAAGTGTAACATTGTTTATCACTATCTTAAAGGCTGAACACACTTCATCTAGTTGGTACTTAGATTCAGGATGCTCCAAACATATGACAGGAGATGAAACCAAACTCTTAAACAAAACCAGATTTGCTGGAGGTAAAGTAGTTTTTGGTGATGGAGTTTCATCCCAGATCATAGGTAAAGGAATCCTAAAAGAAGAGGGAATGCCTATTTTGGAAAATGTACTTTTAGTTAAAGGCCTTAAAGCCAACCTCCTAAGTATATCACAATTTTGTGACTCAGAACATACAGTTACCTTTTCAAAGAACAATTGCAAAATTCTAAATGATAAAGGTGAATGCATCATTACCGGATTTAGAACACCTGACAATTGCTATACTGTCAAGACTAGTTCTGAAACCTGTAACATTGTCAGAATGGATGACAATGATCCATATGTCATGTCATTAAACAAAGTGCCACATGTCATGCTAACAATTTGTGACCCTTCAAAATCTTACAGAATCGTTTGAGGTTGGATGATGATGAGAGAGAAATAAAAGTCTAGATAAGTCATGCTAACAATCTTAAACGATTCTGTAAGATTTTATGACCCTTCATGATTTTGAAGGGTCACAAATTGTTAGCATGACTTATGTCATTAAAATAGTAGTCCGAAACTGTTAGTCTCTATCCCTTTTTATGTGTGTATATATGGTTGTTTGAGGTTGGATGATGATGGGAGAGAAAATAAAAGTCTTGGACGTGTATTAATGGAGGTTTGGGATTTTATAGAAGAAGGTGAATAGTGACCAGCGTCACTTCCAAAATGATTCGGCTAGGTAGAAAATCGATTCGGCTCTTGGTCAAAGAATAAAATTTATAGATATTTTTGATACGGTCGCGTGGGTGCTGACCGCGTATTTTTCTGATTTGTTTTGGATTTATAATGATTTTTCTAAGGAAGGCTATTCGAGATCGAAATCATTATTTAGAAATCAAACTTGACATTGGGAGAAAAGAAATTTATGTGTTAGTTAGAAATCAGTGTTAGGATGATTATAGAGTTGGTGGATGAGATTAGAAACCATACAAATGGAGGTTGAGCTGATATTTGGGTATTTTGGAGATTGAAAAGTCGCCCAAACAGTTCCCCTCGAACAGGCCGAATCGATTCGGGTCTAGGCCGAATCGATTCGCCTATGGGGATCTGTAAGGCTGCCTTGGGCCGAATCGATTAGGATTTAGACTGAATCGATTTGCCTTTAAGGACTTGCTTGCATAACACTTTCTAAATCGATTTGGATTGGGGGCCGAATCGATTCGAATTTGGGGAGAATCGATTCGCCTTTGTTGAAATTGGCAGTTTTCCTTCTTTGAGTTTATGTGGAGTTAAATTGCAATTGGAGAAAATTGTACAGAAGTCAATTGTGACAACCCGCCATCCGAAATAGGGGGTGGACAGCCCAATACTCCTAAATAACGGAGTCATGGATGGAATCATTCTCAGCATCACAATAAAATAAGAAGTATACAGGATAACCACTCCTTATTTCAGAAAAACGGATTGCCAAAATTTTTGGTTAAAGTTAAAGAAATGAATTTAAAAAACCCAACAAGAAAAAAAGAAAGTGAAAATCCAAATTAAATTATATTATATACCCACAAATGTACAATAAGGGACCGAATATGCTGTCGGCCAATAACTCATACAACAATATAAAACAAGTTCAATAATTTACATAATACATTACATTAATCAATTACAAAATCTTGGGCCTCTCGCCCGAGTAAAAAGACCCGATCTTAACTAGAGTGCAAAGATGATGGCGTCTATTTCAAAATATCCTGTAATACCCGCAAAGCATCACGGCTCGCCAAAGACACCGGGATAGGAAGTCAGATCAGGCATCCTTGCGGCGGAGTACCTGAGCGGATACAAGATGCAATCACAACAAGGAATATGAACGGGTCAGGGCCTGGTTCTATATGATTACCAGATGAATAAAGAGTATAACAGTTATGAATGATAAATCATGATGAAAGAGAAATAAGAATTTACCTACACAATTTAAAACATAAGCTAAGCAGGAAAAAATAAAATAAGCAACATTAATCTAAAACTTTCGTCATATGCACCAATTATCTCATATATCTTTTCCTTAATAGGAAGTATATATATAATCATAATCTTATGCTCTTTATGGCATTTTTATCTCAATTTTACTTTTTGTAAAAATCCTTTCCTTATCAGTAAAATAATCATTTTCAAATGCTCTTTGTGGCATTTATATGTGCTCTTTGTGGCACTTCACTATGCTCTTTATGGCATATAATCCATCAAGTCCCACTTGATTATGAATAGTTATATTTGTATACATATAACGATTCTAAGACCGTCTGTCCGGGTTTCCCCACTGTGCGTGCCCCTAAATGACCATCATCTTCCAGGGCCTATCAAAAGACAACCTGGGCACCTATAACGCAAAACTTCGGGAAGCGGCCATGTGCCTGCGGGGTAGTCAAGACCACACCCGGAATCTCCTACCCATCGCAGAAAAATATATATCGACAAACGCTCGCATGGCCTAGGACTATATCCACCTGCATTCATTAGACAGGGGGCTTCACCTCAACGCGCGAACTTCCCTTATGATGTCATTTAGAGAGGTGTGTTCAACCATTTTATTTACCATTATCAAAAATCAAGTAAATTATCATTTACCAAATTCATGAATAAGTAAATTATCATTTACCATCATCATTACCATAACCATTTCATTTCATTTCCATATATGTGTATGTTTCATTTTATTTGAAACCATACTCATTTACAGTATTGTAAATAATTCACCTTATTATCCGGAGCCATCCGATAAATTATATCGTTACTACCACCTCAAAGGAGTAAATAAACTCTTAATTATCTCTAAAAATTATTGGGTGTTATTTTAAAACCCCAAGACTATCATCCTTTAAAGGAATAAATGAACTTTCAATTTATTCTCCCAACACCTTTATGGTGTTATTATAAACCATTAAGACTAATATAGCTCAATTGAGCTTCTAAAGTCTCCCAAACATAATACTATAACTCTTAGTTTTATAGTAATTAACTAGAAGAAAAGAATGCCCTATCATCAATAGGCATAACCCCGAAAAAGTCCCCATAAGAACCATTACTAATTTAGGGTAGTTCCCCAACTCATCTAGAACTCTAGGACTCTAAGTTTACTTCATTCAAGAAAGTTCCTAGGTCCTAAGCTTAAAGTAAAAGGAGAAAAATTTAGTTAAACAAAATTAACTCAAAAAAAGCATGAATCTGAATCGATTCGCCCTAGGGCTGAATCGATTTTCCCTAGCGAATTGATTCGCCCAAACAGCGAATCGGTTCGGACATAAGGCCTGGGATTCGGCAACTTCCGAATAGATTAGGCTTGGATTCGAATCGATTCGGTCCAAGCAGATCAGGGAACTGCCCCTTAGCGAATCGATTCGGCCTGGAGAATTTGCCAAGAATGGCTTCGAGGGTTATAAACCCTAGTTTTCCCCAAACTCCAATCTCTTCCATTGTTATCCACAACCAACAACATACATCTACTCCAAATCAACCTATATGGTTATTAACTACTATTATCCACAATTTCATCATCAAAACCCAAGATTAGGGTTAAATCCCCACAATTTCTATTTTTGATCCATAAATGCAAATACACAACTATCACACAATTTAATCATCTTAAATCATATATTAGCAAGTAGAAAACTTGCCTTAGGGTTTATATTACATATTTCTTTGTGGAAGAAGCAATCCCCATTCTTCAATCTCCAATCTCTCTCTCAATTGATTCTTTTCTCTTCCTCTCTCTTTCTCTCCTTTTCTCTCTATGTTTAAGACATAAAATGAGGAAATGAAATATGGGGTAAGGCTTAAAATCGTGGCTTAAGTCTAAAGTCTCCAACTTAAGTGGTTAATACCACATTAAAATGACTCCCAATACGCGTTTAAGTTAAAACCAGGTAAAAGTGCCCAAAACCCAAAAATATAATATGGCACTTATTTTGACTGTCTCGCACCTTCCGGGACTAACTACACCCTCTAAACTAGCATCCAGAAATTTTATAAATTATTTCCAGTTCCAATTTCATTTTAGCCATAATGTCATTTAAAATACATGACACCATAAAACATACAACCTGATGATATTTACTTTCACATTCAGTAAATATACATCAATCTAATAAATAATAACTTTTAACTCATTAAATCAATATTTACTCCAGTTCCAACATTTTATATAATTACCTTATGAGGCAAATTAATATAAAATTAGCCTCCAAAAAGCAAGGGTTGTTACATACTCCCCCCCTTATGAGGTAATTTAGCCCTCAAAATTTCGGGCATACCCTATACGCATAAAGGGTATACTATCTTAAACTATCATTCTATCATTTTTAACAAACCCTCGTTACTACGGCGTCCCAAAATGGACTTGGACTAAGATCGTCGCTATCGATCTCAATCCACAATCTTTGTGATTTTTCATAGCACAAAGCGTTCCTCACGAACTATCAGTTCTAGCTTCCTACGGCGGAAGATGCTAACCACGTGACTAGGCGCAAAATGCCTTCCACCCTAAATCACGCTACATCCCACCTTGGGGATACCTACACCAACACTAAATGGCTTAACCCCAATACTACTCAACTTCTCCTTGCATAGCCGTAGATCTTCAAAGCATAAGACTCAAAATCCCAACACTACGCAATTTCATCAAAGGGCTCTTTCTTCCTTATTCTGGTATACGGCTTCCCTAACCGTACTACTCTTTATTCACATGTCGGCCTCTGACCGAGAGTCGCATGAATATTTGAGAATTCATTTTCTTCTCAGTCCAGTTATCCTAGAGAAACTTACTATAAAAAATATCTACCGGGTTTCTTCATGGGCAAAACTTCCTGCACCCACAATTAAGGTGACTACGTTCCCACCATTTCCACACTGCTCCTACGGGTGAAGGATCTTCCTCCATCCTTTTTCAACGGGTGGCCCTTATCATGGGCACTTCTCCACTTCAACATAACATTGCTTGAAATCTCAAGCTTAGTAACACCCTCTACGTCTAGCGGTACTTGGAAAAACTACATCCACTATAATTAGTAGTCGTAGTGGCAAGACAAGAAAGTGCTACAAAAAGGAGAGATTTCCAAATCGATCCGCATCCCCGACCACAAATCACAGTTCTTAGAAATCCTTCTCATGACGCCCTTTTTCAATCAACCTACCATTCCCACACGAACGCGCAAAAGATTCTATAGGTTCTACCTCATGGAAGAAGAACGAGATCTCACAAGAGGAATCAACGTTCTTAATCCTAAGGGTCTATGTCAAATCAAAAGCAACGCTGAAAGCGTAAAGCGTTCACACAGATTCCTATGGACTCTAGATCCTAATGCTCTGATACCATCTGTGACAACTCGCCATCCAAAATAGGGGTGGCCAGCCCGATACTCCTAAATAACGGAGTCATGGATGGAATCATTCTCAGCGTCACAAAAAAATAATAAGTATACAGGATAACCACTCCTTATTTCAGAAAAATAGGTTGCCAAAATTTTTGGTTAAAGTTAAAGAAAAGAATTTAAACAACCCAACAAGAAAAAAAGAAAGTGGAAATCCAAATTAAATTATATTATATACCAACAAATGTACAATAAGGGACCGAATATGTTGTCGGCCACAGACTCATACAACAATATTAAAAAAGTTAAATAATTTGCGTAATGCATTACATTAATCAATTACAAAAGCTTGGGCCTCTCGCCCGAGTAAAAAGACCCGATCTTAACTAGAGTGCAAAGATGACGGCGTCTATTTCAAAATGTCCCGTAATACCCACAAAGCATCACGGCTCGCCAAAGACACGAGGATAGGAAGTCAGATCAGGCATCCTTGCGGCAGAGTACCTGAGCGGATACAAGATGCAAGCACAACAAGGAATATGAACGGGTCAGGGCCCGGTTCTATATGATTACCAGATGAATAAAGAGTATGACAGTTATAAATGATAAATCATGATGAAAGAAAAATAAGAATTTACCTACACAATTTAAAACATAAGCTAAGGAGGAAAAAATAAAATAAGCGACATTAATCTAAAACTTTCGTCATATGCAACAATTATCTCATATATCTTTTCCTTAATAGGAAGTATATATATAATCATAATCTTATGCTCTTTATGGCATTTTTATCTCAATTTTACTTTTTTTAAAAATCCTTTCCTTATCAGGAAAATAATCATTTTCAAATGCTCTTTGTGGCATTTATATGTGCTCTTTGTGGCACTTCACTATGATCTTTATGGAATATAATCCATCAAGTCCCACTTGATTATGAATAGTTATATTTGTATACATATAACGATTCTAAGACCGCCCATCAGGGTTTCCCCACTGTGCATGCCCCTAAATGACCATCATCTTCCAGGGCCTATCAAAAGACAGCCTGGGCACCTATAACGCAAAACTTCGGGAAGCGGCCATGTGCCTGCGGGGTAGTCAAGACCACACCCGGAATCTCCTACCCATCACAGAAAAATATATATCGACAAACGCTCGCATGTCCTAGGACTATATCCACCTGCATTTATTAGCCAGGGGGCTTCACCTCAACGCGCGAACTTCCCTTATGATGTCATTTAGAGAGTTGTGTTCAACCATTTTATTTACCATTATCAAAAATCAAGTAAATTATCATTTACCAAATTCATGAATAAGTAAATTATCATTTACCATCATCATTACCATAACCATTTCATTTCCATATATGTGTATGTTTCATTTTATTTGAAACCATACTCATTTACATTATTGTAAATAATTCACCTTATTATCCGGAGCCATCCGATAAATTATATCGTTACTACCACCTCAAAGGAGTAAATAAACTCTTAATTATCTCTAAAAATTATTGGGTGTTATTTTAAAACCCCAAGACTATCATCCTTTAAAGGAATAAATGAACTTTCAATTTATTCTCCCAACACCTTTATGGTGTTATTATAAACCATTAAGACTAATATAGCTCAATTGAGCTTCTAAAGTCTCCCAAACATAATACTATAACTCTTAGTTTTATAGTAATTAACTAGAAGAAAAGAATGCCCTATCATCAATAGGCATAACCCCGAAAAAGTCCCCATAAGAACCATTACTAATTTAGGGTAGTTCCCCAACTCATCTAGAACTCTAGGACTCTAAATTTACTTCATTCAAGAAAGTTCCTAGGTCCTAAGCTTAAAGTAAAAGGAGAAAAATTGAGTTAAACAAAATTAACTCAAAAAAAGCATGAATCTGAATCGATTCTCCCTAGGGCCGAATCGATTTGCCCTAGCGAATTGGTTCGCCCAAACAGCGAATCGGTTCGGACATAAGACCTGGGATTAGGCAACTACCGAATCGATTCGGCTTGGATTCGAATCGATTCGGTCCAAGCAGACCTGGGAACTGCCCCTTAGCGAATCGATTCGGCCTGGAGAATTTGCCAAGAATGGCTTCGAGGGTTAAAAACCCTAGTTTTCCCCAAACTCCAATCTCCTCCATTGTTATCCACAACCAACAACATACATCTGCTCTAAATCAACCTATATGGTTATTAACTACTATTATCCACAATTTCATCATCAAAACCCAAGATTAGGGTTAAATCCCCACAATTTCTATTTTTGATCCATAAATGCAAATACACAACTATCACACAATTTAATCATCTTAAATCATATATTAGCAAGTAGAAAACTTGCCTTAGGGTTTATATTGCAGATTTCTTTGTGGAAGAAGCAATCCCCATTCTTCAATCTCCAATCTCTCTCTCAATTTCTTCTTTTCTCTTCCTCTCTCTTTCTCTCCTTTTCTCTCTATGTTTAAGACATAAAATGAGGAAATGAAATAAGGGGTAAGACTTAAAATCGTGGCTTAAGTCTAAAGTCTCCAACTTAAGTGGTTAATACCACATTAAAATGACTCCCAATACGCGTTTAAGTTAAAACCAGGTAAAAGTGCCCAAAACCCAAAAATATAATATGGCACTTATTTTGGCTGTCTCGCACCTTCCGGGACTAACTACACCCTCTAAACTAGCATCCAGAAATTTTATAAATTATTTCCAGTTCCAATTTCATTTTAGCCATAATGTCATTTAAAATACATGACACCATAAAACATACAACCTGATGATATTTACTTTCACATTCAGTAAATATACATCAATCTAATAAATAATAACTTCTAACTCATTAAATCAATATTTACTCCAGTTCCAACATTTTATATAATTACCTTATGAGGCAAATTATTATAAAATTAGCCTCCAAAAAGCAAGGGTTGTTACATACTCCCCCTCTTATGAGGTAATTTTTCACTCAAAATTTCGGGCATACCCTATACGCATAAAGGGTATACTATCTTAAACTATCATTCTATCATTTTTAACAAACCCTCGTTACTACGGCGTCCCAAAATGGACTTGGACTAAGATCATCACTATCGATCTCAATCCACAATCTTTTTGATTTTTCATAGCACAAAGCTTTCCTCACGAACTATCAGTTCTAGCTTCCTACGGCGGAAGATGCTAACCACGTGACTAGGCGCAAAATGCCTTCCATCCTAAATCACGCTACATCCCACCTTGGGGATACCTACACCAACACTAAATGGCTTAACCCCAACACTACTCAACTTCTCCTTGCATAGCCGTAGCTCTTCAAAGCATAAGACTCAAAATCCCAACACTACTCAATTTCATCAAAGGGCTCTTTCTTCCTTATTCTGGTATACGGCTTCCCTAACCATACTACTCTTAATTCACATGTTGGCCTCTGACCGAGCGTCGCATGAACATTTGAGAATTCATTTTCTTCTCAGTCCAATTATCCTAGAGAAACTTACTATAAAAAATATCTACCGGGTTTCTTCATGGGCAAAACTTCCTGCACCCACAATTATGGTGACTACGTTCCCACCATTTCCACACTGCTCCTACGGGTGAAGGATCTTCCTCCATCTTTTTTCAACGGGTGGTCCTTATCATGGGCACTTCTCCACTTCAACATAACATTGCTTGAAATATCAAGCTTAGTAACACCCTCTACGTCTAGCGGTACTTGGACAAACTACATCCACTATAATTAGTAGTCGTAGTGGCAAGACAAGAAAGTGCTACAAAAAGGAGCGATTTCCAAATCGATCCTCATCCACGACCACAAATCACAGTTCTTAGAAATCCTTCTCATGACGCCCTTTTTCAATCAACCTACCATTCCCACACGAACGCGCAAAAGATTCTATAGGTTCTACCTCATGGAAGAAGAACGAGATCTCACAAGAGAAATCAACGTTCTTAATCTTAAGGCTCTATGTCAAATCAAAAGCAATGCTGAAAGGGTAAAGCGTTCACACAGATTCCTATAGACTCTAGAACCTAATGCTCTGATACCATCTGTGACAACTAGCCATCCAAAATAGGGGTGGCCAGCCCGATACTCTTAAATAACGGATTCATGGATGGAATCATTCTCAGCGTCACAACAAAATAATAAGTATACAGGATAACCACTCCTTATTTCAGAAAAACAGGTTGCCAAAATTTTTGGTTAAAGTTAAAGAAAAGAATTTAAACAACCCAACAAGAAAAAAAGAAAGTGGAAATCCAGATTAAATTATATTATATACCAACAAATGTACAATAAGGGACCGAATATGTTGTCGGCCACAGACTCATACAACAATATTAAACAAGTTCAATAATTTGCATAATGCATTACATTAATCAATTACAAAAGCTTGGGCCTCTCGCCCGAGTAAAAAGACCCGATCTTAACTAGAGTGCAAAGATGATGGCGTCTATTTCAAAATGTCCCGTAATACCCACAAAGCATCACGGCTCGCCAAAGACACCGGGATAGGAAGTCAGATCAGGCATCCTTGCGGCGGAGTACCTGAGCGGATACAAGATGCAAGCACAACAAGGAATATGAACGGGTCAGGGCCCGGTTCTATATGATTACCAGATGAATAAAGAGTATGACAGTTATAAATGATAAATCATGATGAAAGAAAAATAAGAATTTACCTACACAATTTAAAACATAAGCTAAGGAGGAAAAAATAAAATAAGCAACATTAATCTAAACTTTCGTCATATGCAACAATTATCTCAAATATCTTTTCCTTAATAGGAAGTATATATATAATCATAATCTTATGCTCTTTATGGCATTTTTATCTCAATTTTACTTTTTGTAAAAATCCTTTCCTTATCAGGAAAATAATCATTTTCAAATGCTCTTTGTGGCATTAATATGTGCTCTTTGTGGCACTTCACTATGATCTTTATGGCATATAATCAATCAAGTCCCACTTGATTATGAATAGTTATATTTATATACATATAACCATTCTAAGACAGCCCGTCCGGGTTTCCCAACTGTGCGCGCCCCTAAATGACCATCATCTTCCACGGCCTATCATAAGACAACCTGGGCACCTATAACGCAAAACGTCGGGAGGCGGCCATGTGCCTGCGGGGTAGTCAAGACCACACCCGGAATCTCCTACCCATCGCAGAAAAATATATATCAACAAACGCTCGCATGGCCTAGGACTATACCCACCTGCATTCATTAGCCAGGGGGCTTCACCTCAACGCGCTAACTCCCCTTATGATGTCATTTAGAGAGGTGTGTTCAACCATTTTATTTACCATTTTCAAAAATCAAGTAAATTATCATTTACCAAATTCATGATTAAGTAAATTATCATTTAACATCATCATTACCATAACCATTTCATTTCCATATATGTGTATGTTTCGTTTTATTTGAAACCATACTCATTTACATTATTGTAAATAATTCACCTCATTATCCGTAGCCATCCGATAAATTATATCGTTACTACCACCTCAAAGGAGTAAATAAACTGTTATTAACTCTAAACATTATAGGGTGTTATTTTAAAAACCCAAGACTATCATCCTTTAAAGGAATAAATGAAGTTTCAATTTATTCTCCCAAGACACCTTTATGGTGTTATTATAAACCATTAAGACTAATATAGCTCAATTGAGCATCTAAAGTCTCCCAAACATAATACTATAACTCTTAGTTTTATAGTAATTAACTAGAAGAAAAGAATGCCCTATCATCAATAGGCATAACCCCGAAAAAGTCCCCATAAGAACCATTACTAATTTAGGGTAGTTCCCCAACTCATATAGAACTCTTGGACTCTAATTTTATTTCATTCAAGAAGGTTCCTAGGTCCTAAGCTTAAAGTAAAAAAGAGAAAAAATGAGTTAAACAAAATTAACTCAAAACTAGCATGAATCCGAATCGATCCGCCCAAACAGCGAATCGATTCGGACATAAGACTTGGGATTCTGCAACTGCCGAATCGATTCGACTTGGACCCGAATCAATTCGATCCAAGAAGACCTTGGAACTTCCCCTTAGCGAGTTAATTCACCAAGAGGGCCGAATCGATTCAGCCTGTAGAATTTGCCAAGAATGGCTTCGAGGGTTATAAACCCTAGTTTTCCCCAAACTCCAATATCTTCCATTTTTATCCACAACCAACAACATACTTCTACTCCAAATCAACCTACATGTTTATTAACTACTATTATCCCCAATTTCATCATCAAAACCCCAAGATTAGGGTTAAATCACCACAATTTCTATTTTTGATCCATAAATGCAAATACACAACTATCACACAATTTAATCATCTTGAATCATATATTAGAAAGTAGAAAACTTGCCTTAGGGTTGATATCTCAGATTTCTTTGTGGAAGAAGCAATCCCCATTCTTCAATCACCAATCTCTCTCTCAATTTCTTCTTTTCTCTTCATCTCTCTTTCTCTCCTTCTCTCTCTATGTTTAAGACATAAAATGAGGAAATGAAATAAGGGGCAAGACTTAAAATCGTGGCTTAAGTCTAAAGTCTCCAACTTAAGTGGTTAATTCCACATTAAAATGACTCCCAATACGCGTTTAAGTTAAAACCAGGTAAAAGTGCCCAAAACCCAAAAATATAATATGGCACTTATTTTGACTGTCTCGCACCTTTCGGGACTAACTACACCCTCTAAACTGGCATCCGAAAATTTTATAAATTATTTCCAGTTCCAATTTCATTTTAGCCATAATGTCATTTAAAATACATGACACCATAAAACATACAACCTGATGATATTTACTTTCACATACAGTAAATATACATCAATCTAGTAAATATTAACTTCTAACTCATTAAATCAATATTTACTCCAGTTGCAACATTTTATATAATTACCTTATGCGGTAAATTAATATAAAATTAGCCTCCAAAAAGCGAGGGTTGTTACATCTATCTATAATTTTAGGACTCCTAGATGATGTTATTGAGGGTGAGTAAACCTTGGAATGAAAGAGAGAACCTTGGGTTAGTTTAGAGTACAATCCGGGATACGAACTTTGTGAAGGTTCGGGTCGAACAACGTTCGAGAGAGGCGGTCGACTAGTGTGTATAGAGAATATTTTTGGGTTTATTATTGTAAGTGTGTGAGTACTTAAATGTTATTACGAGTGGAAACATTTTGGGGTTATTGGTCATCGTTATGAGAGATGGGCAATTATGGCCACATATGTATGTTTGAGGAAGGATATCGATCATATATGCGACGTGATTACTGTGTATATAATATGATCTAAATATGTAAACTTATCTATGTGTGAATGGTATATATATTTATGTGAAGCATACCCCTTCTATGCTATCATGGGAAGTTGCGCGATGTGGGTGAGGCCCCTGGCTTGAGGAGCAGGGAGCGTATAGTCCCCAGGTCATAGCGTCCATTTTATATTGTGTGATTTTTATTAGGGGTGAGACGTGGTGGGTATGTTTCGTCTCACTTTCGGGGAGGAACTATGAACGCTTCCCATACGTTGTGATTTGTCTTTTACCAAGGCGGTGTGAGATTCCGACTTTTTGTACCCAGGATAATACGTGAGCGATTCCATGGTAGATGATAGCATAGAGATCGTATCCTCGAGTTATAGCTCATTGGGATGGTTATTATACTGGTGTGTATAGTATAATACTTATGCATGAGAACAAGATATTATATGTCTCTAACTAGAGTAAAGAGACAAAGCAATAAAGATTTAATTCTCATTGCGGGAGATTGTATCCGGACTTATAGTGTGATATGTACTATAAATGAGTAGGTTATGTATATATATATATATATGTTGTGTACTGAGGGTCTAATGGATCTCGATGATCGCCCTTGCCAAGTAGTAGTGTATCGGGGGGGTTCCTTATTAGGATTTTTCTTCGCGAGACACCACGCACGAACATGGCATAGTGTTGACACTGGGGAGAACTTTAGCCCTTAGTACTCGGTTTTCTTAGGATTTATATAGTTTAGGGGTGACGAATTAGTTATTTGTGCACTATTAGAAGAGAGGTGAGGGGTATCTCATGGGAGTGCGATACCAATTTAAATATGAAATAAAACATATTTTTGAAAAAATAAAGTATTTATGCACTTGCAAAATATTTTCACAACTCGGGCTCTGACCCATTTCTATATTTTCCCTCTTACTATATTATATATATATATATAGGTGTCTAGACACAGGGACGCCTGGATAATGATTCCTTCGAGTCAGACGTCTACTGCAGCAGCTGTGGATGCATGCACGTTTACTGTAGACGCTTCTACCCTTGTAATATAGATAGGAGGTACTGTAAAAATATTCGGGCTTATAACCCAACTGCATTTATTTATTTGTTTAATGCCTTTTAGTACGATATTCATTTTGATTTGTATTATTGTTAGACCGAGTGTTCGGTTATTTTATTTCTTTTCAGTTTCATTTATTTAAACTGTGTGGTGGTTTTACTTAGTTGGTTTGATTAAAAAGGTTACTTAATTAAAATTTTGATGCCAGCCTAATAGGTTATTAGTAATTAATTTGGATTTCGAGAGTGATGCTAAGAATGAACCATATGCGACTCCTATTTTAATTTGGTACAGGAGTGATCGCCCGGTATTTTATTAGGCGGAGTGTCACAGATATTAATTAACTTGGGCTTTATGTGAATTGGAACTTAGCAGATGGGTTAGGATTTTAGGTGGAACCCTTTGGGCAGACTTCGGGTTTGACATCGTAAGTAAGTTAGGGTTTGGTAAAATATGAGAAAATTGTATAATTGTTGGTTGTATATGGTTGGAAATAATTAAAAATGAATATAATGATTGGAGCTCTCATCCGAACGAGGGGAACTCTCATTTGAACGAACTCTCATTAGAACGAGTGGTGGTATTGTTCCAACAAGAACCCTTTTTCATATAAAAATCATTTCTTCAGAACGGTAGTTCATAACAAATTTTTCATAAAACCTTTCTCAAAATCGTTTAAGCTTACAAAAATGTAATCCTAATACCCCTTTGCCATAACAAGGTGATAATTACATAAGATTAATTAATTAGACTTGGGAAACTTTAGGAAAAATTTTTCATACTATTTATCATCCCTTCATCTCTTTTCAATGAGGGTTGTTTTGCAATTTCAAAATTTCTCTTCTCATGGTTAAAAGATTCCCTTGGGAGTCACGGTCTTCGACTCATCTTCTTCACTATAACTAGATAAAGATTTAAGACCATCAACTTAGGTATCTTAATCGATGCATCATCAAAACTATAATGACTATTTTACAAACCAAAGCAGTGAAAATAACCTCTTTTAGAGATGATTCATTCTTCGAGCCCGAAATCGTATTAGTCATTATGTTTATCAATATTTTACCACTTATTTCCTCTCTTATAATGATGGAAAATTGTTATATATGTGTGTTGATATAAAAATTTACCATCCTATATGGACCAATTACAAGCCATCACATGTCATCCTATGTGGCACAAATCCAACTCAGGATGATAGAAAGGCCTGACCAACATAGTTACCCAACTAACTAGGAATCCCGACCAACGTTATTGACCGACCAACTGGGAAGCCCGACCAACAGTCGAAAATTCATTATGTACAGCCAACCAAGCTACAGCAGTCTTACAGCCTATATTGCCGATGAAGAGACAACATGTATATAATTAATGTTCATTATGTATTGATGTAAATGCCTAACAAATAAAGGTATTCCATCCATTCCCATGACAACGATCAACACCCCTCTTGGGTTATAAATACTTTGTATCACCCTCATTGCAAGAGAACTGAAAAAACAAGCCAAGGCAATCAATACATAATAGTGGATGTAGGTTATTACTTTGAGCCGAACCACTCTAAAAATATCTTGTTTCTTATTTGTTTTAGGTATTCTTATCTGTGATCAAACAATTACGCCTGGTCTAGTTTTTGTCATCAACAGATTGGCGTCGTCTGTGGGAACATAATACTAAATGTTTTCAGTCATTCATCATTCATCATCCATGGCTGAGATTCCTAAATCAAGTACTAAAAATGAGGGAATTTAGCCCAATCCCTCTGCTCCACCAAATAATCATGATTTAACAGGGATTTTGGCTAGTTTAGCCAAGGGTCAAGAAGCTATGCAGGATACTATATGACAGTTGGCTCAAACCCTGCAAGCTGGAGTGCCTGCACAAGTTAATCAAAGAACTATGTGACTTTAGCCAACAAGGAGTATCGAGCATAGCCGTTCCAGAACTTCTAGAGATCCTTCATACCTACCTACAGCAACTTCCTCTATTAGGGTCACTAATTCCACTGATGGACAATCCCTCATCCCAGAAAGATTGAGTGCCTTAGAAAGGCTAAGTATGGCCTTTCCTTTGATCATTTAGGACCCCAAGGAAATGCCCTACGGATTGCATCAGGAAATACTCGATGACTAAGCGATCTAAGGGAAGGTTCAGCCCAGTCCAGATTAAGTACCTGGCGAACTGAAAGGTCTAGTCAGAGAGAATGTTCACAGGAAGAAAGTTCAGTAAGATCTGGAGGTTGGCAACAAAGAGCTGTCATCTATAGAGCTAGCAGTGATGCTTGGAAGGCTTCCATTCAACATTTGGAAGACAGATTAGGTGAAATGAACAAAGCCAATAATCCCCTTCAAAGAAGTTTTATTAAGGGGTCCCCCTTTATACAAACCATCCTGGATTTCCCTACGCCGACCAAGTTTAAAGCTCCTGTAGTCACTCCCAAATATGATGGGAAGACTGATCTAGTTCTCCATATAGAGCAGTACCAAGCAGCTGGTGATATCTATGTTATTCCTGATGAGATGAGATGTAGGTCATTCTAAGGAACAATCACTGGTTCTGCGCAAATCCAGTACAACAGCCTTCCTCAGGGGCAGATTTCTGGCTTTCAACAACTAACCGGGCTATTCATTGGTAATTTTTTCTTTGGAGCAAAACCAGTGAAACGAGTAGCACATTTACTCAGTGTAAGAGATAAGGAAGGAGAAAGTACCAGGGATTACATCACCCGTTTTAACAATGAAAAACTGGAAGTAATTGATTATGAAGAGAAGACAGAAATCACTGCTCTCATGAATGGTTTGCTCCCTAATAAATTATATTATACTCTAACAAAAGATCCACCAAAGACGATGACAAAATTGATGGCCAATGCAGTGAAGATTATGAACGTCAAGGAAGCTATGGATGCTAAAAATAATTTAGGCACAAAAGCGAAAGAAAAAGCTGAAGGAAAGTCAGATAAAAAGGAGCACAAGAATCATAATGAGCGCAGGAGTTCGAAGGGAAAGGAAGGCCTAGATCGGCTCAGGAAATTCACTAATTACACTCCTTTAATGGTAGATCTACATCATATGTTGGAAGAAATCAAGCACAATAATTATTTGAGTTAGCCTAAAAATTTAAGGTCACTTGTTGATAAGAGGGATAAGTTCAAGTATTATGAGTTTCACAAAGATCATGGTCATACTACCAACCATTGCATTGCCCTACAGAATGAGATAGAAGCACTCATCCAAAGAGGAAAGTTGGACAGATTCGTTGATCGGCAAAATGGTGAAAGAAATGGAGGAAGAGGTCGATAGAAATCTAAATCGCTATTTAAGCCCAGGGAAGACAAGAAAAGGAACCATGACGATGATCCAGAAGATGATCCCGATCTTCTTAAGAAACTTAGACAACTGGAACGTGAGGTATTCACACTCAATTGTTTATCTCTTGATAGTCACATGATTACAGGTGGAGATGTTGGAGGAGGAGATCACACAGCTGAAAGGAAGTCTTATCTCAGTGAGGATCAAGCTTGTTCCTATATCCAGCGTATCAACCTCACCGAGGAGGACTGACCAAGAAACGTTAACAAGGCTAAGCTCGTAATTGGTTTTTCTAAAAATAATATATCAGGAGTTTTGCATCCTCGTGATCCTTTAGTGATCAAAGTCAGGATAAAAGAAGTATTGGTAGCAAGAAAATTGGTGGATAATGGTAGTTCAACAGACATTACGTTCTATCCCTATTTTGATAGTTTGGGTTTAAAAATCAGTTAACTGGAGCCATATGACAGGCCACTCATTGGATTCTCTGGTGAAAAGGTGTTTCCACTGGGAACTATCAAGCTGGATGTGTTGATCGGGACTTGGTCAGCACTAGGACAGAGAAGTTAAGATTCTTTGTAATGGATAAAAATGTTCATTCTTCCTATAATATAATCATGAGGAGAGTTGGTCTAAAAAAGTTTAAAGTTATACCCTCAACTGTTCATAAATGCCTGAACTTCCCGACCAACTTTGGAGTAGGAGTAGTGAAAGGAGACCATAAAGTAGCTTGGGAGTGCTACTATTCCTCACCGAGGAAGAAGATATAGTGGAGGCCAAACAAAAAATAACCACTTATCAAGTGGATACAAGTGAGCCGAACAGCGAGTCTGAGGTTGAAACCTTAGATCCACAAGATGAATCTGAGCTTGTAAAAGGTATAGTGATGGAACTAACATAAATGATTGTTCTGGATGATGATAAACCATAACGAACAACTCAAATAGGAGAATTGTTGGAATGAGTTCTTAAGCAGGAGTTGACAATTTTCTTGAGGCAAAGAAAACAAGTGTTCGCTTGGAGTCATGAAGATATACCAAGCATAGATCCAAAATTCCTGTCATGAACTTAATTTCAATAGGGAAGTCAAACGTGTGAAGCAGCAAAGAAGAGTTTTCATCCCGAAAAAGAACCAGACTATACATGAAGAAGTGGAGAAGCCTTAAAAAATTCCTTTATTGAAGATGTGAAGTACACTGATTGGTTGGCCAATGTAGTTATGGTCAAAAAGAAGAAACCAAAGTGGAGGATGTGTGTGGATTTTACTGACTTGAACAAAGCGTGCTCGAAGGATCACTTTCCTTCGCCACGAATTGATCAACTGGTAGATGATACTTCAGGGCATTAATTGCTGAGTTTCATGGATGCATATTCTAGTTATAACCAGATCAAAATGAAGCCAGAAGACAAAGACAGTACTTCCTTTATCACTCCCTGGGGAATTTATTGCTATAATATTATGCCGTTTGGTCTGAAAATTGCAGGTGCTACTTATCAGAGACTTGTGAACAAAGTATTTGAGGAGAAAATAGACAAGAATATGGAGGTTTATATTGATGATATGCTCATTAAAAGCAAAAAAGCTACTGATCATATTGTCGACCTCAGCCAGACGTTTAATCAATTGGAAAAGCACCAAATGAAGTTAAACCCCACCAAATGCATCTTCGGAGTGCAAGAGGGAATGTTCCTTGGGTATATAGTGAATCAAAGGGGAATTGAAGCCAATCCAGATAAGATTAAAGCTCTGATCGAAATAAAGTCCCCGACCTATAAAAAAATGTTCAAAGACTAACTGGGCGCGTAGCAGCACTCAACAGGCCTGTGTTAAGAACAATAGACAGATATTTACCATTCTTCAAGGTACCTAGAAAAACCTTTGAATGGAATGATGAATGTGAAAAGTCATTCTTATAGTTGAAAAGGTACCTAGAAGCACCACCATTACTTTCTCGACTAATGTTGGGAGAAAACTTGTATCTGTATCTGGCAGTATCTGAGTCCATAGTTTGCTCTGCTTTGATCAGGGAGGAAAATGAAGTTTAAAAGCCAGTTTATTACACCAAAAAAGCTTTCCGAGGAGTACAAGTAAGATATCCCAGAGTGGAGAAATTGGCACTGACTTTAATTGAAGCTAGTAGACGAATGAAGCCATACTTTCAATCCCAGACTATAGTGATCTACACTGATATGCCATTAAGGTAGGCTTTGCACAAGCCGGAGAAATCTAGAAAACTGATGTATTGGGTTGTGGAGTTGGGGGAGTATGACCTTGTGTATGAACCAAGTACTGCTTTAAAAGTCCAGATTGTGGCTGATTTTATTGTAGAATTCACTTATCCAGAGGTCCCCGAGTAGTAAGAGATTCTAGCCGAGCAACATACAGGAGTTAGTAGACCAACTAGAGATACACCCGACCAATTTCAAACAGGGGAAACTTTAGAAAAATACCAACCAGAACCAACTAGTGGAGTATAGGATATGAAAAATAAATATGAGGACACGAAAGATAAAATCTTCTATTAAGGGACTCTGACAAACCAAGCGTTTAACACCGATATCCCCATATGGAGTCTGTACGTCGACGGGTCATCTTGTGCAACCGAATGTGGAACTGGAACCATTCGCAATACTCCAGATGAGCTTGACATAGAGTACGCTATACATTTCCAATTTTAGGCCTTCAATAATGAAATAGAGTGTGAAGCTGTGATTGTGGCCTAAATCTAGCTAAATCATTGAACGTCGAGCAAGTTGTAATGTAGAGTGATTCACAATTAGTGTTAAATCAAGTGTTGAGTTTATATGCAGCAAAAGAAGAACTGATGACCAGATATTTGGTTAAAACTTTGGAAGTAATTGCCACCTTGCTAGCAGTTCAGATGGTCAAGATTCTAAGATTGGAGAATGCCCGAGCAGATGCACTTGCTTGGTTAGCTTCAACAACCAGAACGAAAATACGAAGAACTATTCGTATTTAGTTACTTGATAATAGGAGCATTAATGAAGATCTGATGGTTAACTTTATTGCAGTTGATATGGGGCCATCTTGGATGGACCCCTTAAGAGCATATATTAAAGATGGGATTCTTACATCTGATCTACTTGAAGCTAAGAGGATGAAATACAAAGCTGCAACATACGTGCTAGATGGTGGTGTGTTATACAGTTTAGGATTAACTTCAGGTCTGCAATGGTGTGTGCATCCAACTGAGGTAAAAGGTTTAATTGAAGAAGTCCATGAAAGATCCTGTGGAGCCCATGCAGCAGGAAGAACATTACTACAAAGAATACATACTACTGGCAACCATGTGGCCAGATTGTGCATATTTTGCTAAGAAATGTAACAAGTGTCAGAGGTTTTATATACACAAGGATCCACAAGCTCTCTTAACACCAATCACTTCACCCTGGCCTTTTGCCATATGGGGAATTGATTTGGTCGGGCCCCTGCCAACCACCCAAGGAAGGTTTAAGTAACTAGTTGTAGCTGTTGATTATTTTAAAAAATGGGTGGAAGTTTAACCATTGATTGATATGTCTTATGAAAAGGTTTATTAGTTTATCTGGAAAAGTATTATATTCAGGTATGGCTTACCTTATGCCTTTATAACTGATCATGGTACACAGTTTGACAATGACGAATTCGTTGCTTACTGCACCCAATCCAATGTCTAAAAAATCCACTCTGCTCCTGTCCATACTCAAAGCAACGGTCAAACAGAGGTAACGATTAGAACTTTGCTAAACGGCTGAAGAAAAGGTTGAAAGATGCAAAAGGAAATTGGATTAATGAGTTACATTCATTCCTGTGGGCTTACCGAATAACTTTTAGAACGTCTACTGGAGAGACTCCCCTTATTGGCGTTTGGTACTGAAGCAGTAATCCATGTTAAGCTAGGTTTACCTACGCATAGAGTTATTAACTTCAGTACCCTAGTTAGTGATTTGATGAGAAGGTTAGATTTAGACATACTACAAGAAGTCCGTGAAGATGCAGCTTTAAGAAATGCAGCCTATCAACAAAGTATTGCACGTTTCTATAACAAGAGGGTCATACCGAGCAACTTAAATGAGTGAGATTATGTTTTGAATAAGGTTATTCAAAAAAATAATAAGCTGGAAGCCAAATGAAATGGGCCTTATCGTATCACTGCAGTTATCCGACCAGGCACGTATCGGATTGAGACTTTGGTTGGGGAAGAATTCAAGAACCCATGGAATGCAGAACACTTGAAGAAATACTATCAGTAAACGTAGTTATGTTGTACTCAGTTCACTTCAATATTAATGAGAACATGACTTTCTGAAAAAAAATTATTTTATTGTTTTCTTTTTTGGCATAGTAGTTCTATGTACTTGTAACATTATGGTAGTAGTTCTAATTATGAAGATGCCAATAAAGTTGGCCCGCATCAACAAATGCCACCAACAAATTTCATCAGTACCCACCAAGGCCACCAATAAAGTTGGTCGGTAACATTATGAAGACACCAACAAATTTGGTCTGCATCAATAAATACCACCAATAAAGTAGGTCGGTATCCACAAAGGCCACCAACAAAGTTGGTCGGTAATATTATAAAGCCACCAACAAAGTTGGTCGACATCAATAAAACCACAAACAAAGTTGGTGGGACACTAACAACATTGGTCTCCATCAATAAATACCACCAACAAAGTAGGTCGGTATCCATAAAGGCCACTAACAAAGTTGGTCGGTAACATTATAAAACCACCAACAAAGTTTCTCGACATCAATGAAGGCCACCGACAAAGTTAGTAGACATCAATAAAACCAACAACAAAGTTGGTCAGTATCAAACTTATAAAACCATGCAAGGCAAAATTTTAAGTCCCAAATGCTTGGTTAATGAAGACCCGAATGATAAATGTCCATCTAAACTAGGCTAAAAGATGGACAAATATTCCACTCACACCTGGGAACTAAGGTAACTAGTGCAATTACCATAAAATTCAGGTACATTAATAGAACCATGGTGAAGCATTGGTAATTGATATAAAACTTAGGATAATCCTAAGAATGTCAATAGAACCGGTGAAAAACTATAGATTAACTAAAACAGTTGATCCATTCATAGTCAAAGACTAGAAAATATTCACAGACATTCAAAGATTAACTAAAAGTTGATCCATTCATAAAATAAGCTTTTCATTACAAATAAATGATTACATATTGTTGCTCAAATATGGAGAAATAAAATACAAAAATTTATTCTATAGGACGCTTTCCTTCATCTTTAGAAACAGGATCCATGCCAGCTAGAGGATCATCCAAAGTAAAAGAAGAGTTGATGAAGTTAAGATCCCAGAGCATCCCGGTATTGTTACTATTAGGTCGATCAAGAAAATGAGGAGGATGAATGATCTCAAGCTCGTCATGTAGTTCGTAATCCGCCAAGTACTTGGAAATCAAACATTGGAGAATACGATGAATAGGTACCCAATTAACATCCAACTTAAATGGAGGATTTTCAAGATGTAGCAAGCCTCGATGATACTAATCCCATATAGAATTATTGCTATCCACCTTTAGCACAGTTAAAGTATTAATCCAACCCCATTTGTTGGACTCATTTTGGGCATGTTAGAGTCTATCATCATAATGTCCCAAAGATTCATTATAACCACCCATCCAAAATTTTCTGGACTGCTTATGGAATTGGAAATTTAATTTATCAACTTGTAATTGCAGCTGCTTCAGTACCCTATCCTTAGCCTCCAATTGAGAAGATTGAGTAGATAAATGCTCAGGTAAAGTCTAGATGTTTTGAGAAATCTCAGTAATAGCTCGGTCCTTTACTTTTAACTGTGCAGCTTAGCTGGCAAGAGCCTGTTGGGTACTAAGTTCCTCGGCCAGCCCTATTTGTAGCTCAGGAAGAAGAAGCGGATTTAATCTTTTTTAAGGCCTCCAATTCATCTCTCAATGTAGCGTTCTCAACTTCTAAAAAGGAATAGCCTTCATCGGTAGTAGTAACAACAGCTCCAAAGGAAGACTTCGAAAGCTTCAATTCATTCCTCAAATTACTATTCTCCTCTTCCAAGAGTTTTGCAATTGTCCTAGTTTCTTCAATTTCAAGCTTAAGTAAAGCTTCCTTTTTATTATAAACAGAGACAAACTTATCAAAGCCCCAACCTGCACTTAAGCTTTGATACTTCTCCTCGTAACTTTGATGCAATAATGCTAAAGATTCTTTATATTGTTCTTAAAGTTACTCTATCATCTCAGAATAAGCAACGTTATTTACCACAACCCGATCAAGTAAGCCCTTCAAGTATTGGTAAGCCTCCTTAACCTGCTCTGAGGCACCATCACCGAGAAATTGAGTAATTTCTTCTTTGGACATGTCCATAAGACGTTCTTTGAAAAAGGCATTTCACTTCCTCAATAGATCAGTATCATGAGAAGCTAGTTGTTCCATATTGTAGGAGGGTAGTGAGACCGGGGTCTATGAATAACTGGAAAGGGTGAGGCGTGACCCACTCCAATGGACGCTGTCTGCAAGTCTTCAAGGTCTCCTGGTGCAACTTCTGAAGAAAACTTCTCCTTCTGGTAACAATGGAACTCAAGCTTCAACTCACTCCCTTCAAGAAGATGAACTTTCACAGTAAAAATAGCAATTTTCTCAAGGGAAACACCTGAGAGTGATGGCTGTCAGTGGGGAGTGAAGGAACAAGGCACTCAACACTAAGAGAATGAGCAGGGAGAGAATACTAGGTAGGTCTGGTGATATTTTAGCAACAGTGCAATTTTCTATCTATCTTTTGACCTTTCCCAGAGGTCTATTTATACATGGGCGTAAGGGGTGAGCTGGCGATTTTGGGCGCCAAAATTGAGAGAGTTGGTGGGGAACAATGTCTGAAGTGTACCATTTATCCCTACCTGTGGCAGCCTGCCTGTCCCCTCTGCAGGCGCCACCTGGCGCCGACCAAAACTCAAAAAGCACATATGTCCCCTAATGGAGACAAAATAGCAGATTTTGGTAGTTATCTTTTGAAACGGTAACTTGTGGTGCAATTTTGCAAATCTTGAGAGAGGAGACCTTAAGGCCTCACTTCCTCTAAAAAGTGTTATTTTTCTTGAGAGGGACCTCGAGGACCCCCTCTTCTGGAAAAGTCATTTTCTTGTAAAGAGTTTATTTCTTGTGAGTAGCCAGCTCTTTGGCCACTCACTTCACTTATGACCAAGTGTGCAGTGTGCGTAGCCTCGAGTGGCTTCTCGGTCTTCCTACTAGTATTCTCTCAATCCTATAGTGCTAAGTGATTGAGCTTGCTCAACATACCTTGTACCTCAGCCGCCAAACCAAAACTCCCAGGAGGTCCCAACGCGCCTGTTCGAGCCCTGCTTGCTCGACTAGGCTACCTGTACAAGAAAGCAAAGTGTTAGTGTTGTTGTTCATTTAGAGACTGTTGTTTCATGATGAAAACTCTTGTAGCAGCACTTCTCGAATAACATTTCTGCAGTGACCCTTGCGGTGGCGCTGACTCTTACTGTGATACTTGAATTGGCGCTGACATGTGAGGCGGCGCCGACCCTTGTCGCGGCGCCGACGCTCGAAGTGGGGCCGACCTTTGTCGTGGCGCCGACGCTCGAAGTGGCACCGATGCTCGAAGTGGAGCTGATACTTGGATCAGTGCTGGCATGTGAGGCGGCGCCGACCCTTGTCGCGGTGCCGACGCTCGGAGTGGTGCCGAAGCTCGAAGTGGCGCTGATGCCTGAGGTAGTGCTGATGCTTGAATCGGCGCTGACATGTGAGGCGGCGCCGACCCTTGTCCCGGTGCCGACGCTCAGAGTGGTGCCGACGCTCGAAGTGGCGCTGGCGCTTGAAGTGGAGCTGACGCCTGAGGTAGCGCTGATGCTTGAATCAGCGCTGACATGTGAGGCGGCGCCGACCCTTGTCCCTGCACCGACGCTCGGAGTGGCGCCGACGCTCGAAGTGGCGCTGACGCCTCAGGTAGCGCTGATGCTTGAATCGACGCTGACATGTGAGGTGGCGCCGACCCTTGTCCCGGCGCCGACGCTCGGAGTGGCGCCGATGCTCGAAGTGGCGCTGACGCTTGAAGTGGCGCTGACGCCTGAAGTGGCGCTAACGCCTGAGGTAGCGCTGACATGTGAGGCGGCGTCGACCCTTGTCCCGGTGCTGACGCTCGGAGTGGCACCGACGCTCGAAGTGGCGCTGGCGCTTGAAGTGGCGTTGAAGCCTGAGGTAGCGCTGATGCTTGAATCGGCGCTGACATGTGAGGCGGCGCCGACCCTTGTCCCGGCGCCGACGCTCGGAGTGGCGCTGACGCTTGAAGTGGCGTTGACGCCTGAGGTAGCGCTGATGCTTGAATCGGCGCTTACATGTGAGGCGGCGCCGACCCTTGTCCCGGCGCCGACGCTCGGAGTGGCGTCGACGCTCGAAGTGGCGCTGAAGCTTGAAGTGGCGCTGACGCCTGAGGTAGCGCTAACGCCTGAGGTAGCGCTGATACTTCATAATGGCTTTTGGGCTTCTTGGTGACCCTCGCGGGTACCTCTCGGTGTCATTAATAAGAGAAAGTATTTTTTATTTCGTTTGCTTTTTCTGTTGATAACACCCTTCTACATTAGCCCCTCGTGCAAAGATTTTTTGGTTGGGTAGGCTAAAAAAAACTTTGTACGCTATAAATCTGATTTTCACAATTATATACATATATATATATATATAAATACATATATATATATATAGATATATATATATATACATATATATATATATATATTTTTATTTTATTTTTTTTCTGAGGGACTCTAGGATCATTAATTGCGGTGTCCCTTTATCCAAGGTTTTTTAATTTTTTGAGAACCCACGCGTCAGTGTGGGAACTGTCATCTCATCATTTGGGAAACAAAATGGTCATCACCTTTCTGTCCTCCTGCACGTTTTCCTATTTTGATGCAAAAAAAACATAAGCCCCTTCTTATTTTGGTCTCTTTCTTCTTCCCCAAAAAACATAAGACCCCCTTTGGATTTGTAGTGAGAGAAAGTGAGAGGAAGAGATTTCTTAAAACACCATAGCTTCCCATCCTCTATTTTGCTTTAACCTTTTTTCGATACCGTAGCCTCTCATTCATGGATTTTAACCCAGAGAATGCTTCTCCAAATGTAAACAACCCTAAAGTACCCAAAGTTCTAAACTCCATGCCTTCTCCATCGTCCATTTCAACCTTTTCTATGGCCGATAGTTTTGTCGCGGCGACCCTTGGCCCCGTCCGACTGATGGCTTCAATGTTTCATCTGCTTCCTCGGATTTTGATCCGAGAACCCTCGCGGGTTCCTCTCCCTCTCAGTCGGCGTGTGCGATTTTTCATTTGGGTTCGTCTGAGCTGAGGGATATCTCGACTGAAGCTTTGCTGACGGCGGGGAGTATCTCGACGGTTTGCGGTGTGCGCGGGGGACAAGGGGTCTCGCCTGAGGCTTTAACCACTTCAAGTGTCTCGACTGTTTGCAGTCTGCGCGAGAGACAAGGGGTCTCGCCCGAGGCTTTGCCAACGGCTGGGGGTATATCAATGGCAGGGGGTATCTCGTCCGATCTGGGCATGGGTTTAAATTTCTTCGTTGAGACATCTGCCAATAAGGGTTCTTTGCTAGTAGTTCCCCCCTCCGAGGATCTCTCGCCCACGATATCTTTTTGCGGAGGTTCCTCGCGTGATGAGGTTTCTTCTATGGGTATCTCGATGCCAGTTACTGTTGGCAGCGGCTCCTCGCGCATTCCGTCGTTAGTGTCTGGTGGCATCTTGACCACAGGGGTCTCGGCATACGTCAGCTCTGTCAGTGGGGGTATCTCGACCTTGGAGGTCTCGACGCCCGTATTTTTTTCTGAAGAAAGGGTCTCTCCCTATGACGGTATAGTGACCTCTTGTCAGCAGTTGGGGGCCTCGAGACTTGGTCTCGCGTCCACGGGTCTCTCGTTTGTGGAAGGGGGTGTCTCTACCTTTTGTCACCTCAGGGGTTCCGTGACCCAGGGTGTCTCGACGACTATTGGTGTTACGGAGAGCATGTCACTGCCCAGGGGCTCTTCCTATGATTATGATGGGGTTTCTGCCTCCACCTCTTTTTTTACGAGAGGGGACCCCGGGGGTCTCTCGCTCGGAGTCCCCACTAGGGTGAGTTATTTTCTTGAGCCAATGGCTCTGGGTGGTTCATCAGCTACGCCAACTTCCTCTCAGGCATGGAAGGAATATATGCGCATTTTTCAAGGGCAGGACTTTGGTATTTATCGTCGTGCTCCCTTTTTTGGTCCTGCTGACAGTTTCATGACTTCACTTTCCGATTTTGGGGAAAAATTTTCGGGCGCTGTTCTCGAACGTTCTCATGCGGGGTTAACTGAGTCTTCTGATCTTCCTACTATTTCTCCGAATTCCATTCTCCGAGTCCGAGTTGACCGTGGTGATTTTCCTTATTCCAACGTTGAATTTAAAACCCCCGGTGGTCCTACGGAGGAGTGGGCCAGTTGGGTTGATTATGTTCTGAGCGTTCCTGATTACGTGGTTATTCTTAGGGAGGTGGGACTCTTCACCGCCGTCAGCAGTCTGAAGTCCTGCACCATCTTTAAACACGGTTCTTCGCTCAATCTCTTATTATCTCGGTGGAGTATGGAGTCTTACACCTTTGTCACGGGCTGGGGGGGAATTTACTGTTACCCTAGAAGATATATGTGAGTTGTACGCCCTTCCTTTCTTTGGGCAACAGGTCTTTTCCGATGACTGCGAGGACTCCCTAGAGAAGGAGTTGGTGGGGGAGTTACGGTCAGCTCTCGGAGAGTGCTCGAGGTATGTGGCCATAAACGTAACGGGTCATTCCAAGCATTCCTTTGCCAAATGGCAAAGATACTGGTTCAGAGACTTTGAGCAGTTGCAAAAGGGGGAGACTTCTCGTGCAGCCCCCAGATCCCAGGATGGTCCTAAGCTTCACTCTCCTGCACATTTAGCCGCTTTCCTCGTTACGTTCCTGACTCGGTTCCTTCTTCCAGGTAAGCCTGAAGATTGTCCTCGCGAACTTCTTTTTAGATTGGCTGTACGATTGTCTCGCGGTAGACCGGTACCCATGGCTGCCCTGACCTTGGGTTCTCTTTACACCTGGATAGACCGAGCACACATAGACGTAGAGAGGTCCTGCGGTCGGTATGATGTTGCTAATCATGTCAACGACCCTCTCTTGATGGCCTTTTTGTTTGAGCATTTCCCCCACTTTACTTCAGGGGCTCACGCTTATCATAGCGACGCTTCGAGACTTCTTCGGTGGCATAAGAAAACTCCCAAGCAGTCTCTGGGAATGGTGATTGATGATATCAAGGAGTTTCAGTTTCGACCTTACACCAGGCGCCCTGGGGGTACTTTCAGCTGGCTTTCTTTCCCTGGCGACGGCGGGACCTTCTATTGCCCTTCAGCAGTGGGGTCAGTTTCCACGTGTCCTCATATTAATGTGGTGACGATGCTCTTACCGTGTCACCTTCCTTCTTGGACCGAGTTAGGTTCCCGTGCTGAATTTTATCATTCTGAGAGGGCAAGACGACAGTTTGGTTATGATCAGGGTGTTCATACTCCTCCTCTTCCTACCTACGACAGTCATTCTGAGGCATTCTCTGAGGCGTGTGCTAGCTTTACTCTTCAGGGGTTATTCCGCAGAGTCAGTGGTTTGGGTGGTCTCTATGTGCCTCCCAGTGATTATCACCCTTCATTCACTTCATCCTGGTTCCTTCTTTGGCAGCAGCAGGTTCGTCTTATTCGAGAATGTGTAGTTGGCCCTCCTCATGAGACTAGCCCCATTAAATATACCAGAGCTCAGTTTTTGGTCAAGCGGACGCAGAAAGATCCTTGGTTCCTCAGCACCACCTCTACACCACCCTTGGAGCAGGCCACCCCTATTTTAGTGAAACCTCTCATTGACGAGTCACTTCCGCCTCCGTCGACTGAGCTTCCCCCTGTGAAGTCTAAAAGCCAACTAAAAAGCAAAGGGAAGGCGGGCACCTCTACTACCAGCAAAAGGAAACACCCTGATGCCGATGTCTCCAATTTTGTTCCTGCTACTACTGCTTCTCCTCCTTCTTCTCCTGTGAGGACCCGGGCTGCGAAGAAAAAGAACGGAGATGGTGTTGGCCTAGCTGCTTCCTCTACGGTGGAGCAAGGTTACTCCTCACCGAGCCTTACTTCCCAGGAGACGCGGGTCGCGTCTATTCCTATTGCAAAAGGTACTATATCACAACATCCTTTACTTAGTGGAACCAGTTCTCGCGGAGTTCCTTCATCTCCCTCCCCTTCATTGGAAGAGGAACTAGTTGATTATGGAAGCACCCCTTCCTATGACGACCATAGTTCTTCTTCGGGTGATATGGGCGGCCTGGGTTTCCATAGCGAAAGCATTACTGACACTTATGCTTTGTTATCAGTCTCCAGAGAGTCTTCTAGCGATGATGAGGCCTCCCGTTCTCCTGGGGGGGTCAGCCCCACCCATCTTCCTTATAGCCAGACTACGTGCCCTGTTACTGTAAGCGTTCTCCCTTTACTTGTCTATATATTTTTTTTTTTTTGCATATGATTTTCTTTCTTCCCCTCATCATATATATATATATATATATATATATATATATATATATATATATATATATATATATATATATATATATATATATTTTCATTCAAAGCATTCTGTTATATTTGTGCAGGCCATTTCCGTCGAGGCAGGTAGTTCTCATCTTCCCCCACTACGACCGACGCCCTTTCAGCGGGAGAGGAATTCCATGCTCATTTCCTCCCGAGGCCTGTTTAGAGAGGTTTGCTGTCTCCTTAATTCATTTAACCTCTGTTGTAATTTATTCGTCTTCTAACTGCCTTTTGGTTGCGTATACTGTCATTTCTTCGCAGCTTTCGTCCGTGCATTTTACTGTCACCCGGACCACCCCTGTGGCTTCCCCTTCTCCTCAGGTATGCCTCGCTATTTTCAAAACTTTCATTGCGTCATTTCTTTTTTTACTCCTTCTTTTTATTTACCCGTTTATCATGCGTAGAGAGTTGTGTCTTCGGGCGTCGCCACATCGTCTTCTCTTGTCTCGGCGGTGGGTACTTCTGCAGTTGAGCCCCTGGAGGCCTCTCCATCTGAGGTAGTATTTATTTATTTTTTTGAATATTTGTTTCCTCTTAACAGGAGACTTAATGGCTCTTGGACTTTCTTCTCAGGAAGGGGCTCCTCCCTTAGCTGGCGTTATCGCCCCGGGTTTATCCTCTTCGGGGAGAATTTCTATCCCTAGGGTCCGCGTATCTATGGACGGTAGATCTTTGGTTCAGGCGATTTCTCGTGGCCCAATATTTACCGTGGCCTCAACCAGTGAGCCCACACTTCAGTTCAGTCCTTGCTGTTGAAGCAATGGGATCTCCTTTTCCTCAAACATGCAATAAACAACGTATTTTCATTCTTTGCAGGCTATCAGTACAGCCCCTACTGCGCCGACCGTCTTTTTTCGCGCTTCCCCCTTGGATGGGGTTCAGGTATTCTTTTATTTTCTTAGTTCTATTTTCTTATCTGTCCAGCTTGTGCTTATTGTAGCCCTCTTTTACTTTGTCGCAGTTATCCCTTGTCGCTGCTTCGAGTGGGGCTCCTATCACTGCCGTTTCAGCAGCCCCTATACACGGGCTGGTTTGTCCTATTGTTGCGCCTCTTCAGGTAGCTATCCCTACGGTGCCTGAGGTTGAGGTAGCTTCTTCGGAAGTATTGGTCACTGAGGCAACCCCTTCTGGAGCATCGATCAGTGTTGTTGCCCCTACGGGGGCCCCTGCTCCTCCTTCTATGACCGTTACGGAGGGCGTTGTTCAGGTACCGTGTATAAGAGTATCTACTTTCCTCCTTCTTGCGTATACTATGCAAGCATTCTCATTTCACCCTTGTCTCATTGTTTCCAGGTTCACGAGAGTACTCCGGTGACTATGGAGTCTGGCAGTGGGGCCGCTGTGAGAGAGGTATTAGACTGGCATACCCCCTCTTTTTACTATTCCCCTTTTTCTTCTTGCGTATACTGTGCAAGCATTCCCATTTCACCCTCGTCTCATTGTTTCCAGGTGCATGAGAGTACTCCGGTGACTGTGGAGTCTGGAAGCGGGGCAGCTGTGAGAGAGGTATTAGACTGGCATACCCCCTCTTTTTTACTATTCCCCTTTTTTTTCTTCTTGCGTATACTGTGCAAGCATTCCCATTTCACCCTTGTCTCATTGTTTCCAGGTGAACGAGAGTACTCCGATGACTATGGATTCTGGCAGTGGGGCCGCTGTGAGAGAGGTATTAGACTGGCATACCCCCTCTTTTTACTATTACCCTTTTTCTTCTTGCGTATACTGTGCAAGCATTCCCATTTCACTCTCGTCTCATTGTTTCCAGGTGTATGAGAGTACTCCGGTGACTGTGGAGTCCGACAGCGGGGCAGCTGTGAGAGAGGTATTAGACTGGCATACCCCCTCTTTTTACTATTCCCCTTTTTTTTTCTTCTTGCGTATACTGTGCAAGCATTCCCATTTCACCCTTGTCTCATTGTTTCCAGGTGCATGAGCGTACTCCGGTGACTGTGGAGCTTGGCAGTGGGGCAACTGCGAGAGAGGTATTAGACTGGCATACCCCCTTTTTTTACTATTCCCCTACTTTCTTCTTGCGTATACTGTGCAAGCATTCTCATTTTACCCTTGTCTCATTATTTCTAGGTGTATGAGGATACTCCGATAACTGTGGAGACTGGTAGTGGGGCAACTGCAGAGGGAGATCACAGTTCTGAGTTCACTCCTTTAGTCGATGATGCTGATTCTGGTGGGGAGTCTTCTTTTCTTCCCTCTGAGGCGGGGTCTCGCCACTCCGAGGGCGATGATGAAGCCGAGGACGCTGCGACTATTTCTAGTAGGCTATGGCGTGAGGAGTTACCAGGCCGCTTCAGGGTACATGAGCGTCAGCTCTTGGATCTCATCTTGGAGCACCATCCTGAGACGTTCACTTCTCAGAGTATACTCCAGGTTGACAGTCTTACGGCCTTCAACTTGAGGGCTCTTACCAGCCATGTTCATGAGTTCTTGGCTACCTCCCCTGCTAAGCTGACCAGCTCTTCTATCTTGCTATTCTTGGATGCTCTCCGCGACTTACAGCAGTTCTATCATTTTCGTTTGGATTGGTTTGACGCAGGGGTTCGCCCTTTTCTGAGTGTTCCTTTCCGAAAGATAGTGAGGTTTCACACTTCCCGGCAGTCCAGGGTTGAGCAACGACACGCTGAGGCTACGAGGATCCGAAATCAGATCGCCCTACTGCAGGTGAAGCTTGCCAGACTCGAGTCTGGCGATGAGGAGGATGATGCTAAATTCGTCAGTTTGGAGGAAGAGTTTCTGCGGGAGGCTGGTCCGTCATATGCTGGCGCCATTGCGCGCGATGATTTATTTTTTGTGGTTTCTAGCCGATAGGCTACCTCTTGCTTTGTAGTGCTCAGAATTCTATGTGTACATCACTTATCATTGTATGAGACACTTTGTTTCTTCTGCACTTTCTTTTTCTTTTGTTCTCCCTTTATGCTGTGGGTGTTTGTTTTACATGACTTGCTCTAATTTCTATGAGCCTTTAGTCTACTGGTGGCTACCCCATATACTGTGGGGTATTTGCATTGATATGAAAAGTTATGTATTATCATATTGTACACATTTTATGAAAATGCACCTCTTGTAGCTGTGAGGTGTTGGCATGTGACTTTCTTGGGTTGCCCCTCCTGTCTGTGGGGGTATTCCGACATATTACTACTTATAGTCGTAGAGGCTGGGCTGGAGAGGAGGGTGACCCCCGCCCCTTTCCGAAAGCCTGATTTTATTATAAAACTATATTAATTTATGTCTGGGAGACTTTGCTCAGTATACTTTCTCTAGGATGGACTTACCTCCCCAGTGTAGTGAGCAAAGTTCCCGATCTTTTTTTTTTTTACTCTCTTCTAACTTAATAGGGAGCGTATATGTATGTATAAATTAGCAAGCAAAGTAAACGTCAAAATGATCGAAAGTGTTGCTATTTCATTTCTTTTACTTTTGCCTGCCGTTTACAGTGTAGTATTGCTTCACAAAAAAAATTACAAAAAAACTTTTCTGGTATAGAAGCAATCCTTGACATCCATTGCCGACATGCAAAACACGAACAAAACTTGTTAGTTATTACTAAGCATAGTACCTCTTCAGCCACTTACAGTTGATGGACTAGAGGCAATCACTCTCTGGTTCTGATATCTGGCAGTAGCCCGACTTCCCCGCTCCTCTGACAACATAAGGGTCTTCCCAGTTAGGTTTGAATTTTGACGCCGACATGCTACGGAGATGGTGAATTGATGCTCGCAGGACTAGATCTCCCACCTGGAATTCCCTAGGCTTAACCAAATTTTCATAGGCCCTGGACAGTTGTTGAGTGTAGACTTTGAAATTCTCTCTCGCCTTGTCCCTGTGCTCATCTAGCGCCTCCAGTTGCACATGCCTTGGGTCTGGGATGAGCCCATTGCTAAGAGAAATTCTGGCTGAAGGTACCGCCAGTTCCACTGGTAGGACAGCTTCGGTCCCATATACTAGAGAGAAGTGAGTGAACCCCGTTGGCTTTCTTTTCGAAGTACGGTAGGCCCATAACACCATAGGCAACTTCTCATCCCATGCTCCCGGCATGTCTTCTAGCATCTTTTTCAGAATATTTATCAGGGTCTTATTAGTAGCTTCTGCTTGGCCATTGCCCTTGGGGTAGGATATGGTTGAGCTATTATGCACAATCTTATACTTGTCCGTGAGGAGGGCCATCTCTTTGCATACAAATTGCTTCCCATTATCCGTTAGGATCACTTTGGGTATACCAAACCTACATATGATATACTCCTTTATAAACTGGGTTACCACTTGGGCAGTGACTCTCCTTAAAGGAATGGCCTCCGCCCATTTGGTATACAATTTTGTAGCCACAATGATAAAAGCCTTGCCGTGAGATGCTGGGGCGATCTTACCCACCAGGTCGAACGCCCATGTATGGAAGGGATAGGGTTTGCCAAGCTTTGTAGGTTGACGGAGGGACCGTGCACCATGTTTCCATGCACCTGGCATGCTCTACACTTTCTCACATATCCAATGGAGTCAGCCTCCATGGTCGGCCAGTAGTATCCCAACGTCATCAATTGATCATACAGCTTGGCGCCTCCCATGTGGGAGGGCTCATGAGCTTCTTTCAGCACCCTTTCCACTTCCTCTTTGGCTATGCACCTTAGCGCCTTCTCATTGTACCCTTTCCTATACAACTCTCCATTGACCAAGTAGAAACGTGCTACCCTTTTTCTAAGGTAAATTTCATCCGCTCTCTCGGCGGGCAGCTCCCTATTTTTCAGATATGCTAGGTACGGCTGTCTCCAATCTTCGAAGGCTTCCACGAAGTTAGCCTCCGTTGGCTGGTCAAAATTAGCTTGGCACTTTAAACAACTTTGTTGCAAGCGGGCCGCTTCTAAGCTCATGGAGGGCCAGAAATACCCGCTTCGCTGCAGTCTTCTGTAAAGGGGGATATCCGTATCTCCATAGTGCCACTGGTGCATTTCTATTAACCTCTCCTTGGCTTCTTGCTCCCCTACGCACCGTGCTAGAAACCCTCCGAGACTCTTGAAATAGAGAGTTTTCTGCAGCACATGATAGCTGGCTAACTCCAATATTTTCATTGGCCCTTCTCTGGTTTCAAGTTGCCTCTCCACCAGACGCCTCCAATCTTCCGGCTAGTCACTTAGGAATAAGGACTTTACGGTAGTAGGCACCGTTCTCCGCCTCACTGTGATGGTTGCTTCTGACTCCTCCATGTCCAACTTTTGTGCTATGGTGGCGAGCGCGTCAGGGTGCCTGTTCATCGTTCGCGCCTGCCTCTCCACAGTTACTTCCAAGAACTGTCTCAGCAGTCGTTGGATGATGTGTCTGTACGGTGCTAAGTTGGCATGTTTAAGGGAAAACTCTCCATTGACCTTCCTTACTACCAGATTGGAGTCTCCTCGTATACACAGTACCCTGATCCCTCTTCTGAGCGCTTCCAACATCCCTAGAATGAGGGCTTCGTACTCAGCTTCATTATTTGAGCATTTAAAATCTAACTTGAAAGAGAGGGTAATCTTCTCCTTCCCATCTGACAGTATGACGCCAGCCCCACCTGTTCCTTGGGCACTAGAACCATCAAACTCCATAAACCACTTCTTCACCTCCTCCGCCATGCATGCTTGGAAACTTTCTCCGGGTAGCTCTTCATTAGGTGGTTCGAAAACCCCACTCGGGAAGTGGGCCAGCAGATCTGCTACCGCCTGGCTCTTAATGGCTTTAGGCACTACGCACTTTAGATCATATTCTGACAAGATCAAAAACCACCTTGCTTCTCGTCCCACGAGTATAGTCCGCATGAGGAGGTACTTGATGGGATCACACTTGGTGATTATGTGAATGGTGAAGGCTAGAAGGTAGTGTCTCAACTTCTGGGCTACAAATACCAGCGCCAGGCAGTGCCTCTCAACGCTGGTGTATCTCGATTATGTCCCGGATATTACTCTTGATAGGTAGTAGACCGGCCTTTCCATTCCTTCCTTCTCTTGCGCCAAGAGGGCCCCTATCGACCTCTTTGTAGAAGTGAGGTAGAGCAGCAGTGGCACTCCGGCTTCGGGGGGAATCATCGTGGACGGAGAGGCTAGGATTTCTTTAATCTTCTTGAACGCACTCTCTTTCCTCTCTCCCCAAACCCACTTGGCTTTGTCTTTCAGTAGAGGTGCAAACAGATGAGTTACTTCTGCCAACGCAGGTATAAACCTCCTCAGGTAGGATACCTTTCCCAGGAAGCTCTTAAGTTGTCTCCGACTCTTGGGCGGTGGCATCATCACAATGGCTTTCATCTTCTCTGCATCCACTTGCACTCCTTGTCTATTTACCACAAAACCTAAGAATTTCCCTGCAGTAAACCCAAAGGCACACTTTGAGGGGTTCATTCTCATCTTATACCGACGACACCTCTCGAATACTCTCCTGAGATCCTGAATGTGCTTGTTTTCTTTCCTAGACTTCACCACCAAATCATCCACATAGAATTCTAGTATATCATGAAATAAGTCGTGAAAAATTGCCATCATGGTCCGCTGGTATGTGGCCCCAGCATTCTTCAATCCGAAGGGCATGACTGTATAGTGAAAGTTCCCTAACGGTGTGCGGAAGGCAGTCTTCTCTGCGTCTGCGGGGTCCATTTTAATCTAGTTATATCCAACATACCCGTCCATGAAGCTATACATCTCATGTCCCGCGGTGGAATCCACTAAGCTGTCTATGCTGGGTAGTGGGAATTCATCCTTAGGACACGCTCTGTTCAAGTCGCGAAAGTCTACACAGATTCTGATTTGGGTCTTGTCTTTCTTTGCCACTGGCACTATGCCGGACAGCCATATGGGGTGCTGAATAGGCTTGATGAACCCTGCCGCTAACAACTTCTCCACCTCAGTCTTTATTTTTAAATCAAGGTTTGCTTTATATGTGTGTGTGGCTTGCCTTACCGGAAGGGCGTTGGGAAGGATGTTCAATCTATGAGAGCTCACTTATGCGTCTATTCCTGACATCTCCGTGTACTTCCAAGCAAATACATCAGTGAACTCCTTAAGTAGCTCAATGAGCTCTTCCTTCTGCTTCGGTTCCAGGCACTTGGAAATTAGGATGGATCTACTCTCGCCCTCTTCTGACCCCAACTTGATTTCCTCTAACTCCTGCAGCTGCTCCCTGGGTCCATCTTGCATGCACTCCGGCGCCTCTTCTGGTTCTTCAACATGCTCAACAATATGGGATTCATCAACAATAAAACACTCGGACGCCGGGTCGATGCTCTCATCCCAGAACATCGCCCGCGCAAACCGTTATACACGGTAGATGACTTTTCCATTGGGCAAAACCACTTTCTTGCAAGTTCGAGGAGGTCTAGCTACCTCCTCTACCTTCCTCTTGCCTTTTTCTATGTGGGGAATTATCCTTTCCCCTAGACGATCATGAACAGATTTTTTCTGCGGGACCCTTCCCTCAGCTATCTTGCTTCCTGCTAGATTTCTTGTAGAGACCTTTCTTTCCTCGTCCAACTCAGTGTAAAAGGCAGCATCTACCAGGTGGGCCTCCTCAACGGCGAAGGGTCTCTGCGTGGCCTTGATCACTATCTCTGTACCTCTAATATTTGCCTTCGCGCACTGATGGTAGGTGGAAGGCACTACACCATGAGTGTGCATCCATACCCTTCCAATGAGTAATTGGTAGCTGGTGTCAGCGTTAATAACGTGAAATTTGATGTGGGAGGTGAAATTTCCCAACTTAATTCCCACATTCACGTATCCGATTGACTGCATTCCGGCGTTGTCGAATCCGAAAATTACTAGCGGTACCGGAACCAACTTCTCCTGGTCAATTCCCGTTTCATATAATGTGCTGATGGGCATGATGTTAATGGATGCTCCTCCATCCATCAATGCCCTAGGAAATGAGACTCCATTAATTATGGTTGTGACGTACAACGGGCGGTTGTGGAAGTAGGGCACTGCCCTATCCGCTTCTGAAAACACCACTTCAGAGGTATACTTCTTAATCATCCTTCCGATTGGCCCCTGCCAATTTAGCGAAGGGTCTCCCTGCTGCTGCACCGCCTCCAAGACTTTCCTCGTGATGGACACCCTCGTGTCGTACTTCACCCCTATCTGGTCGAAAAACCACTTGAACTTGGAGCTCCTCGCTATGGCCTCACATTCAGAATCTAAGTCTACCTCGTACGTCTGGGCACTGCAAACATACTCCGCTTCAGAGGTCCCTCCCTCGTCTAGAGCGAGGATGACGTCTACCTCGCCTTCTGAGAGAGCGACTTCCTCAGCTTCCCCGCTCCCACTTTCATACTCCGGAGTGAAGAACCACTCCTCTTGCTTTCTTTCTAGCTGAAGTCTGCTTAGTGACAGATTTTCTAACTCCTCGCATAACTGGTCGCCATTCTCCTGCATTACAAGACTTCTCGTAGCTTCTTCGTTGTAGGCAACTACCATGTTGGCAGTTCCAAAATGATGCGTAGGGAGTGGGTTCTCGTTAACATCCACGGGGGGTATCTGCAAGGTACCGCTGGCCATCTGCTCACCAATGATCCTTCTCAAGTAGTAACAATCCTTGGTAGAGTGCTGCACTCGTTGGTGCAATTCGCAGTACTTCGGATTGGCCTTGTCAGCTGCAGTGGGGGTCTCTCCTTTTAGGTTGGGAGGTCCTGCTACGCCTTCTCACACCAAGGTGCGGTAACAATCCATGGCCTCCGCTACGCTGCACGGTAGTGGCGGCGGGACATCCTCCCCAAATTTTCTCTTGTTGCCGGGACTGTCAGTCTTGGCCCCGGGGCCTCCCTTCTTCCCTTTGTTACTCCCGTCCATATAGTTAACCGCTTGCCTTCTCACAACTTGAAACCTCCCGGGAGTCAGTGGAACTTGTGTCCTCCAACCCGGGGCTCTCGGTTTGATTATCGTAGCTATGTTGCTGGCGGCCCTGGTGAATTCTCTGAAAGTTCCGTCTCTAGTTTCGTTGATCAAATGCAGCTTGTACTCTTCCAGGAGTCCTTCCACACATATCTGCAGCAACCTGGCCTCCGCCACGTCCTCGTGAACATCTAAGGCCCTCTCGCGAAATCGCTTGATGTTGTGCATCAACTCTTCTCCTGGCTTCTGGACCTCTTGCGCCAGGTGCCTCAGTGTAAATTCATCCTCCGCTACAAAAAACTTCTGAAGGAACTGCCTGTGCATCTCTTCCCAAGTAGGGACGCTGTTAGGCGCCAAGCGGGAATACCATGTATAAGCTTTCCCAGTGAGAGTTTTAGAGAACTCCATCAATCTCAGGTTCTTGTCTCCAGCGTGTACTCCCAGGTACTCGACGAACCTCTTCACGTGCTCTCTAGGGTTCTCCCCCCTACCGCCAAACTTGATAAATTTTGGTGGAATATACCCCTCAGGGTATGGCTTCTCACTTACTTCCTGTGGATAGGGGTCTTGTAACTCCTCGTATAGGTGGGAACCCTCTCTTTGAGTGGAGGAAAGGAGCTTCCTCACTTCTTCCATAGTAACAGCCTTAGAGGGTGATTCCTCCAAACATGTGCTTTTAGGAACTGGAGAACCTGTTGGCGCCAGGACCTGCTCCGGCGTCGCCTTCCGAGACGGAACCGACTCTGCCGGAATCGTAATAGGAGTGGCTACCCCTCCGGAAGGGGCAGCAGCAGGTGTCACACAACCTTGACCCAAGTTTGATAGATCCACGTTGTTTTGCTTTAAAAAGTCAAAAAACATTGCCATAAGGTTCATACCTGCCATTGGAGCCGCTGTCGGCGAACTGGTCTGACCTCCCTGAGGCGCTGGCGCCTTGGCTCCGATCACCACCACTTCTTCCTGAGTAGTCTGGTCACTGTGAGCTCCATTACCGGATGGAATGTCCTCAAAAACCAACTGCTTAGAGATATTGAAACCTTCTTTGTCCATGGAAATGAGAATACCTCCCCAGCGGAGTCGCCAAATGTAGAAGGGCAGTGAGACTGGGGTCTATGAATAACTGGAAAGGGTGAGGCGTGACCCACTCCAATGGACGCTGTCTGCAAGTCTTCAAGGTCTCCTGGTGCAACTTCTGAAGAAAACTTCTCCTTCTAGTAACAATGGAACTCAAGCTTCAACTCACTCCCTGCAAGAAGATGAACTTTCACAGCAAAAATAGCAATTTTCTCAAGGGAAACACCTGAGAGTGATGGTTGTCAGTGGGGAGTGAAGGAACAAGGCACTCAGCACTAAGAGAATGAGCAGGGAGAGAATACTAGGTAGGTCTGGTGATATTTTAGCAGAGTAACAGTGCAATTTTCTATCTATCTTTTGACCTTTCCCAGAGGTCTATTTATACATGGGCGTAAGGGGTGAGCTGGCGATTTTGGGCGCCAAAATTGAGAGAGTTGGTGGGGAACAATGTCTGAAGTGTACCATTTGTCCCTACCTGTGGCAGCGTGCCTGTCCCCTCTGCAGGCGCCACCTGGCGCCGACCAAAACTCAAAAAGCACATATGTCCCCTAATGGAGACAAAATAGCAGATTTTGGTAGTTATCTTTTGAAACGGTAACTTGTGGTGCAATTTTGCAAATCTTAAGAGAGGAGACCTTAAGGCCTCACTTCCTCTAAAAAGTGTTATTTTTCTTGAGAGGGACCACGAGGACCCCCTCTTTTGGAAAAGTCATTTTCTTGTAAAGAGTTTATTTCTTGTGAGTAGCCAGCTCTTTGGCCACTCACTTCACTTATGACCAAGTGTGCAGTGTGCGTAGCCTCGAGTGGCTTCTGGGTCTTCCTACTAGTATTCTCTCAATCCTATAGTGCTAAGTGATTGAGCTTGCTCAACATACCTTGTCCCTCAGCCGCCAAGCCAAAACTCCCAGGAGGTCCCAACGCGCCTGTTCGATCCCTGCTTGCTCGACTAGGCTACCTGTACAAGAAAGCAAAGTGTTAGTGCTGTTGTTCATTTAGAGACTGTTGTTTCATGATGAAAACTCTTGTAGCAGCACTTCTCGAATAACATTTCTGCAGTGACCCTTGCGGTGGCGCTGACTCTTACTGTGATACTTGAATTGGCGCTGACATGTGAGGCGGCGCCGACCCTTGTCGCGGTGCCGACGCTCGAAGTGGCGCCGACCTTTGTCGTGGCGCCGATGCTCGAAGTGGCGCTGATACTTGGATCAGTGCTGGCATGTGAAGCGGCGCCGACCCTTGTCGCGGTGCCGACGCTCGGAGTGGTGCCGACGCTCGAAGTGGCGCTGACGCTTGAAATGGCGCTGACGCCTGAGGTAGCGCTGATGCTTGAATCGGCGCTGACATGTGAGACGGCGCCGACCCTTGTCCCGGTGCCGACGCTCAGAGTGGCGTCGACGCTCGAAGTGGTGCTGGCGCTTGAAGTGGCGATGACGCCTGAGGTAGCGCTGATACTTGAATCAACGCTGACATGTGAGGCGGCGCCGACCCTTGTCCCGGCGCCGACGCTCGGAGTGACGCCGACGCTCGAAGTGGCGCTGACGCTTGAAGTGGCGCTGACGCCTGGGGTAGCGCTGATGCTTGAATCGACGCTGACATGTGAGGTGGCGCCGACCCTTGTCCCGGCGCCGACGCTCGGAGTGGCGCCGACGCTCAAAGTGGCGCTGACGCTTGAAGTGGCGTTGACGCCTGAGGTAGCGCTGATGCTTGAATCGGCGCTGACATGTGAGGCGGAGCCGACCCTTATCCCGGCGCCGACGCTCGGAGTGGCGCTGACGCTTGAAGTGGCGCTGACGCCTGAGGTAGCGCTGACACCTGAGGTAGCGCTGATACTTCATAATGGCTTTTGGGCTTCTTGGTGACCCTCGCGGGTACCTCTCGGGTGTCATTAATAAGAGAAAGTATTTTTTATTTCGTTTGCTTTTTCTGTTGATAACACCCTTCTACACATATTTGTAATAAACTGACAAGAAGAAATAACCTCAATAAACAACAAGTATGGACAACAGATGCAATCAACTGAAGATAAGTAAAAGGAACAGAAGGCTCTTTTATTGATAATGAAGAGTTCAAGTACAATCAAAACAAAAGAAAAAAGAAATAACAAAAGTAAAAGAGAAAAATGTCGAACAACATTACACCTTTTCTTTATCACTTTCAACCTTCTTGCTCTGCACATAAGAAGGGGTTGCAGGCTAGAGTTGATCTATTTATTCAGCTAGAGGGATAGAAGACTCATGGACTTCAGGTTGTTTGGCAGCAGACTCAACCACAACTGAAAACTCTTTAGAAGCAGCTTTACCCTCAACCTCATCTTCTATGGCTGGAGGAGGACCATGAATATACCTCAAAAAAAGTTTGGAATCTCTATTTGTGTTCAACTCTTGAAGAGAAGTGCCCCAACCATCTCTGAAGCATTTTTACTTCACATACTCAATCTGACCAGAAGCAATAGAAATGGCTTTGTTCCAGACCTTATCCTAACCAGCACTGAAGGAGGCCTTCACAGTAAATTTTCTTTTAGCTCTTGCAGAGGACACAAGATCCTCCGCAATCGTTGCCCTGCGCTCAGCTTCCTCTGCCCTACGCTTAACTTCCTCTTTCTGGCTCTCAACTTCCTCTTTCTGGAATCCAGCTTCCTTAGCCCTGCACTCAGCTTTAAAGTAATTTGTATCAGAAGTTAAACGAGCAATTTCATCTGTCTTCAGTTTTTTAGTCCAAGTACCCCTCTCGCTCTCCAAGGCCCGCTGAGATTCCAGCAGAGACTTCTTCAAACCAAACAAAGCTTCCTCCACCTTATTTAAATAAGAAGCTTTAATTGCATCATCATTCTCCAACATATTATTAAAGTGGACCAATAACTACAAAATTGAAGACCAAAGTGACCATATGAGGTATATAAAAGACAACCAAACCAAGAAAAAGAAAATTGCTTATTGATGCAAGGTTTAAAGTAACCAATTCAAAAACCTTATTTTGGGAAGCTTGGTATCCACAACCCTATTATCTATAAGGGTACCATATTTGATTAATTTCTTGCTTAAACCAGGAGTAAGGGATGATAGAGGAGCATAATTTGAAAAAGGAAAATCAGCCATTGATAACTCATCGGCAATATGGTCAATGTGTTTCTCTGTAACCTCTCTCCTAAGCCACCTCAGATAAGCATCAACCTCTGTAGGAGCTCCATCTTTAGGAGTTGGATACTTGGTAGTTGGATCCTTGGGGGCTAGTTCCTTACAAGTTGGGGGATTTATAGCATCCCTAGGGGCTGGGGGCTTCATAACATCCCCAGTTTTCTTCTTGGCTCCTTCAACAGAAGATTGGGAGCCAGAAGTAGCACCACTGTAGAGTTTAGGAAACTTCATATTCTTCATAACTTCAGACAAAGGAAAATCAACAGCAGTCTTTGCGTCAAGGTCAATTACCAAAGCAGGATATGCAGCTGATCTAGCAATAAAAGAGAAAACAGTATTTTTGAACTGGAGCAGATAAGAGGCAGACCTCACGTGCTCCTCAGCAACTACTTTGTGAAGTCCCAAGATAAACTTCAACTCTTTCAAATTTACTTCGCTCTCTTTGGGGCACTTTCTTTTTTGCTCAACTGCAAATCAATTTATAAAACAATAGTCAGCATGACATTTTATCAAACAAAAGCAGGACAAATTTACTAAAACATAAAGCAACATATTCCATTGCCAAAGAGTGGACATCTAGGTCCTTGATATTTGGCACCTCCAACTAAAGGGGCATGTTGCCAATTTTTTACAATGACCCCATGATCAAAATAATCCCTATTAGAATCAGGGAGATTAACTACCAAATATTTACTAACAGCCCTAATTTTCAAATAAAAAGTGTTATCTCTAGTTACCCACTTATAACAAAACATAATTTCTCAAATCTCTAGATGGGTTCCATAAATTTGATTTAACTTATAAACTCCATTAACAACTCTCCATGTGTTAGGAGCCACTCTTGCTGGTACAATGTCAAAATATTGACAAAACTCCAAACACAAGGGATTGGGAGAAAACGTGAAGCCACATTCAGCAACAAAGATAGAGGTGAACTAACGCGACCACAATGTGTCTAGTGTGAGTACTATTTAGGCTCAAGTGCAAGCTTGTTGCTCAAATAATAATCCGATAAGTCGGGTATCGATCCTCAGGTAAATTGGATGAACTAAGTCGTAACGACATTGGAAAGATGAGGGTAATCTAGCTTTGACTTTAAAAAGAAGGAAACGATGATTTGGAATACGGGACAATTACAACGAGATGCAAATTTGAAAATGAGTAACTAATGAAACTATGAATAAATGAAATGCAATTACTCTAATTAAACTTAAAGCTGATGATAATGTGATTAAAACTTTAACTATAAAATGAGAACAATAGGATGGGTTACAATCCCCCACACCCTCGTAATTCACTTCGTAAGATACTAGATTCAGAATTAAAACTTTAAATGAACACGGTCTTTAGTTCTCCTAAGTATTACATATATGAGGGATCGTATCCCGCACAGTATGTAAGAAAAGGACGCATTAAAGCAGTATCGCCTTAACCAATACTCACGTCGCTTTCTTAAGCATCCCAGATACCTAGGGCAAACGAGATCAAAAGTCATACAACGGTTATACCTGTTATACAACACGATTCACCAAAGATTTTAATTCAAAATTCTATTTCCACTATCGTGAATTACATAGGGTGGGATTCCTGCACCCCAACCCTTGAAAACTTAGTCGGACATATTAAAACTAGAAGAAAACATTTTAAATACAAACTTGAACTTAGGAAGAATGAAATTACTACTAAAGAATTAACTATTTTAATAACGAAAGCAAGAATTAAAACAAATTTACTTGAATTGCAGAATTGGAATCAAAGCTATATAAAACTAGGGTTTCTTGTTATTCTCTCCTCTAAACTAATTACAATGCTTCTCTAAACAGATTAGAAGCCTCCTCAATGCCTGAGAGGACATTAGAATATATACACTACGAATTTTTAAGATTTTCAACCATATAAGACTCTCATTTTACAAGTGGATAAATACAAATTTTCGATAACCGAACCGATCCTATTAAGGTGATTCGGTTCGGTTTGCCTTTGACAGAGATTTTTGTCTGAACCGATTCGGTTCGTTTATTTCCTCTTCGATTCGGTTCCAATATTCTATGCTTTATAGGAAGTTTTTCCAGGATAGGATTGGTTCGTTTTTCCAGCCCTGCGGTTCGGTTCGATCTCTTCGGGAAACTTTTCCTTTCTTGTAATTTTGAAAACTTGTAACTTTTGATCCAGAACTCGGATTAGGATGTCGATTCCTCCTACTCCCTCGTAGACGTGAGGTCTTCGACTTTCATTTTGATTCCAGGTCCGAATTCCTGATTCAGATTACTCTTTTGCCCTTTTACTTTCCTGCATTTATCTTCGTTCTTCCTTCCGATTTTCTCCTTCCTTGTGTGCACTGAATACTTGCAAAATAGATGGGAGATACACGAAACTCAGCGTACTCATTAGAAAATATCAATAGCAATGATATGAGATAGATCCACTCGAATTACACTTCGCAGAGCGATAAAAGCATCTAAATGAAGGGGATAAATGGGAAGAATTTATGCCTAATCAAACCCCTCAAACTTAGAACTTTGCTCGCCCCGAGCAATGTAAAAGAATCAAAACATGGTCCAACTCTAAAATGGGATAGAATACCTCTTTTACGGGTGAGCGATTGCATTTAGCGTATGCAACAAGCCTTTAAACCCCTAGGTTACCCTAGTAGGACGAGTTGTGTCTCGTGAGGGTTTGCAGTGAATATACCCACAAAATTCATCTTCTCGACTCAAAGAAACATCAAAATACTTAAAAATTGTACAATTTAAACTCCCCAAAAATGGCCACCTTAAAAATTATTTTTCGGGTCTCAAGCCATACTGTGCGTGTGCGAAGCCAAAAATCAAACCGCTAATTTCCATCGATTGATCATTACGTTACTTTCGGAAAATTTTCTTTGATTTCAAAATCTCACGGGATGCTCTCACAAACGAATCACTCAGGATGTGGCTATTTTCTCTCGGTATGCGTGATAAAAGAGTAAATATAATGGACACAAATTCACGCACACCATTTGAAAGATGGAAATTTATAGGTAAAAAGAACTCTTCATCGGAATACGATCATAGGAAAACGGGAAACATCATCTCTCTTTTTTCACGCCTTTATAATCTCTCTTTTATCTTTTGTGCATTAGCTCTCCATGTGATATTCAATCTCGCAATATGGACTCGATTAGGATTTTTTCGGGTTTAAGGTATGTTGGGTAACATGGAAAACGTTGGGAAATTTGGATTTTGGAAATTTTATTCTTTATGATGTCCATTAGTGCTTTTTCGGGCTTTTAATCATTTTCTTTTTTTTTTTGTTTTTCGTACTTTTCTTTTCTTGGTATTTTTGTTGAGCATTCTTCGATTTTTTCTTGCCCCTTTTTGTTGCGTTTTTCGGACTTAAATTCTGACTTTTTCCATCTTTCACAATTCTGGGCTATTTAGGGTTTTTCGGGTTGTCAAACGAAAGGTAAAATTTATTTGGCTCAATTTGGGTTGCAAAAGGGATGAATATTTTTCACGACTTTTTCTGGCCAATATCTTTGGGTGACAAATGAGGGCCTACTTCATTGTCCAAACGTGAATTGATTTACCATATGCATCTCGAGATTAGTTACATTTAGAGATATTTCAGCGCGCTTTTCAAGACAACATCACACACGTTTCCATAACCGATCAAAACAAAGGTATTGAGATCATCAATGACTTATTGCTGAAACAAACTTTAAGTTAATCATAAACTCAGATGGATTTAAAAACTACGAAAAAATGATAGGCTCGATATCTCACTGGGTTGATTAATCTCCACACTTATTCGTAAAGTTGTCAATTTTCTTTCAATTTCCATCTTTGGTTAACTTTGGCTTTGTGCATTTGATGTTTACAACTTGAGACAAAATATTTGTGACATTTTTGAAGTTTTTAAATTCCAATTTTTATTTATTTTGAAGAAAAATATTTTTGGCTTTTTCAAACTTTTTCAATTTTTTTGAAATTTTTGGGCATTTTTGAAAATTTGTGAAGTTTTAAAAATACGCACTTGTGACCCCCCCCCCCCCCCCAACTTACATTTTTACATTGTCCTCAAGCAAAAAAGGACTAGAATCTAACTCAAGGCAAATAATAAGTGCGAAAAGCATAAAATGAACAAAAAACAGAAATGCAGATCTTTATAGATAAGGAAAACATGTGTTACCAGGGAGAGGGGAGAAACACACATCTGTCTTTTTTAAACAACCAACAACGACACAAGCAACAAAACACAACAGCAAACTACTACACAACCAACCAACACAAACAGCAAACAACTGAAATGGGCTTCACTGGGTCGGGGGATGGGATGCACCGGGGGCGTTTGGATCATATGGGTCATAGAAGTATGTAGGTGGTGGTGTACCCATAGTCATTTGATACATCTTCGCTTGAAGGCGGTGCATCATACCAGTGTCGTGCTCATAAGCCCGTTGGTCGGTGTTGTATCGATTGATGAACCCATGGAGTTGGGTTTCGACCGTCGAAAGACATCTATCAAATTCTGTACCTAGTGACTCAAAATATGAGTCTTCGTCTTCGTGATACTCGTCATCCTCTTCCCCGCCCATCACGACATCCTCAACCTCATACTCTTCAACATCGATATCATCATCTTCGTCCTCATTAACATCGACAACTTCCCGTGCTGCTCGAAGGGCTGCCCTTTTCCTGGTGCTCCTATTGCGTGATGCTTGCCCAATGGGCTCTGGGAGGCGTGGAGAGGCCTGAGGAGGCTGGATACCGACATCGGCAAGAATGGAGGTGATGATATGTGCATATGGGAGGGATACTGCACCTTTTTGCTCCATGGCCGCATAAAAAAATCGGTGTAGAACATGCGGGCAAGATTGATAGTGAAGTTGGGATCATAAAGGTGGTAGACGAGGGTGGCTTGGCGAGGGTTCATCGCCGAGTCATTAGAGTTTTGAAGCAGGTAGGCGCAAACGATATGAAATGTAACGCGTGACTTATCATTGAGGCATCCCACTGGGAAGGTGTCCCTTACCCAAATCTCGTTGGGTGCGATACGGTTGATGCATGTCTATTTCGGGATGGTGGGGGCATTGAGGGGGTAGTCAAAGTCATCCGGGTTCAGAACTCCCATGGAGGAAAGTTTTCGGGATAGAATATCCAAGGAAAAAGGGATGTAGTGGTCGTTCACAAAAATTTGGCCGTCAAACTCGCCCGTGAGGATGAGTGATCCATAAAAAGATCAGACCTCATCCGCCCACACCACATTATGGGGTTCTTCTAGATATTGCGACCTCCCCCGCCGACTGAAAAAAGTGATGATCGAGCAGGGCAGCTCGTTCCATTTAAAGACACGCTCGATGTGAAGCTTTCGAGATATGCTGAAAAACTGCTCACACCAAAGGTGCTCCGTGTGAGAGAGGTATTCCCCATTACCATTAGGAAGGACCTAGGTAGATGCGTATTTTGGGGGCACACCTTGATTTGCCATGGGAAATTATGGGGATGGTTGAATTGGGAGAGACAGGTCAAGAGAGGGAATATGTGATGGAGGTGTGGAGGAATGGTAGGGCAGAGGTAGAATGTATAGGTGGGGGGTTGGGTTGGGGGGAGGAATTAAGAGGTAAAGAAGGGGGCACGATTGGAGGGAAAGAATGTGTAAAAGGAGGGAAATGAAGGGATTAGGGAAAGGGGAAGGTATCTCGAGAAAAGGCAAATACTGTAGAAACTGAACCAATCATGTGCAGGGGAGAACCGATCCGGGTTTGGGATTTTTTTTTTCAATTTATCTCAACCGAACTGATCCGGTACAGGGGATTCGATTCGGTTCGCCTCAAATAGAAATCTATCCACTCAGAATGCTGAAAATAAATTCTAGCACCCTCGAATTTTTGAACAATCTCTTATTTATTCTCACACTTGAACTTCCTCGACTCCCTCACAAAGTGCGTGTTGGTGTGCCTAATCCTAACCCTAACCTCTCGTAACCTACCTACGGACTCTAACTAGTCTACCTATGAACATCTATTATACACAAGAATTCACCCCATACGCGTCGGTGGTGCGACGACCTCTCTGTTTCAACTCACTCAACCCCTTAAACGGGGTTCGATAACCAAATGGTGTCGAATTCCTCTACGCACGCCTCCATATATGGCTTAAGGCGCTGTCCATTGATTTTGAACGTATTTCTCCCCTTTTGATCGTCCAATTCTACATCTCCGTGGGGGAAGACGCTCTTCACTACGAATGGGCCAGTCCATCGAGACCGTAATTTACCCGAAAATAGATGAAGCAGGGAGTTATAGAGGAGTACCTTTTGTCCCGGTTGAAACTCTTTCCGTTGAATAATCTTATTGTATGAAAGTTTTATCCAGGATTTAAAAATCTTGGCATTCTCATATGCATCATTGCTTATCTCCTCTGACTCATTTAGTTGAAGCTTGTGAGCTTCGCCGGCTTTGTCCATATCATAATATACCCTCTTAATTGTCCAATACGCTTTGTGTTCCAACTCAACGGGAAGATGGCAAAGTTTTCCATACACAAAGCAGAATGGGGACATTCTGAGTGGGTCCGTGTATGCGGTACGGTAGGCCCATAGCGAATCGTTCAATCAAAGAGACCAATATTTTCGGTCGGGATTGATGATCTTCTCTAGTATGTTCTTAATTTCATGATTTACCAATTCGGACTGTCCATTCATTTGTGGGTGATATGTCGTTCTAACCTTGTGAATGACACCATACTTTTTCATAAGTTTTTCAAACAACTTGTTGTAAAAGTTCTTGCCGTTATCACTGATTACCACTTTAGGTGCATTGAAATGAGAGAGTATGTAATCGTGCAGGAACTTTATTACCACTTTATTGTCATTAGTCTTGGTAGCTATAGCTTCCACCCATTTAGAAACATAGTATACCGCGACTAGGATGTATAAGTACCCAAAGGACGGGGGAAAAGGTCCCATGAAGTCAATACCCCAGCAATCGAAAACCTCAATGATGAGAATCGGGGTTAATGGCATCATGTCTCTTCGTGTAATTGCTCCCATTTGTTAACACATGTCGCAAAATTTGCAGCTATTATTGACATCCAAGAACATTATGGGCCAGTACAAACCGCTTTGGAGAATTTTAGCGGCTGTCTTTTTCACAAAAAAGTGGCCTCCACATGCTTTCGAATTATAAAATTGGATGACTTTTGGGATTTCATCATTCGGCACGCATCGTCGGATGATTTGGTCATCAAAATATTTAAAAAGGAATAAATCATCATAGAAAAACATGCGCGACCAAGTGATAAATCTCTTCTTATCTTGCGGTGTCCAATCAGGGGGGATGGCTCCCGTGACAAGATAGTTCACTATGTCCGCAAACCAGGGCAAAGAAGAGGTGGCAAAGAGTTGCTCATCCAAAAAATACTCGTCTATGGGTGTAGGATCACTAGGTACGTCGGACGAAAGCCACGATAAATGATCGGCGACGACGTTTTCTATTCCTTTTTTATCTTTAATGGAGAGATTAAACTCTTCTAGGAGTAGGATCCACCTTATGAGGCGCGGCTTTATGTCTTTCTTCGCAAGTAGATATTTTAAATCCTTGTGTTAGGTGAAACAAGTGATGGGGGAATAGATAACATAGGACCGAAATTTGTCGAGAGCGAAAACTACCACTAGCAATTCCTTCTCCGTGGTGGAGTAATTGAGTTGTGGTCCGGTGAGAGTCCGACTAGCTTAGTATATGACATTAGCCTATTTGTCTTTTCTTTGGCCCAAAATAGCCCTTATCGCATAACCTCTAGCATCACACATGAGCACTAATGGTAAGAACCAATCCGGAGCTTGCATGATGGGAGTGGACGCAAGCATGTTTTTCAGTTTTTCAAAATCACTTTAGCATGCTTCCGTCCACTCAAATGGGGTGTCCTTCATAAGAAGGTTGTTTAAGGTCTAGTGATGGCACTAAAGTCCTTAATGAACCTTCTATAAAACCATGTGTGGCCCAAAAAGGAGCGCACATCTTTCAGCGATTGAGGTGGGGGTAGGTCAGCTATGACATCTATTTTTCTTGATCAACCTCGATCCATTTGGATAACACGATGTGGCCAAGAACTATACCTTCAGTTACCATGAAATGGCGTTTATCCCAATTCAGCACAAAGTTCTTTTCCACACATCGGGCTAGTACTTTCTCAAGATTGGCTAAACAAAGGTCGAAGGAGGTGCCAAAAACACTAAAGTTGTCCATAAACACCTTTATCCCTCTTTCAACCATGTCACTGAATAAGCTCAACATGCAACTTTGAAAGGTTGTCGGTGAATTACATAAGACAAATGGCATAAGTTTGTAGGAAAACGTTCCAAAGGGGCAAGTGAAGGTTGTTTTCTCTTGATCAAGTACATCTACCTCAATTTGGTTATATCTGGAATAACCATCTAGGAAGAAATAATGAGGGTGGCCCACTACTCTTTCAAACATTTAATCGATAAATCGTAAGGGGAAATGGTCTTTCCTAGTTCCCGCATTGAGTTTTCCGTAATCAATACAAATGCACCATCCAGTGGTGGTACGTTGGGGAACTAGCTCCCCCTTAGCATTTTTAATCACAGTCATGCCCGACTTCTTCGAGACAACTTGAATGGGGCACACCCACTTGCTATCCGAGATTGGGTAGATAATCCCAGCATCCAATAATTTTATGATTTCAGTCCTCACCACATCTTTCATTGTGGGGTTTAGCCATCTTTGCATTTCTCTCGAGGGCTTAACATCCTCTTCGAGGTAAATCTTATGGGTGTAAATTAGAGGGCTTATCCCCTTTAGATCAGTTATACACCAAGCAAAAGCACTTTGGTGCTTCCTCAAAATCTTCAATAGCTTACCCTCCTGCTCTTCATCTAAGCTAGAGGAGACAATAACAGGAAATGTCTCACTTTCAACTAGGAAAGCATATTTAACATTGGAGGGTAGTTTCTTCAACTCGAGAGTCGGGAATGTGTCGCTAGAGTGAACCATGCATGCTTCCCTTGGCGGTAACTCTTCGAATCAAGAAACCCAATTAACATCTCTAGCTTCCTCGTCCGACGCTCTCTCATCGAGTAAGCCTCTAAACTCCTATACCTCCCTCTCAAACTCGGTGTAAGCTCACTCACTCTCGTGTCTAGATACTGGGCAAGCTTCTAAGGCGTCTTTCTAATAATTTTCCTCAAAGTGATCTTCTACGATCTCATCAATTAGGCTCTCCGCATGAAGATCGTCTTCTTCCCTTCCTTGTTGGGCTATGTTAAAGATGTTTGTTTCAAACTCATATTCCTAAAAGTGAGATGCATCTGTCCATTTTGAGTATTGATCAATGTGTTAGCCATAGCTAAGAATGGGAATCCAAGGAAGATGGGAATATGATTTTTTGAGGTGAAGGAGGGATCCGTGTCCCAAATGACAAAATTTATCGGGAAGTAGAAAGTGTCCACTTGGACTATCACGTCCTCAACTATACCCCTTGGTATCTTCACAGTTCGATCCGCAAACTGGAGAGTGATCCTTGTGGGCTTAAGATCACCCAGTTCAAGTTTCCTATAAATATAATAGTGGAGGATATTGTCACTCCCCCCCAAATCAAGTAAGGCCTTTTCGAATTTGTTCTCTCCAATGGTGCAGAAAATGGTGGGTGCACCGGGATCTTTATATTTAGGTGGGAGATATTAAGAAAGACTGAGCTCATGTTCTATGCTAGAAACACATTTTTCTTTACCTTTATCCTCTTCTTGACTGTCAATAAGTCTTTTATGAATTTTGCATAGGCTGGAATTTTCCTTATTGCATCGAGGAAAGGTAAGTTCAATTTTACGTTCTTAAGGACTTCTAGCACTTCATCACTTATGGTCCTTTTATGGACAGGAACTAATCTTTGAGGGAACGGTGCAGCGGAGGGTGGTTTTACAATTACATCGGGCTCAGTAGTATTTTCCTTTTCACTCTCGTTCAAGGAGATGTCTTTGGCCTCTTTTGTGTCGGCAAATTCTCCTTGTCTTTTGAAATGTCGTGTAGGGGAAGTGATAAATCGATAACTCACCCACTACGAAGAGTGGTTACAGCTTGGCAGTGCTCCTGCTGTTCTGTAGAGTTTGAGCTAACACTAGGTTGACCTTGGGGAGTTCTTTGGCCTTGGGCAGGAAACTTTCCCTTCTCTTGGATAATGAAGGAGGATTGCATCTTGGAGTTCACATTCATTTCGACGAACATGCGTTCATATCTAGCATTCTTTGTACCTTGATAATTTATGAATTGGTTCATTGTATCCTCGAGATCCCTCTGACGTGGAGCTACATATGGAGATGGAGGTAGTGGTGCTTGTTGGTATTGAGGAAGTGGTGGAGGTGGAACAACCTATGAATGTGGGTTCATCCCAGCTTGTGGTTGTATGTAGTTAAAACCAGGATGGTTTCTCCACGAAGGATTATACGAGTTCCCATGCGGGGCATTAAAATTCCCCTTGAATCCTCCTATAGCATCCACCTTCTTCGTGTGCATGGCTTTGTAGGCAAAAATTATTGGGCATGCCTTTGTGGAGTGGCCCGTCTCACAGATAGCACACACTTTTTTCTTTCGAACCACGGCTAGATCCGGAGGTATTTCTCAGCCGAGCATCAAACCACTCTTTCATATCTCTCTGAAACTGATCGAATCGACGGTCTATTAAGGTATTTCTATCTAATTGGTATAGAATGGATACAGTATGATTGATAGATGGTTGTCTAGGTCAGTCATGGTTAGGATCAGATGTGTCCCATGCTTGAGTAGTCTCTGCGACATACTTAAAATGGGCCTCGGCATCGCATGAGTTTAAATCTCAAAAGGGTCATTCACACATTCTTTGCACAAGTTGTTTGGAAGCTACTTTCAATCCATTATGGAATAAAGATATCACTAGGTGTTTGTCAAAACCATGATGGGGGTAAGCATTTACTAACTCTTGGAAACGTTCCCAGCATCTGTCAAAAGACTCATTATCGTGTTGTCGAAAAGCTTGGATTTGAGTTTTAGCAGAGTTAGTCTTGCGTTGTGGATAGAATTTTAAGATAAACTTAAACTGCATATCTCTCCAGGCAGTGACGGAGTTCAAGGGTAGTGACCATATCCAGGTCTTGGCTTTATCCTTTAAGTAAAAAGTAAAAATATTTATGCGAATGACATCTTGCGTGCAAGCTTGATCACTAAATGTGTCACATGCCTCTTCGAACTCATAAATATGAAGGTATGGTTTCTCTGAATCCATGCCATGAAACGTAGGGAGAATCTGTATCATCCCATTACAAAAGTGGAACTGATCGGTATTATACGGAAGTAAAATGCAACCAGGGGTGACAGTCTGCTCAGGAAAGAGTAAGTCTTTCATGGGATGATAGGGGAAATCTCCCTCTCCAGTACCAAAACTCGCTGCGTCAGACATCGCACTCGTACTCTCTCCAAATGAATTTGTGTTCTCACTTGGTGTCCTATATGTGTGACTCGAAGGTTAACTCAAGGTGTAACTACTGATAGAGTGCTCATGAGTAGGAAATGATACCCAGAATTGTGGAACGTTAGGTCTGTGAGGGCATTCATAGATATACTCAACTATCGGGTTTTCATAGATTCTGGTTGGAGTGTTGTAAGGAGTCTGAGTATGTTCAGGATTTTGCATTAAAGGCCTTTGAGAGATGAAGAAAATTTTTTTATATGTTTTTGGATTTCCTTGGTCAAAAGTTTTAGAATGAGTTGATCTAACCTAAGTCTAACTAAATCCCCGGCAACGGCGCCAAAAACTTGACGCGACCACAAATATGTCTAGTGTGCGTGCTATTTAGGCTCAAGTGCAAGCCTGGCGCTCAAGTAATAATCAGATAAGTCGGGTATCAATCCTCAAGAAAACAGGACAAACTAAGTCGTAACTACGTTGGAAAGATGAGGGTAATCTAGCTTTGACTTTAAAAAGAAGGAAAAGGTGATTTGAAATACGGGATAATTACAACTAGATGCAAATTTGAAAATGAGTAACTAATGAAACTATGAATAAATGAAATGAAATTTCTTTAACTAAACTTAAATCTGATAATAATGTGATTAAAACTTTAACTACGAAATGAGAACAATAGGTCAGGTTACAATCCCCCACACCCTAGTAATTCACTTTGTAGGATACTAGATTCAGAATTAAAAATTTAAATGAGCCCGGTCTTTAGTTCTCCTAAGTATTACATATATGAGGGATTGTAGCCCGCATAGTATGTAAGCAAAGGACGCATTAAAGCAGTATCGCATTAACCAATACTCGCATCGCTTTCTTAAGCATATCGATTACCTTGGGAAAACGAGATCAAAAGTCATACAATGGTTATACCAGTTATACGACACGATTCACCTAAGGTTTTAATTCAAAATTCTATTTCCACTATCGTGAATTACATCGGGTGGGGTTCATTCACCCCAACCCTTGAAAACTTAGACGGACATATTAAAACTAGAAGAAAACATTATTTGATTGAAAGAAAAAAAATTTACTACAAACTTGAACTTAGGAAGAATGAAATTACTACTAAAGAATTAACTACTGCAATAATGAAAGCAAGAATTAAAACAAATTTACTTGAAATGCAAAACTAGAATCAAAGCTATATAAAACTAGGGTTTCTTGTTGTTCTCTCCTCTAAACTAACTACAATGCTTCTCTAAATGAATTAAAAGCCTCCTTAATGCCTTAGAGGACATTAGAATATATACACTACGAATTTCTAAGAGTTTCAACCATACAAGACTGTTATTTTACAAGTGGATAAATCCAAATTTTTGATACCCGAACCGATCATGTTAAGGTGATTCGGTTTCGTTTGCCTTTGACATAAATTTTCGTCTGAACCAATTCGGTTCATTTATTTCCTCTTCGGTTCAGTTCCATTATTTTGTGCTTTATAGTAAGTTTTTCCAAGATAGGATCGGTTCATTTTTCCAGCCCTGAGGTTCGGTTCGATCTCATCAGGAAACTTTTGCTTTCTTATAAATTTGAAGACTTGTAACTTTTGATCCGAAACTCGGATTAGGATGTCGATTCTTCCTATGCCCTCGTAGATGCGAGGTCTTTGGCTTTCATTTTGATTTTTGGTCCGAATTCTTGATTTAGATTACTCTTTTGCCTTTTACTTTCCTGCATTTATCTTCATTCTTCCTTCCCATTTTCTCCTTCCTTGTGTGCACTGAATACTGCAAAATAGATGGGAGATACACGAAACTCGACGTACTCATTAGAAAATATCAATAGCAATGATATGAGATAGATACACTCGAATTACACTTTATGGAGCGATAAAAGGCTCTAAATTAAGGGGATAAATGGGAAGAATTTATGCCTAATCATTAACCAATGACCCTCAGCAAGAGAGAAAAAATCAAAAGGAAAAGTGGGATGTTCTAGTACAACCTAAGATGGAATGTTAAAATCGGTTCTGAACTTATCAAGTGACTCGATAGAGTAACCCATGATGAAGAAAACAAAGAAGAAGAGAAGAAAGATTCTTACAAAGATTTAAGGATTCAGCAAGAAATAAAGACAGAAAAGAAAACGATCGCAAGAAAGCAAAGAACACAGTAGCAGAATTAGAAGTAAATGGTAAAAAATTATCGAAGTTTTTACCGCCCTTTTTATAAGACGCATAGAAAACTGGAAAAAAGTAATAATTAAAGAGAACAACGTTTTAGTTTACAGCGGAGAATAAAGAAAAAGACGAAGATACCCCATAAAAGTTCGCTAAAATTTGAAATATATACAAAATTGCCATTCGCGCCCAAAATCATTAATCGAGTTGATAAAATTCACAAGTATGGAAGGTCTGCAGTAAAACCACAGAGCCCGAGCTACTACAAAAGCATAATAGTCAACACATTCGCATAAACTTCAAGTAAGAAACATTGGGGGCTTCTGTTGATACCAAAATTTACCACCCTATATGGACCAATTACAAGCCATCATGTGTCATCCTATGTGGCACAAATCCAAGTCAGCATGATAGAAAGTCCCGACCAGCATAGTTAACCGACCAACGTTGTTGACCAACCAACTAGGAAGCCCGACCAACGGTCAAAAAGTCATTATGTATAGTCAACCAAGCGACAGCAGTCTTACAGCTTGCATTACCTATGAAGTGACAGCATTCATATAATTAATGCTCATTATATATTGATGTAAATGCCTAACAAATAAAGGTATTCCATCCATTCACCTGACAACGATCAACACCCCACTTGGGTTATAAATACTTTGTATCACCCTCATTGCAATAGGATCGAAAAAATAAGTCAAGGCAATTAATACATAATAGTGGATGTAGGCTATTACTTTGAGCCTAACCACTCTAAAAATCTCTTGTGTCTTGTTTGTTTTACTTATTCTTATCTATGATCAAACAATTAGGCCTAGTCTAGTTTTTTACATCAACAATTTGTACTCTACCGCCAGAAATAAAGCAACCCATTAAATCTTTTGGGGATTCAACCTTCTTCACCCCACTTCTTAGACTTATATCAAAATTGGTCGACCCACAATCTTCATTGAGCTCTTATTTATTTTTAGTTCTCCACATCTTGATGAACTATTAGCAAAGTAAATCTTGTCTTCTTCGCCAAAATCAAAGGAATGCTTGGATTCTTTCTTAGAGTTTAATTATAAATCAATATTACTTTTTTTGGACCCTTTTCAGTAAGAAGTCGAATTTGCCTCTGACATTTGACCAGAGCCAACTAAATCATCAAAGGGTATACTCTAGGAGATTAAACCTAAAAAAAATCCATATTTTATACCTATTGAGGGGTGTTAATATTTAGTAGACTCGTTTTCCTCAAAACGACTAGAATCACTATCGAGGTGTTCATATTTAGTAGCTTTCTCCTCGTCATGAGGTGCACTAGATTTACTAACATGATCAGCCATTAATGCATTGAAGTTACATCCATGCAGTGATTCTTCTCTAGAACTCATCGACTCGACTTCGTTATTACTAAGCGTGACGTTAAAGGCAGCTTTGACTTTTTCTTGACATTTCAACCTAGTTGGACACTCATGGACTTTGTGACCATTTTCCTCACACTCATAACATCTCTCCTAGTCTTTCTTTGGGAAATATTTCTTTTCTTTTTCAAAATTTTTCTTGATCGATTTAAATTTTTTATCTTTCTCAAGACTTTTCTTATCTTTGGAAGTATTTTGATTTTTGAGTTTGATAAATTTCTTGAAATTTTAAGCAAAAAGGGCCTCTAAATCATAATCTAACTCAGAATCGAATGATGCTTCCTCACTTTTTTTAGACACTTCCTTTCTCTTTTTATATTGGGCTTTAAGTCCAATCCCCTTTATCCTAAGGCTTAATTAGTTTAGGAAACATATATATCTCATATGTTTGATAAACTCCTACAAGTTCTTCTAACCTAAGAATGTCTACGATCCCTAGCGAATTAAGAACGGTGACCTTAGAAATAAAACAGGCGGGAAGCGATCTCAATATTTTCTTAACTACACGCGTCTAGGGTATTTTCTCAGCTAAATTGAAACTTGAGCTAACTACGTTGGACAATCGTGCATAAAACTCGTCGAAAGATTCAGATTTAAGCATTGTAATGGCTTCAAATTGTGTGGTGAGATTTTGCAGCTTAGAAACTTTAACAACATTGGTACCCTCGTGAGTGAGCTAGATGGTATCCCAAGCATCTTTAGGCGTAGTGCACGTAATAATGCGATGGAACTCATAGGGGTGACGGCTCTCGAGATGGCACTCAAACCGCGGGAATTAAAATTGCCCCATTTAAATTCATCACTTGTCCACTGAGAGACAGGTTTAGGGTCGATGACATTATCAACTATAACGGTGCGAGGAGCCACCCTCTTTCACAGACTACCCAAACATGTTCATCTATGGCCTTTAAAGTAGACCTCATCCTACCTTTCCAATATGCAAAGTTGAGATCATCAAACATGGGCACTCAATTATACAAATTCTCCATTAAAATTCGGTTTTTTAAAGATTAACAATTTTCTTAGAAAACATTTGTATCAAAAAAAAATTAATTTTACGAAAAAAGATCATATAGTAATTTTGTGCAACAAGCTCTGATCCCAATTTGAAATTCCGCTTCCACCAAACACAAATCCAAATTATTACAAAAATTTAATCTGATTAAATATTTAAAAGTCCTTCTGACGAGGCCAAACAGTACACCTTCAAGCCCTCGTTAAATGCTCATTAGATTAAACGAAGAAATGAGGCTTCTTACAAGTTTGACTTCGCGTTCGAACGAGATCTCGTCTGAACGAAGTCAGCGAATTTTGAAAAAAATTTAAACATAAAAAATTGCTTAGTTTTTAATTTAAAAAAATCTCCCCATATAAATGTAAATAAATTTGAACTCCAAATTTATTTATACCTTCGTAATGTGGAGATCATTTCTGAAGTTGGAGATATTGGAGATTCAATTTTTTGAGCGGCTCGAGTCAATCGGTAATGGGATACACCAAAACCTATGTAGGCCTAAGCTATTAGCAAATGACATAAATTATGCTTTAACAAATCCCCCACTTTTGGCTGTTCCGGCACAAAAATAAAACCAAGATCCAAATTACATTAAAATCCACTAAGACAATAAAAATATCTAATACCCTTCTAAACCCTAGAAAATGGATAGGTATAAGATAATGATGTCTTCAAATCTCCACTTCTTCATGTTCTTCTCTTAGGCACTTTGTCTTCATCGAGTGTAATGTGAATATGATCTTGAAAAATTACCTACACACATGAAACAAAGCAAATACCCGTGGTGAATCGAGTTTAACATATAAAATAAGATTCATGAAAATTATCTCCCATAAATCAAACTCCCCCGTAATTTGTTCTCTCAATTTTATTTTGTTCGAAATAGACAAGGAGAGGAAACTAAAGCATGAATTGCAAATAATCACAAATAAAATTAAAATATCATCACAAAAAGACATGAATGACAAACATGAAATGATAGTCTCAAAGGCTACACAAACTATTTTTTGAATTTTTTTAAAAATTTTCAAGAATAAAATTTTGACAAATACAACACACCATTGAGAAACACAAAAATACCCGAATCATGGAAACGAAATGTAGGGGTGTGAACATATTCTATAGGTTAATTAACATAAACAAATATAACATATGTGCACGAAGAATTGAGGCACCACTAACGAAAGATATCAAATTCCACCTTAGGTGTAAAAATGGTGAACTCGTGTGAAAATTACTTAACTTAATCAACAAATCAAGATCCTAAATGATTTTCACACCAATTATGCCCAAGACTGTGTAATAATTTTCAAGATTTTTATAGTACATGAAAACCCATTGATCTTCGACTTAACTCCCTCCGAATCTCACATATTGCAATAACACTCACAATTTTGAAGAAATTAATGCTCATTTGTAGTGAAGCATCAATGTTAAAGCAAAAGGCCTGGCACTTCAGTTTTTATGTGTCGTTAATCGTTTTGGCTCTTTTCTTGCAAATGGTGGATTTTCAATCAAACTCATCATGTCTTTCGCAGCCCGATTCCATTGCGTAATATATAACAATTTTACCAAAAAAATGATTTTTAAACTCTGGGCAATGGTTCTTACATGCACAATTTTTATTATCTCGTTTTCACATTTGACTCATTTTAAAAGCACAATTGAGATGAAATCACAATAATCGACATGTGATAGGCAAGTGAAACATTCAAATAAGTTCATGCTTGTTGCACTAAAGGTGATAAGGAGTCAAACATGTAGCAAGTTGTTATCAAATTGCATCTTAATAACTCCACATAATATAAAGCACATTAATGAAATGATGTCACATCTCAAAACACTGCAAAATAGTCACGTGGATATGGAACGAATGGGTGACTCGGACATCTTGAATGTTCATCCACCTATGGTGTCAAAAAAATACAAAACAATTTTTGAATTTTTCAAAACATTTATCCAAAATAAAATCTTTCTGCCTTTTTCACTTTTTTCTTAAAAATAAAATGAAAATCTTTTTGCATTTTTCAAAAAAAAAATCAAAAGAACAAAACTCTTTTTGGATTTTTTGAAAAATATATCAAAATGAAAATTATAAATGCAATAATAATACAATGTTAGTACAATCTAGAAATATGAATAAGATGTGAATAAGCATGAAAATCATCATATACTATATAACATATACAATCTCAATTTACGATGCAAATACCTAAAGATTTCCTAAAATCCTCAAATCTAAGTGCATTTAAAGGTTTCATAAAAATATCGGCTAACTGATGATCGGTGCTCACAAATCTTAAGGACACGACAATCTCCTCAACTAGGTCTTGAATAAAGTGTTCGCTTATCCAAATGTGCTTTATGTGCGAATGTTGGACTGGATTATGTGAAATGTGTATGGCACTCGTATTATCATAGAAAATAGTCATCGTGACCTATGAAATGTTGTAATCCTCCAACATTTTCTTCATCCATAAGAGTTTTGCTTCTTGTTCATCCATGAGATAATAGCACTCCCAAAATATAAACACCCACTCGAAGTGCTCCTACATCCATCGACATCCCCAACCCAATCGATAACTAAATATGCGAACAAACGATAATCGGTATCAAAAGAATACCAAATATCGTATGATATAGTTTCGTTCACATATTTGATAATATGTTTAAGAGGATGTAAGTGTGACTCTTTCGGGGATGCCTGGTATTGTGTACAAACTCCAACACTAAAGGTAATATCGAGATGACTATCGGTAAGGTAAAGAAGACTACCTAACATACTTTAATATAAATTCTACTGTGTGTCATTGCCTAAAGCTTCTTTGCTAAGATTTTTTGATGAACTCATAGGGGTGCGAGAGTGCTTAACTAAGTCTAGACCAAAATTCTTTACAAGGTCTCTTGCATATTTGGATAGAGATATGAATATCCCATCCTTAAGCTGACGAACCTGGAGACCTAGGAAGAATATAAGCTCACATACCATGCTCATCTCAAACTCGCTCTTCATCTCCTCCTCAAAAGTGTGAGCATGGTGGTAACACATGGATCCAAAGACTATGTCATCCACATAGACCTGGACAACCAAAATAGCACTACCCTCTCTCCTTACAAATAACGTCTTATCTACTCCCCCTCTCTTGAAGCCACGAGCTAAGAGATAGGAAGTAAGCCCCTTGTACCAAGCACAGGGTGCTTGCTTCAAACCATACAAGGATCTCCTAAGATAGTATATGTGTCCTAGGTGCTTAAGGTCGTCAAACCCTTTTTGTGGTTCCATATAAACCTCCATTTATAAAGGCACTCTTGACATCCATCTGATATAACTTGAAGCACAGATGACATGCTATGGTGAGTAGTAAGAGAATAGACTCAAGACAAGTAACAAGAGCAAATGTCTCCTCAAAGTCTACACCCTCGATTTGTGTATAGGCGACCAACCTAGCCTTACTGCGAACTTTGGTAGCATTTTCACCCACCTTATTCTTGAAAATCCACTTGGTACCTATCATGTTAGTATTTCTAGGTCGGGGGACCAACTCCCAGACATCGTTCTTTCTAAATCGAAGCAACTCCTATTGCATGGCTGACATCCAATGCTCGTCCTTGAGTGCTTCTTTCACGTTCTTGGGCTCAACTAGGTATGTGTAGCATAGATAGCAAACAACATTTTCAAATTGAACACGAGTCTTGATACCTAGTGTAGGATCACCAAGTATAGCATAAGGGTCATGAATCTTTTGAACCCAAGATGGTGTCTCCCCCAAAATATGAATGGGATCCATTGTGGTAGCATGAGGAAGGATGGGATCGTCACCAGTGGTGCATTATCCTCACACTGTGGACTAGGAGTAACAAATGTCGGTGACTCGTCATCTCTAATCACAATTTTTATTGACTCCATAACCTTAGAGCTAGATATATTATAAACTCGATAAGCCCTACTCATCGATGAATATCCTAAAAATATTTCCTCGTCGCTCCGGGCGCTGAACTTTCCAAAGGACTCTCTATCTCGTAAGATGTAGCATGTGCTCCCAAAGACAAGAAAATATGATAGGTTGGGCTTCTTCCCTATCCACAACTCATAACGCGTGTGAAGTGTGTGCGAATAAAGATATACCTTATTCACATAATGGCATGTTGTACTCACCGCCTCTGCCCAAAAACGTCTAGGCACATTTCTCCCAAGAAGCATGGATTTAGCCATTTATTATATCGTCTGGTTCTTCCTATCAACAATCCCATTTTGCTGAGGAGTATGAATGATTGAGAATTCATATTTGACGCCCATTCCATCGCAATAGCTACAAACTTTTTTTTCTTTAAATTAAGTGTCGTTAACACTATGCATCCGATTAATAGTGACAACGGGTTGGTTTTGTAGGACATGGCACTTGGTTACAAGGAACTCAACCGTATCAAACTTTTCTCCAAGGAATACTACAATCGATTATTTAGAAAAGCCATAGACTATCAAGAGAATATATCTCTTACCACCTAAGCTCTCCGAGAGAGTATGACCCATAAGATCTATGTGAATCAACTCCAAACCACGGGAGGTGGTAATGATATTTAACTTTCGATGGGGACTTAAAATTTGTTTACCTTGTTGGAAAGGTCCACCAACCGAGGAAGTTGGATTTCTAAGTGATGTTAAGCCACTAACTAGGTCCTTTTTCACTAATATCTCAAGATCTCTAAAATTCACATGACCTAGTCAATGATGCCAAAGGTCTATAGTGGAGACCGTGGCACTGTTGCACACAAATGAGGACTTGGGCACAATCCCATAATAACTATCTTCCGTCCTCACACCTTGTAGTGAAAATTTATCGAATTCATCATAAACATTGCATTCGGACCAGTCAAACTTTACCGCAAATTTTGTATCACACAGTTGGCTTATGATAATCAAGTTAGCTTTCACCCTTTCATGTACAACACGTCATCTAGCTTCAGAAATCTGGTTATCTCAACACTGTCACATCCTAAAATTCTAGATTTACTCCCATCTCCAAAGGTGACTTTACCTTCCTTGCGATCCTCAAGGTGGTTAAAAAATGAGACGTCACTGGTCATGTGCCTATAACACCCACTATCAAAATACCATTGGAATGTATTTTGAGCCTCGAGAGCAACATAAACAATAACAAGGGATTTATCATCTCTCTTAGGTACCCAAGTGGCAGTAACCTTTCAGTTTCCCTTACTGTTGTTGACTCTAGTCGAAATGTTAGAAGAATTCTCAAATGGCAAAGACATCCGTTGAAATTATTCCATTACACTATGTGAAATTGAGATTAGAAATTTAACTTTCTCTCTAAGACTAGCAAAGTCCTAAAATGGTGTACGGGAGTATGTGTACAACTAGTTCTGCTTAGTTTATAGCAAAACTCTCTAAGGTGACCTCTTCTTTTTCAACAAGTGCAAACATAGACAAGTTTGGGTCTACCTCGATTTGTTTTTCTAGGTTGAACTCTTCTAGGTGGATTAGGTTGCCTAGGTGGGTAAGGTCGAGGGCCATAAGGGTCCATCACAAACTCGAGAATCTGGTCGGGTGCAGTCTGGGAAGTGGATGCACCTCAAAACATGTTTCTTGCCTCTCGATAACCTAAAATGGGACCGAGGAGCATCTTACCAATCGTCTTTGATGTATCCTTGATAGTTACCTTGACCTCCCGAATACGTTTGAGAACTTTCTCGAGTTGGGATATAAGGGCTTCAAGTTTCTCACGAGTTTTCACGGATGCTTGGAGATCTCTCATAAGACAAGCCACTTTGTTAGTCAATTCCTCGTTCTCTCTCTCAACTAAACAAACGCTCTCTTTCAAAGCTTCTCTCATCAAGGACTCACTCTCTCTCACCTTTCTCAAATCTTTCTCTGGTGCTAAAACTCTCATAGCTAACCATTTATTTTGTTTCTTCATTTTAAAGGACACAACATAAAGTTCGGTGTAGGCGCGCTAAAGGTCACTCTCAATATCACTTAAAGCATTCTCTCCCTCACTCTTCTCAGAATGACTAGACTCGTTGTCGAGGTGCTCATGTTTAGTAGCCTCCTCATTGTCATGAGGTTCACTAGATATACTAACATAACTAGCCATGAATGTGGTGAAGTTACATCCATGCAGTTATAATTCTCCCGAACTCACCGAATCAACTTCGCTATCGCTAAGCGTGACGTTTAAAGAAGATTTGCCTTTCCCTTAAAGTTTTAACCTATTCGAACACTCGTGAGCTTTGTGACCCTTGACCTCAAATTCGTAACATCTCTCCTCTTCTTTCTTTGGGCAATCCTTCTTTTCTTTTTCAAAAACTTTCTTACCCGATTTAAATTTTTTATCTTTCTCAAAACTTTTCTTCTCTTTGGAAGTATTTTGCTTTTTGATTTTGAGAAAGTTCTTGAAATTTTTAGCAAAAAGGGCTAAATCATCTAAATCATAATCAAACTCAGAATCGGATAATGCTTCCTCTATTTTTTTAAACACTTCCTCTCTCTTTTTAGATTGGGCTTTAAGTGAAATCCCCTTATCTTTAAGCTTAACTATTTTACGGAACATATATATCTCGTATGTTTGAAGATCTCCTACAAGTTCTTCTAACCTAAGAGTGTATAGGATCCCTAGCGAATTAAGAATAGTAACCTTAGGAATAAAATGTGACAAAAGTGATCTCAATACTTTCTTAACTACACGCGTCTCGGATATTTTCTCACCTAAATTGAAACTCGAGTTAACTATGTCGGACAATTGTGCATAAAACTCCTCAAAAGATCTAGATTCAAGCATTGTAATTGTTTCAAATTGTGTGGTGAGATTCGGCAGCTTAAAAACTTTAACAACATTGGTACCCTTTGATTGAGCTGGAGGGTATCCCAAGCTTCTTTAGACGTGGTGCACCTCATAATGCGACGGAACTCGTCAGAGGTGATGGCTCCCAAGATGGAGCTCAGATCGCGCAAATTAAAGTTTCTCCACTTAAATTCGTCTTTTATCCACTAAGAGACAAGTTTAGGGCCGACGACATTATCAACTATGACAGTGGGAATAGTCCACCCTCTTTAACAGACTACCTAAACACGTTCAACTATGGCCTTTAAAGTGGACCTCATCCTAGCTTTCCCGTATGCGTAGTTGGTACCATCAAAGATGGGCACTCGATTATACAAATTTTCCATTAAAATTCAGTTTTTTAAATGTCAACAATTTTCCCAAAAAACATTGGTATCAAAATTAATTTTGTTGAAAAGATCATACAGTAATTTTGTGCAACGGGCTCTGATACCAATTTGAGAGTGCGATTGCGATCTTGATGGAATATTTATATAATTAAATGTCCACTAAACACAAATCCAAATTATTACCAAATTATAATCTGATTAATTTAGGTTTGCATGTGAGGATTGATCTAAACATAGTAAATTAACTATGCAAGCAAGAGGAAACAAATATGAGGAAAAATCTCTAAAAAGGGCAAAACCTATTTCAGCACTTTAAAGTTTTACAAGACACTACTTACAAAACCTTTAAAGAATGCAGCTATATCCTGAGTCGTCCACAAAGGGTGGTCCACCCTCGGTATCCATTGATTAGCCTTTGTCTTCCTTCAGTAGTGATCTTCTCAAGAACCACGAGGTCAGCAGTAAAGAATGTCTCTCCAAAGAGTAACTTCACATATGAAACTGAGAAAGTGGTTAAAATCGAGATAAAAACTCTGATACCAATTTGTAAAAGGGAATACGATATCAATTTGTAGAGTGCGCAATATTTCAATGGATTAAACTTATTTAATTTGATGGAAATCCCACAAATTCCATTTTTAATGAAACCCTAAACATGCATCTATGTGATTCAATAAATAAAACAAGAAATCATGGAATCACAAATTTAGGAAAAATACCCACGGGGAAAAACCTTTATTTCACTAAAGTTTGGAAATCGCAACTTACAACAGTTTAGAGAAATACTATAATGAATTCCCACAAAGACCGTAGCCTTCAGTCAGCAATAATTCCCTCTAGAATCGCAAGAATCGTAGTCCTCCTCCTTCAGTAATAAATATCCTTGAGTATCCCTAAGATCAGAAGTAGAGATAACTCTCCACAAAAATTACTTCGATAAAGAAGTGTTTAGGTTCCAAATATAATTCACAAAAGAATTGGTATTGTTTGAATGAATCAAAAATAAGTTTTACCCCTAAAAAGTGAACAATATTTTGCAGTTGTTCTGTAGTTTGCGTAAATGAAAAGTCATAATGAAAAATCATCGCAAAATAGGCTTTTATAGGGAAATAAAATATTTGAGGCGGTGGAAAGTCGTTCGAATGATATCCTCAGGTCATTTGAATGAGATTGAGATCTTGTTAGAAGTGCCATCGAACGACCCTATCAAACGACATTTAAAAAAACAAAGCAGTATGCCTTCGTTTGAGCCGTATGAGATCCTAGGCTTCAAACAAGGTATCGAACGACATGCTAGTGTCGTCTGAACGACGTAGAAAAGTCATTTGAATGACTTAAATGACATTTTAAAGCTCCCCTAGAGGTAACTCAGAAAACATTTTAAGCTTGAAAAATGCCTTATTTTGTAAAAAATAGTTTATAAACAACATCCCAATACTTAGTAAAAAATCTAAGTAGCACAAAACTAAATCCATACCAAAACTACATCTCGTGGTAGAACTTGATGAAGATGCTTGATATTCGGATCCCCCTTCTTGAATGTGTGAATATGAATTTCTTTAACGGATGTAACGAGATACACCATACACAATGTAAACTAGGTACTAGGGATAATGATGGAAAATATGTACGTACAAATCTCCCCTTATGGATATTCTGGTACAAAATAAAAATATCTGAATTATCAACAAATATCCTATACAAATCCAATACCCCCACCACCGCCACCACCACCACCGAAACCCAAAACTGGAAAGATACTAACTATGTAAGAGATCAAAAATCTTCAACTTTCAAATCTTTAAGTCGCCTTTAACTTTTACCTGATCTTCTTTTGTGTGATTTCCAAATGCTCATCAAATTCCTACACACAATAAACAAAGAAATATCTTCGTGATGTATCGATTTTGAAATGAGCTAATAAATCATAAATCAAATCAAGTAATCGAATCTCCCTCATAAATCAAACTCTCACACCTCCATAATTCATAATTTGTTCTCCCCCTTTTTATTTGTCCGAAATAGACAAGGAAAAGAATAAAACATAACAGATTGGAGTGTGTCACCACAAGCAAAGTAAATCATCACAAACATATATCAATTAAGCTCATGAAGGATAATCTCAAAAGGTTTCACAAACTATTTTTTATTTTCAAATATTTTTCAAGAGAAAAAAATTACGAAAAATAACACACACAATGAACTAACACTAAGATACCCAAATCGTGGAAACGGAATGAATGGGTGTGAACAAATTTGGTAGGAAAATCAACTCAAATAATCATAACATATGTCCACGATGAATTTTGGACACTCCTAATGAATGAAATCAAAATCTTCCTTAGGTGTAAAAATGTTGAATTCAAATGATATCAACTCAGTCTAATCAACAAATCAAAGTCTAAAATGACCTTCACACCAATCTCGTCTAAAACTATGTAATGTTTTTTCAAGACTTTGTCAGGACTTGCAAACCCATTGATTTCCAACCAAACTCCCTCAAAAGATAAACTTGATCTTATTTTCTATTTTTTCTTTTAAAAGATCAATCAAACTAAACAATTTGGCCCCTTTTGAAATATTTTCTTTTTATTGCCTTAATTTTTTCTTAGGCTCTTTTCAAACGGTGGTTTTCACGACAAGTTCACTTACCTCTCACGGCCATTTTTCGTGTTCGCTTATATTTTTAATACTAAACAAAGTCTCACAGGAAACGGTTCTTACATGCACTACTTTCATTGTCTCGTTTTATCACATTTGGTTCGTTTTAAAGACGGGATTGAGATGAAAACACTTTGGCCAACATGTGATAGACAAGTACAATAATCAAATAAATGCATGCATGTGTGAATTAAAGGAGACTAAGAGTCAGACATGTAGGAAATAATCACTAATCACATCTTAATGACTCCCAACATTATAAAGCATATAAATGAAATGATATTGTGTCTCAAAACACTATCAAAAAGTCACATGGATAATGGAATGATGGTGTGACTCGATTATCCTAAATGTACATCCATATATAATGTAAAAAGAAATACAAAAATATTTTTGTGTTTTTCAAAAAAAATTATAAAAACTAAAATCTTTTTGGTTTTTTCACTTTTCCAAAAAAATAGAAAATATTTTTTGTATTTTCCATTAAAAACAAAACTCTTAATGGATTTTCCGAAAAATATATTAAGATGGAAAAATTAAATACAATGGTAGTACACACTCACAATAGGCATAAATATATGAACATAAAAATCATCATATGCTAGTAAACAAGTCTAAACTTCAATCATTAGGTCCGGAGGAGTTTTCTAATGGTGGTGACATCCTATGAAAAATATTCATCAAATCATGTGAAGTCTTAACTAAGTGCTCAACTTGTTGTCGAAACTGCTCAAAATCTATCTTGTGAGGTGTGGGAGCATGTGGAGTAACATGAGTGAGAGTGAGTGTGGGAACACGTGTAGTAACATAACGAGGTAAATACCTATGAGACACACTACCCAACTTAAAGTAAAATTTCTTAAGGTATCATCTTTTCTTATAATGGGAACAAACATAAACGTTCCTAGGAACACCTCTCTCAAAACGTCTAGGACGCGCTCTCCTAGGGGAAAACGGATGCCTAGGTGTGTTAGCTTGAGAACCATATGGATATATCACAAACTAGGGAATCGGCTCGGGTTCTACATGGAAAGTGGATGCGCCGTCATAACCTATTCCTAGTCTCTCAACATTACCCAAAGCGGGATCGAGGAGCATCTTCTACCCTTCTTAGATGTGTCCTTTATAGTGACTTTGACCTCCCGAGAACGTTCGAGATCTTCTTAAGTTTGGATACACGAGCTTCAAGTTTCTCACGAGTCTCCAATAAAGATCAAAGATCTCCTATAAAACTAGCCACGGTGTTGGTCAATTCACTATTTTCCCGGCCTAAGATGATTAATTGATCACATAAACAAATTCTCACCTTCTCGATTTGACTCGCTGATGCGCCACATACCCTCAAAACTTGTATATATCTCTCCAAATCTAACGCCTTAAGACCTAACTATGTATTCAACTTTTTGGTTTTCAACGCCTCGGTGTACCACTCTCTAAATGCTTTTTGGATATCACCTTCACCCTCACTTGCAATCTCATCCTCACAATCACTATCCCCTGATGGCTCGGAACATCATTGAGTCTCTCACGTTTACAAGTGTCATCATCATCATGGGACAAACTATATGTGCTCACGTGACTAGCCATCAAAGCAACTCACTTTTCATGTGGTGATTCATTCCCGAAATCAACCAACTCGATGTCACTATCGCTAAGAGTGGTCGTATTAGCAATTTTCTTGCCCTTTCTCTTTAGCATAGTGGGACACTCATATGCCTTATGCCCTTTGCCCTTGCACTCATATCACCGTATATCTTCCTCTTTCTCGTCGCTATCCTTGACCTAATCTTTCTTTTCATTTTTCTCAAAAATCTTTTTATTGGAAGAATTATCTTTTGAAAATTTGAGAAACTTTTTACAAAAAATTCACAAATAAGGCCAAGTCATCTAAATCAACCTCACCCTCAGAATTAGACTCACACACTTTCTCTTTTTTCTTTTTCCTAACTTGGGTGTGTAAAGTTATTCCTCTATCCTTAATCTTAATGGTTTTGGAAAACATGTTGATCTCATAAGTTTGAAGGTCTCCTACGAGTTCTTCTAATCTAAGAGAGTCCAAAACCCCTAAATAGTTAAGCACGGTGACCTCAGGAATAAATTGGGATGGGAGTGACCTCAAAATATTTTTAATAACTCTTGAATCATTAATATTCTCACCCAAATTAAAACTTGTGTTGACAATGTGATGACAACCTAGAATAAAACTCGTCAAAATACTCGGACACTAACATAGTGATAGTCTCAAACTAGGTGGTCAAATTTTGCAATTCGAATGCCTTAACTGAGTTGGTACCCTCATTTGTCAATTAGAGGATATCCCATGCCTATTTTGATATGAAGCATGTTATAATACATCGGAACTCGTCGGGGATGACGGCTTCGAAAATAACACTAAGGCCTCAAGAGTCGTAGGTACTCCACTTAAACTCGTCATTAGTCCAATTAGAAATGGGTTTGGAATTAATCACATTATTAACGGTGAGAGTGGGAGGAGCCCACCCTCTTTCACATAGGAGCCCGATTCTTTCATCGATTTCTTTTAAACAAGATCTCATTCGATCTTTTCAATATGCATAATTTGTGCCATGAAAGATGGGCATCCGATTATATAAGTTATCAATCTGAAAAATTGCAATTTTTCAAAATTAATTTTTCAAAACGATTATTATCACAAAAAAAATTATGAAAAAGGATCTCACACTGAGCGATTATTTTAGCAACCTTTGATAAATACTTTAGGGTTTCAAATGGACTCACATATATATTCGGGAGCGATGATTTTTTGAATCAAAAAGTTTTTAGATCAAAAGTATTGAGGACTTTTGTAAAAGGTTGTAGGAATCGTTTTAACAAATGTCTTTATGAAAAACTTTACGAAGCAGGTATTTATAAGTCGGCACAAATTCAAGGCAGCTTCATTCATTCGAACGAAAATCAGCTTCGTTCGAACGAGAAAGGATTCTCATTAAAATGACATCAAGTTCGTTAGAACAAAAAAAATATTGCATTTGAACGGGCTTCAAACAACCTTCGGACGAGGCGAAACAATATGCCTTCAAGCCCTCGTTAAATGCTCGCAGATAAAATGAAGAAACGAGGATTCTAACGAGTTTCACTTCGCATTTGAACGAGAATGACTTCTCGTTTAAACGAAGTCAACAAATTTGAAAATAATTTAAACATAAAAAATGGATTCATTTTTAATTAATAAATCTGAACTTATAATTTATTTACACCTTCGTAATGTGGAGAAGATCTTTGAAGTTGAAGATGTTGGATATTCGATTCCTTGAGACGGCTCGATTCGAATTGTAATGGGATACGCCAAAACCTATATAATCCTAAGCTATGAGGAAATGACAGAAATTATGCTCTTACAAGAATAAAAATACGAAAAAGTAAATCGTGTACTTGGGAAACCTTTGTGATAAGTTCAATGCAACGAATCTTATTGTTAATTAGTTTTAGCGATCTCCTAATGAGTAAGTCATGAAGCCACATAGAAATTTTGTAAGTCCAAACACTAAGGGGTTTGTGGTAAGTTATGAAGCTTTAAAAATAAACCTTCATTTTACTAAGTTTCCACTTAAGTGGTCGTGAAATGAGATAGAGATTTTGCCAAGTTTTTCTTCAACAATTCCCTATAAGCAAAGGCTAACTTATCTACAATTAAGAACAAAGGTAAGAAAACTATGTCCAACCTAATAACAAGTTTTTTGAATGCACAAGGAAATATTTTATAATATGTTTTTATAAGAAAAATATATTTCACCTTACGTTTAGAAATATCTCAAACCTCAAGGCTAAATTAAAATATTTTTCAATTAAATTAAACATTAAACAATGGTAATTCCTAAGTCATTCGTGTATTTTTCACCTTCACAATAAAAGTCCCAAAATTTTAGTAGGTCTAGGAATCTTCCGTGAAGAATATTTAGGTGAAGTCTGATCTTGAAATATTTAACATGGATCTTTATGGGGATCTCTTGAAATAAAATTCAAAGTGGGTTTTGGTCAATGGAATAATAACCTAAAAATCATAGGGAAATGACTATACTCTTGCATGTTATTCCAATGTGTGAGTGTGTGTTTAAGGTGGAGACTTCAATATGCAACCAAAATACACTTGAAATCCCTTATGGAGTTACAATACCCAAATCAAAATTTTATTATCGTGATAGAGGTAATGTTTTTGAATAAGTTCATATCAAGGCATTTTACGTAAGCAACCTACGTTTATGTGATAACTCATTACCAGTTAGATTACACCAACTTTTATCTTCTAAAATTAAGTGATAAATTTAAAGAAGGAAAATATAAATCAAAGAGTGTGTGCACTCAAAATCGAGATGGAATAAAGATACCCAATTAAAATATCTTGTCCAAATGTGACAAGGTTTTTGTTATAAATTCAAGTCGGGATATCAAATACAAGACCTAAGGTCTATGTGACAAATTATTTACAAAATAGATTACACAAAATTTCATCTTTAATATTAAGTTATTTAATCTATGTGTGGAATAGAAAAATAATATAGCACAATACCAAGGCGTATAAGGAAAAACCCACAATGGAAAAAAAAACTCGAGCCGATAAAATGACAAATGTACTATGGTAGAGTTTTATAACTAGAAGGCAAATACTTACACTCTTTTAATGTTATGACTCACTAGTCATATTTCCCATCATATCCTCTATAGAGAGTGCAAATAACTCGAGAACACTACACAATCACAATCGGTTTTGGTTCGCACCTAATGTCGTCAAGTCCTCATGCCAAAATAATCTTCTTCAAAGTAGAAGAAACTTCTTCATTTTGAGTTTGAAAATAACTAAATCTTCCACTACTTAGAAAAAGGGTGAGAAACCTCCTTGGAGTGTAGTAATACTTCCTAGGTGGGTGATGACCTAAGGTGAAAGTGTTTCTAAAAATATGGCTTAACTCACAAAATATATCTTTGAGATATATGAAATCTAAAAATAACTCAAATTAGAAAGAGATTTATTCAAGGTTTTGAAAAGGTTTTAAAATCAAACAATTTCACTTTAATAAGATTTATTCAAGGTTTCGAAAAGGTTTTTAAAATCAAACAATTTCACTTTAAAAAATTTAGATTTCACAAGTATTTAAATTTAAAGATATCTCAAAAATCTATAGAAGTGAAAAATAAGACTTAAAACTTTGATGAATACAAGATTCAAGAAGGAAGTTTTCATCAAAAGGTTTTTCTCTCCTCCGAATGATGATTCTTATGGAAAAAATATTTTGTCGACAAAGAAATCATAAAATCACAATTACACTATTCTAATTCAAAATGAAGTCCAACTCGCTCACATATAGTACCAAGCTTGTAAGAGAATCTAGGAAGGTAAAAGTAGGTAAGTAGACTTACATGAGGTGACAAGGTGTAAAAGTAAAATAGATATGGAAAGATCTTAAGTTTACACAAGTATCAAGAAGGATGTGCATGTATCTATTTAAAAATTCACTTTAGACATTGTCAGACCCGTGCCACCGCAAGGTCACTATAGCGAGCTATTACATCACTGCAGTGAACTTTAAGCGATTGAGGTCGCGCATTTATTCAGAATTTTTGAACGAGGCATAAGACAACTAGCGAGATAGTGTTGTAGTAGAGAGATTTCGTGTCGTTGCGGAAATCCTTTGTTCAGATATTTTTATTTTTATCTTGCCTTGGCAAGATAAAAATAAAAATATCTGAACAAAGGCGCGGCATGTGAAACATTGTCGCTGTAGCGATATTTCGCATCGCTACGATGAAGGTCTCCTGCGACAAACCTTAGCAGCCTTTATGAAATGCAATTTGTAAGATTTTTAAAATAATTTTATTTGCATTTAGTAGATAAGTCCAAAGATCCATATCAACACACAAACACATATAAAAAAGTATTTTCTATACAAAGAACATTTGTGAGTAAAATGTGTATGAGTCAAGGTGTCCATTTACCTTCCTAATAGTGGTATAAAAAGGATATGCATGAAGGTGAGATGTCCGTTGAATGATTTTCATAATGCTTTGTCGGAAAGACCTCAAGTACAAGACTCAAAGTATATATGGTCAACGAAATAAGACAATCTAGTCCTATCAGGGAACATGAGTAAAATGTCTACTCTTACAATCCCCCCTTTGTCTATTCCGTGACAAAATATACAAAAATGAAGATTACAAGTATTATAGATAAGTCTAGTAACCTATGATAAATAGACACAAGCTCAGCCAAAGGCAAAGACATCCACAACAAAATGTAACCAAACATTACTACAAGAAAGTCCAATGTGTATAGAAGCTAAAACTATAAAAATAAAGAGTGTAGTAAAAGATTACACAATGTCCAAAAAAATATAACAACCACAGCTATATAAACCAACATCCTAGCACAACATGCTACATCCCATCCAAAAAATGTATCAACAACCCAAAAGATACTAAAAGATGTTAGAATAGTAAAAATAATCATCAATAGCATATATCCTAGATCAATTAACAACAAAAAAATATATATATATCCGTAAAATAATTAACAAAACTCAAAATCGCCACTTCTAGTCCAAATGAAAAGCGGTAGATGTATTCAGTGTGTTGATCTTGTTCAGATCCAAACTCATACTATCTTCTATTTATCTCCCACCATTACTACCACCGTCATCATCACTTGCCACGTAATCATATAATAAGGCATGCATCTCGATGGATAAATCATTAATATCCTTCATCAAGGGGTCAAACCGAATGAGTTGGTCATACAAAGATCCTCATGAAACTTCAAGATAATCTTCTTATTCATTAAGACCTAGATATTGATAGTGGTGTAATCTTAAATCTTAGGACATAGCATGTTAGCTACTCCATAGATGATGACATACATAGTTTCAACTAGTATTCCTACTGAGGTAAAGGGTCGTTCTTAGGAATAAGAAGAGATAATAGGCATAATGGATGGTTTGGCTAAGGTACATGGTTAATTGGAGGCAAAAGGTGGAAAAGTATGAAACCTCATAAAATCAATAAGTAGATTGATCAGGTCTAATAAAAAATTATGGGAATCAAAAAAATACTAACATTCTAAGCATAACGAAATAACTAAAACGTTAAGTACATACCACAAGAGATAATAAAATGTTGAATGTAGTAAATAACTTTGATACCATTGAACTGACAGTACAATCAAATCCAACTCTGGAATACAATATATATTAATGTTTCAAAGTTCAACTCTGAATAATAAATACATTTCGTACAAATGTCTGACACGGGAAATCCGAAATAATACTACTGACTAATGTCGTAATTAAAATGAATACAAAAATATAAAGGAGGAGCTATAATGGTCGGCCCCTACCACCTAGGAATAATGAATAGAATAGTATTGGAGAAACTCCTCCAACAAATAGCTCAATTCCTAAGTAGCGGCGACCGAAGACCTGTAGAAAAATTATTCAACAGTAAGGATTATACCTAGCGAGCCTACAGTGTTTAAGCATATAACTACATTTGGGCCATGATAATAATAATAATAATAATAATAATAATAATAATAATAATAATAATAATAATAATAATAATAATAATAATAATAATAATAATAATAATAATAATAATAATAATAATAATAATAATAATAATAATAATAATAATAATAATAATAATAACACATCTTCCTCCTATTTTAAATTGATTTTAAGTGATTTAAGTTATCCAACCCAAATAACCTAAATAAGCGTGTGAGTCTAATCCTAAACTTGTGTGAGTCCCATGTGATTTAATTTCATCTTTTAAGTAAGTACTATTTACTTCGACAATATTAAGTATCTATTGAATTAAGAATCTTTTATTCTACAATAATATCTAAATTAACAGTTTATCGCTTACTAAACATTATTCTCTTACTTTACCAATTTCAAGTTATGATTCTAAATAAGCATCTCTAGTGTAATTTTCTTTAACATTCTCAAGTCATAGTTCAGTATATACATCTCTAGTATATATTATCTTATTATTCCCAAGTTCAAATCTCCACTGTATACATCTCTAATATGAATATAACTGGTACAATCATCTCAAAGTACAATAATGCATAATCACAAAATCCAAAATACACAAGAGTATGCTCAACTCACATCAAACCATATGGGTTATGCTCAAGCTCGTGAATAAAAGTACGAAAGTCTATCTCTAATGCCTCTGTGGTCCACTCGTGCATACTAGGTATAGTTATAAATTGTCTCAATCCTATAATCTCAAAGTATCAACCAAAAAAGGAAATCAATATGACTTTACCACCAATCGTATGGCCCCATACCCAAGGCTATACGAAAGGATAACCCAGTTTGTCCCACTTGGGAGAAGGGTACGTCAGTAGTAGGATCGGGATAAATAAGACCTAGGTAGATCCTATTTCAATTACCAGTATTACCACGCAGTGTCAATGCCATGCATGACCCATCAAATTTCTCCTAGTATGTCACCTACGAGCACACATGCACACACATTTTCGATATGATTGCACATAAATCAAATAAACACCACAAACCCTACTCACCGGTGTTACACATATAATATCTACTATTATAAGTTAATACGCATGTAAACTATAATCATTTATACACAATATTAGCCAGAAATCCTAAGGCTTCACAGTCTAAGTATCGTCTCCCACCTAATGTTCACAGGAATCGTTATAAAACAACCACTACCCCTACTCGATGGGTTATAAACATGTTCAAGACTATCACAATATTAACACAATAGCTAGGCATCACTCGGTATGATAAAATATCACAAATATTGATCTGACACTCAAGTCCCTAAAGTAGGTATCATTTATAACCTATTACTTACATAATCATTCTAAATCAATCACTACCCTACTCATTGGGTCATAAACATGGTCTCATCTATTATCGAACTAATGTCATCTCTAAAGGTTACCTAACATAACGATTACAATGCAAATACCCAAAGTTTCTAACTTAGGTTTTGATCTCCAAACTAATTCCCTTAATTTGCATCTAAAGGATCTAGAGTACCAAAATCAAACCCCAATCGAAATCCAAACCAAAATAGCCTCTGATCATAAGTCGTTTGAATGAAACTACTAAGTCGTTCGAACGAGATATCCTTTCTCTTTAAAATGAGAAACTCAAGTGGTTCGAATGAAATACCTTATCTTATTCTAACGAAACCATAATATCATTCGAACGAGATGGCCATAGATGCCCTTCTTCATACTAGAATAGAGACGGACATAACTAAAACAAAACCTAAATTTAAAACCTATAATCATTAAATCAGTCCTTCTCATTCACATATAACCAAAATATGAATATTAGAAACCTAATTTCACAATTTCTAGATAATTAACAACTTCTATAAAGATCTAAACTCTGAAATCATTTATGAAACTCTAAGTTTATGTTCTTCGCAAGAACGATCTAATAATCCAACGGATTAACATAAAGTAACATGATTACAAGAGGGTTTTATAGATTATAACAAGACTTATACATGTCTAACATTTTCTAAGTCGAAATATAATGATTCAAGTCTTAATTTATTGACTCTTTAATAAGATTATATGAGTTCTTTAATACAAAGCTGGGGTTTATTATTAGACCAATCTTAATTAAAAATTAAGGTTTAATTATGATCAAAATCATATTGATAAAGTGATCTTAACACATTTTAAGGCATTACTCTCATTATAACACAAATCTAATTATATTCTTAAACAACAAAAACTTTCCTTGGATTAATTGAAGAATCAACCCCCAATTTCCCCCAATTCTCTATACCAAATCTTCCATTCTTCAAGATAGGGTTTCTTCACCTCTTCCTTAACATCTAGGGTTCTCTCACATGTGTGCTAAGATAATTAGGTTAATAGCTATAGAAATACAGTTAAATCAACATGTAACACAATTACGCAATCCAACATATGTGACATCTCAAAGTCACATCTCAATGTACCAAATGATATATCGAAAGTTCAGCATCTCAAATCATGAAATGACGTACCAAAAGTCATATAAAAATAATAGCTAATCATGAACCAATAATAAATTTAACAATTAATTTAATGACTACAAAAATGCAAAGAATCCTAGATGGATTCATTCAAATCGATGAACTAAGTTGGGCTTTGTGTAATTTCCTTCGAAGCAAAAATCTTCCACGAGATAGCCTTATCCCATACAGTTCATTCTCAAATATGTATCCTTCTCATGAGAAAGGAATGTAAATCATACAATCAAATAAAACGTTTGTCCTTTCATTTCCTTCACTCATCGCGACAGACTGCATTTAAATGTACATGACTTGTCCAGGGTTCATCAACACTCCAGTCCCAACAGGGTAGAATAATCAAGAATAAGTATCACCAAAGTAATTATTATAGGGATTGTACTTCAAAACCTGATTGGTGATCATGTGCAATAGGCAGAACTAATTTTTCAAATTCTTCTTTATGAAAGTCTTGGGGATTTTCTTCTTCCATAATCCACTAATAATCGTAATGAAAACATCATTCATATTCAGTGTTATGCGGATACATTGGATTATACATTCTTGGGAAATCTTAGTGCCCTGAGATAGTCGTAATAGACATTACTATCTCAACACCTCTAATGATGGACGTGAATGGTGAATTCAAAGGGTCAGAATCCATAAATATGGCAGATGTAAAAACTTCCCTTACCAAATCAGAGTATACCTTCTCCTTGCTCGGACCTTGATGATCGGTCTTTATACAAGCACGAACATTGAAGATCTTATAAAAGGGTTATTCGCATTCGATAAGAGAGTCCCAACTAAGTGTTCACTTATAATTAGGGGCGGAGGGACTTGAGGCTGAGTGGGGGTTATAGCCCTCACATTATATATATATATATATATAATTTGTAGTGTAAAAGAATTATTTTCAAAATAAGTTGGGACATATGTTGAAATATAGAGAACTCTTAATAACTTAACCTAACTAATAGACAACAGAAACACAATAACTTTTTTTTGTTATGCCTCCTCCCTCTCCCTCCCTTCCACTATTAAATCCCAATAGCTCCAAGCCTCAACCTAGCCAACCTCCCTCACCGCCCAACAACTCCAAGGCGCCCTCCCTCGCACCCAACATATCTGCCCTCCTTCGTCGCCCACTTCCTGGTACAGTCTTTGTGTGTGTGTGTGTGTGTGTGTGTGTGTGTGTGTCTCTCTCTCTCTCTCTCTCTCTCTCTCTCTCTCTCTATATATATATATATATATATATATATATATATATTAGTATTATAGTTAAATAAATATTAAATGGTTATTTTTTTTTAGTGTATTATTGGTTTAAGTCTAGTGTTATTGTTAGATAAGTGTTAAATGTTTGTTAAAGTTAATTTAAGTGTTATTGTTGAGTTGGGTTGAATTGTTGGTTTAAATTTTACGGTCAATTTTGACTTTAGGGATATTGTTGGTTAAAATTTGGGGATACTCAACTCAACTCAACAAAGCCTTTTCCCAATTATTTGGGGTCGGCTACATGAATCCTATTTTTTATTCCATTCTGTTCAGTGCAATATCTTCGGTTAAACCACATGATATCATGTCCTTTTTTATAATATCCCACCAAGTTAATTTAGGCCTACCTCTACCCCTTGGGTTACCATCAATACTAACTAAATCACTCTTCCTTACAGGAGCATCCATTGGTCTACGCTTGAGGTGTCCAAACCATATAAGTCGATTTTCTCTCAATTTATCTTCTATAGGAGCTACTTTTACCGTTTCACGAATTTGTTCATTTTTAATTTTATCCTTTCGAGTTTTACCACAAATCCATCTTAGCATTCGCATCTCCGACACACTCATTTTCTGCACATTTTGTTTCTTGGTTGCCCAACACTCTGTCCCATATAACATGGCGGGTCGAATGGCCGTCCTATAAAATTTTCCTTTTAACTCCAAAGGTATACGCCTATCACACAGAACGCCGGTCGCACTTCTCCACTTAACCCAGCCTGCTCTAATCCTATGCGTAACATCATCACTAATATCTCCATCTTTTTGTATAATCGATCCTAAATAACGAAAATGATCATTTCTAGGTATTTCTTGACCCTCCAATTTCACCACATCTCCATTTGTCCTCCTATTACTACTAAAATTACACTCCACATATTTCGTTTTAGTTCTGCTTATATTAAATCCTCTTGTTTCTAAAGTTTCTCTCCACAATTCCAACCTAGCATTTATCCCTTTCTATTTATATTAATGTTAAATTTTGGGTTAATTTTAGGGCTAATGTTTATAAGGGTTGATGTTAGGATTAATTTTAGGAATTGTTGACTTAAATGAAAAATTAAATTTTTTATTTATGTTTCCTTTTTTTAAGATTTAAAATCTTTACTCAGTCAATTTTTATTTATCTTTCCATTAGATCAAACAAGTATTTAATCAATTCTTTGACAAATAACTCACAAAATTTAGTTCGTGGCTCTCGGCCCCCAACCCAAACAAATTACCATTAAACTAGCCCAGTCATGCTAAATCCATGCTCCGTTCCTGCTCATAATGATTTTTTTTGCATTTGAGCACATCTTAAGGGAGCTTAATGGCATCGGAAGAAAAACACTTTTGGAGGATGTGTTTTCAAACTAATTTGGTGATGTTTGGAGGTTCAAGCATCCATCTAAAACTGGAAAGGTCAAAAAAAAAATCAAATCCTAGTCAGATTTACGCCAAAATGTGAGAAATCAAAACCCAAAATAACTCACCTGCAAATGGGTATATTACACAAATATATCACCAATGGAATGAAGACTATCCTAAAATGAAATTCAGTATCAATAATGGTAATTAAACTAAACATTCATAGATTAAACCCATTAACTCCATAAATTTCTAAAAACCATAAAACAATCTACAACCCTAACTAAAATCAACTAAAAGATGATATGGATACTTACCTAAGGTTAAATATGGAAAGGATTCCATATAAAAATGGATTCTAAAACTCGACAATGGCATCGCTAGCGAGAGAGAGAGTAAGAGCTGAAACGATTGTTAAAAAAATGAATGTTTAGTGCCTTAAATATGCTCTCTTCACTAGAGTGAGGTATAACATCCTAGATTGAAAAAATCAAACGCAAACATGGGTGTACATACTAAATTTATGTAAAATAAAGCTTAATGTTCAAAATAACTTCGATCAGTATTTTGAACCTATGTGTTTCGATATCTTAACGGGGGATCATGGTTATGTCAAATACTCCAACTAAAGAATGAACTAGCATTAAAAGGCTTATTACGTATTTAAGGCCGATAATAAAGACTAAAATATGTATCACTCGTGTGAAAGAACAAAAAAGGACATATTTGAGACTTAAAAAAAATCAAAGTTCAATGAAAATACTATTTTAATAAATCTTCTATGATTGTTATAATAAAAACATCTCATTTTCCTTAAAAAGATGAAATTCTCAACTAATATTTTTTTCCTCAATAAGAAATTCTTGATTAAAACATTTTTGTTTTATATCCTTGGTGTCACATAATTTTGGATTGATGAAAACTTTAATACTTCATTTTTCAAATTTATCTTGTAAGTGGTGGCCTTTACGCAAAACAAATACATGATAAATTATTTCCAGATAAACGGTTTCATTTCACATTCCTATGTTGTAGCCCTAACCACATATTTTTAAAAACATAAAAATTTTAAATCCAATGATTAACAAATCTCACATGCAAAGGGAAAAATTTACTCCTCTTTTTCAAATCACAATCATTTTGAGAAACCACTAAGTACAAGTCAGATCGCTTTGTTTTATCTTTCAATCGAAATATGCTCAAGAATGTTGTAAAGTGTGGAGTGCATTGAGTTATAGCATAATGTATATTGATTAATCTCAAGAGTTTTAATAGTTTCAATATTTGCAGTTCTAACCAAGTGTGTATAAGCATAAACAGAACTGAGATACAAATATCATATGTAAGAGTTTATGCATTAATTTATAAATTGAACGAATAACCTATAACCATATAGATTGTAAATTATGTCGAGATTGCAAAATCAACAAGGGTTATGAAAACCAAATCGTATAGGAACTTATGAGTAGACCTGGTAACGGGTCGTGTTCGTGTCGTGTTTTAACGTTTTCGTATAAAATCATCCTAACCCGAACACGACCCGTTAGCTTAACGGTTACATAAATTTAAAACTGAACACGACCCAAAAATTTTAACGGGTGACACGACCCGAACCGTTAACACCCGTTAGTTAATGGGTGAATTTGGGTCGTGTTTTACTTAACCTGTTAACACCCATTATTTAAACCATTTACTTCTCAATACCCATTACCCGGTAACACCCATTACCGTTAACACCCGTTACCCGTTAATACCCATTATTTAATTGTCAATAGTTTGAACTTCCAAGTGTAAGGACATTTTTTTCCATTGTCAATATGTATGTCATACGCTGTTACACCGTTGAAGAAATTCAAGATCGCATCTACATCAACGGATTCGAATATCAAAGCGTCTTCAACATCATAACCTCTGCGAGAATGAACTTGGTAAAGTTTTGCTTTTAAGTCCCTTAAAGTTTCATACTTAGTATTGGGAAATTTTTATAAAATGATTTTATAAAAATAAAAAGTAAGTTTTTTCAAGCAAAATGAGGTTTTTAAAAGATTTTTTATTTTCTGGTAAACCGGACAGGTCCGGCCATATTAAAAACGAACCGATTCGCATCCAAATCGGACCGATCCGCTGTGCACCAAAACCAGTAAACCTCGGATTGAAGCCAAACCGAAGAAGGTCAATTTAAAAATGAATCGATCCGACCATGGACCGATCTGCCTCCAAAAACGGACCGATCCGCTTCTGATAAACTCGAACAGATCTTTGAGAGTTTTATCCACCGATTCAAGTTTCCTATAAATATACCTATTTCGGTAGTGTATTTTTTAAGTCTCTGAGAAAACGTTTCTAAGATTTCAAACACAACAAGACTTCATCTTTTGATGTGCCCAACATCTTTTTGATTCACACACAAAAATTCTAATTACTTTTGTGAATCTTTTGGAACCCTAGAACACAAGCTTTGCTATTGTTCAACCTTTGTGGGGAGATCTTTGCAACTGAGAGCTGCGTGTTATTGCTGAGGGACTCTCTACAAAGTGTTATGGTTGCGTGTCATTGAGGAGAACTGCGGTTCTTCCTTTGTTGTTTGGGTTGCGAGTCCTTGGAGGGTACTGCGTGTATTCTCTTACTGAGTTCAATACTGCGTGTCTTTGTGGGTTGACTGCGCGCTGATCCATTGGAAATTTCTCTATGTAATTGTAAGTTGCGATTTATATATTCATAGTGAAATAAAGGTTTTACCCGAAAGGATTTTTTTCCTGAAATCTGTATCTCAGCATATTTACTGTATTGAATGCTTTAATTTTTGATGGGTTGATTTAGATGCAAGTTTAGGGGTTGTAATTATTTGATTTAAACGTAGACTCTAATTAAATAAGGGTTACTTGGAAACTTGTGAATTTAATTTAAATCAATTATCACACACGTCATATTTTACACCAAGTTCTACCATTAGCAGCAACATTCAACACTAAAGTTCTATCATTAGTAATATCCATTCATTACAAAAGTAACAGCATTCAACACTAATTACAAGACAACTTCAACACTAATTACAAAGATAACAGCATTCAACACTAATTACAAGACTAATTACATATATAAAAATCGTTTGAAAGTTGAAACCCTAATCGTTTGAAAAAAATCATTTGGATCTTGAAAAAATCATACAGGTATTGAAAGTCATACAGGTCTTGAAAAAAATCGTTTGGATCTTGAAAAAATCATACAGGTCTTGAAAAAAAAATCGTTTGAAACCCTTAGAGCAGATATAGGAGGCATGATACAGGTCTTGAAAGTTGAAATCCTAATCGTTTGGATCTTGAAAAAATCATACACGGAGGCATGATACAGGTCTTGAAATCGTTTGGATCTTGACAATGTAAAGAGATTAGAAGAAAAAAAGGGAGAAAACATACCCCAGAGACGCCACTGCCGACTTGCGGCTAGGGTATTCTCTCTTAGGCACTCTTTTCTCTCTCTCTAGATGTGCGAATGGTGGGGAGTAGAAATGAAAGATGTCTTGGTCTTGTGTTGTGTGCGAGGATAAGATAAGAGAAAGAGTAAGTAGGGTAGGGTTATTAACTTAGGAATGCTCTCTAATGTTTTAATCCAACGGTATAGATTAACTTAGGAATTAAAATTATATATATATATATAATTTTTATTTGTTTATCTACTAACGGGTTATAATGGGTGTAATATTGGTTCGGGTCACACGACCCAATAAAACCCGAAATCGCTAACAGGTAATAATGGGTATAAACGTGTTTAATCGTGTAAGAGTACAAACACAAACTCAGCCCGTTATGACAACGGATCTACCGTGTTGACCCGTTAATGACCCAAACCCGATAAGACTAAACCCATTAACTTATAATTTCATGTCGTGTCGTGTTATCGTGTCGTGCCTCATTTTGCCAGGTCTACTTATGAGTCAAGGGACAAGAAAAGTATTTTCAGAGTCCCACTGCTCTATAGTAGAGATTGAGGGAACTAATATTAAATCCCATGCGGTCTCTATTTCCACTTTATTTAAGATATCATTTTTAATCTTCATTACACTAACAAGGCGTCTTTGGTTTCGATTGAACGTGATTCATATTTCGAATATCTTTTTCCTTATTGTTGTGAACGTGATTCGTATGCTTTCCTTGCTTCATCGGTTCATTCCTCTGGAAATTCCTATTTTCCTTGCATTATGCAAAAGCTTGTTAGGATTGATAAAATTGCAAAATTTAAGTAAATGTTGAACTTTAAAAAATTTAGGTCTTTTTATTCAAAATTTCACTATATGAACAAATCTATCAAACTGTTAAACTTTCTTCAAATTAAAATAAAATTCTTTAAGATGGCCTAATATTATAAAAATAAAAACAAATATTATCATTTCTAGGTATTTTAATGTTGAATGATTCATTTATTTTTACAAAGTTGGGAGTCACGTCTTTCTTATTCTCAAAATGTTCAACAACATGTGTCCCTTATTTTTGAAATATTAGGAAATTTTTCAAAATTTATTGTCTCATTTGACGATTAAGCTTTAGCATAAGTTTTTTTCTCCTCTAGAAATTTCTTTTTTGATAGAAATCAAGTATTTTTCAAAATATTTTATTATCTATTAAAGTTTAACATTGATATCTTCATAAATTTGAAGTTTATTTTTAATCATTCAAAGATATGGTCAACTCATCTCTTTCTTTTTTTAAAGTGGAGACAAATCCATCCTCTATTTTGGTGATTTTTGAATTAACTATCAAAGATGCGGGGTAAAGTAATATTCGGCCCTTTGAAATGTCAGACTATCATTAATTCTTTAATGGTATTTGTTGATGTAAAAAATTAGATTATCTCTAATTATTTAATCAAAGATAAAAATAAATAAGACAAGAGATTTTTAAAGTGGTTCAGCCTTGAAAGAATAGCCTACGTCCACTATTTGTATTATTGATGATTGTTTGCAGAATTCTCGATAACAGGTTTACCAAGAAATTCCGAGTCCCCTGCTAATGAGGAGGTTACAATATATTTATAGCCTTGAGGTTGTGCATATGAGAGAATATTACATAGCTGTCCAATAGGCATGTACATCTGTATGACAATAATCAGAATTTAATGTGCATTCAATCCTCTTAATTATTCGGTTATAAATGCTCTGTACGAGGTGCTACTCGGACCGCCTAAGTAGCTCGGTACAATAAAGTTTCTCAGAGAGCACTTGCTGCTCGGAGCGCCTGAGTTGGTCGGGGAGGTTGAGTTCCTCGGAGTCAAGGTGTTGCCAAAAATGTTCTCGAGTGCCATGTCGATTGACACGTGTCTCCACATAATTGGTCCACGTCAGCAGGTTAAATTTGGTATCAACAGAAGCCCCCAATGTTTCGTGATTTGATGTTGAAGAAAAGTATGGAACATTTATGCCGCCTAAACTTTATGAATTTTAGACAATCGTTTGTTGTACATAACTCCTTTTCTGAGTACATAGTATCAGGATTTTAAAGTGTTTCGAATTTCAATAACCGCTTCGTGTTTCGTGCCTTTTTCTTCTTTTTAACCGCCGGATACACAATCGTCCATCTTGGTAATCATTGCTTTTCTCCATTCTCGAGGTAAAGTATTTAAACCCTTCAGAAAACTCGATCATCTTTTACTTTTTCAAATCTGCATCTTTAAAATTTCTTCACTTCTTCTCTGTCTTGTGCGTTCATTTCTTCCATTGTTCGTTGTCCCCTGATTCATCTTTTTCCTGTAAGATCTTCTTCCTTCTCTTTTATTTCTTTTGTTCATCATGGTTTACGTCATTGAATCTCTTGACAAATTTTGCTCTGATTTTTCTATTCCTTCCTGGGTTATATTGGAAGAGCTTTCTGAGCCTTCTGACTATTTTCGTTTGGCTGAGGGACATTGGTTCCCCAGTCTCTTTGTAGCTGAATGTGGCTTTTCTTTTCCTCCAAACCCCTTGTGTTTGGAATTCTGTCAATATTTTGACGTGGTACCAGCAAAAATAGCTCCCAAAACGTGGAGAATAGATAATGGAGTCCATAGGTTAAATCAGATTCATGGAACCCGTTTAGGAATTCCAGAAATTATGTTTTGCTATAGATGGGTTGTTAGTGATAGCACTTTTTATTTAAAAACTAGGTTTTAAATTGGGCTTTAGTTGTCAATCTCCCCGATGCCAACAGGGATTACTTCGAGCACGGGGTTGTTATGAAAAATTGGCAACATGCTCCATTTAATGGAGATGATGTGTATCAGGGTCCTAGATGCCCTCCCTATGGCAATGGGATAGCTTGTTTTTATTTTATTTTATTTTTGAAATTATGTTTTCTTTGTGTTTGATAAAATGCGTCATTGACATTTTAATTTTTGTTTATTTGCAGTTGATAGCAAAAAGAAATCCCCTAAAGAAACTGATGTCAATTTGAGGCATTTGAAACTTATCTGGAGTTTGCATCAAATTATTACTGACGAACATATCAGATCAGCCTCGTACTTGTTACAGTATAAGAGTTACACTTCATCTTTTACTGCTCGTCCAATAATAAGTGACATAGAACTAGCACCAGTTTCTGAAGATTCCTCTCCTGAATCAAATATTCCTCTAAGTGACTAAATGAAGAGAAGAAGAGCTCCCTCATACTTTGACAAATCAGACTCTGCCAATATAAAGGCAAAGAGAAATAAGCAGGATGTCCCAGAGGAAGGGACAATAAAAGTTGATGTACCCCCTCCTGTTGCTGCTAAAAAGGTTGCCGAGAAGCCCCCTGTGGCTCCGGGCAAGGTTATTACTGTCTCTCCTCCAAGCGAGGTTATAGTTATATCACCGACCAAGACCACATCCTCGGTCAAAAATGTTCCTGCTCCCTCGAGGAAGTTGAAGAAAAGCTCCCCGGATAAAGTGGTTGAATCCATCTATCAGCCTCTAACTGCTGGAAGTGGTGTTCCCACTTTTGTTGCTCCGAGCTCTGCCATGAGCTCTGTGAAGTCTTGGATTATCCCTGAATTCCAAGGTCTTGAAGACACTCTTTCTCGGGATAGCGTTACCACCTTGGCAGCTCAACATATTGCCTCAGTGAGTATTACGAATCTAAACTTTCACTTTTCAATATTATGTACTTGCATTGACTTACAATTGTTTTCTTTTTCCAGTTGGTAACTTGTTTCAACACCATTTTGAAAAAGGATGAAGTTATTAAAGCTTCGAGCTCCTCGTCAGGTGTAGAGGAAGCTCTTGTAGGTCTGACACAGTCATTAAAGGATTCTCGTCAGAAGTATGACGAAGATAAAACTGCTTGGGAAAAGCAATTAAAAGCCATTGAGCAAGAGAAAGAGAAAGCTGTGGAGGCCTCTCAGGAGTTGGAGAGGAAAATGAAAGAATGTGAGAAGAAGAATAATGAGCTTGAGGAAAATCTCAAAAATGCTGGAGAGCTTAAGATCAAGCTTAAAACCGCTGAAGAAGAACTGGGCAAACTCCGTGAAGCTGATCGTCAGAGGGAAAAGGCAGAAAGGAAATTGAAAGCTGTCGAGGAACTCTTATCTGAAAAGCTTTCCTCGGAGAAGGTGAAGAGGAAACTGGCTGTTAAAAAGTCCTTCGGTGCTGGCTGGAACAAAGTTTGGAACAAAGGCCTAGCTGCCATGTCCTCTCAATTGGATTTTGCTAGCCTCAAATTCTTCAGGGACGGATGGATTACTGCTCTGAATGAGTTAAAGGTCTCAGAGAGTTCTGAGCTATTTCAACGTCATGTTCACGTTCCTCCTCCTTCCCCTGGCGAAGAAGAAGAGGACGAAGCTGCCTCTGAAGAATCTTCAATGATGGTTGGGGATCAAGTCCCTTCAGTTGAACTTCGCTATGAGCAGCCCCAACTAACTATTACTCCTACCGAGAAGCTTCAATCTACCAGTACTTTTGTCGAGCAACTACCAATATCCTCTGAAAAACCAGCCTCCTCATCTCAGCCTTCCGAGGAAGTCGCAAAACATAATGAGAAGGTGTAAAGTTGCTCGGGCTTTAATTTTATTATTTCTTTTGAATGTAACCCTGAACCTTGTACCTGTCTTTTGATGAATAAAAATTCGAGTTTTTGTTGTTCATGTTGACTTTCTTTGTCTTGCTCTGCCTTTATTGTTTATTAATCCTGTTTATGGATTTTCTTTGCTAGTTTATGGCCAGGATGGAACTCTTGTCAGCTCACGATACTGAGCTGATAAAAAAATGCAATGAATATTTCAAAGCTGGCCATACAGATTTGGATGAATCACAAATTTTTGATATCTTGGGTTCAGATGCCTCTGAGCGAGCAGTGGAGGCTTATCAATATCTGAAATGCTTACTCGACCGAGTTGTTGCCAATAACGTGGCTTATTACGAGATGATTGAAGATCTCCAGGGTATCATCGAGGAACTTTAGCAACAATACAAAGAATCTTCTACCCTTTTGCATCAGGGGTATGAGAAAAAGTATTAGCAACTAAATGATGACAAAGGATATGATAAGTTAGTCGATGCTTATAATTTTAAGGAGAGGACTTTGAAGACCGAGGTCGAAGAGCATAGGCAGATCGCGAAGTTGCTGGAACAGGAAAATAATAACCTGCGAGGAGAGATATCTCAGCTGAAATCTGTAGCATCTACCTCGAACGCTTTAGTCCCTGTCAACAACGAGGGTTTCTCTTTCTTGGAGGTCGAAAATTCCAACTTGAGAGATGAACTGGAAACCTTAAAAAGGACTAGACCTTCTACCTCTGCTCGCGGGGGAACAAGAGCTTCTCGTGGATGAGCAAGGGCTGCTCGTATTTCAATTGAGGAACAAAGAACTCAATCAGCTTCAGAGAATCAGGCCTTCCAGTTGATGGCGAAGAATCAAGCATTAGCTGAGATGTCTAAGAAGATTCAGACCTTCGACGAGTAACTTGCTGCCCAAAATTCTGCCTTGGAGAACAAAATAAATTTGGTGAAGAATCTTCACGAGCAGTTAGAGAGGTTGACCTACCAATTCCACAAGCAACCCAGAGAATTCTAGATGGCTGGTTATAATGAAGCCATCTATCACCTTGATGACCGGATCCAGCAGTCGAACAACGAGGGGTATAAGCAAGGATGGTTGAATGCCTTGGTGTGCTGCAGTTGGAACAGGGTCACTATTTATGGGATTACTATGACCTTGGGTTGCTCGAGTTGCCAGTGCCACCTTTCAAACTTGATATGAGCTGGATTCCTGCTCGGTCCATTCCTTAATGCCTGATTTCAAAGTATCTTGGTGACTACAATCTCCATTCAAATTTTGAGATATCTCGGCCAGAGCACCTTCTTGCTCGTCCTTCTGTGATGAATATTCGAATGTTGAAAGACAAACTTCATAAGCTCCCCCTATGCCTTAGACGATCCTCCTGCCGGAATGGAACCTGCTTCAAAGGCAGAGGGAAAGAAACCCATAGAATAGGATTTTATGTAATGATTTGTACTTTTCTCTACTTATGTAATTCTATTTAATTTGAATGAAAAATTTTGGTAATACATTTTCTTCTAAATAATTTGTAGAATGTTTTTGCTTGCTGGTTGTTTATTTCATTGCAGTGATTTATCGATCTTTGATCTTTATGTGATAAAATATCCTTTATCTCATGATCCTGTTCAATTTAAACAACTGGAGATGATTGTAATTGGCTTACCGATCAACTAGAGTTTATTAAGATATTTATTTTTGATCATCCGAAGTTGGTGAACTTTTATTCCCCGACCAACCGTAGTTAGGGGATTTTTATTTGTCAACCATAGTTGGTGGACCGACCAACCGTAGTTGGTAGGGTTTTATTTTTATCGACCAACCGTAGTTGGTGGGATTTTTATTTATCGACCAACCGTAGTTGGTAGACCGACCAACCGTAGTTGGTAGGGTTTTATATTTATCGACCAACCGTAGTTGGTAGAACGACCAACCGTAGTTGGTGGGATTTTTATTTATCGACCAACCGTAGTTGGTGGGATTTTTATTTATCGACCAACCGTAGTTAGTAGACCGACCAACCGTAGTTGGTGGGATTTTTATTTATCGACCAACCGTAGTTGGTAGGGTTTTATTTATCGACCAACCATAGTTGGTAGACCGACCAACCGTAGTTGGTGGAATTTTTATTTTAAACTTGATGCATAGTGTGTAGCACTAATACTCCGAAAAAAATTCATCAAAATAAAAGAATTGGATAAAAACTTCAACACTTTATTCATACTGAAGAAAACTTCATTTATTCAGTTACATAGGAATCCCTACTACTGATAATACTTGCGTAGATGCTCTGCTTTCCATGCATTCTTAAATTCTTCCCCCTCCAAGGTTTCAATCCTGTAAGTTCCTGGCCGAACAACTTTTGTTACTCTGTAGGGTCCATGCCAGTTAGCTTCCAATTTATTGTGTTTTTTAATCACTTTCTTTAGCACATACTCCTCTTCTTTCAAATCATATTCATTTACTCTTTTGTTGTAGAACAGAGCTGTTCGTTGCTGGTAAGCAGCATTCCTGATTGCTGCTTCTTCTCTAACTTCCTCGAGCATATCCAAACCTAATCTTCTCATCAAATCGTTGATAGGAGAATCAAAATTCATCACTCTGTGTGTTGGGAGGCCCAGCTCAACAGGTATAACAGCTTCACTTCCAAATACCAGCATTTACGGAGATTCTCCTGTTGCTGCTCGTGGTGTAGTACGATAAGCCCATAGTACAGAATGTAGCTCGTTGATCTAATTTGCCTTCGCATCATCCAATTTTTTCTTCAAACCTTTCAGCAGCGTTCTGTTCATCACCTCAGTTTGTCCATTGCTCTGGGGATGGCCTGGTGCCGAGTGGGTTTTCAAAATGTTTGACTGATGACAATATGCAGCGAACTCCTCGTTATCAAATTAGGTTCCATAATCAGTAATGAATGAATGGGGAAGACCATATCTGCAAATGATATTCTTCCAAATAAATTGATATACCTTCTCATAAGTCATATCAATTAGAGGTTCAGCTTCCACCCATTTAGTAAAATGATCCACAGCGACGACGAGGTATTTGAACCTTCCTCTTGTCGTCGAGAGTGGCCCGACCAAGTCTATTCCCCACATGGAAAATGGCCAAGGGGATGTTATGGGTGTTAGCAATGCTTGGGGAGTTCTTAGGATAGAGGAGAAGCGTTGACATTTATCACATTTTTTGGCATAGGCTATACAATCAGCCCTCGTTGTTGGCCAATAGTATCCTTGCATCATTACTCTTTGCAAAAGCGTCCGACCTGCTACATGAGCTCCATAGGACCCTTCATGGACTTCTTCAACCAAATCCTTCACCTCGGAGGGATGCCCATATCTTTACAGTCCTGCTATAATTCCTCGTCTATATAAAATGCCATTAGTTAATACATAACGAGCAGCTTTAAACTTCAGTTTCTTGGCTGCGAGCTTATCAGTTGGCAAAACCCCTTCTTCAATATATGCCCTGATGGGATCCATCCAAGATGGTCCTAAATCAAGGGTAATAAATTTCATTATCAGATCTTCGTCGATGCTCCTGCTAGTCAAAATCTCTATTGGGATTGTTCTTCGTAGCTCGGTGCGTGTGGCGAGGCTAACCGAGCTAAAGCATCTGCTCTTGCATTCTCCAATCTTGGTGTTCTAATTAATTGCACAGCGTTAAAGCTTGATAAAACCTCCATTGATTTTGCGTGATACCTGATCATTAATTCTCCTTTTATTGCATATACTCCCAGCATTTGATTTACGATCAATTGTGAGTCACTGAATACGATGACATGCTCTGCCCCCATGGTTTTTGCTAAACTAAGACCTGCAATCATAGCTTCATATTCAGCCTCATTATTAGAGGCTTTGAATTGAAGCGCAGAGCATACTCCACATCGATTTCATCCGAGCAACTTAGAACAATCCCTGCTCCACAGCCTGTACTGCAAGATGATCCATCCATATACAGATTCCATATAGGTACCTCTTCCTTAAATTTTTTATCGGACAGAGTTCCTCGGTGGAATATTTATTACTTCTTTATGTCCTTTCGTAGCACCTCCGGCTTCTCGTCAACCATCTCCTCTTGATCGTCAACCGACTTAAGTTGGTCGGTGTTGAAATTTGATGATCCTGTAACATCCACAGGTTGGTCGGTATTCAGCTTTTGCTCCTCAGAGGTGTCAGGATAAGTGAATTCTGCGATAAAATATGCTACTGTTTGCCCTTTAAGTGATGACCTAGGCTCATAAATTATATCATATTCACCAAGTTCTACTGCCCAGTACATAAATCTCCCTGATTTTTCTGGTTTATGAAGAGCTTGCCTCAGTGGCATATCGGTATACACCACTATGGTATGATCTTGGAAGTACGGCCTCATTCTTCTACTTGCTTCGATCAATGCCAGTGCCAACTTTTCTAGTCTTGGATATCTGATCTCTGCTCCTCGGAAGGCCTTGCTAGTGTCATAAATTGGTTTTTGCACTCCATCCTCCATTCTTATCAATGCCGAGCTAACTGTATTCTCTGAAACTGCCAGATACAAGTACAATCTTTCTCCCATCACTGGCCTGGACAACAGTGGGGGTGCTCCCAAGTATTTCTTTAACTCTTGAAAGGCCTTCTCGCATTCATCATTCCATTCAAATATTTTTCGGAGTGTTTTGAAGAATGGGAGGCATCTATCAGTTGCTCGTGATACAAATCTATTAAGTGCTGCAACTCGCCCTGTGAGACTTTGCACTTCCTTCTTCATCTTTGGAGATCGTAGCCCCAATAGAGCCTTTATCTTTTCTGGATTTGCTTCAATACCTCGTTGGTTGACAATATACCCGAGGAACATGCCTTCTCATACTCCGAATATGCACTTGGTAGGGTTCAACTTCATTTGATATTTATCTAATTGATCAAAGGTTTGACCTAGATCAATTAGATGGTCAGCAGCTCTCTTGCTCTTCATTAGCATATCATCAATATAAGCCTTCATATTGTGACTGATTTGCTCTGCAAACACCTTGTTCATCAGCCGCTGATATGTTGCGCCTGCATTTTTTAAACCAAAAGGTATAACATTATAACAGTAAGTTCGCCTAGGGGTAATAAAAGAGGTACTCTCCCTATCTTCAGGTTTCATTTTAATCTGGTTGTAACCAGTACAAGCATCCATGAAGCTCAATAGCTCGTGTCCCAAGGTAGCCTCCACTAATTGATCAATTCATGGTAAAGGAAAATGATCCTTTGGGCATGACTTGTTGAGGTCGGTGAAGTCTACACACATCCTCCACTTGTTGTTCTTCTTCTTTACCATCACCACATTAGCAAACCAGTATGGATATTTGACATCTTTAATAAAGTAAGATTTTTGGAGCTTCTCGACCTCCTCTTTTATAGCTTGGTTCTTCTCGGGGTTGAACACTCTTCTTCGCTGCTTCACAGGTTTGATTTCCTTTTTCACATTAAGTTTATGACACAAGAAATTTGGGTCTATTCCTGGCATATCTTCGTGGCTCCATGCGAAAGTTTGTTTTCTGCTTTTTAGGAAGGCTATCAATTCCTGTTTTAGTGGGGTGTCCAATGATGAACCGATTTGAGTTGTTCGTTCTGGGTGTTCGTCGTCCAAAATGACGTTTTCAATAGCTTCCACCACCTGACCTTTTACGAGCTGCGACTCGTCTCTAGGATCCAACATTTCAATTTCTGCACCTTCATCCACTTAATAGGTGGTAGTCTTTTTCCTAGATTCTTCCAGTTCTTCTTGCTCGGTCGATGAATAGTATTCCCGAGCTACTTTTTGGTCACCCTTCACAATTCCTACTCCAAAGTTGGTTGGAAATTTTAGGCATTGATGTATAGTAGATGGTACTGCTTTGAACTTCTTCAATCCTACCCTTCCCATGATGATATTGTAAGTTGATTAAACATTCTTGTCCATCATAAAAAAGCGCACTCTTTCTGTCCAACAAGCAGACCATGTACCGATGAACATATCCAACTTGATCGTCCCAAGTGGAAAAACTTTCTCGCCAGTAAAACCGAGGAGTGGTCGATGATATGGCTCCAAATGGGATAGCTTTAGGTTCAAACTATCAAAACATGGGTAGAACATAATAACTGCCGAGCTGCCATTATCCATCAAGACTCGCGAAATCACTACTTCCTTCATCCTCATTTTGATCACCAATGGGTCATCATGAGGGTATAGCACACCTGCGAGGTCATTCTTAGAGAAACCGATGACCAGTTTATCTTTGTTAACCTTCCTCGGGCGATCTTCTTCAGCTAGATTTATCCGTTGAATATATGAACAAGATTGAGCCTCGTTGAGGTAAGCTTTCCTTTCTGCAGTAAGGTCTCCACGTCCTGCATCTCCACCAGTAATAACATTGGAATCAAATGATCCAAAACGGATAGAAAATACCTCATGTTCTGGATGTCTTGGTCTTTTAGGGAGATCGGGGTCGTCTTCTAGATCGTCTTCATGATCTCTTTTCTTATTTTCTTCTGCTCGATGAGGAGATCTAGATCTCTGTCTTGCTCGGTCGTTGTTTTATCCTTTATTTCTACGATCAATATACTTGTCCAGCTTTCCTCGTCTGATGAGCACTTCAATTTCATTCTGAGGAGCTATGCAATTTTTGGTCGTGTGACCATGGTCTTTATGGAACTCATAATATTTGGCCTTATTCCTTTTGTCAGGATATGTCTTCATTTTCTCAGGCCAGTTTAACTCCTCGTTGTTCTTGATCTCTTCCATAACATGGTTTATATCTACCTTCAAAGGAGTATAGTTTCCAAATTTCTTCAACTGTTCCAACGCTTTCCTTGCTTTTGACTGCTTGTTACCACCATTATTTTTCTGATCCTTCTTCTCAATCTTCTCGGCCTCAACTTTGGTTTCCTTAGTATCCATGCTCTTCTTTGCAACCATAGCTTCCTCGTCATTCATGATTTTGGTTGCTTTTGCCATTAATTCTGACATGGTCCTAGGTGGATCTTTGGCCAAAGTATAGTACAATTTATTTGGCAACAATCCACTCATCAGAGCAGTGATTGTTGTCTTTTCCTCGTAGTCAATAACTTCGAGCTTCTCGTTATTGAAACGAGTAATATAATCCCTGGTGCTCTCACCTACTTTTTGTCTAACGCCTAGCAAGTGTGCTACTCGCTTAACTGGTTTTGATCCAAAACAAAAGTTTCCAATAAAGAGCTCGTCCAGTTGAAAGAAAGTTGCAATCTTCCCCCGAGGAAGATTGTTGTACCATATTTGAGCAGATCCAGTGAGAGTCCCTGAAAACGCCCTATATCGCATCTCGTCTGGAATAGCATAGATATCAGCAGTTGCCTGATATTGTTCTATATGTAGAACAGGATCATTTTTTCCATCATATTTTGGTGTTACCACTGGGGAATTGAACTTTGATGGTGTGGGAAAATCCACAATTGCTTGGATAAAAGGTGTCCATTGGACAAAAGTTCTTTGTAGAGGATTTTTGGCCTTAGCCATTTCCCCTAGTCTATCCTCCAACCTCTGAATAGAGCCTTTCCATGCGTCATTTGCCTCCCCGGGCCTGTTGGTCCGAGCAACTGATCGTGTTGAATTTGCCTCTTGGGATCTTTCACGATGAGCAGTTGGTCGGGATTTGGCAGAACCTTCCTTTAAATCAGAGAATCGTTGAAAGTTCCTCGACACCATCCTAGGGGGACATTTATTCCTCCTAGGACCCAAACGATCAAAGGGAGAAACTCTACTCAATATTTCAAGAGCACTGGTCCTTTCTGGAGAGAAAGTGACGTTCTGTTCAGTATTTGTGGCTCGTACTGATGAAGTTCAGCCAGGTTGATAAGAAAAATCATTAGATCAATCAGTGCCATATGAATCGATATGTCTAGATCGAGATTCCTCTGGGAGTAATGTTCGTCTAGTTCGTGAGGAAGGCAATTGGGTATTCCTCTGAATACTTCATTATCCTGACTGGGCAGGTGCTCCACCGTGGATAGTTTGAATGAGTTGTCGAATGGTTTCTTGCATGGCGGTCTGGCCCTGAGCTAAATTAGCCATTATTCCAGCCAGATCTTGGACACTTGGAGGAGTGGATGGATTGGGGGGTTTCCAGCGTTTCGATTACTGGATTCAGGATTATCATCCATTGGGGATGAATTGTTTTGGTGAAAAACGATAGTTTCAGTCGTTTCTCATAGACGGCGCCAATCTGTTGATGTAAAAAATTAGATTATCTCTAATTATTTAATCACAGATAAAAATAAATAATACAAGAGATTTTTAAAGTGGTTCAGCCTTGAAAGAATAGCCTACGTCCACTATTTGTATTATTGATGATTGTTTGCAGAATTCTCGATAACAGGTTTACCAAGAAATTCCGAGTCCCCTGCTAATGAGGAGGTTACAATATATTTATAGCCTTGAGGCTGTGCATATGAGAGAATATTACATAGCTGTCCAATAGGCATGTACATCTGTATGACAATAATCAGAATTTAATGTGCATTCAATCCTCTTAATTATTCGGTTATAAATGCTCTGTACGAGGTGCTACTCGGACCGCCTAAGTAGCTCGGTACAATAAAGTTTCTCGGAGAGCACTTGCTGCTCGGAGCGCCTGAGTTGGTCGGGGAGGTTGAGTTCCTCGGAGTCAAGGTGTTGCCAAAAATGTTCTCGAGTGCCATGTCGATTGACACGTGTCTCCACATAATTGGTCCACGTCAGGTTAAATTTGGTATCAACAGAAGCAAAAATATTTTGCTCTCAGGGGTTGAATTTAATAAGGCTTTATAAGTAATTGGTGAAGTTTTTACATTTGTTGTTATGCCGAAAACTTGTCAAATTAAAAATTATCGTAAGTTAATGGGATATTATAGTATAGTTTAAGCAAGTACGGGTCTAACCCACAGAGCTTTGGTAAATTTTATAAATTAATGACTTTTCAACTAGATAGTGCATTGTAAAGATGAGAATTATAATCTAAAACTACATAAAAACAATTAATGAAAAAAACCAAGAATATGTAACTGATTTTGTGGGAAACTAGGATTTCAGATCTATTCATCAATTTTAACTAATACTACGCATCAATTTAATTTCAGCATTCCCGATTTTATAACTCAGATTAAACTGACTCTCGTCGCGTTCAATTCGGAAAATAAAAGATTTAAGTTTACACAAAACTTAATGTTTCAAATTTATACGGTTGAAATTCCTATTTCCTTCAAAATATCAATTTAAGTTTTAAATGTTGTCTTTAAGCAAAAACTATCAAAGCAATCGAGTGCAAGCATAACCCATCGAAAAGCACTCACATCAAAAATTAAAATATAAATTATCGATTTTAAGTCTTAACGTTGTATTTAAGCATGAGATATCAAATAATTTAATGTAAGCATAACCAATAAAAAAAATTACTCACTTTAATTGTTTAAATTATGAATTAGCATTCATTTTCGAAGGTTTAAACACACCCTCATGTCGTTTTTAAGTGAATATCGAATTTTTAAAGCATTTAAAATATGTCGGGAATAAGAACGAAATTAAACTAACTACATAATACTAATTAAGCATGATAAACTTCACTTAATCTTAGTAGAGAATTTACAACAAGATGATCATAGACATAATAAGATTGCAAGAATGAATAAAAAAAATCATTAATTATTTGAACTTATAAACAATAGTATCTTGTATACAATGAATCTTGACAAAAATTCTGCTCACAAAAGTACAATTCTTAGACCTCAAATAATAATAAACTCTCTCGGTTTAAAATGGTGAGCCCAAGGGTCCTTTTATATACCAAGAGGTAAGGTATTTGGTTTGGGGTAAAACTCTCTTTAATTGGATGAAAAGTGTTTTGCAATTACCTAAATAATAGTTCTGAAACTGTACACTCTACCTCCTTTGATTTTTGGATCGGAATAAGGTACTTAATCCCCCCCCCCCCCCCCCCCCCCCCACGGGTGGGACTCTTATTTTTTCTTGCCGAGCATGCCTGTTGAATTTCATCCAATTTGGAGAATAAAAAGTTTTGACTTTTTTTTCGACTTCACAAGTGTATAAAAAGCCATTTTTCGAACAACCCTAAAAATCAAAATTTTCATGCTTTTTACGAGTTAATCTTCAATTTGTCCAAATTTCATCATCCCTTGCAAAATTTTCACTAGATAACTATTTTACAAATTAGCTCATGAAAATTATAAAATTATTGAAATGCTCCTTATTGCCTTTTAAAATTACCGTCTTGAATCCGAATTCAATTATTCTTGTATTTTTTTTCTTTACATAACAAAATGGTCCAAAGAGCATATTAAACAGAATAAAATAGGTCTAATAAAGTATAAATTTGGGTGTAAAATATACAAAATAATGCACTCATCAGATAATATTAAGAGATTTAGAATTATTTCGTATTTGATAGAAGCTTTGTATATAAGTTTCAAATGTTTCCAATTTTTCGGGAGAACATATTTTATATGAAATTTTGAAAAATTGTGATTTTTTGACAAATAGATTTATCTTTTGGGGGTATGTTTTCTCAGGTGAAGGACTAAAGGCAAACCCAAACAAGGTTGATATAGTTACAAGTTGGTTTATTTCAACCTTGGTTCATGATATTCAAATATTTAATGGTTTTCTTCTTTTTTATTGTCAATCTATCGAGATCTTTATCACCTTTATCGCCTCAGTCACAGAGTGACTCAAGCATCGTTTGAATTGAGTGATGAAGCATGCATGCTCTTAATCTTGCGCTTTGAAGTTGATTGTGATGCATATAATGTGGGAATTGGTGCTGTTATTACTCAAGAATGTAAGCATATTTCCGACTTTATTGAAAAGTTAAACAACTATTGCAAGAAGTATTCAACTTATGCGAACTTTGGATTTGGCAGCATTATCTCATGCTAAGGAATTCATTATGTTCTATAATAATGCAACAATTAAACACATCAATGGGCAACACAAACTCAAGTTTTGTATCGTATATATAAGGATGGGTCATACTTCGACAAGGTTTTGTAAGAATGTGCAAAAGATCCATATCAATAATTCTTTCTACGAGATAGATATCTTTTCTAGAATAATTATTTGTGTATTCCTTAATGTTCTTCAGGAAAAAATTTCATCATTGAAGCCCGTGGTGGTGGCCTTGTTGGCCATTTTGGAAGAGATAAAACTCTTGATATTATTTACGAAATTATGTTAGCCCAAAATGATGTGGGATATTACTCATCGTGTGGAAATATGTAAACTTACCACATTGATAGAAGTCATGAACAAAACATAGTTGTATACACTTTGTTGCCCATACGACTAGCTACTTGGTAAGATGTGAATTTAAATTGTGCTGTTGGTTTATCTCGAACCCAAAGGAACAAAGATTCCACTGTGGTAGTTGTATCAAAAATGGATCATTTTTTCCCTCCAATAAGACCTTGGATGTGTCTCACATTGATGATATTTATTTTCAAGAAATTTTCAAACTTTATGGAGTTCCTAAGACCATTATTGCATCTCAAAAATGTTAATTTGTAAGTCATTTTTGGCATACTCTTTGGATACATTCTTGTACAAAGTTGCAATTTAGCTTTGCTCATCATCCGCTAACGAATGGAAAACTAAAGTCATTAATCCACTAACTCAAAGATCTATTGTTAGCATATTCAACTTTCAATGTTTTTGAAGTGGATCTATTGGAAGTTGAATATGCTAACAATATATCTTTGAGTTAAATTATGAAAATTAATCTTTTTGAAGTGGTTTATGGGAGAATTTATATTATTATCTTAAACTTGAATCCCCTTCCTACCACTCATAATTTTAGTGGAGTTGTTGAAGAAGAATTCAAATATATCAAGGAGTTGTGTAAGCAAGTTAGTGAATGCATTATCAAGAAAAATGAGAAGTATTGAAATCAAGCAAACAAGCATCGAAAGCTTGTTGCATTCAAAGAAAGATATTTGGTACGGATTCACCTTTAAAGGAGAAATTCCCTCGTGGTGATCATGGAAAGATTAAGCCTTGAGATAAAGTTCCTTTTTGAGTTCTTCAACTTATTGGATAAAATTCTTAAGATGAAACTCCAAAATGGTTATGGTGTTTCAGTAACTTTCATTATCTTTGATCTTTCCCCCAGTCATGATAATGAAGTTGACTTTAATTTGAGGGTGAATCTTCTCCAACTATGGGGAAATGATTCCAATGAAAACCCTGAAGTTACCAAGTCATAAAATTCGCAATAAAGTAATTACTTTATTCATTAATCAACTCAACATCCCATTCTCAATTTGCACAGTCATCCAAAGCACAGTTTAGTAAAAAAATCATAACTCTCTCTACAGAGGTCCGAATAATAAATTATTAGTCGTATTAGAAACTAACTTCCAGTTATTTATTTTAGGATGTCTCCCCTTCCCTGATTCAAAGTACATTAATAAGGGCAAGTTTGGGATCATAGGCTAATATTTTTAACTATAACATTATTTTCACATAGTGCTCTTTGAACCTCACCTCTTCTGGGTAATTTGGCATTTATAATTTCCTTATTCATAGGTTCATTTTAATTATTGTTCATTCACGTATGGATGGATGGGTGTTCTATTATTCCAATAGAGTCATAAACTTGCAAGCAGCAAAACAAGTTATGCGATAATAAATAATTTTATAAGAACTGGTGTTATTATTTATCTTTGTTCATAGCCGTTTTGTGGATCATGGTCGTTGCAAGTATTTATCCATATCTTTAGTGGATTTAATTAAGTTTGAGTGTACTACTTAATTTTGTTCGCTTGTGTTCTCCCCTCATCTTACTTTAATATGGTGCCATTGACTCACGCATATCTATAAATAATGACGAAACTCGGATTTAACTATCAGAATTCCCACTGCTCTTTAAGGATTTAGAGATAATTCTTGGAACACCCTATTAGATGAACTTAAGGTCATTAATTGTTACATTTTTCTTGGTTGATAACGTGATTTCATATAACTCCACGAAATGGACAATTAGACTTAATCCACAATATAGTATGAGATGATAACACTAGTTATGACCAGTGAGGAGGTGGGATGGTCAACAAATATACTTGCGGATACTACATTACGAGGTAGTATCAATAATATTTGTTCTGGTCCACTATGATAATATTGCAACTATTGTAAAAGTTCATAATTGTTATTATAATGTCATACAGTAGGCGAAAAATATTTTCGAACACAATAATATTGGAGAGTTTACTTTTGTTGGGTTATAAGAGTAAATCGCATATGCCCAAATCATAATTTAAATTATCTTTTAGCAAAAAGAACTTCGTATATGCTTTGGTGTAGACTAAGCTTGAAGATCATTCTGGGCAAAAAGAACTCCGTATATACTTTGGAGAATAAATTTGGTTCCTAGAACATGATCAAACTCTTCTAAAAACTTAGTCTACACCCAAATATATGCTTTGAAGATCATGTTCTAGGAACCAAGTTTATTCTCCACATCTTTGTGAGAATTATTTCATTACGATGGACTCCGTATTGTTGTTTATACACGGTGGACTCCGTATTTTTGGTGTTGGGATGAAAAGTAGTGGATTTCGTGTTTCAATCCGTAGACGATTGTTGAGCCTAAATGGGTGGATATCGAGGCATGTATGGACTCACACGTTGTGGCATTTGCGTGGGTAGATTCTTGCATTGTCGTTGTGGGGGAGCAGTTGAAGATTGAAGACGCGTCAAGGCTTGTGGGGATCGAGTCGTTAAGTCATCTGCCAACTTCTGTAATTCCGTATCATAGTGAATTGCGTAGCCGGGTAGTCCGAGGTTTTCTTCATTGTGGGTTTTCCCCGTACATCGACGTGTTGTGTGATTGTTTTACTTATTTTATCTGTTTATCACCTAGATACTTGTTTTAGGTTAAAAAATAAAATTAGGTAAATCGATTTTTCACAATAAATGATTTAATTTTGGTGAACAAGTTTTATTGGGTTTAATTTGTTTAAATTTTTTATCTATAAAATTGAAAAAACTAAAATTAGACTTTTTGTTTGTTCGAATCATCCCTGCCTAGGCACACACATATAGGGGCATTCTCAGATTGATATTAGATCTAGAACACTTAGTCATTGTGTTTTGATCCCATATGGTTGGGCATGAATTTTGGTTGATTTGATGGTATTAGAACCCCTATGTTTGATGGGTTGACCTACGCATACTGAAAAATGCGTATGAAATCAGCACTTGAGGTTATAGATGAGTGAGTATGGAAAGCGGATTTAAATGGTTGGCCTCCACCTACTACTTTAGTTGGAGAAAATAGAATTCTCAAACCCGTATAATCATGGAGTGAGGCAAAGCATAGGTTAGCAAATTATAACTCTTGTGGGTTTTTTTTGTCACCCTAGAGGAGTTCCGTCGTATTATGACTTGTGAAACATCTAAAGAGGCTCGGGACGTACTCCAACTCACCCATGAAGTAACTAGAGATATAAAATATTTTAAACTCCAAAACCTCACCACCCAGTTTGAAACGATTAAGATGTTGGAGAATGAGACCTTTGATGAGTTTTGCTTTAGACTGTCTAGCATAATTAACTCGTCTTTTAACTTGGTGGATAAGATACCCAAAAATCGAGTAATCAAGAAAATCTTAAGTTCGTTGCCTAAAAGATTTAATTCAAAAGTGACTGTTTTTAATTCTTTGGGTACTTTAGATTCTACGAAACTTTTGAGCTTGTAGGTGACTTATAAACTTATGAGCTTGACATGTTTTCCTCCAAGACTGAGAAAAGGAAAGACGAGGGCATTGCTTTGAAAACCTGAAATGAGAAAATACCTGTTTCAAATTATAAGTACGACATTGAGTCCAGGGATATGGCCATGGTAGCAAAAAAAATCAAGAAATTTATCAAATTTCAAAAGCAATCGAAAGATACAAAAAGGTTTGAGAAAAATATGCTCAACAAGGCTGATCACTTCCCTAACAATTGTAGTGAGAACTTTAAGAGGGATACGTCAAAAAGATATTTTAGTTGTGAGGATTATGGCCATAGGGTAGTCGAGTTCCCCACAAAACTAAGGAAGGAGAGCAAGAAATCGAATGTGTATAATGCCATCCTTAGTGAAAGTGGCGCAATTACGCCACGTTCATGTCTTGTCAAACGAATTCAAATGACACTTCTGAGGCCATCGTTTGTGAATCCTAAGTAAGTGTTGGTCGAGAGAGTGGAGAAGATAATGATGATGATGAAGAGGAGGAGAAAAGTGAACTCCAATTTGCCTTCCATAAGTTGTATGAGGAAACTTTGGAGTAAAGAAGGATAACTTGAAATTGAAAGCTAAGTTAAAAGAACGTGCCGCAGGAAATGATGATAGTGTTTTGTTTGAGGATCTTAGGGCATGTGAGAGGGATCTTTGAGAGAAGGCAGAGTACATTGAGGGTGAAAGAGATATCCTTCGTGCTTTTATGGAGGTTATGAAAAAATATCTTCTTGAATTTGAGGAGTCTAGGCGTTTACTCGAGTCGAAGATAGTTAAGGTTGAAGAAAGATTGAGAGACTCGAGTTGTGTCAAATTTGATTTGGAGTCCAGGTCGGAGAAGTTAGGTAAGATGTTAGGCACCGTTCAAATCAAAGATAACAAGTGTGGATTTGTCTTAGATGATCATAATGCTTTTGCTACCTAAGCCAAGACTATGTATATGAGAGAGTAAACTAGGAACGTTAGGAAAGGTCAACCTTTAAGTAACACCCCTAATCGTGTTTACACTTACGCTCATTGTGGTAGGAGTCCTAAAAAGTCTAAGAATAAAGTCACAAAGGTTCCTAAAACTCTAGAGCGTCACGTTACACCTACATGGGTTAGGAAATCGGATTTAGAGGTTTTACATATTATACTTGTTAATTCCCGTTTGCTTGCACCTGATACATCCCATGTTATATCTAATGGTTGATTGTGTTCGCATATTTACATACACTAGTTATGCTTCATAATATATTTTGGCTAGTTAAATATTGTGAGTATTTTTGGTATTTTGATTTTTTATTTATTGATCCATATTGAAAAATACAAAAAGATAATGTTTGCAGTGTGTTTAAATCCAATTTATTGTGTTATCCATGTGACTAGGACATTTGGTTATGATTGTTAATACTTATATTGTTCTTAATCATGATTACATGGAGTTGTTTCGACTTTGATTGGCTTAACAGATTCGCTTTGTATATGCCTCCTCACACACATGCACGAGCTCTTTTGAACTTTAACTTCACTTGTATATTTCAGCTATGTAAGATGTTCTTCCATCAATGTTGTCATCTACATATTTCGTGACTTTGGGGGATTTGTGCATGTAAGAACCGTTGCTCATGAAATTGCTTGATTTTTATTGAAAAAATACAAGGGTGCACGGGAAAGGGCTACGAAATGAGTAAATCTTCTTTGCGAAAAAGCCAGCGTTGGCAAGAGTCTAATGAAAAGATTAAAGGCAGTAAAAACAGACAAAATTTCAAGGCCAACATGTTTAGTTTGTATGATCTTTCAAAAGTGATAGCTTCAAAAGTATTGAGAGAAAATAAAATATGATATATGTTTATCTTTTGAGGGTGTTATATTTGAAGATCAACGGATTTGCACAATGAATCATAGTGATGATTATTTTGTTATGACGCTATTGATTTGTAGAATCATCAATATTCTAAGCTTGTGTAGATTATGCTTGTTTGTTCAAAGAGTTCACTTTATCTTATCACTTAAGGCTACATCATAATTTGATAAAGTTTTGCAGTCAAATAGAACTCATTGAACATATTTGAGTGTTTGGGTTATAATTCATTTGTATCTAGTTCACACCCATTCATTCGATCCCACATGTGTAGATATATCGATACTATGCTGGTGTGTAAAGCCTATGTGGTTGTGTCCAGTTTTGTGGTTGTTTATACTTATATATGTGTCGGTATCTCATTGGTATATTTTGCATATTTTATATATGGTAGCGTTTGTTTTGAGTCTTTGCGGTTTGCATTTTGTCCATGTTTTTCATATGCTTTATCTTTGGATTTTATTTGGCATTCTATATAATCATATTAGTATCTTTCATAATGTGCATTGAAATTTCATATCTGGTAATGGTAATTTCAAATTGGTATCATACTTCATTGCTTATTTATATTGGTATCTTTTTGCATTGATATTGATATTGGTTGACCATTGTGTGGACTATTTGTGCTTGTGTTGCCATGTTGTATGTTTGTTGCACTTTACATTGTTGCATGATACTATTCCTTCTTCTATCTCCTATTACTAGCATATGTTCACATATTTAGGGGGAGATTTGGTTTATGGGGATGAAATAATTTTTATACTATATTACTTTATCTATTCTTGAACAAAAAGGGGGAGAAATGGTATCTTCCCTTTCATGATTAGGATATCTTTAGCTTAGGGGAAGACGTCTTACGTAGGTTGATATTATTTTAGACATTGTTCGAAATTTATTCTTATGCAGATTTTATACTTGTTATATTCTCTTTGCATTTAAGTGTGCAGGTTTACAACATGCGGTAAAGTTTTCGAGCGAACAAAGTTATTCAGCGTATTTTTCTATCGAGCATCTGTTCCTTTTCCTTTTGTGGTTGGGATTGAGTCTTTTAGAGAGCTTGACGGCCCATAGGATTTTCATTTTAGTTTTCTCCCGGAATAGCGAAAGGGGAAGATTTATAAGGACAAATTTCTAATTGAGTCAATTTGTATGTATTGACTTAATTCCGGACAAAACATTTTGAGTCATATGTTAGGGTTGGTGTTTTCCCTTCAACCCTTTGACGAGTTTGGATGAAGACATAGCGGCGAAACTTCAGAGATTATATCATTGTGTCATGTTTCGTGATCGTTTCTATCTTCACGTTCTAGAACACTCAGGTATGAATGCGTATTTATCTTGGGACTTGAAAATTCTATTATTGGGTGTTAGAATTTTATAAAGTGTTTTTAAAATATTTTTTTTAAAGAATCTTTAAAATTTTCACTAGTTCGTTAGAGGGACTTGAAATGTCATTCGAACACGTACAAATATTTTTCAAATATTTAATCTCTATCTCTTTGCAACAACTTTTCCTATATATAGAGATGCGGGATTAGACTTTTAGAAAAGCCTTTTGAGAGTTCTTTTTCAAACTCTCTCAAAAATTCTCCAAAAACCTAATTTACACCCAAGTAATTTAGGATCCAAGATTCATCTTATATATGCTTTGAAGATCCTGTTTTGGGCACCAAGTTTATTCTCCACATCTTTGAGAGAATTATTTCATTGCGGTAGACTACGTATTTGTTGTTTACACACGGTGGACTCCGTATTTTTAGTGTTGCGGTGAAAAAGCGGTGGATTCCGTGTTCCAATCCGTAGACGGTTATTGAGCCTGGATCGGTGGATACCGAGGCATATTTGGACTCGCACGTTGTGATACTTGCCTGGGTAGATTCATGCGTTGTTACTGTGGAATAGTAGTTGAAGATTGAAGACGCATCAAGGCTTGTGAGGATCGAGTCATTGAGTAAGTCATATGTTAGCCCAGATCTGATAAAAATCTCTCTGAACGAATCCCAAAAACCTCTCTCAAAGGCAGCGTGATTTCAACATCCAAATCCTCTTTTTACTTCCACTTTTCATCATCCTTTTCATCAAACTTGGTGAATTAGCCACTCTCCATCATCATCCAAGTGCAAGGACTGTTCTCCAATGTTCAAGATCAAGCTCAAGATCTTCAAGAAGGTCCAACTTTCTCTACTCTCTCTTAAATTCTCAATAAATTGTCTTCTTGTTTAGCACTTTTATTATCTCATTTCACACATCCTAATATACTTTTTATTTGAATTGTGTAAATTTCGTATTATAGTGAATTGTTTATTTGGGTGTCCAGGGTTTTTTTCGTTGTGGATTTTCCTCGTATATCGGTGTGTTGTGCCACTGTTTTACTTATTTTATATGTTTATCAGCTAAATGCTTGTTTTAGGTTAAAAAGATATAATTGGGTAAATCAATTTTTCACAACAAATGATTTAATTTTAGTGAACAAGTTTTATTGGGTTTAATCTATATAAAGTTTTGATTTATAAAATTAAAATTAGACTTTTTGTTTGTTCGGAACATTCCTGCCTAAGCACATACATATAGGAGCATTCTCACAAATTTATTGTTCCGTTGAACAGTCCGCCCATATGAAAGGTGGTATCTTTAAGCAAAATAGGATAAGTTAATAATAACTCTTAATGAGATCCATAGGCTTATGTTTAAGTGGGATGGTTAGTTACACGAGTATCCTTATAGACTAACATGCGTTAATATTAAAGTGAGGCCATTTGTTATGGAATTTAAGGCAAAATCTCTTGAGAATCCACTATACTAGGATATAAGCACATGGTCGCAATGTGTCGACTTTTGAACTCCAGTATGGTTTAATTGTGTATGGGGTATTGTTAGAGATAAAGTTTACAATTGTGTTTTATTGTAATAATTTCTTAAACATCTCTACTATGTAAAGGATAAATTCGAAGGATCTTGATTGGTTGAACCATATGTGACATTCTAAAACAACCATAATCTTCTTCCCCTACCCCTAATCGTTGGGAAGAGTAAAATATGGGTTGGGACAAAGGGAGCAACCCATGAAAAGGAAACACGTTCTACCACCCGACCAAGCCCAACTCGAGTCTGGCCATGCTTGCGAATGGATCAGACTATTTAGGTGAATTGCTCATCATTTTATACAAAACTCAATTTAATTTTTTGAAGATACATCAAAGTTCAATTCTCTAATTTCCGAAAATACTTTCAGTTTATTAAACCGAGACGAAGAGAACATTATTGTTACAGCCAATGCATCAAATATTTCTCTTTCTAAGCTCACATCGTCATAGTTTTTAAATTTTATGGGCAAATCTGATTGCATATCGAAATTGCACGTTATTAAATTTGATGGGATTTTTTTTTTCAAATGCTCGTCTTTTTTAGCAAAAAGATGTTTTCTTATAGAAGTACCAATTTTATAATATTCCTTTTGTATCTAACTTTTGCTCAAATATAACCTACACATCAATTAGGGTTAATTTCAATTTTTACTCTTTAATTATCAGCACCATCACATTGGACCTCACCCATAAATGTGAAAAATAACTTTCTAGTTTATCACAACTAAATCCAAATGAATACATTTTCACTTTTTGTGACATTTGAGTCACGCACATAAACCCACCCCTCAACAATTATTGAAGAAAATAATTAATATTTACAAAATTTCCCTATTTTTATGGCAAAATTGCACCTTCATATGCAGCGCACATGGTTAAATTCGGTTAGAAATTTTGTGACAAATTAAAAGGTCTAGGGTGTTAATCGTTCAAATTGTTAGTTGATGGGGTAAAGCGTCATTGTAGCCATGTAGAGCATAGTCAAGTAGGGCAAGTGGCAACCTATCAATTTAAAACAACAGTCCACACTAACATAATAAACAGGAGTTTCCCCATTAGCACTCCATTAATAGCATTACCAAAATTCACAGCAAAATACAACATTTCTCCAGGTTTATGGTCTACTTTACAAAACAAGCACCATGTGAAGGGGAAAATTTGGTGCTAATTACTGGAGAAAACAACTGTTATAAAACCAGTCCCAATTACAATATTTTCGACAGCATTTTCACTTTCTTGCCAGTTACAACTACTAGAAGTACCCTTATATAGCACATCAACTGCAACTTACTCCCCCAGCCAAAATAGATGTAAAAATAGCCTTTTACTTGATTTTTGAAGTTCTATGGGTTCTGTCAAAAATTGGATTTTCCATAATTTCTTTTGCGGAAGGTCGCCGAACTGGATTTGGGTCCATCATGGCCTAATAAAGTGATTAAAAAAAATAACAGAAGGAATCAGCAATTTCATTGAAAACACGTCATATGAATAGATTTACTCTATACTAGCTTTCTCAAACAGTGATGATCAGAATATATATATATTACTCGAAGTCAATAAAATGTTACGCTGAAGTTTTTTAGAACCACCCTTTAAGGTCATTAGATTGTAGATTGGTCTATTTGAAAGCTACTTCAAGATGAAAGCAATTAAAAAGGGTGACCCCAAAAATAAATTCATAATACTACACAATAACCATCACACAAATCGTACCCAAACTCTCTTAAATCTTCACGTTCTCACTCTGAATACCAATCAACCATCACCCGTATCACCCCAAAATACATTCAAAACCTTTTCAAAGTTGATAATACATTGTTTGTCATCCATTTTGGTACCATTTTCTCTCATTTCAACCATTAAAGTCCGTGAAAGCTGGACATGAGAATGAAGACGGTTATGGTCGCTCAAACTCTACCTAAAGGAGCAAAAACCAATGAATTTGTGCTAGATTTATGCTTAACAATATATTTTTTTAATTATTTTCAATGTTTAAAAAGGTTGGAAGCCGAAAATGGCCGAACACAGTGGATTGGTATCGGGATACAGAAAAAAATGATAAACTTCAGTATGAAGATACCAAACCATTATATATTTTTTTTTAAGAAGTCTCATTCGAGGTTGATGGAAATGGGCCCCATTTTAGGGATTTTTAGTCATTTTATTTTCTTTTGTATTTTCTTTTATTTTATTATTGTATTTTCATTTATTTTTGTTATGTATTTAGAGGTAAAGAGTAGTAATGGCATTTTTATAATTAGGGCTTAACTTGGAACCTAAGCTACTCATTCCCTTTAAATACCCACTTGTAAGCCTCATTTGAGGTAGACTTGAATTTTGAAATAAAAACGAGCATTTATCTCTCTAAAAGGGTCTGTTAGACACTTTTAGGAGCCTTTTGACTTGTAGTTTACGTCAAATTGATATCAGAGTGGGTATCGCTCCACATTGATTTTTGGTGTATCGGTGTTTTTATTTATCAAATCGTACGCTACATTCAATAGCTTCAAGAAAATCAAAACAACAAAAGGAGATTTCAGAACTCACCCAAAGAATAAAAGAGTTGGTGCAAACCTCATCCAACTCATCTCCTCCAAAATCCAAAACCCTAACCCTAAACCTCCCACCACCACCACCACTGTCCAAACCCTAGCCCCACCTCCCTCCACAACCCCTCGTCCACCCAAACCCGTCACCCCTCTAAACCCTAACCCCCACAGCCCACCCTCGGCTACTGTTTTCCCTGCTCTAGGGACCTGCCAACACGCCCAGGCAACTAACTACCCTCCGCTGCACTGGAAAACCCTTCTTCCGCCCTTGGCGACACAAACCCTAACCCACACAACCTGCCCCATGCCCTTATTCCACCCCGCCGAACCCCACCGACCAATTTTTTTCACCAACCGACCCACCCCAAGCCCTACCCGAACCCAGAAACCCACCCCCTCCGTACTAGACCAAATCAAATGGGGCTATACGCCTCATACCTTCTCTACCCAGTCCCAAACTCTTCTACCCGCTTCCAAACCATGGTATTTGACCCGGATGGAAGTTTTAAGGGTTGCTTTGAAAGAGAATAAGAAATGACGACCAAGAATTGTGGCATGTGCGCTCAAGTTTCAGCATTTAATTTTTGGCCCCACATTTTTTATGGCACGTTTATTTTTGGAATTTCTTCACGAATCCCAAATTTTTTTAAAGCTCGAGGACGAGTTTGGTTTTAAGAGAGAGAGAGTGATGGAAATGGACCCCATTTTAGGAATTTTTAGTCATTTTATTTTCTTTTGTATTTTCTTTTATTTTGTTATTGTATTTTTATTTTTGTTATTGTATTTAGAGGTAAAGAGTAGTAATGGCATTTTTGTAATTAGGATCTTAACTTGGAGCATGAGCTACTCCTTCTAAAAGTGTGTGTTCGAGATTTTTAGGAGTCTTTTAGCATGTAGTTTATGTCAGCGGTACTTGCACCGAATGGAACGCATAAATTCAGGGTACTTGTACCGAATAAAATGCATATATTCGATATCTAGACCCCGAATAAAGAATATCACATCACTATATTTTTTTTTTGTTAAAAGTCTCATTTGGGGTACTTATACCGAATGAAACCTGTTTTCAAAAGGCGCGTCTAGGTTTGAGGGTTGGGAAAAACGTCTTGCCTACACCTTATTCTTGGTAAATTGCTTAAGGCGCACTTTTTTTTAAAAAAAAATAATTTAGTGAAACGATATCGCCTTTTAAAGGTTTTTTTTACAAATCGAACCAATATCTCATCCAAAACAATCAATAGACAAACAGTATCTCAAACCTCTCAGCCTCTTTTTTGCCTCTCGTCCAAAACAATCGAAAGACAAACATTATTGATTATTGATATTGATTATTGAATGATGAAAAATACATTTTGTATATTGCTTAAATGTTGAGAAAAAGATTTTGTATATTGATTATAAAGCATGCATATGAAAAAGATGGCTACCAAACATACGAATATAATTTCAAAATGCAAGGTATGTATTATTTTATTATTTTACTAGCCTTAGAATAATTAAAATAAAATAAAAAAGGGATTACGCCTACGCTTCAAAGGTTTGAGGCTTGACCTCTACGCCTCGACCACGCCTCGCGCCTTTTAGGATCTTGAATGAAATGCATAAACTCGGGGTAATTATGCCAAATGAAACGCATATACTCGCGGTAATTATACCAAAGTCTGAATTCAGTTTTTTTTCAAATAATTAGCTCGGGACATAGATAACGAAATATGGGGTTTAATTCGGAATCGGGGTAGCGAAAGTACAGTGTAAGAAGTTGGTTTTTTTTTAAACACTCATGGCTTGTCATAGGGTCCATTAGAATGATTTTGGGTAATTTTTTCTTGTTTTCAAAGGTTTATAAGTTATTACCATATCCCTTTCCATAAAATATGTTAGTAAATATGTATAAATTAATCCCATTCCATAAAATATGCTAGTAAATATGTATAAATTAAAAGTTTGACACTAATGAACATTATAAACCTTAGATTAAAGGTACAATTAGTGAGTACAAATAAGATTTTGTGGTGCTTGATTATCTAAAGGTCGAAACTTGAATTTTTGTAGTGTTGATTGTTGCAAGTCTTTTACGTTTAGATGTTAAGAGGTTTAGAGGTATAGAGAGGTTTAGAGAGAGAAAGTTGAAAGTGAAAAATTTTGAACTTTAAATACTTGGGTGCCTTTTGGTGGTATTATGGAGTGGGAAATGAGTTTTTGTGATATTATGGAGTTATTTTATCATGATGGTATCATGGAGTTAATTCTGAGGTGCCCTTAGCGGCCACCTTAAAAAATTAGTAATTCTAGAGACTACCTCAGATAAAAGTAACAAACGCCTTTCAGTTGTCAAAAAGAAATTTGTTGGATAAACCACATGTGGACCCCACACATTTACTAATGCATGTCTGAAAACTGAGTTGTGTCTGATCTTTGGGTATCACTTCAGGGTCCCCTTAGAATTACTTTTAAAAAAATTATTAAGTACCATTTTAAGCATAAAATAGTAATTATTTGTCTATTTTTCCTGTTTTTCCAATAAATATTGCAGCTGCAAACTAAACACCCTCGAGGTATTCCGCAACGTCCATCATTTAATAAGATAAAACATTACTTAAATCCAGACATATCATCAGCAGTAATGGTAAGTTCATTTAACCCAAAAGACCCAATGAAAATATATGGAAAATTGCGGCCTGGTTTTGTTTGAATTACACCTTATCTCGAAAAAAAATCTAGAAATTCATATAGAAGTGAAGCCTTTCAAAAAAAATTTATGTATGAACAAAAGAGAATTAACGCATTAGTGTGATGATGATTAGACCTGGAAAAATGAGACACGACGGGAATTAACACCACATTAGTAGTTAAAGCACCAGCCCTTAATGGGTTCCGTGCCATGATTGATTGACCCGTTAAACACGGTAAAACAAATGGGTCACACGAACATACACTACACGAACCCAGTATATCTAGCGAACACACTATTTAAATACAACACAAACCTGATATGGCACTACATGAACTATGCACGAATCTTGAAGAATCAAGTATGGGTTGAGCAATTTTTTACATGAACCCAATATGACACAACCCGTCAGATGATGATATATAATTATTTTTTGTTTTATTAACACCACCACAATTAGAGGCAAATTATATTGAACTGAAGAAATAGAATCCAAGGGCCAATAATGTTAGCCTTAATTAAAGAAGCAGGTATTATTTTGTACCTTGAGTAAGTTCTGGAATTGAACTGAATGGCCAGGAAGAAGTGGCATTTTCCCTTCCCTGAGGTTCAGGAATTGAGGACCAGAGTCCGGCAAACTTGACCCTCTAACAAGCTCATAGATTGCGACTCCCAAGGAGAATATATCAACCTTGTCGAGATGATCATACTTGTCATTAAGGATTTCTTGGGGCATATAACGTGCATCACCCTCTTCTATAGGCAGGCTCTTATCGAGGAGAGTTGCACAACCAAAATCACCAAGCTTATGAACACCATTCTTGACATAGATATTATCCGGTTTTACATCTAAATGAGCTACCCCTCTCTCATGTATAAACTGCAATGCCTTGGCTACCTGTGCAAATATCAAGATTTTTATAAACACGGATCATGTTTAGGGATCAACAGGAGTCATTCAAGTAAAAAATGACATAGCTACCTGTGCAAATATCAAGATTTTTATAAACACGGATGTTCAAGTAAAAAATGAAATAACTAATTACTATTCACAAATCAAAGACACAAAAGAAATTAATAAAGATAAAAATAAAAAAGGCCCAACCTTCTAGCACCCATCCCTCACATCCCTACCTCTCTCTCACCCCTACCTTCTAGCACCCATCCCTCACACAAGCACCCTTAGGGGTGTCACTGTACATCTACTGCTCCCCACCAACACACGAAGTTGAAAAGAACTCAACTTGAGTTCTCAATCCTATAGTGTGTCAAGTGAAAGTTTAAACCCATCTTGGACTCAGACTCAGTATCCATATCCATGTGATCCAACCTCGAGCTATCCACCATTTTTTAAGTGACTTCCCCTTCATCAGTCCTTCGATTTCCAGACATTTTACATCAACCAGTCAATCCTAAACAAATCTCGTAACATGTCAAGGTGAGTTTAAGGTAATCACCGGTCGCAAGTCATTGGAGATTGCTATTAACCATCAATGTATAATGCCGCTATCAATAATGTGAGAGTAAGGTGGATGGGTAAGTTTATTATAATAACCAAACTGACTACAGATTTAGTCTATTCAAAATCTTCTCGTGGACTTCTGGTGTCTCCAATGAAATACGAGCACAAATTTGAGCCATCATGAGTTCACAATATTTGTGGAAACCTGTTTGTACACCTCGTAAGGTTTCACCTCACATTTGATGTTCACAGTGGTGATGTTAAGGGGTGCAGGCAGTGGAATGGGTAGAGGCAGCTCAAGGAATAAGGACGGGAGAAGGTCAGTAACGTGGGTCTGCACCTAACATAGGTCATACGTGGTAGGTTGACCACATAGATGATAGAATTTCACCACATCTAAAGTCGCTTATCAGGTCGACACATTAAACACCCTCAAATTTAATTGGTTGGACAGGTTCGTGCTTAACATTGCAATAGACCAAAAACGCTGCAGTGATATATAGTGAATTCAAATCCTTATTTTTCTTTATTTTAAATTGTTGTTGGAGTATACAAAATTTGCAGCAATCGAAGCATTATATAAAAAGGAAAACCTGAATGAAGAACATGTTCAACTTTCAATTAAGGTACTTCACTAAATGAAAAGAAAGCTATAAACCTGAAGATGATTTGAAAAGTTTTCCTTGTCAAATTTTAGCAGCCTTCAATTGTGCCAAAGCTTACACGGTTCTAGGCAATGTTTAAAAAGGCGAAAGGCGAGGCGTTTTAGTCGCGGTGAGGCGAGGCGTAAGCCTCGAGGCGTTTGAGGCGTAAGCCTCACCGAAAAGGAAAAAAAAAGAGCAAAATAATATTATAATAATACTAATAAAACCATAAAAATAAAATAACAAAGAAATATAAAATAAAACTACAAAAAAAAAATCCTTGAGGGCTTTCTCACATAATTTGACATTTTTTTGTTGCCCCGAGATAACTTTAAAAAAAAGTAATTTGAGAAAATCAATTTTGACATTTTGGTCATTTTACAATTAGACAATAAATTAATCAATGCAAAATCAAATTGGCAAAATCATTTTTTTAACTTCATTCACATATTGGTTATTTTATAATATGACAACCTAAGTTTATTAAAAAAAACAGCAACCTTTAAAATATATTAGTTTCTTAAAATAAATTCAGTTTAGTTAAAGAAAACATATTAATCTAAGTTGAGAACCAAAAAGGGTCCATAATCAGTGGATAAAACATAGTTTTTACATAATTCAACTACTATTACTAAATTTTACAAAGTTATTAGTAATAATTTTATCCTTCACATCCAAATTATTAGTAATAATTTTGTTTTATATCTTATCCTTCACATCTAAATTATTTCTAATAACTTTGTAATAAAACATAGTTTTTACAAAAAAAAAACAGCAACTTTATTGGGCAAAAACAGTGGATAAAATGAAACATAAATTTTACCCAAAAAAAAAAAAACAGAAACCTTTTTAAAAAAAGTCATATTGAAGTGAATTTATAACATAATTTTTTTTTACACAAACACTGAATAAAACAAAGTTTTTACAAAAAAAAAATAAAATAAAAAGGGACCGTAGAAGTTTTCTAACCAAATAAAGGCCGGAAACCAAAAAAAATAAAAAATAAAAACAAAGGACGTATAAGTTTTTTAACCAAATAAAGGCCGAAACCCAAAAAAAATTAAAAAAACCAAGTTTTTCTTAACCAAATAAAGGCCATAGAAGTTTACAGTTATTTTATACAAATTTAAACTCTTTTATTTCAACGGAATGAAGAAATCAACACCAAAAATCTTACCTAGGGCTACACGAAGGCCGGAATGGAAGAAAGTAAGGCCGGAATGAAGAAATCAAAGCCGGAATGAAGAAACGATGGCTCTAAAAGGTTTTTTTACCCCCAAATTAGAGGCGTACGCCTCACAGCCTTGAGGCGCACAGCCTCGAGGCGCACCGCCTCAGCCCACAAAGGCGTTAGCCTCAACTTTCATTCAAGAGGCTTAAGCCTCGAGGCTATTTTCCTCCGCCTCGCCTCGAGGCGCGCCTCGAGGCGTACGCCTCGGGCGCCTTTTTAAACATTGGTTCTAGGTTTGTAAGGAAGAAAAATACAAATTCAAACAAGAAAGAGGTGATGAATACTTAGCATGTGAAATTGAGGTATTTGTCAATCATTTTTACACACCGTATTTAAAATAAATGTGGGGCTATTTTCTAATATTTCAACAAATTTTTAGTCGTTCCAAATCAGAAGATAAACAAAGAGGATCGAGATATTTTTCTAGAGGCAATCACATTACCAACCAATAACTGGTGGGATGAAGGTTGGTAACAATGATTTAAATCTTGTAAATCTCAAGAATGTTAGTATATTTGTTGGCTTATTAGTTTATTTCTCTATTTATTGCATATTAAATGATTTTCCTAGCCTATAAGGAATTTTTCTTGTGAACTCAATACACATGATTTTTGTTTACATTAATTTTCCTAAACTCTGACCCACATTTATGAAATCGCCATAATTTATTCAAGTATTAACGAATCCAATATTGTAAGTTACATCATCAGAGACATACTATCGTATTAACATGTGTAGCAATACTTGTAAAGGTAAACATGTGGAGCAACAATGTTTGGTCATGATCTGTTGACTTTCTTCCTTCAAGTATACATCTGATTAATCCGCTATTGTCTGTCTTGGATTGATTAATATCTCTTATGATAGAACTTACAATTTTGGGTGCTTTAACAATTTTTCAAATCATGGTAAGATTATAAATGTGTGGGTGGGGGGGGGGGGGGAATCTTAGAAATTTAAAGTAAACACAAATCATATGCATTGAGCTCACAAGAGACATTATAAGTTACAATAACCATATTTGTAAGGACATATTTTTATAAGTCCGTTATCAATTTATTATGTCATAATTTATTATGTCATGTACCGCTACACCGTGGAAGAGCATTCAAGAACATTCAAGCATCAAAGACGGATCCGAATATCAAGTTCTTCATCAAAAAGACTCTGCAAAGTTTTACTTTGGTAAGGTTATGTTTTTAATACCTTAACTTTCCACTTAGAGCTTTTGGGATATTTTTACAAAATATTTTCTAAGTGTTGGAGCGGACTTTTTCGTCAAAATTTGTGTACGAGTATTTTTTCTAAGTCTTGAAGCGTACCTCGATTTTGACGCCCAGGTCGTTCAAGCGAGATATTTATCTCGTTCGAGCGACATATGGATGTCGCGCGATGTCGTTTGAACAACATTTGTACTTCGTTAGCGCGAGATAGCTTTCTCGTTCGAACGAGCTCGAATACCGAGGCGACGCGTTTTTATATAAATACTCATTAAATGTTTCGTTTTCATTAAGAAGTCCCAGCGTTTTGAAAGACAGAAAACTGCGAAACTGCAGAATCCTTTTGACTTCTTCTTTTAGGGTTTAATCCCTTTTTGTTTTCAATTCACAAAAATCTCATATGCTTTGGTGAATTATTTTGGTGTTCAAGAACACTGCTTTGCTTTTGTTCAACCTCTGTGGAGAAGGCATCTCCATATTTGATCGGTGGATACCGAGCGTAGTCATTTTGCGTGTGGACGAGCCGAAGACGACGAACCGACACCTGGAGGGTATTTCGCTGTCTCTCGTATCTTTGAAGGTTTGCTAAAGGCACCGTGTATTACACACTTGTGAGCGATTAGCAGGTTGTATGTAAGTCAAAGGTCTTGTGAATTCTTCAAAGTGTTATAAAAAAATTTACCCAAAAGGGTTTTTTTCCTGAATCGGTCGTCTTTAATTTTTCATGCATGGGTTGATTGATTTATGACATTTAGATGCATGTTTAGGGGCTGAATTATTTTGCTTAAAAATAGACTCTAATTAAATAAGGTTTACTTGGAAACTTGCGAATTAATTTAAATCGGTATCACACACCGCATTCATACGATTTTTTTTTTCAAATTGGTATCAGAGCAGGTTACGCTAATTTATCGCGTATTCCTATTTTTTGCAAAATTTGTGTGATATTGATTTTTTTAAATCAGTTTTGTGAAACATCGCAATTTTTCCTATGGAGCACTTATATAATCAGATGCCTATTTTTGACAGGTCTAATTATGGCTATTGGAAAGCTCGCATGAAATCTAGTTTAAAAGCCATTGACGAGCGTGTTTGGTTCCTTTGCGAAAATGGGTGGACTCCTCCCACGGTCACCGTTGAAAATATCACCTCTTTAAAACCCGTGTCGGCCTGGACTGAAGATGATTTTAAAATATCTAAATTTAATTCACGTGGTTTGAGTGCTATTTCTGGAGCCGTCACTCCCGACGAGTTTCGCCGAATTAGGACGTGCACCACGTCTAAAGAGGCATGGGATGTTTTGAAATTGACACATGAGGGTACGAACGCGGTTAAAGAATTAAAATTACAAAATTTGGCCACCCAATTTGAGACTATTACCATGTCTGAGTATGAATGATTTGATGATTTTTATGCACGTTTGTCGGACATTGTTAACACCAGTTTTAACTTGGGTGAGGTGATTGATAACACGCGTGTCGTTAAAAAGATTTTGAGATCTCTCCCAAAATGCTTTATTCCTAAAGTCACTGTTTTGAACTCTTTGGGAAATTTGAAATCACTTAAGTTGGAAGAACTTGTAGGAGACCTTCAAACCTATGAGATAGACATGTTTCTCCAAACCATTAAGGCTAAGGATAAAGGCGTTGCTTTAAAGACTCATTTTAAGAAAAAGAAAGAAAAAGTTTGTGAGTCCGATTCTGAGGGTGAGTTTGATTTTGATGATGTGGACATGCTTGTGAAAAATTTTAAAAAGAGATCTTTTGAGTCAAATAAAAAGAAAGTAGAGGCCAAAAATAGTGACAAGGAGGATGAGATCAGGTGCTTTGAGTGTGAGGGCAAAGGGCACATGGCTAAAGAGTGTCCTACTAGGATAAGGAGAAAGGGCAAAGAGACTGCTATGCCCGCCACACTTAGTGATAGTGAGGGTGATGAGGGAGATGTGGGAGATGAGTCTGATAAAGGTTTAGCACATGGGATGTGTGTAGCTTTTTCGAGTCGTGTGAGCACACCCACTTTGTCTCACGTTGATAGAGGTCATGAGAGCATCGGTGATGGCTCGAGTGTATCTAGTGGAGATGAGAGCGAACTGGAGAGTGGAGATGAAAGTGAGCTCCAAAAAGCCTTTAGAGATTTGTACACCGAGACCTTGAAAACAAAGAAGTATAATAGAGATTTAGGTCGTCGGGTTTTAGATTTGGAGAGAGAGAAGGAGGATTTAAGAAAGGAGAAGTGTGATTTGACCAACACGTTGTCTAGTCTGACGATACGTGTATCCCAACTCGAGAGTGATCTCGAATGTGCCAGGTGTAATACCCCGTATTTTTATGCTATATTAATTTGGGGATTTATTAAATTTAATGTGAATGATTTATTTTAAAAAAAAAAAACGAAAATTAATTATGTTATAATTATTAACGTGACGAGAGTTAGTAATTATGGGAAATTGGTTGGATATTACTAATGAGCAAAGTAATATATTATATTGGTTATATTGAATGTCATGAGTGAATTAAATGACGATTTCGGAAATTTAAGTCGGAACGTGCTCGTGTCACGTTGGGACTAATTTGGTTAAATAAAAAAGTGAATATTTTATAAGTTGTTCGTATGGTCGTTTTGAGTGCGCCAACGCGTCCGTAAGGGTCGAGATAGTCAGAAAAGTGTACCCGGGGGTTTAGTTTGGGTCTCGGGGCATTTTTAGGCCTAAATAGTACCCCGGGAGGGCATTTTAGTCATTTTTCATAATTGGGTAATTAAACCCACGAATTTCAGCAACCTATATCAGCCATTAGGTTAGCCTTTTAGGGTTAGAATATCCAGAAATCAAGTGACGGCCATTGGAGAAGAGAGGAGAGAGCTCCAAGGCAATTCAAGGCCAAAAAGCCACTGGATTGCACCGCCACCACCACCACCGCGTAGATCGCGAGACAAGGAACGCAGCGATACCAAAATCAGCCGTGAATCTGCATACCAAAAATCCCAGGCAAGTATTTGACTTGAGTATTTTCGTTAATGCAATTTTCATATTAGTCTAGGATTGTTTAGAGATGGAAACTATGGAAGAAAATTAAATTTGTGTTAGGATAATGCATGTAGTTTTGATTATATGGAAATTCTGGAACCCTTGCCATGTAGAGGAATATAACCCACGAAATTTTGATGATATATTAGAAGGAATTTCTGGTAAAAACAGATTAGAACCTTGATTAAGGAAAACTCTAGGGTTCTTGATGATTAGATGGGATTTTGAGTTAATTATCCATGTTTAATGATAGTTATACACATGCTTTACGTTATAAACACCTGGTATAATGTTATAATGATGATAGTAGGATTTTTGGGACGATTGAAATGGAAAAACATAGTTTTGGATGAAGAAGTTTAGTGAAACCCGTAACTGCATTCTGCAGAATTTTGCCCAGACCTGCTTGATCGATCGATCGAGCCTAGAGCTTCGATCGATCGAAGGTTTGATCGATCGAGCCCCAAGCTTCGATCGATCGACCCCTCCTGGCAGACTCCTAATTCCCTCTTTAAATGAGTTAAATTCAAATTGTCGTGATATAATTCTTGGGCATTCTTGATAAAATTATTTGGGAGACATTGAGGACCAGTAGGGCATAGGAATAAATGTTTGGACCTTTAATCTTCAACGAGAATGGTATTTATGGGACATTTACTTTAGGGTTGGTGAATTTATAAATTTAAAGGGTGAGGTGCGTAAGAGAGTTACATTGGAACCTAATAAAGACACTTACTGAATTTCAGATTTGTGAGGATATAGTCCACGAGTGTCAGGTAATGAGTGAGAAAACCCTTCGAGTTAAGGTTAGGAACGAAACCTTATACGTATTTCTATAGATGTGAAATTAAGAATAAATGGTATAATTATGGGTAACGTGAAGAACCTATGTTAATATGATAAAGTGGTATATTTATATGATTGTGTGTACATATATTATATACATGTGAAAACATACCGCGCTACTTGCTATCCTTGAGGTTACCGCTCTGGGACAGTCTTATCTCGATGGGACCTTTATGGGGGATATTGACTTGTACCCTAGAAGATAGATATCCTTGGTACAGGCTATCGAATTGATAGTTCAGACGGTCCTAAGAGACGCGAGTATGTGCCATCCTCTTAGAGACTTGGAATCTATGCTTCGCCTCAATATTGTTTGTATATGTGTTAATACAATTCGAGAGTGATTCCGAATTTGTATTCCCCTTGATTTGAGTGGTATGGGGTTTGGATAGTGGAAGTATGCACGCACCATAGTTTTATTCGGAGTGCTGTTATATATATATATATATATATATATATATATATATATATATATTATACGAGTAGTTAATATATATATGAGATTATGATATTTGAAACTGCCCACTGAGATTTGATAAGTAGGACATGGTTGTTGACCCAAATTATAAATACTTGTTTTGAGAAAGTATAATATGTCACTGGAAACTTTATTGTTTTTATAAAGTTAAAAATAGAGAACTTTGGTTACAAATTGGAACATCTTTTTAAAGTGGAATTAGTGAATTGTAAATCTTACGAGTAATCTAAGACACGATAAATCTTTTAGAAAGACTAGTGCGATAATTGATAAAACAAACCGTTGGGAAGATTAGTGCGATAGGTGTGCACATTAGAAGAGAGGTGAGTATTTTCTCAAGAGAGTGACGCACTAATATGTTGTTGCATTGGCCTGTATCAATTTAAATACTTGCTAAACGTATTTTAAAATCAAACACACTTTCGGGCTCTGACCCGTTTCTTTTTCTCTCTCTCTCTTGTATATATATGTATATATTTCAGGTGCCCAGCCACAGGGGCGTCTTGCTTAGGATCCTTTGAGAAGAACGTGCGGCAGCTTAGGTGGGAGTTGCTGGTCACTTGCGTAGACGGCTTCCTTTATTGACTCCACTTCTAGCATTCTCATTTATTGGGCATGTGTCGCCCTTTCCATTATTTCATTTGTTGTTGGGACATTTATATTTCAGTTATTTCCAGTATTGTTCTATGGGATTTATTCAGTATGGATTTGTGATTCTAGTTTCATATGTTGACATTCGATTGGCGAATGTATTATATTATTTGGTTTATCATGATGTGATTCTTAATTGTAGAAATGTGGTCTTTAAATAAATAAATCTTTTTCGTTAATTAAAATTTGGAATATATGTATATAAATGGTTTTGACACTTAGCTTAATTATTTAGGGTGTTAAATTGGAAAAATGTACTTTTAGCGACAGTGATGCTGAGAATGAACCAACTGTTTACCTTGATTTAATTTAATAAAGGAGTGATCGCCCGGTATTTAATTAGGCGGGGTGTCACACCGGGGAGGTCAAAGTCAATTTTGAGAACGCACCTAAGAAGGTTGAAAAGGTGGTTCTTAAGGGTAAAGGTGAGAAGTTAGGAATAAGTCATGACGGTGCTTCTACTTCCCAATTAGCACCCGAGCCGGTTCCCAGTTTAGTGTTAGATTCACGTGAGTCTCACCTTAACCCACCTAGGCGTCCCATTCCTATTAGGAGAGCGCGTCCTAAAGTTTTTGAGAAAGGTGTTCCTAGGCCTATATATGTTTGTTCCCATTGCAAAAGGAGAGGACACCTTAGGGAATTGTGTTTTAAGTTGGGTTATGTGTCACGTTTTGCTACTACACGTGTTTCTGCCACACATGCACCCACACATGATACTTTACATGCTCCTGAAGACTACATGAGAGAGTTTGCACATTTTAGTGAGCAAGTTAAGTTTTTAGTCAAAACTTCACAAAATTTTATGGAGATTTTTCATAATTTGGTACCACCTTTGGAAAACCCCTCCGCACCTAACGATTGAGGTTTGACTTGTTTTCTAGCATAGGATGATTTTCATGATGACATTATTTGCCTATTGCTAGTATGTATCATTTTTGTATGTTTTATTTATTTATTTTTTGAAATATTTTGAAAAATACAAAAAGATTTTATTTTTGATAAAATTTGTGAGAAAATCCAAAAAGATTTTTATATTTTGTTTGCACCATTATGGATGGACACTTAGGATGACCGAGTCACAACATCATTCCATTTTTCATGTGACTATTTGATAGTGTTTTAAGACAATATATCATGTCACATTTGTGCTTTATAATGTTTGGAGTCATTAAGATGTTATTAAGTGTTACTTCCTACATGTTTGACCCATGATTTCCTTTATTGCACACATGCACGGATTTGTTTGATTATTGTGCTTGTCTTATCACATGTCGGTTGGGTGTTTTCACTTCAATTCTGTCCTTAAAGCGAACCAAGCGCGATAAAACTTGATAAGAAAGTTGTGCATGTAAGAGCCATTTGTGAGGTTGTGTGTTTTGTTGGAAAACAGTGAAGGGCTACGAAAGATTACCATTTATCCTTTGCGATTAAGCAACCGTTTAATTGGACCTAAAAAATTGAGGAATTTTATTATCCGGAGTCCAAAGAGGTTTAAAAGAGCTCGAAAAAATTTAAAGGTAATAAAAAGAAATTCATGCCAATTATGGGCCAATTAGGTTTTTGCACCAATTCTCCAAAGTTCGAGAATTTAGTTTATACACCTCTAAAAGAAAATATATATGAGGGAGTTTGGATGGAGAATTAAAACGAGTTTGCACGTCCTTGAAAGTCTTGAAAAAGCGCTACATAGTTTTGGACGTTATTGGTGTGGAAATCACTTTGATTTGTTGATTTGCATAAGACGATGTCATCTAAATTCAACAATTTTTACAACTAAGGATACTTTTGATGTTCATTAGTTAGGAGTACATGTATGCATCGTGCACATATGATTGATTGGGTTTATTTACCTATCGAATGTGTTCACACCCATTCATTCCATTTCCATGACTTGGTTGTTTTAGTTTAAATCCATGGTGTGATTTTTTGTATCTTATTTTTGCTTTGAAAAAATGAAAAATCCAAAAATAGTTTATGGATGTTTTGGGGATAGTCCTTTGCATGCGCATAGTTTGATACCTTTGTTATGCATTTTATCGTGACACTCCATGTTTTGATTTTTTCTTCTTATCTGTCTATTTGGGGACATCATAAAAAGGGGGAGAAAGAATTACCATGTTATGGGGGAGTTTTTGCATTATGGGAGAGATTTGATTATATTGATTGATTTACTCTTATATCATTTCAAACTCGATGCGTCACGAAGGTATTTTGCTTTATCTCATGTGTGTAGGTACAAAGATTGAAGATCATTATGTTGCACACCCTGATGAGAAAAGCTTTGAGATTTGATGAAGACTTTTTGAAGAACAGTTTGAGATCTTGCAAATTTATTCATGGAAGGGTAGATTTGTATAGGTCATTTTGTATTTGATAATTCGGATCTTTTATATAGGGGGAGATTTGTAGGACATATTTTTATAAGTCCGTTATCAATTTATTATGTCATGTACCGCTACACCGTGGAAGAGCATTCAAGAACATTCAAGCATCAAAGACGGATCCGAATATCAAGTTCTTCATCAAAAAGACTCCGCAAAGTTTTACTTTGGTAAGGTTATGTTTTTAATACCTTAACTTTCCACTTAGAGCTTTTGGGATATTTTTACAAAATATTTTCTAAGTGTTGGAGCGGACTTTTTCGTCAAAATTTGTGTACGAGTATTTTTTCTAAGTCTTGAAGCGTACCTCGATTTTGACGCCCAGGTCGTTCAAGCGAGATAGTTATCTCGTTCGAGCGACATATGGATGTCGCGCGATGTCGTTTGAACGACATCTGTACTTCATTCGCGCGAGATAGCTTTCTCGTTCGAACGAGCTCGAATACCGAGGCGGCGCGTTTTTGAATAAATACTCATTAAATGATTTCGTTTTCATTAAGAAGTCCCAGCGTTTAGAAAGACAGAAAACTGTGAATCCCCTTTTGTTTTCAATTCACAAAAATCCCATATGCTTTGGTGAATTGTTTTGGCGTTCAAGAACACTGCCTTGCTTTTGTTCAACCTTTGTGGAGAAGGCATCTCCATATTTGATCGGTGGATACCGAGCGTAGTCATTCTGCGTGTGGACGAGCTAAAGACGACGAACCGACACCTGGAGGGTATTTCGCTGTCTCTCATATCTTTGAAGGTTTGCTGAAGGCACCGTGCATTACACACTTGTGGGCGATTATCAGGTTGTATGTAAGTCAAAGGTCTTGTGAATTCTTCAAAGTGTTATAAAAGGTTTTACCCGAAAAGGTTTTTTTCCTGAATCGGTCGCCTTTAATTTTTCATGCATGGGTTGATTGATTTATGACATTTAGATGCATGTTTAGGGGCTGAATTATTTTGTTTAAAAATAGACTCTAATTAAATAAGGTTTACTTGAAAACTTGCGAATTAATTTAAATCGGTATCACACACCGCATTCATACGTTTTTTTTTTCAATTTAGAACACATAAATACAAAAATAAACTAATACCCAAACAATCATACAAAACTCCTTGAGATTTAAAAGCTATGATCCTCATAATAGACCTTCAACCCATCAACTATTGGTTAACAATTTGACTTGTTGCCTTCACAATAGTCTCATGATCTTTTTCATTTATCTTCCTAAATTCTAATTCAAATTCAAAATGACTATAAATGAAATGTTAGTAATGTTAATGAAAGCATTACCTCAGTTATTTTTAAAACATTGTGCGAATATAATTGTCAAATACATCAATTCCGTATGCCAAGCAATCAAATATTTCCTGTTTGAAAGGGTTTTTTGTCCTTGAACACCCAGCAAGCTTTGGCATAGATTAATTGTACAATAAAGCGCCTCTATTAATTGTTCAACTGTTGTTATACCTAGCAACTATCTAAAAAAATGTCATATATTAATCATTTAAAAAAATGAACTTTAACACACTATATATACTTGCTGCAAATAATTTTGTCTCTAACGGCATGAAGCAAACCCATGTCCATCTCTCGTGCAAACCCTCCTAGGGGGTAGCGCCATACATCACTTAGAGTACACTTTTTTTGTAAGGATTAGCAAGGCAATAGCTCATGTCCCAATCTCCCAATATATTTGCAAAATGTTTTCTTATGTTACTTGCAGACAATTGTTCGATTATAAAGATCAGATGCAATGTAGGTTCAACAAACAATACTAACCTGATGCATTGCTGCTAACACCTCCGCCTTTGTGGATAATTTAGAAGATTCATTTATGGATAGGCTGTGATCACAAAGTTCCATCTGGATGTAGAGTTGTTCATTCTCAAACCAAGAAGTATAGTAACTAACGATGTTTTCATGGGATCCTGCAAAGACGGAATGAAAATTTTATCTAGGGGAATCATTTTTAACGTAATATATACACGAAAGAAAGTCACAAATAATAAGAGAAATATATACAAACCTAAAGCTGCCAAGGCTTGAACTTCCATCAAAGCTTTTCGTCTGCAAAAGTTAATTTGAATAAGCAAGCTGCTCGTACAGAGGATATAGATTTCTTAAGACTAACACCAGACGTTTTTGTGTTTTGTTTAGGCAAAATAGCTAAAATTGCAACTTTTTTAAAAATTCGAGGGCCTGCAAATCCATACCTTTCAGCATACCTCGGGCAGCAATGGTTATACCGCCCTACTAAAAGGAATAAAACAAAAATTCGGGTAGTGGCACCCAATCTATAAAAAATTATTAGTAAAAAAGGAAAATGTTGGGATGACTAATGTTTTAAAAATGAGGCACGCGCCTCGAGGCGAATCGCAGAAAAATCGCTTTGAGGCTTAAGGCTCGGCTGTTTTTGAAGAGGCTTACGTCTCAGTTAGGTGAGGCGAGGCGAGGCTGTAAGGCGTACGCCCCTGTTCTAATTAGGTTCTGTTATTGAAAAAAAAAAGGACAGGGCAGGAAGAACCGAAATAAACCCTACTGCCAAAAGGTCGAACCAAGAGAAGTTTCTCTCTTTACGAATCTGCTGAAAGACGAAACCCTAAGGTACTCTCTCTCCTCTCCTCTCTCTCTCTCAGATTCGATTTGCCTGTAAGATTTACTTTTGACGAATGTGATGCCAACCAGCGGAAAGACGAACCAGTCTGCTTTCAATATCTACTGTATGCGAGGGTTTCAGCACTTTGTTATTTTATTTTTTTATTTTTTTATTTTTGTTTTTGTTTCCTCAATGTATGCGATAGTTTATAACTTTCATTCGATACTTTATTTTTTGTTTCTCTTTGGGGGGGAGGTGGACAATGTGGCTATGTATATATTCAATGCAACTATTGCAATAAAATTGTAAGCGGTTGGTGAAAAGAATGAAGGATCATCTTCTGGGAACAAAATAAAAATGTTAAAATTATGTGAGCGAATTCCTCAAGATGCGAAAGCCGAAATTCAGAAGTATATGAGAAACAAACAAAACTATAAGAATTTGGAGTAAAGAAATGAAGAACGAACTGCGAGTGGTGTGTATTATGCCGGACAAAGTTATCCATAAAAGGTGGTTCAAGTACGGCTAGTATGTATGGTTAGGGGCCCTACGGATAGATTTGGGGTTGATCTTGATGATGAGGGCCGTAATAAAGAATTTTCCCCTCCCAAACCTCGAACTAAAAAGGCAGGTCGGGATCTTGTATGCAGTGCTTTAAAAGGCGCTTATGCGTGATGCTTTTTAGAAACGCAACGCATAAGGAGTGTGCATGGGAAAAGGTGTGGTCAACGCTTTTTTAAGGTGGTCAACGGGGTGATGCACGCATAGGCGTGATATGCGCGAATAAGGCGCGCTTTTTATTTTATTTTTAATTTTTTATTGATATAATCATTTTTTTCTTATGTTTGAGTTAAAATGACGTCGTTTGGGGTAAAAAGCATACAAAAGTTTTTTTTCTTTGTTTCTTATCTACAATACTAATCTAACCTTAACAATACAAACTGAACCCCCCCCCCCAAGAAAACTTCGATCAGACCTTAACATAACAAACTGAACCCCCCCAAGAAAACTCCGATCAGACCTTAACATAACAAACTAAAACAAGAACCCTAACTTCTCCCACCAGCCATCAAACCTAACTCTTTGACGCCGACAGACCTTCCCCTCCCTCTCTGTAAGTTTTTTTTTTCATTTTTGTGAAATTTATTGTCTCCACATTTTTCATCATGCTCTCTACTGGTCGGATTTGTTACTTTCCACATTCTTTTTTGTTTGTTCAACTAGTAATGTCCTTGCTTTTACCTTCAATGTTTTGTAAGTTATGTACAATTATTCATTCTAAAACAAGATGGACTATAATCTAGTAATGGGAACATATTTGGGGGAGACATTCATATTATATTTTAGTAACGGAAATAAAATTATTTCTTTCCACCCGCAATGGCAGTATCTAGTTTAACTGTTGTAATTTTTTTTTTTTGCTGTTATTAAATAACTGCTGTAATTTTTTTTTTTTTTTTGCTATTATAAAATAATTGTTGTAAACTGCTGTAAATTTTTTTGTTTTTATATAAGTATTGTTGTAATTTTTTTTACGAATATAATTTCAAATTTTAAGGTATGTTTTATTTTATTGGTAATTTTGAGTGCATGTTTATGATTATGTTTTTTTTTGTGTAAGCTATGCTTATATTTCTGCTTTTATTATTTTAGAAACCTGGGTATAATTTAAAAATATTAAAAAAAAAAGGCAAAACGCATTTTCACGTAGAGGCTTCGCCTAGACGCGCCAGTGTTTAAAAAGGCGAAAGGCGAGGCGAGGCGAGGCGTAAGCCTCACCCCAAAAAAAAAAAGCAAAATAATATTAAAAAATACTAACAAAAACCATAAAAATAAAATAATAAAGACATAAAATAAAACTACAAGAAAACATCTTTGAGGACTTTCTCACATAGTTTGACATTTTTTTGTTCCCCCGAGATAATTTTTAAAAAAAAGTAATTTGAGAAAATCAATTTTAACTGATTGGTTATTTTACAATATGACAATAAATTAATCAATGCAAAATCATATTGGCAAAATCATTTTTTTAGCTTCATTCACATATTGGTTATTTTATAATATGACAATAAATTAATCAATGCAACTTAACAAACAAATTTATTAAAAAAACATTGATTTTCAAGCTAAGATAAAAAAAACCAAGAACTTTATTAAAAAATAATAAAACATACCAACCTAAGTCTATTAAAAAAAATAGCAACCTTTAAAATATATTCAGTTTAGCTAAAGAAAACATATTAATCTAAGTTGAAAACCAAAAAACAGAAACCTTTAAAAAAAGTCATATTGAAGTTAATTTAGTACATTTATGTCAAATAAACTATATATTTATAACAAATTTTTTAAACAAACACCGAATAAAACCAAGTTTTTACAAAAAAAAAAAAAAAAGTTTCGTAGGGTTAAAAAACAAACATTAACGTTACTAAACTAAAAAAAAATACTGACTAAACTAAAAAAGCAAACACTAACTAAACTAAACAAAAAAAACAAGTTTCGTTGGGTTAAAAAGCAAACACTGACTAAACTTTAAAAAAAAAACTGACTAAACAAACAAGTTTCGTAGGCTTACAGGTTTGAAGAACCGAAGGCCAGAAATGGAGAACGAAGGCCGGAAATGGAGAATCGAAGGCCGGAATAGTAGAAGGAAGGCCGAAATTGAAGAACCGAAGGCTAGGGCTTACGGGTTTTGTTTTGAAATAATGGTGGAACCGAAGGATAAAGCCGAACGCCTCAAAGTACTGTTCATTGAGGCTAATGCCTTTTGTGTCTGAGGCGAAAAGCCTTGAGGCACAACGCCTCAGACACAAAAGGCATTAGCCTCAATGAACAGTACTGAGGCTTAAGCCTCAAAGCTTTTTTTTAGCGCCTCACCTCGAGGCATACGCCTCGTTCGCCTTTTTAACCATTGGGCGCGCCTAGGCTCCTAATCCTTGATGCTTAACCTCCACGCATCGCGCCTTTTAGAACCTTGTATGTCTAGAAATTGATAGATTTTCCTTCGCAAATGGTATTCTTTTTCATGTGGTCATTAGTCCTTTTGGGAATATGGTCCATACAATTGGAAATTTTGATTGTGAGATGAAAGCTCCTTTGGTGTATGAACTTAACACTTGGATATAATAGGATAGGAAGAACGGCCTGCGAAAGAGATTGTTGATGAGCTGAAAAAGACATGGGTGCAAATAAGGGTGCCCATATCAATGTTACCTGGATCGTGGGTCACTCCAATACGTGGTATGGGTACGGAGAACGTTTGTTAGTCGGTATGCGGTACGGTTGGGGTATGCTAGTTGGTTCACTACTTCAAATCACAAGGGGGGCTTAATGGGTACTTTTAGTACTATAATAATGGATTTTGTTAAGATTCATGTTTCCATCAATATAGAAATTTCAGAATGCATGTAGTGGATAATATCGATATTCTATCATATATTAATAAGATATATATTGAATAATGTACATATAATGGTTAATAAGTTGTTTTCTTCCCAATTATTATATTATTGAAGTCAAAAGCCTTATAACTAATAAGAACCAAAACAGTGTATGTTAAATTTGGGAACATCATTTTTGGAGATCTAGATCGAGAATCCACCATATTTCGGGTCTTGTGCTCCCGGATCGCGGACGTAGAGGGATATAGTGATCCCAGTAACTATGGTCCATATTATCTGATGGGTGAAGGATATTCGAGGCAGATAATTGATAAATTTTCTTATTAATAATTCACAGGGCACCATTTTCTTGCGCTCAATTGACACATCTTATGTTGGATGCAAACTTATCGTTTAAACTTCTTGATGATATTGTTGAGGATGTTGGGGAGGATTTATTGATTCAGGTGGTAACCGATAATGCATTAAATTACAACTCGACAGGGAAGTTATTAATGGAGACGAGTCCACGTTTGTGGTGGATGCCATGTGTTGCCTATTGCATTAACTTGATGTTAGAGAAAATTGGGGATTTATCGAGCACAAGAATGCTTTGATAAAGCCAAAGAATGTACTAATTTATATTATGTAGTGTCATTTGATTTTCAATTTATAATAGTTTTATATTTTAATACTCTATTATATAATCGTAGGTAAGTGATTTCATATACAATCATAAATTGGTGTTGCAACTGATGAGAGATCATGTGAGAAAGACCTTATTCGCCCCGCTGCAACAAGATTTGCTACTGCTTTTGAAGTATTACGTGATCTTCATCGACATGTGAACGCAAGTGGAGCACATTCAATCAGGTCCTTATTCGTTAAAAATTAACTTACATTAATGTTAATAAATAAGTTTATTACTTAATGACTAACATATCATCATTTGAAAAAATTATGCAACTTCATACAAAGAAAAGAAATTGGTTGTCATAAAGAGGCTAAACTCATTGGTGTATGTAATGTACAATAAGAAGTTGAACATGTTCATGAAAAAAAAATATTTAAGAGGATGAGGATCCATTGGGTATTGAGCATCTACCATCGTCGGATGATGAGTGAGGTGTTGGGCAAGACAATGAGCATTGGGTATTGAGCATCTACCATCGTCGGATGATGAGTGAGGTGTTGGGCAAGACAATGAACCCCAATTGATGAATGCCTCGGGGTGATGGATGATCCAACGGGGGAAGGGGGTGGCTCTTGACGTGAAAGTGCGTGAGGAAAACAAGGAAGAATTGGAAGAATTCACAATTGGAATTTTTTTTTCTTTTTACTAACATTATAGACTTATTTAAAAAAGTTACATACTCATTTATATACTGTATCTCATAGATTAAGGAATGGGGCACTTGGAGGATGATGATGATATCCACTCTTCAAGCCATTGGATATGCGTGATCCATTATTGTTTTAGTAGATAGCTTGAGCATACATTAGTTGTGTGTGATGTTTTTATGATGATGCATTATGTTAGAGATGTTGATTTCAGACTTATTAGATGACGATGTTTTGTTGATTACTTGGTTTTATTGATTATGGATCTTTTTGCATTATTTAATTAGTTACATTATTTTTTGTGATTTTATTAGTCTCTTTATATTATTTTGCTCTTTTGGGGGGGGGGCGAGGCTTACGCCTCACCTCTCGCCTTTTAAACATTGGTGATGACAAAACGAATGCAACCTGAAGGCCAATTTTGCCCATTTGGGGCAAAAATCTGACCATTTTAGCTCAAATTTTAGCTTACAAAAAGGATTTTACATATTTTGGCTGGTGGGTTAGATTGCGTTTAGCTGGGCAAATGAGTTAAAACCCTTTTTCCCAAAGGCTTGGAGATGGTCTAATGGAACCTAAAATAGCCAAAGCACATAAGAAGATACCTTTCTGCATCCTGATGTAATTTCCTTGTGCTTTGTTTGACTGCATACATGCAACCATCAATTCTCTTCAAGACTTTGAACACGCGGCTGAAGTTTCCATTACCGATTTGCTGAAAAAAAATCAGATTAATCAACATGTAGCACTAGCACCAGAACCTAAAATGTAGATTATAACCATAGTTGTCAAAATCGTCCGATTCGCGATTCGAATCGGACGATTCGATTCGATTCACTACCAAAACGATTCGAATCAACCTTCGAATCGCAAATGTCTAAAGAATCGGACCGAATCGGCGATTCACGATTCGAATCTTCCGATTCGGGTCCGATTCGGTCCGATTCACGATTCGGTCCGATTCACTTTTTTTTTTTTTTTTTTTTTTTCGCGATTTTTTTACATTAAATTAATATATAGGCTCTTTATGATATATATATATTTGTTTTATGTAGGGTGTTTTAAATTAATATGTAGGCTGTTTTATGAAATATTTTTGTTTTTTACATTTTTAAGCTTAAAATGGATGAGAACATGTACTACGGTTAATTTTTGTGATATATTTTGGTATATTATCATGTGCTATGATTAGTTTTTTGTCATATTACGCTTAATTACCAATTCTATAGTGTTAAATTCCATTTACATATGTTTTACTACGTTTTTATCGTTTGGTTCCGATTCGACCGATACGATTCACGATTCGATTCACGATTCGCGATTCGGGGGGTAAACGATTCACGATACGATTCGCGATTTGACAACTATGATTATAACACATACATATCTTGAAAATTAGGTTTCATGATAGAATTTGAACAAATACCTCTATTTCATGAAAATCTGTCCGATAGCGTGAAAGGTTGTCACCAGCAACAACTGAAGGGAAAAATCCTGCAAAATGATACATCATGTGATTAAGATTGAGGAAGCAGATTTAAAATAAAAAGAAATTTAAAAAGCACACCACCATCATTAACCCATAATTACCTCTGTATTCTAGTATTCTTGTATATTCAAAATAGGGTAAATTACACCAACCCTCCTAAACTACGTTCTTTTAGTGTTAAAGGATTTTTTAACACAAAATTACACTTGTTTGATTTATTAGCCAAATTTAACTGTTTTCAATCAACGAATGGGTCATTTCCAGTCTAAAATTGATTTTTTTCGTAAGAATTTCACTTTACCGCCCCCTCACCCTGTACCACCAATCTCTCACTGCTTTTAAGGCGAAAATCTAAACCCATCGCAGAGAACTTCCTCACCAATTTAGTGAGGCAAGTGTGATGTTATCCTCCACAAGACTTGAATTTTTCCATGGCTTGGCCGCTTGGGTACCAAACATAATGTTGGTAATTTCAATTTAAAGTGGGCTGGTAGATAGAAACATTTAAGGAAATGGGTGTTGAAAGAATGGGTGTAGTTTCTTATGTAACACATAGAAACTTTACAAAGCAAACGCTGGTATATGACTATTTAACAAAATAGACTAATAATCTTCTAAAAAATAGATTAGTAATCTTATAGTTAAAGAGGATATGCTATGGGTTTTCATTGTGATGCGAACGCGGTGGCATTCACACAATCCGACGAAATGGCAATTTAATGACTTGGGGCGCATTGTGTGCTCTGGTGGCAGACTTTGTACGCAGTGAGTACGAATCGTCATGAGCGTAGGACCCTTGCATTTCACAAAGTCAACAGATCTGCCAGTTGGAGTTGGTTGGTGCAATTAAGGCCGTTATAAACCAACTGGGATGATCTAGGCTGCTAAATAGACTCACGGATGTTGTCATCTTATATAAGATATTAATTTTGGTCCTTAACCAACTGGGATAGTCTAGGCCGCTAGAAGAAAGAACACAGTGATATTCATTCCAAGGAAAATATGGACATTCTAGACTCACAGAGATTGTCATCGTAAATAAAGGGCGTTCCCGGGAAACAATTTTGAAGATCTTATTGTAATGGCACGGGAGGTTGTATGGGGGGTGGTTCTCGTAATTTTGGTATGCGAAGGGTGGAAAATGACAATAAGTATATTAATAGATAGATAGATAGAGAGAGAGAGAGAGAGAGAGAGAGAGAGAGAGTAAAGAGACGTAACCCACTTAATGGGTCAAGGGGAGACCTGCAAAACAACAATAATGCCCGAAAGCCCAGCAAAACAACAATAATGCCTTTCTGGAGGGACCACTTGAGAGGAATAATTGGGTGGGGAGAGAACAGGCACAGACAGAGAATAGAAAGGAGAGAAAACAGGCACAAAGACAGACAAAGAGAGTCTCACCAAACACGATAAATGAGGAATAATAAGTGTCTTGGTTTAAGAGGATTTTCTTTCTTTGCATTGTTCAGATCGTAAATGCTACAAAAGAAGGAATGTTCCTGAGGACTTGGGGAGCTTGAGATAGTTGGGAGATTGTGTTTGTAATAAATAAGGGAAGTGTTATTTATAAGTCAATTTTAGCGAAAATGCCTTAGCTAGTTATCAAGGGCCTAACTTGGAGTTAATGGACATTATTGAGAGGGGCTAGCCCTTATTAGCGCATTTAAAGAAAGACACACCTAAATATCACAGAGGTGTGACTTAGGCTGGCTGAAAGAACAGATCGCTGCAAATTCAACTGCATTTGTACCTGCCTGCAACTAGGTATCAGTGTAATGATGGCTAGCTAGCAAGAACTAGGCTTTGTCTATCTCCTCCAGAGAAATTTCTCAAGAGGACTAATAGGCATCATTGGTGTCTTGTGACTATCATATCATTGGGAGTAGGAACACAACAAGGCCCTGTGTCTATCCTCCAAACAAAAACCCTCGAGAGCTCCCAAAATGGCTTTTGAGCTCTGCCTTAGCACAAGAGTCGAAGAGCATTAATAAGATAGTCATGAAACACATATGGTTAGTACTTAGGAATATTTTGACTGTTGTATAAAAGTTTTGTTTACTCGAGAGAGACCTCTCGAGTTGTGTTTTGGGGCCTTAGTTAACGCCCTGATCTTGGTATCTTGGGGAATAACATCATTTATGATCGCTTACATTTTTCTCTAATGATCTATCTAATAGTATCAATGTCTCTCGATTGACGACTTTGCTCGGATGAACTATCGAGAGTTGTCAATGTGTCTTGGCTGACTACCTTTGCTCGTAACTATCAAGCGCTGTTATTGGATTCGCTAGGGTGAACTATTGAGCGACCAGAGGATCTCTCACAGCGGCTATACTTAGATGGAACTATCGAACACCTCATTGAGTGGTTTGGCGGGAATGAATGAGGGAGATTCAAACAATTGAGGTTTCAATAAGGTAGTAGTGTGATATTATGGGTTTGAGGTTAACAGCACAATGTAAGGTATGGCGATGGTACATTTTAATGTGAGATCCGATGATGGAGGCTTGAGAAGTGGTGAGTTGCATGTTTTGATTGAGGCAATGGAATGGTGGTGATGGGTATTTAAACATTTCAGGAAATTCTGACAAATTTTGACCGATTTTTTTAAAATAGTAGAAAAAATCATTTTGAGTTTTTTTTAGGAAAAGGGGAGGGAGGGGGCTGAAATGTTTAAATACTCCACCAAAAAAATCAAGAGAGAGAGAGAGAGAGAAACAATACATTGCCACTTTCATTCAGTATATTCAGCCTCTTTTCACGAGTGTCATCCCATGACAAAAATACATTGCTACTTTCCATCAATTTAAACAGGTGTATGATTCTATATACAAATTGCCAAATTTGTCTAGCAAAACAAATAACAATGCTTCGTTTCTCATCAATTTACAAAACAAAGCCCAAGTATGTTAACAAATAAGATACCACACCAATTTTTTTTACCTTCACACTTTAATCGACGATAACCAAATGGATCGATTTCACTTTCCGAAGAATCTTGAAGATATGGATTCTTCATGCAAGGAGGAGGCAAAACTCGACAGCGTAAAGCCACTGCAGATTGTGAGACGTAGCTCTGATTCTTCTTTGATCCAGTTGCTATTTTTTTATCCGTCTTGATTTCATCTGTTCCGGAAGTATCATTTGTAAGTTCCAATATTTGTTGATGGTCAGACAAATTGGGAGCGAGAGAGCTAACCATGGTACCATCTGAGAAAATTATTTAATTAAACATCGTTGAATAAGAAAAAGAAAAGCAAATGGCATTTTAAATAACAATACAGAATGGAAGTGTATATAATCATAAATAATGCTTAAATAACTATTATGCTTATAGAAAACAATTGGAAACATAAATATAGCACTATTATGACTAGTTATATATGCGTGATATAAGAAATTCACAAGTAATCTTACCTTGTCTTTGTCTTTTGCTTCTAACAGTTTTTAGTTTCTCCGGTGACCTGGGACACGGGATGTTGTCCTGATAAAGAAAGATGCAAAAGAAAAGCGGAAGAGGGGGGGGAATCAATTGGGTTGTCTAACATTGATATGAGATGAATGATTTCTGATTTCACCCAACGTTACCTTATTGCTATTTAAACTATTTGGAATAACTGGCGCATCAGGCGTAATATAGTCAGGAGTGCTGCATTGCAACAAAAAAAATGTTGAAGAAACAAAAATAAATAAATAAAATAGAGACAACTTAAATACTTGCAGCTGCTCAATGATGCACTAGTAGCCTTGTGTGGCACAATAATATCCTAATTGTTCAAGAATAAAAATAATGAAATTCTTACAAAAACAGTGATTTAGTTTATTCATATTCCTATGCCAACAACAGACAAATTCTCTCAATCCTTATGCAATGGGATCAGTACCAAAATAGTCAATTTTTGGTGGTGTAAGCTGAAGAAGAAGGCTGGTATTGGGAAATTTGGTCTTTAATTTCCAAACCCAAGAATCGTGGAGGTTATGTGTCAGGGACCTAGAAGGATGAACATTGTTTTTTTGACAAGAAAACTTGGAGGCTGATTGAAAATCTTAAAAATTGATTGTGGCATAGAGTTCTAAAAGAGAAAGGCCACTTTACGTCATATGTTACTTGATTCATCTTGTCCTTTAGCCTGTCATTTGGTTGACCGAAACTTGCCAGCTGGTCAAGATTGAATTGTTGATCCTATTTCCCTCCACCACTGTGACACATTTGTGTGATCTCATTGACATAATGGGATCCTCTTCCGTTAAAGATAGTCTCAAGAACGGTTGCTACTCTCATAAACCCTAGATGAATTTGGCATCTAATCTGGAGTCTATATCTTTCCCTAAACTTAGATTGTTCCTGTGGAAAACATGTCAACCCCCCCCCCCCCCCCAAGCCTCCATCCTTATTTACGTATTGTTTCATCCCCAATATGTCAGTTGCTCTTCCTATGGCCTTGGATAGCTGAAATTTGATCATTCTCCCCTTTTAACATAATAGTAGATAATAGTAAATTAGTAAGGTCTCTAGAGTTGAAACTGAATTTTTATACCAGTTGGAGACTTTTCATCCAGTTTCCCTCCTATAGTGACTTTGCTTTCTGTTTTTTGTTGGTTTTTTGATTAAACTATACTGCCTTTGATGGTCAATGTGGAAAGGGAGAAAGTCTTATATCTTTGAAAGGAAATTAATGTCATTTCTTTAGCAAAATAATACCTTTGGGGCTCGTTTGGATCAATCTTTGGAAAAGGGAATGGGAATCCTTGATTACAGGAATATTACTTTCCATTTTTTGGTTCAATTAGGAATTCTCTTTTCGCGATATCTAAAATTACTTCCTCGTAGTAGAAATAAATACCGTATAGGTAAAATACCCTTCTACTTGAATTGAGTGTGTGCGCGCGAGTGTGTCGTGTGTGTGTGTGTGTGTGTGTGTATGAGAGAGAGAGAGAGAGAGAGAGAGAGAGAGAGAGAGAGTGCATGTGCGTGTAAGAGGGAGAGAGTGTATGTGTGTTTGTGTTTGTGTGTGTGTGTGTGAGAGAGAGAGAGTGTGTACGAGAGTATTTCTGTCTCACCACAAAAGTACGCTAGAATTTCCCAGAATATAGGATTCCCCCATTTTAGAGAGGAAAGGAGAATTCCAATCTTGTGGAACTCTAAATTCCGAGAATTCTAAGTTCCCACAAATTTTCCAACCAAGCATTGTAATTCTAAACGAGAAGAATTCTAAATTCCAGGAATCCTAAATTCCCTTTCCAAACCTCGAACCAAACAAGCCCTTTAGGTATAGTGGACTTTGTGCATCCCCACCCCACATCCCAGACAACCTTTCTAGTTTTGAACTGTTATGGTGCTACCGATCCAGTAGCTTTTACTCATTCAAATTGCTTGTTATGCATACCATGTATCAGTTTTGTACCTTCTAAGCCCCCTTATTTCTCTGCCACATATGCTGAGGTTTAATGCAATTAAGCTAACCGTCACACATGTTCTCTCTCAAGGCCTCTCCAAAAATTATTATCGAATCTAATTGTGTCAATGTGATCAAGACTATTGTATCAAAGTTTTATTCCCTTTGTGAGGTGGATTTTATAGTTAAGGACAACTTTCATGATCTTTTGCTACTAAATAATTGGGCAAAAGATTGAGAGGAAAATAACTTTTGGTGTGTTTTCATCAGTGGTGGAGCTACTCAGCTCCTAGGGGGGTCAAGTGCTCCAACAAGAATTTTCATATATATATATATATATATATATATATATATTTGGAAAATTATGTGTATATATATGTAATATTCATTTTGAAATTGTGTTATGGTGCCCCACCCAGGATTGTAAACTTGTGTTGACTGTTTCCTCTTGGGGCATTTTTCTAGAATCTCACATAAAATTCCCCGATATAATTTTATAATTCGCAAATGAATATTTGTACAAAATTTTAAAAATAACACCTAAAAATTCACCTATTTTCAACTAAATATTTGTAAACAACCTAAAATAATTCCTAACCCCAAACCCCCAACAATCTTCGAGTGCCCCAACAAAACTTTTTTGCTGGCTCTGCCACTGTGTTTGATTACACATCTTTGCCTCAAAAAAATTTTCCACCCACTCAAAATATACAGCTTGGTAAAGCTTCAAAATTTCCAATTCCCAACTTCTATTTCCATTAGTTTGACTTTACCCCCGAGACAATGTTATATTTAGAGATATCCTTTGTATGTTGTATGCATAAGGTAAAAGTGAGTCTAGTATAAGAGGGATGATGCACATGCAAGGGTAAAATCTAATTTTCTTGAAAAGCAGGGAGTTATGTGTAATTAAGGCATTATCTAAGGGGTCAAAGTAAAAAAAAAATGTATTTTCTTACCTATCAACCGCCCACCCAAAAAAAAATCCAAGCAAAGTTTAATTGTTTTAGCCTAAGTAACTACACTCCAATCCAACACATAAAAAGAGTAACCTTTACCTAAAAAATGGTTTTTTTTAGCTTGAACCATGAGATAACACCGTGATTAGGCACAACCCTCGCGTCTCACTTGTACCTCATGCTATTGAAGTTTCAAGTGCAATTAATAAATATAGAGTTAACATGCCTTGAATACAAAATAAATAAATAAATAGTGTAGTGTTACCAGAAGAAATCTTGACTGAGAATGAAATCTCTGTCATCCACATCAATATCAAGCGGTGACGATGAGAGAAGATGTGAATCTGATGGTATTTGTATCTGTGCCTCACATTCCACAATTTTCTCCAATCGAGAAGACTGTTGATTTAGTGACATTTGCCCTACCTGAAAATGCCTTGCCAGTGAACCCTTCATTTTGTTGTTGTTGTTATCTCTCTTATTCCTTTTTAGGGTTTTTCTCTTCATCAATCCAATCCAATCAAGTGGAATGAGATTTGGGGGGGCGAGAGAGAGAGAGAGAGAGAGTTCAAAAATGCGCGGGTGGGTTTATTTATTTAATGTGAGCATTTTTTTGTGGGTGGGGTTCTACTATTTAATCATTTGTATTAAAATGATGAAAGTGATTTTATGTTTGTGTGCTGTGTAAGCTAATGTGAGGTAATGGGGCCGCGGTACGGTGAAACTGAAAATGCAATAATAGAGTGACATTGATGGCCCCATGAGAGGACCAAATTTATTGGGGTAGTTTTGAATTTATTTGGAATCTGTTTTTTAATTTTTCTCTCTAAAATTTTGTAAACTTCACTCCAATTATATTGGGTAGGGTCATTTTAATACATATTTGCAATATATTATCTACTGGCAAAAACACTTAGAATGATATTATGACCAAATTATCCTCACTTATTGAGAAATTCCAATCACATATTATATTCTTAATTGTTCCCCTCTTTTACTCGAGCATCTTTATACTTTCCAATCATCTAAAAATAAAGATACAAAAGGAACTTTAAAATGTGAAACGTTCTCTCTATGCTTTCGTTCTCCTTTATTTAGATCTCCATGTATATGTACGCCCTTTTCATGGACCAAACCCATTGTTGGGGTTTTGATGTTTTAAGATTTTGGGGTTATGAAGAAGTTGGTTCATCCAAGATATTTTTTATTTTCAAGGTGTTTTTTCAGCTAAGAAAATGCAAATGCGTTTTGTTTTAGCATCGGGGGAAGTGAGCTACTTAATTTGGATCTTCCGTAAGAAAAGTCACTTAATGTATGTGTACTTCTCCTTTTTTCATGGACAGTGATTAACCCAATGGATCTTGTTCATTTTTTTCCCTTGATGGACTGTTGGTCGGAACATCCTCCTCATCAGAATGTGAAGAGTTATCGTATTACAATGGACATATTTTCTTAAAAAGTAAATTCATTATTATCGGCAAACAACAAATCAAAACTCTTCAATTCAACACACGGTAATTGAATTTGATTATTCTTTAGACTCAAAACTATTTCATCATATCAAATGAAAATGAAAGGCAAAAATAATATGAGAGACATTCACAAACACATTAGAGACATTATCATAAACACGTTGCGAACTTTGTTCATCGTATTTGAAACCTTAAAAACTCACCTGATGTGTTTTTTCTTATTTAGCCTAATTAAATCCTAAAATTCTTGATCCTTGTTTATGATCAACATTTGAAAAAACTCTCGAATTTGAAAAACAAAATGGAGAGTTGTATTTGTTTTGGAGCTATTTTTATATTAAAAAAATTCAATTTGTTGGATGTATCAACATAATGTGGTGGTATAATAAGGGATGGTTGTTTTGAAAAATGTTTAATGGACCTGCAATAGAAATGTGATTATTTAGCATTTATTAATATTTTTTATAAAGTTAAAGTTGTTATGTTTTTGTACTTGCGGTGTATCCCTAATGCCTTTTGTTCTTAGTATCTTCTGATATGGTTGTCTCACTCTAAATCTTTTATGTTGAGAAGGATTGTATTATTTTTAGGGTCATTCGATAAAAAATTCCTCGATAATTGTTTATTTAAATTATAGGCCAAATCTTTTTATATTATTCCAATACTTAGACTCTCCTAATCCCTACACCAAAACCCTCATTCAATAATCGGACATTCAATCCGTGATTATTTTTTTGTACTGTCATTATTTTAAGCTCGAGACATACAACATAGTATCCTTTTCAGTCTATATGCATTTTGATGTAATATTCTCTTCACTCGATAATAAGCCAATTTACCCTGAATTACACGAGTAAACGTCCCTACTCACCAGGATAAAATAACAATACAAACATATTCTTTTAAGTCTAATATGCAACACACTATAACATAAATACACACACACACACACACACACACACAACATATATATATATATATATATATATATATATAGGCTAAACCCTCTTTCAGGTGATACCTAGCAAAAATAAATCATACCCTCGAACCGCGAAGTCAAAATATGTCAATTTTTAAACTGCTTAAAACTAACATAGTTTGACCATTTTTTAAATAGTAAAAGTATTCATTTTGAGGTACCCTGAAATATGTATATACCACATAAAAAAAATCAGCTCAAAATGACTTTTTTGTTACTATTTAAAAAAAAATGGTTCGCATGGAGTGGTCCTTAAGTTGGTCCTTATATTATCTCGCCTATATGAATACTATAATTTGAGTGTTGACTTTATCTTTTATCTTATTGGAGTGATTGATTTATCATTTATCTTTTGTGCTTTCGCAAAGCATTTGTTTGATATTCGGAATTAGTGAAGCTTTACACGATGAATTTAGGTTTTAAAAATGCAGGCCACATGTTTAACAAAATGCCCAAGCTATTTTAAATTTGTTATTGATCACTTGACTCGTGTAGAATGGATCACATATGGTATATCAGAGTGTTGTAAGCTTTGCTCTTTCTTTAAAAATAAGAAGCATTTTTTCATTTTCACTAGCCCATTATTTAATAATATTATTATTATTCGAGTGGACACATTTGGTTGAGTTTTGTTTCACATTTTATTTTTTGAATATTACAATATGATTTGTATATTCATTTAATTTTATACATTGATGTTTTAAAAAAAACGCTAAACTTACAATTGTAACAATTGTTATATTTATTAAAGCTTACTTTATTTGGTTTAATTTAATATTTTTATGAAACAAATTTGATATTTTTTATAATTTTAGTTTGAAGTGAAATCTTTAAATATTAAATTAGACCCATTACTATAAATTTTGCGATTTTTATTTTTTTAATCTTCTTTTGTTGTAGAAAAAGTTTTATTCTTTTGTTGTAGAAAGAGTTTTTATTTTATCATAAGCTTACAAAAATGTGGAATCACTTTTTGTTATAATGTCTTCGTGGGATGTGTAAAAGATCTTAATAAACTGGAGTTACTAGCCTTTAACTCGTTTTCAATTGTTATTTCATACGAATAATTGAAAATTGATAACCTGCATTGTATCATTTATGACAACATGCCGACAATGGTCCCACATGCAACGCACGTGTGCACAACTAGTTTATCAAAGGGTTCTTGGTGGAGTCTGACAATTTATATAATAAAAAGTTTGGTCAATTGTTATGTTGAGTATCGGTATTCACGATAAAAAATGAGCAAGTTTGATCAACTGGTCCACAATCACCCACTGAAGTCCTTCCCCTTTTTAAGTCTACAATATCATTATAAAGTCCTTAAAGTTGCTTTATCACTTCTATTATTGGATAGGCAAAGGAAATAACTAAAAGACTAGAAGAAGTCGTGTAGTTATATTGTAACCCAAAATCAATTATATTGTTATACTACTTAGACTCGTTAACGTCTCCTAGGACATAAGCCACCGGTGAAGCCTTACCCTTGATCCAGTCTTTATCTCCTCTCCATTGTTAGTTTTATAAGATGTAGGTGTTAAGCATGCATGCTCGTGCTATATATTCCTTTTATTAGTTATATCAGATTTTACATTTGAGTCAATTACTCTTTTATTCAATGTGGGCATGCAGTATGCGACAGTGATAGTATGCGAGGATTCTATTACTTTATGTTGGATTTACTATCAGAAATATCTATGGTTCACCTATTTATGTTCAGTTATTTACATTATACATTCACTTTTTATTTCCAGTCATGCTTATAATGATACCCAAATGTTTAGACTAATATTTTCTTTTTATACCTGATCAATCCAGATTAGATTTTATGAGGTGTCACATGCAATTATAACCACAATAGCATGTGGTGGTACCAGTTCATCCACGAACTTCAGTGTGGGAGAGAGCACGTGTGGCTTTTGCTAAAGGAAACCCACCTGAGTTTATTGGGAGTACAGACATACTTATTGTTGATCAGTGGAGTAAGGACATGCAAAGGCCCTTAAGAATAATAAATTTCTTAAAAGTCGAAAAGCATATGCTGTCCAGGTTTAGTTGGTAGGAGAGGCCTTGTAGTGGTGTGAGTCGGTCACCATAGTTGAGGAGAGGGACACGATAACCATCATGGAGTTAGGGGTCATATTTGATGGCAAGTACTTCCATCAGTCGTTGGGACTAAAAAGAAGAGACAATTTTCAAGTTTCAAGCAAGAGAGCCGCATTGTAGCGAAATATGAGTATGAGCTTATCATGTAATGCCCCAGCCCAGATTTATGGGTTGCCTGCATTCAATCCGATCCGACCCGAGCGTTAGGTGTGAAGTGCAATGAAACAACCTATATAATGTTGCTAATCCAGATTTATCTTAATTAACATTTCACTTGTTTATCATGCAATTCCAGTTTCAAAATAAATTACGTAAGGGATCCATGGGGAACACTCCGAAGTCCAAGCATACAGAGCTACTAACGTAAAATAAAGAAAGTACTTACCTGTATAACGCTCTCAAAATAGGAAACTGCTCCCAACCTATCATTACAAAGTATATGTGTGAGCCTATGCTCAATGGAAAATATACAAATGAAGTATAGAATCGAACGGCATAAAGGAGACTCAACACGTTATGCCTATGTGCACATGCAACTACATTGTATATATATATACTCAATGCATGAAATGTTTTTTACATTCGAAAACCTTATTTATCCAGATTAATTTATCTTAATCTTGTAAATACTTCTTTTACTCATTCTTAGCATTTCTCACTTTATTTAATACACCCGATTCAACACTTGAAATCACTACCTTTGGTTTATCCGAACACATTCTTTTACCGAAATCACCCTTTTTATTTTAGCCCACACACTTTAGTATTTTTCGTTGAAACTCACCCTTTCAACACGCGCGAACACTGTGTATGAAAATACTTATTAAATTTTTAAGAACCTTTAATAGCACATTCTTGTGTTAATTATGGGTTTAACCATTTAGATTGCTTAATCACCCAGTTACCACTTACTTTACCTTTTTTTCTTACTTTATGGACATTAATCAATTTCACATTTACTTGTCCATTTAAACCTTTATCGGAACATATATTAATTTATTCAAGTTAGGTTGCATTAACACTTTTCACCACACAACCCATTTATTAACATGTTTCTTGTTTCCTGTATCTTTTCTCAGATTTTTTCAATACCGTTTACTTTAACGGGCTCCACACCGCCGGCTATGCGCACCATATGCTCTTGTCAGTGGTGTTGGGCTTTTCAACCTAAGGCTTCGGGCCATTCTTGCTTATCCCAGTATCATACGAGTTCCCTTTAATGTGTTTTAATATTTTATAAATGTCAAAATTTCCCTCACTTTTTCTTTTTACCCGACCGAAGTAAAAAACCCGGGGTTATACCTCAACTCGTGTTACACTTTGAAATTTTACTATTTCATGTCCTTTACACTTTAACCTTGATTTTATTCCAAAAACCACATTCATTTAGAACCACTTTGTGTAACACCTTTTTCAACATTTTTTATTTCATAAAAATATTCCACTTTAAGTAAAATTACCATTTTACCCATTTGTTTTCAAAATTACCTGTTACTCCATTTCTACAAGTGTTAATTCTCGATAAAACACTACTCAGTCATCCACACTATATTCTTAAGTGTTTAAACACATTAACACACTTTTAACCTTGGACTAATATTATTCTTAGTTGAAAACCTCTTTATTCCATCATTTCCTTTCCAATTTCATAACTGTTAATTCTTTACAATATTACTAAGTTATACACACTAACATTCCCATGTTTACCCATTAACACTTATTCAACAACATTATTAACAAATTTTCAAGCCACACTTCTCTTTACTTTCTTCACTCATGAACTCGTTTACACTTAAAGCTACTTTCATAGGAAAATAACATCTAGTCGTACACTTTATCCTTATCAGATTTTTAACCCTTGTTTCACACCCTGGAATTTCCATTTTTTACCATTCCATGTTTAAACCCAACTAATTCTTCTTTAAACTTGTTTATACACTTAGCGACAAATTGCTACAAGTTTATATGCACGAGAAGGTGGATTTTGAACCTTAAAATTCTATTAAATGGGTTAAACACATTTTTCATTCTGGAAATTCATTATACTTGCAAAAATATATTTTCAAGACATAAAAGACATTTAAATTCTTCAAACTCAATAAATGTCTAATCTTCATAAAATCTTCATTTTTGCAAGAAACATTATTTCACCAACGTTTACCAAAATAAATTATTATTTTCAAAAAATTTACTTCATAAAATGTTTAACATCAATCTTTCTAGAAAATACACCATTTTCATAAAATACCAACTCTTATACTTCAAAACTTTGAAATATTTATTCATTCTCTATTTTCAACAAAATATCATTTATCCAAAAAATTTATTTCATAAAAATGTTTCTCATTTATTAGGCATAATTTCATCATCTAATCGTATGCATACTACCCGTGTAATCTAACTTACAAGACTACAAATAATGCAAAATAGAGTCTTAATACCAAAGATAGATTTTTCCATCTTGAATGGCTCCAAATATTGGTGTAGGAGGAGCAACCCCTACATCCAAAGGTGGCATTAAGGGGTTACCAAATGTATCCTCCAAAATACTCCAAAAGATGTTCCATCAAAGCTTCCAAGAAATACCAACTCCAAACTCCATGAAAACCCATATCCATCTTCTCCAATATCCCCCAACACTTCTCCAAAATTTTTAGCTCTTCTTCTACAATGGTGGAAATGGGTATCGTGGGCTTGAACATGATGGAATACTATATAAAATGATGGTGGAATAGTAGAGGAATGGTGGCTTGTGGTGGGAGGAGGTAAAAGACCACCTCTCTCTCTCGTTCCATTCCTCTTCCAAAATAAACCAAAAAATCCCTTATAAAACCCTCCTAAAGGCCAAAAATCATGTTTTGCCCCTTTTGGTTTGATCTGAGCTCGACAGCTCAAAGATCCAACGGCCAAAATTGTGACAGTGCACAAGGGCAAGTCAGATTAAAATTTTCAATTCACTTCGTTCAAACGAAAAGTCCAAGTCATTCAAACGATTTCTCCATCTCGTTCGAACTATGGATCGCGCGACCCTTAGATGACCTGCCACTGTAAAGACTGGCATGTCGTTTGAATCCCTACATCTTGCGAGATCTATCTCACTTTCTAACGACACTGAAATGTCGTTCGAATGATCCCTTATAGTCGTTCGAATGCCCCTTGATATTTTTCATTATTTTATTTTCTTAAAATTTCAATCCATAATTTCCTTATACTCATCCTCATTCCATCATAATTTAAACGAATTTTAATTGAATTCCTGGGATAAGGTATTACATTTTACTCTACCATTATTTGTACAAGAGGAGGTAGATACAAGAGAATAAGATATAGAAGTTCATCTTTGGTTTGACATGGCACATCAGGTAGGCCATTTTGAGCTTTTACCACTTATACACACGTGATAAATATCGTTTTACTTCACTACGAGGATCACAGGGAGTTTCAAAAGAATAAGAGTGAGAAGAGGCCCATTACAGAACCATGAGGGCAAGAAAATCAGGGGTAGAATTTAGAGGCTCAACAGTCTAAGGTGCCTTAGTCAGGAAAGTATCACCATAAGTATCATAAGGAGTTTGATGACCATCAATGACAACTGGGAGCAGTCTCATCAGGACCATCAAGGTTATGGATAGCATGCTACAGGCCATAATGACTTGGGAAAATGGGCTCATGGCCAATAGGGACATCAACAGGTTAGACGTCATTTTAACAAAACTCATTTTACTTTTGGCGAGGGTGGGTGCATAGGAGTATATTGGTTAGCATGGGTATCAAGCACCACAGGGTAGGGGTGGCAATTCGGGTTAGTCGTGTCATTTTCGGGTCACGTTGATTTTGATTTGAGTATAATTTTTACATATTTTGAAATCTATACAAGTTAATCGTGTCATATTCGGGTCATTTCGGGTTATTACCATAAACGGGTTATCGTGTCAAAAATCGCCAGCCCTACCACAGGGGCAGCGTCACGAGTTACCAGCCTCATCAGTTATTGCAGTGCTAGCATTACTAACACCTCCAACCTAGCCTCAGGGGAAATAACTATTACAGCATGGTTTTGTATCACGTCAGACTTAGGGAGGCACAGACACCAACCCAAGCGATTGAGGGTATGTTTCCTACTTTTGGACATGTGGGACGCATTTTATTTGATATTGGTGCATCGCATTCATTCATTACTAGTAACTTTGCTCCACCTCCAGAGATGGTAAATTGGCATTCATATGTTTTGTTACATGATTCACCCGTGGGTAGGGGGTACTTATTCATATCGTGTGTATATGGATAAGTGTGGACATTGGTAAACTTTGATTTTTAGCCGACCTATTAATTTTAGATATGTCTGAGCATGACGTTATCCTGGTGGTGGATTGATTAGCTACATATGATGCGTGTGTTGATTATTACGAGAGGTCCAGTGTATCTTGCATTTCGGGGCAGGAGATGTACTTGGTTGTGATGTCGTGCCCATAGGGAGGGTTGACACATGCATTTATACCACATTGAGGATGACACTTATGAGGGAGTCATGGTATCTTTGGACTATAATATGGTTGTTAGTGAGTAACCTAATGTTTTTAGGAGATTTTAAGATTACCGTTGTGTAAAGAGATTGAGTTTATGATTGACTTAGCTCTGAGCATGAGACTGATAGCTCGAGCACCTTATTGTATGATTCCTTTCGAGATGTGAGTGCAAGAAGTATCACAATAAAGATCCACAAAAATAATAATGAAGGCATAAAGTAAATATCATACGATAATTATATACGTAGTTCAACAACTTGCCTACGTCCACAGAGAGGTTACTATGTTCTTATAAGTGTCTCTCAATGCTCGAGTTTTTTATCCCTTCGCCCCAGATCAGGGTTTATAATTTATAGATGTATACAATCAGAGTTTGAGTTATTCAAGTAACTCGATAATCATGTGAATAACCCGTGGTGTCCCTTAATATCTCCTAAGAGATTGTTGGTAACCAATTTGAGTATATCCATAAGTGTTTGGGCGTATGTGAAATACACGAGCCTTTAGTGGATAAAGGATTTGAGTTGGGTAGTTCCTCCTCACACAACGGGTTTGTCTTCTACTCTCCTGGACCAAGTTAAATGGGTTCCCACACTTGCCTCTAAAAGTTTTGGGCTGAATTCTTGGGCAAATAAATTTTAATTGAATTAAAGCCCCAAAACTTAAAATTCCATTTTCAATATCGGAGTGGCATTTTTGCAATTCTGGCAAACTTATAAGGGTACGCTCGCCTTGAGCCAAACACCATGGCAGATTTATAGTTTCGTTGAAGAAGTGAGGATACGCTGGTCCGAGCAGTTAAGTGAAGCGCCAAAATCCTCTTTGGATGTCGTGTTCCATGATTATCTCGAACTTCAAACTAGAGATACATATCGTCCGTTAACTGTCCTTCAAACTTTCCTTTGTCTAATAATCTTTTGGTGCTTTCTTCTTTACCGTTTTATTTCCTTCAAAGCTCTTATCAATTCTTGTAAGTTTTGTTCATCCCTTCTTAGTTTTCCTCTTTTGCGATTGTGTTTCGACTATAATTAGGTTTTTTTCTCTGTTATATTATTCATGGCGTCATTAGATAACAAGTCAATAACAGAATTTAGAAAAGCCTATAATATTTTGGATCTAACAACTGTAAATTTAAATTGGAATTATTTAAATAAATTTGGAATCTGAAAATAAAATTTGGATTTAATTATTTTTAGTTATTTAAAATGTTGGATTTTATTTATGAGAAATAGGATTTTAATCGAAATAAAATCGGAGTTTAAATCAAGGATTTAAATTAACTTATATTAAAATTAGGCGTTATTGGGGCATTCTGATTGACCGAATCGATTCAGCCTAGGGTGATACGATTCGGCGAGTCAGGTGTCGGTTGTTTGTTTGTTTTCTTGGAGTTTTAGTTCTAATCAAACTCTTAACCTTTTTATTATAAAACCAACTCGGGTTAGGACTTTTTAAACACATTTTTTTAAATCCTAAGAGTAGTAGCCTCTCATCTTTTATATCTCCTTCTACCTCTAAATCCTAGCCCCATTATACATGACTTCCAACTCAAGATTTGTCAAGATAAATCGAATTTTTTCAAGTTGATCCAAGAACGAATCTTTGTCGTCTTTTCACAAGGAATACATATTCATAATCAGATTTCTTCAAACAAAATTGAGGCATGGTTACCTCTACTACTTTCCCTTAGTATTATGGGTACTAATTATGGCCCACACACCAACTACATGTGTTTTCTTAAAATAAATTAGAGATGTTAATTAGGGGAAGTGGAAGATAAATCAGGACTGTTTTTATGAAAAAAAATTAATGTGTGTTAAGACTCAAAACCTTGCATGTTAGGGTACAGATTTGGGTTCCGTAGTCGCTAAGATATTCGCATGTATATTTTTACGTAGAGATGTCAGTTAATAAATTGTACGATGTTAAAACATGAAATTTTTGTGGATGTTGCGTAATAGTAAATTCTTGTTGTATAAATCCTACAGCATGCATGTGATCATAATTGAATAATCTCATGATAAAATATGGTTTAATTAATATTATTAATTAAATGGACATTAATTGAATAATTATTGATGTGTGGATTATATTGGTAAAATTAGTGTGATGAATGGAAATGTAGCCTTATGCACTTAACTATTTTTAAAATGTTCGACGCCGCGGGAACGACGGGTTTATGGGATCGATAGGGCACTCACCTTTATTTATGTTTCTTTCTAGGTATGGGACTAGTTAGTAGACCTTTAGGTAGTTATCGCTTTCTAGGTATGAGACTAAGGGTGTTTTGAGGATTTCATGTCGAATAGATAGGGTGGGACTAATTTAAAATGATAAATGAGTAAACATGAGAAGTTAAGAAGTAATGCCTAAGATAATAAACAGGTATTAAAATATATTGGCAGCGAGAGTATGTGCAGGGTTGATAATTAAACATGTCAACTGACTATAGTGACGTGGGTGTTTGTGACGTCATGAGTATGTGCGGGCTGACGGGCTATAATGACGTGTTGTGCATGGAACCTCAGGAGTGTATGCAGAGCTAACAGTAAATCGGGCTGATTAACCATAGTGAGGGGAATGGGTGAGGTGTAAAACTTTAAGCGGGATTCCCGCAACTAAAATTATGTGAATCTAGTGCTCCCACAACTAATGTGGTGTATGTTTTAATTGCAGGAGCACCACGATTCATATAAATAAAATGAGTAAAATAATAAATTTGGTAAATTAGTTAAATTAATAAAATGAAGTTTTTGGAAATTAAATATCGGAACTTGGGTTTTAGTTGGACATTGTTGTGGGTAGATGATGATTTATTTTATCGCATATTAATATATCTCGTTTAATTTTAAATATTATACTATCGTGTTTATTGCGTATAACGCAATTATCTAGGTTCAAGGACCCTATTTGAGAGGAGTAGCTGGTATCCATGCGGTGGTCTCTGACCCACTTCGTCGACTAACATTTCAGGTTTAGCATTGGAGTAGCTTCATAAGACAGAATCGGGTGGTGATTCACGAGAGCGCGTAGTACGTCGCTATTTTCACACACACACACACACACACACACACACACACACATATATATATATATATATATATATATATATATATATATATATATATATATTATATTTTTTATCGTGGGGTATGCGCGGGTAAGATTGGGTGTATGGACGCCTAATCGTGGTATTTATGGGTAGGCATATGTTAGACTTAACTGTTATTTTTCTCATTTACGCTTCGTCGAATTTTTCGGACGAAATTTCAGTGGTAGTGGTGAAGTATGTAACACCCCGTAAATTTAAATTTGAATTATTTAAATAAATTTGGAATCCGAAAAAAATAAAATTTTTGGATTTAATTATTTTTAGTAATTTAAAATATTGGATTTTATTTATGAGAAATAGGATTTTAATCGAAATAAAATCGGAGTTTAAATTAACTTATATTAAAACTAGGCATTATTTGGGCATTCTGATCGACCGAATCGATTCGGCCTAGGGAGAATCGATTCGGTGAGTCAGGTGTCGGCTGTTGTATGTTTTCTTAGAGTTTTAGTTTAATCAAACTCTTAACCTTTTTAATATAAAAATTAACTCGGGGTTAGGACTTTTTAAACACATTTTTATAAATCCTAAGAGCAGTAGCCTCTCATCTTTTATATCTCCTTCTACCTCTAAACCCTAGCCCCATTACACACAACTTCCAACTCAAGATTTGTCAAGATAAATTGGGTTTTCTCAAGTTGATCCAAGAATGAATCTTTGTCGTCTTTTCCCAACGAACACATCTTCATAATAAGATTTCTTCAAATAGATCTCATGCATGGTTACCTCTATTTCTTTCCCTTAGTATTATGCGTAGTCATTATGGCCTACACACTAACCACATGTGTTTTTTGAAAATAAATTAGAGATATTAATTAGGGAAAGTGGAAGATAAATCGGGGTTATTTTTATGAAAATTTTTAACATGAATGAAGACTCAAAACCTTGCATGTTAGGGTACAAGTTTGGGTTCCGTAGTCGCTAAGATGTTCGCATGTAGATTTTTACGTAGAGATGTCAGTTAATAAATTGTATGATGTTAAAACATGGAAATTTTATGGATGTTGCGTAATAGTAAATTCTTGTTGAATAAATCCTATAACATGCATGTGATCATAATTGAATAATATTATGAGAAAGTGTGGTTTAATTAATATTATTGATTAAGCATGTAGTAATTGAATAATTATTGATGTGTGGATTAAATTGGTAAAATTAGTGTGACAAATGGAAATTTAGCCTTATGCACTTAATTATTTTTAAAATATTCGACACCGCGGGAATGACGGGGTTATCGGATCGATAGGGCGCTCACCTTTATTTAGGTTGCTTTCTAGGTATGGGACTAGTTAGTAGACCTCTGGGTAGCTATCGCTTTCTAGGTATGGGACTAGATAGTAGTGATAGTTTATGGATGGATATTCCGGGGTGGGACTGATTTTTACGTTGTTCCTTGGATTAGCAAGCCGAGGGGTGAGGCTAGGGCTGTGTTTTTTTTGCGAACTTTCGATTTTTCCGAATTTCGATCCGATTTTTTTTCGATTTTGGAATTAATTTTTGTATTCCGATTTCCGAATTTCCGTTTTCCGATTTTTTCGAAAAAATTCGGATCGAAAATCGGATTTTTTTTTATATTCCGAATTTCCGATTTTTGCCGATCCGAATTTCCGAAATTTATTCCGATCCGAATTGCCGAAATTTATTCCGATTATTATGCCGATTATAGTTTCGATTTTTATTTCCGAAATATTATGCCGATTATCTTTACTTCTTCTTTCATTTTATTTTTACCTTAGATATGTTTGGGCCAATATTAACTGTTAGATTAGATTTAGGGCAAGATAGAAGAGGAAGATGGCTCACTTTTTTATCATTTCATTTCACTCATCTTCTCTCACTCTCCAAAACGGTTCTCACTAGCCCTAGCTCTCACTTTATCTCTCAATCTAAATCTCCGAAACGGGTCTCACTTTCTCACTAAGGTAACATCCTCTATCCTCTCATCTTTTAATCCTTATGTATGTATTATATGTATATAAACGAAAAAGTTTATATATGATATAAACATTAGATCTCTGTTTATGATATAAACGAAAATGATTTTTAGATCTAAACGAAGATCTCTGTTCAGATATAAACGAAGATGTTCAGATCTAAAATGATTTTTAGATCTCTGTTTCGGTTTCGTTCAGATCTCTGTTCAAATCCTTATGTATGATATAAACATTAGATCTCTGTTTATGATTTTTAGATTTATGTTTTCCTCTTTTTCCCTGTTGTACAAACGATGTTCAGATCTCTTTACTTGGGGTGCCGCGTGTTGATCTTTCCTCTTTTTCCCTGTTGTACAAACAATGAAATAATCTCTTGTGAGCCTAAATCTTAGTATACACGTAAGCAATTATTAATTATAAAAAACATGTTTAGATTGTTTTGATCTGGATCTCTGTTATATATATATATATATATATATATAATCGTTTTTGTGTTTTGAAACTTAACAAATACTTAGAACCATTTTTTTTACTTCTCTGTTAATGTATTTTTTGGATCAGAAGTATTTTTCTGCTATATTTTATTGTTTTTTTCTTCATAAACTAATACACGTATATTTCATTATTTGTTTAATTGTATTGTAGGGGTATAAAGTTACACAATAGAGAGTTGCTTGCGACACAATAAAACGGTCTCAAAACAGGTACATTTTCTCTATTTAATTTGATTTCATGTCAATAATGGATGAAAGTGGTGGAGTAACTAGCAATCCCAACCCTAATAATAATAAGAGAAAAGCAAAGTCATGTTCAAAATCTGGTTTAGCCGGGCATCACGGAGCATCGGGAGTATGGGAATATTTTGAAAAACATTTGATTGAGGGCACAAAAAAATATTCGGGCACTTGTGAGTGCAAGTATTGCAATATAACAATAGATGCACCATCTTCTGGGGGAACTAACAAATTGTGAAATCATTTAAACAAATGTAAAGATTTTACCGATTACGAAGGAGATAAAACGACACAAACCATTATTTCCGTGATAGGATCTCAACCTTCTAATTGGAGATTTGACCAAGAGAGATGTCGCAAATCTTTAACAAGAATGGTAATTATTGATCAACTCCCTTTTAATCACGTGGAAAAGGAAGGGTTTAGAATGTTTTGTGCGGATTTGCAACCTAAATTTCATGTGGTTTGTAGAACAACACTAACTAAGGATTGCTTGGTCATGTATCACGAGGAAAAAACCAAGTTGAAAAACTATTTCAAGTATTTTAATACACGAATATGCCTCGCCACTGATATGTGGATTTCGTTACAAAATCTTGGTTATATGGCTTTGACCGCTCACTTTATCGATAGAGATTTTGTTGTTCATAAGAAAATTATCAATTTTCGAGTGCTTCCACATCCACACAAGGGTGAGGTAATTGCCAAGGCAGTGGAGAGTTGTTTGTTGGAATGGGATTTAGAAAAAGTAATGATTATCACACTTGACAATGCAAAAAACAATGACACATGTATTGTAGATTTGAAAAAAAGATTTAATAAAAGAAACGCTTTGTTACTGGGGGGTGAGTTCTTTCATGTTAGGTGTTTTGCACATGTCATAAATCTTGTTGCGAGAGATGGAGTTGAGGAGGCTAAGGACACAATCAAGCGCCTTAGGCGAAGTGTCAAATATGTGCGAAGTAGTCCCTCAAGTATGCAACTCTTTAAGAAGTGTGTTGCGGATGAAATGTTAGAAACAAAGAGGGTGGTGTGTTTAGATGTTAAGACGAGATGAAATTAAACCTACCTAATGATAAATGCGGCGTTGGAGTTTGAGAGGGTATTTGATCGTTTAGATGAGGTAGACCCCAATTATAAGATTGAGTGTAATGTGGGAGGCGTGGGTATATTGGATGAGAGTGATTGGAGAAAATTAAAGTCTTTGCACACTTTTTTTAGAAGAATTCTATGAATTAACAAAGCGTGTGTCGGGTTCACAATATGTCACTTCCAATACATACTTTGATGAACTAACACAAGTTAAAGACCTTCTCATGGAGCATTTAGATAGTGATGATGCATTGTTTAGTGCCATGGCCATTAAAATGGATGCAAAGTTTGACAAGTATTGCAATTTTGATGCTCTTAACCCGATACTGGTTGTTGCAATAGTATTGGATCCTCGATACAAATTGCAATTTGTTGAGTTTTGGTATTCTTCATATTTGGAGAAATGTGTCAATTTTTCTGAAGTTGAAAGGTCTTACAAATTGGAGGTGTTTGTGGAAAATTGAAAGATTTAATGATTCGACTTTATAATTACTACAAAGCGGGAGAGATACCTTATGTGGGTCTTGGTTCCCCCCAAGATAAAGATAATGTGCCCGAAGACTCCATTCTTATTGAAAAAGTAGCCAAAAGACCTAAGGCAAAAGACTTGTTTAGAGGTATTTTGAAGAGAAAGGACCATACGGATGTTTCCAATGACTTGGAAAGGTATTTGAGTGATGGCGTTGTAGAGAATGATGAGCGACATTTTGATGTTGTTGCTTGGTGGAAAGGTAAAGTGACAACATATCGCGTACTTGCTATAATGGCCCGTGATGTATTATCCATTCCCGTTACATCGGTTGCTTCTGAGTCAACTTTTAGTACGATCGGTCGTGTCCTTGATCAATTCCGAAGTTCATTAACTCCTACTATTGTGGAATGTTTGCTATGCACGCAAGACTGGCTTAGGAATCCTTTACTTACGTCTTGTGTGGAAGATACAATTGAGGCTCTTGAAGAAATTAAAAATGGTACTTTTTTCTAATTTTGTTTCAATATATACATTCATTTTATATTAGAAATAAATAATAATTCATTTTACTCAATTGTCATGTTAGTTGTGCAAGAGGAGATGAAAGGTTTATCACTCGAATCTACTAGTTGAATTTTGGTATTGTTGACATTTACTTTACTTTACATTTTACAATGAACATTTATTATTCAATTAATATTTTATTTGGTTGGTTGCTATTTTTTTTTCCGGTAAAACAGTGAAATGAGATGAGGATGTTCAATGATGTGCGAAGAGGATGATGCTTGGAAGCTTTTGGATTGTTTTGGACTGTTTTTTTAAGGACTACTTCGGATTATATGCACTGTTTTTGTAATTTGGACTATATGCACTGTTTTAATAATTTGGATTGTCTTTGTAATTTGGACTATATGCACTGTTTTTGTAATTTATAAAATTTAGGACTGTTTTCGTAATTTATGTAATTTAGGATTGTTTTCGTAATTTATGCAATTTACGACTGTTTTTGTAATTTATGAAATTGAAGCATATTTAAAAATAAGTAGGGCAAAATTCAAAACATGTATAAAAAATCAAAAACAGGTAAATATCAGCATAAAATTCAAAACAGGTATAAAAAATCAAAATTAGGTAAATATCAACAAATAATTCAAAACAGGTACAAATATTTTTATAGAATAATATTTTTTAAAATAGGCATTAAAATATCAGCATAAAATTCAAAACAGGTATTAATTTTTCAGATTCCCCCCCCCCCCCAAATTTTTTTTGTTTTTTTCGGTAAATTGCCGAATTTCCGATTTTTAAAAATTTTCCGATTTTTTCGAAAATTCCGATTTTGCCGAAAATTCCAAAATCGAAAAAAATATATATAATTTCGAAAAAAATCGGATTCGGCTTAGGAACGCCGATTTTTTTGAAATTTTTTTCGAAACATACTTTTTCGATCCGATCCGGCCGAAACACAGCCCTAGGTGAGGCTAAGTGGTGTTGGTTAGTTGGTTTTCTTCCTAAATAATAGGCTAGGAAATAGTTGTGTATCGCAGACCTTTAGGTATGGGACTAAGGGTGTTTTGAGGATTTCATGTCGAATAGAAAGGCTGGGACTAATTTAAAATGATAAATGAGTAAACATGAGAAATTGAGAATTAATGCCTAAGATAATAAACGGGTATTAAAATATATTGGCGGCGCGGGTATGTGCAGGGTTGACTATTAAATAGGCCGACTGGCTATAGCGTCGTGTGTGTGTGTGATGTAACGAGTATGTGTAGGATGACAGGCTATAGTGACGTGTCATGCGTAGAACCTCACGAGTATGTGTAGAGCTGACAATAAACTGGGCTAACTGGCCATAGTGAGGGGAATGAGTGTGGTATAGAACTTTAAGCGGGAGTCCCGCAACTAAAATGATGTGAATCTAGTGGGAGCCCCACAACTATTATGGTGTATATTTTAAATGCGGGAGTATCGCGACTGATATAAATAAAATGAGTAAAACAATAAATTTGAGTAAATTAATAAAATGTAGTTATTGAAAATTAAATATTGGAACTTGGGTTTTAGTTAGACCTTACTGTGGGTAGATGATAATTTATTTTATCACATATTAATATATCTCGTTTAATTTAAAATATTCTACTTTCGTGTTATTTGCATATAATTCAATTGTCTGGGTACCCTATTTGAGAGGAGTAGCTGGTATCCATGCGGTGGGCTCTCACCCACTGCGTTGACTAACATTTCAGGTTTAGAATTGGAGTAGCTACATAAGAGTTATTAGTGATCATTTCGGAGGTGAAACTGGAAGTTCTTTTTTATTTACTCGCTTTACTAGTATAGGTCTATTCCTACTCAGTCGCTTTACAATATTAGACTTCATAATGGATTTTACTTGGCCATTCGGCTCCAAAGTTTTCTATGGTTTCAGTCAGTTACTTTATTGGATTATTTCATTTGGAGTTTTAAATAAATTATGGGGTTGGATTATTTTTGGAGTTAGCATGGTGATGGATATCTATTGCATGAATGGCTATTATTTATTGGGATCAATTTGATTATTATTATGAGGAATGGAAATTTTACATGTCTCATTTCTATCTTATTCTAAGAATGATATTTAATTTAGTGACTCTCGGAATAGTTTTGGTGGCGGCCGACGCCATAATTACGATGGGTGTTACACCGAACTGGGTAGAAATTGACTGTTCCCCTCACCCTAGAGATGTTCGTGACATTGAAGGGGCACTGGATTCACACCCTATTTATCACACAGTGTGGGTTAACATTTCCTCCAAATCCCATTTTTCTTAGATTCTTCAAATACTTAAACGTCGTCCCTGCTCAGTGTGCCCCAATGTTTGGAAGATTATGAATGGGGTACACAACTGTATGGGATCAATCGGAAATATGTTATTCTTGGTCACTCACCAATGATGGCATTTTCTATTTGAAGACCAGGAAGTTTGATAGGTTTCTGGTGGTAAATCTTTCTGATTCTCATAAGGATTATTGGGAGCATGGGTTTATTGCCAGAAATTAGCATTGTCCTCCCCTACCTGAGGGTGAGAGGTGTAGTGGCCCTTAGGTCCCTGGCTGGGTGGGTGGGGGATCAAATAGGTATTTTTCCTTTCTTCTTCTGTTTTATGGATGTTTTTTCTTTTTGGTTCATTTGTTCGATGCTTATATTTTCTCTATCTTCTGACTGATGTTTTCCTCCTTATATTTTGCAGCTCGCGCTAAAAATCAGGAGCCCCGTCTGAGTGAGGTGAGTGTGCCTGATATCTTGAAGGCTTGTAGGCTAAGGGGAGGCTTCCAGACGATGATCATCCAAGGTTTGCATCTTATTTGCTCGAATATAAATATACCACCAACAACTTTATTGCTCGACCGATCGATATGGTCCTTAACTCGAAGGTTCCTGAAGTTAGGCCCTTTGAAATAATTATCTTAGTGGGGGAGGAAAAAGATGAAGGAGATGAAGGAGAAGAAGAAGAAGAAAGAAGAAGAAGAAGAAGAAGAAGAAGAAGAAGAAGAAGAAGAAGAAGAAGAAGAAGAAGAAGAAGAAGAAGAAGAAGAAGAAGAAGAAGAAGGAGGAGGAGATATGGCCCCCTATTAAGAGGATAATGTTATTGAGGATTGATGATGATGAGGAGGATCAGGCAATTTTTTCTGATCGCTTTAAGTCTCTGAAGAAGTCGGAGGTTGATTCCCCTACGACTAGTGGTTCTAGCCCAGATGTCGAAGGGAAAGAAAAAGAGAAGGAGAATAAGAGAGAAGAAGAAGAATAAGATAAAAGAAGAGAGAGGGAAAGAAAGAGAGATGAAGAGAGAGAAGACCTAAAGAAAAATAGTCTTGAAGGGCCCTGTAGTTCCTTTCCTTACTGCTGATGTTGAGGGAGCTAGTGTGGATAACACTCCTGCCCTTGCCCCTGATCTGTTGAAGGGGGCTATGCTTGTTGCTGATCGTTAGTGCACTTTACAGTTGGGGGTATCCCAACTTGATTTTAAGTCCGCTCAAGGACTTGTTGTGGTCATTATCTTCCCTTTATAATCTATTTCCTATATTTTTCTTCTTCTTGTACTGACTTGGCTTTCTTTTGCTTGTGCAATTCTTATCTGACTTTATAACCCTTTTGGATGGCCATGCCAACCAGAACAAAAGTAATCAGGAGCTGAGAGATGCTCTGAAAAAGTCTGAAAATGACTTTTCCAATGCTCGCACAGTGTGGGAGCAGGAGAAAAAGAAGTCAATAAAGTCATATCCTGATCTCCAGGTGTCTAAGAACGTAGTGGTCATCGAGAAGGAAGAGCTGGCCAAGGAAAAATTGTGTCTGTCCGGTAAGGTTCAGTAGTTAGAGGAAGGGCAATGAGAAGGATGGAAGCTATACTGAAGGCTGGAATGTTGCTTATGATGACACCGAGCTCTAGTTAGACTATGCAAAGTGGCCTTCAAAAAGGTTAGGACCAAGCGTTGGGAGTACGGGGACTCCTTTCGATTATTAGCTTTTTGGCCTTCATTCTCCTGGGCCCAACCTCTTTGTAGAGTGAGAGAAGAATGTCGTTCAGCCTACCAACCACATCGAGATCGTGTCTGCTGAGGTCAGAGCGACTACTGACCAAGACAAGAGGGTTGTCGAGAAGGGGAAGGCAGTGGTTGAGTCTTAGAATGTGATGGAGTAGGGCTTTTAGATTATGAGCTTATTTTCCTTATTATGTGAAACTTTTTAATGCCATGTAATATTATTTTTTGCTCTGATTGTACTGGCTTCTGACCCCCTTTACTATTGAATGAAAGAGAATTATTTTGTTTGCATTAATTCGTTCTTTCCATGCATACTGTTGTTTGTTTGTAATTTTATCTTTTGTGTTATTTATAGCCTGGTGAGGACTATATTCCCACTATGTCAAGGTTAGGAATGATCCTGGGGCCCAACATTAGTCACCAAGCCCATAAGGAGTTCATAGAAATTTACAAGTCTTTAAGGGCGAGGACTAAGTAATAAAAAATCAGTTTGAACTGGTCGCCAAAATAAAGGATAATTTTCAAGTCACAGAGGAGATTGGTTCTTTAGTCCAAGATGAGGTCAATGGTTTGAGAGCCAAACTCATGGAGACCAACGAAGTGGACTAAGTGGGTGAAGTGCTCCAAGTTGAGAATGACGCCTTGAGGAAGGAGGTTGCTGAGCTGAAAGGAGATGTCCGAAGGGTATATATGATTGCAGTTAGACTCTAGAGAGACGTTACGAGGCTGAGGCACTTGATTTGGATGGGACCACGAGAAGCTTGGTGGATGGCTATAACGTAGCCTGAGCTAACACTCCAGAAAGGCTGAAGGAGGCAGAGGATGTCACATTTGCTCGTGGGTGGTTGATTGCCCTTAGGGAGGTTAAAATACCTAAGGAATCCAACCAGTGGTATAAATAATAGGTCGAGTGTGAAACCTTCTGCCATAACCCTTCCTCAAAGGATAATAGGTGGATACTGATTAATGTTATCCCTGCCCAGCTCCTGGATAATCACCCCAAAGACAATGTGAAGGAGTTTGCTCCTAACCCAGATGATGGTCAAAGAGAACGTATTGCAGAGTACCTTGTTCGCCATCCTGAGACATCTTAGATCTTTGTATATTTTATTTCGGTGTAATTGTACTTCCAAATTTTTGTAAATATAAAGCTTAATTTATTAACTTGTTTCATATTTTAAGCATGTGTTGACTAAACATGAGCTAATAATTGCCTTTATGTTTGAACTGGAAAAAGCTATTGCTCGTCAACTACTCATGATCTTTGTCGACCAAGCAATACTGTTTGACCATCTTAGGCCTTCTATCTATCATTTAAATGGTCTAGTAGTTTGGTTTGATCATTTTGGGTTTTTCAGCGGACTAAATGATATTAAGAACAAGTGTTAGCCATTTGTTATCAGGTGTTTGAACATTTTCCCAATCCAATATTCCTTAGCAGTATTGTTGTATGTAAAATTTAATCTCCTATATGGACCAATGATAAATGTAAACGTGTCCTCCTACGTTGCCGACCAGCCTCCTTGACCGGCATTAGAGATACTTGGTCGGCTGGAAGTCTTATCAACTCCAAAACACCAACCATCAGGAAGATCAAAAGTTACTCAGATGGGATACCAACCAACACTGAATTTTAAGAGTTTCATTTATTATACACAGATATAAATGTTGAGAAATATAAAGGCGTTCGCTATTATAAATACGAAATATTCCCTCAATTGAAGGGACAACTCGAATCACTCATATGCACGTTATATTGAGCTATTATAACCCTATGAAATAATACCAACAGTAGACATAGGTTATTTTATAGCTGAACCACTCTACAAATCTCCTCTCTTATATGTGTATGATTTGATTAACCTATTATAGTTTATTTATGATTATAAAGCTGGATTAAGTCCATTTTAAGACATCAACAAATTGGCGTCGTCTGTGGGAACGACTACTAGTCAGTATTCTCTAGCTCATATACTTCATTCTTTGATTTAAAGAATGACTACTTCTCCTAAAAGCAGCCTGGTGAATACATGCAATAATCAAGAAATATCCACTCTACCTGGTGAGACAGACCTTCAAAGGATCATGTTCAATTTGGCTAAAGGGCAGGAGGCTATGCAAAAATTAATTAGACTGTTGGTTTGCACAATGCAAGACAAGTCCTCAAATTCCATAAGAGACATGCCACCCCACCAACCAGAAATGAAAGGAGTTATCATTACCATTTTTCTCATGATCGGTCATACCGTCGTGGTGCAACTTCTTCATTTCGATCAACGAATTACTATGAAGGATGATCCTTTTCCACAGAAAGGCCAAGTGTATTGAAAAGGCTAAGTAGGGAGTCTGCTTTTGATCGTCTAGGTCCCCGGGTAACTAGAGGTCATTATGGGAGCAGGAGCGTCATCGTGATCACAGAGAAGGTTCTATGAGATCAAGAGCTAGTATGAGGGGCTTTGTATGTGTCGATCATATCTCTCAAGAGTAGAGTCCGTCACATAGACACAGTAAAGCCACAAAAGCTACCTCGGCCAAATCTAAGCCAGAAGAACAATCTTGAAAAGGATCCATGCAACAGTTAGAAGATCGGCTAGGTGAAATGGACAAGACCAAGAATCCACTACAAAGGATTTTTATTAAAGGCTCACCTTTCGTCCAGGCTATTGTGGACTACCCCACACCTTCCAAGTTCAAGCCACCAACGGTCACTCCTAAATATGATGGGAAAAATGATCTAGGCATGCACATAGAGAAATATCAAGTTACTGTCGACATCTACTCAGTGCCCAATGAAATAAGGTGTAGAGCTTTCTCCAGTTCTATCACAAGACCAACCTAAATCTGGTATAATAATCTCCCAAGAGGTAAAATCTCTACTTTTCATTAATTAGCTGAATTATTCATAGATAACTTTTACTTTGGGGCTAAGTCAATCAAGAATGTCACTCGTCTCTCGACCGTGCGATAAAATTCGGGAGAAAGAACCCGAGTATATTACACGCTTTAACATGAGAACTAGAGGTGGTAAACTATGAGGAAAAGATAACCATTGCAACACTTATAAGTGGGTTGCTCGCTAAAGATCTTTACTATGCTTTAGCGAAGAATCCACCCAAAACCTTTACAGAAGTAATGGCTAAAGCTAGAAAGATAATGAATACAGAAGAGGCTAAGACAGCTAAGGTAAATCCTGAAACCAAGGGTAAAAGTCAGAAAAGCAATTCTAATTCATTCAAGAAGGATCAAAAAGAGAAAAATCTTGACCGAATCAAGAAGTATAATGAATATACACCCTCAATAAATGAGTTCATTATATCCTAGAGGAAATCAAGGGGAACTGAGAATTGAATTGGCCTGGAAAGTTGAAGACACCTCCCAACAAGAGGGATAAGTCCAAGTACTACGAATCTCACAGGGACCATGGACACAACACTGACAGCTACATAACATTAAATAATGAGGTTGAAAATCTTATTCGACGGGAAAAGCTGAGCAAGTTTATTGATCGGAATGACAACCGAGATAATTGGAGAAGGTCTGAATCTCTAGCCCGAGCAAAGGAAGACAACAAAAGAGCAAGAAATAATAATTTTGAAAAAGATCGAGACTTGTCAAAGAAGCCTGATGAACCATAGGTGGAGGTAGGCATGATATCCTTTGGATGCCACTTCATCGTAGGAGGAGATGTTAGAGGAGGAGATGCGCTTACATAGAGGAAAACTTACTCAAATGAAGCCAAAGTATGTCGACTGTCAGAAAGATTAATATGTCCGAATCTAGTGATAGTCGACCAAGGAAAGTAAAAAAAGACAGGCTAGTGATCAGATTCTCTAAAAATAATCTAAGTGGGGTACTTTATCCTCACGACGATCCGTTGGTCATTACATGCAGAGTTTATCACAGTAGGGTTGCAAGGATACTAGTTGACAATGGGAGTTATGCGGATGTAGTGTTCAATCAACGTTTCAATAACCTGGGGCTAAATGACTATAAACTGGAGCCATACCATATACCTCTCTCAAATAATTTATAGGTGAGAAAGCCCCTCGGGGACGATCAAGCTAGAAATTTTAGTCGGCACCTGGCCGACAAGGAGGAGAGAAAGAATTTCTCTTTATGTTAAATAGAAATGTCCCATAATACTACAATATCATCCCAGGAAGAGTGGGAATAAAGAAATTAGAGGTTGTGTCATCTACAATGCATTAATGCATGAAATTTCTAATAAAATATGGGGTTGGCATAGTATATGAAAATTAGAAAGAAGCCGGGGAATGCTATTATACTTCAGCAGACCAATAGAAAATAAAAATGTAGGGCATAACCACTTTCCATATTGACCCTCTAGATCGTCGAGAAGAGGGGGAGATGGTGAAAGGGCAAGTTATGGAAGAACCAAAAGCTATTTTACTGGACGAAGAGAAGCCAGAAAGAACTACCTAAATTGGTTTAAGATTATCTCCCTCTCTTAAATAGGATTTAATTACATTCCTTATAGAAAGGAAAAAAATATTCGCTTGGAGCCATGAAGATATGTTAGGGATTGATCCCAACTTCATTTTCTATGAGCTTAATATCTACACAAATTCTAAGTCAATCACGCAAAGGTGAAGAGTTTTTAGCCCCGAGAAGAATATTACAATCCAAGAGGAAGTGGAGAAATTGCAGTGAGCACAATTTATTGAAGATGTCAAGTATCCCAGTTAGCTGGCCAATGTGGTAATGGTCAAGAAGAAGAATGATAAATGGCACATGTGTGTAAACTTCACATACCTTAATAAGGCATCCCCAAAAGATCATTTTCCTTTACCAAGGATTGATCAATTGGTCGATGCAACAGTAAGTCATTAATTGCTCAATTTAATGGATGTTTATTCTGGTTATAATCAGATTAAGATGAAACCCGAAGACAAGGAAAGCACTTCCTTGATCACCAGTTGATGAACTTACTGTTATAATGTCATTCCCTTTGGGTTGAATAACGCTGGAGCAACCTATCATAGGCTAGTGAAATAGGTTTTTGAAGACCAAATTGATAAAAACATGGAAGTGTACGTAAATGATATGCTCACCAAGAGCAAATTTGCTACTGACCATGTTGCGAATTTGGCTCAAACCTTTGATCAACTGAAAAAAAATCAAATGAAGCTTAACCCAACCAAATGTATCTTCGGAGTATATGAAAAAATTGTCCTTGGGTACATCGTCAATCAAAGGGTAATATAAGAAAATCCTACCAAAATTAAAGCCTTGCTGGAAATGCAGTCTCCAACCAACAAGAAAGATATTCAAAAGCTGGCAGGAAGAGTAGCGGGATTGAACCATTTTATCTCCCAAGCAACTGATAAATGTCTTCCATTCTTTAAAGTTCTTAAAAAGACCTTTGAGTGAGATGAAGAAAGATAGAAATCCGTATTGGATTTGAAAAAGTATTTGGATTCTACCCCTCTCCTCTCCCGACCAGTTTTGGGAGAAAAGTTATATTTATACTTGGATGTATCAGAGTCAGCTGTCACCTTAGCTTTTATGCGACTAGATGAAGGAGTTCAAAGGACAGTATATTATACTAACTAGGCATTCCAAGGAGTAAAAATCAGAAATTCACGTATGGAAAAGTTAGCATTAGCCCTTATTGAAGCTTCGAGGAGAATGAGGCCATATTTTCAGGCTCACACCATTATCGTCTACTCGAATTTTGCCTCTGTGACAAGCATTGCATAAACCTGAAAAGTCTGGAAGGTTAATGTCTTGAGCAGTTGAATTGGGAGAATATGACATTGTTTATGAACCCAAAATTGCATTAAAGGGCCAAGCAGTGGCATATTTCATAGTCGAATTCACATATGCAAAGGAGCAACATAATCCAAGTTTTTTCGCCAAACAGACTTCTTTGGAAGAGAGGTTAGCCTAAAAGCAAATAGAGATTATGGCTGATCAATTAGAACCATCATCTGTGTAAGAAATAATTCAACAAAGCAAGAAGATGTTCAAACACGAAGTGATGGTAGAGGAAGATTATTTCTCTATTGACACTCCAATCTGGTTATTATTTATATATTGACTCCCTATGCCGATGTAATCATACTAAAATTTTGATTAATGAAATAAATGAGTTTTTTATCATCTAGTTTTGCCTTTTGATGAGTTTTTCCTTTGAATTATTTATATCAATCGCTAAGGCATATATAATCCTTTTGTTCATGTATATGTTAAAACGAACTGTCGTTCTCGGGGATAAGAAAAGAATAATATTTTGTGAAAAAGAAGGGGGTCGTGCTCATGTAAAACGGATGAGCTGCCTACGTACATCTGAGGGAATTTAATAATTTTCTAAAATTTATTTTTTTACCAGCAAAAAGATTATTTAGAGGATACGGCCCCACACAGTTTTAAATAGAGGGAGTTGAAGATTTTTTTTTGAACAGAAGGGAGATGAGAAGAGTCACAATGCGCCGAGATTTTGGACTAGGGATAGAATTTCTTGAGGCGGTTCAGGTTGACTGGGCGCACCATTTCTTCTCCATCAAGGACGGTGAGCATAACAGCGTCGCCGGACATGATCTTCTTCATAATGTAGGGGCCGCTCTAATTGGGCTTGAATTTCCCTCCGGGGTCCCAGATGGGATCTATAATTTTTTTAGGGCTAAGTCCCCTTCTCGGACACCCCGGTCCTTGACTCTCTTATTGAATGATCGTGCTATACGATAATGGTATCTTTGTACGTGATATAGGGCCTTTAGCCTCCTTTCGTCCAAGAGTGACAACTCGTTGAGACGGATTTGATGCCAGTCTTTCTCGCCGACCTTGCTCTCTATCATAATGGGCAGTGAAGGGATTTCTAGCTCCACGAGTAGGACTAATTCCATGCCATAGATTAGAGAGTAAGGGGTAGCCCAAGTAGAGGTTCGAACTGAAGTGCAGTAGCCCCAAAGGGCGTAAGGGATCCTATTGTCCCAATCTTGATAACACTCGGTCATCTTGCTGATGATGGCTTTGAGGTTCTTATTGGCTGCTTCGACTGATCCGTTAGTTTGAGGTCAGTATGAGAGGATTTGTGTCTTTGGATACCATACTCATCGACTACATCTGTAACTTCTGCCTCGAAGTGTAACTCGTTATCTGATACCAGCTCGTGTGGGACCTTATATCGACAGATGATGTTTTTCTTGATGAACTTGACCATTTTCTTGGCATTCAGAACTGCGTATGATTCGGCTTCAACCCATTTGGTGAAGTAATCAATGGCAATCAGAATAAATTCATGTCCATTGAAGGCTCTGGGTGTAACCTTCCCTATGATGTCGATGCCCTATGTGGAGAAGGGCCAAAGAGAAGTCATATTGTATAATTCCTGCTGAGGCAAGTGTTGTAGGTGAGAAAACTGCTGGCATTTGAGGCATCTTCGAACGTAGGCTGTGCAATCCTAAACCATGGTAGTCCGATAGTAACCTTGTCAGATGATTTTCTTGGTCCATTCCCCATTGTGGATTTTTTGCATAATTTCTATAATTTCAGCCCCTGTGATGCAGTGCAAATAGGTTCCATCGAAGTTTCTCTTTAATAGTGCTTTATAACAGGTAATATACTGGGCAGCTAATCTGCGGAGGGTTGCTCGATCTTTTTTTCCAGTACCCTGGGGATACTTGTCATGCTTAAGGAGGCGATAAATACCACAGTACCAGTAGTTGGTTATCTCGGGATATTTTTATGTGCTAAGCTCAATGTGGTAACGGTGGGTTAGTTTATCTTTCTTTTGGATAAGGAAAGGGGCCATGGTTTTTCCTTCGGGCATGTAGATCATGGAGGCTAAGGTATCAAGGGCATCGGCTAGGTTGTTCTTTACTCGAGGAAGGTAGTGGAAGGTAACATCTTAGAATTAAGAGGCTATCTCTTCTAGGTGGGCATGGAATGGTAAGAGTTTCTCGTCCTTGACTTTTCAATTTCTGAGCACTTGACCGATGATGAGGGCTAAGTTCCCATAAATATCCAGGTATCGAATTCCTTTATTGAGAGCGACTTTGAGGCCTACCATACACGCCTCGTATTCAGTCATGTTATTGGTGTAGGGGAAATCCAACTTGATGGCAATGGGAGTGTGAGAGCCATCAGGGGAAATTAGGAGAATCCAATGTCATACCCCTTTTTATTAACGACGTCGTCAAAGAACATTTGCCATTAAAGGTCTTCTTGGAGGTATTGAGGATATCCTCATCTGGGAATTCAAAAATCCCGACATCATCTTCTTCTATAGGGTAGTCAGCAAGGTAATCAGAGATGGCTCTTCCTTTATAGTTTTTTGTGTAACATATACGATATCAAACTCGGCTAAAAGCATCAATTAATGGGCCATTCATCTAGACAAAGAAGGTTTCTCAAGCAAGTAATTAATAGGATCCATTCGGGATATAAGTTTGATGGTAAAGGCAAGCATGTAATGCCGTAGCTTTTGGGTGACCCATACAAGGGCGACACATGCTTTCTCCAAGGCTGTGTAGTTAACTTCGTACTCGGCCAACTTGCGACTGGCATAGTAGATGGCTCTCTCCTTTTGAGTTTCTTAATGGTATTGGGCTAGCAAAGCCCCAGCTGCGGTATCTGTTATGGTTAGGTAAAGGAGTAGAGGAAGACCGTATTGCGGTGGCATGAGTACCGGAGGTCTTTTTAAGTATTGCTTTATTCGATCAAAGGCTTCTTGGCAAGCTTTATTCTAGACTTTGGTCGAATTCTTTTGAAGTATTTTGAAGATGGCCTCGCAGATGGAAGTTAACCGGCTGATGAACAGACTGATATACTATAATTTTCTACGGAATCCTCAGATTTACTTCTCCATCCGGGATGGTGGCATCTCGAGTATGACTTTCAGCTTGGTAGGATCTTCTTCTATCCCTTTCTCACTAACCATTAATCCCAAGAGTTTTCCTTTGGTAACGTCGAAGACATATTTTTTTGGGTTAAATCGCATCTTGTATCATCGCAGTCGGTCGAAGAACTTACGAAGAGCGGGAACATGACCTTCCCCAATCTTGGACTTGATAATCATATCATCCACATAGACCTCGACTTCCTTATGTATAGGATCATGCAAAATGGTTGTGGAAGCCCTCTTATTGGTAGTCCCTACGTTTTTTAGACCGAATGGCATAACAGTATAGCAAAATGTTCCCCAAAGGGTGATGAATGCACTTTTCTATTGATGATATGGGTACATCTTGATCTGATTATATCCAGCAAACCCATCAATGAATGACTTGAGAGCGTGGTTGCCCGTGTTATCCTCAATCATGTCGATATTGGGTAGTGGGCAATCACCCTTTGGAGAGTCCTTGTTTAAGTCTCGATAGTTGACGCACATGCAAAACTATCTTCCTAATTTTGGTACGGGTACGATATTGGCTAGCAATGTGGGATATTCGATCACACGAAAGAAACCCACATTGAACTGTTTGACCACTTCTTCTTTAACATTGAGCGACCATTCGGTGCAGAGCTTTCGCAGTTTCTGTTTGATCGGTTTTTATTTTGGAGAGTGGGAATCTCATGCTGAGCTATTTCAGGGTTAATGTCGGGAATAACATCGTAACACCATGCAAAGACATCCACGAACTCCTTCAGTAATCCTTCGAGTTGCGCGCGCTCATGCTCGTCAAGGGTAGCCCTATCCTAATTTCGTGCAGTTGGCTACTATAACCTAAGTTAATAACAACAGTTTCATCTTCATTGACTTGAATGTGGTTATGTTGTTTGTTATTAACCTTATTTAGATCAGTTAAGAATTATTCATTTGCAAAATCCTCACCATCAAGGGTTTGATTAGAATCAAGACAATTAATATAAGGCACAGTAAGATACTCAAAATCTTCGTTTATTTCATTAATATGAAAAATAGCATTGAGAACCTCATCAAAGTAGGTTTTGATTATATCAGAGTGAGGAGGAACAACCAAAGAAGCGAAAATGGGATAAACATCAGGGTTAGGTTGAATATCAGCAGGTGGCACAGGTGCGACATGTCAATTGAGGAGGGGTGCATCAACAGCTTTGACTAGATGGGATGGATCTAACGATGTAGCCCATACATGGATTATGCATAGTGTTAGACACAGTGACTATACGTTGAAAAAATCCTCAGAGTCACTTTCCTTAGAATTTTTCGTATCGATTATGGTCTTCTCAATGAGTGGTTGCAAAGTTGCTGGGAATGCTTGGGCCATGAGTAGCTGTCTTGGAAAAACATTTCTATTCCAGGTTTCATCTTGTTATCCACATAATCATACCACGGTTCAAGAAAGCTGCAGAAGGGGAAATCCTCACCTTTTCTGATGAATATTCCATTCAAGGAATCTCTCAAGACAGTTTTGGCACTTTTTAGCCTTCTCTTCAGTTGAGGCTGACGGATCATTTTGAGTTCTTCTACTGACATTTGATAGCCCAAGCCACAAGGAGGAAAGGCCTTCTTCAACACAATGGGTTCCAGTATCCCTTGTTATTGTCGTTTCAACCCAAGTTCGGGCATAAAGTGCATGTTTTTGAACATCTGGATTACATTAACGTTGTCATGGGGGTTATATTCTGGGCAAACCCTATCTTTGAAATTGTCCCCTGCTGGGAGTGAGATCCTATTCGGCGAAGCTGGTAGGGTGTAGGAGGAAATATGGGCATGTTTGGAGAGGTTTAAGAGAATATATGGGTATGATCGGTGACTTGCTTAGTATGATCCGCGTAGATGTATAAAATTTTGGCTTTTCTTATGGGAAGTTGGCATTTGTATGATTCAGGAGGGGATTATGAGTAGTGTTTGGTTTAGGATTTGCTGGTGGATCGATGACACCCCGATCAATCAGTCCTTGGATCACATTTTGAAGGTGGAAACACTAGTCGATGGTATGGCCAACAGTTTGGTGAAAGTCACAATGGGCATCTGGTTTGAAATTTCTGGGAAGTGGGTTTGGTAATGGACGAGGGTCCAATGGTTTGATAAGGTTTCGGCTGAAGAGGTCTTGGTAAAATTTGGAGAGAGGAGCATAAAGCTCGATGTATTCCTTCTGGACAAGGTTAGGGCTACTTTCTGGTGCCTATGAAGTGGTAGGCTGAGAGATGTTATTGATGGTTAAAAAGGTAGTATTGACTGACTTTTCAAACTTTTTGGGAGCGAACTGTCCAGATACTTTCTTTGGTTCAAATTATGTCTTGGCAATGCCTTCTTGGATTCCACTCCTACTTCTCGGAGGGCTAAAAATGAGGGTAGTACGACCCTCCCATCATTGCTCGGACATGGTGTAAGAAGTTTTTCTTCACAATGTTGACTTGCTCTTCTTTGGAAGGTCGGTTAGTCATGGTGGTTGCTTTATCTCTCCACCTTGCTATGAAATTACTAACTGACTCCCCAGGATTCTTCTTGAGCAACTCTAAATCACGGTGGGTAACCTCTAACTTCTCGTTGTACTTTACTGTGATATGAACTCGCAGGCAACATCTTCCCAACTGTGGATTCTGGACTCTTTGAAAGATAAGAACCAACTGAGAGCGTTATCCTTGAAGGTCTATTGGAACATTTGGGTTATTATTTCCTCGGAGGCCCCTAGGAGAGTCATGGCTCAGTGATAACTGCGGAGATGAATAATTGGAGGTCCACTACCCCCGAATTTCTCGATGTTGGGCATCTTAAACTTTTTCAGTAACTTGGCTTTAGGATATGGAGATATGTGGGTGTAGTCCATGTAATTCCCAGAGGGTCTGACTTGGTTAAATTTCTTTATCAACATCTTGAGGTCTTCATTGACCTTGTTCAAATCTTCCTCCTTTGGATCAACAGTCACGGGTAAGATAGCCTCTGGTTGGGAAACATTCGACATAGGAAGTTGGGCTGGCGGTGACCCATCAGTAGGAGGAGCATGTGGAGCATGATGGTATTCATCGGGAACCCAAATAAGCTTGGGTGTAGGTGGACCTATAGCGCGAGGGAAGAGGACCTCGGGCTCTTCTAGAATAGGGACCCAGTTTCATTGCATCTCATGAACCTTGGTTTGAAGGTTGTCAATCTTGGTAGTAAGTTGGGCTAGGACCGTCATCAAATCTGGATGCACATTCGACATCTGGTCGTGTTTTCTATGGAAAGTGGATGAATTTCGGACTCAGAGGAAGTGAGGGGACTGACGGCGCTTCGGGGTGGTTTGACTGAAGACCGAAGCCAATAGGGAACGAGGCTAAGGGTACGCGATCGATATGAGAATAAGAAAAATTGGGATTTATTTTTGAAAGAGAAAAGGGGAAAACTGTTATTTTGAAAAGGAGGCCAAATGTTTTTGACATTTTGGGAAATATGAAGGCAAAATGTTTTGGTCACATGGAAGAAAAAATATTTTTGGTACGAGAAAGGGGAAAATATTTTTGGTATTTTTCATAAAGGAGGAAAAATATTTCTGGACACTTTTTGGAAAAAGAAATAAGGAAAAGAAGAGAGACGGGTCTCAACATGATTATTATTATGTTTATTAGGTTCTCACTTATTAGGTTTACCTAAATGCAAAAAGAGAAATGCCAGAAGAGACCCGAGCCTGGAAAAATTGGATTCGAAAAATATGTAAAAACTATGTTTGGACTTGTTACCATGCTCATGGGCAGGGTCTCGTTTTAAAAATTACGCAAAAATTTGGGCGTCATGCCGACTCGGTATTTCAAAAGAGTTTCGGGTTAAAACTGGTAAACTAAATGTGCATGCCCTAGGTTTGACACCTATATACGATTATGCAGTTATTGGGTTAATTGGAAGCTGTTCCCCTCTTTGCCGTGACTTATACGATATACTCTTGATTTTGAGGGCAATCTGTATGTATGAAGAAACCATTTGATATACCCAAGTGTACGTGAATTGCCTCACTATATACCTCATTGGGACAGTACATGTGAGAGAGAATTCGATATACTATACATACATGAACGAGTTCCTTACGATATACCTCCCGTTATAACCTCGATCAAGCGGTACGATGCGGGGGGAACTGTTCGATATACGTCGAAGGTACTTGGCCAGTGGAAGGTGAGAGTCATATCGCTTAGGCTAACTACGCCCTACCAGACCAACACCCATCACGAAGTGACTCCCCAGTTACGGGAAAAAATTTGGTCAATAGCAATGCCCTTTGGTGATGTAGTGTATAGCATGCATGATTTTTGATTAATATCTTGTGGAGAGAGTATCTTTATTAATGAGCATCACGCCAAGTAGGGGGATGATGTACAAGTAAAAAAATTTACACAAAGCATGGATATGTGAGAGTGAGTGATGTGTAATTATCTACAAGTGAATGTGTGGTAGTGAACCTAAACATGGATCAACTACAAATGACGTGTGATAAGTGTGAGTGAGCATGGATATACACAAGTGTGGAGGTGTGTGTTAGTGACACCTAAGCATGGATTTCTAAGTGGTGTGTGCAACATGGGGATATAAGTGATCCCAGGCTCACGTGGTGTGAAGTGTACATGGAGAATTTCTATAAGTGTGTGAGTGAGTAGTGATACAAGTATGAGGTATATGTGCAAGAACTAATGGAGGGTAGTATGGGTACATACAGTTAGGTGCATACGCACACAAGCAAAAAAAACACTCTTGAAAATAAAGTCTATCCCTCTTATAAATCGTTCGCAGCAGAGTCGCCACTATGGCCATCCCGATCTGGAGCCTGGGGGCAGCTCGAAGAGGTCTCGCATCCCGCTCGAGGGTGCTTCGATTGTCGTTGGTGTAAGGTAAATGTAAGGAGATTGATTCGTTAGTCTATTTTGCTCAAACCAGACAAAAGAACATGTCGTCGCCTCGAGAGGATGGCATCAAAGACAAACTGATGCATATGAAACCAATAATTCGAAGGTTCGGGGGCTAAGTTATGGAATGGGAAGGTGTTAGGCACCCATCCCACCCTTTCGGCCTCTCATAGTCTAGTGTTGTTATTTTCCTTTATTTCTCCATGAAGTGTGTGTGCGTGTATATATAATGGAGATCGGAATCGTTCAACTCACACCATGGGAAAGTTAGAGTGAGGTCATATAATGTATCCAAAATAGTATATATAGAAAATATGATTTATGCATTTATCGCGATATTGATCGTTATAACGACAATACGTGTTGGATGAAACTGAAACAAACATATATGTATATTAATACAAGTATATGATAAGGATTTAGGAAAGTTAGAAAATTGGAAAATTGGACTCGAGTCTCGAATTTTAATCCGAAATGCCTACGTAGTTAATAAAGGCATCAAAGTCCACGTAGTTCAGATGCGGCATGGGGGTGGGGTTTATCCCATAGATCCGAACGGGATTTTATTATATGTGTGTGTAGAAAAATATGTTTGGAGGAACTTCGCTGATTTCGAGAGAATATTGTTGAGATCAGTGATGCTGATGGATCTGAGTTTTAGTGAGGTCATGCCCTCCTTTTATAGGGTAAGGGGATTGTCTATCAGCACAACTCTTGTCCTACCAATCGGAAGGAGACCCTAGACACAATGCCGATAGGCAGGACCAGCCAATTGGTAGTCTCGTGCAGATTGTCCAGGAAAAATGGTTGTAGAACGTAATCCGTTGATCTGAATTGCGCACAGAACATACCGTTAGAAAGGTAATTTAGATACCTTTAAGAGTCCCTTGGGCCGCTCCCAGGTTCGGGAGTTGACTTTGGGTCAAATATGGCTCGAAAACGTGCGTCGGTCCTTTGGACAGGAGATTGTCGAATGAAAACGGATCGTTCCTCAGCATGGTAATTCAGAATCGTGCATGAGACGGACAATTGGAATGGTTGGGAGATGTAATTTGACATTCCAAAGAGTTTCACTTGGTTCGAAAAGTTAAACTTGGTTAATCGGGGCCCGAAAGTGTCCGGTGACCTCTCGAAGTAAAACGAATCGTTCGTCAGTAGCGTAAGTTAGAATCATGCATGGGGTGGACTATTAGAAAGGGTATTCGGTGAACTTAGGAGATTCATTCAGTATCGTTCGATCTGAAGAGTTGACTTAGGTCAACCGAGCCCGAGTGCGTTCGGTGGCATCCGTATCGATTTTTGGTAGAAAACCGATCATTTGTCCTAACGGTTATGCCATTTTATTCATGGGGTGGATCGTTATAAAGGGGTTTCAGTGCCCTTCGAAGATTCAAAGATCTTTTGCTCTGACGATGATGTCGATTGGGGTTAAGTCGGGGCTCGAGAGAGTCCGATGGCCTTTAGGTCGGTAATCGGAGTGCGACCTAGGGTTTGTAATGAAATGAAAAGGTACTAAGGACCCAAGGAGAAACTTAGGAGGTCCTAGAATGTGGTGTATACAACATCAATCTGGTATGGATTGGCCTCAATCCCTCTTTTACTGACCAAATATCCTGGAAACTTTCCTGACTGGACACAAAATGAGCAGTTACTTATGTTAAGTTTCATTGAGTATTTTCTGAGGATTTTGAAGGTTTTGGCTAAGACCGTGAGGTGTTAATTTCTGTTCTTACTCTTGGCTATCATGTCGTCGATATAGACCTCTATTGTGTCCCCCATCTGTCGCTTGAATATTTTTGTGACTAACCTTTGATATGCTGCCCCTGCGTTTTTAAGTCCAAATGGCATGACCTTGTAGTATAACCCTATGGGTTTTATGAAGGAAATTTTATCCTGATCGGGGCCGAACAATGGAATTTGATGGTGCCCTGAGTAGGCGTCCAGGAAACTCATTCTTTCGTGTGTTGTCGTAGGTCGACCAACCGGTCAATCTTAGGCAGTGGGAAGCTATCTTTGGGATATGCCCTATTGAGATCTGTGAAGTCGATGCAAATCCTTTAAATTTTGTTGCTCTTCCTTACCACCACTAGGTTGGATAGCCATTTGTGGAACTAAACTTCCCTAATGGATCCGACATCCATAAGCTTCCCAACTTCGTTCTCCACCACTTTAGCTTTATCGGGGGCTATTAGGTGGGCCTTTTGAGCGATCATCTTGAAGGTTAAGTCAATGTTCAGATAATGGCACTCTAGACTGGGTTATATCTCAGGTAGATCATATGACTCCCAAATAAAAATATCCGATTACTTCTCAGGAAGGCAATCAATTTTTTTCTTTTCGTGATCGATGAGTGCGATTCCGATAAAAAAAATTCTCTCAGTCAAGTTATCATCAGCTCCAACTTTCGTTAGGATTTTAATGACCCTATCAGTGGGGTGGACACTAGTTTCTTCCACCCCAGATTGGTTCTATCGTAATTACTATTTAGAGGGTGTAGCCTCATCTTAGGCTTCCTCTGGAGCTCTTAGGATCCTTTTTCCTTTTCTTCTTAGGACGACCGTGGTGAAGCACTTCCTTATTATAGTCTAGTCTCCCTGAATTTTGACCACACCCCGGTCGGTGATACGTTTTCGCTTTTGGTAGGTAGACGATACTGCCCTCATGGCATATAACTAGCCTCTGCCCAAAATGGTGTGATATGGGGACTCTATGTCTACCACTAATAACTTAATTAGCTTCAAGATATTACCCACTTTAATCGACTGGACTATCTTTTCTAGTGGCATTGTCAACTTCTCTGCAAAGCCGACCAGCGATACTAGGGCCTTCTTGAGGTCGGCCAGGTTGAGCTTCAGCTTATGGAAAACCTCTAGGTACATTACCTCTAACGAAATTTCCTGATCCATTAGCATCTTATCAACATCCCAGTTCATAATGCTTAGAGTTATCACAAGTGCATCATGGTGTGGAGTCCTCACTTCAACCAAGTCTTCCTCAGTGAAGATGATGTGCTTGGTGTAATCGATATCCTCTGGTCATCGACGCTTGCCCGTTTGGCTTTTTACAGGGTCAATTTGTAATGCCTCCATGATAGCAGTGACCTTCTTCAGCTCCATCCGAACAACGTTCCCTTGGATTTGCTTCAGGTCGGATGCTCCATGGATTACCATAAACTCTTGTCCCATCTCATCATCAAGGACATCATTTGGTTTTTGGTCACCATTGGTTGTGACCTTGTAGGCTTTCTTTTTAATGTAATCATTGAGATGCCCAGCTTGGGCTAATTCTTCTAAGTGTGACTTCAGAGCCTTGTAATTCTCGGTTCTATGACTGCCCTCCTTGTGGAATGCGCATCTCAACACGTTATTCCTTTTTTGGGGTCAGTACCCATCTTTTTAGGCCACTTGATGAATGTTTGATCTTTGGTCTTTCTTAATATCTTGTATATAGCTTCCTTAAAGAATGTGCTTATAGCCTAGAACATTTTTACAGGATCATCCTTATTCTCATTCTTAGAGTCGTTCTTGCCCCCATTCTTGTTCCTTTTCTCTTTAATGTCACTCTTATCTCCTCTTTTACCTTTGCTCGACCATTTTACCTTGCATTAGAATGAACCACGTCTTCAACCTGGGCGTATTTTTCAATACGAGCCATGAGGTCGTCAATGGTGTTGGCTTATTTCTTTGTCAGGGACTGGTGCAGTAGAGATGTGGTCGGCGGACCAATTTTGAAGGATACAACGGAAACCTACTTTAAGCAGTCCTCCGTTTATTAAAGACTACCCAATACCTCTTAGCATAGTCACGAAGACTCTCTAATGTCTTATTCTTCATCGTAAGTAATGCGTCCATCCGCTTGGGGTGGGATCTATTGGTTATGAAGCGAGCAATAAAGGCCTCTACTAAGGCTTTGAAATTCTTGACCAACCTGTGAGGCAGCTTTTCAAACCACTTCTGTACAACGTCATGTAGGCTAGAAGGGAAAATTCGACACATCAATGCGTCGTTGTGGCTCCAAAGGGTGCCGAACATGGTCTACGGGATCTGTCTTTTCGTCATAAATCTTAAATTGGAATGATAAACTTCTTCGGGGGTTCCTCTTCCTCGATTGCCCTTGAAAAAGAGGATTTTATCTGGGTATTAAGAGCTCTCTTATCTAGCTCCCTGGTAGACCTGGCTCCTCGATGGGTTGGAAGTTGGTCCATCTCTCTACGAACTAAAATTCTTATGTCCACATTCTGATGATCATTGCTCCTGTGGCGCCTTTCTTACTAATTACATTCTGATTTATCTTGGTCGCGCTTGGAGATCCTCTCTCGGTTGTGAGTATTACTCGCTTGAGGATTAGGAGTCCTATCATGACGCTTCCTCGAATATCTATGGAGATCTCTCTCTATCCTTTCAAGATGCTTTTGAAGGCGATCATTTTCTTTCACCCTGAGGCTTGTGGACTCCTATAGTTCTCAAAGCCTGTCTTCGTAAGCGTCAACCAACCTAGAGATCTGGGTAGACGTAGGTGGTCCTTGGATTTTTTCAGAAGGCCTCCTTTCTTAGCGAAACTTGGGATTTGTTTGCTGATGAATCTCTGACCTGACCCTAGGTGGCACTGGGTCTTCTTGTACATAACCAACCTGATAAATATTGCTTCTGTGGTGAGACATCATGGGCTTTCTGTTGATGAATGTTTTCCCAAGAATAAAAATTAGTTTCCACAGATGGCGCCAATTATGAGTACAATAAATATCACAATAAAGATCCACGAAAATAATAACGAATGAGAAAGTAAAGATCACACACACAACAACGATATACGTGGTTCGACAACTTATCTACGTCCGCAGAGAGGTTACTGTATTATTATTAGTGTCTCTCAGTGCTCGATTTTTTCTTCCCTTTACCCCGGACCAGGGTTTACAATTTATAGATGTATACAATCATAGTTTGAGTTATTCTAGTACCTTTATAATCACGTGCATAACCCGTGGTGTCCCTAAATATCTCCTCTGAGATTGTTGGTAACCAATTTGAGTATATTCGTAAGTGTTTGGGTGTATGTGAAATACACGAGCCTTTAGTGGATAACAAATTTGGGTCAGGCAGTTCCTCCTCGCAGGTCGACTGGTCGGCTACTCTCCTATACTAAGTTAAATGGGTTCCATAGGAGATTAGAGAGAATACATATTAGATTCAACAACTTTTGAGACACGAATTTATTCTGAGGAGTACATTGCCTTGGGGATATTCGATCTTTTTCGTGAAGAATAGGGATAAATCGTTGAGACTGTGTATTGATTACCAAGAGTTGAACAAAGTCACCATAAATAACATGTATTCTTTACCCTATATTTATGACTTGTTCGACTAGTTTAGGGGTGCTTCATACTTCTCGAAGAATGATTTGATGTCGGAGTACCATCAGTTAAGGATTCTGAAGCAGGATCTTCTGAATACAATATTTTTTACGCGATATGGGTCGTACGAGTTTATGGTATTGCCATTTGGGTTGACCAATACATCGAAAATGTTTATGGACTTGGTGAACATGGTGTTCACATAGTTCTTAGATCAAATTATCATTGCGTTTATATATGACATCATGATTTATTCTCGAACTACAGATGAGCACTGTAAGCATTTGCCGATTGTCTTAAAGACACTACGAGACCATCAACTCTATGTTAAGTTCGATAAATGTGGATTTTTTTGAGAGAAGTGCCGTTCTTGGGTCATATCATATCCGAGGTGGGGATTTAATTGGACCCGAATAAGGTATCGACGGGCATAGAGCGGGGATAACCTGTAACACCCCGTATTTTTAATGATTTTTATATTGGGATTAATTACATTAAAATGGAAATTAATAGAAAATTAATCCGAATTAAAATAAATATAATTAGTGAGACAACGGTTAATATTTATTTGTATGAATTATATTTAGTATTACTTAGTGGATGAGTAATAAATTAGTAAGAATGCATTATATTGATCGTGAGTGAGAACTATGGCAGTTACGGTAATTTAGTCGGGACGCGCGTGTTAGTCGTGTCGGGACTTAAAGTTATGAGATAATATGTGATTTATTCATAGGTCATCCAAATGGTCATTTTGAGTATGTCAGTGTGTCCGGAAGGGTCGAGATAGTCTAAAAAGTGTACTCGGGGGTTTGGACTAGCTCCTCGGGTATTTTTAGGCCAAATCGGCACCCCGGGAGGGTATTTTGGTCTCTTATTTTTTTGGGGTAAAAGGACGAACGAATTTGCTAGGGTTATATCATCATGTATGTTGAGAGTTAAGATTTAGAAAAACAGATAGAGGTCATTAAAAGAGGAAGGAAAAGGATTTCAAGGCTCCCCACATCAATTTTGTACCACCACCACCACCACCGGAGTTTAGATCGAAAGGAGAGGAAGACAACTCTACCAAGTTTCTGTACAAATCAGACCTACAATCTTAAGTCCATTGTTTATCTTGCATGTTTTTAAAAGGTTATAATACCATATGTAGTGTAGAGTTTTATTTTTGATGATTAATTGATGTTCTTGGGGCCGAAATGGTTAAAACTTATGATTTGAATAGGTTTGCATGTAGAATGAACCTATAAATGTTTATATTTCAAAATCAGAGGTTACTAAATAAAGAACATGGAAGAAATCTGGGTTTAAGATTGATTATGAATGAAGAACAAGGGAAACTAGGGTTTTATGGATTTTTAATGATAATAAGTTCTTGGATTGAATCCATGATGATTAGTGTTAGAATCACATTGGAAATTATTCCTATACTCTTATATGATGTTTAGTAATGTTAATTTGAAATTTGGTTAAGTTTCATTAAGAATTGAGAAAGTTGTAATGGTGAGAAATCGTAAAAACGTAAAGAAGAAGAAGACCTGCTTGTAGCGAATCAATTTGGCTCCTTGTCCGAATCGATTCGGTGGGCGAATCAATTTGGACCAAGGCTGAATTGATTTGATTGCCTAGATTTGCACAGTTTTTCCTTTTTTTTAATAATTTCCTCATGAAGTGAATTAGGGGAAACTCGGGGGATAATTTTATAAGTAAATAATCACTTAGAGTAGGTTAGTAGGTATATAGTCAAGGCTTAGTTGAGATTTAATTAGGGTAAACTTGAGATGTTAACCGACGATGAAAAAATAATTGAGAAATGTATCGGGAATTTAGAATTTGGATTACAGGAAGGGTAAGCCATGACTTATAACTTAGACCAGTAGAGTATGAGTGTATTAACTACTGAAATAATGTAAGGGGTAACTAGGGCCCTTTGGGTAGAGAATAATACTCTGGAAATACGATAGAGAGTTATAAATCGTAAATTGAGAAGTATGGTAAGTATTCAAAAGATATGTATATCTACTTCGTACGAATGATAATTATTGGTTGAGTGTATACCTATACGGATTATATTATAGGTTGGGTGGATACCTATACTGATTATATTATAGATGGAGTGTATACCTATACGAATGGTATTTATAAGTTGTGTGTATACCTATACAGATTATACTTATAAGTTGTGTGTATGCCTATATGCGACATATGGATAGGTTGGGTGTATGCCTATTATGTGCTTTCTTATGTGTGTGAACATACCTACGCTATTTGCTATCACATGGGGTTCCACTTCGTGGGCAGTCATATCCTAATGAGCCCATTGGGGGAATTTTAGACTTGTGTCCCAGAACATAGAACTTAAGGTTGAGCACTACTTGTGTGTATGATAGTGTGACCGGTCATTTGGGTGCGTTAGGTGTGTACGTAACCCAAAGGCTTATAACTATATTCTCCTCCATTATATGTTGTTTGATTTATGGTTCGAATAGACATTTCGAACTGATAGTCCTTGATGTGGTACGAGAAGTATATGGACTTGATAGCAGAGTATGCAAATGTGCATCGCGGTGACCAGTCCGGGAGATGCTGTATATATATATATATATATATGTACTTGGGTGATTTATCCTACTTATGTGCAATTTTAGGGAGATTAGATAGTGTATATCTAAAATAATGCTTAATCTACTTAGTGTGTGATGGTACTAAAGTTAGATCACGTATATTTAAAGATGATTTAAGTAGAGCAACTTAATGAAATGGTTTAATGATAACATACGTGAAATGTTAATAATGGTCAATAATAACATACGAGATATGTTAATTATTAGTGTTGCAACAACGTACTGTATGAGAGTACGAGAGAGTTAAAGAGAAATTTAACTAAAGACTTAATGATTAAAGATTGGAATACTGTAGTGTACTACTGTATGGGTGGTACGGGGGAGATAAACATGTTAGTGGTTAGATAAATACTCATGAGACCTAGTTGGGTTGGGTAATATAGCTAGGTAAGAGACGTTAGGCGTGCACATTAGTTGAGAAGTGAGGAACTCAAGGGAGTGTACGTTGAACTAACATTTGTAATCAATAACTGCTTTTAAACTGTGATTTAAATGCTTGCAAAATATTTTCAAAAGGTTTTCTTGGGCTCTGACATGTGTGTAAAATATTTTTAAAACCTTTTAGGTGTTCAGCTACAGGGATGCCCAGCTTGATGATCTGTTCCAGGATGCGTAGCTGTAGTACTTGTGGATGCTTCAAGGATTTGGATTAGATGCTTTAGTTACTTCATTCATAAAGTAGGATTTAGTTTCAGTTATTTCATTTGGGCATGTCGCCCCTTCAACTATTTCATTTATCCAGTCGTATCAGACTATGTATTATTGGATTCAGTTTTATTTCATATAGTCATAGTTGGATTTTATATTGAGAATCGATGGTTTATTCGATATTATTTATTCAGCTATTTATCTTGTGATTGGTTTAGATAATTATTTCTGTGTAGATGGTTTGGTTATTGTTTTTATTTTTGCATGTTGTTATGCAATGAAAGATAAAATTTGGCACTGGTTTATTTAAAACGTAGGTGGTTAGTAATTTATAAAGTTTTCGACAATGATGCTAAGAATGAACCAAATGAGATTCCTCTTTTATTTTTATAAAGGAGTGAGCACCCAGTATTTAAATAGGCGGGGTGTCACATAACCCACAATGGCTACGGGGGTGAGTAGTTTTATGGGTATGGTAGGCTACTATCTTTATTTAATAAGGGGTTCTCGAAGATAATTAGTCTTTTGAAGAACTTAGTGAGTAAGGAGTTCCATTCATTTGGGATGAGTTTTTCAAGCAGGTTTTTGACGAGTTGAAGGTCAAGTTGACTTCAACTCCAATGCTCTGTTTACCTTATGGTGAAATGGATAAAATGGTGTATACTGGTGCATCTTTACAGGGGCTTGCAAGTTTATTAACGAGGGGGGAGAGGCCGATAGCTATGCTTCTCGAAATATTAAGCCTTATGGGAGGAATTACCACGTCCATGATCTCGAATTATTAGCACTGGTCCTTGCTCTTCGAATTTGGAGACATACCTTTTGGGGGAAAAATTCTACATTTTTATAGACCATAAGAGTTTACGGTAATTGTTCATACAAAGGTAGATAAACATAAGGTAGCGTAAATGGCTTGAGTTAGTGAAGGATTATTATTTTGATATTCTGTATTACCCAGGAAAGGCGAATATTGTGACAGACGCCTTAAGCTACATGCCTATAATTATACTTTTGGCAATTTGGAAGGAAAAGTGGGGTTCGTTTCGCACTGAGGGTGAGTTATCTTAGGCCTTTTTGGTAGTTATCAGCATCACATATGATATCATTATTCAGGTTATGAGGGAACATGTAGGGATCCTTATTTTTAAGATAAGGTAAGATAATTGTTGGCAGAGGGCTCAGAGTAGAACTCGATCGAATATGATGGGGTTTTACGATTCCACGGTAGACTAGTGGTTCCCGAGGATGAGGAGTTATAATAGGCATTTGTGACTGAGGCATAACGATCGTATTTTTTGGTGCATCCCGATAGGAAAAAGATATGCCATGATATAAAGCACCAATATTAGTGGTTAGGCGTGAAGAGAGACGTCACAGTATTTGTGTCCAAGTATATTACCCGCCAGATGGCGAAGGTAGATCATCAAAGACCAACAGGTGCTCTACAGCCTCTTAAGATTCAGTTGTGGATATGGGAAAGTATTTTCATAAACTTCATTATAGGGTTGCCTACATCGCAGAGGGGACATGATTCCGTATAGGTAATTATGGATTGTTTGACTAAGGCGACTCTTTTTTTTTTTCCAATTTTGATGGATTTTACTTTAGAGTAATATGCCAGACTTTTTATTATTGGGATTTTGAAGTTGCACAATGTACCTCTCAATATCATATTAGATAGGGACAAGACGTTTGTGTCCTATTTTTTGAGAAGTTTCTAGTAGGTGTTAAAGACATAGTTGAGGTTGAGTACCTCGTATCACCCTAAAATGGATGGACAGATAAAGCGGGTGAACCAAATATTGGAAGTTATGTTGTGGATTTGATTTTGGACTCCAAAGGCAGTTGGGAGTAATACTTTCCATTGATAGAGTTTTCTTACAACAGTAGTTACCTGTCCATGATTGGCATGTCACCATTCGAGGCTTTGTATAAGAGGCCTTGTCGTTCCCCCACTTGTTGGTTGGAGGTGGGATTTAACAAGATTCTTAGACTCGATTTTGTCCAAGACACCTCAGAGAAGGTGTAGATGATTAGAGGGAGGATTCAGACTGCTCAGAGTTAGCAGAAGAGTTATGTAAATGCGAAAAGGAGGCAATTAGAGTTTGCAGTCGAAGATCAGGTGTTATTTAGGTCATCTCCCATGAAGTGATTAATGCGGTTCATGAAGAGGGGTAAATTGGTTACCCTATATGTGGGGACATTCAATATCATTGATCGGATCAGACCAATTGCATATCGTTCAACCCTACTGGATCATTATAGCGGGTGCAAGATGTATTACGTGTTTCGATGTTACGGAGGTTCCTTAGAGACACTTTAGCGTATCAACATTAATCTCGGTGAGATAGAGCTTCAATTTGACACGAGTTACGAAGAGAAGCCAATTACCATTTTGGATCGAAGGGAACTTCGCTCTAAGATAATTCATTTAGTTCGTTTCCAGTTGGGGTATCACAATGAGGAAGAGTCAACGTGGTAGAGGGTGGATGGAATGCGAGAGACGTATCTGTAGCTCTTCTAGTCAGGTGTATATCGAATTCTGAGGACAAAATTCATTTATTAGGGGGGAGACTTAATAACAGTATTTTTTGTATTTATTTAATGAGTATTAACTATGAGAATAAATTAGAAAAATGGAAATAATTATGAATTTAGTGAATTGGTAATAATAAAATGAGTCTTTGGATGATGACAACATTGTCATGTTATGTGATTTAATTGTGATGAATGCTATAATTAATTAGGCACCACTATATGCAGTTACACGAAAAATAAATAATCGTGTCTTTTATTTTACGTTGTGAGGTATTATCATGAGTTATGAGGTACTATCAATTGTAGTGGACTTTAGATTGACACGGAGTCTCGATCATATGTTTTTATTGTTTGAAGTTGGGCTCGGGGGTAGTTATACCATCAGGCTAAGCTTTGGAATATTATGTGTAGTATTTTGTGCTCTTCTGAAGGCCCAAGAATATGCATAATAGGGACATACGAATTTAAGTATTAATTAGGAGTGTTGGACCGCATAATCACATATTTCACATTAGAGAGTTAAATCCTATCAGCTTTAGACCTTTGGGATAGCCTAAGGAGATTTTGAGATTAATAAGGAACAAGGAGATCACATGTAGATATTTGTCATTTATACTTGCGGGCAAGGAATATCTAGTTTTATCACATATATAATATCTATCTTGTTTATAATCCATGTTAGGTTATTAATTATGGGAATTATAATGAATATTTAGGATTTGGATGTGATTATCTTAATCGTGTTCATTAACAGGTCAATTATAATTAATGTTAATTAATTCTGATTGAAATACTTAAGTTTTTTAAAGAGAAACTTTCAATTAGATCGTTTTGATATATGATTCTGTGATTAGAGATCGTGTTTTAGGATTTAATTTTGTATATAAGTTGAATCCCCATGTTATTTTGATGTTTGGATATGAACTCGTACGTATATTATACTCTATTCAATGTAAAAGGGAAACTAGGTTTAAATTTGTGAACTTTGTGGAATTAAAACTTTAATTTGTGTTTTGTATTTTAATTCGTTGTTAAAATCATTTAGGATCGTAAATTCGTAATTAGATTTGATTATGGTGAAGTTTGGGTAAAAGTTTAATGTTCAATAATGGAGTTTTACTTTTGTTTTTACTATTATGGGACTAAGGATATAACTGCATTAATCTCGTTTGAACGAGATCGTGGTCTCGTTCGAAATAGATGTGTCCTTTTATTCGAACAAGATGGAGGGTCATTCGAATGATTTATGCTGGTAGCGACAATTTGGGCAGAAAAAGGGTGGTTTTTAACTTTAATCGCATAATTAATTTTTTAGAAATTCTTATGCACTTATTTTAAGGTTTAATAAGAGACTTTAACTAGAATATCATGAATGGAGATTTTAATATAGGTTTGGAGTATTATAAACCTTATTTTAGTTATTACAATCCGACGTGAGGATTGGGATGATTGGGGGTACATGATAGAATGATGTGATACCCTATAGTTATATATACATATGCTGCATGTTATATATATGTATTTTTATTTTTATGAACATACCAACACTCGTGGTGAAACTATCATTCGGGTATGCTTTAAAGGTTGTGACCGTGTACTGTGCACCTTATTGTTGATGCAGAACATTGTGGAGATCTTATATGTTGATCATACGTTCAGTCGATCTATGCTTCATAAGGAGAGAGGTGGATGATTCGATCCATCGGTCGAGTTCTGGTATGGGACTATCCGGTGGTGTGATTGTGTATTGATCCCCGATTCTCAGATGTGTGTAATTTTATTTTTAAAGGTGTTAGGTGAGGGAGTCCTATGGATATACGAATAGAGTAACGAGATGGTCCTAAAAGGTAGTGGCCTTCGTGTGATTTATTTTGGAAATATAAAAGAGATATATTAGTCCAACGATAGACGTTTGATTAATGAACCCTATGTCACATTTATGTATGTCGTATCTGTGGGTGATATTGCGGGAGTTGGAATTTGAGTTGTATTCTGACACGTGTAGTTAGTTACATTCCTATTACATTTGATGATAGGTTACTTACTTATTAGTCTACAGATACAAACTTTTAGTATAGTTTATACCCTGGATTGGGACATTCTTATAGTATTTTACTTAGGTGTGGGTGAGGTATTTTATTGCATGTGAGTGTCGATGGGATGTCATGTTATTTATAAATGGGTCGCATAATTATTATGGTTGATATTGAATATATTTATTAAAACTTTTGGGCATTGACCCAAATCATATAAAAACTTTTTTCCAAGCATTTATAGATGGGATCCGCAAGGCTGAGGAGAGTCAAGCTTGTAGGTCCACTTGTAATCCAGTTTATGTTCAGTTAATTCTTAGCCTAGGTTGCTAATTCTTCGAGTTTCAGTTTAGTATTTTATTGAGAGATTGTATGTACCTTGAGTCCCAATTATTTTATTTCAATTAGACCATTTGAGTTTATTATTCTTGGATATTGAGATATTATTTATTTCACTTTTATTTATGGTTTTAGTTTATCACACGTTGTGGGTGGATTTAAATTAACTTCAAGTCTATTATATATATGTTGATGTCGAGAATGATATACATTGATTAACGTGAACTATCTTTAGCATATTGGAATGGCCAACCAGTCTGCGAAATATTGGGGTTGTTACAAATCATGTCGATCGAGAAAATGGTCTTGGAATTAGTGGCATTCACTAAAAAGTTATGACACTACTTTTACGCTCACACGATAGTCATCCCAAAGTCCTACCCATTGAAATAAGTTCTCAAGAACGAAAATCCATCTAACAGAATGAGAAATTCGTATTTGGAGTTGGAACAATTTGACATCAACTACAGGACACGAACAACCATCATGGGACATGTCCTGTCTGACTTCGTCACCGAGTTCTTTGTATCACCGCCAAAAAAGGAAGAGATGTAGTCGAATCTAATTTTGTAATCACTACCCTAAATATCACATGCATCTACTCCCAAGACCATATGTTCCTCATGGTTAAGTCTTAATCATCGTTATAGACTTTTATGTACTAATTCCATTTATATTCATTATACGTCACAATTGTATAATATCACAAGGGAAGGTAATCTATACATCTACCTACACATAATACACGTATGGTCCCATAAACGCACCTCATAAAAGTGCCCTATCACAAGTTCGCACATAATGAAGGCCAATCCTCCCCCCTTCGTGGATCACTCGTGCATAGTAGGCATAGTTATAGGTTGTCTCGTACCTATAACAACTCAAGTATATATTAGGTATAATCACTACACCTCCACAATAGTCATAAATCCTTATACCTAAAGATATATGAAAGTTTCAGACTGCGAACGTGACACAAACACAATGGGAATATCAGTAAGTAGTGTTCGGGGATAATTATAACCATGTAAAACTCATCATCATCGCATCAGGGTACCAGTTTCCGTCGCTCGCATCCTATAAGGATATCCCCTCTAGTATATATCCCACAAGTACACAAGCCCAATTTGTCGCACATAATATGCAAAATAAGTAATCCTACACAGTTAAAGAGTACTACTCTTAATTTCCGCTTTAACACCTTAACCAACCTTTTTTAATTAAGAATTACTATTTTAGAATAAATGTCATTCGATCTCCTATTTTGAATGAGAATACACAGGTCGTTCGAATGACTTCCCTATGTTGTTCAAATGAGAACCTAGTTACCGTTCAAATGAACTCCCCGTTGTGGTTCGAATGAGAATCCCCCTTCGTTTGAACGAGAATAAAATCTCGTTCAAATGAGATTATCCCATAATCATCATCTTCCCAGCAAAAATAAGCCATTGTTGAACCAAAAAATCCATTCCAAGCCTATAAAAATCTCCAAACTTCAATTTCTAGATGTATAATTATTTGAAAAACAACCATAACCAATTTCTAATGGCTTTAGATTAATCTTACATCAATTTTAAATACAAATCCTAATTCTAACCTATGGGCTTAAAACCCAACCTTTTAAAGGTGTAATCTATACGTCCCTAAAGTCACTTGAATTATCCCACCAACATAATTATTTTTATTCGTTAAATAATTATTATTTCATTACCGTATTTTAAATTCAATTCAATTTCAAATAAAAACATAATTTGTAATGATGTCACCGGTCACTGCAGATATATACACACATATATACACAGATGTAATTTATTTAATTATTTAATTTACACATGTATAATTTATTTAATTATTTAATTTACTTTAAATTACGGGGTATCTCATTGCGGCTACGATTTTGGTGGCGATTAGAAGTGCTGTAACATATCAGCCATCGTTGTGGTGACTACCTTAGTAACAATAGCAACTAAGTTTACTGCAGATGCTACCGGTGATGCATGCTACAGTTGTTACTGATTCTCTTATTGAGCATCTCTCTATAGAGTTTTATCGTGCTCTATTGCGCATGGTGTTTGTTATATAAAAGCCAACAATGTTCGTATTTTCTAATGATTCACATAAAAATATAATGAGTCATACTCATAGTGTGGTATTTGCACCGATTGGCCAAGGAAACCCATGAAAAAGATAAGGCACTAGAAGTTGGGATGCTCTCATACCAACTACACCAACCCCTATTTTCCACATATTGGTTGGCCATTCTAGTGCACCCAAGATAGTGTGCATTAATCAATATATTTCACTCTCAACATCAACATGTAAATAAAATACTTGTAGTAAATTTAAATCGATCCATAACATGTGATAAACTAAAACGATAAGTAAAACTGAAATAAAAAATATCTTAACATCCAACAACCATATACTCAAATGGTCTCAATTGCCAAATAACTGACCCAAATAAAGTAATTAGGACTCAAGGTCCACTTTTAGAAAAAGAGGAAGATTTTTTCAATATTCTTTGATTTCAAAGGGACATTATAAATCATGTAAAACTTTGAATAAAAAAATAGAGAAAAGCCGGCTATCAGAATCTAACCGATGACCATCACATTACAAATGTGATGCTCTAACCTCTGAGCTATGTTGGATCACTACAAAAATAAGTAATAACCTAGGCTAAGAATCAACTGAAGAAAAAATAGAGTGCAAGTGGTGCTGCAAGTCTGAATTTCCTTCACCCAACAGATCTTGTCTATTAATCTTTGGAATAAAATGTTAGAGCCCTAAAGTCGTTAGAAATATCTTAAATATCAATGGTAATAATCAAGCAACTTACTTATAAATAACATGCCATATTGTCGACACTTGCTTCCAATAAAATTCCTCTCCCTCACCTACGTGAAATACTACGAGCATGCCCCAACCCCTGGTATAAAATATACTAAAAGTATGTATATCTAGACTAATAAGTAAGTAACTTATAATAAAATGCAATAGATATGTAACTAACTACACGTGTGAGAATACAACCCAAGTACCAACCTCCGCAATGTCACCCGCAAGTACAACATACACAATCTTATAATATAAACATAAAAATGTGACATAGGGTAGCCTTAATTAAACATCCATCACTGGACTCATACAACTGTTTTATATTTATCAACTATATCACAAGAAGGCCACTACCTTCAGGGGCTATCTCTCGATTCTATTAGTAAATCTGTATGAGTCCCTAACTTAACGGGATTAAATATAAAATACACACTTATGAGAATGGGGGATCAATATGTTATCACATCACTGGGTAGTCCCATACCAAAACTCGAATGATGGATCAGATCATTCGCCTCTCTCAACATGGAGCATAGATCTACTGAACGTATAATCAACACGTAAGACCTCCATAACATCCTGCATCAACAACTAGGTGTGCGGTACGAGGTCACAACCTTTAAAGCAACCCCGCTCGATATATTCACCATGAGTAATGGTATGTTCACACAAATCATAACACACACACACACACACACACACACACACACACACACACACACACACACATATATATATATATATATATATATATATATATATATATATATATATATATATATATATATATATATATATATATATATATATATATATAACACATAATATATGTATATATGACTTTAGGGTTTCATATCACTCTCGTGTTTACCCCCAATCCCCAACGCCGGATTGTAATAACTAAAATAAGGTTTGATCTACTCCAAACCTATATTAAAATCTCCACTCGTGATATTTTATTTTAAGCCTCTTATTAAATTATAAAACAAGTGCATAAGAATTTCCCAAACATTAATTATGCGGTTATAATTTGAAACCACCCTTTTATTGCCCAAAGTGTCGCTGCCAGCATAAGTTGTTTGAATGACCCTCCATCTCATTTGAATAAAACTACATCTCATTCCTACGAGACCAAAAACTCATTCGAACTAGATTGACGAAGTTGTCTCCTTCATCCCAAAAATGTGATAACAAAAGTAAACCTCAATTATTGAACATTAAGCTTTTACCTAACACCCCACACTTCACCATAATCAAATATAATAATGGGTTTATGATCCTAAATGATTTACACAACGAATTATGATCTAAAACATCAATTAAAGGTTGAATTCCACAAAGTTCAAGAATTTTAACCAAGTCCATCTTTTACACTGAATGGAGTATAGTACACCTACGAGTTCTGATCCAAACATCAAATTAACATGGGATTCAACTTGTATAGGAAATTATATCCAAAAACATTAGTTATAATCACATATTTATTTATCAAAGCGATATAATATAAGGTTTATTTGCAAAAATCTTAAGTATTTTAAATTAGAATTAATTAACACCAATCTCAATTATCCCACTAATAAATATGATTAAGATAATCAGATTCAAATACTAAACGTGCATTTTAATTACCATAAATTAATACCTAACGTGGATTATAAATAAGTTATAGATTGTATATGTGATAAAGAAAGAGATTTCTTGACTACAAGTATAAACGAAAAATCTCTACTTGAGATCCTTGTTCATTATTCTCTCAAAATATCCTCGGGCTCTCCCAAAGATCTAAAGTCGCCAGGGTGTAACTCTACGATATAAAATATGTGATTAATGAGGTTTAACACTCCTAATTAATCCTTAAATTTGCAGGTCCCTATTAGGCCTATTTATGGGCCTTTAAATGAGCCAAAAATATAACTGAAAATAGTCCAAAACTTAGCCTAATGGTATGCCTACCCCCGGGCCCAACTTAGGATAATAAAAATAAATAATCGGCCTCCGTATCAATCTAGAGTCCTCTACAATTGGCAGTACTCATAACTCACGGTAATACCTCCCAGCCTCAAATAAAACACACACTTATTTATTTACTCGTAACCGCATATATTCCAACTTAATTAATTACACAGATTAATTAAATATAACACACGACATAAATAAATCACATAACATACTACTTTAATCATCATCCAAATATGCAGTATATTATTAATAATTCATTCAAGTAATAATTAATTCCAATTTGATAATTTATTCTCACAATTAATACTCATTAAATAAATACAAAAAATACGGGGTATTACAGTATCTTGTTTTTGCCTTAAGGAGATTATGACTTACATAGTACACCGATTGTTGTTCTCCATCCCGTATTTGCACCAGCGCCGAGCTTTACGTGTTGTGAGACAACTAAGTATAGGTAAAGATCTTCTCCAGTGGTAGGAGTTGACAACAAGGGAGAGGATACCAAGTTCCATCGAATTCCTTCCAATGCTCGATTCCATTTATCCACCCAAATTGTGGACCTTGCCTTATTCAGAGCTTGGAAAAAAGGTCGACATTTATTCGATGCTTGGGATATGAATTGGTTGAGTGAGGCTAACATTCTAATGAGGACCTGAACATATTGGATGGTGGTCGGCTTTCTGATATCCTGTAAAGCTTTGATATGATCATGGTTTGCCTCTATCCCCCTTTATGTCACCAAAGCCAAAAATTCAGCGGAGCTCACTTTGAAGACACACTTGTAGGCGTTCAACTTCATCTTGTACTCTTTAAGGATCTTAAAAGTCTTTGTCAGGTCCTTAATGTGATCGACTTGGTGTTTGCTTTTAACAAGCATATTATCGATGTATTCTCCCATGGTTGCACTAATATACTTCTTAAACGTTTTATTCATGAGGCATTGATACGCTGTCCCAATGTTCTCTAGACAAAGGGCATTATTTTTATAGCAGTGAAGTCCTAATGTCATGATGAATGAGGTTTTCTCCTGAACTAGGTCGAATAATAGTACTCAATGGTATCTAGAATAAGCATCCATAAAACTCATACACCGATGTCCTGCCATAGTGGTTACAAGTTGATCAACGCGGGGCAGAGAAAAACTTTATGTTAAACATTATTTATTAAGGGTGGTGAAATCCATACACACCCTCCACTTTTCTCTATTCTCTATAACCACATCGGTATTGGAAATCCAATCCAAAAATTGAACTTTTCTGATGGAGCCGACCTAAAGGAGGTTCTCGACTTCACTTTCCAAATCTCTTACTTTCTCCGATGTTGACTTCCTCAACTTTTGTTTAATCAATAGTTGAGTTGGATCCACATCTAACACATGACATGCAACTTTTGGATCTATACCTTAAAAATCTTAAGGTTGCCATGCGACGATATCAACGTTAGTCTTAAGAAAGTGAATTATCTCCTTTGCTTCCTCCTTGAGCAATTTTGATCAGATATATAAGTCTTTGTTTGGTTGGGATGAATATATAGAAACACTGATTAGTTCCTCTATCGTTCACTCAGTTGGGGCCAGTCTGGTTTCCTTAATTCTCGGTTGAATGCCCTTCGGTTACTACTTTGACTGGTCATTCTTCGAATCGTCATCATTCTATTTTTTTAATCAATTTTTCTTTGGCTTGATGGCTAATGTAAAGAAACTATAGGCTTCTGGTTAGTTTCCTGTGACATTGAAGACTCCCTAATCGATAAGAAACTTAAGCTTTGGGTGGAGTGATGAGTGGACGACCTTCATAATGTGAAGCTATACTCTCTCGAGAATGGAATTGTAAGGATATTATGACTGGATGATGTGGAACTCTATCTTAGGATTAATTGGTCTGACTTTGACATTCAATTTGATCTTCCACAGTAAGGTCTGCATATTTACGTTCAAATCGATTAATGGTCCCACTTTGGTGTCTAGATCTTGAATAGTGTAGTCAATTTTAAATAGCAGGCTGAGGTATATATTATCTAAATATCTTCCTTGATCAACTAATATCCTCTTCACATCAAAATTCACTATTCCCATGGTCAAAACCAAAGCATCTTTTTTAGGCATGTTAACCCCGACTAGGTTTATGTTCGGAAAAATAATTGCTCGATCAAAATTTGCACCTCTATGCTCCTTCTTGGTTAGAACGAGATTGAATACTTTCACTTGGAATGTATCTTGGATGAAGGATGCAATCTTAACCATTTCCTTTAGCATATTTCCATAACACTATAAAGGATTGGTATAGTCTTGAATAGCCATGACCATTATTATAGGTGGTAGATCATCGTCTTCCTTATGTATTGCATTCACTTTGGTTGAGGACTTGGTTTTGGCAGTATTAATATATTACTTAAGATGTCCGACCTGAACAATATCTTTGAGATGCCATTTGAACATTTTATAATTTTTTATGAGACGATGGTGGTAGTGGTCAATAGTGTACCTGAGGTTGGCATCCCTATCATTCAGATCAGTCGCCGTCTTATTGGGCCTCTTGAAGTGCAATTTGAATTTGATTTGTGGGATCAACTTGTATAGGTGTTCCTTGAAGAAAGTATCCACTACCTGGAGTCCATTTTCATCGGTCTACATCTTGGCACGTCCCTTAGTGGTATCATTTAGCCCCTCGTTTTTTCGTCGAAGGTGGCCAATTCCCTCCCTTAGAAGGTTTATTCAAATTCTTCTTCTTTGACTGCTTAAATCCATGGTCGAACGGGACTTTTGCGATGAGGATATCATCATTTACCTTGGTGTAGTTATCAATATGTTTCATGATGTCATCCACGGTTGAAATCGACTTCTTTGCCAAGGATTGATAAACCTCGTTAAAGCCCAAACTTGAAGGAAAAATGGATAGCGGTTCATTGCAATCATCGATCTTATTGAACAACTCTCGATAACATTGTGCGTAATGCCTTAGGATTCCATCTTCTTTCTCATGAGGGAGATTAGTGAATCGACCACTATAATTTCTTCGTTATTAGTGATGAAGTGGGCCGTAAAATTCTTAGCCGATTCTCCAAACAAGGAAATCAACCTGGGGGGTCAATTTATCAAACTACTTGGGACCCTTATCCCCTAGAGTAAAAGGGAAAAATTAACACATAAGGGCATCATAGTGACTCCACAGAGACATCGTTTTCCGATAGTGCTTGATATAATGAGCGGGATCTGCTTTTCTGTCACACGTGGTTATCTTTAGGATAAAAAATTCTTTGGTAGCTTTGACATTTCTATCTCTGAACTAGAAGGTAAGGCTTAACCCTGCCCAAATGCTATCCTAGAAATATTCTTTGGAGTTTGTGCCAATTGGGGTTCATTCTTCCTTCCAAATCTTTTTTGATGAGGCCCTTGACGCCATTACTTCTAATTTTTTCTATGGCAACCTAAGTCTAGCCGACCTGTTATTGTATGTCAATTTTACTGGACAAACATGTGTATAATGGTAACTGGTGGAGTGATAATATGGCACATGAATTTCGCATCATCGGTATTACTGTGTAGAATAGTTTGATTCTCCATGCCTAGGGGAGTAAAATCTTCTTTCTCTTGCGACGCTCCATACCATGAGAACTGGAGTTTCACTGCTCTGACTAACGAATTAATTATCTCTCAAACTGGAGATTTCCTCATCACGACCGTCTAATCTTTCTTCATAAAGACTGACCAGTCGTGACGTCACTATCCCCACAGGTCGCTTTGCGAAGGGGTATAAGGTCATCGATTGGGACCAGATCTTTTGGGTGTCCTTCCCCGTGACCTTTTTCATCAAAAAGTGAAAGGTACCTTAAAGGAGTCAGTTCTATAGCCACAATTTATATCTTAAATTGGATATGACTTTTGGCATGCAAACAATGAGATTACTGAGCACTCATACTGCTGATGGGATGACTTCATGATGGTTAGAATTATGACATTCTCACAGAAGACGCCAATTTTTAGGTAACGTCAAACCTACAATAAATGTAATATTATAAATTAGCCCCAAGAATATGAATGCAATGAAATAAGTGACACAATATATACATAGTTCGATAAATTGTCTCGCTTACATCCACGGGAAGGGAGAAAGAGTTGTTTATCAATTGGAAGAACAAAAGATGATTGGAGTACTAGGGTTACTATATGAGAGTCCAAGTCACCATGACCAAAGTACAATTTAATGCCCTAAAATTGGGTGATGCCGCCCTTATTTATAAATACAAGGTTCCTACAAATCTAGGTCTCTCTACTTTGATCCTATCTCTGCTTTGGTAGAGTTATATTAGGATTATCTTATTTCATATTATATAATCTTCATGGATTTTGAGTTGTCTATTCCTTGATATTCGAACGACTATGCCCCCATTGACACCTAGATGTCATGTGTCGACTGACCTAGTGTAAACGATCGCATCTCCTTAAGAAACTAAGTGTGTTAGTTTACATGGAGTAAAAAAACTATTCGCATCCAAATCAACAATTCAAGCACTTATCAACGATCCTCAATTAACCATGTCAGACATATTAAAATATTTTCAAATATTTAAAAAATGTTTAAAAAATAACATAGCTATAGTTAAAAATACTAGAAAATCATTTTGGGCCATCAATTATTTACGTCAATTTTGGGCCAAAAATTAGTTTTTAGTTAATTTCAGGAATTGTATCAAATACCTAATGTAGTGAATTAGGTGGTAAATGATGTGAACAAATGTGCAAATTATGTTTAGTCCACATGCATGCCTAAACAAGGAAAACGAAAAATTACACTATTCATCTAAAAATACAAACCAATGCCCTATATTTTATCGAACACCTACATGAATATACGATTCTCACAAAATCAAGAGTATATTATTCCATTTTAGTAACTAATTTTAAATACGAAAATATGTACTACTTCTCCCAATTTTTGTCTATAAGGGCAAATTTTTTATCGATTTAATTTGTATGTATATTGGTTTTATTCTATTTTGACAAAACTTGTTTGGGTCATAGGTTAGGTTTTAAGTTGTTTGTCCTTCAAAACTATGATGCGTGATTGTAGGTGAAAAGTATTATAGAGTGATCCCGTTATATGGTCAAATGTAGAAATCGTATATTAGGTCACAAACAAGCCAAATTAAATTTAATCCAATTTAATCTTGATTAAATATGTGAAACTAAACATACAATATATTAAATTTAAATCGAATAAAAAGAAAAGTAACACACGATGCGAGGAAAAAACTCTTTAGAAAAATCCTTTTTTCATCAGAGTTATAATTAAGTTATTACAACACGACACAGACAAACTTACTGACTTAAACTCCATTAAGTATCGCATCTATGTCTCCTTCTTTATTGATAACAAAAGGCGATGCATATCCAAAAACGCCCCATAATAATCTCCACTTGCCTTGGTGTCCATCGATCATCCTCAGGAAACTCATTTCCTATCTTTTGTAGTGAAGAATCAACTCCACAGGGATATGAACATGTGATGTATTCTTCAAGATTTGATAAAGTGATCACAAAATATCCAAGGGGTTTGGATTTAAAAATATGAAGTGTTTGATCATATAAATATTTAGAAAAAGTCTTGTAAAGAAGTGGAAGTTTGTATCTCTTTAAATAGGGATAAAAATATCCAAGAGATAGACATGAAAAGATCGCGTTTGGAACCAAGTAAAAAATAATTTTTCACAGGCTCGTTCGAACAAATTGGACCTCATTCTAATGACCTATACGAAGTCATTTGAATTTCATCGAATGATAAATCGAAGGATATTCTAGAGCGATGGGAAAATTAGTACGTTTGGAGATTCGCTCGAACATCTGATATCGAACGAGTGTAAGAACCTTGTTCGAACGAACCTCCGTTAGTCATTATAACTAGCTACCTTAAAAATGATTTTTGTTTTAGAAAACTTATGAAAAATATTTTTGTTTCAAAACACTTTAATATACCCCTGAACATAATGATTACACGAAATCAATCTCATGTACCTTATCAGATGATTGTTGTGACGAACTCAACTCTTAGATCTTCGATTATTGCATTCAGTCATTAACTTGTCTTCGATTCAAACGCTTGGGAATGTACATGGTGATGTAGAGCTGTAATGGAATATGCCAAACTAAAAACATAATGAGAAATTATAAATTCTTCTCTTACGAATCTCCCCCATTAGTTATTTCAATATAAAACACAAAATTGAAAAAATAAGCCCTACGATAAGTTCAACTAATGTCCCCCCTAAACCTGAGAAGGAAGATACAATTGAAACTTCGTCACTACTGAAAATATTCACCGTGTAGTCCATGATATCATCAATGCGAAAAATATACAGACACGCATAAAACAAAGGAAATATCATGACGCATAGAGTTTAAAAAAATAAAACTCCGTATTAATATGTTCTCCCCCGTTTCTTTGTAGTGGACAAAGGGTTAAAGTTAAACCTAAAAAGTTAGCATCACGAAGAAAAAAATTGAAATATCATCACAAAGTATAGCCAATAAGCATAAGCGATGAAACTTCAGCAGATCAACAAACTATTTTTAATTTTTTTTTTAACTTTTGGAGCGTAAAAAGATATACAAAGAAATACAAATAGCCACACCATGGAATAACACAAAAACATCCGAATCGTGGATATGGAATCAGTGGATGTGAAATTAATGCACAAAAAAGTCAACATAGGCTTACATAACGACAGGGCACGAAGTTAAAGAGACAATCCTAACGAAAGAAATTGATTCAAACATTTATGAAAAAAATGTTAAACAAAGTTAAATTGACTAAACTCATACAAAATGTCATTAATTCCAATGATTCTCAAATCAATAACGCCAAACTATTTAATATTTTTGAAAGAATTTTATTGTGCAATCCCATTGATCTTCAACTTATAACACCCTGAAAATCTCACATTTTAAGCATAAAGTCTCAATTTTTTTGAAGGAATCATATTGGTCATTTTTAATTATGCATCAATGCAACAAATTAGCCTTAGCACTTATGTTTTTATGCATTGAATACATATGTTAGGTTCTTGCTATTGGGTTCTTTTAACATAAACAAGACTACTTCTTTCGTAGCCCCTTTCTATTGCTTAAACATAAATTAATTTTTCGGCAAAAAAATCCGAACAATGGTTTTTACATGCACAAGTAATTCCTAGTATATTTGGTTAGTTGTTAAGAACAATGGAGACGAGAACATCGTATTCGACATATGATAGGTAAGTGAAAGGTTTAAAAGTTCATGCATGTGTGCAATCAATGTGATATGATAAGTCTAGCATGAAGGAAGTAATAAACAATGAACGACACAATGCGAAACACGCATTATTAAGCATAAAAAAGATGTATCCAAGTTGAAGAACAACATGATTATGTCACATGAATGGATGCGATGTAATTGTGTTCGAACATCCTAAATGTGCATCCATATACGGTGTAAAACAAAATACAAAAATCTTTTTGTAATTTTCATAATAATTATCAAAATAAAATATTTTCGAATATTTATAAAAAAAAATCTAAAAGAAAAGAATTACTTTTTAGATTTTTCCAAATATAAACGTAAGAATACAATCTAGTTTTAGGGACAAACTATATGAATGTGAAAATCACCCTTAACTATAAACAATATTCAAACTCAATCAATGGATCAAATACCCAAAGACTTCCTAAGATCCTCAAATCTACGTGCATCTAAAGGTTTAGTAAAAATTTCGGTCAAGTGACGTTCTAAACTCATGAAGCTCAAGGAAACGATCTTCTCCTCAACAACATCATGAATAAAATGCTCATTAATCCTAAAGTGTTTCTTACAAGAATTTTGGAAGCGATTATGATAAATGTCGACTGCACTTGTATTATCGTAAGAAATGGCCATAGTGCCTTGAGTAATTCCATACTCTTCCAACATTTACTTCATCCATAAGAGTTGTGTGTAATAAATCCCGATGGATATATACTTGGCCTCCATAGTGGAAAAGTAAATGGAGTTTTACTTCTTGTTCAACCATGAGAAAGTACACCCCAAAGTAAATCATCCAGCCGATGTGCTTTTACAACCATCAACATCCCCAGCCTAATCGACACCCGAATAATTTGAGAACCGGTTATAAATATTGAAGAAATACCAAATGTCATAAGAAAGAGTTACACTAATGTATTTGATGATGTGTTTAAGTGCAAACAATTGTGAATCTTTTGGGGACACTTGGTACCATGTACAAACTCCAACACTAAAGGCGATATTGGGACGGCTAGATACCAACTAGAGGAGACTACCTATCATACTCCTATAGATTTTGTGATCTATATCATTTCCTAAAGTGTCTTTTATAATCTTTATAGAGGAATTCATGGGTGTACAAGAGTTCTCAACGAAGTCCAACTTCTTCACTAGATCCCTAACATATTTATATTGAGATATACATATCCCATTTTTGAGTTGATGCACTTGGAGATCCAGGAAGAAAGTAAGTTCACCAAACATACTCATCTCAAATTCGCTCTTTATCTCATCCTTAAAAGTGTGAGCATTTTGGGAACACGTGGATCCAAATACCGTATCATTCACATAGATGATAAGTCACGAATATTGTATATTAAATCCCGCTACTTATGCATGCACACACGATTGTGCCTGTTATTTCTCATATTTAAACCCCTTATAATGTATAACCTTTGTTTTCATCATATATATGATTTTCAAGGTTTATTTGATTTTTTTTACGTATTGGAATGCTAAACGGTGCAAGTGTGCGCTTTTCGGGAAGGTTACAACACATTACGTAACTTCGGGGGCAATTTAGTCATTTCTTTATTTGAGCTTCGTGCTTGAACTCTTCACGGAAGTTATAGATCTATACGTTAGCTTCTCGTGGACACTAATGACGTGTCAATCCGGCCCCTAACGGTTGAGTTATGGCCATTTTACCCTTGGTCCCTTCGTATGGTGTGATAAGAGCATGGACCCCTTGAGTTTTGACCCTAGGTCGACCGACCTCAGAGACGTGGTCGATCGGGTTATCAGGTTTTTCTTATGAATTGGGACAGTGTGCAGGGCCAAGACTCCCAATCAATCGATCCCATAGCTGTGATCGACCTCCCCCTTTAGTTACCCGGTTATTCTATATGGTAGATTTTGTTTCCCTTTTTTTGGTTTTTATTTTAAGACACTTGTTAGGTGATTTTGTCACCACTTACTATTAATAGTAAGTGGTTTGTACTTTGTGTAATACCCCGTATTTTTATGGCTTTTAAACTTGGGGATTTATTAAATTTAAATTGTATGATTAATTTAATATTAATCCGAAAATTTATTTTAAATATTTACTATCGTGATGAGAGTTAGTAATTATTGGGAATTTATTTAATATTACTTAATGAGTAAAGTAATATGTAGAATTGAATTTGTTAAAACTTATCGCGAGTGAATCATATGACAATTATGGAAATTAAGTCGGGACGCGCCTGTGTCGTGTCGGGACTAAATTATTATATTAAAAAGTGAATAAATTATAAGTCACACGTATGGTCATTTAGAGTGCTCCAATGTGTCCGGAAGGGTCGAGATAGTCAGAAAAGTGTACCCGGGGGTTTAGTTTGGGTCTCGGGACGTTTTTAGGCATACCCGGTAACCCGGGAGGGCATTTTAGTAATATCTATTTTTGGGATTTAATTACCTACGGAAATTAGAGAAGTATATCAGGTGTTAGAGGTTGTCTTCTAGGGTTAGAACCTGCATATTTCACAGAGGTCATTAGAGGAGGAAGGTGAGGAGCTTCCCAAGGCTAGAGACACCATAGTTGCACCATTTTCACCACAAATACGCCGGAGTGTAGATCGGAGGAAGGAGTACCCAACAACATCATCAAATCTCAAAAATTCAGACTCATATTCCGAGGCAAGTATTTATCTTGCTGTTCTTGAAGTTGAAATTCCATCCATGTTAGAATAGGAATTTAAATTATAAGTTTTATGGAGATAAATTGTGAATTGGAAGACTAAATCTCACATAATGGAATAAAATCATGCTAGACTGAGGCCCTCATCATATGTAGAACATTTATCACGAATTTGAATGAGGATTAGAGGAATAAATCTAGAAATATTATATAGTTCTTGAAAGAATATGGATAAATAGGGTTTGAGATGAATTCCTGTAGCCCACCCATGTAATGATGATTTCTTATTGAATTTTCCTAGATTTTACGTCAGAAATTGTTCACACCTACTGCTATAACGTTTATGATGTTTGGTTGGGAGTTTGGGACATTTTTAATGGAGGTTTTGATAATTAAAATGGAAGAAATCCATAGGCTTAAGATGCAGATTTTATAGGCAAATAACTGTTCGATCGATCGATCGACTTGATCGATCGATCGATCCTTTTTGTCAATCGATCGACCCCTCCTAGATTTTGGGTTTTTATTCCTCCTATAGATTAATCCAACCTAAATCTATGAGAACCTTTGAGCATAACTTAAATACCATAATGGAACATGAGAAGGACCAGTAGGGTATAGTAGGGTCCAGGTAAGACGAAGTTTATATGAGATTAACCGTGGGGTTTTGGGAATATAAATTTAGTGGAAAATTGTGCGTACGTTATAGTATGTCTTGTGAGAATTAAGAAAGACTTAGACCAATAGGGTAGTGAGGGTGCACATACTGATTTTATGCTAATCTATATGAAACACTTCGAGAGACGAGAAGTACTTAAGAACGTGCGATAATTGAGAAAATGAAAGAATGATTTAATTATACATAGGACTCGGGCATTATGTGCCACGTATGGCTAATATATCATGGGTCGTGGGCGTACCTATCTGAATAATGTAAATGTATATATGAGTGCTTGTATATATATTATTTGAATATCTGTGTTTAATTATACCCGCGCTATTTGCTATCACGGAGGTTTTCGCGCCGGGACAGTCTTATTCTGATGTGACCTTTATGGGAGATATTGACTTGTACACTATAACATAGTGTCCTCGGTACAGGCTATCTGAGAATGATAGTCAGACGGTCATAAGAGACGTGAGGGTATGTGCTGACCTCTTAGTGACTTAAACTATGATTCGCCTCCAATATATGTGCTTTGTGTTTATACAGTTCGAGAGTGATTCTGAACTAGTATTTCCCTTTTGTACGTGAGATACGGGGACTTGATAGCAGAGTATGCCAGCACCATAGATTTTATGTGGGGTGTCGATTAGTATATATATTGTATGAGTGATTAATATATTTACATATACCTGGTAATCTTCTATTGTGTATATAGATAGATACATATTGAATAAACGTTCCTAATCATAGTAAATGCTTGAGATTTCATAGTAGTATTGAGATATACATAATTGACTTAAATGGCCTTTAATAACATGTTATTTTTGAATAAATCATAGACACAGGGTCTCGCGAATCAGAATCTATGGGAGGAGAATTGAGTTAAACTTATGAGTCATTTTAGTAGTACGGTAGGCGTGCACACTAGATGAGAGGTGAGAATTCTCAAGATAGTGTTGAGTACTAACATGTATGTGATGTCAACTGGTAAGCATTTTTTAAATAATCGCTAAACTATTTTTAAAACTGTTTTACACTCGGGCTCTGACCCGTTTACTGTCATTTTTTTCTCTCTTGTATATATATGTATGTATTACAGGTGCCCAGCCACAGGGGCGTCAGGCATAAGTTCTTTGGATTGGACATGCTGCAGCTTATGTGGGAGTTGCAGGCCTTTGCTTTAAACGACATCTTCATCGTTTCAGTTCTAGTTTTAGTTCTTCATAGTTAGGGCATGTGTCGCCCGATTTACTATTCCGTTTGGACTTATCAGAGATTTGTATTTATTTATATTTCCAGTATTTTGTACTCATCGAGAGTTAACTCTTGTCAGGTTGATTGTAACACCCCGCCTAATTAAATACCGGGTTGATCAGTCCTTTATTAAATTATAATCAAGGTGAACGGTTGGTTCATTCTTAGCATCACTGTCGCAATTAATAAATTTTCCAATTTCGTGATAAAACGTCTACATATGATAAAAATTCAGGCTACATAGATTCTCCCTATAACACATGCGATTTTTCTTCTAAAATATATAATTCTTCAAATAAAATATATGATCCTCATTCCTATACTAACATGGAAGGAACATTAACTAGAAATCAGCAAGATAGATACTTGCCTGGAAATTTTGTTTCTGAATTGTGGAAGAAAGTGGTGTGGTTGTGTTCCTTGTCGCGCGATTTACAATTTGGCGGTGACGGCGGTGCAAACGACGGAGTTTTTGGCTTAGAACTCCTTGGAAAGCTTCTCCACTTCTTCTCCAATGGCCGTTCTTTGGTTTTGCTTATGTTAACCCAAGATGACGACCCCTAACATCTGATATATCCTTGGTAAATTTGTGGGTTTAATTACCCAAAAATATGAAATGTCCAAAACTCCCTCCCGGGATGCTAATTAGGCCTAAAAACCCCTCGAGACCCAAACTAAATCCCCGGGTACATTATTTTGACTATCTCGACCCTTCCGGACACATTGGGGCACTCAAAATGACCATACGAGTGACTTATAATTTATTCATTTTTAATAATCATAATTTAGTCCTGACACGACGCAGGCGCGTCCCGACTTAAATTTTCATAATTGTCATTTTATTCACTCGTGACAATTTTTATAAAATCAATCTTATACATTACTTTACTCATGTAGTAATATTCGACAAATTTCCAATAATTACTAACTCTCGTCACGCTAGTAAATAATAAATAATTTTCCGAATTAATATTAAATTAATTTATCTCAATTAAATTTAATACATCTCTAAATTTAAAAGCCACAAAAATACGGGGTATTACATAATTCCCCCCTAATAATGGAATTTCGTCCCGAAATTCAGAAAATAAGGCCTACCTGGGAAAACAAATCTCGATACCTTATCAGCACGCAAACTATCTACATAGTAAGGCGTTCAACTACTATAGCTCCCGCCTCTCAGCAAGCTTGTTTAACATTCTCATTAAAGACACTTCACATTTTGCTCCTATCCGACATCATTCGCATAAGACATGCCTACATATTATTAATTCCCATTATTTCAATATCATTGGGAGGCCGCACCTCAATACATGACAATTACTTGGATTTCTAAACACTAAACTCCCCTTCTGAGAGAAACCATACGAGCATCTGACCGCTCTTGTTCGCCTAAAATAGTGGTGGAATCCTACCATAGTCATCCGACTCTAACTCAACCAACCAAAAATTCTGATTACCCGCCCATCTCTTAACATTCAGAGTGAGAAAGTTAAGGTTTTCCCACATTAAAACCTCAATAAGCATCATGTTCACAATAAACCGGTACGCGTGCTCCCACGAAACCCTACCCTTAGGTAATATAATTTCCCAATTACCGTACTCTACTCCTCTTGCTAGTTACATCCGTTGCGGAAGTGAAGTGATCACAATGAATCCAAAATTTCTTTCACGCGGTTCCACTAATCATTAATCACCGTGCGCCTATTTCCCGGTTATGGGTGATACATTCTACTCAAAATGAAACGTTACCCCCGCTGCTTCCTGAAATCCCATATTGAAGGTGGGATAAAAAAAATCTCATCCCGATCCAGAAAATACTACCATGTTGGACCACGTACCGGCGCGATCCTTCCTTTTAAAGGAAGACTGGGGCACACTAGTTAATATTGTAAATCACCCCAAAGGAATATCAATCACTTCCCTCCTGGGCGACTTGTCCTACGTGTTCGAATGGACCCTTGATTTCATCTTGAGGATGGCAACCCATCCAATAAACTTTACTGACTTTATCGGCCTCATCCATTACAGGAATTGTCGATAGCCCCACAATCTCTTTGGTTGATCCTCTTATTCCAACCGATATCTATCTAGGAGTGGTGCATGCAGAGACTCCTCACTATGTCCCTCTAAACATCGAATTTTACTTGGAATGTGTCACATTAAGTGACACTTAATACTCCCCTTCTTTCCTTGGTGTATTACCGAAAGTTCCGACCCGTGTACTTTTCTCCACAATGTGCACTTCTGGAACTTTTATACCATACTAACATCATCACTCTTTGTATGCGCAAGTCGTTCTCACATTTGACTAATTACAACTCCACTCTGAGTGTCCTCCATAATAATTAAATTCTACCCTTCTCAAGGAATACTCCTTTCAAATGGATTCCCACAGTCTTCCAACCAAATTTGGGTGTGCTACTCTAATCGCACACGTATATATGGATTATCGTCCCTCATGCGATGTTTAGTCCACTCTACCACTTCCACCTCGTTATACTAGTCCCACAAACATATATTCCACTCGTCTATTCCCACATCCCTACAACTCAGACGATTCTAGCATCATCTAACCAGGATGCCTATACACCCTATAAGCCGTGCATACTAGCGTAGGCATCACATACGCTTCACACATAACACCTAATTCTTTCTTTTCGTGCTCACAACGTGATTACAACACTTGGCCACTCTCAATCACCCTAGAAATTGAAATTTTAAATCCTTATTATCATCGTCCCACCCCTCAACTCGGGGTGATGAGACAAAACTTTCAATGCTTTCTTTCCACTTAACCGGCTCCACTGGCCTTAAATCATAACTCAACTTCCAACTTACAGATATAATTACCTACTCCTATTACGACCGAGGTACCAAACTTATGGACTAATGATCGAACATCTCCCTATTTCCAACCTTACGCTAAGTTTCATGTGTGGGATGTCTCGCAAAGCGAAATCCAAACAAGAAACCCCCCCCGATACACTACTACCTAGCGTTGTCAGTTATCGAAATCCGTTAGGCCCTCCGTCCATATCATGTACCCCTTTATTCTGTCTCTTGACAAAAAAGTTACATCTTTTCCCGTAATTATACTTAATAATGAACATTTTGCCAATTGTACAATCATTCAATATTGCCGGTAATTACACTTAATAAACCTCGAATACATACGCTCGGGGATCTCGAAATCCTGTCCCCAAACATATGGGTCCAACTCTTAGCTCTCACATCTCTAAAGGATAGATATATCAATGTGCTCTTCCTATCACCAAGTCTTGAGCATTAAACATCATAATGAGTTAAATCTTTTCGCTCAACAGTAAACCTAATACATACTGAATCATAACAACAAAGTCCTTACCTGCATCGGGATCGAATATCTTGAGCCCACTATTCCCTCCGAAGTCTCTAAAATAGATAATATAAGTGTGAGTTCGACCCTCTCGCAGGTGAGGCCTTTCCAGAACAAAACATGCTACACTAATGCAACCATTTCGATAGCTTTACAATAACTGCCTACTATCGTACTAACCATTACTATAAAGTTGTAACCAAGACAATATCATACTCGTATTTCACATCACTAAAATGAGTAATCTCAATACTGTATATAACACCATTAATATAGCCATTCATCCTCCGCGGATAGCACTAAGGATAATCCCGCCACACTAGGAAAAATATTCACATAATAATAATGTTTATAGTTATACACATTAAACTAATCTCACATGATAATCTAGCAATGAACAAAGAAGTAGTGACTCGCTCGGATCACATAAAACATGCCTGATCCGTCGAGGATAAAACTCATACTTCTACCTCGCTAATCGTGTTGACTGCACAGATGGTCTCCGGATGTGACACACCTGTCTAAACCAAAACAAAACTACTGTAATCGTTGTCCCTTACTAGACACCATACTCTTATCCCCTATACTCACTTCGGGAAAAATATTTTAGCCCGTGTGATTTCACTCTCCACAAAATACCTCGATACTTAATCCACCTATCACCTGAAATACATTCGAAAACTCACGAACGACTGGAATCGAATCCAGGAGAATCACAATCTCCTTAGAGGTATCCTCCTTTATATAATAAAAATAGGTGGAAGATCCCCCTTCTGGGTGAGGCATCGCCACCCAAACATCTCCTGCCCCGCAATGACAAAGATAATACTCCTACCGAATCAATTTATCATGGCTCTGTGCGTAGCGAGCCAATCCATGCCAATATTGACGTCGTGCTCACGTATGACTAAAACTAGTATGACTGCAGGTAAAACCAAACTACCAAGCTATATAACTACACCTCGGCGTATATAGAAAATTAATGACCCATTCCCCAACGATGAGTCTACGCATGACACCGTACTTTAGCAGTGTCTAAAAATCCTAAGGTCCGTGCAAAGCGAGTATCTATGAAATAGTATGATGCCCTAGTATTAAATAAAATGTGTCCCATAGTACTAGAAGGAAACAACGTACCATCAATGGCCGATGATGGCTGCTGGATTTCAGTATGCTGGATGTCGTACACACATTCGTGCTGTTTCTCTCCCTGCTACTGGGGTATCTTACTCTTATCTGGGCAATCCTACCTCCGGTGACCCATCCTACCGCAATTAAAGCATCTACCTCTAAAATTTTTCATTTTACGGCTCTGTTGGTTTTGGTCCGATTGTACAGTTCCACTTTCTCCTTGGCCTTGTTGAGTATCTTGATGAAAACCGACATCTGGTTGAGGACAGTCCCTCCACTTGTGACCCGTTTGTACACACTTATAGCAGAGTCCTGAAAGTTCTTGCTGGTTGGGTTGGAGTTCCTCTCCAGACTGATCCGGACAAGTTCGACGTTAATGACCTTCCATTCCACATTTGAAACATCTCTTTGTGACTTTATTCGAATTCCGACTTCGTTAGCCCTAATGCTTTTGGGTTTCCCACACAATTTGTTACCTTCGTGGATTTTTCGATCTTGAGGAGCTTGTTGTTGTGATTTTAGTGCCTTCACACACTTGTTATTTCTAGTCATGACAGACTGACTATACTCTCTAGATCCTTTGCCCCTATAAGCGGTGTGCTGCGTTCTTGATACTGTAAGACCGCAGTGGTAACTGCCTGTGACACAATACCTGCTAACTCGACGGTTGATATTCTCTCTGGAGACACCTGAGGTGTGAGTCAACCTTGCTCGTTGATTCCCCTAACGACATTAGCTAGTTCTTCTTTACAATCCATCTGAAAATTTAAATAATCTGGATGAGTTCATCATTCACATAAACAAATTGCAGAAGCAAGAATTTCCAACGCATAAAGATGAATCCAACATTTCTAATATTAGGGATCTAAATCAAAGACGCTAAGTTGGAAACGAACTGAGTCGTACAGATCCTAAAGGACACTAGAACCTGATGCTCTGATACCACCTGTAACACCCCGCCTAATTAAATACCGGGTGATCAATCCTTTATTAAATTATAATCAAGGTGAATGGTTGGTTCATTCTTAGCATCACTGTTGCAATTAATAAATTTTCCAATTTCGTGATAAAACCTCTACATATGATCAAAATTCAGGCTACGTAGATTCTCCCTATAACACATGCGATTTTTCTTCTAAAATATATAATTCTTCAAATAAAATATACGATCCTCATTCCTAGACTAACATGGAAGGAACTTTAACTAGAAATAAGCAAGATAGATACTTGCCTGGAAATTTTATTTCTGAATTGTGGAAGAAAGTGGTGTGATTGTGTTCCTTGTCACGCGATCTATAATTTGGCGGTGACGGCGGTGCAAACGACGGAGTTTTTGGCCTAGAACTCCTTGGAAAGCTTCTCCACTTCTTCTCCAATGGTCTTTCTTTGTCTTTGCTTATGTTAACCCTAGATGACAACCCCTAACATCTGATATATCCTTGGTAAATTCGTGGGTTTAATTACCCAAAAATATGAAATGTCCAAAACGCCCTCCCGGGATGCTAATTAGGTCTAAAAACTCCCCGAGACCCAAACTAAATCCCCGGGTACATTATTTTGACTATCTAGACCCTTCCGGACACATTGAGGCACTCAAAATGACCATACGAGTGACTTATAATTTATTCATTTTTAATAATCATAATTTAGTCCTGACACGACGCAGGCGCGTCCCGACTTAAATTTTCATAATTGTCATTTTATTTACTCGTGACAATTTTTATAAAATCAATCTTATACATTACTTTACTCATGTAGTAATATTCAACAAGTTTTAAATAATTACTAACTCTCGTCAAGCTAGTAAATAATAAATAATTTTCCGAATTAATATTAAATTAATTTATCTCAATTAATTTAATACATCCTTAAATTTAAAAGCCAAAAAAATACGGGGTATTACAATGATTTCATTTATGGTTATTTGACTTGGTTTGGTTAATCTAGATGGATTAATTATTTTGTGTTGATTGTTATCCGTAACACTTATGTGACTCTTAAACTGTTGTTTATTTAAAAAGATTTTCATATTGGAATTTAATAAAATGAAAATAAGACTTTAAATTGTTTTGACACTTAGCTTAATTATTTAGGGTGTTTAATTTGGAAATATTTATTTTGCGACAGTGATGCTAAGAATGAACTGATCGTTCACCATGATTTTAATTTAATAAAGAACTGATCACCCGGTATTTAATTAGGCGGGGTGTCACACTTTGTACGAGTTTTTTTTTCATAATCAGATTGGTGAGTAGAAAAGGGGATATTTGTTGTCTATTTGTTTCCTCTTCTTTCTCCTAGGGCTTGTGACATTTCTTCTTGCTTCTGTGACACCCCGCTCAATTAAATATCGGGTGATTAGTCCTTTATAAAATTTATAACAGAATGTTCGGTTGGTTCCTTCTTAGCATCACTGTCGAAAACTTAAAACCCGATTAATTACTTAACATAAAATTAAGCTAGTGTCAAAACATTTTCCAATTAAACTTGAAACCAATTAATTTAATAAATTCTGAACATGTAAATATAAACCATACACAAGGATTAAATGCTGACTGAATCAAATACTGAATAGATAAGACTCGATAAAACCTTCCAGTTTACAGTTACAAACCAAACCATAACCAACTGAGAAGAACTACAAAGAAAACTGAGTACGACTCTGCTAATGAGAATGGGAGACACAAGCCCTAATTGAGAGATATGACCTAGGAACTGAATGAAATGAGAGAAGCATCTAATCTAAAATATCCCGCAACTTCCACAACAACTGCAGCTCGGCAAACCATCCAAGTAACTAGAACAGGTGTTCCTGTGGCTGGGCACCTGTACTAATACATATATATATATATATATATATATATATATATATATATATATATATATATATATATATATAGCAAAAGAGAGAAAAAATGCAAAAGACGGGTCAGAGCCCGATGTGTAAAAATATTTGATTTAGCAAGTATTTAAAACTGAATTAAAGCAAGTATTATATGCATGTTAGTTTGAACTCTCACATGAGATTCTCACCTCTCAACTAATGTGCACGCCTAATGTACATCTAAACCCACCTAGCCATCTGACACACTCTTATTAGGAAAAGAATTATCCTACTAAATATCCCTCATAGTAGTATTCCGTATTTGATCTCAACGTTTATCATTTTAATTAAGTGTTAACACACTAAAGTCAAGTATTCACTATTTATGTTACTGAAGATTTCACTATCTTAAATAATCTGATATGTTCTCATTTTAGATATACCAAAAGCATACATATATATATATATATCTTTCACTATTATATATATGTATTAACCCAATCTTAATAGCCTACAATTATCACATTGTAAGTATAACACAAGTATATATAAATAATCACCACCATACATATATATATATACTAACACAGCACCCCAAGGCTATTCCTGTAGTGCATTGCATACTCTGCTATCCTGTCCCGGTACATCTCGTACTCAAACAAGGACTATCGGTTCGGAAGTCTCCCACGAACCATATATACAAAAGACACATAATGGAGGGGAATATAGGTCACATACCTATGGGTCACGCACATACTTACGCTCCCATAGTCAGCAGCTTACCAACTCACAAGTAAGTCTTCACAGTCCTATGTTCTGAGATACAAGTCAAAATCCCCTCAGGATGAGACTGTCTCTACACCACCTCCCGTGATAGCAAGCAGCTAGGTATGTCATACACATAATACTATCAAGTAATAGGTATTCACTCAACCCATCCAATCAAACGATATACACACAACCAAATGTCATATTCCATACGTAGTATTATTATCACTAAATACTATCAACGTATTTTAAATTACGTTATTCCCTCTCTCGTAATATATTTCTAAGGATAATATGTCATCCGAAAATCCTTAATACATAATCATAATAAGTCCCACAATTAACCATAATTTTATTCTTATAAGCTCTATTTCTTCAGGACTAATATCGTTAGTATTTATCACTTAATACTCTCGACGCATTTACAATTACGATTATTTCTCTCTCGCAATCTTCAAGGAAAACTTCCCGTTCCCAAATATTTAAAGTATTTACCCTCATATACTTCTTAACAATTATGTACTATACTGATTTTCCCAAAATATCATTTCCTCATTCAGATTATTGTGTCACACTAATTTGGACCATTCTGCAAGTTTCAAAAATGTAACTGTCGCTCGAACCAGACCTGATCTCGTTCAAACGAGATCAGGTTGTCGCTTGAATGACATCACGCGAGATGTCAATCTCGCTCGAACCAAACTTCGCGCGACATTCTATTGTCGTTCGAACCACTTCTCGCTAGATACCAATCTCGTTCGAACCACTACACGCGACATCGCGCGACCTGCACTGTGTCGTCTCCTTCACCAGATTTCTGTGATTTCTTCCATTTTTAAGCCTAAAAAGCTCTATAGTTTAATCCCCATCTTCTAATAATCATTCCCAATCAATAATACCAAGATTATATATCATTCACAACATCCTAGGATCATTAATTCGTCATAAATCATCAAGATTACATGAAACCCCTAAATTAATTCACAAGAACCCTAACTTCCAAATTTTCAATTAAAGAACCCGACTAACCCTAATTCGTTCATCAATTTTATTTTCAATTTCATGATAAAACCTCAACATACATGAAGGGATTCAACTACTAAACAAATCAGCCCATAATCATAAATTAATTCTCCAATTTTCACCTGAATTAACTTTCATAACATAGGTTTGTTAACCTAGACTAACATGAACATAATTATCGCTAAAGAAAGCAAGCAATAAACACTTGCCTCTATTTCGAAGGTCTGATCTGTTGGTGTTGTTGGTATGGATGCGTTCCTCGCATTCCGATCTACACGATGGCGGTGGTGGTTGTGCAAGGTGGAGAAAACAACTTCCCCTCCTTTGGAAATTGCTCTCCCTCACCCACTGTGGCTCTCTCTTGATTTTGGTTTAACCTAACCCTAATTGTCCCCAATTAGCTGATATAATATATCTCTAATTTTCGTCCATTTAATTCCTCCAAAAATTCAAATTACAAAACTACCCCTACCAGGTGTTGGCTTGGCCTAAAAATGTCCCGGAGTCCAAATAAAATACTCGGGTAGAGTTTTCTGACTATCTCGACCCCTCCGGACTCAACAGCGCACTCGAAATGATCATACGAGTTACTGAAAAATAATTTACTTTATTACTTCACTTAATTAGTTCTGACACGACTCACACGCGCGTCCCGACTTACTATACCAAACTATCGCATTTCTCTATCACGACAAATTATATAAAAATCGTCATTCCATATTACTTATTCTCACAGTAATATTAATAGTTACTAACTTCTCGTCACGCTAGTAAATATTCAATTTAAATCCGGATTAATAATTAATTCTCACATTTTAATTTAATTAATCCCACAATACTAATAAATCACTTAAATAATAATAAATCACGTGTATTTACCTCACATACTTTCCCCCTAATATTGGAATTTTGTCCCGAAATTCGAAAAATAAGGCATTTCTGGTAAGGAAAACTCCGTGTATTTAGCTCACATATCATGAATTTACGCAGTACTGCCCATACAGTACATTACCGAATACCCTTAATAATGAACACCTCATCGATTAATTACTCTCCAAGCCATACCATTTAAGTTTCACCACTTAACTTATATATAGTTACTATTTATCCTCCTACTACTCGCACTAGTAGGTTAATTGATATTTCGATATATACAAATTTGTCTTACACACGATACATACTATAAATGTTAACATATTTTCACCATACTGCCTCCGCATAGGAATATGGAACCTAAGCATGTATGTTACCGACTCAACTTAACAATAATAGGAAAAGATCCCACCTCACTCGGTACCAATTTCCTCGTTCCAACATGCAATAATGCAACTCCCAATCATTTCCACCTTGGTTAACGGGCCCTAAAAATTTCTCTGGGCCTAGTAGATTATTGTCCTCCCTTATATCCAATAAGCACAAGGATAACAAGGATTTATATATATAACGCTTCGAATGGGATTCTATCGATAATAAATTGAGGGGAGTCATCTTACGCTAACTCCACTAGGGTAAATATTACACTAAACCTTCCCATAATTGGAATTACCATATACTTCGCAATGTGAAACTAAAACTCTTAGACTTACCGCCTGCCTGCGAGTTGTTAGGCCGAATATGTTCGCATCTTGATATTCATGGCCTCCCGGGAACTCTTCCCAATAATCGAGTCATAATTATCTTGACTCTTTCGGACAAAAACTCTATTTGTACCCCCGATAACCTTACTATCCCAGGAATATTGGTTAGGGTTTACTGTTACACCTTATGATTTGTCCTAACTTGCATAACGTGAGCTACTTTAATTACCCGACCCACTTTCACCCACATAGGGTTGTGATCCCATTGCGAAGAAATTAACTCTGTAATTGTTCAGGGATTCACTCTCCCATTACCACTAAGGAATTCCTAATGCTGAAGGAACTCTATTATTTCCTGATTGTCCACTTTCAATTGGAGCTCAGAAATGTCTTTCTTTGCTTAAGCCATCACTACTACGGCTTTATATCATTATGCATTTTACCTTTCTCATAACCGCATCCATATCTATGGCTCAGGCGACAGTGTCATCACTGCATGTCGTAAGTCCTTCCCCTTCTATCTAAGCTTCAGATTCTTATGAAACATTTTCTCTCCTTGTCCTAATAAGTAAGTCTCAACTTTCTCGAGTTAAACTTTATCGGATTCTTCCCATACCATCCTCATGGCGAAGCTGGGAATTAACGGTTGTAACTTCACTAACCCATCAAATAGCTAAATCTTGAAGTCACACTCTTCTACATTCAGTTAACTCTCGCAACACGCGTTGTCTCACAATCTTTCACTTAAGGATGAAAAATTTATTACCAAAATATCTAGGGCGCCCATACACCCTATGCTTTGTGAATTGCAGCACCACCGCATTAGACGTGTTATAAATATAAATAACAAATTATGCCCCACATACTTGGCATGACTATATGGTAAGGTCCTACTTAGTCACCCTACCTTTTCCACCTAATCACATATTTGGTTGTCCCATTAGTCTGCTCATGGTGTCAACGATTTGTAACATTATCACATGTTAATCTTATACGACCCTATCAGCCTTAGTTTGTAATATAACCATTATCTTATAGTTATAACCACGTACATGGGTAATCATTATGATACTAAATCCATGAATTAAAGGCAAATTTCTCCCAACCTCCAACGTTTGCTAAGTTTCATGCATGGGATGTCTCGCAAAGCAAAATCCAAATAAGGAACCCCCTCGATACACACTACACCAAAATGGGCAAATTGTCACCTTTCAGCCAGCCAGCCTTGTCAAGGTCATTGACCGTGACAAAAAAACACGCGTTTTATGTCACGGTCATTGACCTTGACACGACCGTGACAACTAATTGTCACGGTCATTGACCGTGACAAGGCCGTGACAAATTTAATTGTCACGGGCTTGTCACGGTCAATGACCTTGACACGACCGTGACAACTTTTCCAGCAAAAACCCTTTCCCCCTTCTTTTTTCCCTCCCACCGTTCCCTCCCTCCCTCTCTCTCTCTCTCTCTCTCGACGCTGCTCTCTCTCTCTCTCTCTCTCTCTCTTCCATTTATATATATATTTGTGTGTATATTTATGTGTGTATGTGTATATATATATATATATGTGTGTGTATGTGTGTGCGTGTGTGGGGGGTGGGGCAGGGTGGGGCGGGGTGGGGCAGGGTGGTGGAGGGGGGCAGGGGGTGGGGCGGGGTGGGGGAGGGGGTGGTGGAGGGGGCAGGGGGTGGGGTGCGGTGTGTGTGTGTGTGTGTGGTGTGTTTTGGGGGAGGGGGGGAGGGGGTGGTGGAGGGGGCAAGGGGTGGGGTAGGGTGGTGTGTGTGTGTGTGTGTGGTGGTGTGTGGTGGGGGAGGGGGTGGTGGAGGGGGGCAGGGTGTGGGGTGTGGTGTGTGTGTGTGTGTGGTGGTGTGTTGTGGGGGAGGGGGTGGTGGAGGGGGGCAGGGGGTGGGGTGGGGTGGGGTGGGGTGTGTGTGTGTGTGTGAATAGGTATAATTTTTTTCACTCCCTCTCTAACCCTCCACAATTGATTCTTATGCTAAAATCCTCGCTTACACAATATATATAGGTATAATTCACGGGCTTTAGCTAAACTAGGGTAATAATTGATAATAGTTGGATAATAATTGGATAATAGTAGATAATAGCTAAACTAGGGTAATCAATAAAAAAGCCGAGGACTAACATATATACACAACACTAAAAGTAGACATCAATTTTATATATAATTAATAATAGTTGGATAATAATTGGATAATAAACATCGGGAGGGGGTGGGGGTGGGGGGTGGGGGGGGGGGCGGTGGGGTTTTGAATATTATTTACATTCAAAATAAATAATTGATAATAGTTGGATAATAATTGGATAATAATTGTTTTTATACCTATAGAACAGCTTAGATAGTGTGTGTGTGCGTGTGTGTATGTGGTCAATACATGAATTTATTTTTGTATTTGAATTATCCCATGAATTTATTTTTGTATTTGAATTAACCCATTATATGAAACATACTTGAAATTAAATATAGTGCGCATAGATACTAGCATTCTAGTTCTTATGCGTACGCATTCAATAACCCTTAGACCCGTTCGAGAGTCATTACCCCTGTAATGAGATCTCTCGAATTGTCCCGTTTGGACAGTTTGAGACTGTATAATTTCTGTATAATATTCTTATTGGCTTAAAGTTGTTACTTTTGGAGGAAGTTCTGCAGTCGTATCTTAATGTTCTATGGGTAGATACTAGATTGACAAGTGTGACTGTTATTTTAATTGACCAATTGAAATAACACTCACACCTGCCAATCTACGTCGTGTACTTGGAGAACTAAGGGGATATGCTGTCGAATTTTTTTCAAATCGTAACAATGTGCATGAGCTGTTAAGTATATTACAGAAAAATGCATTCTTGAATGGGATAGGACCACTTACCCTTTAATAGGATAATTGAATGATGGGATAATTAAATAAAACATACTATAAATCTAAGTTTTGTTTACCTTTAACAGGTGTTTAGTTGTGGTAGCTGTGATGGGATATCCGAAATACAAAGAGTGGATGGGTGAGACTAATAGAATGGGGGATGTGTTTCGCAGAGGTGCTAACGAATTTGTGAAATTTGCAAAGAGATGTCGTAATGATGAAGAGTTTCCGTGTCCGTGTGCTAGGTGTAAGAATGGTAAGGTGTTTGAGTGGAAAACAGTTGAACTACATTTGTTAAGATCGGGTATGCAAGATAGTTATCGATTTTGAAGTTTTCACGGTGAATTGAAAGTTCCTTTTGTCCCTGACCAACCTTCACAACATCCTTCAACAAGTAGAATAGATGAAGAAGGGGACGACGTAGATCATAATATGTTAGAGGATTTAGTTGATGATGCGTACGGAGTTTATGAAGTTGAGGAGAATGAGGTTACTGATGATGTAGAAGATTCAAGTGCTCGTGAAGATAACACGATAAAACTTGACGATGACTACCAAAGTTTAAAATTTAAGGTGACCCAACCGTTATACTCTGGCTGTGAGAAAGATCAAACAACTTTACATGCCATGGTTGGTTTGCACAGTTTGAAGACGCAGTACGGTTTGTCTGGCAATAGCGTGACGGGAATTCTGAAATGGGTTAAGGGCTTATTACCCAAGGTGAATACACTTCCAAATAGCTATCCTATTATGAAGAACAGTCTGAAAGGTTTGGGAATGAAGTATAAATCGATTCATGCTTGTGTGTATGACTGCATACTATACCGAAAGGAGTATGAAAATCTCGATCGTTGTCCGGTATGCGATGAACCTAGATATGTCCAATCTACTAGTAAGGAAGGCACAAGCTCAAAAGTGCCTAAAAAAGTATTGAAATATTTTCCCGTTGGGCCTAGATTAAAGCGATTTTTCACAGTACCATGGATTGCAGAGGCAATGACTTGGCATGCTAGGGCAGAAGTAGGGGGTAATATCATGCGTCATCCTATTGATTCTACTGCCTGGCGGAGGATGAATTATGAGTATCCCGATTTTGCTCGAGAACAACGCAACATTCGTTTGGCTATATCAACAGATGGTTTCAATCCATTTGGAAATCTAAGCACCAATCAGAGTGTATGGTCAGTGATCCTAGCCCCACTCAACCTCCCTCCTTCACAGTGTATGAGACCTGAATTTTCGATGATGGCTTTATTGATACCTGGGCCAAAGGCACCAAGTGAAGACATTTATATCTAACTGGCTCCTTTGGTAGAAGAATTAAATGAGTTGTGGGAAGAGGGTGTGCATTCATTTGACTCTTTTAGAAAAGAAGAGTTTACGCTGAAAGCTATGTTGATGTGGGCAATTCATGATTTTCCAGCTTATGGGACATTATCCGGATGTGTAGTACATGGTTATTTGGGGTGTCCTATTTGTGGAGAGGAGACTGAATCTCTTCGTCTATCCTACAGCTTAAAAAATGTATACCATTACCACAGGAGGTTTTTACCCCCAGCTCATAGTTTCAAATTTGAGAAAGGTTCCAATTTTTTATTGGGCGGAGTTGAACATAGGCTACTGCCGAGACAACTTTCGGGTTCAGAAATTGAAAGTAAATCTTCTGAATGTGGCCCAAATATGCCAGGTAAGAATCCCAAATTTAAGAATGTCAAGCATAAGAAGACCCCAACTGGGAATGAAACTGAGATAAGAAAGGCATGGTCTCGGAGGTCAATTTTATTTGACTTGCCTTATTGGAAGAAAAACCCGGTGCGCCATGTATTGGATGTGATGCATGCAGAGAAGAACTTCGCTGAACATATTGTGGGTACTTGCCTTGGGGGGAGTCATTCGAAGGATGGAGAAAATGCACGAAAAGACCTTAAAACGTTAAAACTTAAACCACAACTATGGTTGAAAGAAGATAGTAGGGGAAGGACAATAATTCCCCTTAGTGCGTTTACTTTGACGAGTGAGGAAAGGAAGGTGCTTCTAGACACAATATATAATTTGAAGGGCCCATATACTTTTTCGTCCAACTTGCAAAGGATTGTGAATTATGTTACTCATGATTTACATAAGTGTAAGTCCCACGATTGGCATGTGATCATGCAATTGGTTCCTGTATTGTTTAAGCACTGTTTCTCCAAGCACAAGGATTTGCGTAGGGCTATTATGCAAATTAGTATTACCTTCTCCCTCTTGTGTGAGAAGGTAGTGAATCGAGAACACATAGTGGCCGCAAAATTGGTTGTGAACAAAGCGATTTGTGTATTGGAGAAGTACTTTCCCCCAGCATTCTTGGACATAAGTGTTCACTTGTTGGTACACCTATGCGACGAGGCACTTCTTTGTGGTCCAGTTAGATATCGGTGGATGTATCCGTTTGAAATATTGATGAAAGTTTTTAAAGATTACGTCAAGAATACGCGATATATTGCAGTATCAATTGCAGAGGAATACATCACCGTGGAGTCATCAATATATACTCGAGAATATACGACTGACTCTACCAGCGTTGATGACACTGATGAATTCCTCGATGATGGTGGTAATGTGATGGGAAAACGAGTGAAATTAACGAGTTTGCAACATGAACAAGTAGCTCGTTATCTATTTGACACACATGAAGGTGTCGAAGAATGGAAAAAGTAAGTTTCGAATATTATAATGTTTAACATTATTTTAGATTATTTTATACATGATTAATTTTGTAATATGCAGTAAATATGAAGCCTGTGAGAACAATAAAAGACGAAAAACAGTGGTACAATCAGACAGCGAATTTAGGCTATGGTTGACACAAGAGGTAATTACAATGAAAACAGTCGTTATATAACGTTACATTACACTGAAATTTTACCACTAATATAATTAATTTATCTATATTCTCAGCTCCTAAAGATGGGTGATGCGACATCAAGGCTTGCTCGTCTAGCCACTGGACCCTTGTTCGTGGCACAAGAGTACAAAAAATATCGATTGAACTTTTACATTTTCGGCGCTAAAGTGTACGAGGAAAGTACAAATGTACAGAACTCGGGAATTTCATACAAGGCTCTTACTTTCTTTCGAGCGAGCGCAAAAGATAAAAACCTCGTTGAAGATGAAATGACTTACTATGGTGTAATCCAAAATATATTTGAATTGGATTATATAAGCTTCAAAGAGGTTGTATTTTACTGTGAATGGGTAAGAGTTGAGGATAAAAATGCTTGTAAAGTTGATCCTGTCACCAATTTGATCATGGTTGACTTGTCCAAGTTGAAGAGCAACGACCACGTGAGCGATGAGCCGTTTGTTTGTGCATTTCAAAAGGTTAAGCAAGTGTTTTACTCGGAGTATATCAACAACGATCCGTGGTCAATTGTCCAACACGCTCCAAGGCGTCTAAATAGTAGTGTGGATGACTTGGCTGCTCCTACCGAATATCAATCCATTTTTGATGATAACCCGAATTTGAAACAATTTTTCAATTTGTAATAAATATTTCAATTTGTACCGAAACATCCATTTTTACTGCTTTTACTTGATCTGCACTTTATCATTTTCACTCTTGTGTAGTGTGCGTGTGTGGAGAGGAGATTAATACATAAATATTCCAACTACATCTAAGTTTTGTTTATACTAATCCATGAATATATGCTTCTTACCTTTAATAGGTGATTAGTACATAGTTATTTGGGGTGTCCTATTTGTGGAGAGGAGACTGAATCTCTTCGTCTATCCGAACACTAAGAAATGCCATAATCCTATGGAGCGATGCTCTGCAAATTCCTCCCAACCATTATGTAGCCAAACATCACCGGTTGAAGTTGTCAATTCCACTTTCCATACCCCACCACTTTCCATACCCCATTCAAAGGTGGAGTTGACAATTTCAACTGCTGATTTTTGGTTACACAACGGTTGGAAGGAATTTGCAACGCATACCTCCATAGGATTATGGTATTTCTTAGTGTTTAGATATGAAGAGAATTATAATTAACACGATTGCCCGGGGTACATTAGTTGGAAGGAGGTGCCATATGAGCTCAAGTTAGCTGTTTGAGTGACACTACAGGTAATGTATTTATATTTATATGTCAATTTCGATTTCGATTTCAATTATGATTTATATTTATCTATATTTGAGGGGCGGATACAAATTTTACTTTATTTCAATTCAGGGGACAGGGAGTGGCCCTAAGGGTAGGCCACATACGCTCTATACTTATGTGGCTATTCGGACGAGAAGGGAAGGATAAGGAGGTGTTCCCGAGCGTCGCGGTACAAAATCTCTTTTCCATGCAAATAGTTTGTAGAATTGAGATAAAATGATGGTGATGTTGTTTCTTTTGAAATAGTTTCTTATTTGAATATATATTTGCATTATCTTTAGTTTGTTCGGATATATGATGTTTGGAACAGGTACAACGTTGCTATAACAGGTACAAATATACTGCTGGGCAGTGGCAGTGGCCATACTGCCCAACTGTTTTTTTTAATTCTGCCCAGAATTGTCACGGTCAATGACCGTGATAATTTTTTAAAAAAGGGTCACGGCTTTGTCACGGTTATAAACCGTGACAAACGTGTCACGGTCATTGACCTTGACACGACCGTGACACAAAACGCGTGTTTTTTGTCAAGGTCAATGACCGTGACACGACCGTGACAAAAAAAGTTGTCTCGCCTCGAAATGTCACGGTCATTGACCTTGACAAGGTGAATTTGTCAAGGTCAATGACCTTGACAAATGGGCAGATTTGGTGTAGTGTACTACTACCTAACACTGCTGGTCGTTGGGATCTGTTAAGTCTTTAATCCATAACATGTATCCCTGAATTCCCATCTATGATCATAAAAGTCTACTCATCCACTCTCATGTTACTAAAGACAGTATAAAACGCAAGGCTCTCACTATCACGAGTTATTAGCGCTATATAAATTTACGAGCTATATCTCTCCGCTCTACAATAATTCAATATATCCTGAATCACATCAGTAAAACATCCCTGCTCACCGGGACCAATATAGTAAGACAACATAGTCACTGAAGTCTACAATATAATACAACACATGTGTAGGCTCAACCGTCTTTCAGGTGATGCCTCTCTAAAACCATATGTTTAAAATTTGAAATTTTTAATACAATAGTCTTATCACACAATTTACTACTGTTCAAACCCTCGGTAACCAGTAACTATAAAATATAATAATAATGTTCTCTACTATCATAATGCTCAAAGGAGCACGAATCGTTACATAATACCATATACAAATTTCTCTTAGCGTCCACACCTGCTCCTCCCCACAGGTGGTACGAAAAATATCGCTACCAAATGGTAGTCACCTACATAATAAGGCTGATGTCGCCAGCGTACCCACTAAATCGAATGCACACTCAAATTCTTAGCGTTAACTATTCACATATGTTGTGACACACCCACGTCACTTGAACTCATCATTTATTCACAAGGATAAAACAGAGCATCATCAGTCTTGCCTGATCATAGGGTCCCTCACACGCTTTTTCGTGATCCATAATTATCTACAATCGTTATAACTTTTGGATTCCACTCATTAGTGTTTCCCTTCTTATTCTATTTTATGGTTTACCTGCCCAACATTGATACATTAGCCCCATATTTTTAGGCCTCAATTATGGCCTCACTGGCCTTCCCTTGATTTCCCTGGACCCCGTCGACCCTGAAATACGATATGCTATAGTTATTGAGGACTATGATGGTCCTGCCTAACCCACTACTCTCGGGTTATTAATTCCTGGGCCCATTTGTCCTGATCCAATTTCTACACTGGATATTTCACTTCTCCAACTGTTATGCCTTACAGGCATGGTTTATTATTCCCGATACTATCAATTTCACTTCTCATGTGAACACATTCAATACTGGTAACCCTTATCTCTACATACAAGGTAATTCCCTTTTTACTGACCCTCCTGGACTTATTGGGATGTCCTTCTCTCGGACCTGGTAGTCTTAACTCCTAGTTGTTAGTTTCGTTGTTCCTTGCGCTCTACAGGGCATATGGAACACATGATCGACCCGCTGGTCTTGACTGAATCCATCACCATTACGTTAATATTTAATCATATCATTTAAATAGGTTTCCCCTCACTGGGTATACTTTTTGGTGATGTTCTACTAACACTATTGAATTCAACCTTTACCTTTGGAAAGGTATTACAACTCGACTGGCTTCTTTTCTTCTGGAGCGTTGACGTATTCTAGTAAACATATACTTGGATGACATTGACACTAGTCACCTTATTCACACCTCCATTCACGCTAGGGAATTCTACCCACGTGTCCATTTTCAACTTACGGACCCTTTTTATCTTTCGTGACTTCTACTTATGTCACTAAGTTAGCTTACCAAGTTAACTCATTCTTTACGGTCGGTCTCTACCCGACCTACTAATGATAAGTTCAACATCTCTTCCATATTTCTGTCTGACCAGAAGATGGAAAATTTTAAATGGTCAACCCGAACCCAATATCTTGGTTCGATTAACTATTTTTACTCCTTGCTGTTTCTCTGAGCTAGAAAATTTCTTATGAATTTAAAATTCTGAGTGTCACTACACTCTACTTTACATTAATGCCTTTGGATTAGCTTCCTCCAATGGACCATCACACTTAGATACTACTGTAGGTGACTTCTACCGCGATCACCGTTACCCGAATGCTTCACAACTTCCAATTGTTTCCCTCCTCCCGCAGTCCCGCTAACGACCTTCGCTGGTCCTCCCATACTGATCGGAGTACGAAGTCCAATCACTCTCATATATGAATTGACTTCACTAAACTAAATCGCAGGAGAGCACAAATCTCATACACAACGTAATAAGCCGTACAGATCCTAAAGGACACTAAAACCTGATGCTCTGATACCACCCGTGACACCCCGCCCAATTAAATATAGGGTGATCAGTCCTTTATAAAATTTATAACAGAATGTTCTGTTGGTTCAATCTTAGCATCACTGTCGAAAACTTAAAACTCAATTAATTACTTAACATTTAATTAAGCTAGTGTCAAAACATTTTCCAATTAAACTTGAAACCAATTAATTTAATAAATTCTGAACATGTAAATATAAACCATACACAAGGATTAAACGCTGACTGAATGAAATACTGAATAGATAAGACTGGATAAAACCTTCCAGTTTACAGTTACAAACCAAACCATCATAAATACTCAAACCAACTGAGAAGAACTACAAAGAAAACTGAGTACGACTCTGCTAATGAGAATGGGCGACACATGCCCTAACTGAGATATCTGAACTAGGAACTGAATGAAATGAGAGAAGCTTCTAATCTCAAATATCCCGCAACTTCCACAACATCTGCAGCTCGACAAACCATCCAAGTAACTAGAACCGATGTCCCTGTGGCTGGGCACCTGTACTAATACATATATATATATATATATATATATATATATATATAGCAAAAGAGAGAAGAAATGCAAGAGACGAGTCAGAGCCCAATGTGTAAAAATATTTGTTTTAGCAAGTATTTAAAACTGCATTAAAGCAAGTATTATATGCATGTTAGTTCGAACTCTCACATGAGATTCTCACCTCTCGACTAATGTGCACGCCTAATGTACATCTAACCCCACCTAGCCATCTGACACACTCTTATTAGGAAAAGAATTATCCTACTAAATATCCCTCATAGTAGTATTCCGTATTTGATCTCAACGTTTATCATTTTAATTAAGTGTTAACACACTAAAGTCAAGTATTCACTATTTATGTTACTGAAGATTTCATTATCTTAAATAATCAGATATGTTCTCATTTTAGATATACCAAAAGCATACATACATACATATATATATATATATATATATATATATATATATATATATATATATATATATATATATATATATATATATATATATATATATATATATATATATATATCTTTCACTATTATATATATGTATTAACCCAATCTTAATAACCTACAATTATCGCATTGTAAGTATAACACAAGTATATATAAATAATCACCACCATACATATATATATATACTAACACAGCACCCCAAGGCTATACCTGTAGTGCATTGCATACTCTGCTATCATGTCCCGGTACATCTCGTACTCAAACAAGGACTATCGGTTCGGAAGTCACCCACGAACCATATATACAAAACACACATAATGGAGGGGAACATAGGTCACATACCTATGGGTCACGCACATACTTACGCTCCCATAGTCAGCAACTTACCAACTCACAAGTAAGTCTTCACAGTCCTATGTTCTGAGATACAAGTCAAAATCTCCTCAGGATGAGACTGTATCTACACCACCTCCCGTGATAGCAAGCAGCTAGGTATGTCATACACATAATACTATCTAGTAATAGGTATTCACACAACCCATCCAATCAAACGATATACACACAACCAAATGTCATATTCCATACGTAGTATTATTATCACTAAATACTATCAACGTATTTTAAATTACGCTATTCCCTCTCTCGTAATATATTTCTAAGGATAATATGTCATCCAAAAATCCTTAATACATAATCATAATAAGTCCCACAATTAACCATAATTTTATTCTTATAAGCTCTATTTCTTCAGGACGAATATCGTTAGTATTTATCACTCAATACTCTCGACGCATTTACAATTACGATTATTTCTCTCTCGCAATCTTCAAGGAAAGCTTCCCGTTCCCAAATATTTAAAGTATTTACCCTCATATACTTCTTAACAATTCTGTACTATACTGATTTTCCCAAAATATCATTTCCTCATTCAGATTATTGTCACACTAATTTGGACCATTCTGTAATTTTCAAAAATGTAACTGTCGCTCGAACCAGACCTGATCTCGTTCAAACGAGATCAGGTTGTCGCTTGAATGACATCACGCGAGATGTTAATCTTGCTCGAACCAAACTTCGCGCGACATTCTATTGTCGTTCGAACCACTTCTCGCGAGATACTAATCTCGTTCGAACCACTACGCGCGACATCGCGCGACCTGCACTGTGTCGTCTCCTTCACCAGATTTCTGCGATTTCTTCCATTTTTAAGCCTAAAAACCTCTGTAGTTTAATCCCCATCTTCTCACAATCAATCCCAATCAATAATACCAAGATTATATATCATTCACAACATCCTAGGATCATTAATTCGTCATAAATCATCAAGATTACATGAAACCCCCAAATTAATTCACAAGAACCCTAACTTCCAAATTTTCAATTAAAGAACCCGACTAACCCTAATTCCTTCATCAATTTTATTTCCAATTTCATGATAAAACCTCAACATACATGAAGGGATTCAACTACTAAACAAATCAACCCATATTCATAAATTAATTCTCCAATTTTCACCTGAATTAACTTTCATAACATAGGTTTACTAACCTAGACTAACATGAACATAATTATCGCTAAAGAAAGCAAGCAATAAACACTTGCCTCTATTTTGAAGGTCTGATCTGTTGGTGTTGTTGGTATGGATGCGTTCCTCGCGTTCCGATCTACACGATGGCGGTGGTGGTTGTGCAAGGTGGTGAAAACAACTTCCCCTCCTTTGGAATTGCTCTCCCTCACCCACTGTGGATCTCTCTTGATTTTGGTTTAACCTAACCCTAATTGTCCCCAATTAGCTGATATAATATATCTCTAATTTTCGTCCATTTAATTCCTCCAAAAATTCAAATTATAAAACTACCCCTACCGGGTGTTGGCTTGGCCTAAAAATGTCCCGGAGTCCAAATAAAATACTCGTGTAGAGTTTTCTGACTATCTTGACCCCTCCGGACTCAACGGCGCACTCAAAATGATCATACGAGTTACTTAAAAATAATTTACTTTATTACTTCACTTAATTAGTTCTGACAAGACTCACACGCGCGTCCCGACTTACTATACCAAACTGTCGCATTTCTCTATCACGACAAATTATATTAAAATCGTCATTCCATATTACTTATTCTCACAGTAATATTAATAGTTACTAACTTCTCGTCACGCTAGTAAATATTCAATTTAAATCCGGATTAATAATTAATTCTCACATTTTAATTTAATTAATCCCACAATAATAATAAATCACTTAAACAATAATAAATCACGTAATTATTTAAGTCTTCGAAAATACGGGGTATTACAGCTTCTCATTATCTACTTCATTGTTTGTAAGTTACTAAGTTCTATTTTAGTTATACTTTATTGGATATTGACACTACTTGGCTAATCGATATAGTTGTCTAGCTTTTGATTTCTATCTCTTATAATGGCTTTCCCCCTTTTAATTAACCCCATTTTACGTAAATACTTTTTTAGTGTTATGAGTAGACAATTTTCTTAGGTCGGGATCATGAACCCACATTGGATGGTTTCACTCCTTGATTGATTTGACATTTGAATCCACTAATTGGGGGTATGTGTTGGTATTGGAGTTTCATAGGGTTTTAACTTCTCTTATCGTGTAAGATTTGAATTTAAGATTTAATTCCAATATCAATGCATTTGTTTGATAATATGTTGAAATCTTCATCTCGTATTGTTCAGATGGCACCTTTCATGCGGGATTATTGAGAGAAACATTTTATTCCATTTATTTGTGATTCAATCGTGATAACTATTTGGGGTGTGATCATCCGAGGTGGGGGAATGCTCCTCAACCTTTTGTTTAAAATCCTTTTATCATCCGTAGTATAAATCTCACGTGTTTCAATTAGTGTTTAGTTAAGTGTTCCAGTAATTATAATTCACCTTGATCCTCTTTAACCTTGTAAAATATAAATAATTTTTTCTTTTATTTACTTCTTGTTTGTTGACCTATACCTAGAAGAATATATTTGTTTCTTCGTATAATTCCCTGTGGAAATCGACTCCGATCTTACCGACTTTTTACTATTCTCGCGATTACCGTGCACTTGAGCTATACAATATTTTGAGCGAGTCAAGATTTTAGCACCGTTGTCAGAAAATTATTAGTAATGTTTATACTAATTTAGTTATTTGTTGATAAACCTTATTGCATTTAATTGTTTTAGCTATTGTTGTTTTCAATGATTGGTTCTCTGTCCAAATGAGTAACAATTCGAACCAAGGGGGGTTCGTCGGGGAATACGTATCACTTGGTTCTTCATAGGGATCAAAAATCCATTCAATAATTTTGCAAGTTCATCTCAGCGTCGTTATACGATTAACATGGTGCCCTCTAAGACATATTTGTCGTCCGTATCACATTTTCCTAGTGCACTACCCTCGGTGCAATCCTTTGAGTCTCAAACGAAGTATAATCATGCACCACCGTGTGGTGTGGCTTCAGTGCATCAATCATTTGGTAACTACCTCCACCCGGAGTCGGTCACTTCTCCTGGGTGTATCACATTCCCTTTTAACCACGGGGATTTCCACTTCTAAAACGGCATGATAATTCTTTTGCCATCCTTTCACGGGATGGAGAATGAAAACCCGTATCGGCACATTCGAGACTTCGAAGAGGTGTGCAACACATTTTCAGACCAAAAATTGCACACCCGAGCTTATTCAACTAAATCTTTTCTCTTTCTTAATTAACGATAAATCTAAAGATTACACTTACCGTCAATTTTATTGGGAATTGGCTACAATTGCAAGACCTATTCTTAAAAGAATTATTTCCCACTCACAAGAATAATTCACTCATGTAATAAATTCAAAATTTCCAATAATATGAGCATGAGACAATCGACAAGTGTTGGGAACGTTTCAAATATTTGAAGCGGTCTTACCCTCACCACAACTTCAACCAAATGCGATTGATTTCCACTTTCCAAGGTTGGCTAAACCCCTTGTGTAAGGACACAAATTTCCAATTGAGTCCATATATAGTTTTGGCTCAATTCCGGACAAAAACATTTATTCATAGGATAGTATTTAATTGTAATATTCTCAAGCCTATGAAGTGTTTGTTGAAGACGTAGCGGCAAAGAGTATAAAGCTTCATCAAATGTGCCAGTTTGCGTGCCTCGTTTCTACGTCATCAACCATAGTTCCATGCTCCCAAGGTATGAATGCAATATTATATATTAGGAGCTTGGAACAAAGTTTATTGGGTGTTAGGTTTTATAAAAACTGCATTTTGTTTTAAGAAAGAATTAATTAAAACTTTAAATAAATGTTTATAAAGTTTTCTGGGCTTAAACAAGAATATTCAAACTTTCCGGTTTTTCGTTCGATAGAGTCGTTCGAACGAGATTGTCGTTCGAACGAAAATGTCGTTCGTACGAACCTGCCAACGAGTTCCCACCAAAGTATACTGGTCTGTCGTTCGATATGTCGTTCGAACGAATCTTCTGTTCATTTAAAAGGAAATAGCATTTACAAATTGGTATCAGAGCCGGAGCGCTAAGTTATCGCGTTAAAGATCCGTTTTTCGGCCTTTTGTATTTCCTTACCTTTTTAGGTGGTTCAATTTTTTATCACTCTTATTTTTTTTCTCTTGATGGGACGTCTTAATGAAAATTTGTCCAATTTAAATGAAAATGATATTTTTGATTTTCGAGAGGAATTAAATGGGCTTAACAAATGTAACGAAAATTTAAAGGAATTAAATTTGAGATTTGTAAAAAGAATTAAATTTCTTGAAAATGAAAATTCTTGTTTTAAAGCTCACATTGAGTCTTTGCAAATCTCCTTATCTCAAAAAGATATTTTTCGTGAAAAGCTCATGGACTTACATTCAAATTTTGATATTTTAGAAAAGTGCAAGAAAGAGAGTGAAAATCTTGAAAAGACTCTTAGGGACAAGTTTGCTCATATTGAGGGAGAGCGTGTTAACCTTCTAGGAATTATTGAAAATTTAAAGAAGGAGTCCCATAATTTTGAGGAGTCTAATTTATTACTTGAGTCCGAAATTTTAAAATTGAAAAATAACTTTCAAAACTCTAGTAGTTGTTCTAATGGTTCTAGCACATCATGTTCAAATTCTTCCATTGATAAAGCTAAAATCATAGTTTGTTTTAGAGGATCAATTTTATCCAAAGACTTTAAAAAGGGTCACACCTTAGGTAACATTCCTCGTGTTTACACATGCTTGCATTGTGGTAGGAAAGGTCACCTTAGGTCATATTGTTTTGATCTTAAAAGAAGTCTAAGAAAATCTTTATCTAGCATTTCATTATTTCCCAATCCCCATCATTTTAAATATAAATCTATATGGGTTAGGAAATCTCTTTTAAACGCGCTAGATACAAGATTTGTTGATTCTCATTTACTTTCACATGCTTCCTCCCTTGCTAAATCTAAAGGATGAAAGTGTTAGTGTTTGCATACTTTAGCGTTTGTACTCCATGATATATTCACATGCTAAATGTATGCTTGTTTAGTCATTTCTAGTCATTACCTCAATTCATATCATATGCTAGAAATTATGACTTGTTTATCTTTTTGTATTATATTTCTTTTGTTTGAATTAACTAAATAATATAAAAAGATTTTTGTTTATAATTTGTGTTTTATCTGCTTCATTTGAGATTAATGAAAAATACAAATGATTTTTGTTTGTCCTTTTGAGTAAATATTTATTTTTGATTAAAAATGTTAAAAACTCAAAAAAAAAATTTATGTGTGTATTTTAGTTTGACACACTTTAAGTGGCATGTACTTGTGTTTGAATTCCATCTTTTACGCTCCCACGTGGCTAGAACTTTTGGTTTAGATTATCAATCCTTATTATGTTCTTTACCATATTTTGTAGAGTAGTTGGATTTTGTGTTGTTTAAATGGATTCTATTTTTATATGCCTCTATTCACACATGCACGGGCTCTTTTGAAATTTTAACTTCATATGTATATTTGAGCTATGTGAGGTGTTCTCCTACCAATCTTGTCATCTACATATTTGTGACTTAAGAGGACTAGTGCATGTCAAAATCCGTTGCACGTGAGCTTCGTGAGATAAAAAATTATATATCTAAATGTGCACGGGGAAGGGCTCCGAAAGGATGAATTAAATCCTTTGCGATAGTAAGCCATCGTTTATTGGATCTAAAAGAAATACGTGATCCAAAGGCCTAAAAACAGAATATTTGGCATTAAAAAGAAAACAATTGCCAAGGCCTATGTTTGTTTGATATATTCATTCAAAAGCAAAAGAACATATGTGCTTATTGAGGAAGAATTGGATGGTATATCAACGGTTTGCACAATGTCCGTTTATCCTAGTTGTCTTTAATGTCATGACTCTATTTGGTTTGTAGAATCATCATCATGCTAGGCTTGTATGCATTGTGTATGTTTGTTCATTGAGTTCAATCTTCATATTGTCACATGAGGTTATATTTAAATGTGATAAAGTTTGCAATCAAATGAGAACTCCGTGAATGTTTATTAAGTGTTTGGGTCTAAATTTAATTGTTGCTAGTTCACACCCCAAAACTTACGTTTCCATATGACACATTTTTGCCATACGAGTGTGCAAACTTATTGTATTTTGTGTTATATGTGTGTTTATATCTATATATATATGCAAGTGCTTCATTGGTATATTTCTAGTTTATATATATATGATATTTGTTTTGTCTTTGCCTATGCTTTTATTGCCCATATGCTTTCATGTCTTATCACTTTAAGCTTCAACATGCTTTTATGTTTATTAGTTCTTTATCCTTTGCCTATTCCTGAACAAAAAGGGGGAGAAATGATAGGGGAGAAATGGTATCTAATCCTATTATTATCGTATCTTAGTTTGGGGGAGAATTATCTTAGGGGGAGACGTCTTTCTAAGTAGGTCATGTGTTTGATAAAGGGGAGAATTAATTTAGGGGGAGTAATTAATTAAAATTGCATTTAATACTTTGATATTCCCTATGCATTTGATGAGTTTGCTTAAGTGTGCAGGATTTCTTCTAAAGCGGCATTGTTTAAACGGCAAAGCGTTTAATCCTTAGGTTGAGTCAAGTTTGGGTGGGTTATGTTTTGAGTCTAGTAGAGCTTTCGGCCCTTTAGGATTTTTGTTTGGTTTTTGTCCCAGAATAGCCAAAGGGGGAGATTTGTAAGGACACAAATTTCCAATTGAGTCCATATATAGTTTTGGCTCAATTCCGGACAAAAACATTTATTCATAGGATAGTATTTAATTGTAATATTCTCAAGCCTATGAAGTGTTTGTTGAAGACGTAGCGGCAAAGAGTATAAAGCTTCATCAAATGTGCCGGTTTGCGTGCCTCAATTCTACGTCATCAACCATAGTTCCATGCTCCCAAGGTATGAATGCAATATTATATATATAGGAGCTTGGAACAAAGTTTATTGGGTGTTAGGTTTTATAAAAACTGCGTTTTGTTTTAAGAAAGAATTAATTAAAACTTTAAATAAATGTTTATAAAGCTTTCTGGGCTTAAACAAGAATATTCAAACTTTCTGGTTTTTCGTTCGATAGAGTCGTTCGAACGAGATTGTCGTTCGAACGAAAATGTCGTTCGAACGAACCTGCCAACGAGTTCCCACCAAAGTATACTGGTCTGTCGTTCGATATGTCGTTCGAACGAACCTTCTGTTCGAACGAGATATCCAACGAGATTCTAACGAGTTCAATCTGGAACGTCGTTAGAAGTCTCGTTCGAACGAGATTTCGTTCGAACGAAATGTCGTTCGAACGAGATGCCAGGCGGGAACAGTTTTTGGCAGTTTTTTTTGCAGTTTTGCACCCACTTCCCCACTTGGTTTTTAACCAACTTTTTCAGTCTTTAATATGTGCGGGAAGAACATTTTCTAATTCAAATTTTCCTAACTTTTCCATCCTATTTTATCTCTTAGAGAGAGTTTGAGAGCAAAATTGTTTTTAGGAAAATGTTCATGTTTTGACTGCTATTTTTCAAGAGAAAATATTTTATCACTCTAGTTTTACACCCATATTGTTTATCCAAGTTCACATATATACATAACAATTGCTTGGAGTTTGGCACCGGTTTATCTCTTCCGTTTCAAAGAGAAGTTTTGGTTTGCTTCTACATCCATCAAAGAAGAAGAAATTTTGTTGCAATTCTACCCACTTGGAGAAAGGCTCCATGTACGGGTGACGGTGACCATATAAAGTCCTATCGGTGGATTCTGAGACCGCGGTGGTGTTCCAAGGTTATCCTCTAGGAAGAGGTGTCTACAAGAAGAAGCGTCGAGGCTTGAGAGGGATCGAGTCGTGCGTTGTAAGTCTATCTGTCTTGTAATTATAATTCCGTATCTAGTGGATTTGTGGCTAGGGCCGTCCGAGGTTGTTACCCGTCTTGGGTTTTTCCTCGTACATCGCGGCGTAGTGTGATTGATTTATTTTATCTTGCATAAATAATTTAGAACGCATGCTTAGGATAATTCAAGATAAAATTCGGTTTAAATCATCACACTCAATTTAATTTGGACGTAAATTAAATATTGGGTAATGTTGTTTAATTCAAGTCATTTGCTAAAATTTGGTTTCGCCTAATTTGCTAATATTGATAAATATGACTTAGGCAAATTCTAGGACTTGGATTAATTAATTGGTTTAAGTGATCATATTAATTGATTAATTTTACTTCACTTGGTTTAATTTTAATTTGTTTAAGAAATTAAAATTTGTTGTTTTTAAAGTTGAACCATCATCCTAACGCTTCCGCATCATCTCGAATTTAGTTTAAAAGGAAATAGCATTTACACCTTGACTAAACAATTGGTCGAAACTATGTGTCAAGGTAGCTTACTTGACTTGAGTGGTGAGGAAGTTAAGGTCCATTTTGAATTTGTTTCAAAGAACTCTCGTGGTTGGGATACGAGGAATCCTTTCGATCGTATGAGTTGAGAAATCACCGCCCCTCGAGGGCAAACCTAATGTGGATCTATCCTACAATCATGATATGCAAACCAAGTACAACCAGTTGTGTCATCGGATTGATACTTTGTAGCTTACATAAAAATCCCCACCCATGGAAGTCGTTCAAAAGGTTTTTATTGTGGGGGAGGTTGTGTGCATCACATGTGACGACATTGGCCACCAAACAAAGGAGTGTCTCTCAGTTCCTAACATCAAGAGCCTGTTGCACGAGCAAGCTAATTATATAGGGTCATATAAAAGCAATATTTTAATACCCCCTTCGATCCCACTAACCTCCTTATAATACAAGTTGGAGGAAGACACATCCTCTCATAAGTTGGAAGGACTAAACTCCTTGTCCCCCGTAATTTCAGAAACAACTACCCCAATATCATCAAGTGCAGTATCCTCCCGCGAGACCTCCCACTTCGTATTTGCCTCCTCGAAAATGGAAAAATAAGGAGAAACACGCCAATGTTCAGAAGGTTACCCGACTTGAATAATCCATTTCTTAAATGGGGCGCACTATGTAAGAGATGAAAACCTCTCTTGCCCCCTTGGTCCAAAATTCCCAAGGGGTAGCGAGATCCCTTTTACCGACACAACCTCAACCTAATCTTAAGGGCCAAATGGGTGTTGAGAGCTCCAACCCGAGCACGTCGCATATCGATCACGCGAAGGGTATAACCACCCTTAGAAATGACAAAACGGTAGATAACAACGTTGCGGGGTCCTCGCCAGAACGACACATTCCTACTCATTTGAAAGGCAAAATAATTACTCTAAAGGATGTGCAACCGTGCATTCCCATTAATATAGACTATGACATCCCCAAAGAGGGAGATGATCCTATAGTTTCGAAGTACACCATTTGTCCCCTTCATGCCCTGTTTCCACAGAGGATCAAAGAGAATGCAATTAAGGCCTATCAGGAGGGTTTTCTTGAACTTTTCAAGCAAGTAAACATGAATATCCCCCTCCTTAAGGCAATTGAGCACATGCCAAAGTATGCTAAATTTATGATGGTCTTATGTACGGTTAAATGGAGACAAAATGTACATAAAAAGGTGTACATGGCCATGCAAAGCGAGTGCAATCATAACCAAATAACTCGCCCCAAAGTTCAAGGACATGGGTTTCCCCACCATTTCATGCATAATTAGGGATTCTAGAATAGATCATGCCCTCCTAGGTTTGGGGGCAAGTGTGAACTTGTCTCCTTATTCTGTGTATCTTGAGTTGAAGCTCGATGAGATTAAACCGACTCCCGTAACTTTATAATTAGTCAACCGTTCGACTAGGATACCGCGAGGAGTCATATAGGAAGTGATTTTCAAAGTTGATTCTTTATACTTCTCGGTAGATTTTATTATCTTGGACACCCAACCCGTTCTAAAAGGGAGTGCTTAAATTCTAATAATTTTTGGTGGACTATTCCTCGCTACCGTTAATGATAACATCAATTATAGGAATGGGGTGATGAAACTCTCCTTTGGTAATATGACGGTCGAAGTTAACGTGTTCAAACTTCTTAAGTAACCCAAAAGTTATGAAAAAAGTGAGGACGCGGTTGAAACGATGGCTTGCATTGGAACTCTTGTCCAAGAATATTTCGACCTCTCTTATTTTAGAGATCCATTAGAGGTGTGTATTGCAAACTCCTTGAATAATGGTGACGGCTATAAAAATTCCCTCGATGCGAATTGCTATTCACTGAATGGGGAGTTATTGGACATGCACATTTCCCTCGATTACTTTGACGATGTGAGTGAAGGTATTGTGGGTAGTAGCATAATGGGGGATGGTGAAAGAGAGCTCACGAATGATTAATGTGAGGGGGTTATCGAAGACTCGATGTGGATCTCCCACTTTGAGAAATTAACCCCACATGACTCTTTTACCTTCCCATCGAATGTTTCAATGCCAAAGATTGAGCACAAAACCTTGCCAGCGGAGCTCAAGTATGTTTTACTTGGTGGTGAGAATACCTTTCCGGTGATCATAATGGCAAACCTTGACATTTATCAAGAGGAGGCCTTGCTAGAGGTGCTGAGGAAACATAAAAATGTTATATGATGGTGCATTTTTTATTTGAAATGGATCAATCCCTCAATTTTCACTCATGGCATTTACTTGGAAGAGGATGCCAAGCCCACCCGCCAAATGCAAAGGTGATTGAATCCAATCATGATTAAGGTGGTAATGGCAGAGGTGATTAAGCTTTTGGATATGGGGATAATCAACCCCATTTTCGATAGTGAGTGGGTGAGCTCGACACAAGTCATGATGAAAAGTCGAGCATCAAAGTTATTGAGAATGCGAAGGGTGAACTTTTTCCCTCTCGCATTCCAACCGGCTATCGTGTCTGCATCGATTATCAAAAACTTAATGCGGTCACGAGGAAAGCCCATTTTCCCTTACCCTTATTTGATCAAATTCTCTAAAGAGTAGCCAAACATAAGTATTATTATTTTCTTGATGGATATTCGAGTAATAACTAAATAGAAATAGCCCCCAAAGATCAAGAAAATACCACGTTTATGTGTTCGTACGACACTTTTGCCCTCCGTAGAATGTATTTTGGGCTTTGCAATGCAACGATAACTCTCCAATAATGCATGCTTTGCATTTTTAGTGACATGGTCAAGGACATTATGGAGGTCTTCATGGATGACTTCAGTGTTTTCGGCAATACTTACGAAGGATGCTTAGCCATTATGGAAAAGGTGTTAGCTAAGTGCATTGAAAAAAACCTCATTCTCAATGGGGAGAAGTGTCATTTTATGGTGATACAGGGGACCGTCTTAGGCCATATCGTCCCCAATTATGGTATTCAAGTCGACAAGGATAATATTTATGTTATTGCCAATATTCTCGCTCCTAAAAACCTCAAGGATGTGAGTTCTTTTCTTAGCCACGCCGATTTTTATCGACATTTCATTCAAGACTTTAGTTTGATCGTGCGCCCAATGTGCGGTCTTCTTGCTAAAGACGCTCCATTTTTATGGAGTGAGGCATGCCAATAATTGTTTGATAAGTTAAAAACCATGTTGACCACGACCCCCATCATGCAATCACCCGATTGGACCCTTCCATTTGAGCTCATGTGTGATGCAAGTGACTATGACGTAAGGGCGGTGCTTGGTCAATGGAGGGACAAGAAACCTCACATGATATCCTATGCTAGTTGCACAATTGATGGTGCACAAGTGAACTAATCCACTACAAAAAAGGAATTACTAGCTATAGTGTTCACGATGGATAAATTCCGAGCTTATTTGGTAGGATCACCCAGAGTTTGCTTCACCGACCATGTCGTTCTTAAGTACCTTCTTTCTAAGAAGGATGCTAAGAGTAGACTCATACGTTGGGTGCTTCTCCTCCTAGAGTTAGACCTCTCGATTAAAGATAAAAGAGGGTGAAAAATATAATTTCAGATCACTTATCCTGACTTACATTCAATTATGATCATATCAATCCCATCCATATTCGAGAGTGTTTTTTGGAGGAGCAACTCATGGTCGTTTTGACGTTGCCATGGTTTACCAATGTTTCAAAAATCCTTGTCACCGATGCCTATCCACCGCACTTCTCGACCAAGGACAAGGAACGACTTTAGAACTTGGCTCGATCATTCTTCATCGATGACGCTTACATGTTTAAATAATGTCCGAACCAAATCATTCGCAAGTCTGTCCCAAATGATCAGATCCTGAGTATCTTATATTTTGCCACAACGAAGCATGTGGAGGGCAATTTTCTTTCTAAAAATGCTTTCAATGTTCTACATAGCGGTTTCTATTGGCCTACAATCTTCAAATATTCCCAAGCTTTCTTTAAAACTTACGCCCATTGCCAATTGATTGGGAAGGTGACTAGAAGGAACATGATGCCTCTTTCCCCGATTCTAGTAAGCGAAGTGTTTGATTGTTGGGGAGTAGACTTCATGGGTCATTTCTATAAATCCAATTAATTCGAATACATCTTAGTCATGGCTGACTATATATCGAAATGGTTGGAAGTCGTGCCTACTATGAATAACACCATGAAAGTGGTGTTAAAATTCCTCAAAGAGAACATATTGGCTCGATTTGGCACACCAAAGACAATCATAAGCGATGAAGGCGTCCATTTATACAACGACATATACAGTGCCTTGATGTTTCAATATGGTGTCACCATAAGGTCTCCACCACATATCACCCACAAATAAATGGCTAAGCAGAATTGGTAAATAGGGAGATAAAAGGGATTTTAGAAAAAACTATAGACCCTTTGGCCAAGGATTGGTCGTATAGGCTAATTGACGTGCTTTGGGCATATCAGACGCTTATAAGATGAACCTTGGGATGTCTCCTTATCGGGTGGTGTATGGGAAAGCATGTTATTTGTTGGTAGAGCTTGAGCATCGGGTAAATTGGGTTGTCAAAAATCATAATTTCGACATTATCGAAGGCGGATACCTTCGTAAGTTCCCACTCAACGAGCTTGAGGAGTTGAGGAACGCTCTATATGAGAACTCTCATCTATTTAATGCCAAAATAAAGACCTTTCATGATAAAAGTATAGTGCGTAATCACTTTGATATGGGAAATAAAGTTATACTCTACGATTCATGCTTCCACCTTTTTCTCAGGAAATTATAATCCCGGTGGAATCGACCGTTCGTAGTACAAAAGGTCTACAATCACGGTGGCGTCGAGATTTTGAACCCGAGGATCGAAACCTTGTCTAATGTGAATGGGAAGAAGCTTAAGGCTTTCCTTGAGGGATTCAATCCCGAGCTTACTGAGATCCCTCTTAAGGACCCCCTTTCGTCGGCCCTTCATTGGGTGTCGCACAGTGGGTCTCAAATCTTTTTTTGGATTGCCTCGTTTCTTTTGGAGTTCGTGGCAATCGTGCATTCGCGCACACAGTTATATACCTATTTATCATCCTTAGGCCTCCCTTCCGTTTTTGATATCTTTGGGTATTTGCTTCCTATAAGATGCTTAAGCAACAAATTTTGGCAAAAATAGGGTCTCGATCAACCGGTCTCAAAATCGCAATCGATTGGGTTTGGCCACTTTCCATTTGTTTTGAGGCAGTGTTCAAGTTTCCCAAAATGCGATCGATCGATCCCAAATTTTGGTCCACCAATACGTTGGTTCACCAGCACTATCTAAATTCGTAGGCTTAAATTGAAAACCCGATCGAACGGTCTCAGACCCACGGTCGACCGATAAACCCTTCCATCGCGCACTATTTTAACTTGTATGTATTTTTTTGAGGTGTGGTCAAACGGGCTTTGGACCTGAGTCGATCGGGGGCTATAGGTTTTAATACGTTTCCTTTTTATTTGCCTATTCACCTTTTAGAAAACCATTTACTCTCACCTTCTCTCCCATTCCAACCATTCCCATGATCAACGCCTACTTTTTTTTATTGCATTTCCACCATAATCATCCCTTTTAATCTGTGCATCTAACATCTAAGGTATGAGTTATCTACTTTTTATGGATTTTTTGAGTTTTTGTGGATATTCATGCTACCAGGGTTAGTTTCTTCGTGAAATTAATAGGCAAAATTGGTTTTCTCTTTGCATATGTGTTTCGAATCATTTTTCCCAATACACTATCTCTTATTGCTAATTGATTTCTTATTGTGTGTATGGGATTGTTGAACACTATCTTTAGCAGTATTTTTTTGTGCTATTGATAGGGTGTAATCTATGATGATGGCTGGTTCTAAAAAAATTCACATTCTTACAACATTGTTTTTCACTCTTGGTTAGTGGATGTTTATTAAGGAGGACAAACCCGTTTTGGCAAAATTGGTGGGGTGTATGTGCCTTTTTGGATGATTGAACCGTTACCTTTTTTCTGAAATTGTATCAATTCTTTCTACTCATTGTGAATGTAAGTTTTTGGATAAAACCCCATTCATGTGCATTTATTGTCTTATATTATTGGGATTACCATAAATGGGGGAGCTCCTTTGTTTGTTAAAATTTTCCCCACACCACTATTTCCACTTTTTGCACACCAAGTATGTGTCTAAATGCTTTACTTGTTTTTAATTTTCACTCTGAACATATTCTTATGCGAGTTTCACTCGTTTCATTGAATCGGATGTTATTACTCTTATCTTCGCCTAACCATTCTTTGATTTAGGCTTCAATTGCATTGTTGTACTAATTTATGATTTGTAGGTTATCATGGGCGAGGTGGAAAAATACAACCACTCATGTTGCAACCCTTTGAAGGGTTTTGAATAAAACAAGATAAGCAATGGTACGAGGCGCACTTTGCTACTCAGAAGCGCCCACTTTCCCATCAGTTTAAAGAAAAATAGAGGATATTCACCCTGAGGTGATGGTACTCCTCAAAAGATATAATTGGGATCCTATCAATGAGGACTTGGTTCGTTTGTTTAATGCCTCATTGATCCAATGGAAAGGAGAGAAAACCATTTTTGAATTCTATGTTTGGAGAGTGCCGATCAGATTTCTGAGACAGGATTTAGCCCGATGGATGGGCAATGTGGTGGACCCTACCCCTTTTGTGAGCCTATCTGATTAGGCTGTAACACCCCGCTTAACTTAACTCTGGCATCGGCCGCCACTAAAACTAAGTCGGGTGTCACTAAATTAAATTTCATTCTTAGCATGTGACAGATATGAGACATATAAATTTTCATTTCCACAATATAATAATTGAATTAAATTATTAATATGAATAATCCATCAATAAATAATCCATCAACATGCTAACTCCAATAAAATAGTTCAACTCCAATATTTATTTATAACTCCAGATGAAATAATCCAATAATGTAACCAATTAAAACCATAAACAAATTTAGAACCGAATGGCTCAATAAAATCCATAATGAAGTCTCATTTGTAAGACAAATGAATAAAAGTAATCCTATACTGACAATGTAATAGCTAAAATGGACCGTCCAGATGCACTTCCAAATATAATCTCCAATCACTCCTATGCAGCTACTCCAACACTAATACCTGAAAAAGGTTAATCAACGCACATGGTCAGAACCCTGAGCATGAATAAACACTACTCTCCTCAAATAGGGTCCTTGAACCCAGACACTAGCATTATACATGATAAATATCACAATAGATTATTTTAAATTAGACGAGCTATGATTATACGCAATCATAATAAATCACTATCTAGCCACAGTAATTCTTATTAAAAAATCTACACCAATATTATTTTAAATATCCATCAGTCCCATATTGTTAATTTAATTAAATTAATCCAATTTATCATTCTTCTCAATTTATTATTATCCATTGCGGTACTCCCGCATAATATTCTTCCTCCAATAATTCACATTATTATAGCGGTCCTCCCGCCTCGGGTGGTACTACCACCAAAATACACATTCCCCTCGTCAATAGACAACTGACCCGTTTAAACTGGCGATCCCGTAATATGACGAGGTTCCACGCACGACATGACATAAATACCAGCTAACCCGTTTAAACTGTCGACCCCCGCACATTATGTCGCCAATAAATTTTAATACCCGTTTTATTATCTTAGGTATTTATTCTCAATTAATTATCCTTCTCATATTCATTTTGCAAATTACCCCCACCTTTATCATCGGCGTAATATCCTCAAAACACCCTTAGTCCCATACCTAACGGTCCCCAACACATAAAATATGTCCTAACTTAATTATAGGATGAATTTCTTTTAATAACTACTCCTAGTCTTATACCTAGGGTAGCGAATCGACGACACGATATAAAAATCAGCCCCACCCCGGAATCACCCATCCGTAAAAATCTACACTCACTAATCCCTTCCTAGCAAGTGTAAATCGCAACTAAGGCCTACCAACTAGTCCCATACCTAGCAAGTATCCTAAAATATAGGTGATATCATATTACCAAAATACCGTCGTGCCCGCGATGTTAAATATCAACAACAATAAATCACATAATCTAACAACATATAAACAATATCACAAATTTATTCGTGATGGCACAAGTTAATTTAATTTAATTAATAATACCAACATCGTCCTTAATACAATTATTCCCATTTAATCATTATAGACTAATCGACATGAAAAGTTATGAAACACACCCAAATTGTCCACTTTAATCAACTACATAATTTTTATGCATGTGTACACACCCCAATTTCAATTAAAATAACCCTCCATAAACTCTACATGTGATCCCACACGCATAATAACCAAAATCCACTACTCTCTCCTACGCACCCAAAGGTTTCAAGTCTTATTCCATATTAACATTTTTCATTAAAACAATGCCAAATTTAGTTTTCACTTTTTCTAATTAAGTTGCTAATTTATTTTAAGAAAAACATGTCATTAAGGGTTTATGCGACACTTAAAATGCATAATACTAAAGGAAGAGAATAGAGTATCCATGCCTGAATAAAAATTGATTGAGAATTCTGATTTCAAGGATGTGTTCTTCTCGAAAAGTTGATAAAGATCCGTTATTGACGGGTCTTGAGAAGACTCAGTCGATCTTGATAAATCTGGAGTTGAAACCTTGAAGAAAATTGGGGCAAAGGTTTGTAGATGAAAGGAAATTTTTTTGGAGAAGTCTTATGGAGGAAGAGTTGTAAAAAACGATTTGAAGAACCCAGCCATGGATTAGTTTTAATTTATAATGATTAGGAATTCTAATGCTAATAGAATTTTCTTTAAACAAAAAAAAAATCCGTTAGTCAAGGCCCAGAACCGTGATAACGGTTTTTTTTCCAATTTAAATTCCCATTTTAACTCTGATTTTAATTTCGATAAAAGTACTACTTCTCAATATTAAAACTCAACATTTTAAGTTACTAAAATTAATATATTGGAATCATAGATTAAGAAAGAAAATTATATACATCAAGAAATAAATTGGAATCCTAGATTAAGCAAGAAAATTCTTGCCTTTAATTATGTAGAGGAGAAGTCCCTTGATTCTTCCTTGGTTTTCCTTATTCTTGCCCTTTTTCCCTTTCTTTGGTGCTTCTCCCTATTCCTCCCGTAACTGTAACTTTTAGTTCTATGGAATGATAGTGGGGGAGTGGTTTACCCCCCACTTCAACTCTAATCAGATGCTTAATCCCGAGTTGGACCCTAAGCCCAACTTTTAGACCCCAAATGGACCCGAACCCATAATCTAATAGGCCCAAAACATCCCCAACTTATATATTATTGACCCAGGACAATTTTTAAAGGCCTAAATCATCTAAACGAGCCCATATGTGTCCTGAATGTGTTCCGAATTATTTATGTCAATAATAATTACTTTTAATTTGTCTCGCATATAAATTATGTATTTTCTTTCATTATATGCAAATGTCATATTCATGCACACATAAAAATGAATTACACACAAATATACTAAATAACCAATTTCCACTTGAAATTTTCGAATAAAAATATTTATTTAGGTCTAATTTCCAAAATTAATTATTTATTCCAAAAATAATATTTCATTATTTATTTATAAGAAAATACGGGGTATTACAATTGTCTTAAATGTAGATCGTGTTAAGTTCGTGCAATTTTTAGTTAGATGTCCATACATTAAATGTTTTACCAAATATATATATGTGTAGTTTTGATATATTCATTTATTTGTCACAAATTTCCAAATTCATATATACATATAGCATGATTATACTATGAAATTTTCAAGTTTATGTGTATATGTTATTGTAAATAAAATGTTATATATATATATATATACACTATAAGATTATAAAATTATAAATGTAAGATTGTTGCTATATATTATATATAAATTTGAAGAATTGAAAGTTTGAAATCAATGTACCTTTAATATATATTTCAACTTCAATATATACATTAGTATATGCATTATAAATATGTATATTTATATTTATGATAATACAATATATGAAATGAATATTTAAAGAAAAAGACCATGATTAGGTTTCATGGGAAAATGTGATTACTATTTAATATATGAGAGGTATATTGGATATATAAACATTAACATTTAAAAAAAAAATTTAAAAACATAGACAGTACCCCACGCATTTTATTAAAAAAATTTTGGAGAAAAAACCTCTTTAGTGAGTCTTATAAGCTCAAATAATAACTTCAAAGAATTAAAATGTGCTGACTATTGAGCCCAATAAGTCACCATAAGAAATGTAATATGGCAATTTATAATTATTCCCATTACAAAATTAGTGAATAGTGCAAAATAAATATGGGGATTTATAAATACTCCCATTACAAAACAGAACAACATCTAATTGGAGGAAAATAAATTTTATCCAGTTTCAGTAAACCTTTAATGATTTGAGGGAGATTATAAAGTTATGGATCCACTATGATTTTTGAAACTTACTAGCTATATTTGCAAGACCATCAGCTACACAATTTGTCAATCTCCAAATGTGGTCGATGGTGAGATGTCCTATAAATAACACCCTATTGAGCTTATTCTACCTTGTTCTTTATCTTTCGTGGGGGTTACCATATGCCATTCAACATAGACATTACAACTTTAGAATCAAACTCAATTGAAATGCTTTGCGGGCTAACATCAAGGGAAAATTTGATACCTTCATAGACTGCATCTTGCACACTTGTATAAGAGTAAAATCCAGTTACAAAGTCACTTATACAATTCCTCACCACGCTTCCAATACCATATTCTCCAGTACTACCACGACTTTGAGGTTTAGGCCATTTAATGAATCTAAATTCTATGCAAAGGTACCTCACTCTCAATTTAAAGAAATCACAATAAGCCTATAATCTTTAGAGATTTTGCCTTTAAAAATAAGAGCTTGAGAGGTATTTTGATTAAGGGAAGTAACAATATCAATTATATCTTTAGCTATCATAGATGAATTCTCAAAATAACTCTTGTTTCTAGCTTTCCAAATATCCTAAAAAATGAATAAAGAAGTTTTCTAATAATAAAGAAAATATCCAATTTTATGTTTTAATATATATTTATTAATGTAGGAAAATAATTGATCCATATGGCGTGTAAGGGTGACATTAGTAAATATGGATGATAACATTAGGGGCTCATTTGGTTCGAGGTTTGGAAATGGAATTTAGGATTCCTGGAATTTAGAATTCCCTTCGTCTAGAATTACAATGTTTGGTTGAAAATTTGGGGGGAACTTAGAATTTCTGGATTTAGAATTTCCACAAAATTGGAATTCTCCTTTCCCCTCTAAAATGGGAGGAATCATATATTTCCAAGCATTTTAGCTTACTTTTGTGGTGAGACAAAAATACCATCTCACATAAACTCTTACACATACTCTCTCTCTTTCTCTCGCTCACACACACACACACACACACACACACACACGCATACTCTCTCTCTCTCTCTCTCTCTCTCTCTCTCTCTCTCTCACACACACACACACACACACACACACACACACACAGAGACACTCTATCTTTCTCTCTGTCTCTCTCTCTCACACACACTCTCTATCTTTTTCTCTCTCTATCACACACACACACACACACACACACACACACACACACTCTCTCTCTCTCTCTCACACACACACACACAAGCACACACACATTCTTTCTCTCTCTCTATAACACACATAAAAATACACATACATACACTTACTCTCTCTCTCTCTCTCAAACACACACAACCACTGACATTCACCACACTCGTGCGCACACGCTCAAATCAAGTAGAAGGGTATTTTAGTTAAATGACATTTATTCCTAATATGGGGAAGTTATTTGGATGTTGGGAAAAAAGAATTCGTGTTGGAACCAAACAATGGAAAGGAATTCAAAATTCCATGAACTTAGAATTCCTGGAATCAAAGATTCCCATTTCTTTTCCAAACCTCGAACCAAACGAGTCCTAGATGTTTATTACCAACTATGAAGCACAAATACTCTCCAAAGGCCCACCAATTCATCTTGACATGTGGCACTCTATAAGACACCCCGGAAAATGTTTCAAAGAGTATCTCACTTATTATTTAATTTTTAAATGCCGAACACGTCCAAATATGATGAGATACACTAAAAGATAAAAAAAAATGAAATTAAAAACATCTCGAGGTGAAGAAGAAAAACAAGAAACCAGGTCGTGAAGAAGCCCTAGCTTTTGTGAAACCTAGACGTGCTTTTTCATAAAGAAAACTAGGTTTACGCAAAACCAAAAAAACACTATCTTTGATGCCCCTAAAGAAAACATGGGGAAATAGACCATGACAATGACATAAAAATGAAATCAAATCACAAAGAAGAAAGAATAAACCAAATCGCATTAAAATGTTTGCTCACGATGAAGTTATTTTCTTTTGTAGAGAAATGCCAAAAAGTGAAAATATTTATTCATCTTACTTACCTGCAACCACAAGTCTTCTAGACTTTCAAAAAATGGTGATTTTTTATTTTGTTAATAATAATTAGTTGAGTTATAAACAATTTATTAACAACAAAGGGTATAGTTAAAAATAGAGTAAATATAATAATAATATGAGTAATGAATTTTATATGGTACAACGGATAGAAATTTTTTGTTGAATTTTATTAGTTTTATGTCATATGTATATGTGTGTGTGTGTGTGTGTGCGTGTGTCATATTTGTGCTTTATAGCTTTATGACGGTGTATAGTGGACTAATGTGTGTTGATTATTCCCTTAAATTTTGAATCACGTAAGTAATTTATGTGAATAAAAATATTAATGGGGATGGTTTCAAAGGAAAAATATACCATAATAAGGGGCGCATATAGTTTTCCGAAAAGGGGGTGTCATAATTGTGAACTTATGAAGTTAGTGTTAAAAAATATAATAAATTCTAAACTTTTAATACAAATTAAATGCGTCTCAACCTATCTTTTATTTCTATACTTTTCTCGATGCTATAATCTTTACAAATTAGTACCATGTACCTCGCGCGATGCGCGGGCGTATTAAAATATTTGGTAACAATATACTAAAAAAAGTAAATAAAATAAAAACTTTAATTAAAAAATAATTTTTTTAAGGATGAGTAAATTTTAAATTTAACTATATAATGCAACTGTATGATTAACATGTCTCCATTGGCCTCATGTAACAGATAATAAATGAAAAAGAATAAGAATGAATTTGTGTATTAGAGGTTTTAATCTATAGAAAATTAGAGTATTAGGGGATTTAATTTATAGAAAATTTCGTTTCTTTAATTCTTTTATTCCTTTAAATGTTTAGTGTATAAAAACTGTAAGGACAAAAATTTCCAATTGAGTCCTTTGTAGTTTTGGCTCAATTCCGGACAAAAACATTTGAGTCATAGGATGGACTTCAAGTTTATCCATTCAAGCCTATGACGTGTTTGTTGAAGACGTAGTGGCCAAGATATTAAAGCTTCATCTAATACCGTGTGTGTTGTGCCTCGTTTCTACGTCATCAACATGGTTCCATTGCTCCTAAGGTATGAATGCATTTTTAATATATATATATAGGAGCTTGGAACATTATTTATTGGGTGTATGTTAAAATTTATTTTGGGTGTTAGAATTTTTTTTGTAAACTTTTTTGAATTCATAATTCTAAATATTTTGTTCTCGGACACCTTTCAGTAGAAAAATCATATCAAATCCAAAAAAAATCAGAACGATACGAAACTGGCGGCCACGCGTTCGTATCGAAATTATATAGAACCATGGCCTGAGATCTCGTTAGATAGGTCGTTCGAACGACCTCGTTCGAACGACTTCTCGTTCGAACGACTTCTCAAACGAGAATTTTTTTTTTCCTTTCTGTCTCTTCGTTAGAAGTCTCGTTCGAACGAGATTTCTAACGAAAAAAAACAGCGGGAACAGTTTTAAGCCAGTTTTTTTCACTTTTTCACTACTTTACCCCACTTTCTTTTTGACATACTTCTTAAGTGCGGGAACTAACTTTTTGAAGACAACTTTTTCACATTCTAAGAGTCTTTTGAGAGCAAATCTTTTAAGAAAAAGTTCCATGTTTTGTGTTTGATTTTTATGGATTAAACTCATCAAAAAACACATACACACCCATTTTGTTTAGTTTATTCCAAGTACCTATTGATATATCATTACTTGGAGAGTTTTGGCACCTGGTTTTCTCTACACCAACAAGAAGAGAGTTTGGGTTCTTCTCTACCCCCAAAAGGAGAAAAGTTTATTGCGGTGTTCTCACTCGAAGAAAGGCTTCGCGTGTAGGTTGACGGTGACCATAGCCCCATCGATGGAGTTCGAGACTGTGAAGGAGTCCACGGTTATACACTAGGCGGAGGTTGAAGACCAAGGAGCGCGTCAAGGCTTGGGCGGACTCAAGTCAGTTTGTGTAAGTCCTCTTGTGTCGAGTCTTTGTAAAAACTACCATACTTAGTGAATTCGTGGCTAGGGCCGTCCGAGGTTTTTCCCATTTGGGTTTTCCTCGTACATCCGGCATAGTGCGATTGATATTTATTTTATCTTGCTATATCACCTAGATGCATGCTTAGGACTAAAAGATAAAATTAGTTCAAAATCAAAATCTATTTAATTTGGTGAAAATTTAATGTTTGGGTATGTTCAATTTAATTCAAGTGCAAAATTACTTTATCTTGATAGCATGCAAGTTTAACTTGAATTGGATTAATGTGTGTTTAAGTCTAAATGAAAATTGTGTGTAGTTTAATTTCACTTTTCGTTTAGTTTTAATTTTTTCATAAGTTGGTTTGTTCTCTTTAAGAAAAGAAAATTTTAAATAACTTTTGAAAAATTAAAATTTGAACCATTTCATTATATTTGAATTTAAAAATTGGGGGCTTCCGCACTTTCAAAAACTTCAAACCAACTCTAAGTATTTATATAAAAAATTATACATATTTTTATTTGTTTTTAGTTAAAAAAGTTGCATGTCATTTATGGATACAAACATAAAGTTTTATCTATAAATAAAACGTTAAAATATTTTTATAACAAAAACCTTTTTTATTTAAATTAAAAACAATTTTGAAAATTTGAAAACTTTTTTAACTTAAAAACTATTTTTTATAAATAAAAACTTTAAAACAATAGTACGTATTAAAAAAATTATACCTATTTTTATTTTTTTTTTAATTTAAAAAACTGTGTCATTTATAGAAATTTTTTCTAAAAATACAACGTTAAAAATGTTATTATATATTTTTTTTATTTATATAAAAAATGACACAATGTTATGAAAGAGAAAAAGATAGTATGTATAAAGTTTTAGGTACCCACGGATCAAATTTCGGTACCCACCCATGAAACACAAACCAATTAACTTTACGCACAAAAACTAAAATCCAAATAATTTTTTTAAAGATTATAAATAGAATAAAATAATCTCCGATGTTGTAATAAATCATTAATGTTCCTAATTATAAAATCATGAGATTGTTACATATGCACTTAAGAGGATATAAACAAAACCAAATACATAACACATAAAATTACTGAATCACAAACAATATTGAGTACTTTGTCGTGGAGCTAAAATATATAATCATTTTCTTAATATGATTTTTTCTTAAACCCCATGGAAAATATAACAAAATGGATAATGTTATACTCCCTGAAACCTCCTTCCCGATTCCATCCCCCAAAGTAATCCCCACCCTTTTTTAAATGTTAAACCAATCTCCACCCTTAATCTATTTTTTAAAAACAATGCATTATACATATGAGAGTTACGATTTATTCTTTTAAATGATATTCTTTTAATTTTTTAAAATTTATTTTAGATTGATAAATAACTAGAATTATGATTTATTTTAAAATTAAATATACTTTACATTAAATTAATATTTAATGAATGAATTACAAAAAAGTCCCTCAAATATTTTTTAATACACATTTAGTTCAATCATTTTTAGTGTGTTCCAAAAAATCCTCAAACACTCATTTAACCAATATTCTCTTGTTTTTAAAGGTCCGCGCCAGCGACACATATTGATTATTTTTATGTCGTGAAAAACTTTTTGGAATAAAGTAAAAAGGGTTGAACTAACGTGTATTAAAAAATAGAAAACATAGTTTTCTTATTTATAAAAAATTTATATTTTTAATTTTAATAAAAAAACTATTTAATTTGATATATTAGATTCACAATTGATGTGCCGCCGACGCGGACCTACATTCCCGGCCCTACATCATTTGTTGAATGTGGGTCCGCGCCAGCAACACTAATCAACATCATTTGTTAAATATGGATCCGCGCCAGCGGCACTTTGAGTGTTTTATTTTGTTCAAAAAAACTTCAAACACTAATTTAATCAATATTCTCTTATTTTTAAAGGTCCGCGTTAGCGGCACACATTCAGTATTTTTATTTTGTTTCAAAAAGTTTTTCGGTGTTTTTATTTTATTCCAAAAAGTACTCAAACACTAATTTAACTAATATTCTCTTATTTTTAAAGGTCCGCGCCAGCGGCACACATTGAGTGTTTTTATGCGGTGAGTGACTTTTTGGAACATAGTTTTTTTTATTTTTGTCGCGAGGAACTTTTTAATAATAAACATAGTTTTTTTATTTTAAAAAAAATATTTACTTTAATTTTAATAAATAAAAAACTGTTTAATTTAATGTTTTAGATTCACGACTGATTAGTGTCGCTCGCGCGAACCTACATTCCCGGACCAACATCGTTTATTAAATGTGAGTACGCGCCAGCGGCATTAATCAATCGTGAATCTAAAACATCAAATTAGCAGGTTATTTTTTTTTTTATTAAAACTGATTTTATCAAAAAAAAAAAAAAAAACTCGTATCGTGCCTTAGTTAACATAATTTAATTGACATTAGATAGAACATAAAACATATTTTATCAACAAAAAAAACACACCAAAAAAATGTGTTAAAACTATTTTTTACAAAATAAAATATTACCTAAAAAAATTACTACCGCAATAATTTATGTTGCGGCATGTCGTGTTTTAATTATGTTATGTTCGTATTTGGTAAAAAAAAATCATTTTTTGTCGCCTTTAATTGGCTCTGATTCGGGTTATTTTAATTTAGTCATGTTCGTGTTTTTTTTTTTTTTTTTTTATAAAAGTACAACTTTTTTTTTATTTTATAAAAAACAGTTTTTTTTTAATTTTATAAAAAACAGTTTTTTTTTTTTAGAAAAACATAATTACTTAAGCTAATTAAGTGTCAGCTGGGATGGCGGCTTTCGATTTGAAATGGGGATAAAACTTTCGGGGAGTATAGCACTACTCTAACAAAAAAGTTATGTTACAACATGACAAAAATCCAATCAAATTAATAGTTCAAAAAATGAATGGAAGCTCCAGAACAGGGAGCTTGTCCAACTTGAATAGGAGGCTATTGTTGTTTGGCTAACTCTCCACATAACTGTAGCTTTACATATTGATACAACCAACTTGCGTTTTTTTTTTTGGGACATATATCAAATAGTCCCTCAAACATTTTTTAATACTCATTTAGTCTAAGCCTTTTTATTTTGCCTCAAAAAGTCCTTTGCCACATATTTTGGAAAAGGAGTGTCGCTGGCGCGGACCTCTAAAAATAAGAGAATATTGAGTGCTTGAGAGACTAAATAGGTTAAACTAAAAATATGTGTTCTTTTTAAAAAATATATATTTATAGTAGGGACTATTATATAATTGACCCTTTTTTTTTTATATATATATATACTTATCCAAACATGAGTTTCCTTATTCAACATAAAATGATAGTCAACTTCAACACCACCACCAAAATAGATAAGTTTTGTGACAATCTCAACAAAAACCATGACCCCAAAACACCATGGCTTTTCCTTCTGGTTGGGGGTGACAATTCGGGTTAATCGTGTCATTTTCGAAGCAAATTTATTTTTATTTTAGTATACATTTTGAATACTCTTAAATCTATATAAGCTAATCGGGTCATGTTCGAATAATTTCAAATTATTACCATAAACAGATTTTCGAGTAAAAAATTGCCAGCTCTACTCTTCTAAGTTACTACTACGGGTTCAACGATAGCCCTAAAAACATTGATAAAGCTTGGATAAATCGTGTCACCATGAGTTTACATATGGGTATCTAAGGTTGAAACCAATAAACCCAGCTATGTGAGTTCTATCGGGTTGGATATATACAGAACGACAATAGATATCTGGAGTTGAAATACCTTTAATCAAACCAGCATGAAAATTATTGGGCCGACTCAGCTCACAGTCAAAAAGTCGATGAAGAACCTCTGGCATTAATAGGGCGACTGACCTCAGATTCAACCAAATACAACCCGATTCACCATCAGTAATCTAATTGAACACGACCCATGCACGGGTACTGAAAATACGATCCAACTCAGAGTCATCTTTATCGTTTTGCCTGATCTAGCATTAGTCCATGCCTTAGTAATTGTTCGTTCCCCATCCTCGTACATATTCCTCATCATTTGAGTCTTGACTTCCATATCTTGTGTGCCCCCCTCGTACCCAATCCATCCTTTTCAAGTCTTTATTAAGAGTAAAAAACCTTTTGCTCTTAAACTATGCAAGTGTCGTCAATTTAATTTTTAAATTAATAATTTAATTAATTTAATTTTTAAATTATATAAATTTGACCAATTTAATTTCTAAACTAATAGTTGATCAATTTAGTTCATAAATTAGAAAAATTTGGCTAATTTAATCCTTAAAATTTATCCAATTTAATTCCTAAACTAATAACAAACTGTTTTTTAATTAGATTTACTAAAAAACTCTAAATAGGATAAAAAAATAGTTTTTTATTTTATTTAATAAAAAACTATTTTTTAAATAAAACAGTTTTCTAAATAGGATAAATTTTTTTTTTTCCCTATTTATAAAATAAAACTGTTTTTAAATTTGAAAAAAAAATGTTTTTTTTAAATAGGATAAAAAACTGTTTTTATTAAATTTAAAAACAGTTTTTAAGTAGGATAAAAAATTGTTTGTTTTTTTAAATTTAAAAAATGTTTTTTTAATTTAAAAACTATTTTTTAATAGAAAAAAATTGATTTTATCCTCTTTTTTATCCTATTTAAGAAACTGTTTTTATCCTATTTAAAAAACTATTTTTTTTTCTATTTAAAAAAAAACTGTCATTTATCCTATTTAAAAAAGTTTTTTATTCCATTTTAAAAATAATTTTTTTAACCTTGAAAGGAAAAAAACAATCTTAAGGACTAAATTGCTAAATTATTAGTTTATGGGCTAAATTATTTTAAACTATTTTTTTTAAACAGTCATTTTTTACAAATAAACTTTAAAAAACATTTTTTTATCCCAAAACTAATAATTTATCTATTTTTTAAAGTTTATCTGTAAAAAACGACTGTTTAAAAAAAATTGTTTTTTAAAATAACTTAAAATAGACAATTTAGCCCATAAACTAATAATTTAGTCAATAAACTAATAATTTACACAATTTAGTCCTTAAAATAGGTTAAAATTGCTTATTTCTTTTCAAAGTTAAACAGTTTTAAAATGGAATAAAAAACTGTTTTTAAATAGGATAAAAAAATAGTTTTTTTTTTAAATAGGAAAAAATAGTTTTTTAAATAGAATAAAAACAGTTTCTTAAATAGGATAAAAGAGAGTTTTTAAGATAAAAACTGTTTTTTAAATAGGATAAAAACAAATTTTTTTTTCTATTAAAAAACAATTTTTAAATAAAAAAAACCAGTTTATAAATAAATAAATAACAGTTTTTAAATTTAATAAAAAACAGTTTTTTATCCTATTTAAAAAAAAAGTTTTTTTTTTCAAATTTAAAAACTATTTTTTTTATAAATAGCAAAAAAATTGTTTTTTTATCCTATTTAAAAATCAGTTTTTTAATCCTATTTAGAAAACTATTTTATATAAAAAATAGTTTTTTATTAAATTTAATTAAAAACAGTTTTTTATTAGTTTAAGAATTAAATTGGGCAAATTTTAAGGACTAAATTGGTCAAACTTGTATAGTTTATGGACTAAATTGGTCAAACTTATATTAGTTTAGGGACTAAATTGGCAAAATTATTAGTTTATGGACTAAATTGGTCAAACTTATATAGTTTAAGGGCCAAAAAGGTATTTTACTCTGTTATTAACCCCATTTCATCTGATTTTTCGAGTAAGAGGAATGGATAACTGAATAATTTTTTTTAAACTTTTTATATATAGAAAAACTAACCGATAGAAATGAGAACTGGATAGTTTTTTTTTTAAAACTTTGTATATATTGAAAAACTGATTGATAGAAATGAAGAGAAAAGTAATGTACTTATTAAATGTCATTAATCTCTAATTCCACTATATTAGAAGTATAATAGAGATATACGATCCCTCCACAATAACTTTCTTGCCATCATAGTTCCATGTGATCACTATCGACAGCCCTTGCTCGTTGCACATATCTTGGAACCCTGATATGTGAATCTCATTTTGTATATGTAAGGGCATCATTGGGACCTGAGGAGTAAATAGTGAGATTTAATCCCCTACCATCACCATGAAGGTGATAGCTAACGTCCATCCCATCCTCAACAACCATATCACCACCACCACCCTATTCGTTAAATGGACAATCAACGCCATCACCACCATATTCTCTTGGGGCTTTTACGGTCTAGTCCTTAAACTAACAATTTTGGACAAAAAAACCAGGCCCAACAATTTTTAAACAATTAGGTCCAACATATAAATAGCTCGAAATTAAAACAAACACGCACTATTCAGAAATCGAAGCGGCAAAAATTCTCTTCGATCAAAACCCTAACTCTTTTCGATAAAAAATCTAACTCTATTCGATCAAAATACTAACTCTCTTCGATCAAACCCTAATCGTTGAAGTTTCAACGAGCATTTTACATTCTAAATCAAATTCTTCCAAACACCACTAATAAGTATGTATACATTCTCTTATCACCTGTTTGTTCTTGTGTATTTTGTGTTCTCATATGCATAAATTTGTAGACACATGGACTGATGAAATCACATTCTTCTTCTTCATGATATGAAAAAATATATTTGTTTCCCTCATTTTAATTACAAAACACACTTTTTGCATGTTAGATATATGTATTTCATCATTGTACTTTTCCTCCTATATACATCATTTATCGAGGATTTATCAAGGACTAGGAATATATACATGATTGGAATATGTACATGTACAAGCCCTGTTTTGTTACGTGTACTATGTGTAGTTTGCGTGTACTATCAAAAAGTACACGCAAAATACACAGAGTACACACACATTGAAATTGAATTTCTCAATTCAATATGCTTTAGAAAGTACACGTGAACTTATATTGACAAAGTACACGTGAACTTTGTAAAAATCACGTATACTTTCAAAATACAATTGTAAAATTTACAAAGTACACGTTTAATTTTGTGTGTATTTTGAACAAATCACTTGTACTTTCCATTATGAATACCTAGGTAATACAATTATTAATATCATTTTGTTTTTTGTATGATCACAGTATTGGGCATGTGAGAAATTTGAAATTATTTCTCCTGTTGAAGAATTTAAAGATAAGACGCCAAAATTCCTGAGGTAGAAATTGTCTTCTTTGAGACAATGGTTTGTGAAGAATGCCATCGCAACAACAACTTTGAAGTGGGCTACAAATAAACCAGCTTGTAAGGACAGATCTGTACAAAAGGAACCTCAGTTTGAAGGGCCAAGTTACTCTTTGAATATTTCTACAGAAAGTCCTTTACATGCTGATTCATCATAAAAAAAAGTTGCTGAAGATATTAATGACAATGAGTTTTCACATGGTTGGAATATTCACCTTAAAAACATTGTGACTCCAAAGAAAAAGAAGGGAAAAGATCAACCAAAGGTTAATTTGGAGGAACAAATTGCTATTTTGAAAAGGAAATTGTTGGAAAAAAATAACCAACTATCTAAAGCAGCTGAAGACTTTAATGGTGCACTTGAGAAGGTGACCTTTTTGGAGGTGGAGAGTGTCATTTTGAATGTACAGTTGCAGGTAGATCATGATTCACTTTTTGAAGCCCATGAGGAAATGAAGAAGTTAAAGGTGGAGAATTTCAACCTTTTGAAGGAAAAAGATTTACTAAATAAGTTGGAGGTGGAAAAGGCCCAACTAGTTGAGTTAAACAATTATGTAAAAGAAAAGTTTGATCAAGTCACAATGAGTGACTCGGATAGAATTGGATGAATCATTGAAAAAAAGGCAGAATCAACACGAATTTTGGATCAAAAAAATGGATATATGTCTTTGAGTAATGAAGATCTAAAAAAAAAGTATGATGATACATTGCAAAAATGGAAAGATGCTGACATAGAAAAGATGACATTGAGGCAGAATCTTGAGGAGTCAGAATTTAAAAGAACTTAACATGTAATTTTGATTATAAATAATGCAGAGTACACACAGTTTTATTTCATAGTATTTTTAATACAGTTTTATTTGATATTAGAAATAATGCAGAGTACATGCATTATTTGATTAAAAATAATGCAGTTTTATTCAAGTATTACTTATAATGTAACATTCTTTTTGTATAACAGGAAAACAATAATAAAATCCTTAATGACGAAATTTCGAAGTTGAAGAAAATGCTTGATGAATCAACATTGAAAAAAACTGATCAGGTATCTATAAAGTACAATAGATATATAGTACACGTGTTTACTTTCTAAAGTAAACACAAATTATATTGAAAGTATACGTGTATATTATAAATTTTATAAAGTAAACGTATTTTATAATACATGCGTGTATATTATAAAATACACGCATGTATTTATAAAATACACGCAAGAGAAAATGAATCATTGTTTCAACTCATGGATGAAATTTCGAGTTTGAAGATTGAACTAGCCTCAAAGACAATTCAAGGAACCCCCAAAATATCCAAAACAAAAGGGCCTCTTACTGGAGGACAGAAGAAAAGAAAAGATGACAGAGAAACCGAGAAGCATGAATCAATTAAAAAATAAAAAAAGACAAAGTTGAGAAAATGCCCTCTAACAATAGCGCAGCAGCCAAAGCATACATATATCTCGATGAAACTAAGAAGAAAAAAATGAAGAGTTTATTGAAAACGCCGAGCCAGGGTAAAGTGTATTGTTTTATGATTTATCACTTCGCTAATTTATATTTTTTTTGGTGCAAAAGAATAAGGTTATTATTATAATACAATTCTTATTGCTTATATAAAATGCAGGGAATCTATTTTCCAAGGGCTGGTTTCGTATGTCCCATGAGAAGATTTTGTTGAAGTTCTCAAGAATCAAGATATTTCAAGCCAAGTATGTAGTCCAACTTTTAGACATTCATTAAATTTCAACATTATTATTTCCTCACCATTTTATATTGTGTGAAATAGATAATACTTACCTTTAGTGAAGTATTGAGGTTAAAATTGTCAGAGGAAGGGCTCTCCCACTCACACACTTATTCTGATTATTGTTGGGTAAGTACAATTAAACCGAATGCTTTGTGAAGCAAAATTTCAATTTTTTTTATTAACACAATGTCTATAATTTTTATTCAGATAGAAGCTTGTAGCACAAATGAAGTCAATAAGAAGGGGGAGTTATACAGAGATTTATTTGAATACTTAGGCACTTGTAATAATTTGTTCATTATATTAAGACATAGCGTAGGACATTTCACATTACTTGTGATATACAAAAAGGAAAATAAAGTGGTCCACATGGATTCCCTTCGACCGAACAACAAGGAAAAAAACACAATATTCTTCGATGATGCGAAAAAATTGGTTAGTGCCTAAATTTAATTAGTAATGTTACCTGTACTTATATTATACACATGTACTTTATCATATAATGCGTGTACTTTGTATTAGTTGCACATAATCACCCAAATTATCAAAGTATAAGCATCATATTTTAAAATACACGTGAAATGAACCAATACAAAATTACGTGTAATTTAATATTATGCGTGTACTTTTAACTCTTTAGGTAAAGTACACGCATCATATTTTAAAATACACGTGATATGAAAAAAATAAAATATGCGTATACCTTAATATTTAGTGTACGCATTGTTGATGTAAAAAACTAGATTACTCTAATTATTTAATCACAGATAAATAAATAAGACAAAAGATTTTAAAGTGGTTTAGCCTTATATGAATGGCCTACATCCACTGTTATGTTATTGCTGAGTGTTTGGGAATTCTCGATTACAAGTGCTATCAAGAAATTCCAGTCCCCCCTTGAATGAGGGTGATACAAGGTATTTATAGCCCTTTAGGCTGTACATGAAAGGGTGTTACATTAAATGATACAATCTGTTGATTATCTGGCAATTAATGCTGTGGTCGAGGTGCAACTCGAACCGCCTTAGTTGCTCGTCGTCCAAGAGTTCCTCGGAGCACTGGAGTTCATCGGAAGGTAAGAGTACCTCGGAGGGTTGTTCCTCGGAGTATACTTGTTGCTCGGAGTGAGTATGTTGGTCGGGGAAACAATCTTCCTCGTTGCTATTGTGCCACGTAGATTGAAACGTGTCTTCTTATTATTCGTCCACATCAGCATACTAATTTTGGTATCAACACGCATATTTAGTGTATACAAATAAAGTACTTTTCACTCTTTAATCTTCATATACTCTTTTATTTGTATACACTAAATATTTGTCTTCTTAACAGTTTTTCGTCTTCCAAAAAACACTGTACCTATTGAAGACTGAAGCAGAAATAAAGAAAAACAACAGTTTCAAAATTTAGAGAAACTTTGATGAAGGTACATCAAATGAGTTTACATTGGATGATGATCCATTGACATATCAAGAAAAAAGGACAGTAGATTTCTTACTGGAAAGTGATCTCAAATTTGACCTAATAAGAGATCATGAATTCCCTAAGCAATATAATGGGTAAGCAAAAACTTCAATTCTAAAAATTATTAATTTGTATATTTTCAAAAAATTTCATTTACATCATACTAATTTGTATATTTGTTTTATTTTAATTTCAGGGTTGACTGTGGGGTATTCAGCATGTACTACATTGAACAAATTAGCAGAAATAAGGAAATGCAAAAATTATTTGAAGACCCTAACATGCTAAAACACAGAGCATATGTACTAAGGGAAATTCTTCTATCAAAATATTTCTTCCCCCGAAAGGAGAAAAAACTTCTATAAATTGATTCAAATACAAACCATATTTGTAATTTATTTTGTGTTATATTGGTTATTGTTTACAATCCATGTAAGGTCTAGAATTCTTCAAAGTACACGTACTGGTACACACATGAATTCTTCAAAATACATGCAATATAAACAATGTACACACACTGGTTAATGTAATAATTATTTATTTTTTAATGAAACTACTTTATATTATTTATTAAAAGGACACAATAACTAAAGTCAATTTATTAAGCTCAACTACTCACTTCCCAACTACTTATGGTCAAAGAAATAAATAGCTTTAACTTTTCCTATAAAAGACAAATATTTGTTCCTTTCTTAACCATTACTTCTGGTAAAGATTATATAATGACTATTCCAACAGAAAAGTTGCGAGATACTAGAGAGATGAAAGAAATAAAAAAAATAAAGCAAATTACGGAAAATCTTTCCTCTTATGAAACTGCCTTTGAGCAGTTTCAAACATATGTGAGGGAAGGATTCTCTGGACTTCCACCAAATTCCATAGATTTATTTGATGTGGATGAGGAACCTCCTGAAACACATGAAGACCTCATGTATTTCTATAGACAAGAAGTTCCCTTGAAAATTACCAAACTGAAGGAGAAGAAGGCTCACCATGAAGGCCTTGTAGTTGTCATAGAATAAGAAATTCGACACCGATCGAATTTAATTGACTCTCTTCCTGACACTATAGATGCCTTTAACAAATTTCCCTAATAGAAGCCTTCTTCAGTTTTTCAGCTTTTGTTATGTAAAAAAATTGCACTTTATTTTTCTGTTTTTAATAAAAAATTTATTTCTTTCATGCATGTATTCTCACTTATATCATACACCAAATATAGTCAAGTTCACGTGAACCTTTATAAAAATGATCACGTATATTGTAAAAAATGTAAACGTTAATATCATTTATTGTAAAAAAATTGGTATGTCAAAATATGAGTGTATTGTCAAAATATGATTCTATCTATTATAAATTATAGTACACGAAAGTTTTTATAAAGCACACGCACAAGATATTGTCCCAAACCATTATATAAATGCGTGTACTTTATATAATACACGTGTACTTTGTAAAGTACACGCTTATTGAAATGCTTGTATAATAATTCCGCTGGCGCGGACCATAATACACATAGGAATTTAAGAATATGAGTGCCCTAAGTGTCTTTTATAAAGTACAAGCACATTGTAATGTCCAAAGACATTTTCCAAATAGTACATGCATTTATATACGTCTACTTGATAAAATTACATGCAGAATACATAAAGTACACGTATATTGAATTACATTTTGGTCATATCAATACGCGTGTACTTTATAAAAATATGCGTGTACACGTATATTTAAAAGCGTGTAATTTATATATTATGTGTGTACTTCATAAAGTACACACATATTTCATCAAGTACATGCATATTATATATATATTATGCGTGTACATCAAAAAGTACACGCATATTTCATCAAGTAAATCTAAATTAAATGTAATTAATAAAGTACATGCATGCTTTTATATAGTACACGCAGATTGAACTGACCAAATCCATTTTTAAATGCGTGTAGTTTATATATTCTGCGTGTACTTTGTAAAGTACACGCATATTTCATTAAGTACACGCATTGATAAAATGGCTTTGGTCATCAAAATGCGCGTGTACTGTACATTACATGCGTATACAATTGTAAAGTACACGTGAACATCAGGAGAAATAATCACGTGTATTTTATGAAAAATACATGTATAGCTACAAAAAAAACAAACTAAAATATGAGACTAAAAACTAAAATTACATTCATTTATGTGAAACAAATGGTTTATTAATTAATTTATTCAATCAAATGGTTAAAATGAATGAATTCTACAATTTTAAACGTAGTCAAATGGGTTCCTTACAAGTAGACCTGTAATGAACCATTTTATTACACCTCGAGCAAGTAACTTCCCTTAATGCGATCTCATCAGAAGACTTTATTCTCTTATTTCTTAGCCTGCCTGTCGGTCTCTTAGTCATTGGTGGAAGGACAGATGGATTTTCAGGTATAGGAATATTTTGAGAAATCAAATCAGGAAGAGGAACTATAGGTATCGAGTATGATTTTCTGTAGAAAGACACCTTATAGTACTCCTCAATATAATCATAAATACTGGTCCCTTTCCTCCGTACAACACAAACAGCATGAGAACATGGAAAACATCTAATCTGCCAACTCTTACAAGAACAAGTCCTTTCTCCTAAGTCAACTATTGCTCGCACTTCGGAATGAACTTCAAATACGTTTTGACTTGAGCGACTAGTAGTCCAATGTCGGCTTTTATTCCAATTTTCATTCAGTTACTTTTGAAAAAAAGGACATAGCTCATTTGTCCAAGTGTCAGACTCAGCAAGTTTGTTTGCATTGAAATTCATAATCTTCACTCTTAATTTATCAAGCATATTCATTACTGGTAAATGCCTTTCCTCCAATATCCACGAATTGAATGACTCTGCAACACTAGATGCCATGTCACCATACCATCTACTAGGGAAATATGCACAGGACCAATTCTCGGGAGGCAAACTATCAATGAAATTAGCAATAGCATCTCCTCCTTCCTTCTTCAATGCTTCAATATTCTTGTGAAATACATCTACTGAGACAACATATGCACAAGACAAAAAATCTTTAACAATTTTCTTTCGAAATCCAGCACAATTCCCACGATTTTTTTTTATATTCCCTTGTAAATGATGTATACAGTAGGAATGTGCAGACAATGGGAAGACCCTCAAAACAGCTTCAAGTAATCTATTGTTTCGATCTGATATAAATGTTATGTTTCGATATTGCTCAAGTAGTGCACTATGCAAATTGACAAGAAACCACATCCAGTTATCTTCGGTTTCAGAATCAACAACATCATATGCAATAGGAAAAAGGCCTGGAATATAAAAATATATCAAAATTAAAATAAATAACATATCCATGTAGAACACATCGTAAATTGATGCTGCTGGCGCAGACCTTAAAACACATGGGAAATATATTATGTGTTTAATTTAAATTGTTTGTAAATAACAAGATTAAACATAAAAATGTACAGTACACATGATAAAGATAAAAAGACAGGCATGTTTACTTTCCAATCTTTTGCTTATACTTTGAATTAGTTTAAAAAAATAGCACTAACATCAACGTACACGCATAGTACAGGTGAACTAAACAAAGACATTCAAAGGTACTGTACATTTTTAACGTGTACTTGGCTCTATTATTTTCTAAATAACAACACATATCAACAGAGTACACGCATAAAAATGAAAAGTACAGGTGAAATTAACGGAAACATTTACGTGTACTTAACATGTACTATGCGTGTACTTTAGTTTGTACTCAACATAACATCATCATCAAAGTACACGCAAAAAAATGAAAAGTACACGTGAAATTAACAGAAACATTCACGTGTACTTGACATGTACTGGCGTGTACTTTAGTTTGTATTCAACATAACAACATCATCATCAAAGTACACGCAAAAAAATGAAAAGTACACGTGAAATTAATAAAAACATTCACGTGTACTTGACATTTACTACGCGTGTACTTTAGTTAGTATTCAATAGAACATCATCATCAAAGTAGACGCATAAAAATGAAAAGTACACGTGAAACTAACAGAAACATTCACGTGTACTTGACATGTACTATGCGTGTACTATAGTTTGTATTCAACATAACAACATCATCATCAAAGTACACGCATAAAAATAAAAAGTACACGTGAATTAACAAAAACATTCACGTGTACTTGACATGTACTATGAGTGTACTATAGTTTGTATTCAACATAACATCATCATCAAAATACATGCAGAAAAATGAAAAGTATACGTGAACTAAAACAAAGACATTCAAAGGTACTTTTAAATTTTATGCTTGTATTTTGATGATCTGGAATAAAACAAAAAAAATGTCAATGCAATACACAAAATAAAATATTTAGAATTATTTTACCATTGTTCCCATTCCTTGTAGTTGCTGACAATATTGTTCCACGGTAACGGCTCTTCAAAAAGGCGCCATCAAGAAATAAAATAGGTCTGCAGTATTGAAATCCATAAATACATCCTCTAAACATTACAAATATTCTCTTGAATTTTTTACTCTCATGTTCCACGTCAAGGATGCAATGCGACCCTGGATTATACTGTAATAGAAGGTCACGATAATGATTCATTAATGCATAAGAAACCTTTTCATCACCATGCATATCAACAGTAGCTATCTCTTTCACATGCCATGCATGTTGATAAGCTATATCAAGATCATAATTCTTATTCATATCTCTAACTACATCAATTGGTCTCAATAGCGGGTTATCTCTAAGATCATCAGCTACCAATGTTGAAACCAACTTGGAGGCTATCATTTTGGCTGACGGACTACGAAAGGCACCTCTACATGTATGCTCATTACTCATTGCACGTATGTAAAAATATCCATTTATTGTAGATAATGAAGCATGAATTATCCATATGCGATTCTCAGTAGTCTTTTTAGAGCATTCATCCGTCACTCGAGTTTTATCATTCTTTAAATACACATACTTGAACCCAACCTCAACGGCATACTTTTGCAATTTATCCCAAAATTCCACTACACCTCCTTCAAAACACTGTTGCTCATGACTTATATAAGTCTTCCAATCATTCGAAAGATAGACTTTCGACCTACTTGGATCCACACCTCCAAGATAAAAGTTATTTTCAATGCAACTATTAAAATCATTTGCATTGCCTGATGATAAATACTCTAACCTCTGTCTATTTGTATCACCACAGTCAACCCTCTCAGAACATGTATTACTGCAGTCAACCCCTTCAAAAATTCGATTAAAGCATTCAACCCGTTCACGACATGTATTACTTGGCAATGCTAATGAATCAATGACATATATCTAAATGAAATTATCTTTCACGATCAATTGGGATCGCAACATACAATAAACATCATTGTCACAAACCAACATGAACCGACATTCATCACCAAATGAATACCTCAAAGAAAAACTCCCACTTCTCAAATTAGTAAACCTAATACACAACTCATTGCATATGAAATCTAATGAGCTATCTTCAAATATTTCAATACAAGCCATATTATCCAAATAACAACACCTTGCTATTATACTACTTACCATAATGTCCTGCAGTAAAAAGAGATGAAAAACATTTAATTCAAGGTCAACAATTTTAAAAATGTGTGCAATAATTTAATGCATGAAATATCAAAATGTTTATATATAATTAATATACAATTACATGCACTATTTAAAAACCTATACATGAATCAATAAAGTAGACGCATATTTTAAAAAAAACAATAATGTCTACTTTATAAACGTTGCGTGTACTTTGAAAAATGATGTCGAACTAGTTAGTTTCGCTGGCACGGATCTATATCAATAAGTGATTCAATACCAATTCAAAATCAAGTAATCTTAAAATTAGAATGAAACATCAATAATATTCATTCACTACATTCAACTAACAATTACAAATATTGATAATTATAACTTATATATGAAGAATCTAGACATAAATGCATAAAAAAACGCAAAATCAAAACATATAAAAAGCTATTCAATCACATGAATTACGAAATTACAATGAGTCTCTTGAATCAAAACAAAGTACATTGACCTATTGTAATCGATCGAAAATAGAAAAACCAACTGCTGATAAAGATAAACTTACAAATGATAGAGCCAAGTGATACAGGTAGAATCGATTAAGAACACTGTAATCGATTATTCGACAGATGAAAAAAGAATCAAGATTGATGTTATTTTTGATTTCGGAGAATAGTAGTTAGTTGCAGAGAAACCTTCAATAACCGATTAGGTTTATGATTTTTTTAGATTGGCAGTATTTATATGTCGTACCTAATCGTTTAAAATTTGTTTCACCGATTTTTTTGTCCAAAATGTTTAGTCAAAGGACTAGACTGTAAAAACCTATATTCTCTTCCATTTACATTTCAAAATTTATTACTATTACTATTACTATTACTATTACTATTACTATTACTGTTACTATTACTATTACTATTACTATTACTATTACTATTACTATTACTATTACTATTATTATTATTATTATTATTATTATTATTATTATTATTATTATTATTATTATTATTATTATTATTATTATTATTATTATTATTATTATTATTATTATTTTCAATACCCCGTATTTATGTGAATTTATTATTATTTATCAAAGTGATAAATAAATTAATAAATGGAATTAATTATTACTAGTATGATTTGGCAATAATAAAAATGTAAAATTTAGATGGTAATTAAATTTGCATATGATGTGATTTTGTCTCATGCAATGTACATAATTAATCGATGGAATAATCATACGATATTGAACTATGCGTTTTGCGTATAATAATTTAATGTGTATTTTTATTACGTTGTGAGGTATTACCCTATGTGTGTAAGGTATTACCGTTCGGATTGCACTCTGGAGTGTCACAGAAGCTCAAATATGTGTTTTTATCACCTTAAGTGGGGCCTTTGGGGTAGGTATACCTTAGGCTAAGTTTAGGGCTATTCCAGGTAGATTTTGGTTTCATTTGGTGGCCCCAAAGTAGTCCTTATGTACAGGAAAAAAATGTAGGTATTTAATAGAGTTAATTCTTATAAATTAATCATTTTTATCAATATAAGAGCAAACCCTAAAGCTATATACTTGTGGGAGAACTAGACAAGGCTTTGGGAGGAAAAAGTACAAGAGATTCAAGCAAGGATCCACCTTCTTTTTAATCTCTTAAAATACACTTTTAAATCTGTAACTTCTTTAGAACACATGTTTTCCTATATTAATATGAGATTAGAACGCATGCTTATGTTCTTATTTTATTAGTCTTAATCATGTTTATGCATACGGGTTAATTAAGACTTGTACTTTTATGGAGAGAATATTAAATTAATTGACGTGGATGTGCAAATTGGGAATAAAACTCACGTTTTAGGATTTACTTTCGATATTAAGTATAAACCCCATGTTAATTTCAACAATTGAATCTGAATTAGTATTTGACCATTTCATTTAATGGTGAACTAGGTTTATGAGTATGAACTTTGATGATTAAACCTTATTTCTGATAATCTTGATCTTGAATAATCATTGGAATACGTTTAGGAATATAACCCATGGTTAGGTTGAAGTTTGGTTGGGTTTTTAATTTGATTTGGAAGCTTGTGAAGCTTTAATGGAGGTTCACTACACCAAAACGCCAAATTGTCACCTTTGTGCCGGCCAACCTTGTCACCGTCATTGACCGTGACAAAAAAAATACGCATTTTTTTGACAGGTCTGTGACAATATCTTGTCACGGTCATTGACCGTGACAGCCTTAGAAAGTTGTCATGGTCAAAGATCTTGACAGGCACGTGACAATTATTTCGACTAAAACCCTACTCCCCTCTGTTTTTCCCACCGTTTTCATTTCCCACCAATTTTATCCCTCTCACTATTGTGGTGGTTCTCTCCCTCTCTCTCTCTCTCTCTCTCTCTCTCTCTCTATATATATATATATATATATATATATATATATATATATATATATATATACTTTCAGGTTTAATTTTTTCTCTTTCTCTCTTTCCTTTGTGTGTATGTGTATATGTGTATATATATATATACATATATGTGTGTGTGTGTGTGTATGACTGCATGTGTGTGTGTGTGTGTGTGCAGGTGTGTGTATTCGTGGGGCAGGGAGAGGGGGTAGGTGGTGGGGCAGGGGGCGGGGGCGGGGGTGGGGCAGGGGGAAGGGGAGGTGTGTGTGTAATGGTGGGGTAGGGGTGGCGAGGGGGAAGGGTGTGTGTGTGTGTGTAGTGTGTAGTGGTGGGGAGGGGGGGGGGGGGGGGGGAAGCAGAGGAGCAGGTGTGTGTGTGTTTTGAATTTATTGAGTATCTAGCTTATATATTGATTTAATATCATATTATTGATTTCAAATGAATTGGGTGTATTTCTAAAATTTATTTAACATTTTTTAATTGATTGGGTATTTGGTACAAAATATTGATAAGGTATTATATTAACATATGAAATTACTGATCATTTATGTGAAATATGCTAAGAATAGGTTTGACAACCACAATATGCTAAGAATACGTATAAGATAAATTTCATTTTCGTGTGTAGAGAATGTGACAGATTTTATCCAACAACATTACCAAGTTATTAACGGAGTTCATTGCATCTAATAAAAAAATTCAAAATGCTAATTGATATACTTAAAAGTTTAGGGTGCAAAGTAATATAACCCACAAAGTTAGGGGGGACAGAATTGAGTTAACTCTAATAAAACAAAGATATGTAAAATTGGTAGTTCTTTAGTTAATTACTTTAGATAATTATTGTATTTTCAATCATTACTATAATACATCCGCGAATCGCGCGGGTTGCAGGCTAGTCTATCTAAATTTCCTTAAAACAATTCAAAAGCAATCATAAAACCTTAAAATTAACAACTTACAAGTATTTCTTTATTGCTTCGAAACAAGACTGAAGGACATGCTTTTAATGTAGTATCGTATTTCACGAGAAGTCACATATGCTACGTACCATCCCCTTATCTCCTTATGAAATGGACTAAAAAATTCTATAGTTCTTAAGCGTACTTTAAATTAAATGAAACATACTTTAAATTACATAATTAAATGAAATCTCTTGAATTGTGATAAGACATAATTAAATGAAACATACTTTAAATTACTTATAGTGCACATAGATACTAGCCTTTTAGTTCTTATGCGTACGCATTTAATAACCTTTAGACCCGTTCGAGAGTCATTACCCCAGCAATAAGATCTCTCGAATTGTCCTGTTTGGACAGTTTGGGACTGCATAGTTTCTGTATAATAATATTCTTAGTGGCTTAAACTTGTTACTTTTGGGGGAAGTTCTGTAGTCATATCTTAATGTTCTTTGGGTACATACTAGATGATGCGATGTTAAGTGTTATTTCAATTGATAAACTGAAATTACACTCACACTTAAGAATCTATGCCGTGTACTTGGAAAACTATGGGGATATGCTGCCAAATTTTCCACAAATTGGAACAATGTGCATGAGCTGTTAAGTATATTATAGAAATATGCGGTCTTGAATGGGATAGGACCGCTCACCCTTTAGAGGAGATGGAGGAAATAGGATTAATATTATAAATTTAATTTTAATTTCAATTTCAAATTAAAATTGAATTTGAATTTAAATGCATGAATAAATTTACCCATAGACACTAGCCTTCTAGCTGTTATGCGTACGCATTCAATAGGTGATTGTTTATAACCGGGTGGGGTAGAACATAGGTTACGACTGAGAATACTTTCAGGCTCATAAATTGAAAGTAAATCTTCTGATTGAGGTCCTAATATGCCAGGTAAGAATCCTAAATTTAAGAATGTCAAGAATATACGATACAAGGCTCTTACTTTCTTTCGAGCGAGCGTGAAAGATAAAAAAATCGTTGAAGCTGAAATGACTTACTATTGTAACACCCCGTATTTTTGATGATTTAAATAATTATGTGATTAATTATTATTGTGGGAATAAGTATGTAATTAATTATTATTGTTGGATTAATTAAATTAAAATACGAGAAATTAATCTGTTATTAATCTAGATTAAAATAAATATTAAATAGCGTGCCAAGGGTTAATACTTATTGTTGAGAATTATTGAATATTACTTTGTGATATGTAATATGGAATTATGAAATTTGATCAATTGTGGAGAGTGAAATATACGACAGTTTGGTAATTTAAGTCTGACACGCGTGTGAGTCGTGTCGGGACTAATTGAATGGAATAAAAAGAGAATTTATTTTTATTAACTCGTATGGTCATTTTGAGTGCAACGTTGAGTCCGAAAGGGTCAAGATAGTCGGAATAGTATACCCGAGTATTTAGTTTGGGTCCCGGGGTAATTTTAGGCCTAACCGACGTCCCAAGAGGGCATTATGGTAAATTATATTTTTGGGTTTAATCAAGGGACAAAAATTGGGAGTTATTTTATCAGCCAAGAAAAGTCCTTTAGGGTCGTGAGACACAATAAGGAAAGAACGGCCATAGAGAGTGTGAGGGAGAACCAATTTCCAAGAGGGAAGGCCAAATTTATCACCACCTTGCATAACAATCACCACCAACGTGTAGATCGAGAAGAGAGGAATGTGTATATACCAACATCACCAATGGATCAGACCATCATTTTCGAGGCAAGTGTTTATTACTTGCTTTCTTTTAGCAATAATCATGCTCATGTTAGTGTAGGTGAAATTAATCATGATTTATATATGAATTGGGTGAAAATTGGAGATTTAAATTATGATTAAGGATTGGTTTAATTAGTAGTTTAAAGTCCTTCATGTATGTAGAGGATTAATCATGGAATTGGACTATATATTGAAGAACGAATATGGGTTGATTAGGTTCTTTAATTGAAAATTTGAAAACTAGGGTTCATATGAATTAATTTGGGGATTTTAAATAATTATGATAATTAATGACGAACTAATGATCCTAGGATGTCAGGAATGATTTATAACCTGTTATGTGTTGATGGGTATCGATGATGAGGCGTTGGGTGTTGAATATTAGATGTTTTTAGGTTCAAAAATGGTGAAAAATGCTGAATTCTGGGCAAAGGGGACGAACCAGTGCGTGTCGCGCGAAGTCGCACGAAGTCTCGTTCGAGCGAGACTCTATCTCGCACGAAGTCGCTCGAACGACACGTGGCAATCGTTCGAGCGACAACTCTTCTAGTTCGAGCAACAAGGTGAATTTTTGATAATTTTCTTAGAGTCCAGTTTGGAGTTTACCGATTTATTGGAGTGAGAGAAACTGCCAGACAGTAAATTTAAATATGACAGAATTTCGGCAAAGTATGTGAGCATTAATACTTTAAATATTCGACATCGAGAATTTACCTTGGAGATTATGCGAGAGATAATAATCTAAATATTTATACTATACGTAGTGTTGAGATTAAGATACGTATGAGAAGTATATATGTAGGTTGGAAAAATACCTATAAATTTTAATTGGACGTGTGTATGCCTATTATGTGATATTATTGCTATGATCACTAATGGGTGATAACCCGGGGGTGCAAGAATCTTATAGTTAAGCGCACTAATGAGTGATAACTCGGGGGTGCAGAAACTCTATTGTCAAGTGTACTAATGGGTGATAACCCGGGGTACAAGGATGATTATTGTTAGGCGCACTAATGGGTGATAATCCGGGGGTGCTGGATTATTATTGATAGGTACATTAATAGGTGTTAACCCGAGGATGCAGGATTCTCTTGATAGGGTCACTAATGGGTGATAACTCTGGGGTGTTGGATTATTATTGATAGGTGCATTAATGGGTGCTAACCAGGGGATATAGTATTTTCTTGATAGGTGCACGAATGGGTCTTAGCCCGGGGGTGTAGGATTAGTATATATATATATGTGTATGTGTGTGTGTGTGTGTGAACATGTAAATATTTCTACTATGTGAAATTAGTAGACTTGGTAATAATAATAATCATTACATTGCACCAAATGGTCTTAACCTAAGGGTGCAAGATTAGTGTATATATATATAGACGATGAGACTATATATATATATGAGTAATGGGGTAACTTTCTACTTTGTGAAACTAGTAGATAAAGTGGAAATGAGAAATAAAATAATCTTAGTAGATAAAAGATTAACCATTCGAACGGTGAATAATGAAACTTAGTTTGTGAGATAAACTACCTGAATAATGTATTGTATGGGCGATACGGGAATACTACTAGTGAGCATAGTTAGTATTAATATGGTTTCTGACTAGTTCGACATGGTGGTATAACTAGGGGAGATTAGATGTACGTTAGGCGTGCACAATAGATGAGAGGTGAGAAACTCATGTGCGAGGTCAATAACTAACATGCGTATAAGACTTGTTTTAAGAACCATTTTTAAATACTTGCTAAATCATTTTTTAGACCTCGGGCTCTGACCCATTTCTTGTATCTCTTCTCTCTTTTTCTATATGTATATATTATATCAGGTACTCAGCCACAGAGGTACCAGATTTAGAGATTTGGGTTGCTTGACGTGCTACAGCCGTTGTGGAAGCTGTAGGTCCTTGCAGTAGACACATCTAACCTTTCCATTTAGTTTCATCTAGACTTCTTATCTAGGGCACGTGTCGCCCACTTCTAGTCCTTCATCAGAGATATTGTATTCAGTTTATATTATGGTTTGGAGTTTTGAACTAGGAGGTTTTATCCAGTCTTATTTATTTCAGTACTTGATTCATGTTCAGTATTTATCATATCCCTATGTGCGGTGAATGGTTTATATTTTAAGACTAAATTAAAATGGATTTACTTGGTTTTACAAATTGGGAATGTTTTGACACCTAGCTAAATTTTATCTTAGGTGATTAATATGTTAAATTTTTTTTGACAATCATGCTAAGAATGAACCAACCGAACATTTTGTTTTAAATTGGTACAGGTCTGATTACCCTTTATTTAATTGGGTGAGGTGTCACAGGTGGTATCAGAGCATCAGGTTCTAGTGTCCTTAGGATCTGTGCGGCTTATTATGTTTCGGCGCATCGTTCTTTGATGTAGAGCCTTATTTTAGGATTGTTATGTTCCCTTATGTATGCGACCTAGTTCTCCTATTATGAATTATAATGAATGTGACTCATTATATGAAATTCTGTGTGATTTGAACACCGAACATTTTAGGACGACCAGCGAGGGCTGTAAGAAGAACTGCAGGAGGAAAAACCCAACAGAAGGCATAGAGTAATCGGGAAGGAGTGATCGTGATAAAAATCACCATGAGAATCACTTAAGCAAGTGATAGTGAAATCACCACTCGGGAACAATGGGTTCCTAGGACACAGTCGTAGATAAAGGGGGAGTGATTTCAGGACTACCTGGCATAGTCGATAAGGGGGAAATCAGAGGGACTCTTTTGAAAACCCATCGATGGATATGCGAAGAAGAAAACGAGAAAGTGTAATAGACTAGCGGAGGTAGAAAATCCGAAGGCAATTGGGTAGAGTGGGGTGTGACGACACTCAGAATTAAATTTGGAGTTTAAAGCCATAGCTCTTAGGAGCATCATGTTGTGATTAGAGGTAATCACCACATATGAAGAAGTGTGTTTGAAATTTAGAGAGAAATTTGGGTACGATTTGACCATGAGGTCTTCCATTCGATGTGGTAACAAAATGCGAGTGAAATTTTGATGTTTAGCACAATGGGTAAGATAGAAATCGATCATGAGAGAAAGGTTGAATTGCATATCAAACTTTGTACTTGGCAAAGGGGTATAAATTATCCAAAGGGTTTATAGTTGATAAATGACACGTGAGTAGAACACCAGTATAAATGGGAAATACGGCTAGGATGACTAGTGTCGAGGTCGTTAAGATCATGCATTAGTATGATAATGTTAATGCTTCTAAGAGAAGGGAGTAAAGAGGGTTAACGAATCTACTGAAGAGCAGAAACTGAATCTAACGGTGTTAGTGAAACCCAACATGAGAGTATACCCAATAGGCAACTCGGTTAGAAGATTTCAAGTGATTAACTTCAAGAGGATGATGAAGTCAATCGGGGCTGTAGAGGCCAACCATAGTTTCGAATAGCTAGCATAGCCAAAGGGACAATGGAAGAACAATAGTGAGTTAAGACTACCGATCCGAGAGAAGGACATTTTCAAAATGGTCATTGGAACTAGTGACAGGGAAATGGCTCGTGAAGTTTCCCTATGTGAAGAAAGTAGAACTACAAGTGTTGAATGTGTCCATAATTGAGAAGTGAGACCAAAAAGATTAGAAATGGTAAACCGTGCCAGTTAGGCATGACAACTGGAGGAGTGAGACTTCCAGTGAAGGAATTTGGGGTTAAGAGAATTAGGCCCAGTAAATTATAACTCGAGAGTGATGGGTTCAGGCTGGACCAGTAGAGTCCTTGTTATTAGTACCATACAGTATGTCAGGGTCTATGGGGCCCGGGATGTAAATAGGAGTTCAATAAATCCATAATTGAGGCCTAGAGATTTTGGTTCAATGTTTCAATAATGTCCATGAAACCCACATAATGGAATAAATTGTCCATGATGAGAGGGTACAAGTATAGGATGAAATCCCAGGATGTATGACGGTTACAGATGTTCATGGGTTGTGATGGCAGCCACGTACTGAGACCCTATGATTTGGCGAGACTGGTGAAGTTTTGCTTCTTCCTTGTAAGTAAAGGATAGATTCTAGTGACATGGGTGTGCCACATCTTTTATGTAAATTGGAAACCCTAAACTTTGCATGCGGTTCGAGTTTAGTGGGAACGTTAGTTTTAACAGTCGTGTTACAAACGTATTTCTCGTTGTTAGCAGGTTTGATGATTGCCCGTGAGTGAACCGGGTGGTCCCTAAGAATATGTTTTTTTGTTATAATTTACTACTGCATTGAGTGAGATTTAGTAGAGTTTATTATGGTAATGTGTAGTGATTAATTACCATATGGTTAAACGATAGTAAAAATGTAGTGATATGATTGTCGTGTCGGATACTCCGGGAGGAGAAATCTTTATTTTGTGCGACGCCACCTGAAATAGGGTTGGGCCCAGATATATGAATATATGAAAAATTTCATGGTATTATAGACCTCATCGAGTCTGTTTAGTTATATGTGATTCCGGTGCGTAAGAACTTATTTTACCAAGGAGACTCAGGTTTCATTGTGTTCTTCTTCAAGCAGAGAGATAAAACCCGTTATATTTATTGTGCTGAGTACTTGGGTTAGTAAGAGCGCCATGCTTCATGTTACATTTTTAGGGACATGAGAGTGGACGAGTAGACTTTTATGTCACAATACATAGATTATGGGAAAGTATATAGTATGTACTGAAGACCTTACGGACCTCGACAACCGACTAGGTTAGATAGTAGTGTATAGGGAGGGTTCCTTGTTTAGATTTTGCTTTGCGAGACATTCCACGCATGAAACTAGCGAATGTCGGGAGTTGGAGAGAAGTTTGGTCGATAGTACATAAGTTTTGTACGTTGGTTATTGTACCTATAAGAGAATATAATTGAGAGTTGATAATTCTTTTATGACTTAAGGCCAATAGAGTCGCATAGTCTTAGTATCATTCTGAATAGAGCAATGATACCATTGAAGGATTGATTAAGTTTTGACTAGTGGGGTGGTTAAGTGCACCCCTACCACATCAGCATACCGAGTGTACAAGAATTGAAGTAAGAAAATTTTATGTTATTTGTATAATGATGCACGAGGCATAAGGTGTATGGGAGCCCTAGGAGATTGAATCAAACGGTGGATTATGATTATCTTGTGAATTCGATAACATGCAGTCGGGTAAGCCGAAGATTACTCCGTAAGATTTGTTAGAGACTTACGTTTCAAAATAAACTGAGATTTTTGAGAGGGAAAAGAAACTTGTGTCACACGATATGACAAAGTCACATGTATCACGATTAGAAGTACATTTAAGAGAGTATAGAATGTATCAGGATACAAATAACAGTGGTAATGGGTTTAATGTAGAGTAATTTTCAAAGTTAGTCTTGCAGTGGGTCACCTGACTATTAGAAAAAGGGCGGATAATTCGAAACCAGTAGGGGCTCCTTCCACTAGAGAATGGAAGAGTATCCCTAAGGATCTTCTCATGTAGCTGAGATGGTGAGATTATAGGTACAAAAAATGCGATTGAGTACGGCCTAATACCCACAGAGGGATTGTCAAGACAAGTGGTCTAATCGGATGCGGGAGAAAAAATTTTATGTGGACCCTGAGATCTTAGAGGAGGACGGGAGAAGTACCTTCCACTAGTGGAGTTTGTGTCCAAATAACTCCTATAAGTTCACGTTCGGGCAGAGTGCCAGTAAAAGTATGGCACGGTAAACTTTGTTGTTGTCCTACTTGATAGTTAAAGGTGGGGGACCAGTTATGAATACAAATGTCGAAGAAGAATCGATATTATCGTATATATTGTGTGTGAAATATATATTAAACAACCAAGTTACTTGTATGAATGACACGAGACGAAGTCGTATGTATATGAAAAGAGGATAAATCTACTAAGGTGCAAATAGTAAAAGGCTAGATAGTTAATATCTAAAATAAAGTTTAATAGTGAAACTTAAGCGGAAAGGCTTGGGCAAGAGCCTATATGACAGGGTAACCTGGAGTTTAAAAACAAACACATGTGAAGTGTTCATTATTAAGGGTAGTCGATAGCATACTATATGGGTGGTACAGAGTAGCTTACTTGTGAGCGCAAGGATGCGATGCGCAATATTTCTTACAGCGCTGTCTGTACCTGGTATACTTTTTCTGAATTTTGGGACGAAATTCTATTGTAAGGGGGGAAGTATGTAACACCCCGTATTTTTTATGATTTAAATAATTATGTGATTAATTATTATTGTGGGAATAAGTATGTAATTAATTATTGTTGTTGGATTAATTAAATTAAATTGCGAGAAATTAATCTGTTATTAATCCGAATTAAAATAATTATTAAATAGCGTGCCAAGGGTTAATACTTATTATTGAGAATTATTAAATATTACTATGTGATATTTAATATGGAATTATGGAATTTTATAAATTGTCGAGAGTGAAATATACGATAGTTTGGTAATTTAAGTCTGACACGCATGTGAGTCGTGTCGGGACTAATTGAATGGAATAAAAAGAGAATTTATTTTTATTAACTCGTATGGTCATTTCGAGTGCACCGTTGAGTTCAAAAGGGTTGAGATAGTCAGAATAGTATACCCGGGTGTTTAGTTTGGGTCCCGGGGCAATTTTTGGCCTAACTGGCATCCCGAGAGGGCATTATGGTAAATTGTATTTTTGGCTTTAATTAATGGACGAAAATTGGGAGTTATTTTATTATCCAAGAAAAGTCCTTTAGGTTTGTGAGACACAGAAAGGAAAGAACGGCCATAGAGGGTGTGAGGGAGAACCAATTTCCAAGAGGAATGACCAAATTATCACCACCTTGCACAACCATCACCACCAACGCGTAGATCGAGAAAAGAGGAATGCGTATATACCAACATCACTAACGGATCAGACCATCATATTTGAGGCAAGTGCTTATTACTTTCTTTCTTTTGGCAATAATCATGCTCATGTTAGTGTAGGTGAAATTAATCATGATTTACATATGCATTGGGTGAAAATTGGAGATTTAAATTATGATTAAGGATTGGTTTAATTAGTAGTTTAAAGTCCTTCATGTATGTAGAGGATTAATCACGGAATTGGAATGTATGTTGATGAATGAATATGGGTTAATTAGGTTCTTTAATTGAAAATTTAGAAACTAGGGTTCATATGAATTAATTTGGGGATTTTAAATAATTATGATGATTAATGAGGAATTAATGATCCTAGGATGTTAGGAATGATTTATAACCTGTTATGTGTTGATGGGTATTGATGATGAGGCGTTGGATGTTGAATCTTAGAGGTTTTTAGGTTAAAAAATAGTGAAAAATGCTGAATTCTAGGCAAGGGGACGAACCAGTGCACGTCGCACGAAGTCTCGTTCGAGCGAAACTCTATCACGCACGAAGTCGCTCGAATGACACGTGGCAATCGTTCGAGCAACAGGGTGAATTTTCAAAAAATTTCTTAGAGTCCAGTTTGGAGTTTATCGATTTATTGGAATGAGAAACTGCCAGATAGTAAATTTAAACAGGACAGAATTTAGAGAAAGTATGTGAGCATTAATACTTTAAATATTCGATATCGAGAATGTACATTGGATATTACGCGAGAGATAGTAATCTAAATATTTATACTATACGTAGTGTTGATATTAAGATACGTATGAGAAGTATATATGTAGGTTAGGAAAATACCTATAAATTTAATAGGACGTGTGTATGCCTATTATGTGATATTATTGCTATGAGCACTAATGGGCGATAACCAGAGGTGTAGGAATCTTATAGTTAAGCGCACTAATGAGTGATAACTCGGGGGGTGCAGAAACTCTATTGTTAAGCGTACTAATGGGTGATAACCCGAGGGTACAAGGATGATTATTTTTAGGTGCACTAATGGGTGATGACCGGGGAGTGCTGGATTATTATTGATAGGTGCATTAATGGGTGCAAACCCGGGGATGCTGGATTCTCTTGATAGGCTCACTAATGGGTGATAACCCGGGGGTGCTGGATTATTATTGATAGGTGAATTAATGGGTGCTAACCCGGGGATGTAGTATTTTCTTGATAGGTGCACTAATGGGTCTTAGCCCAGGGTGCAGGATTAGTATATATGTATGTATAGGGATGATATGAGTATATATATATATATATATATATATATATATTTATGAACATGTAAATATTTCTACTGTGTGAAATTAGTAGACTTGGTAATAATAATAATCATTACATTACACCAAGTGGTCTTAACCTAAGGGTGCAGGATTAGTGTATATATATATAGATGATGAGACTATATATATGTATGAGTAACCGGGTAACTTTATACTTTGTGAAACTAGTTGATAAATCGGAAATGAGAAATAAAATAATCTTAGTGGTTAAAGATTAACCATTCGAATGGTGAATAATGAAACTTAGTATGTGAGATAAACTACCTGAATAGCGTATTGTATGGGCGATACGAGAATACTACTAGTGAGCATAGTTAGTATTAGTATGGTTTCTGACTAGTTAGACTGGGTGGTATAACTAGGGGAGATTAGATGTACGTTAGGCGTGCATAATAGATGAGAGGTGAGAAACTCATGTGAGAGTTCGATAACTAACATGCGTATAAGACTTGTTTTAAGAACCAGTTTTAAATAGTTGCTAAATCATTTTTTAAACCTCGAGCTCTGACCCGTTTCTTGTATCTCTTCTCTCTTTTGCTATATATATATATATATATATATATATATATATATATACTATATTAGGTACCAGATTTAGTGATTTGGGTTGCTTGACGTGCTGCAGCCGTTGGGAAAGCTGTAGGTCCTTGCAGTAGACGTATCTAACCTTTCCATTCAGTTTCATCTAGACTTCTTATCTAGGGCATGTGTCGCCCACTTCTAGTCCTTCATCAGAGATATTGTATTCAGTTTATATTATGGTTTGGAGTTTTGAACTGGGAGGCTTTATCCAGTCTTATTTATTTCAGTACTTGATTCATGTTCAGTATTTATCATATTCCTATGTGTGGTGAATGGTTTATATTTTAAGACTAAATGAAAATGGATTTACTTGGTTTTACAAATTGGGAATGTTTTGACACATAGCTAAATTTTACATTAGGTGATTAATATGTTAAAAAGTTTTTCGATAGTGATGCTAAGAATGAACTAATCGAACATTCTATTTTAAATTGGTACAGGACTGATCACCCTTTATTTAATTGGGTAGGGTGTCACAATTATGGTGTAATTCGAAATATATTTGAATTGGACTATGTAAACTTCAAAGAGGTTGTATTTTACTGTGATTGGGTAAGAGATGAGGATAAAAATACTTGTAAAATTGATCCTGACACCAATTTGATCATGGTTTACTTGATCAAGTTCAAGAGAGACGAACACGTGAGCGATGAGCCGTTTGTTTGTTCTTTTTAAAAGGTCAACCAAGTTTTTTACTTGGAGTATATCAACAACGAGCCATAGTCAATCGTCCTACATGCGCCAAAGCGTCTAAATAGTAGTGGGAATGACTTGGCTGCACCTACTGAATATCAATCCATTTTTTATGATAACCCGAATTTGAAATAATTTTTTGATTTGTAATAAGTATTCAAAATATTTGTAATGACCAGTGGTTGTATTATTCTAGTGCTTTATTATTATCGGACAGTAATTTAATGCCTTTTATTAATTTGTACTTGATCATTTTAATGCTTGTAATAACCAAGAGAAGATGTTAACTATAATTTTAATCAATTTAAGCATTAATTCAAAGTCCATGACCCGGGAGTGTGTATGCGCGGGGGTGGGGGTGGGGGGGGGGGGGGGGGCAGTGTGCGTGTGTGTAAATTGAAATTGGTATTGGTATAAATTGGTATTGGTATGTATTGTTATTATCGTATTTGAGCATTAATTCAAAGTTCATATACATGTTTGTACTAATAATAATATTTTTTTATAGAAAATAACTTCATCAGGACACGATAGCGGAGGCGATGAGGACTCCTTGGCCAGTAGGCCCCAAAATCGGGCAAATTGGGGGCCGTCGTCGAGAATAAGACGGAATTATTAGCTAGAGCGCTAGAGCTATTGAAGGCAATTGTTAGCCCGGGGTACACTAGTTGGAGGGCCGTGCCTACTGACCTCAAGATGAACATCTGGGAGGCACTACAAGTTGTGTATTAAATATTTATAATTATATTTATATTTATATCACTTACTTACCGAATGGTTTGTATTTATTTGACAGGAATAATATGGCTTGCCCGCATATCTCCGTAACTCCACTTTGGAGAAATTGAGGGATCAGTATAAGACATGGTAGAAGAGTTTGCGGGCACGGTACTTTGGAAAGACCAAAGAGTCCATTCTGAGACTCCGTGAAACCGCCCCCCCCCCCCCCCCAAGGAGCCGATCTCATTGGCACAGCGATAAAAGTTTATCGACAATGAGACCAATGAGCGACAATTAGCATCTCGCCAATTAGGGAGGGACAACATGGTAAAAAGGTGGATGTGCACTACTCCGGGCGGATGCCTTACGCCGAGGTTGAGCACAATATGGTAAGTTTTTATTTTTCTAATTTTAGTTTTTCTAATTTAGCATTACTTTACATTACTTACTAATTCTGTATTATTTTATTTCAGGACACGGGGAGTGGCTTTGGGGGTAGGCCACATATGCTGGATGCCTATGTGGAAATTCTGATGAAAAAGGACAAGTATGAGGAGGTGGCCCCGAGCGTCGTAGCCACCATTGTAAGTTATAAATGTTTAATTTTTTTAATTATGTTATAATTTTTTTAATTTACTTAATTGACTAATCGTGTACTTTTTATTTTTCAGGCAAAGCTTAAGGAAGTGCATGAGTCTCAGTCTGATGCCAAGAAAGAATCTTTGGCTACGGACGCACTCAGCCAAGTTCTCGGGCCAGAATACAAGGGGAGGACTAGGGGTGAGCTCGCTGGTGGGGAAGTCTAGGATCATCGGCATGGAGACGAGCAACAACGGGTTGGTACATAAGGTGGACTCCCATGACGATAAGCTATCAAGGTTGGAGGCGATGGTCCTAGATATGTACACCTTCATGAAGCGTAAGTTAGGAAAGGGCAAGGGAAAGGGCAAGAAGAAGGTGGTAGAGGTAGACGAGGATGAGGACGTTGACGCCACTGCTTCATCGCCGATACACACGGACTCGGCACCATATGATGATCCATTTCCCATCGTGACCCTCGTTGAGCGGCCTATGTCAACAATCGGTTGGTTGAGCATGCATTTACTCTACATATATTGTGAGTTACCGATAGCGAGGGGTTTGAGGGATCCGAACTTCCTCCTGGGTATGCGGCTTCATGGACATCCCCTCTAAGACATTGAACCAAGAGTGCGCGTCATGCATGTGGTGGAGGAAAAGGAGAACTCACATGTGTGGTTGCGCGAACAGTGCATCGTTCAACATATTACGGGGTGTCTCAATTCATATGTTGTGTGGCCTTCCTTTCTCCTTCGACCTGCTGAAGATTGACATTATTTCTATCTTTTTTTATTTGGATATTGGATTGTATTTGTATTTTTTTTATTCTGGTACATGTTGGTTTGGATATGGATGTATTCATTTCTATTTTATTTGGATATGAATTATATATGTCTTGATTTGGTATATTATTTGTATTTTATTAAGATATAAGCTGTTTGGACAGGTATAATTTTGCTATAATAGGTACAAATATACTGCTGGGTAGTGGCAGTGGCCATACTGCCCAGCAGTTTTTTTTATTCTACCCAGAATTATCACAATCAAAGACTGTGACAATTTTTTTACGAGTTTGTCACGATCTTTGACCGTGACAAAAACTTATCACGATCAAAGACCGTGATAGGACCATGATAATTTAATGAACTTATCACGGTCAAAGACCGTGAAAAGTCCGTGACAAAGAATTTGTCACCCCCAGACTTGTCATGGTCATTAACCTTGACAAGTTGGACTCTACACCGTCAATGACCGTGACAAGTCGACAGTTTTGGTGTAGGGTTTTTGGGAGACAAAATCCATAACGAGGAAGAAGAGTCCATACACAAGGATCATCAATCTATTAACCCCTTTTGTTTTGTCGGAGGTTGGTCTGGGTTTTGTTCGATGGTGTTTTCAGTCTAGTTTGGGTTTAGGCATTATTTTATGGTTGTTTAACTTAGTTTGTTAAGGGAATAGACTTGGTTAGTAGCGGGAATAGTTGCAAAGGTTGGAGATATAAACCTTCGTACCATTTAGTGCCATCTAATGTTAGATTTGAGTTAAATTGGGAAAATTTGCAAATGAACGATATCCTATGGTCATATATATATATTGAGCTTGGAGAGTAATGAGATAAAGTGTTTGGGGGTTAATTTAGGTCTTGAGAGATTATAGGCCATGCAATTAACTTAATAATTAAATGAGGAGACATAAATGTATGTTACGAGAGAGAGTATCTTTTATAAACAGGTGCTCATAGTTTAGAGACGTAATAAACTAAGAGTTGGATTTAATAAGTTTTTAGAGTTGATAAAACTAAGAACGAAATGAACAATTCGGGGTTCAGGGACTGGGATGATTTCGGTACACTTGAAATTATGCATTATCCTCTGTTTATATATTGATTGTATGTGTATATAACTTATGTGCTTATGTTATCATACCCAATACTTGAGGTGAGTCCATTGGTTGGGGTTTTGAATTCAAGTTATTAAGATCGTGTACCGTACGCCTGACTATTGACGAAGGATTTTGTGGAGGTCGATATCACATATTCATTCGGTTGTCATTTTTGAGTGAGAGATACGAAAACCTAATCCATTGGGCGAGATTTTCTATAGCCAGTGGTGTGGGATTGCATGATGATATATATTTAAATCATATGTTAAGTGAGTCTAGATTTCAAGATGAGATAGGTTTACAATTGTATCCATCGATCGAGTTTTGGTATGGGACTACCCGGTGATGTGATTGCGTAGTGATCCTCTATTCTCATATTTGTGTGCATGTTTTTTTGAAATCCGTTAGATGAGGGAATCCTATGGGTTTACCGATAGAAACACGAAAAGGTTCCCTGAAGGTAGATGATTATTATGTGGTTGTTATGAGACTTATATATATGTATATGACATTAGTCCGGTGATGGACTAATATATATGTATATGACATTAAGACCTATGTCATACTGTCTATTTTTTGTGAGATTGTGTGTATTTTATCTTTCAGGTGATATGACTGGGAATAGTATGTGATCATATTGTGTACATACGTTTATGAAAATGTTAAGACAAAGTAAAATGTTACATTATGAGATTAAATAGCTAAAATATATGTATCGGATTGTATTATGTGAATGTGTAGTTAGCTACATCCCTATTGTGTTTGTTTATCAGTTACTGGCTTATTAATCTAGAGATAAATTTTTTTAGTATAATTTATAACTTGGGTGGGATATGCATGTAATGCTTGCACTAGATAAGAGGTGAGGTATTAATTGCATGTGAGTTTTGACGAGTTGCATGGTTATTGTAAATGAATCGCATAATTTACATTTTTGGTATTGGGATATTTCTTTCAACTTTTAGGCTCTGACCCAAATCTATAAATCTTACCCCCATAGGCATTATTATTATTATAAACAAGCTTAACAGGGCTGAGCAATCAGATTTTTATTAGTCGGAGATTCAGTGATCATCCTTAGAGTTGGAGTTATTGTTTTGATTCAGTAGTCATGTGACAACCTCCAATTTTCACGTAAAGGTTGGACAAACATAATACGTTGAAGATGGGTCTTATCTAACAACTTATACCACTCTTAGAATCAAATTATAAAATAAAGTTGTGATTAAAAACATTAACGCGTTCAAAAGGATATGAAATAGTAACTGAATAAATACGTGAGTCAACTCTTTGTGACATAAACGTCTGACTGGAAATAAACCGATTAAATAAATAATCTCGGGATTATGCCCATACAATCTCTAAAATGTAAATGAATAAAACAAAAATTAGTGGCAACCGATGCTAGAATCAAACAATTAAAATTGCTGATTAAATGGAATTGCAAGTCAGATCATCCTTTAGCCCTGCTGATCCTGTCCAGGAAAACCTGGAAAATATTTTTTATGATTTGGGTCAGAGCCTTAAAATTTAAAGAATTAACTTCTAAGACCAATAGAACATAATGAATTTATTTTGCAATACATTATGCCCATAGGCTCTCACGTGCAATACGTATCTCACCCTTCATCTCTGTGCAATACTACACGCATTCCTAACCCAAGCCATAATATGATAAATGGTCCTTACAGCGCCATAAGAATTAAGAACAACTAACTATCGTATCACGAAGATCACACTACCTACATATATGTGATCACAGTCCTAAGGACTAACCACCACAATACTACCCCATAAAAACACACTCATAACACATAATGTATTTTGTGTAGCATTGAATCCATTAACAATCATATACTTTTTTAGACCGCATTAGTTCTTTTCTTAATACCAATATATATATATATATGTGTGTGTGTGTGTGTGTGTGTGTGTGTGTGTGTGTGTACATGCACACATATATATACAACACACGAAATCATTTACCCCCGGTGTCCAGCTCGTACTTCTATCGACAAGTTCGTACGAATCCACCTGCGAACGACCAAACTAAAACACACATAATAGTGGGGTGATCAATATTTAGTACCCCCATTAAAGGGTCCATACCTAACCCGATTAATGGCTCCGGTCCAAATAACTTTCTCTCATCACAATGGGGACGCCCCTAAATTCATGATCCAATATAATAACCTCCACTATGCCTAGCACATCACAACTGGCGTATGGTATGCGATTCGATGTCGAACGCAACCTCAATCGATAGGCCCACCATGAGCATAGGTATGTCCTCAAAATCATAGGATACATATATATATAACACAATAAATATGCGTCTGCCCCGTAAACTATCGCACATCTCATATGTCAATCCAACTTCACCTGATTTCATAACCTCATAATACAATTTCCTATCTCCACTGTTAATTCTTTGGTTAATTGATAAAATTATTCCCTAATGAATAAAAACTCTAATCATTAATTATATCAATCACCCCTTACTTGGACAACCTTCCATATACTCAGATTAAGTTATAAAAGAAAAAATCCCATGATCATTTCCCCCGGTCTGACCCAACCCAACTCCAGGGGCCGAATCGATTCGCCCTTTCGGTCTCATGCACCATTTAGTAGAAATATCATATCAAATCAAAAAAATACAAAAGCAACGCTCATGCCCTCGTATTTAGATTCTTCACAACTTGAATAAATTTCCAAAGTCATTCAAATGAGAAGAGAACCTCGTTCGAACAAGAAAGGGTGCCTCGTTCTAACGAGAAATCATTTCATTCGAACGATAAAGTCGTTGTGCTTCGTCCCCAATTACAAAAATTAGCCCCAAAAACCTCCATTAAAGGCCCACTAAGGTCTCCAATCAAATCTCCATCATACCAGATGCCTAAACTAACATCTAGGGGAAAGAATACTAATGATTTTTAATCATAAAAAAGGATTTTATAACCTAAGTCTTAACTTTCAAATCATGATAAATCCCAATTATTTCTAAACAATCCCATCCCAAAACCATATATAAATCCATCTCACAACATATTTACAAACCAAAAAATGTATGAAAATCATGCTTATAAATTAATAAACATATTATTAATGATTTTTCAAGAAAATACTTGCCTTAGAAGATGATTGAGGGTTCCCTTTGAATCTCCTCCTTTGATCACCTCCAAGCTTCTGAATTTCTCCCAAATGGTTTAGGGTTTCTATGATGTGGAAGAGAGAGTGAGAAAACCTAATTTGGGAGGCTTAGGTTATAAATAACCTCCCTAAGCCCTTATCTCCCCCATAAGGCCTAATTTCAAGCCCTCGAAAAAGTCCAAAATACTACCTGTAATGGCCCAAAATTTCCCCTAAGGGTGTACCTACCCACTGGGCCCAACTTATGATGTTTAAAACACGTAAAAGAGCTTCTAAATCACTATGGAACCTACCCACATGATGTTTACATTAAATCACACATAATTATTATACTAATCATGCACTATAAATATATCACGTAACAAGCACATTTACTTGTTCTACCAATGCAACTCATGCAGTATAACTAAATCACATAATCATACATAATAATATCCATTGAATTAATTACTATAATTCTACCAAAATAAATGATGAAAAAGTACGGGGTATTACAAGTCACTTGTATTCAGGATTTTGATTCAGTGGTGGTTACTATTGTACTTTCCTTTACTTCAGTTGAAATATTTATACAAAAGATATTTTTATATAATGGATTCAATTATTAGAGTTTCATTTATTTCAGTTCAGTTAATTCTATTATCATCTACTCCCATCGCTTCTCTAAATAAACAAAGTCCATCTCAGTGATGGCACCCCAAATATATATTTCGTATCAAATACTTGACAAGCATTAGCCTTTAATTGAAATACTTTTAACAAATAAATACATTAAACCAAAAAAACGAAAATGCTATATTAAGGACTAGGCTCCATAAATATCATAATGTTATATATTGTATACCCCGTATTTGTTGAGATTTTATTTTGGATGGTTTTTATTTACTGTAGTTTTTGGTTTATCAATCATGCTAAGAATGATATAAATTTGTTAGCTTTCCTAAGTTGATCAACTAGGCGCTGAAAATAGGGGTGTTACATTATTATTATTATTATTATTATTATTATTATTATTATTATTATTATTATTATTATTATTATTATTATTATTATTATTATTATTATTATTGTTATTATTATTATTATTATTATTATTATTATTATTATTATTATTATTATTATTATTATTATTAGTAGTAGTAGTAGTAGTAGTAGTAGTAGTATTATTATTATTATTATTATTATTATTATTAGTAGTAGTAGTAGTAGTAGTAGTAGAAGTAGTAGTAGTAGTAGTAGTAGTAGTAGTAGTAGTATTAGTAGTAGTAGTATTAGTAGTAGTAGTAGTAGTAGTAGTAGCAGTAGTAGTAGCAGTAGTAGCAGCAGCAGTAGTAGCAGCAGTAGTAGTAGTAGCAGCAGTAGTAGTAGTAGTAGTAGTAGTAGTAGTAGTAGTAGTAATAGTAGTAGTAGTAGTAGTAGTAGTAGTAGTAGTACATACTTAAAATGCTCTTGCAAGACTTAAATGCCTCAAATACATTAAGTCCAACATTAAATGTTACTACATACTTAAAATGACTCGTAACATCATAATTAAGTTATAACTAGTCAAAAGTACCCCGGAACCCAAAAACACACCTGGCACTTATTTTGACTATCTCAACCATTTTCGGACTAATCGTGCCCTCTGAACTGGCATCCGGGATATCGTTCATTATTTCATGTTCCAACATCACATCAACTCTTTAATAATAACCCGATTGGAATATAAATCATAACCGTCGCTTAAAGCACAACGACACAACAAAACATAATGTTACACTATTTACATTGGATTAATGGTAAATATTAAAAACTCAGTAAATATTATCTCTAAAATCACTTAAAGTAATATTTACTTCAACTTCCTTTATTTTATATAATTAAGCCACAAGGCAATTTAAAATAAAATGATTACTCATAAACAAGGGGTATTACATACTCCCCCCCCCCCCCCCCCCCATAAGGGAATTTTTCCCTCAAAATTTAGGCGTACCTGGTAAAAAGAGGTGTGGGTACTTCTCTCGAATATCCTCTCGTTCCCAAGTTAATTCCTCGGCATTGTGGTGTCCCCACTGAACTCGGAATAAGGGCCCCACTTTCGACCTTAGTCTACACTCTCCATGTCTAGAATAGCAACCGACTGTTCCTCATATGAAATATCGGGTTATAACTCGATATCATCCAATGGAATGTGCCAATGAGCTCCCTCGCATCTTTTATACTGCTTTAAAGATGAAACATGGAACACGTCATGGATTTGTTGTAGGCATTCCGACAAAGTAATTGGTATGCTACGGGGCCTACCTTTCCAATAACAGGAAAAGGGCCTACATAGCGTGGCGCAAGTTTGCCTTTCTTCCCGAATCGTATTACACCCCCACTTCCAATTCCACATGTCTCTGATTCGTGTCGGCATAGCTCTTATGGCGATCTGGTACAATTCGTATGCGGTTTCGAATAAGTTCAATCTTCGAAAAGGTATCTTGGATCATTTCAGGTCCAAGGAGCTTATTGTCTCCTACTTCCAACCAACAAGTAGGTGATCGACACGGGCGGCCATACAGTGCCTCATATGTTTCCATACCTATCGTGAATTGGTATGAATTATTGTATGCAACTTCGACCAATGGAAGGTATTGTTCCCATCCTCCTTTAAAGTCAAGTACGCACATTCGAAGAATATCCTCCAACATTTGGTTGACTCTCTCCATTTTCCCATCAGTTTGTGGATGGTATGATGTACTCAACCATAATTCGGTCTCCATCGCCTCTTGGAAACTTTGCCAAAAACGGGATACAAAATTTTTGTTTCAGTCCGACACTATATTGATAGGCACCCCATGGAGTTTTAAAATTTCCGCAATAAAGAGCCGGGCATGCCGTGTCGTATTATAATTCGTCCGTACCGATAGGAAGTGTGCCGAATTGGTCAAACGATCGACGATAACCCAAATAGAATCATGACCGCTTTTTAACATCGGCAACCCGGTGATAAAATCCACTGAGATACTCTCCCATTTCCATACCGGTATTTCTAACGGTTGCAACAATCTAGTCGGTCACTGGTGGTCCACCTTCACCAATTGACAAGTGGCGCATTGGGAAACAAATTTAGAAATGTCCCTTTTCATTCCTGCCCACTGATCGGGCGGAAAAAGTGTGTTCGTGTGAGGGCACAATCGTTGTGTGTTTCGCCGCCGCGATACAAAAAGAACCTAAGCTACTACTACACTTGACAAGCAAGCACAGCGGTAAGTCGGGTATAAAAAATCCACAGGGAGTGATTGAATTTTAGATGTTAATTGTTTTAATTACTTCAGGAATAAAAGTGTAAAATAAATAAAAGAAAAGGTGAAAGGGTGGTTATCGTGAATAAAGAAAAGAATAAGTTACGCTAAAATAAAGTAAAGCGAGGATCGGGATCGCATTCCACCAAACGGATCGAAACAACTACTAACTAGAGTTAAGGCTCGAAAGCATTTAATCAAGCATTTTCAATTAAGCATAAACATCACGCAAGAAGGAATTTAACCCAAAGTTGCGAGATAAAACATTTAACTGAAAAATGATCACACGCGGATTAAATTCGGATAATCGCTATAAACACTAACGTTGCATGACAAAGAAAGTTAAACGCATAATAATCCGACTTTAATACGCGAGGTTTCAATTAAACGCAATTTTACGCAAAACCTAGTTTTCGGAGCTCGGGGCCCGAAAATGGCGGAAAACAATCCCGACCCTATTTATCTAAGGGTACATAATGAATTAACTAAATTAAACTAGAAAAGCAATAAATAAACACAATAAACCTAATTAGAAAGCATGAAACTAATCTACAAAGCAAGAATAAAGGAAATACACACTATATAAATGGAGAGGGAATATGAAAATACCAATTACAAACCCAAATGGGTGTCAAACCAAGAGAGGAAGAAGAGCTCTCAAATCCCCCCAAAACCCTAAGCTAAGCTAAAATGATAGATATTTTTCTTCAAAATGAAGAGAAAGTGTTATAAACCAAATATCCCATGGCAAACTTGTAATAAAAGGGAAGAAAACCAAAAATCTGGAGGCCCGAATCGATTCGGAAATGGTCCGAATCGATTCGGAAACAGGGGAAGTTCGAATCTGCAATTCTGCAGAATTCCGAATCGATTCGGTTTTGGGCCGAATCGATTCGCAACCTACAGGTCTGAATTCTGCAGCTTTGTCCTGTTTTACGGAAAATGCCGCCATTTCTTCGTTATAGCTCGGAATGAGGCACGGTCGGAGGCTACGCGAAGATAACTCAGAGGACTACAACATCCAAGAAGACATTGGGCCAAAAAACCAAATTATGAAATGACTAAAATGCCCTTGAATGTGACCTTGAGTGTGAATTTGAAGTAAAAACCATCCTAAAAATGTCATAACTCTTTCGATACAACTCAGAATCATGCACCGTCAGTGGCCACGCGAAGAGAAATCAAAGGGCTTCAACTTCCGTGAAGATCTCGGGATTCAAACCCGAATGCTGGAATTACTAAAATGCCCCCGAAGATGCAAAAGTCGACGAAACAATTCCGGAAAACGTCCGAACTTCATACTAAGCATCCAAATACCTACAAAAGCTCAATTAACCCCTGCAAAACATGTTAACATAGAAATCCGAGGTTGTCTGGTTAACGAGCATAAGTATAGGGATTAAGATACCCAAGGGGGCTAATAAGGCGTAGGTTAACGGGTGAAATACGCAATATTTGCGTCGTATCACACCCCCTAACTTACACATTGCTAGTCCCTAGCAATGAAATAGGAAACAACAAGAACTACAAGCAAACCAAAAGCAGGATACAAGTACAAAATGGGATAAAAAGTAATAAAAAGATAAGGCCACTTTCGCGGGCAAACGATTGCATTTAGCATATGCAATAAGCCGTTAAACCCCTAGGTTACCCTAGTGGACGAGTGTCGTCTCGTGAGGATTTTCAGGGATGAAACCCACAAACATCATATGGTTTCCTCAAAATATGCCCAACCCAACATGGGACAAACTCAACAACAACGAAAAAGATTTCAAACATGTTATTAGCATATTGAACGAATTCAAGCTAAAGTCCGTTGTTATTAACAAGTTGAATGCACCTCATAGAATTGAAACTTTAAAAGTGGGAGGGGGGGAAAGCACATGCATAGTGTGATTTGGCGAAAAACTTATATAAACCGGATACTAATCAAAGCAAGCATACATTCAATCCTCACGGGCATTACGCTCAACAAATGAATTCACTATGAAAAGGGAGGTAATACACGGGACATGCGGGCATAAAGAGTAAATGTAAATGGAAACTAGGCCGCACACATGTCACAAATGAAGAACGCTATATAAGAAATGAAAAACTTGCAATCTCAATGAAAGATACCGCACACTAAAAGAGGCGAAATGCATTTTCACAGATTATCACAACTATTATGACTTTTGAATTACATCAACTTAAGATCACATAGGACTTTAATAGGGTTATGATGTAGGTATGGCTAGGGTGCGAAACGAAGGACTGTATGTACGGATTCAAAGTGTTCGGGATGAAAACTCGGGATAATGGGAAGAATGCGGGCAATATCAAAAATTGGAAAACAAGTTCCAAAACGGCATTAGATATATCATCGGGGAGAGTAATCAAAGATTATTGAACACTATACACAACATATACAACTTTCTCTTTATTTTCATTTCTTCTTTTTCTCACTTTTCTCTTTTGTTTTCTATTGCTTTTTGCTTTCTCTTTTTCTTCACTTTTTTCACTACTTTCTTTTCTTCTTTCTTATCAAACTCTCATATGCCTAAATTGCAACCGACATCATAACAACAACATTCAATCCCAAGTAACATTCCAAACAAAGGTATGGAAAGTGTATGTATGGGCTAAAACTCCAATTTGGAGTTGGTTATGGGAATTGGGTTATGAAAAGAAAGGCTATATTTAGGCTCAAAGGGGTTAACGAGGGTAAACATATAAGGGTGAGGTCAAGGCTAATATGGGTGATATAACAAAGAATGCCTATGATCATTTCACAAAGTTTACGCAATTCTCAAGTCAAAACAACATATGAAAATCATGATCAAGTAACACATTTCAAGTATGAACTCAATTAATCAACGATCAAATGAAAGAATAGTGAGATTACCAACGAATTCAACGTTTTCAATGAGGAAAGAATAGTGTATAACACTCACAAACGACGAAAGGTGCAAAGCTTACTCGGTGTAAGTATATACAATGCAACAAAAGATTACCGAGTTATAAAAATCTTAAACCAAATCAATATAACAAGGCAAGTGCATATGCTCATGGGATAAAGTTTAATTCATGAAGTTATTCACAAAATCAATGATTTGAGGACTAAAGTCCAATAACTTCTAAAATCGAGAACATGCATCATTGAGTTGTCTATTGGATCGGGCAATTATTGAAATTTGTCATCGGAAACAAGGCAAAATACCCAACAAAGGAGAAAAAAGAAAGAAAATATTTTTGAAAATTTTCAAATTTTTCACAAAAAGGCATACTTAGTAACTAAATGTGAGCAAATCCATGGACAAAACAAAGAAATGGATAGAATATCCTGCACCCCCTAACTTAAATGTTGCATTGTCCTCAATGCGCATTAAGAACACAACACAAAGAGAGGAAAAGAATGATATTACCCAAAATTGGAGCGATCTCCATAAGCGCGAGTCCAAAGGAATCTACAAAACAAGTTAGTACCGAGCATAGCAAAAACAAATAACAAAATGTTAACTAATTACACTAGACTAAATTAAAAAGGAAAGAAAAAAAAGGAAAGAAAGAAAATTAAAAAGCTAACTATTTACAACCTACTATTTAGACTTCACACTAACTATACACTAGAAGTCTAAATAGTTGAGGGTCCACCCAAAAAGGGATTTGACTTTGAAAGATCAACGGTGGACCCTCCAAAGTGAACATGCCTCCCGAAAGATATGAATTCCGTTTGAACAACGGAAGGCATGTGGGTGGTGAAAAAAATGAACCATCGCCAATTTGAAATTTTGGGTGGACGATGGGGGATTTGGATAACAAGGGGGAAAGGTACACTAGAGATCCAAGAAAAATTGACTCATCTCCCAAAGATTTTTCAAGTGGAATGGGAGATAGTGCACACACGGGGATAGGATCCATCGAAAACAAGTCCGGTAAAGAGTCCTCGTCGGCAAAAAGTGTAGAAGTTTTAAAAGTTTCTACCGACGCATAGGAATCAACCGGTAATTCTAATGGTTCGATCACGGAAAACGAATATAGTGATGAAACAAATTCAATCTCAATCGACTCATCGTCGGAAGGAGATTGAATTTCGGAGGAGAAAGATGCACATTCGATGAGAAATTCTTTGAAAAAGTGAGGTGAAACACAAGTTTCCACCTCCTCGTTGTTTTGTGCAAAAGAATTCATCTCATCGCAAAGTGCCCCAAGTCTCATTCCAGCACCAGTTAAGCTTTCCAAACCTTGGGAGTAAAGAAGAAAAGTCTCTTCCAAAGTAGGCTTCCTCGGCTCTAGATCCTCGGATTCCTCATTTGGTTGAAACTCGTCTTCGAAAGTAATGAAATGAGAATCGTCATTGGATTCGAATAATGAATCCAACTCAAGCTCCCAATAACGATTTTCATTCCGATAAATGTTTTCAAGTCTTTCATTTTCAAGAAAATCTTGAAAATGGAAAACTTGAAAACTATCCCCAAAGTATGAATCATTAGAATAACCGTAATAACTATAATAGTAGGACATGATTACCTCGTTGTTGAAAGATGGAGAATCCAAGAAATAACGTGAGCAACCGCGAATCAAAGTTTCTTAGCGCTCAAATATGCAAATCCTGCAAAAAAGGTTAAAAGAAAGAATACAAATACAAAAGAAAAAATATTACGAAATAATAAAACAATTAGTATCTAAAACACACTCCCCGGCAACGGCGCCATTTTGATCGGGCGGAAAAAGTGTGTTCGTGTGAGGGCACAATCGTTGTGTGTTTCGCCGCCGCGATACAAAAAGAACCTAAGCTACTACTACACTTGACAAGCAAGCACAGCGGTAAGTCGGGTATAAAAAATCCACAGGGAGTGATTGAATTTTAGATGTTAATTGTTTTAATTACTTCAGGAATAAAAGTGTAAAATAAATAAAAGAAAAGGTGAAAGGGTGGTTATCGTGAATAAAGAAAAGAATAAGTTACGCTAAAATAAAGTAAAGCGAGGATCGGGATCGCATTCCACCAAACGGATCGAAACAACTACTAACTAGAGTTAAGGCTCGAAAGCATTTAATCAAGCATTTTCAATTAAGCATAAACATCACGCAAGAAGGAATTTAACCCAAAGTTGCGAGATAAAACATTTAACTGAAAAATGATCACACGCGGATTAAATTCGGATAATCGCTATAAACACTAACGTTGCATGACAAAGAAAGTTAAACGCATAATAATCCGACTTTAATACGCGAGGTTTCAATTAAACGCAATTTTACGCAAAACCTAGTTTTCGGAGCTCGGGGCCCGAAAATGGCGGAAAACAATCCCGACCCTATTTATCTAAGGGTACATAATGAATTAACTAAATTAAACTAGAAAAGCAATAAATAAACACAATAAACCTAATTAGAAAGCATGAAACTAATCTACAAAGCAAGAATAAAGGAAATACACACTATATAAATGGAGAGGGAATATGAAAATACCAATTACAAACCCAAATGGGTGTCAAACCAAGAGAGGAAGAAGAGCTCTCAAATCCCCCCAAAACCCTAAGCTAAGCTAAAATGATAGATATTTTTCTTCAAAATGAAGAGAAAGTGTTATAAACCAAATATCCCATGGCAAACTTGTAATAAAAGGGAAGAAAACCAAAAATCTGGAGGCCCGAATCGATTCGGAAATGGTCCGAATCGATTCGGAAACAGGGGAAGTTCGAATCTGCAATTCTGCAGAATTCCGAATCGATTCGGTTTTGGGCCGAATCGATTCGCAACCTACAGGTCTGAATTCTGCAGCTTTGTCCTGTTTTACGGAAAATGCCGCCATTTCTTCGTTATAGCTCGGAATGAGGCACGGTCGGAGGCTACGCGAAGATAACTCAGAGGACTACAACATCCAAGAAGACATTGGGCCAAAAAACCAAATTATGAAATGACTAAAATGCCCTTGAATGTGACCTTGAGTGTGAATTTGAAGTAAAAACCATCCTAAAAATGCCATAACTCTTTCGATACAACTCAGAATCATGCACCGTCAGTGGCCACGCGAAGAGAAATCAAAGGGCTTCAACTTCCGTGAAGATCTCGGGATTCAAACCCGAATGCTGGAATTACTAAAATGCCCCCGAAGATGCAAAAGTCGACGAAACAATTCCGGAAAACGTCCGAACTTCATACTAAGCATCCAAATACCTAAAAAAGCTCAATTAACCCCTGCAAAACATGTTAACATAGAAATCCGAGGTTGTCTGGTTAACGAGCATAAGTATAGGGATTAAGATACCCAAGGGGGCTAATAAGGCGTAGGTTAACGGGTGAAATACGCAATATTTGCGTCGTATCACCCACCAATATTGACGACGCATATCTTGGTACATTTTGTCTCCCCCTGGGTGTACTGTAAATCTCGAACCTTGGGATTCCGTCGGGACAGCACGTCTCAAGTCTCCCTCGTCAGGGACTATAAGTCTTTCATGGAAACGTAACCCACCCTCTGAACCAATAAAGTAGGACTCCGCTCCCTCGATCAGCAATCGATGTACCCAGTCTTGACAATCTTTATCCCCTCCTTGCGCTTTTACTACTCGCATCACAATGTCAGGCGTAACGGTCAACACCGACATTCACGCCCTTGCTACAACATCATCTTGGCTAAGTTCTTTCCATTTGTCTTTCCACACTTCCGCTAGTTCCCCCACGAGTCTTCGACTCAGCGCATCCGATACTATATTTTCCTTGCCTGGGTGATAATTAATATTGAATTTATATTCCTTTACGAACTCCAACCACCGACGTTGTCGCGTATTTAGATCTTTTTGTGAGAATAAACATTGTAACAATTTGTGGTCCGTGAAGAGACTAAATTTCTCACACATGAGGTAATGCCTCCATATCTTCAAGGCGAACACTACTGCGGCAAACTCCAATTCATGTACGGGATAATTCTTCTCGTGGGGCTTAAGCTTGCGAGAAGCATATGCAATAGCCCTATGTTCCTGTTGTAACACAGCCCCAATCCTTGTAGAGATGTGTCTGTGAAGACCAAATAGTCTACTCTCGATCTTGGCAACGCGAGTACAGGAGCAGAAGTCAACTTGTCCTTCAGCTCATCGAAAGCGAGATGACATGAATCATCCTAAACAAATCGTACTCCCTTTCGGGTTAAGTACGTTAAATGGACTGCAATTTTGAAAAAACCCTTAATGAAATGGTGATAATAACCCACCAAACTCAGAAAGCTACGGATCTCAGTTGGCATCGTGGGCTGACCCTATTCCCTCACTACGGTAACTTTGCTTGGGTCTAAAAAAATACCCTTAGTCGTCACAATATGTCCTAAAAATTGCACATCCTGTAACCAAAAGACACATTTCTCTAACTTGGCATAAAGTTGATGACCTCGTAGTGTCTGCAGGTTCAATCACAAGTGTTTGGCATGATCAGCTTCAGTCCGAGAATAGACTAGAATGTCGTCAATGAACACTACAAAAAACTGGTTTAGGAATTCCCAAAATACTCGATTCATAAGGTCCATAAATACGTCAGGAGCGTTGGTTAGCCCAAAAGGCATGACCAAAAACTCAAAAGACCCATACCTGGTCAAAAATGCGGTTTTCGACACGTCCTACTCTCGAATTCGCAGTTGATGGCACCCAGTCCTCAAATATATTTTAGAGAAGTATAACGCTCCTCTTAATTGATCAAACTAATCATCAAATCGAGGTAACGGGTATTTATTCCTGATGGTTACCTTATTTAATTCACGGTAATCGATGCACAATCGGAGGAAACCATCTCTCTTCTTCACAAATAACATAAGAGCACCCCATGGTGACGTACTATGCTAAATGAACCCTTGTCCTAGAAGTTGCTGAATCTGATCCCTTAACTCCCTCATTTTCAATTGAGCCATACGGTATGGAGTTCTCGTAATCGACCGAGTTCCCAGTGCTAAATTAATTACGAATTCAATCTCACGACTTGGGGGTAAGCCCGGGATTTATTGAAAGACATTTTAAATTCTCTAACAACAGGTATTAAGTCTAGGGAAACAATTACTTCTCGTAAAGTCTCCTCCTCAAAACAATACAAGTGCGTGCTTGAAACTCCAGCTGAAAGAGGCATAGCCACTAAAAATATTTCTTTCCCCGGAATGGCGAAGACTATTCTCCTCCCGTAATAATTCACCATGGCTCGGTATTTTACTAACCAGCCCATACTCAAAATAACATCATACCCGACCATATCTAGGATGAGTAAGTCAGCCTCAAAGCGCAATCTACAAAGGTCTATTCCTACCCCTTTACAAATAAAAAGTATAAGTGAACCATCACCCATGGAAGACTCCACACTAGTAAAAGTATTTTCGGCAGATTTAAACAACCCCATAGAATGAAAAAAGTGCCTAGAGATAAATGAGTGCGCTGCGCCCGTGTCAAATAACACTCGAACCACATACCCGTGAATAAGAAACTTACCCTCAATAGCTGTCGGCACTGGCGGTGTTGGAGGAAATAAAGCATCCTGATGATTATACACACATCCATACTGAAGTTGTCCCTGTGGGACGACTGAAATAGGTGCTGGAGGTTGTGGATGTGCCTGCGGATTCTGAGGGCCTCTAGGAAACTGTCCCCCGTTCAACTATGGACAAGCTCTCATCATATGACCCTGTTCACTGCACTGAAAACAACGGCCCATAAAATTTCCCAAATATCGGCCTCGATTGTTGTTCCAAAACTGCCCCGCACCTTGGCCCTAATGGCCTTGACCTCCATTATTCCCTCTACCTTCTTGGCCCTGTTGGACGAACTAATTCTGCTGCTAAGAACCCTGACCATGCCTAAAACCACCTCTGCCAAATTTATAACCCCCAAAGCGTTATTTCTTAGCCGAGTCCCTTTACTAGAGGTCCTGCTCTTTCTACTTATTCCCATACTGTTGTGATGGTGGTGGTGCTCCACCGGCACCAATTCCTCCTTGTTTACTAACTTGACCAGAATATCTAATCTTTTTATTCCCCTTCAAGTGAAGGCGATGATCCTGGAAATTGAGTAAAGCTTCATTCATCACATCGCCAAATGTTTGCAAGGCTGGGTTCCCCAACAAGTGCTTCCTTATCCTCCAATTCAAACCCTCGATAAATTTTGAAATCATACTTTCTTTTGGAATTACTTCATCCGGCACAAAGTTTGCTAAACAAGTAAATTCCTCTTCATATTTTTCCACTGATCGCTCCCTTTGAACGACATCCTGAAGCTTCCTCCTCATCTCCATCTGGATTGCCAGAGGAAAATACTTTCAATCAAACAGAACCCAGAATTTAGAGATAGTCATGATATCTCTTTATTCCGGAGTTGTCACCAACTCCCACCATTGTAGGGCTGCTCCTACAACTTTAAAAGTGGCAAGAATTTGTTTCTGTTCCCCGTTGCATTCCACCATTCAAATATGGCGTTGAATACGTTTCTTCCATTTATTTACCACAATCACATCAGCGCCTCCCTGAAATTCTGGAGGGTGAACTTTTAGGAATGATTCTCTAACTATTTCCCATGCGGAGGGTCCCGTATGGGCTTAAACAACTGGTGCGGCCGATTGTTGGTTTTGTGGAAGTTGTTGTGCCATAGCGGTCATTGCAACGTTGACTTCTTAGGCAACACTATTAGCCACCTCCGTCGAATTCATCGTTACTTGTGGTGGTAGGAGCTCTACGTCCTCTACAAATTGATTTACCCTTACTGGGCGACCTCGTCTAGCCGGCATCTAAGATAAACGCAACTGAATCAGAATACAGCTAAAAAAGTTTATCCTTGCAGAAGATCGCATACACGTACAAACAAAATAGTCCTAGTAATAGGGCTCTATATTAAAGAATGTTACAGTAGAACGTGATAAGTCCGCATAGATCCTAAGGACTCTAGAACCTGATGCTCTGATACCATCTGTGGCACCCCGCTTATTAAAATAAGAGGTGGCCAGCCCGTTACTCTAACAAAAGGAGGACTCATAAATGGTCCATTCTTAGCATCACTGTCGTAAAATAATAGTACAAGACAACCACTAAATATTTTAGAAAACGGATGTCATATAATTTTGCAAGTTTGATAAAAAATAGTTTCGACAATCCAATTTATGATAGAAAGTGGATATAAATAAAGGAATGTAATAGTTTAATAACAATTCTACAAAACATAACTGAATAAGCTGTCGGTTAACAGACTAGTACAAAAGGTCACACCAAGTATTACAGTAATTATGAATAATAACTGGGGAAACACGCCCGAATATACAGACGGATCATAACTAGATTATCTAAAAGATTGATTCATCTACTACAAAAATCCTACAACATTCGCAAAATGTTATAGCTCTTGGACACTGGGAAGGAAAGATCAAAATGGGCGCCCTTGCGGCGGTGTACCTGAACATAATTAAGAACCACAGAAGAAAGAGAAATATAAACGGGTCAGGGCCCGGTTTGATATGATATAGGTGTGAATAAAATGCATAACAATTATGAATACTAACATCATAAATAGGTTAAGTTCGCTCTACATTATAAGGATTATCCTCACCTCTCATCTAAATACACATCCTAGCACCACACCATTTCATTAAGTTAAACTACCCATCGAATTTAGAGGAATAACTTAATTCAATTTAACATGCTTAATTTGCCAATTCATAAAACATATCTTCACAAGTTAATTTATCATTGGAGATCATGTACCATAAAGTTAATTTGTAGATTCCTTAACTTATTCATATACAATTCCGTATTTTTTAGAACAATTGCAATCATAATATAACGGTTCTAAGACCATCCTTCCGCGAGTCACCCAACTGGATGCTCCCCTAAATGCTATCATCTTCCAGGACCTATAATCAAGACCAACTAGGTACCCTAAATCACGACGCGTGGGAAGCGGCAATATACCTTCGACAGTGAGTCATAACCATACTCGAAATTACCTCACTTTGAATAAAATAATCATACAATGCAACCACCGGTCCTATAGCCCAAGGACTATATTCTCCCTGCATCATTCGCCAGGGGATTTACCTCATTCGTTTAACTTCCCTTATGATAGCATTTAGAGAGGTATGTATATGTATGCCACAATCACAAGATATGCCAATTAAGATGTACCTTTCTTATTTCCGAAACCATATGTACATAACGATATAAGCTACAAAGTATTATTACCCTCATACTAACCCTCGAGAGTCCACAACCATACTACCCAACTCTACCCCAGTCGTAGACTCATTACTAAATGAAATATGACATTAATTTCTACCAAATAGTCCCCGAAATAAGCCTGAATGTCCCCTTACTAACCTAGGGTATTAATCCCCCTTATATAAGACCCTAATACTCTTTATTACTTCATATGAGAAGGTTCCTAAGACTCAAACCTAAAATAAAAGGAGTAGAAACCAAGTTGGAATTTTTTTATAAAACAGTAGGATTTCGAATCGATTCGCCTAGGGCCGAATCGATTCGCTCAAAAAGTGAATCGATTCGGCTGAGAAAACCAACCTTCTGTCTCAGTCCGAATCAATTCGGCCTTAACCCGAATCAATTCGGTTTCTCAGACCTGTTGCCACAATTTTTAGTGAATCGATTCGCCCTGGTCGAGGAGCCCAGTTGTGGCTACGGGTTAACATAAACCCTAAATCCCCAAAACCTATTTTCTTCCATCTAACTCAACATCATCAACTCATAAATTCTCCAAATCACTAAACCAAGTTAACCTACTAGAAGAGACCAATTAAAACAAGTCTTGATCATATAATTTAGAATTTAACCCACAAAATCATCAAACTCCATTTATGGTTCAAACTCAAGAACACTAACTATAAATACAAGTTATTCACACTCAATCATACATTTATGAAAGTTAGAAACTTTCCTTAAGATTGTAGCCTCGGATTATCTTCTCGTTGCAACGATTCCAAGCCCAAATCACCAAACTCTCTCTTCTCTCTAACTCTCTAGGTTTAGAAATACACAAATGAGATATAAATTCTCTTGCAAGACTTAAATGCCTCAAATACATTAAGTCCAACATTACATACTTAAAATGACTCGTAACATCATAATTAAATTATAACTAGTCAAAAGTACCCCGGAACCCAAAAACACACCTGACACTTATTTTGACTATCTCAACCATTTTCGGACTAATCGTGCCCTCTAAACTGGCATCCGGGATATCGTTCATTATTTCATGTTCCAACGTCACATCAACTCTTTAATAATAATTCGATAGGAATATAAATCATAATCGTCGCTTAAAGCACAACGACGCAAGAAAATATAATGTTACACTATTTACATTCGATTAATGGTAAATATGAAAAACTCAGTAAATATTAACTCTTAAATCACTTAAAGTAATATTTATTTCAACATCCTTTATTTTATATAATTAACCCACAAGGCAATTTAATATAAAATGATTACTCATGAATAAGGGGTATTACATGAGTCCACCAACCTATTGCATCAATCAAAACATTAATGGTAGTAATAAGTTTTTCACATATTTCACACGTCTCATTAGAAAAAATACATAAAAACCCTTATACTCCTAACATAAAATGATGTCTACAAAGTAACCCCACGTTCTTGAAGCATACGACCTCCAAAAAAATGACTTCAATGATTTGCCTTGTCCACAAAAGGTTTTCACAGGTAATAAGATTTATTTAGTGTCATTTACTTTAAATAAAGAATAATTTTTTATTAGCCCCTATAAATGACTATCTTTACAAACATTATCAAATTTGTATATCTTCGTATTAATTACTTTTAAAAACACATAATATTTTAAGAAACAATTGATAGAGTTTCATTTGTTTATTCATGAAAATTAACTTGTTTAAAGATAAAAATTAACTCAAAAACAACTACAGAAATAGCCATAATACTATAAAGAATGAGTACTTATATACATAAAGTGTATCAATCCCATAATGATAAAGATGTGTTATCACCTAGTCGGTATCGTTCGTTGAAAAACTGGAAGCATGATGAGGGATAATACTCTAAAATAAACTTTGCATTTCGCTTCTCATGTCAGTCTTTATCTATAGTAGCGTTTGTTGAGGGAGAATCTCTGATTCTTCGAGCTTTTGTCGATGTTGAGCGTCTCGATTTTCAGCATCTTGTCGATGTTGAGCCTCTCAATCTTAAATGACTTTCTATAACCATGAACTTCTTGTCATGCCATATGTGTTATTAAATAAAGAAATATAGTAAACAAATGGTTTCTTTAAGGTGGAGGCATATTAGGCAGAGTAAAGTATCATACTACTATGCACAATCATATTTTTAATTATCTTAATAATCTTTAAAATACGTTTACAGTTATAAATAAATAATGTGGGGTTTTGGTCGTACGTGATCCAAGTTTAAAGTCACAAATGAATTTTTTAAGGTGGAGGCATATTAGGAAGAGTAAAGTATCATGCAAATCTACACAATTGTATTTCTGACTGTCTTAACAATATTTAAAATACGGGTATAGTTATAAATAGAGAACATGGGTTTTTTCATACATGATCCATGTTTTAGTTCACAAATGATTTTTTAAGGGGGATGCATATTAGGTATAGTAAAGTATCATGCTAATATTCACAATCGTACTTTTAACTGTCTTAATAATATTTACAAGAAATAGAAATTGGGTTTGTTAGTTGTTCACATAAGATATAGGGATGAACGAATTGATTATACTAATCAAGTTAAACACATAAATTACGAAATATAAACAGTTCTATTTTAATAATATCAAGATAATTGTGGGTGGAATGATGAATTTGTTTACATTTAACAAAATTCATGAGCGATTGGAGATTACTTGAGAAGAACGAGTAATTATTGTGTATAATAGTTTGTACCCAACCATATGTTGAAATGTGGATATTTTTTTATATTAGCATTATTCTTGAAGTGATCAACCAATATAGACGTGTAACAATCAATCATCTGCAATTTTTCAAATATATTGATGCATACATTATATTGTCATAGATATGTGAAGTCATATATGAGATAGGTAAGTTAGTTTGGGTACTCACATTGTTTGAAATTTTTCCTTACCGTAGTAAGTCTGAGATGTCACTTAATGATATGGAGTCATGATCTAGATACCATGCTAATGTTTTGCATACATGTGAATAAAGTTATGTTTTTATGATGCACCTTTTTTTTTTCTCTTTTACTATAGGTTCCTCAACTTAAAAGCTATGAAGGACCCCATGTACCACCAACGCTAACATATGAGGTGGTGCCTTATATTTTAAATTTTAAAAAAAATTATATGTGATATTAAATGTTCTTTTCAGTAGTATTTATACTTCTTTAGGCCTGTGTACAACTGTTACTGTAAGGAAAAAATTTGGAATTGAGTCAATTTGAATGTATTATCTTAATTCTGTATTTGGACAAAACGTATTTGAGTCATTGGTTGTTAAGATTTGAGCTGTGTCCTTCAAGCCTATGATGTGTGATTGAAGACCATGCAACAACGTTAAAGCGTCATCGAGGATATATTGGGTTACGTGCCGAGTTTTGTCTTCAACAACCGGGGGATCTCAATGAAGGTAGGAATACATATTTATGTTTGATCCCTAAATTTTGTTTGGGTATTGTTTATAAATTTGTTTGAGGCCTTTGTGTAAAATGAATTTTAAAAGATAAAATGTTTTTATAACTCTTTTTGTTCGAACATATTTATAGTTTTATACAAATGAGATATATGGTTTCGTTTAAACGAACTTCAAACGAGGTTTCACTATTTATAGAGAAAAGTTCGTTAGAAGGTCGTTCAATATTCATTCAAACGAGTTTGATATTATCATTTGAATGAGTTTGAGTTGGTCCAAAAGAGAATGCATACTTCATTCGAACAAACTCTTATTTTTGTTCGAACAAGTTTTCTAAAAAACGTTTCTCCTCAAAAAAGTGTTTTTCATAAATACTCAGTTCTGGCGTCAGTTTTCAGTGAGGGTTTTTGCGAAAATGATTTCCCAAGTTATATTTTGTGCCTCCTAAACCCTAGTTTACACCCAAGTTTGAGACCCACGAATCCTATATCTATATTTATGTTTGATATCTCTTATATATTTCACCATACTGTTTTGCTCTTCATATTACGAGCATTTCGAGAGGTGGAGAGCGTTTTTGTGTTGAGCGATGGTTGGACTGGTCACGAGATAAATAAGATCGGTGGGATACAGAGACATAGGAATGCACCTTCATTATGTGGATATTAAAAGGAGTCCAATAATGGTTGCGAAGAACGTTACAAAGAACAAGGAAGTGCATCATGGCTTGCAGGCGTCGAGTCTGAGTAATTCTAAGTTGTTCTTTCAAATGGCCTATATCGTAATCGACTTGTTTGGTTGGGCCATTCAAGGTTTTTCCCATTGTGGGATTTCCTCATACATCGTTGTATTTTGGTTTGATGATTTTATTCTTTATTATACTCACCTAAATGCCTACTTAAGTCAAGGGTGAAATTGGTAAAACAATTTAACACAACACTTGTGATTTTATTTTGTGCAAAGTTTATTAAAACTGTGAAAATTAAAAATTGGCGGCATATCACTTCAAACACTATGGTGTATTATATTTCACAAATTGGTATCAAAGGAGGCACACTAATCATCGTGTGGATCCATCTTTTTGTGTTATGTTAGGGCTATTTGGTTGTTTATATCTCTCTAGTTTTGTTTGTTTCTCTCGGGGTCATCATAGTGATAAGTTATTGATGCATTTAGCAATGACGATGATTTTGATATTCGAGATGAGTTTAAAGAGATCTTTTGAATTTGAAGTTTGCAAAAATAATTAATTTAAAAAAAATCATTATAAAGATGAAATTGATTTTTTGTGAACTGTACAAACTTAAAGAGATATCCTTCATGAGAAGCTCATGAACCTGAATCGTGATTTTATAATTTTACAAGTGTCCAAGAAAGAGAATGATGATAGAGTCCGAGTTTTAGAGAAAAAATTAGAGGACTCTAAAATTTCTAGGGATAGTGTATGTGCCATTGAGTATAATGATAAATTGATTAAAAATTGAAGGGACGTGAGTGCACTCTTAAGGGATAAGGTCACTTGCATTGAGGGGGAGAAAGATAACCTTTTAGGTGTTATTGAAAATTTGATGAAGGAGTCCCTAAACTTTAAGGAGCCTAAGTTTTTTCTTGAGCTTAGAGTTTTGAAATTAAAAGATGATCTAAGAGACTCAAGTAGTGTTAGTAGTGGCTTCGTTATTTCGAATACTTTTGCTGATAAAGTGAAGACCAATGTTTGTTTTAGAGTGTCAACCGTTGCCCATTACATTAGACAATGTCAACCCGAAGGTCATCTTCCTCGTATTTACACATCTTCGCATTGTGGTAGGAAAGGTCACCTTACGAAGTTTTATTACAATCTATGAAATGGTCCTATGCAGTCTATATTTACTGTCACCGTGGTTTTTGAAAATTGTTATGTTATGTATTCATCTATGTGGGTTAGGAAATCCATTTGGAAACGCTAATTGTTAGACTGGTTGATTCTCGCATGCTTGCACATCTCTAAAATTGGGTTATTATAATATAACTTATGCAAATACAGGTCGAACCCACAAAGATTTGTCAATTTTAATGTTAAAAATAATTGTAAATGTCTAAGTAGACTAAACGGTTTCAGAAATGAGATGAAAATATTAAACTAAGCTAAAATAAATGAAAAATGCAACTGCTAAATATATACTCAAGTGTGTGAGAAAACTAGGAGATAGGATCCATTTGTCATATTTAACCAATACTGCGGAATAATTTAAATTTGTTGTTCCCAATTTAATAACTCAAATTAAATCGACTCTCGTCATGTTTTATTCGAAAAATAAACATTTAAGTTCATAATAAAATTTCACGTCTCTAATTTTAGACGGTTTAAATCCCTATTCCCTTAAAAATTTCACTTTTAAATTTTAAAGTGTAGCCTATAAGCATGAGATATCAATTAATTTAATAAAAGTATAACCCGTCGAAAAGCACTCACACTTAAATTAATAAATTTATAACCCATCGAAAAGTACTCACACTTAAAATAAAAAATGATTTTTCAAATAAAGTCGAGGGTAAATGCATTCTCATGTCGTTTTAAATGAATACTGATTTTTTTAGTTTTTAAAACAGTTCGGGAAACAAAGACCAATTTAAACTACCACAATATTATTTAAACATAATAAATTTTACCTATTCCTAGAAAAGAAATTAAGATAGCATTATTGAAGACATAAGAAATTTGCAAGAATGAACAATAACTTTCATTAACAAAACACACTTACAAAATATAATGTCTCACAATTATTCTTAACAAATTCCTCCGAGAAAGATACAATTATTGGCCCTTAAATACAAATAAAACTCTCAAAATATAACTCAAAAAATTATCTCTAAAGTGCCTTTCTATAAATTCTCTTCATAAAATAATGAGCCCAAGTGTCCTATTTATAGGCGAGGAAGTGAGTTGGTTGAGTCAGGGTAAAACAACCAATTAATTGGTCTAATTTGAATTTATAAAAATTTAAAACCAAATAAATTAAATGTTTACCCAAAATGAGTATTTTGAATATAATAAGGACTCTTCCTCATTGGACATTTTTGAATTCAAGAAAATTTGAATTGATTTGATAAGTCCAAAGGTCTTGAGAAGTTAAATCGTACTAGGAATCTTTTGTTTCTGCAACATTTATTGAGGTTTGGAGTCCAAATATGCAAATCCCCATAAATCTTCTTTTTCCCTTAATTTTCAGGTTTCAAAACTCCCCAAAAACTTAAATGGGCGGTCGATTGAAAGGGGATACTCACGAGCAGTGGGACACATGCGTCTGGGATTTTAGGTTGCCTTAGGATGCGTTTGGCCTTGCCTGGATTTAGGGCTTTAAGCCTTTTCGTCTCTACTAAAAAAATTACAAGGCCTGGGGGATTTGAACTTAGGACCATATATAATAACGCATCTAGCATGCAAGACCAACAGACCAAATGACCTTCCAAAGATATATATACTACTTGGTTTATTTATAAACCAATTTGTCTTCCTGAAATTCCATTTTTCCCCTTTGGCCCCTTAACTTTATACTTTTGCAATTCTTCCCAAAACATCATAACACTTTCCAATGACCTCGGATATTCACCAAACTTCAGGAATACCTATAAAAATACAAAATAACTTATACTAAATTAATTTTAGGCCTGCAATATTTTTGGGAAATTATAAAAATACCCCTATATTTTTATTTTGACCCTTGAATTCATAAGTTGCACGTTTTGACCCGAAATCCAACTAAATTTTAGAGAAAACTTTATATTTCCCAAATAAACTTTTATAAATTATTTTTGCTCCCATAAAGTTTCCAAAATTATGATTTCACCCCATAGGATTGTTAAAATTTAATTTTTAACTCAAATTCTTGTTCAAACTTACATTTTATTTTTATTTATGAAAATGACTATAAAAGCTCATTATTTATGATAAAAATGGACCTAACATGGCCTAGATTTGGGCATAATTAATACAAAATATGGCACTCATCAAATACTCCAAAACCTAAACTTTGCTAGTCCTTGTACAAAACTAAAATTTTAATATCTAACTCACTTTCGTATGAATCACAATTGTACTTAGCATGTGCAATAAGTCTTTGAACCCTTAGGTCACCTAATGGACGAATTTTATCTCGTGATGGTTTAAAATGAATATACCCACAAAATTTAAAAACTTTACTGAATAAAAAAGACACAAAAATAATAAAACCTAGTTTGAATGCAACTTCATAAATATAGTAGAACTACACTTATCAATCTCAACTTATCGTGTGTGTGCATAGACAATATAACCGTCCATTTCAAAAGATTTTATCATTATGTTTCTTATACAAAAGTTAATTTTGATTCAAAATCTCATGGGATGCACTCACAATTCAACACTCGAAAATTGGCTATCTTCTTTTAATATATGTGAATAAAAGAGTAAATTTAGATGAGCGAATTTCACACATACATAATCAAAAAATGAAATTTTTATAATGGATGGATATGATCTCATGAAAGGAAAATAGATTACTTCGTGAATATTGAATCACACCATAGATCATATCCATCTTCTCTCCACACTTTAACTAACTTCACTTGAGATCGATTAAGACTTTTTTTCGATTGTATTTTAGCGGGTTTGGGATAGAAAGAATGGCTTTTAGAGTTCAAAAATTTTCTGAGAATATAGAGATTTTTTATATTTTGAGTTTTAGGCACTTTTTTCAACCTCTATTTTTCTTTTTCTTTTTCTTTTCAAACCCACGTCTCTTTTTATTTTCATTCTATTTTCTCATTCTTTTCTTTTCATACATCATTCTTGCAATCCCCTTTTCTTTTGGCCCTTTTTCTACCATAATTTTACCCTATTATTTTCTAAAAATAGGTAAGGCCTATTTTTAGGAATTTTAATTCCCAGTTGGAGTTGGGTAGGATAATGGGTTTTTGATCAAATGCTAGTTTTATTTTTATCTCAAATGGGCTTGCAATGGAATAATGTAAAAAGGTTGGGGTTATGATTACTTTTTGGGCTTTCAAACGATGGCCTAATCTCATTTCTCAAGTTATTTTAAGTTCATTTGTGTCTCAAGATGACTTACTAAGATTTCTAGTACTTAAGATTTCTAGTTTGACTTTTTATTTTCAGTAATCGAACAAAATATAGAATTTGACAATGATTTATTACTGAAGGAAAGTTTGAGTTATTTAACTTGAATTGATTTAAATTTGTCAGAAATGATGAATGGTACAATGTCTCACGGGTTAAAATCTTTGCATTTATTCATTAAGCATATTAACTTTCACCTCAATATCCATTTTTTATCATACTATTTGGCTCATGTGTAAAAAAATTCATAGTTTGAATATCTACGAATTAATTATATATTAAGAAATCATTTCAAACTCAATTATATTGAAAATTATTTCGAATTTTTTATTTTTTATCAATTTTGTTTTAAAAAATACCATCCTTACCTCCAAATGTAAATTTTATATTTTCTTCAATGTATGCTAAAATAAAAACATGGATAAAGAAAATAAAGTACAAAACTAAAGGATGATAGTACCCGTGAATTTCCACTTGTGTTACCAACTTCCAACTGATCTCATATGCATTGCATCATAAATCAAAAGTCTAAACAATTGGTACTAAACCCAATAGACACAGTATACACATGAAGGCACGTAATGAATTCAACGAGTGAAATTATGGTGATGTGCAATTAAGATATGACATGGAGGGTCGTACACGAAGAGAATTTCATAATAAAACCCCGAATTATACTTTAAGCCTAGGTTACCCTCAAAATCAAGAATGAATATATCGAGAACTAAATCATACGAAACTCTAGGAGTCAGAATGCCAGCTCAAGCTATCTTATGGATAGATACAAAGGCAAGGACGATCAGGTCAGACTGGTCATCTCATTAATTCCATTATTAGGTTTTTAGATGCGTAAACTCATTGATCTTCAACTGTAGCACTCTCAACAGCTAAACAAATATCATATATTATTTTAATTAATTTTGAAGATACCATCTTTTAAAAATCAAACAAACAAAAACTTTGGCCTTTAATCTTTTCTTTTTGCCTCTCATTCTTTTATGCTCTTGCCAACGATGGCTTTTTGGCAAAGGAGATTTTCTTCTTTTATAGCCCTTTCCCGTGTACTCTCATATATTAAATAAAAATCAATATACTCACACACAACGGTTCTTACATGCACAAATCCCCCATAGTTAAAAAATATTTAGGTGACAAGATTGATAGGAGAACATCTCACTTAACTCAAATATAACATGTGAAGTTTAAAGCCAAAAGAGCTCGTGCATTTGTGTGAAGGCATATACAAAGTGAATCCATTAATCAAATCAAAGTCGAACAACTCCATGCAAGCATGATTAAGAATAATCTAAGTTAAGCATTAAATATCATAATCAAATGTTCTAGCCACATGGAAACATAAAATGAAGTGGATTCAAACACACAAATATACCACACAAAATGTATAAAACTAAAATACACATAAACCAATTTTTTTTTAGTTTTTAAATTTTTTCAAAATGATTATAATTTAACAAAAAGAAAAAGCAAAAGACAAATAAAATCTTTTTGTATTTTTCTCAATAAGACCCTATAAAAGAAAAATCAAAATACAAAAGACTCAAGCCACATACAACTAGAAAATACATATAACAAGAAGTGCAAAAGTTTATGTTTGTAATCAGGCGAACATAACCAACCATTAGATATAACATGAGAAGTATCATGTGCAAGCATTCGAGAATCAACAAGTCTAACATGTAAACCTCCAATTCCTAACTAAGGTAGGTGTGACGTGATGCTCTCAAGTTTTGGGAACCTCGATGACTCTAGAATTAGACTTTCGAGGACCATTTCTAAGATCAAAGAAAAAATGCCTAGGCTGACCTTTCCTACCGCAATGTGTACATGTGTAGATACAAGGAATGTTACCCTTGGGTTGACCTTTCCTAACGTTCGTAGTAACGGTTGACTTTGAAAAAGCTGTTACTTAAGCCATTTAATGCAAGATTAAACTATTGAAGTAACTCCGAACTGTTTTTTGAAGAAACTATTTTCTTTAAATCAAAACCAGTTAATCACAAGATGTGTTTAATGAAAAATGTACAAGATATGATCAAGATTTTATAATTAGTTTTGAAAACCAAAACTAAAACAGATTAAGTCAACTAAATTAGAAGAACCATAAGAATGAGATGAGGAGATGTAGAAAGATTAAGTACAAAGAGTTTTTAACGTGGTAAAATCTCACCCAACTGAGAAAACATCCACAGTGACTTCTAAGTCACAAACCAAAAATTCACTAAAATAAAATATACAAGTTACAAACAATATAACACACATGCACACAAAATAGACATATACAAGTTTAGAATATGTACCCACTGATTTGATTCTAACTTCTCTGTAGATCTAATGTTGATGTTGCTTTCTCAATTTGCTAACTTCTCCACTTTGTTCCAGTCTTTACATCAACTCTTGAAGTTTCAAGATCTCATAGCGAACACTTCTGTGTTGTAGTGTGACAAGTGTTTGTGAAAGTGATCTAACACATGGATACACATACACACACACACACACACACACACACACACACACTTATTTATACAAACAACTCCTAGCAAATTACATATCAGATCTAAATGATGTTATTTTCAGTTTTTCTCTTCTTTAGAAATGAAAAGACTTTATTTGACCTTTCAAATAATCCCAGAACCCAAGGCTACCTTGATCGAAAGACGGTTCAAGGTCTTAATCAATTTCAAAGGGTTTTGAAAATATTTTTGAAATTGAAACCCGCCAATTGCGATTCCAACTAGGTCAAAAGTCTTGTTTCATAAGAACTGGAAACAAAAAATCTATTTGTTGATTCTAACGTTTTGAAAAACATTTACAGAACAGTAATCAACAAATGTGTTTTCTCAAGATGAGAAACTATATAATGTAGATCTAAGTGTAATATAACATAAAATAGTCAGATCTATAGTTTCTATGAAAAAGAAATACATATATAACCTGAATGCTTAAGTTGGACACAAGATCTTAAACTCAGAGGATTCAAACCACAACCTGCTTTCAAACCTCTACCAAAGTAACTCTCAAACACTCAAGTATGGTTTTTGGTGTAAACGATTTAAGAAAAATGAATTAGGGTTTCTCTCTAGATTCTCTCTTTTCTCTCTCTCTCTTCTCTCTCCTATCTTTATTTAGACGAATTTCCAACAGTCCCCAAATGTTGAGGGTAAGCCTCCTTATATAGTAGGCTAGTAAGGATCGATAAGGTTGATGCAAATCTAAAGGCTGAGATTTGGTCTTTAGCTTTTTGACTTTGATCCAACGGTATAATGTCAGCGGTGATTTAAACAGGAGCTGATTGGTCTAGAGAGGTTCACGGGGATTGAGTTCGAACGCATGCAGAACGTTGATTACAGAAATCCAAGGGTTGAGATAACATTAGGGTTATGTGTCTTGCAACAAACACAAATATGGCCGGTATAAAATGGACAAGTGTAGGGCTGAGTTGAGCTCTCACACGCATGTTTTAAAAATAATTACACACGCACCCTCAAGTCTCAAGCACATTCGGATCCTACCCAACCCAACTTTCAGGTATAAAAAGGTAATAACAGTAATTAGAGAATGACCACAAAAGTTTTATAAACCAAATTTTAATTTCCAAAAAATCATTTAAAAATTATTAAAAATTCCCAAACAATTATTAAACCAATTTAAATGGGAGTAAACACACACAACTCACACACAATCAAATAATACACTATATGAACAATGTATGCAACCCTAGTGTGTGTAAATGAGATTTATACCTTCAATTGAATCAAGTGTGGCATAAGAAGAAGATTTAGAGTCTCTTTGGTAGCTAGGGAATGGGACTCTAATTTTGGCACATATTTTCAAACTAGATGAGCACTTATACAATGTAGACTTAAGTGAGTCAAGAGTATAAGGTGCTTCAGACTTTCTCGTTTGGAATATCAAATACAATACCACAATTGTCATCTTTGATTGAGATGGTGCCTAATATTATCCAATTCATTTTACCTAGACTCCAAATCAAATTTGACATTACTCGAGAAGACAACAAGCCTCATCAAAAACTAGGGACTCCTTATTTAAAATCTCCATTAATCCCCGTATGCTATCTCGCTCACCCTCAATAAATGATAGCTTTTCCATAAGAGTCTTCTCATATTTCCTAGGATCCTCAATCAAAACACTATCATCATTACATAAGCACGTTATTTCATCCTAGCTTCCAACTTCAAGTATTCCTTTTAATTTAATCGTTTTCGCATACAACTTGCGGAAGGTAACTTGGAGTTCACTCTCCTCCTCCCCTTCTTCATTATCTTCTTATTCTCCACTCTCCCCACCATCACTCACTTCGGAATCATAAATAATGGGCCCGAAATTTTCTTGCTCAGAATTATTTTCATCAAAAGACTTTTCCTTAAGGCTCTCATGACTAGCCATAAACGCGATGAAGTTGCGCTTAATAGAGAATCGAGATCCTTTTTCGATTCACTATCACTAAGGATGTGATTGTATGCAATCAGTTTCTTACCTTACTTCCTTAGATTAGTGGGGCACTCAGTTGCGCTATGGCTATAGCCCTCATAATCAAAAGAATTATTCGACTCATACCACTTAAAATTATCATTACGATTTTTAGGGAATTGATCGACCTTATTATACGTATTTTTCTCAAACTTTCTTACATATTTCGATTGTTTTTCAAACTTGAGAAATTTTCTAAAACTTCTTTGCAAACATGGATACATCATCGAAATCGATGTCAGACTCATCATCTGAAACTTATGTTTCTTCCTTTCGGGCTTTCAAAGTAATGCCATTATTTCTCTTCACCTTTTTAGAGGAAAACATGTCGAGCTCATAAGTTTGAAGATCACCTACAAGATCTTTAAGTTTCGTAGAATTTATAGTACCCAATGAATTCAAAACTATCACTTTTGAATATAATCTTTCAGGCAAGGACCTTAATGTTTTCTTGACTACTCGGGTTTTGAGTATTCTCTTTACCAAGTTAAATGACGAGTTCACAATATCAGACAATATAGCATAGAACTCATCAAAAGATTCACTCTCGCCCATCCTAATAGTTTCAAATTGAGTGGTGAGCTGTGGAGTTTAGAAGCCTTAACAGCACTAGTACATTCATGAGTGAGTTGGAGTATGTCATAAGCCTCTTTAAACGTTTCACATGTCATAATACGACGAAAATCCTCTAGTATAACCTCAAAAAATAGAGCATTTAAACCTCGTGAATTATTATTTGCTAACATATGCTCATCCTCACTATAAGAATTTACGGGTTTAAGAATCTTGTAATCACCTACTAAGGATATGGGTGGGGACCAACCCTTAACAACCGCTTTCCATACCCGCCCATCTAATGATATAAGTGATGATTTCATATACACTTTCAAGCTTGCATAGTTTGACTCGTCAAACAAAGGTAGTCTAGAAAATGATTGACTCTTTAAATAAAAACTGCTAGAATTCCTATCTTAATACAGATATAACACAAAAACTTAGTATTCCATCTCTAATACCAATTTGAAGTTGCGGATATGTACGGAATGGTATACATAAAAGCCAATTCTTAAATTTGAAATTAAATATTAAACTTAAATAGAATTACCCCAAATTACAGTTTGCATCAATTTTAAACGAAAGTTGTGGAAACTAGTTTTAGCCAATTTTATTTTATACCAAAGCATTCATCTAGGTGATAGAAGGATATAGTAAAATAAACAATCACACAACGCTCGATATTCAAGTAAAACCCAAATGGAAAAAACCTCGGATATCCCAGCCACACATATTCACTGTGATAAGTAATTACCACTGTTCTAAAAAACCCGCCTAGGCTTCGCCTAGGCACGCCTAGGCTTAAGGCTTGAGCGAAACGCCTCGCCTTAAGTTTTTTACGCCTTATGCTTAGTAAAACTCTTAAGGGGCACTTTTTTCTAAAAACAACAATACTTTAGTGAAACGATATCGCCTTTTAAAGAATTTTTTAACTAACTGGACCAGTATCTCATCCAAAATAATCAAATAGTATTTTAATTTTCATATATTCAGACATATTTTTATGATATGTACAATTTTAGTATTTTAATAGCCTTGATATGGTGTAAAAATATTAAAATATATTAATAAGGCCTAAACGCCTTTTCACGCCTTTTTACGCTTAAACCCGTCTAGGCTTCTAAGGCTTGAGGCTTGACCTCCACGCCTCGATCACGCCCCGCGTTTTTTAGAACCTTGGTAATTACAAAAGTCGATAGGTAACTTACACAATGACTCAATGCTCTCGCAAGCCTTGATGCGTCTTTGATCTTAAACCTCTCCTCCATAGCGACACATAGGAGTTCACCCATACAACTGCCATAACGTGTGACTCCACACATGCCTTAGTGTCCACTGAAAAGGCCCAGCTACCTTTTACAGTCTGGAATACAGATGCACAGCTTCTTCATCGCAACACCATAAACACGGAGTCCATTGTGTGTAAATAGCAAATGTATAGAGTCCACCGCATGAAATGAACACTCAACAAAGATGAAGCGTATAAACCTTCTTAGTTCCCACAAATAAGATCTCAAAGCATATCTGATAATGAAACTTGGATTTTAAATACTTGAGGTATAAAACTAATGTTTGGGAGACTTTGGATATGTATATGAATTCATTTTCGCCAAAAACTCACTATAAAAACTGATGCCAAGACCCCTTTATATAGAAAACACAATTGTTTAGACGACATATTTTTTTATAACTTGTTCGAACGAAAATAGGAGTTCATTTGAATGAAGTTGCATATTACATTCGAATCAAACCAAACGCATTCGAATAAATAGCTCATGTTGTTCGGACCAACTTCTAATGATATTTGTTTTGCCAACATAGAAACCTCGTTCGATGTTTGTTTAAAGGTTCGTTTGAATGAACAGTCAATCTTGTTCGAATGAAGACTATAAAGTCGTTCGAATGACTAGAATTTTTTTTTAATTTTAAAACTCCCTCAAACATTTTTTATAAAAACTAACACCCATAATTAAGTTCCAGGGATCAAAATATATACCCATTCAACCTAAGTGGTCCTCAGAACATGAAGACGAAACATGACACGATGAATGAAATCTCTAAAACTTCACCACTACATCTTCAAACAAAACGTTATAGGCTTGAAATATCAACACACTCAAGTATTAACCTCTGACTCAAAGGTTTTTTCCAAACACGAAATACGCCAAAATATATACAAATTTCCTCTGTAAAAAATTTGTCCTTATAAGTTCCATGAGTGCCCTACGTGCTTTGTTAGTTATCCTTGGGCAGTGGTAAAGCCCTACTGTGAATTCACATTGTAAATGTGATAGTGAGGCTTTGATTTTTGGCATGAGAATGTCGATTGGATGTGATATGATAGTGGTTTCATACTTTATAGGATGGTTATGTGGTTTGGTTATCCAAGTATGGATTTCTCTTAGTGTATGAAGATACGCATGATGGAAAGCATTTATAACATAAACAAATAAATGATTTTGAGGACGGTCTGGCAAGGGATGCCCTCAGTTACTTGAAGTTGTGTATGGTCACGTATGGTGTAAGCCTAGTGACATTTTTAGGTTAACTAGTGATAGTAGGAACTTATTATACTAGTTAGATGTTTAGATGTAAATGAGTGGTTGAAACACTCTATTGGATTCTGGATGGACAGAGTACGATCTATTAAATTTTTGGGAGCCCATGATATTTTGGGTATTGTTGGATCAATTAACTTAAGGATTTTAGGTATCACTCTTAGAAGGCATGAACCTTTGTTGGAATAGTCACAAGTTAGGATTTAACGCGTGATGGAGATTGATTTGTGTGGATAACACATTATTGCATGTTTGGTCTCGAGACAACGGATCATAATAATCGACTATGCTAGGTAGTATTTTATTGGGAGGATATTTTGTTTGGATTTCATTTGCGAGACATCCCATACACGAAATTTAGTAAGGGTCGGTAGTTGAGAGACGGATTGTGCTAGGCCATTTTTTTAGACATTATTATTGTGGAGAGATAATGCATCGAGCATTGATATTTTAAGGTTTAGGGATAGAAGGGGCAAGGGATGTAATGCCGAGAGAACCGAGGAACTTTTGTACCACCAGTAATATAGGTGGAGCAATCTCAGTAAGAGTTGAGTCGTAATCAGTAAGGTATTCGAGTACACGTTTACTTTATAGTCATGCCTTAAATATATAGTTGAGTTTTGAATGTATATAAGTTTTATATGTATATGATGCTTATGCATGTGTACTGGTGGTATTGGGTGTATGGGAGCCCTAGTCGTGGCGCTCTATGGTAAGGCGTATATGAGATTTTTCTTTCATCTTGTGGTGATACGGGTATGGGCTTGTTGCGTATAAGCCTATGGTGTTTGTGCGGTTTAAGTTTCGACGTTATGCTTTAGCGAATTCCGAGGATGGAATTCTTGTACTAGGGGGAAGAATGTAACACCCCTTATTTTTTTGGATTTATTATTATTTATTAAAGTGAGAAATAACTTAATAAATGAAATTAATTATTACTTGTGTGATTTGGAAATAATAAAAATGCATAATTTAGATGGTAATTAAATTTGCATACGATATGATTTTGTGTTGTGTGTTGTACATATAAATTGGGGGAATTAATTATACGATATTGAACTATGTCTTACGCGTAAAATAGTTAACTATGTATTTTATTCCATTATAAGGTATTACCATGCGTATCTAGGGTATTACCATTCGGATTGTACTCTGGAGTGTCATGGAGGCCCGGATATGTGTTTTTATCATCTTAAGTTGGGCCCAGTTGGTAGGTATACCCTTAGGCCAAGTTTTGGGATATTTCTAGTATTTTGGGTCCATTTGGGGGCCCGAAAATAGGCTTTATATAGAGTGCGGAAATTATAGGTTTTTAATAAAGTTAAGACTCATTAATTAATCATTTTTTATCAACATAAGAGTAAACCTTAGCAGCCATATACTTCTGGGAGAACATAAGGCTTTGGAAGGAAAAAGTATAAGAGATTCAAGGAAGGATCCGTCTTTCTTCGCATTAAGGCAAGAAATCTCTTATAATACACTTTTAAATCTATAACTTGTTTAGAATACATGTTTCCTATGTTAATCTGAGATTAGAATGCATGCTTAGGGAACGATTTAATTAGTCTTCATCGTGTTAGTGTATATGGGTTAATTAGGAGTTGAATTAATTTCCTACGCATTAAGGACTTTTACTTTTATAGAGAGAATATGAAATTAAATGATTTGGATGTGCATACCTAGAATAAAACTCATGTTTTAGGATTTACTTTCGATATTAAGTAAAAGTCCCTTGTTAATTTGAAGAATTCAATCTGAATTTGTTTATTAATTAGACCTTTTCATGTTAATGATGAACTAGGTTTATGAGTATGAATTTTGATGATCTTGATCTTGAATAATCATTGGAATATATTTAGTATCATAAACCAGTAGTTAGGCTGAAGTTAGGTTGGGTTTTCTACCTAATTTTAGAGCTTAAGAAGCTTTAATAGAGCTTTTGGGGGTACAAAATCCGTAGCGAGGAAAAAGAGTCCACGCATAGGGACCATTGATCAATCGAACGTGGGAGTTGATCGATCGACCCCTTCAATTTTGTCGAAGGTTAGGTCAGGGTCTGTTCGATTGGGGTTTTTAAGCTAGTTTGGGTTTGGGCATTATGTTATTATTGTTTAACTTAGTTTGTTGAGGGAATAGACTTGGTTAGTAGCGGGAATGGTTGCATAGGTTGGAGATATAAATCTTAGTACTATTCAGTGCCATCCAGTGTTGGGTTTGGGTTGAATTAGGAAAATGTACGAGTGAACAATATACTATGGTCATATGTATATATTGAGCTTGAAGAGTAATGAGCTAAAGCATTTGGGGATTAATTTAGGACTTGAGAGATTATAGGTCATGTAATTAACTTAATAATTGAATGAGGAGACTTATATGTATGTTATGAGAGAGAGAATTTTCCCAATATAGGTGCTCATAGTTTAGAGACGTACTAAACTAAGAGTTGGATTTAATAAGTTTTGAGGGTTGATAAAACTAATAACATAATGAACAATCTAGGGCTCAGGGACTAGGATGATTTCAATAAGCTTGAGAGTATACATTATCCTCTGTTTATATATTGATTGTATGTGTATATAACTTACGTGCTTATGTTAACATACCCATTACTTGAGGTGAGTCCAATGGTTGGGGTTTGGGGTTCAAGTGGTCGTGACTGTGTACCGCACGCCTGGCTATTGGCGTAGGATTTTGTGGAGGTCGATATCACATATTCATTTAGTTGTCATTTCTGAGTGAGAGATATGATAACCTAATTCATTGGGCGAGATTTTCTATAGGCAATAGTGTGCGATTACATGATGATATATATTTAAATCATACATTCAGTCGGCCTAGATTTCGGGATGAGAGAGGTTGATAATTGTATCCATCGATCGAGTTTTGGTATGGGACTACCCGATGGTGTGATTGCGTAGTGATCCTCTGTTCTCATATTTGTGTGAATGTTGTTTTGAAATCCATTAGGTGAGGGAATCCTAAGGGTTTACCGATCGAAACATGAGAAGGTTCCCCGAAGGATAATGCTTTTTGTGTGGCTATTATGAAACTTATATATATGTATATGACATTAGTTCGGTGATGGACACTTTGATTTAAAACCTTTGTCATATTGTGTGTTTTTTGTGAGATTGTGTATATCTTATCTTTCAAGTGACATAACATGGATAGTATGGGATCATATTGTGTACATGCATTGATGAAAATGTTAAGACAAAGTAAAATGTTACGTTATGATACTAAATGACTAAATTGCATGTATTAGATTGTATTCTGTGTATGTGTAGTTAACTACATCCCTATTACGTTTGTTTATCAGTTACGGGCTTATTAATCTAGAGATAAAGACCTTTACACTATACAAAAACAGCAATCTAGCTCGGTTTAAAACTGTGCCAGATCAAATCTGGCACGATTTTGAACTGTGCCAGAATCAAGCATTCCAAAATGACCATTTTTTCTGGCACGATTTAAAAGTGTGCCAGATTTGGCCAAACATGAACACTTCTGGCACACTTTAAAACCGTGTCAGAATTTTATATTTCTGGCACACTTCATAACTGTGCTAGATTGAGTACATTTTTGTACACTTTTGGCACAGTTAAAAAATATGCCAAAATTTGATACACTTTTGGCACGGTTTTGAACTGTGCCAAATTTTTTTATCAAAGAAAAAATTTAATTATAAATAATATTACTAAAAAAATCAGCAACATTTCCACTATTTTTTGTACCTGTTTTAGAATAAAAAAATTCAATAATAATATAAAACCACCATGGCAAAAATAGTACAATAACAATACAAATAGTCCACAACAACACTAATACACATTCAGACAATAAGCCCACTAAAAATTAATGGCTCAAATTCCATTAATAGAAAATTCATATCAATACATATGAAATTCATCTCAAATTTCGCGGTCTTCTCTTCAAGCAGAACTAATGTGTTTAACTCCTCATTTATCAAGCAGCACTGGTTCGCCTCTACATGAACAACCATCGAACTTCCAATGAGTTCCAACCTATAAAACAAACAAACAAAAAAGAGTAATTAATTCTTATCATTTGACAAGATTGAAGGCCAACAATTTAATATAGACTAACATATAAACTGCACTTGCTATCGAAACGACATTTGCCCAATTCAAAATATTGATATTTAGTTACATATTTCAATAGCAAGTTCAATTTCAAGTCTTAATCAAATAACATTACTCAACAAGGAATGGTAACTAAACCTTGAGGTAGTACATTTGACACATTGTATGACACACTCTAGAAACATTCTTAAGGCTAAAATGTAATTTTTGTAAAGAAAAAGTATGGGCCAAAGTGCATTTTTTGGGATCTGAAAATGCGGATGCAAGTATAATATTGTGGGATGTTATTCTTTCTTATTGACATGCTTTATTTCATTAATATAATCTCACTCTTACTAAATAAAAATTATGGTGATTTTATTATTATCATTTTTATATAATAAATTTACGTATCCGTTCTAACATTACCTAGTTGCAATAGCCTCGCAATGGCAACTCGTGGTTTGGTGTTGAGGAGGGCTGAAAGGCATCATCCTTAACAACTATTTCGAATCTTACAATAGATAACTAAGGCAAAGGTTATCACAATGACGCGGAGGATTGATTTTCGGTAAGACATTTTCAGTTAATTTAAACATTTCCTATAAAAAATCGATATGCATTTATTTTATATATCAATGAATGCAAGTGACGTGACTTGAAAATAGTAATAATAGAACATTAAACTACATATATAGGTTTCAATTAGCTGGATGGGGTTAGATTGAAATATATATTTCATAGCGAGACTATAGCAAGGATTCGAAGTAAAATTTATGTCTATTGAGCGAGAATACTATATCAAGTAAAACCAACCAAAGTATTAATTTAACTTTAGAAATAAAATAAAGAATAATCGAAGCAGAGAATACGCATATCGTGCGTAAAGGGAGACCCAAGGAGCTAAGAGCATAATTTTTTTTTTATACAACTTACGAGATTATCCAAATTTACACTCCCAAGTTCTCATGTAGTGTGGACATTCGAGTTGACTAGGTCTCTTTGGAAATACTTTCCCCGTCTAGTTATTGCTTGAAGGGCCCACATAAGGGGGTAAAGGAGGAGAAGGTCATGTATATGTTGGTGTTAAAGAAGACAGTTGAGTCGTCATTCCATAGAGTGGAGTTGCTGCAATCGAAGGTTGAGCACTAGGAGACAACACAGGGCTTACTGGTCCCTACGTCAAGTAAACTAACAAATCCTATCACATTATACTATTTGGATCTTATCAGATGACGTAAAGAGGCCCACAAATCCTAAATTCAAAATGACAAACAAATGGGTCGAGATCTACTTTTCGGTAAAAATGAAAGAGTATACCTGATCTGATCTAACCAAAGATATATGTGTCGAGCTCCAAGATCTGACTCCAAACTTTGTCGATTTGAAACACAATCGAAATCAAACACAAAAATCACAAAAAATAGACTGATATTGAAATCCAAAAAAGGAAATGAAAAATTGTGTCAAGATCGATACAAAAACTTAGTTTCTAAACAATTTGAAACTGGTGCGAGTGTAGGGTGCCAGTGCAAACAATTTGAAAATTCTTAAAAATATAGGTTACGGGTGAGGAAAGAAATAAAATAATAAGATATCATTATTAGCATATAAATTCAGAAATAAAATAATAATAATATTGCATACAAATTCTACTGGTCGTTATTTAATATTGATAAATATAAATCATCTTAACAATCACCAACTCTAAAAATATTTCATCATTCAGTAATTTTAAAACACCCTAACAATCGATACTCAACACCAGTGCCAGTAACGCATATACACATTATACTGATCACATACAATTACTAGCAGGTAGTATTAAATTTGACAATCGAAAACCCACAACCAGTGGTGACACCAACACGATCAATAAACTCATAAAAGTTCGATGCCCACTCACAATAGGAGGAGGCCGAGGTAAAAGCACACCGATAGACAAGGGATGTGAGTGGAATCTCAACATTCGAATCTCAAGGTATGGTGGTCGGATGAAAATTTGAATATAATTTAATAATGATACAAGTCAATCCACTAATGAAGTGCTTTCCAAATGACGCTCCTATAATTCCACGCGAGTCAATACATACATAATTGCTACAACTCAATTTAGTAAAACGTGTACAGGGTCATACTCCTCGAGTTCCATCTTAATAGTCACTATTTGAAAGAAAAACATTTAAAAAAAATTATAATCCAAATTTATTATTATGAGAATTACAAAAAAAATTTGAATACAACATATACACTTGAATCATTACTCATCCCTAAATAATATTGGGATGTTTTAACTAACCCACTTCCAGATGTATTCTAGAAACCTGACTATTAATTTGGGACATATCAAAAATAAAAATAAAACTATTCATCGTTAGGGATAGCTTTGTGTTCGAACTCTCACCCTCATGTAGGATTTGAGGGTTCACCCCCCCCCCCCCCCCCCCCCCCCCCCAAAAAAAAAAATATGTGGATAATATCATTATTGAGATTCGAATCACAAGCTCAACATTCGAATATCAACATACTATGAATACTATGAACTGTCGAATCTCAAATAGAAACTTAAGAAGCAAAACTATTGAATCGCAAGCAACATAGTATGTATTACCTGTGTAAGAGCCTCCAGAGTGACCAAAATGACCGCATAATGATGTGTAATGGCCTCCAAAGTGACGAACGCCAGACCTGAGACTCCAAACTGACGGCAAACATAACGAACTCCAAAGTGACGGCAGACCTGGGACTCCAAAGTGACCAAAACGTAAGAGATAAAGAGCCAAGCGGGATACTCCAAAGTGAAAGGATGAGTGAGCAGGAGACTCAAAGTGATTGAGTGTAGTTTTTTTAGGGCATTTTAGATTTTAGTCAATTATACTCAATTTTGGCACACTTAAAAATAGTGGCAAATTTTGGTACTATTTTAAAGTGTGCCAGATTGTCATTAAACCGTGTTAGAATTTGGCACAATTTAAAATTGTGCCACATTTTTAAAACACCATGTGTGCCAAATTGTTTTTTTTGGTGTAGTGTTAGTATAGTTTATGACTTGGGTTGGGATATGCTCGTAATTCTTGCACTAGATAAGAGGTGAGGTATTAATTGCGTGTGAGTTTTGACGAGTTGCATGGCTATTGTAAATGAGTCGCGTAATTTACATTTTTGGTATTGGAGATATTTCTTGCAACTTTTGGGCTCTAAACCAAATCTTTTCCCCCAGAGGCATTATTATTATTATTATTATTATTATTATTATTATTATTATTATTATTATTATTATTATTATTATTATTATTATTATTATTATTAAGTTTAGCAGGGTTGAGCAATCAGACTTGCATTGGTCGGAGATTCAATGACCATCCTTAGAGTTGGAGTTATTGTTTTGATTTGGTAGTCATGTGACTACCCCCATTTTTCACGTAAAGGTTGGATAGACACAATACGCTGAAGATGGGTCTTATCTAATAATTTATACCATTCCTTGCTTCAAATCATAAAATAAAGTTGTAATTAAAAACATTCACGCATTCAAAAGGATATGAAATAGTAATTGAATAAATACATTAGTCAACTCTTTTTGACAATGTGCAATAAGCCTTTAAACCCCTAGATTACCTAGTGGACGAGTTTTGTCTTGTGATGGTTTACAAGGAATATACCCACAAAATTTAAAAACTTGACTGAGTAAAAAAGACACAAAAATAATAAAACCTAGATTGAATGCAACTTCATAAATATAGTAGAACTTCACATATCAATCTCAACTTATCGTGTGTGTGTGCATAGCCAATATAACCATCCATTTCAAAAGATTTGATCATTATATTTCTTATACGAAAGTTAATTTTGATTCAAAATCTCACAGGATGCACTCATAATCGAACACTCGAAAATTGATTATCTTCTCTCGATATATGTGAATAATAGTGTAAATTTAGATGAGCAAAATTTCACATATACATAATCAAAAACAGACTTTTTATTATGGATGGATATGATCTCATGAAAGGAAAATATATTACTATTTGAAAATATTGAATCACGACATAGATCCTATTCATCTTCTCTCCACACTTTAACAAACTTTACTTGAGATCGATTAGGATTTTATTCAGTTGTATTTTAAGTTTGGGTTTGGGCTAGAAAGAATGGCTTTTAGAATTCAAAAATTTTCTGAGAATATAGAGGTTTTCGGTATTTTGACTTTTAGGCACTTTTTTCAACCTCTATTTTTCTTTTTCTTTTCAAATCCACGTCTTTTTTTTTCATTTCATTTTCTCATTCTTTTCTTTTCACACATCATTCTTGCAACCTCCTTTCCTTTCGGCTCTTTTTCTACCATAATTTTACCCTATTATTCTCAGAAAATGGGTATGACTTCTTTTTATGAATTTTTAACTCCCAGTTGGAGTTAGGTAGGATAATGAGTTTTCGAAAAAAGGATTATTTTTATTTTTGTCTCAAATGGGCTTGCAATGGAATAATGTAAAAAGGTTGGAATTAGTATTACATTTTGGACTTTCAAACGATGGCTTAATCTCATTTCTCAAGTTATGTTAAGTTGATTTGTGTATCAAGATGACTTACTAAGAATTCAAGTGCTTAAGATTTACAGTTTGACTTTTTATTTTCAGTAATCGAACAAAATAAAGAATTTGATAATGACTTATTAATGAAGGAAAGTTTGAGTGATTTTAACTAGGATTGATTTAAATCTGTCATAAATGATGAATGGCACAATATCTCGCTGGGTTTAAATCTTCGCATTTATTCATTAAGCATATTAACTTTCACCTCAATATCCATTTTCGATCATATTATTTCGCTCATGTGCAAAAAAAATCATAATTTGAGAGATCTATGAATTAATTAAATATTAAGAAATCGTTTCAAACTCTAAAAATTATTTTGGATTTTTTTCCAATTTTATTTTCAAAAGTACCACCCTTACCTCCAAACCTAAATTTTACATTATTCTCAATGTATGCTAAAATAAAAATACGGATAAAGAAAATAAAGTACAAAAGTAAAGGATGATATTACCCGTGAATTTTCACTTGTGTTACCAACTTCCAACTGATCTCATGTGCATTGCATCACAAATCAAAAGTCTAAACAATTGGGAATAAACCCAATAGATAAAGTATGAACATGTAGGCATGTGATGAATGCAACGAGTGAAATTATGGTGACGCACAATTAAGATATGACACGGAGGGTCGTACACAAAAAGAATTTCATAATAAAATCCTGAATGACACTTTAGTCCTAGGTCCCCCTCAAACTCAAGAATAAATATATCCGGCTCTAAATCAAACGAAACTCTAGGAGTCAGAATGTCAGTTCAACCTATCTTATGGATGGATACAAAGGCAAACACGGTCAGGTCAGATTGGTCATCTCATTAATTCAATTATTGGATTTTCAAATGCATTTTTTTCCTTTAGTTGGCCGCTCTGAATCCATATTCCTTTATCTAGAATAGGTAGCTTGCTTTTCACTCCTAGTAGTTTACCTTAGTGATTGGGCTCCAAGAACGGGAAAAGTCTCTAGTTATCATCCCGACCAGTTCATCGATTGAGTGAACTAATTGGCACATTATCAATCTCCGTAAAACAAATAATTGACAATGGGAGTGGACGTTTTGGAAGATGATAGTGCGGTGTGATAAAGCATTCGTCACCCAGTAAAAATGCTTGAATGATTTTATCAACTATCTCATCGCTGATAGATAAAACATCACATGTCAGCATACTCTTTAAAGGCTCGTATGATTTTGGTTCACCAAGAAGGACTTGATCTATCCTATCATCCTAGTAGTTCTCCTCTAAGTGATGAAATGAGACCAATAAAGATTGGACTTCAATAGTGAGACCTTCGTCAACCGACCCAAATTCTTCTTCAAATTATTCAAGACTTATATCTAGAGATAAATCAGGTGGACAAGCATTCAAATCTATGGTGTCACAAACCTGTGGGGTAGTGACATCGTGCACTTCCTAAATATATTGGACTTTATTTTCCCGTTATCAGATGATGGCTTCTCTAAATTGAACACATTCAAACCCATGGTCATGTTACCAAAAGAATGGTTCACTTGCACACTTCGACATCGAATGAGAGCGTCAGAAGTAGCCAAAAAGGGTTGAACAAGGATGATTGAAATTTGTGTGGATGAGTTTAGTACGTGTTGCGTGTCTAGGACCATAAAGTCTACCGAAGAGATAAACTCATACATTTTAATCAATAAATACTCTACAACACCTCTAGGCACCTTAACGTATCAGCCGGCTAAGGAAAAGGTCATCTTAGTGAGCTTTAACTCTCGCAAACCTAGTTTCTTATACACGGTGTACGACAAAAGGTTCACACTTGCTCCTAAGTCTAAGAGAGCTTTCTAGAAGTGATGTTATCCTATCTTGATAGAGATCATCGGCGCCCTTGGATCCTTATACTCGACGGGGGGGTTATACAAAATAATCAAGCTAGCTTATTCAGTCAAAAACCCTTTCTTTGGAACGTTGGTGATCTTGTTGAAGATACAAAGGTCCTTCAAAAATTTAACGTAGGACAGAACTTGTTGTATAGAACAAAGCAGTGGGATATTGATTAAACACTTCCAACATCTTATCAACTTGCGCTTTCTTATTTTGTGTAACTAAATATTGAGGAAACGAAAATTTTGGGATATAAGACTCTACAGATGGCTCGAAAGACAATGGTGGAGAGGAAGTAGCATCCACGGGTGGATCTTGCTTCACTTCACGTTTCTCGAATTCACTCTCGATGGGTGGTGATACATTTTTTTTTACTTCCTTACTAGACCTTAGCATGATAATGGCTTTGACATCCTCTTGGGTTTATGATGACCCATCATTATCTTGAACAAAATATCGACCTTTAGGTATGTTCCATTTAGGATGGGTTCGGGTTGACTCTATAATGTTACCTTGTATCCCTTACTCGTCACGTTCGCTAGTTGAATCACTTGAACCTCGAGTTTGGATATGAATTGAGTGTTCACGTGTCGGCTTTGATGGGTTCTTTGGAGGACACTTTGAGTCACGTGCCGAAATTGGAGGGTACTTTGAGCAAGCAAATTCACCGTATCCTATAAATCTTAGATCTTTTGGGATAAAAGAGACGATGGTGCATGGGCATTCTTTTAGAAACCCTGGGGTGGGTTACTTGAAGACTGATCAACACCACTTTGGTACTAACCTTTACACCACGAAAGATTGGGGTGTTCTCATCATTATGTATTGTACGCAACGATTTGTACTTTAGCCTACTCTATTAGAGGGAATTCGCATGCTCGGCTAAAACATTATTAGCCGAAAGAGTGGGGAAATGTTCGGCCAAATGATCGAACGCGTCACAACGAGGACACATGGGGGTGGCTATGTGTTGGATGGTTATGGGTGCGACATGGGTTCCCCCTTTACCTGTCTCTAAATCTTTTAAACGTTGGGCCAAGGTGGCCACTTTGGCATTTAAATCTAAACTTTGTTCGACATGGTGAGTTAAATCCTCATCGGATGTGGTGGGCCTAGATTCTCTGTTGAGTGCCCATCACTAGGACTTTTTCTCCATGGCTTCTAGGAACACCTACGGGTCGGTCTCACTTTTCTCGATATATGAGAATGAGGATTCCATAAACTGATTCATATCTTAGGCCAAACATGCACAAATTCAAATTTTAGTAAATTTTATCTTGAATTACTTTAGTGTACATGTAATGATGAAGTCCAAATTAATTAAGCCAAACCAAACATGCAAACATGCGAAGAAGTAAAGAAAAATTCCTTTCGAGCAAAATCTCTATTTCAGTACTGTATTAGAATTGATAGACACTATACGACTTACATACTACTTAACACACTAAGTATAACACACAGTTCTTCAAATACTCTACAGCAACGGTACAGTCTAGCACTGCCCATGGGAAGCAATCTTCCCTCGATATCCTACGATTAGCTTTCTTCTTCATCAGTAGAGCCTTGATTCCACAAATCAACATTGGAGATGAACTATACATGGGTTTTTGAACAAGAATGTGTTCTTCTTGATTTGTTAAAGTGAACTCTAAATTTCCAAAGGGTTTAGATGAAAAACAGTAGACTTTGATCATATAAAGATCTCTAAAATGGCTTGGAAAAGGGTTAAAAATAGTTGTTTCAAACTCTACTCCCGCATATCTATTTATAAGGAAGTTTGTTGCAAAATGATCAGCATTAGAGATTTGGATCAAATTTGATTAAAAAATAAAAACTCGCGCACTCGTTCGACCGACCTGGTACCTTGTTCGAACGGCATACCCTTTTTTATCGGATCAAATTCCCAAAGTAACTTCGAACGAAATTCCAATGCTTGACCAAAATTCATCTCGTTCGAACGTAGGAAACTCATTCTAATGATGTACCCAATCCCGTTTGAACGACATCCAACAAAATTTCGAACAACATTCCAAAACTGACCAAAAGGCGGTGGCCCAAATTTCGTGCGAACGATGGAATGTCATTCTAATGACACTAACTCATTCGAACGACCTATGAATCTCGTTCTAACGAGTTGTCAAAATTTTTAAAAAACTTTTTAAAACATTTTGAAATATTTTGAAAAGTTTTAAAGCATAATCAAATTTTATAAAAACTGGATAAATAAAGACTTTACCAAATTACTTTATACCACTTAAGAATGATGTTGAGACGAACGTTCTTCAATCTTTCAAAATTTCATCAACTTCTTGTCTTCGAATGCGTGGAAGTAGTCATGAAGGTGCGGTGGGGTGTAACGGGATAAGACAAATAGAAACTAAATTTAACAATTATAAAACACACTCTTACAAATCTCCCAAATTGGCTATTCCAGTACAAAACACAAACCGAAATCAAATTGACCCTTAAGACTAATACAACTAATGCCCTCCCAAATCAAGAAACGAAAATGCATCAATGTATAATTTTTCAACTAAAAAGCCTTCATCTTGTGCGGTCCAAGAAATCATCATCAAGGCGGAATGACCTACACACATGAGGCAAAGGAAATATCATGACGCGTACGAGTTTTAAACATGAATAATAAGCATCACATAAAGAAGCAAGATATCATCGTAAAGAAAATCAATAAAGCGCATGTAATGATAATCTAAAAGGCATAATGTGTTTTTCTCCTTATCAAACAACTATTTTGAAGTTTATCAATTATTCAAATATAAAATATAAAAAGTACATATGGGTACAAAAACACATACTCACCATGGAATAACACTAAAATATCTCAATCGTGAAAATGAAATGAAATTGTGTGAACATTTTTCATATGCAAATCAACAAAACATTCATAACATAGGTATACGAAGTCATGTGATACTTCTAAAGAAAGAACTCAATTTCTACCTTAGGTGTAAAATGTTGAACTCAAATGAAATTTACTTGACTTATGCAATATGCCATTTTGATTCTCAAAACAATAACGCAAACTATTTAATATTTTTCAAGAAAGTCCATTGTGCAAACACATTGATCTTCTACTTTATAACTCCCATTCACTCTCAAATAGTTTGAAGAAATCATAATGCTCATATGAAGCGTAGCATCAATGAACATAAACTAAACGTCCTTGGCACTTCTGTTTTTGTGTGTCATTAATTTTTTGGGATCTTTTTTTGCAAATGGAGGCTTTTAACGCAAGGGTATTTTGCTCTTTCGTAGCCCCTTTCCATTGCTTAACATATATCAATATTTCCGAGAAAAGATATTCGGGCAATAGTTTTTACAAGCACAAATTATCTTTTTTTACATTTATTTTGTTGTTAAGCAGGACTGAGATGAGAACATCATATTCGACACATGACAAGTAAGTATAATGTTCAGAAAGTTTGTGCACGTGTACAATAAAGGTGACAAAGAGTCTAATATTTAGAAATTAATCATTAATGATCAACGAAATGGGATCCACACGTTATTAAGCACACTAACGAAACAAAGTCATGTCTTAAAGCATTATGAAAACGTCACGTGAATGGATGGAATGTAGGGGTGATCCGAATATCTTAAATGTTCATTAATATACGGTGAAAAAATGAAAATATAAAAATATTTTTGCCCTTTTAAAATTTTTTATCAAACATAAATCCTTTTTTCAATTTTTCAAACAATTTCTTAAAACCCAAAAATCTTTTTGAATTTTTCAAAAAATTTCATAAAAATAAAACTGTTTTTGGAATTTTTCAAAATATATCATAAAAAGAAAAACATATCAATACAATGATAATACAATCTAGCAATAGGAATATAAGATACAAACATGATAAATATCCTATATTTGATAAAGTACTTGAACTCAATCAATGGATCAAATACCCAAACACTTCCAAAGATCCTCGAATCTAGGTTCATCTATAGGTTTCGTGAAAATATCGACTATTTTACATTCGGTGCTCACAAAGCTCAAGGACACGACCTTCTCCTCAACAAGATCACGAATAAAATGATCGTGTATCCTAATGTGCTTTGTGCTAGAACGTTGGATCCGAATACGGGATACATGGATCGCACTCATATTATAACACCAAATAGTCATTATGCCATGTGAAGTCTCATGATCTTTAATATTTGCTTCATCTATAAGAGTTGCATGAAACAACTCGCGACGGCTATATACTCAGCCTCCGTCGTGGACAAAGATACGGAGTTTATTTCTTGCTCAACCAAGAGTCAAGAGCAATCCCAAAGTAAAAACACCCACCCGAGGTTCTCCTGTAACCATCAACATCCCCGGACCAATCGGTATACGAATAGGCGGACAAACGATCATCGGTATTAAAGGAATACTAAATACCATATGAAATAGTGGCATTCACATATTTGATGATACGTTTAACTGCAAGCAAGTGTGACTCTTTGGGGGATCTTTGGTATCGCACACAGACTCTAACGTTAAAGGCAATGTCGGGACGACTAGCTATCAAGTGAAGAAAACTCCATATCATACTCCTATAATGGGTTTGCTCTTCGTCTCTACCTAAAGTGTCTTTTCTAAGCTTAGTCGATGTACTTATAGGGGTGCATTAGTGCTTAGCGGAATCTAAACCAAACTTTTTCACTAGGTCCCTAGTATATCTGGATTAAGATATGAATATCCCATCCTCTAGTTGATGGACCTAGAGACTTAGGAAGAATGTAAGCTTACCAACCATGATCATCTCAAAATCACTCTCCATCTCCTCCTCAAAAGTATGAGCATGTCGGGAGCACGAGGATCCAAATATTATGTCGTCCACATAGACTTGTGCAACTAATATAGCATCACTCTCTCCTTAAAAATAACGTATTATCCACTCAACCTCTTTTAAAGTCACGATCTAAGAGATCAGAAGTGAGCCTCTTGTACCAAGCACACGATGCTTGCTTCAAACCTTACAGAGCCTTCTTAAGATAAAAGACGTGTCCCAAGTGCTTTGGGTTTTCAAACCCCTTTGGTTGTTTAACGTAAACTTCCTCTTGTAAAATGTCGTTAAGGAAGGCACTCTTGACATCCATTTGTATAACTTGAAGCACATATGACATGCTATGGAGAGTAATAAGTTGAAAGACTCAAGCCTAGCAATAGGAGTGAATGTTGTCAAAGTCTACACCCTCAATCTATGTGTAGCCTTGAGCGACCAACCTAGACTTATTACGAACTATGGTACCATTCTCATCCATTTTAGTTTCACTAGATCGGGGAACTAACTCCCAGACATCATTCTTGCTAAACTAAAGTAACTCATCTTGCATAGCGGATATCCAATGCTTGTCATTGAGTGCTTCTTTCACATTCTTGGGCTTGACTAAGGAGGGGTAGCAAAGGTAGATAACCACATTCTCAAGTTGAGCATGAGTCTTGACACCAAGTGTGGGATCACCAAGTATAGCGGAAGGGTCATGACTCTTTCGAACCCAATAGGGTGGATCCTCTAAATTAAGAGTGGGATCCACCAGGTTGTATGAGGAAGGATGGGATCGTCACCAGGGGTGCATCATCCCCACAATTAGGGGTAGGGTTAATAGACTCCGGCAACCCATCGTCTCTAATCATGACGTTTATTGACTTCATAACCTTAGAGCTTACAAGGTTAAATACCCTATAAACCCTACTCGACGATGAATAACTTAAACATATCATGTCGTCGCTCCGGGAGTCGAACTTTTCTAAAGGCTCTCTATCTTTCAAGATGTAGCAAGTACTCCCAAAGTTACGAAAATATGATAGGTTAGGCTTCTTCCCTGTCCACAACACATAAGGAATGTGTAGCGTGTGCGTACGAAAATATACCTTATTCACCGTATGGCATGCGGTACCCACTGCCTCTGCCCAAAAACGTCTAGGCATGTTTCTCCCAAGAAGCATGGATTTATCCATCTTTTGTATTATCCGGTTCTTCCTCTCAACTATCCCATTTTATTTAGGAGTATGAATGGCCAAAAATTCGTGTTTGATGCCCACTCCATCACAATAGCTACTCCGGCTTCTTTAAATTCAGTGTCATTGTCATTACGCATCCGATTAATAGTGACACCGTATTGGTTTTATAGGATATAGAAGTTGGTTGTTAGGAACTCAATCGCATCAAACTTTTCCCTAAGAAACCCCACAATAGAGTATCTCGAAAAGTCGTTGACCATCATGAGAATGTATCTCTTACCACTTAAACTCTCTGAGTGAGTAGTACCCACAAGATCCATGTGAATCAACTCCAAAACACATGTAGTGGTAATGGTATTCAACTTCCGATGGGGACTTTGAATTTGTTTTCCTTATTGTCAAGGTTCACAAACTGAGGAAGTTGGTTTCCCAAGTAACGGTAAGCCACAAACTAGATCCTTTTTCACTAATCTCTCAAGATCTCTAGAGTGCACATGACCTAGACGTTGATGCCAACGATCCATAGAGGAGATCGTGGCACTGTTGCACACAAAGGAGGACTTGGAAATGATCTCATAGCAATTATCTTTAGTCTTCACTCCTTGTAGTAAAAGTTCACTGGATTGATCATATACGTTACATTCGAACCGGTCAAACTTTACCATAAAGTTTGCGTCGCAATTGGCTTGTGCAACCTAAGTTTGCTTTCAACCCTTTTACGTACAAAAGATTGTCGAGTTTAGGAAATCCAAGTATATAAACGCATCCATGTCCTAAAATACTAGACCTACTACCATCTCCAAAGGTGACTTTGCTTCCCTTGCAATCCTCAAAGTTAGTGAAAAATGATTTATCATCGGTCATGTGCCTAAATCACCCACTATTAAAATACTATTGTGAAGTAATTTGAACCTTGAGAGCAATGTGAACAACAAGGGTTTTATCGTCTTACTTAGGTACCCAAGTGGAGGTAACCTTTTATTTACCCTTATCGTTATTGGCTCTAGTCGGAGCATTAGAATCGCTCTCAAACATCATAGACATCCACTGAAATTCTTCCATTAAGATTTGTGAAGTCATGACTAATAACTCAACTTTCTTTCTAAGAGTAGCAAAGTTGCTATAATGGTGCGCGGGAGTATGCGTACGTTTAGTTCTACCTAACTTGTAGCAAAATTCCCTAAGGTGACATCTCCTCTTACAATAGGTGCAAATATAGACTTTTTTGGTTCTACCTTGGTTCGCTTTCTTATGTTGAACTCTCTTTGATGGGTTAGGTGAAGGCCCATAAGGATCCACTACAAACTTAGGAATCGGTTACGATGCGGCATGGGATGTGGAAGCACCGTCATAACTTATTCCTTGCCTCTCCCTAAAACCTAAAGCGGGATCGAGGAGCATTTTTCCAACCTTCTATGATGTATCCTCTGCAGTAACCTTGACCTCCCGGGCACGTTCGAGAGCTTTCTTGAGTTACGATACAAGGGCTTTTTTCTCACGAGTCTCCACGAATGCTTGAAAATCTCTCGTAAGACTAGACACTTTGTTGGTCAAGTCATTATTTTCCTTTTCTACTAAAACGACTCTCTCCCCCAAAGAAACTTTCACTGAGGAATCCCTCTCTCTAGGCTCTTTTAACTCCTCTAAAAATAAAACTCTAAGCGCTAAACTTTTATTTTGTTTCTTCGTTTTAAAGGACTCAGTGTAATGTTTGGCGTAAGCAAGTTGAAGGTCACTCTCTCCCTCACTTTCTCCGAAATGACTAGACTCACTGTTGAGGTCGTCATGTTTTGTAACTTCCTCATCGGCATGAGGCGCACTAGATGTACTCACATGACTAGCCATGAACGTGGTGAAGTTACGTCCATGCGGTGATTCGTCCCCAAAATCCACTGACTCGCATTGCTATCACTAAGCGTGGCATTAAAGGCAACTTTGCCTTTGCCTTGTCTCCTTAATCTCGTCACACACTCGTGAGCTTTGTGACCCTTACCCTCGCACTCATAACATATATCTTCATCTTTTTTAGGGTAATATTTTTTTTCTTTTTCAAAGTTTTTCTTACCCAATTTATATTTTTTGTATTTTTCGAAACTCTTATTTTCTTTGAAAGTATTTTATTTTCTATGTTTGAGAAAATTTTTGAAGGATTTTACAAAAAAGGCTAAATTATCCAAATCAAAATCATACCCGGAGTTAGACAACACTTCCTCTTTCCTTTTAGATTGAACTTTTAAAGCAATTCCGTTTTCCTTAGGTTTAACAGTTTGGGGAAAAAAATGTCGATCTCATACGTTTGAAGGTCTCATACGAGTTCTTCTAACCTAAGCAGATCTAATATCCCCAAAGAATTAAGCACAATAACCTTAGGAATAAAATGAGTCAGAAGTGATCTCAAAATCATTTTAACTACTCGAGTCTCAGGAATTCTCTCACCTAAATTAAAACTAGAGTTAATGATAATCGTGCATAAAATTCATCGAAATACTCAGACTCTAGCATGGTGATAGTCTCAAACTCTGCGGTGAGATTTTGTAGCTTAGAATCTTTCCCAGCATTGTTACCCTCGTAAATGAGCTGGAGGGTATCCCAACATTTGAGAACTCCATAACTTCCAAAATATTCTTGACAAAATTTCAATCAACATAATCATAAGCCTTCATCAAAACAATCTTCAAAGCACATCTAGGAGCATCTTTATCCTTATGATACCTTCTAATAATTTTCTGCATAAGCAAAATGTTGTCTGAAATGTTCCTGCCTTTGACAAAGGCAAATTGCCTGTTGTTAAGAAGTTTAGGAATAATCTCTCAAAGTTTTCTAACAATCACTTTAGAAATAATCTTGTAAGTAGAATTACAACAAGAAATGGGCCTAAAATCTCTCACAGTGGAAGGACTGTAAATTTTAGGAATAAGTATGATAAAAGTACTATTACATTCTCTAAGAATTTTGTCATTCCTGAAGAAAAACAAAACTGCATCAGTCACACTTTTCCCAACAATATCCCAATTGTTTTGAAAAAAACCAACATTATAACGATCTCAACTTGGAACTTTCTTATGGTCTAAATCAAACAATGCATCTTTAATTTCCTCGTGAGTGACTGGAACTTGAATACATCTCCTCTAATCCTCAGTTAACCATGTTTGTCTAATGCCCCTAGGTCTGCTATAATCAATAACACCATTATCATGTTTAAATCCAAGAAGATTAGAGAAGAAATTCATTGCCTTCTTCTGCAGAGCATCCTGCCCACTGACTATGTTTCCATTCTCATCTTTTATTGACAAAATATTGTTCCTGGAAGTATGACCGTTAACCTTCTTATGGAAAAAAAGAAGTATGACATATGCTATAATTTATGATTTTGGATAAAAAAAATGAATAAAATATAACTCGTCGTGGCGAAAAATATTTTACCAAAATATATGATCCTCCATATGTACCAAACCAATTTACCATTTGCAATCTATTTCCACCCACTATGAAACTTATCTATGTCAGATTTTTTAAGTCCCCCAATAAGCCCAATGCGACCTCACATAATTAATCCCCTACCTAGGCCGATTAATCTTGACGTTATTAAATCTATCTATATTCCTCTTACAAACAAAATGTACCACTCTAGATCCCAAGCCCATCAAAAAACTCAAACTATAGATGCTGAGACAGTGCAATACTGATTCATAAATGTTCTTATGGAAATTTGTCATAACATCCTACATAACAGTAATGTGTTATACACAAAACATAGAATACCAACAACAAATAGTTATTATATATGCATTAACCAATGAGCCTCCATGTTTCATTTAAGGTTGTATTTGATAGAAAAAAAATTAACATGTTTCCAGCAAAATTTATTTCATTGCTCATTTGTGTTGGATTGTAATTGTGCAAAAGGGTGGAAAAAGAAAGGATTTGTTTAGATTAACCAATAAAAAATTGTTTTCAAAAAAAAATGTTATCTTTGGGTGAGGGTGAGGATGAAGGTGTGGTGGGGATAAAAGTTAGGAAATGCAAAGTTTCACGCTATAACAAATTGTAGTCTATGTAGGTGAAAATAAATTCCCAAGAAATTTTGTGTAGTTAGACCTTTCTTTTAGATAGATTCTTTATTCCTACATGGAAAATACTGGAAAGAAAATAGTAGAAGCAGACAAGGAATGAAAATCTCCCTCTTGGTCTATGACACCTAAATGGGAGAAAAATCTAGATCAAACCCTTATTTATCTTAACCGTAGGTTAATTTACATTGTGGACTTACTGATTGAGAATCGTATCTGTTGATACTGATGTTTTACCGTCTGTCTGTCCCCAATAATTAATCTCATTGGCCATGTCCCATAGGGGTCATCGAATCAATAGCAAGAAGCTCCGTTTGAAGAGGCTTAAATACGGAGCACATCGAAAGTTGAAAAATGTGAAAATTTTCCTATTTTCCATAGCAAATGTTTTTCCAATAAAACACCCCTAATATGAACACACTACCTATAAGGACAAATTTCCAATCGAGTCAATTTGTTTGTAATTAGCATAATTTCAAACAAAACATTTGAGTCATAAGTTAGGCTTTATATTGTTGATCTCGCAAGCCTATGACATGTTCGATGAAGACGTAGCCGTCAAGCTTCAAAGTTGGATACACATCGTGCCATATTTATCGTGCTAAGTTTGTCTTCACGTTTATCAAGGATCTCACAGGTATGTATGCATTTTAAATATGGTCCTTGGGTATTTTTTAAGGGTGTTTGTTTTTTAACAAAATCGTTTGGAACTATTTTAAAATATTTTTTGAAGAAATTTTTTTTTTATTTATTTTGATCTCGTTAGAACGAAATGACAGTTTTGCTAGAATGATTTTTGATCTCGTTAGAACAAGTTTGGAATCTCGTTGGAACGTGCATATAACGGACATCAAGAAATACCTCTCTATTTAGCTATGAAATTATCGTTAGAATGTCGTTGGAAGTGCATTAGAATGAAAAAGGGTTCTCGTTCGAACGAACTTTGTTCTTGTTAGAACGAAAACTCATTCTCGTTCGAACGAACTGTGTAATCTCGTTCAAACGAGCTAATTGCCTCGAAATTTGTGTTTTACTATTTATAGGCATGTTGGACTCAGTTTTTTCAAGAACTTTTGGCAAAATTAATTCCTTACTTGTTTTACCAAAGTTTGAAAACCCTAGTTTCACCCTTTGAGTTTAAAGATTCAAGTTCTTCATATGCATATGCTTTGAGATCTTTTGTTAAGGTACAAAAGTTTATATCTCTACATCTGAGAGAACGTGTTTCGTGCGGTGGATTCCGTACTTGATGTTTACACGAGGTGGAATCCGTATTTGTGGTGTTGCGGTGAAGAAGCGATAGATTTCGTCTTCCAATTCGTGCACGATTGTTGAGCCTCGCCGGTGGATATCGAGGCGTGCGTGGACTCATGTGTTGTGGCAGCTTGCATGGGTGGACTCCTACGTTGTAATGTGGAGGAGCGATTGAAGATTGAAGACGCTTCAAGGCTTGTGGGGATCGAGTCATTGAGTAAGTCTTCTGTCAACTTGTGTAATTCTATATCATAATGAATTATTTGGTTGGGTCGTTCGAGGTTTTTCCCTTTGTAATTTTCCTTGTATATCGGTGTGTTGTGTTGGATTTATTTATTTTATCTGCTTATCATCTACCTAGATGCATGTTTTAGGTTAAAAAGATAAAATTGGATAAATCGATTTTTCACAGCAAAAATATTTTAATTGGTGCAAATTTTAATTGGTTTTATATCTGTTCAAAGTTGTCTTTTAAAATTTGAAAAATCTAAAAAAAAAATTGTTTGTTCAGACCAGCCCTGCCTAAGCACACACCGTATAGGGATTGCGTTTACAAATTGGTATCAGAGCGAGTTATGCTAAATTATTGAAACCCCAACCTTTAATGGGTCGAACTACGTATACTGAAAAATGCGTATGAAATCAACACTTAAGGCTATAGATGAGCGGGTATGCCAAGCGGTACTTAATGGTTAGACTCTACCTACCAGCTTAGTTCGAGAGAATATGATACCCAAACCTGTGGAATCATGGAGTGAGGCCAAGGATAGGGTGGCGAACTATAATTCTCGCAGTTTAAATGCTCTATTTTATTCTGTCACCCCAGAGGAGTTCCTCTGTATTATAACGAGTGAGACATCGAAAGAGGCTTGGGACGTACTCCAACTCACCCATGAAGGAACTAGTGTTGTGAAAGCTTCCAAACTCCAAAACCTCACCACTCAGTTTGAAAAAGATTAAGATGTTAGAGAATGAGATATTTGATGAGTTTTACGCTAGGCTTTTTGACATAGTTAACTCGTCTTTTAACTTGGGAAAGAAGATACCCGATAACCGAGTAATCAAGAAAATCTTAAGGTCGTTGCCTGAAAGATTTAATCCAAAGGTGACCGTTTCGAATTCTTTGGGTACTTTGAACTTTACGAAACTTGAAGAGCTTGTAGGTAACTTACATACTTATAATTGACATGTTTACCTCCAAGACTGAGAAGAAGAAAGATAAGGGCATTGCTTTCGAAGCTCGGAAAGAGGAAACACTTGTTTCGGGTGATGACTTTGACATCGAGTTCGAGGATTTGGCCTTGATAGCAAAGAAATTCAAGAAATTTCTCAAATTCCAAAAGTAATCCAAAGATGCAAAAAGGTTTGAGAAAAATATGATCTACAAGGCTAATCATTTCCCTAAGAACCGAAATGAGAATTTTAAGAGGGATGAGTCGAAAAGATATTACGGTTAGGGTTATGGCCACGGGGTAGCTGAGTGCCCCACTAAAATAAGGATGGAGGGTAAGAGATCAATAGCATATAATGCCACCCTTAATGATAGTGATCCGAAAGAGGGCCCCAATTCCCCTATTGAGCGCAACTTCATTGCATTCATTGCTAGTCATGTGAGCTTTGATGAGAAATCTTCCCATTAAGATATTTCTTTGCATGACACTTCAGAGGCTATAGATTGTGGATCACAAGTGAGAGGTCACCGAGAGAGTGGAGACGAGAGTGAGGATGAAGAAGAGGGGGAGGAGGAGAGTGAACTCCATGTTGCCTTCCGTGAGTTGTATGCGAAAATCTTAAAAGTGAAGAAGGCTAACTTGAAGTTGGAAGTTAGGTTGAAAGAGCGTGCCATAGAGAATAATGATAGTGGGCATGCGAGAGGACTGTTCGAGAAGAGATAGAGTATGTTAAGGGTGAGAGAGATAGTCTTCGTGGTTTGATGAGGCTATGAAGAAAGATCTTTTAGAGTTTGAGGACTCTAGACGTTTACCCGAGTCGAGGATAATTGAGCTAGAGGAGAGATTGAGAGATTTGCGTAGGGTCAAATCTGATTTGGAGTCTAGGTCGAAAAAGTTGGATAAGATGTTAAGCATCGTCCAAATCAAAGATGACAAGTGTGGAATTGGCTTCAATGATCATAATATTTCCGCTAACCAAGCCAAGACCATGCGTTTGAGAGAGTCGACTAGGAAAGTTAGGAAAGGTCAACCCTCATGTAACACCCCTCACCGTGTTTACACTTGTACTCATTGCGGTAAGAAAGGTCATCTTAGGAGGTTTTGCTATGATCTTAAGAACGGTCCTAGGAAGTCTAAGAATAGAGTCGCCAAGGTTCCCAAAAACCGAGAGCGTCACGTTACACCTATGTGGGTTAGGAAATCGAATTTGGACGCTTTACATATTCGACTTTTTTATTCTCGTTTGCTTGCACACGATACTTCCCATGCTATATCTAATGATTGATTGTGTTCGCATGGTTACAAACACTAGTTGTACTTTATGATTTATGTTTGTTAGTTGTTTACTATTTGTATCTTTTGTATTTTTATTTTTATTTTTATTTTATTGAATCATATTTAAAAATATAAAAAGATTTTGTTTGTCTTTTGAGTTAATGTTTGGTTTCAAAAATTGGTATTTTCTTTTGAAAAAATTTATAAAAACTCAAAAAGATTTTTTATTTTTGTGTATTTTAATTTTACACATTTTGTGTGGCATATTGGTGTGTTTAAATCCAATGCAGTGATATCCATGTGATTGGACATTTGGCTATGATTGTTAATACTTATATTGTTCTTAATCATGCTTGCATGGAGTTGGTTCGAACTTGATTTGCTTTATGAATTCAACTTTGTATATGCCTCCGCACACACGTGCACGAGCTTTTTGAATGTTAAATTCAAATGTATATTTGAGCTTTGTGGGATGTTCTCCCATCAATTTTACCATCTACATATTTTGAGACTATGGATGATTTATGCATGTAAGAACCGTTCTCGTGAGATTATTTGATTTGTATTGAAAAAATATAAGGGTGCACGAAAAAGAGCTAAGAAAGGAGAAAATCTCCTTTGCAAGAAAGTCTGCATCAGCAAGAGCCTAATGTAAAGATTAAAGGCAATAAAAATAGAAAACTTGTCAAAGGCCAACATGTTTAGTTTGTTTGATCTTTCAAAAGTGATAGCTTTAAAAGAATTAAGAGAAAAGAAAATATGATATATGTTTATCTTTTGAAAGTGTTATAGTTGAAGATAAATGGATTTGCACAATGAATCCTAGTTATGCTTATTTTGTCATGGCACTATTAGTTTGTGGAATCATCAATATTATAGTCATGTGTGCATTGTGCTTGTTTGTTCATAGAGTTCACTTTATCTTGTCACTTGAGGCTAAATCTTAGTTTGATAAAGTTTTGCTGTCAAATAGAACTCCTTGAATGTATTTGAGTATTTGGATCATAATTCATTTGTATTTAGTTCACACCTATTCATTCCATCCCACATGTTTAGACACATCAATATTATGCTAGTGTGTAAAACTTATGTGTTTATGTCGAGTTTTGTGGTTGTTTATACCGAGATTTATGTGTCAATATTTCATTGGTATATTTTGCATATTATATATATGGTATCGTTCGTTTGAGTCTTTGCGATTTGCATTTTGTCCATGCTTGACATATGCTTTAGCTTTGGATTTTATTTAGCTTGTTATATGATCATATTAGTATATCTCATTATGTACATTGAAATTCCTTTTCTCAAAATTGGTAATTTCAAATTGATATCATGCCTCATTGCTTATTCATATTGGTATCTGTTTGCTTTGATATTGATATTGTTTGATCATTGTGTGGATTATTTGTGCTTGTGTTTCCATGTTGTGTGTTTGTTATACTTTCCACCATTGCATGATTTTATTCCCTTCTCCCCATTTCGCAATTGGTATCTCATGTTTACATATTTAGGGGGAGATCTGGTTTGGCGAGAGTAATTGTTTTGTGCTTTCTTGCTTTGTCTATTCCTGAACAAAAGTGGGAGAAATGGTATATTTCCTTTGGTGATTAGGATATCTTTATCTTCGGAAGAGACGTCTTACCTACGTTGAGATTATTTCAGACATGGTTTACAACATGCGACAAAGTTTCAAGCGTGAAAAGCTACTCAATTGTATGAATCGGTCAAGTTGTACTTTTTTTCCTTTTTGGGTTAAAGATTGAGTCTTTTTAGAGAGCTTGACAACCCATAAGATTTTTATTTTGGTTTTGTCTCGGCATAGCCAAAGGGGGAGATTTGTAAGGATAAATTTCTAATCGAGTCAATTTGTTTGTAATTGACGTAATTCCAGATAAAACATTTGAGCCATGGGTTAGGCTTTGTATTGTTGATCTCGCAAGTCTATGGCATGTTTGATGAAGACGTAGCGGCCAAGCTTCAAAGTTGGATACACATCGTGTCGTATTTATCGTTCCAAGTTTATCTTCACGTTTACTGAGGATCTCACATGTATGGATGCATTTTGAATATGGTTCTTGGATATTTTTTAAGGGTGTTTATTTTTTAACAAAATCGTTTAGAACTGTTTTAAAATGTTTTTTGAAGAAAAATATTTTTTTTTATTTTGATCTCGTTGGAACGCTCATCTAACGAACATCAAACGAGGCCTTTTTATTTAGCAATGGAATTCTCGTTAGAAGTTCATTAGAACGAAAAGGCTTCTCGTTCGAACAAACTTTGTTCCCATTAGAACAAGAACTCATTCTCTCTAAAACGAACTGTGTAATCTCGTTCAAACGAGTTCGTCGCCTCAAAATTCGTGTTTTACTATTTATAGGCATGTTGGACTCTGGTTTTTCAAGAACTTTTGACGAAAATTAATTCCTTACCTGTTTACCAAAGTTCCAAAAGTTTAAAGATCCAAGTACTTCATATACATATGCTTAGAGATCTTTTGTTTGGGCACCAAGGTTTGTTTCTCTACATCTGAGAGAACGTGCTTCATGCGATGGATTCCGTACTTGCTATTTACACACGGTGGACTTCGTATTATGGTGTCGCGGTGAAGAAGCAGTGGATTCCGTGTTTCAACCCGTAGACTCCTATGTTGTGGCAACTTGCATGGGTGGACTCCTACGTTGCACTGTGGAGGAGAGGTTGAAGATTGAAGATGCGCCAAGGCTTATGGGGATCGAGTCGTTGAGCAAATCATCTGTCAACTTGTGTAATTCCGTATCATAGTGATCTTTTTGGCTGAGTTGTCCGCGAATTTTCGCTTTGTAATTTTCCTCATACATTGGCGTGTTGTGTTGGTTTTATTTATTATTTTATCTTCTTATCACCTAGATGCATGTTTTAGGTTAAAACGATAAAACTGGGTAAATCGATTTTCCACAGCAAAACGATTTTAATTGGTGCAAAGTTTAAATGGGCTTAAATTTGTTTAAAGTTTTGTTATTTAAAATTTGAAAAATCTAAAAATAGACTTTTTTTTTAACCATCCCTTCCTAAGTGTGTGACACCCCGCCTAATTAAATACCGGGGGATCACTCCTTTATTAAATTAAAAATCAAGGTGAACAGTTGGATCATTCTTAGCATCACTGTCGTGAAAATAAATTTCCAATTTAAACACCCTAATTAATTAAGCTAAGTGTCAAAACCATTTTTAACATTCCTTTCAAATTTTAATTATTTATTTTATTAAACAATCAATCCAATAATTTAACATTAAACAACTGGCTACTAACAATAAAACTTAAAGTAAAACATACATGCTGAATAAATCCCAAAGTAACAATACTAGAAATAATTGAAATACAAATGTCCCAATAAAACAGATAAATAGTGGAAAGGGCGACACATGCCCAATAAGGAGAATGATAGAAGTGGAATCAAGTAAATGAAATCGTCTAAGCAAGTGTCCTGCAACTCCCACCTAAGCTGCAGCACGTTCCGTCCAAGGAATCCTAAACAAGACGCCCCTGTGGCTGGGCACCTGTAATATATACATATATATATATACAAGAGAGAAAGAGGAATAGAAACGGGTCAGAGACCGATAGTGTATATGATTTAAAAATTCGTTTAGCAAGTGTTTAAATTGATACAGGCCAATGCAACAACATATTAGTGTGACACTCTCTTAAGAAATTCTCACCTCTCTTCTAATGTGCACTCCTATCACACTAACCTTACCAATGGTTAATCTCATCATATATCATACTATCTTTCCCCAAGGATTTAACTTATCTTAGGTGACTCTCAAAATTTAAGATTTAATAACATCATGGTTTAAAAAGAATAATTTCATTTAGTACAAAACGCTCATTTTAACTTTATTGATTCATAAAATTTTTCAATATCATATTATACTTTTCAAAACAAGTATTTCCAATTTGAATCATTATACATGTCTTACTTACCATAACACAGTAGGCAGTATTCCATATTTCAGAAATTCATATATATATTAAATATTCGTATAATATATATATTCTAACAGCACCCCACATAAAATTTTATGGTGCAGTCATACTTTGCTATCCAATCCCCGTATCAATCGTACTAAAGGGAATGCAAGTTCGGAATCACTCTTGAACTGTATAAATACATACACAAATAATATTGAGGCGAAGCATAGTTTCCAAGTCCAAGAGGTCAGTACATACCCTCACGTCTCTTAGGACCGTGACTACCGATTCGATAGCCTGTACCTAGGATTTCTATCTTCTAGGGTACGAGTCAATATCCCCCATAAGGCACACGAGATAAAATCGTCCCAGCGCGAAAACCTCAGAGATAGCAAGTAGCGCGGGCATGATTTTCACAAGTATATAATATATGCATACGCAATCATATAAATATACCACTTTTATTATATCAATTTAGGTTTTTCCAATAACCCACATTCACAACATTTATCCTTATTTTCCCATTATTATTTATCAAGTATAATGGTTCGTTTCTAACTTTAATTCGAAGGGTTTTTCCAACTTACTACGTAACCCTCATGGACTCTATTCTTCCAAATGTACAATTCAGTAGATATCCATTTATGTTCCAACGTAACTCTCTCTTACGTGTCTCTCCCCTTTAATATATACTTACATTATCCCTTATGCAAAATATCCCAAAAATATAGATTTCGCCTTACATTAAAGGATTTTGAATTTTATTTTCAAAGATGAGAATTTCAAACGGTTTCGAAATCGGAATTAAAATGGAGTTTTAATCGAATTTTTATTATATCTAAGAGTCCTCAAAACATAAAACTGTCTAGCAAAAAAAAATATTAAAAAATATTGAACGGTCCGATCGAGCTGAATTTTTTTCTTTAGCTTCCTCTCGTCTTCAGCTAATTCTCTGTAAAATTTCATCCAATTCCAACGGTCCGATCGTCCGGAATAATTTTTTTTTTTACTGTTTGTATTTTATTAGAACTCTTTTCTTAATCAAACTCTTAATCCTTTACATGACAAAGGGTTTCCAGAATATCATATAAATCATCACTACATGAAAATTTCCCATCTCAAATTGGATTTTTCTTCCATAAATCTCATCCTAATAACTCCTAAACTAATATGGATGATGCATCAACGAAATAAGCAAGATAAACACTTGCCTGGGATTTTCAGAAATCTGGTTTGGTGTTGAATTTGGTGTGGTTGCGTTCCCCGTCTCGCGATCTACGCGTTGGCGGTGGCGGCGGTGCAAACGGGTGAATTTTGAGCCTTGGAATGCCTTGAGAGCTCTCTCCTCTCCATTGGCTGTTCTAGTGTTTTGAGTTATCTAACCCTAGGAGATAACCAAAACATCTGATATAACCCTTTTAATTTTCGTGGGTTTAATTACGCAAAAATACAAAATGACTAAAATGCCCTCCTGGGGTACTAATTAGGCCTAAAAATGCCCCGAGACCCAAATCAAACTCCCGGGTATACTTTTCTGACTATCTCGACCCTTCCGGACGCGTTGGCGCACTCAAAACGACCATACGAATAACTTATAAAATATTTACTTTTATTTATCAATATTTAGTCCCGACACGACACGGGCACGTCCCGACTCATATTTCTAATATTTTCATTTTATTCACTCGTGACATTTAATATGGCCACTATTATATATTACTTTGCTCATTAGTAATATTCAACAAATTTTTCCATAATTACTAACTCTCATCGCGTTAATAATTATAACATAATTAATTTTCGGGTTTTTATTAAATAATTAATTCACATTAAATTTAATAAATCCCCAAATTAATATAGCATAAAAATACGGGGTATTACATACTTCCCCCCTAATAACGGAATTTCGTCCCGAAATTCGGAAAATAAGGCATACCTGGTAAGAACAAATCTGGATATCTCTCGCGCATATCGGTCTCGCGCTCCCAAGTGGATTCCTCCACATTATGATGCTCCCACTGGACCCGTACAAGTGGAACTATCTTCGAACTCAATCTCCTCTCACTATAGTCTAGGATATCCACCGGTCTCTCCTCGTAAGAGCTATCAGGCTGCAAGTCTATCTCATCTATCGCGATGTGAGTATGGGCCATATCATCCCGAAGATACCGTCTCAACAAGGAGATGTGGAATACATCGTGAATGCGATGTAAATGCTCTGGTAGTCCCAATCTGTATGCAACCGGCCCAATCCTCTCGATAATGGGAAATGGTCCTACATACCTCGGGGCCAATTTCCCTTTCTTCTCGAACCTCATCACTCCTTTCATAGGAGATACATGCAGTAACACTTGGTCCCCCACATTAAACTCCCGAAAGAACCGTTTCGCATCGGAGTAGCTCTTCTGCCTGTCCTGGGCTACTCGAATGCGACTCCTAATCATCTCAATCCTCGCGGAGGTTTCCTGAATTACCTCTGGTCCTAGCAACTTGTTATCCCCCACCTCGAGCCAACAAGTTGGAGAACGAAAAGGCTGGCCATACAAAGCCTCAAATGGAGCCATACCAATCGTAAACTGATAAGAGTTATTATAAGCAAACTCTACCAGTGGAAGATGTGGTTCCCAACCTCCTCCAAAATCAAGAACACACATGCGTATCATATCCTCTAACATCTGATTAGTACGCTCTGTCTGTCCATCTGTCTGTGGGTGATAAGCTGAACTCAACTTCAACTCAGTACCTATAGCCTTCTGAAAGCTTTCCCAGAAACGTGACACGAAAATCTTGTCTCTATCTGACACAATATTCAGGGGCACCCCATGTAATCTGACAATCTCAGCAATGAACAACTGAGCATATTGACCTGTGGTATAATCTGTCCGCACCGGCAGAAAATGAGCCACCTTGGTCAAACGGTGTACAATCACCCAGATGGAGTCGTGGCCCCGATGTGATGTAGGCAACCCTGTAATAAAATTCATGAAAATACTTTCCCACTTCCACGCGGGTACTTCCAATGGCTGAAGCAATCCTGACGGTTTCTGATGGTCCACCTTCACCAGCTGGCAGGTAGAACACTTGGACACGAACTCAGCAATGTCCTTCTTCATCCCACTCCACCAGTATTGCCTCCTCATATCCTGGTACATCTTATCTCCTCCAGGATGTACTGCAAATGGACCCGTGAGATTGGGTCATCACTGCATGACGCAATTCTGCCCCTTCCGGAACCACTAATCTCCCATTAAACCTCAAACCCCCATCAGACCTAACAGAATAGGACTCAGCACCCTCGGCTAAAAGTCGTACAATCTGTTCCTGGCAAAACGGGTCTGTGGTTTGGGCCTGTATTACCCTCGTAACAATCTCGGGTGTGATTGTCATAACAGATATGAAGGAACGGGCTACTGCGTCCTGGTGACCCAACTCCTTCCACTTCGCTTCCCAGACGTCCGCTACCTCATTTACCGGTCTTCGGATCAACGCATCAACAATTACGTTGGCTTTCCTCGGATGATAGTGTATGTCGAACTGATAGTCCTTCACAAACTCTAACCATCTGCGCTGACGCATATTCAGCTCTTGCTGAGTGAACAGATACTGCAGTGACTTGTGGTCTGTGAACAAACGGAACTTCTCCCCCAATAAATAGTGTCTCCATATCCTTAATGCAAAGACGACCGTTGCTAACTCCAGGTCGTGGGTGGGGTAATTCTTCTCATGCGGCTTAAGCTTGCGGGAGGCAAAAGCTATAGCCTTCTCTTCCTGCTGAAGTACTCCCCCAAGTCCCCGTAAAGAGGCATCGGTGTAAACCAGGTACTCCACACCCGGCTTCGGTAAAGCAAGGACTGGTGCTGAAGTAAGCTTGTCTTTCAGCTCGTCGAAAGCCAATTGACAAGCATCATCCCAAACATATGGTACCCCTTTGCGAGTCAGGTTCGTCAATGGACCCACTATTTTGGAAAATCCCCGAATGAATCTCCTATAGTATCCGGCTAACCCCAAGAAACTACACACTTCCGTCGGTGTCATGGGTTGTCCCCACTCCCTCACCGCTGACACTTTACTCAGGTCAACTGCTATCCCCTGTTCAGAAACAACATGCCCCAAGAACTGTACCTCTCGCAACCAGAATCCACACTTCTCGTACTTAGCATACAACTGATGCTCTCGTAAAGTCTGAAGAACCTGCCTCAAGTGCTCGACATGCTCCTCCTCGGAGTGTGAATATATCAAAATGTCATCTATGAAGACGATGACAAACTAATCCAAGAACTCTCTGAATACTCGGTTCATTACGTCCATGAACACGGCTGGAGCATTTGTGAGACCAAATGGCATCACTCTGAACTCGTAAGACCCATATCTCGTCAAGAAGGCAGTCTTTGAAACATCATGCTCTCTAATACGTAGCTGATGGTACCCCGACCTCAGATCTATCTTCGAAAAGAAAGTTGCTCCCCTCAGCTGGTCGAACAGATCATCGATTCGAGGCAACGGATACTTATTCCGTATCGTGATCTTGTTCAACTCCCGGTAGTCCACACATAACCTCAGTGAACCATCTCTCTTCTTCACAAACAATACTGGAGCGCCCCAAGGTGAGGTACTCCTGCGAATGAAGCCCTGACCTAACAGTTGCTCTATCTGATCTCGTAACTCTCGCATCTCCGTCGGAGCCATACGATATGGAGCGCGTGCTATAGGTCTCGTATCTGGCAATAAATCTATGACAAAGTTTATCTCTCGACTGGGGGGTAGGCCTGGTATCTCCTGGAATACATCGGAATACTCACGAACGACTGGGATCGAGTCTAAAGGAATCACAACCTCCTTAGAGGTATCCTCCTCTATATAATACAAATGAACGGTCGAACCTCCCTCTGGGCGAGGCATCGCCACTACAAATATCTCTTGCCCCGGAATGGAAAAAACAATGCTCCCACCAAAGCAATCAATCATGGCTCTATAAGCTGCGAGTCAATCCATACCGATAATAACATCATGCTCATGCATATCTAAGACTAACATATCTGCAGGTAATACCAAACTACCAATCTCTACCCCCACTCTCCGGCATATAAAGAAGATAAGCGATCCACACCCCAGTGGTGAGTCTACACACGTCACTGAGCTCTCTGCTGTGGCTAACAACCCTAAGGCCTTCGCAAAATGCGTAGCTATAAAATAATGTGTCGCCCCAGTATCAAACAAAACCTGACCCATAGTACCATGGATAGGAAACATACCCTCAATCGCGGGTGGTGCCTGTGGAGCTGCTGCCTGGTGGACGTTATAGACACGTCCGTACTGTAACTGCCCCTGCTGCACTAGAGCTGCTGGAATGGCTGGTAGGGCTAGCACCTGGGCTGGAGCTGGGTGGGCAGCTGAAAAAAGTGTCCTCTGTTGTCATTACGGGCACCCTGCTGCTGTGGGGCCCTATTACCCTCTGGGAAATCCTGGCTCTTATGACCATGCTTGCCGCATACAAAACACCGGCCTCTGAAGTTACCTCCCCTTTGACCCTGCTGACCACGGCCCTGCTGGCCGTTACCTCCCCGCCACTGGCCCTGTTGGCCCTGATTAGCACGCTGTTGGACCTGTTGGTCCTGTTGATTAGGCTGGCCCTGCCTATAACCCCTAAATCCCTGCCTGCAATCACCTGAACGGAATCTCTTAGCAAGGTCCCCCTGATGGGAACTCTACTCGTGCTGACGAGTCTGTCCATGAGATGGGGCCCCACTAGCACTACTACCCCCGGTGCTGCCCCGCTGGCTGGACTCTCCTGCTCTCCTGCCTCCCTGCAGATGGAAGCGGTGATCCTGGTAATGTAGTAACGCAGCATTGAGTACATCAGTGAAAGTACTCAGAGATAGATTCCCTATAAGATGCTGACGGATCCTCCAAGCTAACCCGTCCACAAACAACATAATCTTCTTTCCCTCAGTGGGTGCCTCATCTGGCACGATGGTGAGAAGTCTCGTGAACTCCTCCTCATACTCAGCAACGGTAGAGTTCTCCTGTTTCAAATTCAGTAATTTCCGCCTCATCTCAGTCTGCACGGCGGGTGGAAAGTACTTGCGGTCAAACCGCTCCCAAAACGACTGAATAGGGATCGTGTCCCTCTCCTCCAAGGTGGTAGTGGACTCCCACCACTGCAAAGCGGCCCCCACCAGTTTAAAGGAAGCCAATAACTGCCTTTGCACGTCGGTGCACTCATACATACGAAGATACTGCTGGATGTCTTTCTTCCATTGGCTGACAGTGACGATATCTGAGTTACCAGAACTCAGGGGGATGTGCCTTCTGAAAAGCGTCCCTAACCCTCTCCCATGCAGATGGAAACTGTGCTGGTACTGGCGCCACTGTCAGAATCTGGGGTGGAGCCTGCTAAACCACCGCTAACGCGGCATTCACCGCCTGAGCAACAATGGCGGCTACTTCATTAGCATTCATAGTGCCTTGTGCCGGAGCTGCTGGCTGCTCAGCCTGGGCACGCCTATCCTTCGGTGCACGTCTTGGAGGCATCTGAAACATGAAAAAGTTTATTAGTCTCCAGTCATTATCAAATCCCAAATGGCTGGAGACGTAAACGTAAAAGCAGGAATACAACAATCCTAAAAATAGGGCTCTATAGCAAAAACGTTAAGCTGAAAGCGAAAATAAGCCGTACAGATCCTATGGACACTAGAACCTGATGCTCTGATACCACCTGTGACACCCCGCCTAATTAAATACCGGGCGATCACTCATTTATTAAATTAAAAATCAAGGTGAACAGTTGGATCATTCTTAGCATCACTGTCGTGAAAATAAATTTCCAATTTAAACACCCTAATTAATTAAGCTAAGTGTCAAAACCATTTTTAACATTCCTTTCAAATTTTAATTATTTATTTTATTAAACAATCAATCCAATAATTTAACATTAAACAACTGGCTACTAATAATAAAACTTAAAGTAAAACATACATGCTGAATAAATCCCAAAGTAACAATACTAGAAATAACTGAAATACAAATGTCCCAATAAAATAGATAAATAGTGGAAAGGGCGACACATGCCCAATAAGGAGAATGATAGAAGTGGAATCAAGTAAATGAAATCGTCTAAGCAAGTGGCCTGCAACTCCCACCTAAGCTGCAGCACGTTCCTTCCAAGGAATCCTAAACAAGACGCCCCTGTGGCTGGGCACCTGTAATATATACATATATTTATACAAGAGAGAAAGAGGAATAGAAACGGGTCAGAGCCCGATAGTGTATATGATTTAAAAATTCGTTTAGCAAGTGTTTAAATTGATACAGGCCAATGCAACAACATATTAGTGCGACACTCTCTTGAGAAATTCTCACCTCTCTTCTAATGTGCACTCCTATCGCACTAACCTTACCAATGGTTTATCTCATCATATATCACACTATCTTTCCCCAAGGATTTAACTTATCTTAGGTGACTCTCAAAATTTAAGATTTAACAACATCATGGTTTAAAAAGAATAATTTCATTTAGTACAAAACGCTCATTTTAACTTTATTGATTCATAAAGTTTTTCAATATCATATTATACTTTTCAAAACAAGTATTTCCAATTTGAGTCATTATACATGTCTTACTTACCATAACACAGTAGGCAGTTTCCCTTATTTCAGAAATTCATATATATATTAAATATTCGTATAATATATATATTCTAACAGCACCCCACATAAAATTTTATGGTGCGGCCATACTCTGCTATCCAATCCCCGTATCAATCGTACTAAAGGGAATGCAAGTTCGGAATCACTCTCGAACTGTATAAATACATACACAAACAATATTGAGGCGAAGCATAGTTTCCAAGTCCAAGAGGTCAGTACATACCCTCACGTCTCTTAGGACCGTGACTACCGATTCGATAGCCTGTACCTAGGATTTCTATCTTCTAGGGTACGAGTCAATATCCCCCATAAGGCACACGAGATAAAATCTTCACAGCGCGAAAACCTCAGAGATAGCAAGTAGCGCGGGCATGATTTTCACAAGTATATAATATATACATACGCAATCATATAAATATACCACTTTTATTATATCAATTTAGGTTTATCCAATAACCCACATTCACAACATTTATCCTTATTTTCCCATTATTATTTATCAAGTATAATGGTTCGCTTCTAACTTTAATTCGAAGGGTTTTTCCAACTTACTACGTGTGACACCCCGACTAATTAAACACCGGGTAGCTACTCCTTTATAAAATTAATTCAAAATGCCAAGTTGGCTCAGTTAACAGCATCACTGTCGAAAACGTTTTATTATTACTAACCACCTAGTATTTAAAAAGTAAGTGCCAAATTTTAATTTAAAGTCTGATTAACATGCAAGTATAATGAAGAAATAATAACACCATTCACCATAATGAGGTAATAGGATAACCGTAACATGCTATAAATAAAACTGGAGGAAAAACTCCTCATGATACAATCCCACAACTGAAGTAAATAATGAAATACTGAATACTGAAATGAATACATGCCAAAGTCTGAAAACTGAAATGGGAATGTATCTAATAGAATCTGGGCAACATGCCCTACAACTGAGGAAAAATGAACAAGGAATCCAAATGATATAAGCGTCTAAGAGCAAGTCCCTGTAGCTTCCACAAGCAGCTACAGCTCATCATCAGAATGGAAATCCTATGCATGGTGACCTTGTGGCTGGGCACCTAAAATGGTTTTACAAAAAAAATAGATTTGAAAGCAAACGGGTCAGAGCCCGAATGTGTATATTTTAAAAACCTGCAAGTTCTTTAAAAACATTTAAAACAGTATAAGCAAAGTACATGTTAGGACGTGCTCTCACATGATATACTCGCCTCTCATCTTACTGTGCACTCCTAACGTTCCTGTACCCATTCGTATGTTATCGCATAACTATCTAAAGAGTTTCTAACACTGCTACTCGGTTCTCGTTATAAGTTCCGTCATTAACAATTAAATAGAGAGTTCTACTTTAATTCCCAAGTTCCCAATTATTAACCAAACCATTTCTTTGATAAAAGATCTCTTTTTATCTTTCAAAACATTACCATAATTATACTCACAATTTATTATAGTAAATTCCTTCTCGATTAACCGTATATTTTTCACATCATAAATATACAATATAAGCACCCAAAGGCTAAGCTGCGGTGCACGCATACTCTGCTATCCATCCCGGTACATCACGTACATAAGGATTACAAATTCCGAATCTCTCAGGAATTGTTGGAATCAACACCACACACATAAATGGAGGCGAACATAATTCAATCATATCCATGGTCACGTACATACCTACGCTCCATAGTCAGCTGGCTTATTAACTCACAAATAAGTCATTCTCTTGAACTATGTCCTCTAGGCACCAATCTAAATCCGGGCAACACAAGGATAAGAAGGTCCTAAGCGAACGTAACCTCCCGTGATAGCAAGTATGGTAGGTATGTCATACATATACAAAGTTATATACTAAGCATTCACACATCTTAGATATATCAATATTAATAAGGGTATTCTCTACATCATTATACCATTATTCCCAATTCATATATTTCAAGTGTCCCGTTAATATATAAATTAAATAGTCGACACGTCTCACGTCGTAATTTCTTAATTCAAGGCCTATCTCAAATAGACTATTAAGTTCCCATAATTCCCACATATAATATCTATATAACCAAGGTCTTTACTTCTGCCCCGAACCTTATTTCATCAATTTATTCAAATTTGCACTATTTGCCCCAAATATAATCTCACATAACGAATTTCATTAATTTTAGAATAATTCCTCAAATTAACTTCCAATTAAAGTCCAATATCAAAATCATGCCTACTGGTCTTCCTTAAAATATAGGGTAATCATAATGTCTCCGATATTATTATCCAAGGGTTAACACCATTAAAATTCAATTAAGAAAAACTTTAGTCATTCTGGGAAGGTCGATCGATCGACCTTGACCTTCGATCGATCGATTGTGGTCGATCGATCGACTTATGAATGTCGATCGATCGATTAAACAGGTCTGTTACGGGCTGCTTCGTTTTGCAGTTACAGTTTCGTCCCAAATCACCATTTTTAAGCATGAAACTTCAAGATAAGGTTACTATAACGTTATACTAACATCCTACATCAGTAATAACATTCTAAATCCCATAATTCATCATTTAAAGGCTTACTTTGGATTAAAATTACATCAAAATAATTCCCAGATTTCTTCCATTCAAGAACATCATTAAGTTTCTTCTAATTCTACCTTTTGATCATCAAGGTTCTGTTTTCAACATATAAATTCGTCCAGAATATACTACATGCAATTCCTACATAATTCATATCCTTTAACTTTCAATTCATGGGTCTAATTTATCTCCAAAAGTAAATTTCGAAAATTCCTACACATGGATACATATCTTGAATTAAAAGGGTTTAAATCACTTGCCTTAATTATCTCAGAATTTGGTGTAGAATCTTTGTAACTAAGTTGTTCCTCCTCTTTCTTTTCTGCAGAATTCTTCCCTTCTCTCTCTCTCTCTCAAGCTCTTCCCAAGGTTGAAGATGATGGAATATGGAGGTGAGTAATGGTTTGTGGAAGTTGAAATGCTATATCAACTTCTCCCGTAGCCCATGATGACATATAGTGGGGTTAGTGGTTTAAGTGGGTTGAGAAATAGTCAGATTTTTAATTCCCATTTTCGTCACTAATTAATTCCCAAAAATGCAAATTACCAAAATACCCTTTTTGATGTCGGTATGGCCCACAAGTACCCCGGGACCCAAACTAAACTTCCGGCTAGTGTTTTCTGACTATCTCGACCCTTCCGGACGCGTTGGCACACTCAAAAAGACCATACGGTTAATGGAACTAAAATTCACTTTTTAATTATGTAACACAATACCATGACGTGGCGGTCATACGCGTCAAGCAAAATTCCCAAATTGCCGTATTTATATCTCACGACAATATCAATATTACCAATATTCATATAATGCCAAATATGCACATTATAATAAAATACTAACTCACATCTCGTTAATATTTTTATCCGGATTAATTTCCAATAATAAACATTTAATTCAATTAATCCCCAAAAATAAATATCGCAGAAAATACGGGGTATTACACTACGTAACCCTCATGGACTCTATTCTTCCAAATGTACAATTCAGTAGATATCCATTTATGTTCCAACGTAACTCTCTCTTACGTGTCTCTCCCCTTTAATATATACTTACATTATCCCTTCTGCAAAATATCCCAAAAATATAGATTTCCCCTTACATTAAGGGATTTTGAATTTTATTTTCAAAGATGAGAATTTCAAACGGTTTCGAAATCGGAATTAAAATGGTGTTTTAATTGAATTTTTATTATATCTAAGAGTCCTCAAAATATAAAACTGTCTAGCAAAAAAAAATATTAAAAATATTGAACGGTCCGATCGAGCTGAATTTTTTTCTGTAGCTTCCTCTCGTCTTCAGCTAATTCTCTGTAAAATTTCATCCAATTCAAACGGTCCGATCGTCCGGAATAATTTTTTTTTTTTTTTAGTGTTTGAATCAAACTCTTAATCCTTTACATGACAAAGGGTTTCCAGAATATCATATAAATCATCACTACATGAAAATTTCCCATCTCAAATTGGGTTTTTCTTCCATAAATCTCATTCTAATAACTCCTAAACTAATATGGATGATGCATCAACGAAATAAGCAAGATAAACACTTGCCTGGGATTTTCAAAAATCTGGTTTGGTGTTGAATTTGGTGTGGTTGCGTTCCCCGTCTCGCGATCTACGCGTTGGCGGTGGCGGCGGTGCAAACGGGTGAGTTTTGAGCCTTGGAATGCCTTGAGAGCTCTCTCCTCTCCTCTCCAATGGCCGTTCTAGTGTGTAAGGACACAAATTTCCAATTGAGTCCATATATAGTTTAGGCTCAATTCCGGACAAAAACATTTATTCATAGGATAGTATTCTATTGTAATATTCTCAAACCTATGAAGTGTATGTTGAAGACGTAGCGGCAAAGAATATGAAGCTTCATCAAAATGCCGATTTGCGTGCCTCGTTTCTACGTCATCATCTAAGGTTCCATGCTCCCAAGGTATGAATGTAATTATATGAATATAGGAGCTTGGAACAATATGTATTGGGTGTTAGGTGTAATAAAAACTGCATTTTATTTTCAGAAAGAATCAAATAGAACTTTAAAATAAGTATATAAAAGTTTCTGGGCCAAAATCGAATTTTACAAACTTTCTGGTCGTTCGTTAGAAATGTCGTTCGAACGAGTTTTTTCGTTCGAACCAGATTTCGTTCGAACGAGTCTGCCAACGACCTTAAACTGGTCAGTCGTTCGATATGTCGTTCGAACGAGTTTTTCGTTCTAACGAGGTATCTAACGAGATTCTAACGAGCCCAGGCTGGTCGCTCGTTAGAAGTCTCGTTCGAACGAGAGTCAAGTTCATTCGAACGAGACGCCAGGCGGGAACGGTTTTGAGCAGTTTTTTGGCAGTTTTCACCCCATTATCCCACTTGTTTCTTAACTGATTTTTTAAGGCTTTATCAAGGACGGGAATCATTTTTCAAGGTGTATCTTTTTCATACCATACAAACTCCTAGAGAGTATTTTGAGACAAAATTTGTTTAAGGAAAAAGATCATGTTTTGAGTGTTATTCTTTCAAAGAAAAATTCATACACACTCTAGTTTACACCCAATTGTGTTTATCCAAGTTTCTATATTTATATCAATTGCTTGGAGTTTTTGGCACCGGTTTTCTCTACCGAATTCAAGAGACGTTTCGGGTTTGCTTCTACACCCCATCACAAAGAAGACTTTTGTTGAGATTCTACCCACACGGAGAAAGGCTCCATGCTTGGGTGACGGTGACCATATAAAGTCCCATCGGTGGATTCCGAGACCGCGGTGGTGTTCCGAGGTTGTCCGCTAGGAAGAGGTTTCTACGAGAAGGAGCGTCGAGGCTTGAGAGGGATCGAGTCAGTCGGTGTAAGTCTATCTGTCTTGTAATTGTAATTCCATATCTAGTGGACTTGTGGCTAGGGCCGTCCGAGGTTGTTTCCCGTCTTGGGTTTTTCCTCGTACATCTCGGCGTAGTGTGACATTGTTTATTTTATCTTGCACAATAATTTAGAATCCATGCTTAGGATAATTTCAAGATAAAATTTGGTTTAATTATCACACTCATTTAATTTGGGACTTAAATTAAATATTGGGTAAAATTGGTTTATTCAAGTCGTTTGCTAAAATTGGTTTTGCCTAACTTTGGATAATTGATAATTATGACTTAGGCATATTCTAGGACTTGAGTTAATTAAAACTTGTTGTTGTTAATTTTTGGAAGTTGAACCATCACCTGTTTTATAACGCTTCCGCATCAATTATTGAATTTTATATAAAAGGAAATTACTCTATGCGCTTACAAATTGGTATCAGAGCCAAAAACGATAAATTATTTCGTTAAGATCTTTTTATTTTTTGGCCAAAATGGATTTTTCCCCATTTTCAAAATTTTCTATTTTCGATGGTTCAAACTACGCGTATTGGAAAGCGCGAATGAGATCGGCACTAAAATCTATCGACGAGAGAGTTTGGATGTCTGTTGTTACCGGATACTCCCCACCAACTTACTTAGTTGAAAATGAACGTGTTATCAAACCCGCCGATAGATGGACTGAAAATGAGTTTAAACTTGCTAACTTTAATTCCCGAGGTTTAAATGCCTTGTTTAGCGTTGTCGCACCGGATGAATTCCGACGTATTATGACGTGTGAAACCGCTAAAGAAGCTTGGGACATTTTACAATTAACTCATGAAGGAACTAGTGTCGTTAAAGCTTCAAAACTCCAAAACCTCGCCACTCAATTTGAAACTATCAAAATGGATGAAAAAGAAACTTTTGACAAATTTTATGCTAGACTTTCTGATATTGTTAATTCATCCTTTAACTTGGGAGAGAAAATACCTGACGACCGTGTTGTAAAGAAAATTTTGAGGTCCCTACCCGATAGATTTATTCCTAAAGTGACCGTTTTAAATTCTTTACCCACTTTAGCCTCTACAAAATTAGAAGAGCTTGTAGGTGATTTACAAACCTATGAACTAGATATGTTTCCCTCTAAAACTGAAAAGAAAATTGAAAAGGGTGTTGCTTTAAAAGCCCGAAAAGAGGTCAAACAAGTAGTAGAGAGCGATAGTGAAAGTGACTCGGAAGATATGGCTTTGTTTGCTCGCAAATTTAGAAAATTTCTTAAATTTAACAAAGATAAATTTAAAAATGATTTCAAGAAATTAGATACTTCTAAAAATGATAAAAGCGAGAAGATTTCTAAAGCCGAGAGGATCCCTAAACCTAGTAATGACAATTTAGATAGGGACGAGTCTAACAAGTGTTTTGGTTGTGAAGGTTATGGCCATCGAGCTTATGAGTGCCCCACTAAACTAAGGAAAGAGGGTAAACGACCCACTGCATATAATGCAACCCTTAGTGATAGTGATAAGGAAGAAAAGCCCGATTCCCCCACTAAGAAAAATTTTGTGGCTTTTATGGCTAGTCATGTGAGTGATAATGAGAACTCATCGATTGATGACACGATAGCACATGCCACTTCCAAGGTCATTGTTCATGATTCCCTTGTTTTTAATGATAGTGAGAGTGGAGAAGAAAGAGAGAGTGAAAATGAAGAAGAGGTTGATGTGAGTGAACTTCAAAATGCTTTTCATGAATTATATAAAGAATCTATTAATTTGAAAAGAACTAATTTGAAGTTAGAAGCTTGTTTAAGAAAGAGTGTCAAGGTCGTTGATGATAGTGCCTTAATAGAAGACCTTAGGACACATGAGAGGACTCTTCAAGAGAAGCTTAACTATGTAGAAGGCGAAAGAGATAGCCTTAGGGGTTTAATGGAATCCTTGAAAAAGGAGCTTCTTGCTTTTGAAGAGTGAAATGTTTTACTAGAATCTAAAATTTTAGAATTGGAAAAGAAATTAAAAGATTCTAGTAATGTCAAATTTGATTTGGAATGTCGTTTGGAAAAACTTGATAAAATGTTAGGAACGGTCCAAGTTAAAAATGACACTTTTGGTTTTGGCTTCAATACTTGTAATGAATTTAACCCTAATGCCCAAACCAATGTTTTAGGAGAATCAACTAGGAATACTTTTAAAGATCACTCCTTAAGTAAATCTTTTCGACATGTTCTCACTTGTACACATTGTGGTCGACAAGGTCATCTTAGAAAATTTTGTTTAGATCTTAAACGAATTCCTAGAAAACCCCATAGTAAAGTAACCACGGTAGTTAACGTTCCTACACCCCAAAATAGTCATTCCTCATTAATTTGGGTTAGGAAATCCGACTTGGTTGCCTTACAAAATAGGGATTTTGATTCTTATTTACTTTCACATCCTTCCTCCATTGCTAAATTTAAAGGTTGAATGTGTTAGTGTTTGCATACTTTAGCTTTTGTACTTCATGCTATATTCACATGCTAAATGTATGCTTGTTTAGTCATTTTCTAGTCATTGCCTAATTTCATATCTCATGCTAGAAATCATAACTTGTTTATCTTTTTGTATTATATTTTGTGTTTGATTTAACTGAAAAATATAAAAAGATTTTTGTTTATCATTTGTGTTTTATTTATTTCATTTAAGCTTAATGAAAAATACAAATGATTTTTGTTTAGTCTTTTGAGTATATATCTTTATTTTTGATTAAAAATGTTAAAAACTCAAAAAGATTTTGTTTTGTGTGTATTTTAGTTTGACACACTTTAAGTGGCATATACTTGTGTTTGAATCTCATCTTTTACGCTCCCACGTGGCTAGAACTTTTGGTTTAGAGTTTCAATCCTTAAAATGTTCTTTACCATGCTTTATATGGAGTAGTTGGATTTTGTGTTGTTTAAATGGATTCTATTTTTATATGCCTCCTTTCACACATGCACGAGCTCCTTTGAAATCTTAATGTCACATGTTATATTTGAGCTTTTTGAGGTGTTCTCCTATCAATCTAGTCATCTACATATCTATGACCTAGGAGGACTAGTGCATGTCAAAATCCGTTGCATGTGAGATTTGTGTGAAAATGAAAACATGATAAATAAAAATGTGCACGGGGAAGGGCTCCAAAAGGATGAATTAAATCCTTTGCGATAGTAAGCCACCGTTGATTGGATCTAAAAGAAATACGTGATCCAAAGGCCTAAAAACAGAATATTTGGCATTAAAAAGAAAACAACTGCCAAGGCCTATGTTTGTTTGATATATTCATTCAAAAATAAAAGAATATATATGATTATTGAGGGAGATTTGGATGATATATCAACGGTTTGCACAATGTCCGTTTATCCTAGTTGTCTTTCATGTCATGACTCTATGTGGTTTGTAGAATCATCATCATGCTAGGCTTGTATGCATTGTGTATGTTTGTTCATTGAGTTCAATCTTTATATTGTCACATGAGGTTATATTTAACTGTGATGAAGTTCGCAATCAAATGAGAACTCCGTGAACGTTTATTAAGTGTTTGGGTCTAAATTTAATTGTTCCTAGTTCACACCCCTACACTTCCGTTTCCATATGACACATTTTTGCCATCGAGTGTGCAACCTTATTGTATTTTGTGTCATGTGTGTGTTTATATCTATATATATATGCAAGTGCTCTATTGATATATTTTTAGTATCTATATATATGATATTTTTTGTCTTTGCCTTGTGTTTCTTGCTCATATGCCTTCGTGACTTATCACTTTAAGCTTCCACATGCTGTTTATTAGTTCTTTATCCTTTGCCTATTCCCGAACAAAAAGGGGGAGAATGATGATAGGGGGAGAAATGGTATCTAATCCTATTATTATTGTATCTTAGTTTGGGGGAGATTTATCTTAGGGGGAGACGTCTTTCTAAGTATGTCATGTGTTTAAAAGGGAGAATTAATTTAGGGGGAGTAATTAATTAATTGCATTTAATATTTTGATATTCCCTATGCATTTGATGAGTTTGCTTAAGTGTGCAGGAATTATTGTAAAGCGGCATCTTTCTATGGCAAAGCGTTTGATCCTTGGGTTGAGTCAAGTTTGGGCGGGTTATGTTTTGAGTCTAGCGAGCTTGACGGCCCTTTAGGATTTTTGTTTGGTTTTTGTCCCGGAATAGCCAAAGGGGGAGATTTGTAAGGACACAAATTTTCAATTGAGTCCATATATAGTTTTGGCTCAATTCCGGACAAAAACATTTATTCATGGGATAGTATTCTATTGTAATATTCTCAAACCTATGAAGTGTATGTTGAAGACGTAGCGGCAAAGAATATGAAGCTTCATCAAAATGCCGGTTTGCGTGCCTCGTTTCTACGTCATCATCTAAGGTTCCATGCTCCCAAGGTATGAATGTAATTATATTAATATAGGAGCTTGGAACAATATGTATTGGGTGTTAGGTGTAATAAAAAACTGCATTTTATTTTCAGAAAGAATCAAATAGAACTTTAAAATAAGTATATAAAAGTTTCTGGGCCAAAATCGAATTTTACAAACTTTCTGGTCGTTCGTTAGAAATGTCGTTCGAACGAGTTTTTTCGTTCGAACCAGATTTCGTTCGAACGAGTTTTGTCGTTCGAACCAGTTTCGTTCGAACGAGTCTGCCAACGACCTTAAACTGGTCAGTCGTTCGATATGTCGTTCGAACGAGTTTTTCGTTCTAACGAGGTATCTAACGAGATTCTAACGAGCCCAGGCTGGTCGCTCGTTAGAAGTCTCGTTCGAACGAGAGTCAAGTTCGTTCGAACGAGACGCCAGGCGGGAACGGTTTTGAGCAGTTTTTTGGCAGTTTTCACCCCATTATCCCACTTGTTTCTTAACTGATTTTTTAAGGCTTTATCAAGGACGGGAATCATTTTTCAAGGTGTATCTTTTTCATACCATACAAACTCCTAGAGAGTATTTTGAGACAAATTTTGTTTAAGGAAAAAGATCATGTTTTGAGTGTTATTCTTTCAAAGAAAAATTCATACACACTCTAGTTTACACCCAATTGTGTTTATCCAAGTTTCTATATTTATATCAATTGCTTGGAGTTTTTGGCACCGGTTTTCTCTACCGAATTCAAGAGACGTTTCGGGTTTGCTTCTACACCCCATCACAAAGAAGACTTTTGTTGAGATTCTACCCACACGGAGAAAGGCTCCATGCTTGGGTGACGGTGACCATATAAAGTCCCATCGGTGGATTCCGAGACCGCGGTGGTGTTCCGAGGTTGTCCGCTAGGAAGAGGTTTCTACGAGAAGGAGCGTCGAGGCTTGAGAGGGATCGAGTCAGTCGGTGTAAGTCTATCTGTCTTGTAATTGTAATTCCATATCTAGTGGACTTGTGGCTAGGGCCGTCCGAGGTTGTTTCCCGTCTTGGGTTTTTTCTCGTACATCTCGGCGTAGTGTGACATTGTTTATTTTATCTTGCACAATAATTTAGAATCCATGCTTAGGATAATTTCAAGATAAAATTTGGTTTAATTATCACACTCATTTAATTTGGGACTTAAATTAAATATTGGGTAAAATTGGTTTATTCAAGTCGTTTGCTAAAATTGGTTTCGCCTAACTTTGGATAATTGATAATTATGACTTAGGCATATTCTAGGACTTGAGTTAATTAAAACTTGTTGTTGTTAATTTTTGGAAGTTGAACCATCACCTGTTTTATAACGCTTCCGCATCAATTATTGAATTTTATATAAAAGGAAATTACTCTATGCGCTTACATAGTGTTTTGAGTTATCTAACCCTAGGAGATAACCTAAACATCTGATATAACCCTTTTAATTTTCGTGGGTTTAATTACCCAAAAATACAAAATGACTAAAATGCCCTCCCGGGGTACTAATTAGGCCTAAAAACGCCACGAGACCCAAATCAAACTCCCGGGTATACTTTTCTGACTATCTCGACCCTTCCGGACGCGTTGGCGCACTCAAAACGACCATACGAACAACTTATAAAATATTTACTTTTATTTATCAATATTTAGTCCCGACGCGACACGGGCTCGTTCCGACTCAAATTTCTAATATTTTCATTTTATTCACTCGTGACATTTAATATGGACACTATTATATATTACTTTAATCATTAGTAATATTCAACAAATTTTTCCATAATTACTAACTCTCATCACGTTAATAATTATAACATAATTAATTTCCGAATTTTTATTAAATAATTAATTCACATTAAATTTAATAAATCCTCAAATTAATATAGCATAAAAATACGGGGTATTACAAAGTGCACACCATATAGAGGTTGCGTTTACACTATCTTTGACCACTTTTTCCTAAACATTTATTTTTCAAACATCAAGGAAGCAAACATCTTATCCAACCATCAAACAAGCAAACAACTTTCAAGGAGCCAAGCTGGAGTAACTCAGTTCTGAGGGTGCTGATCGAGCTCATTGACGCCTTAAGTTACTAAACAAGTCGATTTCAGCGAGCTTGAGGTCGAGCTAACATAAGCCACACTCTTAGAACAGACGCAAAGGAATTGAATGTCTCCACATTCCAAACAGTTGGGTTAGATAGACTCCATGTTTCTAATGTTTTTTTACTATTTGAGATGTACTTGCAAAAATAAATGGATGTTACTATTTGATAGCCTATTAGTATTGCATTTTCACAACATGGTTATGTAATACATTAAATATTTAGATGCTAAAGTGTAAAATGTGATCATGTAATAGTCGTGGACTTAAATAATTTTTTTAGTCTTAATCATATGGCAAAAAAGCCTCTTAGAAGGTTTAGATATGAAAAGTTCAAGATTTAATCGAGTAAAATCTGAGAAAGACCGAGTTTGATTACATAATCAAGCTTCATTCAATGCAATCAAGAGCTCAAACTTCCAACGAATAATACTATAATTCCATTTTCAAAGTTTAACAAGTTTAAGGAATCCAAACTCAAAATCGCAATGGATAGATATTAGTTCGTTGCCCGTGACATATCTAGCGAGTATTGAATGCATCGTAAAAATGGAATTTGATGTCTCTTCAATGTTTGAAGAGTTGGTATCGAATAACCTTTGAGACTCACTGGAATTTGTCAATTTCTGAAAAATGAAAGTTCAATGAATCGAACTCTTAAGTCTAAGGGATCGAACTGGACAAATTTTGTATATATGGGAACCAAACCCTAAGAATACTACCAACTGCATCAAACTGAGTCTTTTAGCTCAAGAAAAATATAATGCGTATAATGTGTTGCCTCAACTCCACACCTATGGATTCGAATAAAAAAATCACTCTTTTAATAATAAAAACCAAGGGATCTAGGCAACTAAGTGTATTACCTTTAAGCCTAGGCATGAGAACTTTTAAATGAGATACTCCGCAAATTTTTACTAATTTCTGCATAACATGATCAATCTCTCTTCAAAACATAATCTTGAGGAACAAATGGCTTGGACCCGATGTGCATGTCTACAAAATAAAGCCAATATACAAACACGTTCTTACAATATCCTTTTTTGAATTTTAATAAATGTAATGGATTCACTCCAATAGGGTTTGATTCCACAAAGAATCTAAAGAAAGTTATATCAATTTCGTGTCACTTGGAACGTGGATCACTTCGGCACGTGGTGAAAATATGGGTACATGGTACACTATTGCGCCCCATACACGGTAGAGTTGGGAGTAAGCTAAGCCGCTTGGTTGAGACATTGTTTTGGCGCGTGATTCATTTGGAACGATCATTTGGATCGTTTGGTTATCATGTAAAGTTTATATATAGCATATTTTAACACACATGTACGCAATTTTTATTTATTCAAATTAGGCCTTATATTAGGCTACTTAGGCTTTCGTAAATCTTAATGTAAGCAGCATACACCAAAGTGGAGAGCTCTCTCAATAGCATTAGCGCCATTACATATGTACATATACATGTTATGTCCAAGATGCCCTAAAGGGGCAAAATGACCAAAAGGGATCAAAGTTACTATTATGAGATACAATTACCAAAAAGGACAAAAAGATAAATAAAGCATATATCCCTTATTTACATCACTCTCCTCTCTTCCTTTAAAAGAGGTCAACCACGAGCCCGAAGGGAATGCTCGTCATGTGTCAGGGTAAACAACCGCCTGTGTCACCTTTTAATGTTTGAACCTCGGCCTCGATACCATTTATAACGAGAACAATGGGTCGATTCTTCTCCGAGAAATCTGTCGCCCCCGATGACCAAAAGAGCAGCAACTAAAGCATTTGAATGTAACAAGGTAGTCTCGATTGCCTTAGTTGGGCCAGTGGTGGTGGGTGGGTGTAAACTTGGGTTATAAGTTTGTTGGATGGGTGGACTATTTGGGTTGAACTACCTCCCGGGCGAGAAGGATCAATAGGTGCATGGGGTGGCTTTTGGGTTGAATAAGGGTTATATAGGGCTGGGTATGGGTCATATTGTTTTGGTGCGTGATAACGGTACGAGCACGTGGTACACTATCGAGCCCGATACACGATACAATACATTGGGAGTAGGCTTAATTGGGGCATTGTTTCGATTTGTGATTTGCTTAGATCTATTATTTTGACCGCTTTGCATATTATATAAAGTACATGTATACCCAAACACCCATATACTTCATTTTTATTAATTCAAATTAGGTTTTTGTTTTAGGCGATTAGTATTGTAGTGCCTGTGTTTTTTAAAATACACTTCCGGGGGAGCAAATCAAGAGATTTCGTAGCATATATTTTCCCTTCTTATTTTTCTTCGTTATTCTCTTCTTGTTTTCAAAATAAAGGTGGGACGCAAGATTTGGAGATCTGAGACACTAAATTAAACTAAAAGACCATGTGAACCTGGAATGCAGTACACTCTAGGGGAGAGAAAATCTGGAAATATTGTTTGAGCTCAGTTTGCTAAGATTAATGTATTTTCCAATGGCCTATGCTGCTCCATCTTCTTTTATGGTAGCGAACAATTTATACTGAGGTGATATCAATCCTATGTTTGAGGGGTTTATATCTAAAATGAGTTGAAATTGGAGACAAAGGGGAACTTCTTTTCACTAGAAAGAAAATATATTACTCCCTTCATCCCAAATTACGATTCCACTATCCCTTTTTGAGTAGTCCCAAATTAAGAGTCCACTTCCCTTTTTTTAACATAATCAATAAACCAAAATTCACAGTAGTGAATAAGTGTTGATCTTAGCAATTGATGGATGTATCCTTAATCCATACAAAATTCATATAGGGAATCTTAATTTGGGACAGAGGGAGTACTATGCAATACGAGTAATTGGAAATAAGAGTAGCAAAATGGCACTAAGTCATCCAAATCTTGTTTAGTACAGAATGCAGATGTTCTAATACAGGAACGCATAAAGAAAAGTGTGTTGTAATATTGTTTCACACTGGAGAACTGATCAATGTGCAAGTCGGGCCCTCTCCATAGATTTTTTTTTTTTTTTTTGGGGGGGGGGGGGGGGGGGGGGGGGGGGGGGGCTTGTGTGTTGGATTGGGGTACTACGCAATACGAGTAGTTGGAAATAAGAGTAGCAAAATGGCACTAAGCCATTCAAATCTTGTTTACTAAAGAATGCAGATGTTTTAATAAGCATGTTGTAATATTGTTTCACACTGGAGAATTGATCAATGTGCAAGTCGGGCCCTCTCCAAAGATTTGTGTGTTGGGGGGGGTAAGGTATCACTTCATAGTGGAACCTCAAATTTATCTTTTATTGTATAACGAACAAAACTGATCACGTAGAACTCTGAGAGAAATATGTGGATAATATAACTGTCTCATTTTTCCCCTTGACATGTATCTCTTTCCTGTAATGAAGATTCATAAGAGCTCACATTAGAACTTACCATTCATATGAGAATAGTACCAAAACCTGTACAAATGAAGAAAACAGAACTATATGGCCCCATTTGGTTCGCCATATTATTTAGGTGGAGTATGATTGTCGAGAAATATTTATCAGTAATGTGAATCCACCTGTTCTGTTTAGTACAGCAGTGTCTTCTTAGTCATAATCAAAATCCAGTGTTCAGTTCATACACCGGTGACATGGGAAAATAAGTATACAGCCAATTTTAGTAAATTAATTGTTTTATCAAAGATTTATTTTCTTTATAATAATATTAATTAAGGATTTCCATGGGTAAGTAAGAAGGCATCCAAATTTGGATGGGTTCAGAATTTACCTACTTTCCCATAAATAATCTAGGATTTCCACTGGAAAGTAAGAAGGCATCCAAATTTGGATGGGTTCAGAATTTACCTACTCTCCCATAAATAATCTAGGATTTCCACTGGAAAGTAAAGACCATCACCACCTTTTGGCCCATTTTTCCCAACCAAATACAATCTAACCCGTCGGCCAAAATAGGTAAAACCCATTTTCTAACCCAAAATTTGAGCCATAATGGTCAATTTTTACCTAGGGGCACCAGGTTCGGGCGGCAATTGTTTTACCACCCCAACATGTCCTCTCTTTTGTCTTGCACCCAGACTTTTCCCACTATATTTTAGTGCACCAACAAAATATTGCCTCCCAAGTTTGAAATACGCAATAAAACCTGTTTCCATACTCACGCCTTTCAGAAAAGGTGTAAGTTAAGCTAATTTACCCGGGCAAAATGCCAAACAAGTCTGCAATTGGTCTAAGAATCCATCCACTTTTGGATGGATTCATAATTCACCCACTTTCCCACAAACCCAGTAATTTGATTCCTTTAAGGCTCACTTTTTCATGTCATCTAATCTCCAACTAAACACGTCAATCTTCCACATTTTTTCAGGAAAATTTCAATGCAATCAAATTCCAACTTTACTGTGAACCAATGGGGTCCATAAGAAAATTATAGTAGTTCCACAGGAAGATCAAGATGACCCAAGGCCAATCCCTGTTTTTTAATACCAAAATGCAAACACTGACACATCCCCCACCCACCCAAGAAAAGAAAAGAAAAAAAAGTCTACAACAGATCCACCTAAACTTTTATGATGTATGACTCAAACAAAAGTTTAATTGGAAAGTGTAGAAAATGATTGCTAACTATTTTAAACACACGTCTCTCCAATAAAATTATAAATAAATAAAAAGTAGCAAATCAAATTATTTCCTAATCAAAATGGGATGAACAGAATTCATCTAAAGATATAAAAATGTATACTGTACATACCATGGGGGGTGAATCCGGATCAGTTTTCCAACTTCGAGCTCAACATCGCTACATGTTCTTGAGCTAAAGATGATAGTCACACTCCTTGCTCCATTTCCCTTTCTCATATTCAGGTTATCTACACACTGGCCACTCTGCATAAGCAAGATCGAACATGCCACCATCCTTTTACCATCATCACAAACAAACACATTACTCTATTTGACATTAATGTAATCCATAGTAAGTAGCTAAACGATGTTAAAAAGGTGTGCAGGCTTTATGATGTGAATGAAGAATTAGGGGTTATTTTTAGCATTTTTAGGGTTTTATTGTAGTTTTGTTATTTGTTAGTCTTTCTTTTATTTTTAGTATTCATTGTAATTTTCCTTTTGTTTAATATTTAGAAGAATCTTAAGGACATAAATGTAATTAGATTCTTAGCTTAGAGGCCAAGTAACCTCCTTCCTATAAATACCCTTATGTAGAGTAGACTCATTTGGGTCATTCTACTATTTTGAGATATTGAGATTTGTGAGAATTTAGAGAAAGATTATCTTTTCTTACTCCCATTTGACGTCATTTACGTCAATTGGTATCAGAGCCTAGTCGCTCCACCCGTTGTTATTGTTGTAAAACAAAAACTTGTGAACAAGGTCAAGGTGGGTTCAAGAAAAAATCAACACCTACGACGAAAACACTTTCGATCAAATCTTGGAGGCGCTCAACCGATTGACGGCCCGATTAGATGAGATCGACGCACGAAATTCTCCACCACCACCCAAATTTTCACCCACCACCACTAACCCTAATCCTAACCCCCAAAACCCCTCTACTTATGCTTCCACAACTCATTTCAGCCCCCTACCCCAAGAAAATCAAAACCCTAACCCCATTTCAACTACAACCACCATCCAATCAACCCCACCAAAATCCCTCCCAGAACCCTCATAACTGCCCAAACCAGCCCTCCCCATCATTGAAACCCTACCCCACACATTCCCCGACACAAAACCTCACCATCCCAAGGCCGATCAACCTCCAAGAACCACCAGAAGGTGCTTCCCCCTTCGCTGCCACCGAAACAAGTCACCGACTGCCCCAACCTTCCCACCTTTTGGGTCAGACCACAACTCAGGTGGTCGGCAAGCCTTCCCCTGCCCTGGACAACCTTAACCCACTAATGTTCTGCCTTGGGGGAGGTCGGAAACCACTGGAGACATCCCTGACAGCTGCGACTCCACCACCATGTTCAATCAAGCCTTGGACAGCCCACCTCTCACCGATTTGAACCAACTTGTCCCAATATCTTCTTCCAAAGTAAGGCTGACTCTGACCGAGGGTTCCAACCAATTTCCGGTGTTGAAATTCTCAAGTCAACCCACGGTTTTCATCAACAAGGCAGATCTGATACAGACCCACTTTGGCGCCCAAGATCCACCCGAAAGTCTCCAAGAACCCTTCTCCAACAACTTCACTCCAGTTTCTGCCCTGTTTGACCCAATCCGATCAAGAAAATGTGCAAGAACTAGGGTTTGGCATCCACAACTATGTTTTTGACCCCGGTGGTAGTTATTTTTTATGATTGGACATGAGCGGCATGAGGAAAATGATGAAGCCGCGAGAATTCAAGAAATTTCCTCCTATTTTCAAAAATTCATTTTTGCCCCTCAAGTTTTGCCTCTTCCGCAATTTTGGAACGTTTTGCATTCGACCTTAACTTTAAAGTTCGATGACGAACTTTTTCGAATGTGGAGAGAATGATGTGAATGAAGAATTAGGGGTTATTTTTTGTATTTTTAGGGTTTTATTATATTTTTGTTATTTATTAGTCTTTCTTTTATTTTTAGTATTCATTGTAATTTTCCTTTTGTTTAGTATTTGGAAGAAGAAAGGTTACTTGGCTCTTAGGGACATAAATGTAATTAGATTCTTAGTTTAGCGGCCAAGCAACCTCCTTCCTATAAATACCCCTTATGTAGACTCATTTGGATCATTCTACCATTTTGAGATATTGAGATTTGAGAGAGTTTAGAGAGATTATCTTTTCTTGCTCCCATTTGACGTCATTTTAAGTCCACTCAAGTACTATTCTGTGAATTTGTTGGAGTGACCAAGTATAACACTTCATATTTATGATATCCTTTGTTTCTTTTTGTCTCAAAATTAAAACCTCATAAATAATATTCTGTATTACATATCAAAAAAGATGTTATATGTGAAGTGTCGTTAAGGTCCGCTTTCAACTGCGTCAGCCCATGCCAGTGAGTCAGTGACAAGCATGTACCTGATAGTGGAAACCTTCCCATGAGAACAAATCTATGTATATATATAAAATAGCAGTCCCATATTGTTTTGAAGTGACACGTGGCTTAAGCCTTAATTCTTAAGACTTTTCTACTTCTTAAGCCATCATCTATGTTTACTCCCGAGACTACTCAATCCCACCAAGACTTTTCTAAATTCCAAATCCGCATGGCACTTATCTTAATAATGGATACTCATGCGAGTCTCCTCATTTATTATGTTTCCATCCCTTCCATCACTATCTATTGAGATTCCCACCCTTTTGTATTCCCGGTTCTCTCTATTTCTATATCGTCAGTCCATTGGAGCACCAAAATGGGTACAGCACCCTCTCTTTTCTATTTTTTCTTCCCTGCAGGTACAAGCATTTTGAGCATTCCATTTTGAGTCTGTTAAATTATGTTTTGTCATTTTTGTTTTGCATATTTGGGTTTCTAATTTTCCCGGTACGTCTCTCTCTCTCATTTGATCAATATTATTGTTGTTCTTTCTGATGCTATTGACTCCACCGACGGATGTACCGCTCACCATTGGAGGTGTTGAAAATCGATCATGGCACCTTACAAAATTGATTATCGATTTCACAATACAATTTTTGTTAGATGTCGCTCTATTTCTTATGGCTAATTTTACTAAATGAATTTGTTGAAGCTTATGGGATTCTCGATTTTGTGTCGGTTTGTTCTTGATACCCAACACAAAGACTAATTGGTTAATTCGAGAGCAACTGATCAATTCCCGTATTAATTTATTTGATGTAATCATTTATTTTTGTGTTCCCAACAACGGGTATTGAATTTGAATTGGAGACATTACAATTATTCTTAAGAAGCATGTTGCAAATATTTAAAGTTAGGTTTCTTTTTTATTCATTTTACCATTGTAAATTGGGTGTAAGGTGGATTAGTGAAAGTCCATAATTTTGTTGGGTACATTATTCATGTGATATTTTTTTATAAAAATTTTGAATTTAGAGCCTGCACAGTTGCAAAATTTTCTACTTCAGTTCAATAGTTGCTAAAAAAATTATGTCATTCTTGATTTTATATAGGTGTTTGGATGGATTATCTGTGGCACAACTGTCAGTGGGTGAGAATTTCTTATTGAAAACTCAGGAGTTTTCTTTTGTTCTATTACTCAAATGGGATTTTTGTGTGACGGTTGCCGTAAAAGGTTACAATTTAATTTTTAAAATGGGTATGCAATGGAATTTGGAGGATTGGAAATGGGATGGCAATCTATATATTCTCTCTAATAGTTCCTCATTTTGCTACAATATTTTTTTAAGAATTTATTTATATCATTGGTGTAGTTCATTAGTTAGTATTAATATTTTTACTCACATAAGGTTTGATTTCTATATTCAAGTAACAATTTTTATATTAGCAAATATTTAGATTTTGGTATAAGTTCTATTCTTTATTTTACTATATGGTAGTTTTAGCGTAAATCTATGTTAATAAAGATGGCACTTAGTGTTTAGCTGATTATAGCATATTGTTTTCCTCGAATCTCAGTCTAAAAAATCGCCTGCGCATCGCGCGGACTTATAGACTAGTTAACATTCTAAATATCATGCAAAAATAAAAGCTGCATCGAAAATCCCCACTCCAATTCATTTTGAAGAATATCTTCCATTGTAATATTCATAGATCTTAGAAGTTATGACCATAATTAATGCAACAACTGCAAGAATAAGATTCCACAAATTGATTTAATTGAACTAATACATATAGTCATCATATATACATCTCCATCTCCGATGAAAGAGCAACAACACTGATACTTATAAGTCAACGTGCATACCTCTTCATCTCCGATGAAAGAGCAACAACAAACCGTGAGCTTTGCCTCCAGCCACCTTGACAAGATTCTCACATCAAGACAGTAACCTTCATCTAAAATAACAAAGAAGTAAACAAGAGTCGAACAAAAGCAAATGGATGCAAAGACGAAAACATGAGTATATAACTACAAACTATATAAGACTTTACCCCTCAGAGATAATTGCATATTTAGACTTTAACCCCCTAGAAGTTCATAATTAGACTTGAACTCCTGGCGTCTAACAGACATTCAAATATGTTGTTAACTGGTCTTTCTAATTGATATTAGACTTTCCCCTCATAATTTTAAGAAAGAAAATTCCCTCACACTCTCCTTCCCAAAACAACCCTAAATTTTTACACTAATACTTAATTACAAATCAACCATTGGATTTGAAAATCCTTTCACATTGATTGTACATATGAAAAATCAAATTAATCGGAGATCAAGAGGTGCCTCATCATGATTGTATGATTTAAAATAATATTATATAGTGAATGAAATTCATCAAAATGTGAGCATAGTGATCGAATATTCGAATCCTTACCAATATCCAATTAATATAATATTTTGCGTGCATATTATAGGCAATAAGTATGTCAATCCAACGGTTGGTTTATTGAATTATGTATCACATAACGGGTGTAAAACTTCTCTAAATTAACACGATGTAAGAAGAACCCTCCTATATATATATTAGGTTGATCCGAAGAAATTGACAAAACTGATTAATATGGACAAAATCGCTCAGATCTAGGAACGATTGATCAAGTTGGGCATCAAATAGAGTGTAAACATGGCGTCAAACTCAGAATTAACGGGCCACTAAGTTGTGATCACAACGGCCATGTCATGACTGTGGGGGGTGAGAGAGAGAGAGAGAGAGAGAATGTCAAGTAGTAAGGAGCAGATCATAGTTGAGAGGTACATAAACTCAACCTAATACTTGAAGCAACGGAAGAGACCCGCGTTACTATATAAAATTTATAGTCTTTCTTTGTATCTATTCTTCCATTTGGTATCAACAAACTCTCGCCCGATAGCATGAAGTATTCCTTCTTCAATTTTATCTATGAAACTAGTCTATTAGGATCCGTTTGGTTGCAAAGTGGGCAAATGGTCTGGATGGCAATTTTTTCCATGGCATGGCAAATCCTACGGCAAAAAGTTTAGGGTTGTTTGATAACATCAATTTTTCAGGAGGCAAAAGTAAATGTTTGATAGAATTAATGTTAAAAGTGGCAAATGTAAACAAACTGATATATATAAAAAAAAAATTAACCAAAAAAAACAATTCTTAACAAAAAAATATAGTTTCTAAAAAACCAATTTTATTTAACAATAAAAACAATTTATAACGAGGGAAAAAACAGTTCGTAACAAAAAAAAAAAATTAATTGTTTTTAGTCCAAAAGTGAAACAATTATAACACAAAAAAATAGTTTTTAAAAAAAATACAGTTTTAAAACAAAAAAATAAAAAATTAGCCAAAAGGTGAAACAGTTTTAACCAAAAAAAAATTTAACAAAAAACAAGTTTTAATGAAAAACAACGAACAATAAAAAAACAGTTTTGACAAAAATAAAACAGTTTTTTTAACAAAAAACAGTTTTAATGAAAAACAGTTTTTTTTTAAAAAACAGCTTTAAGCCCCAAAAAAAAAGTTATAACGAAAAATAAACAACATTTAAAAAAACAGTTTTTAACAAAATAAAAAAAGTTCTAACCAAGAAAAACAATTTTAAAAAAGAAACAATTTTCATAGGGATGGTAAATCTGTGGGGAAACTTTGTCATCCTATATAGGTAAACAAAATTTGCCTACAAATTTGCTAAAAGCATGGCAAAACATGTATGTGGACATTGTATCCATGCAAAATTTACCATGGGAAATAAGGGCTATCAAACATACAAAATGATGGGCAAAACCTTCATTTACCACCATTTGCCACGACAAATGTGACCTATCAAATGGACCCTTATTGATCATATTTTTGTTATATTGTGATACCTACTTTTGCTGATGTAGAACAGTTTTCTTCAGAAAATGTGAGTTCTTCAGAACTGTGCTCTTGGGCATCCAATCCACCCCACTGGTTACATCCAGCCTGGAGAAAGGAACCAAAGCTTGTTATGCTGATGTGAATAGAAGAAAAATAATTTGGGGGTTGAAATTGTAATTTCCCCTCTTGCTATTCAGTAATTATTAGCTTTGGCTAGGGTTACTTTTGTAATTTGTCAGGTCTTGATTTTAATTCTCTGCTTGTGTAGGTTTTTTTTTAAATTGGGGTTAGGGTTTGGGGGCAAGAAGGTGAAGTGGCGTAGATGAGATTAGAGCATTTTTGTGACTTCTGCCCATATAAATTGGGGTTAGGGTTTGGGGACTTAGATGTCTGTTAGAGACCGGGGGTTAAGTCCAATTTTTGAACTTCTAGGACTTTGAGTCTACATATGCAAATATCTCGGGGGCAAAGTCAATATAATACAAAAATAAATCATGGTGTGTCCTATACCGGTTAAACTAGCTTCTGTATGTAACCTTTCTAAGAAATCTGTATCTCTTTCCTTCTCACTCTGCATTACCCGCTGCAACTTTCCAAATAATCCAATGCTAAAAATTTTGGCAGTAGAAAGCAGACAGGGTTTCAGTACATAATTTTTCACTTGAAATTAGAAATTAACATTGTGTTGTTCAAATAAGTGGCAACCTCTAATCCCATCACTCACCCTGATTGTCTAGAAACTGCAAACAGGGGCGCCTCATCATGTATAGAAGCAGCGCCCAAAGCTTCCTGAAATTGATCAGCCATTGCCTTTCGCTTGGATTCCGGGGCAATAAGCTTTAGATTTTGATGACTATCCTGAAAAAAGTTTCACATTTAAGCAAGTGTTCTAATTGTTACAACATTTCTGTTGTAATTGAGAAAACCACTATTCAAATACCATTACACCAAAAAGATACCTCATCACCACTTGACGACCCACTGTCAAAAGCCTCGGGTGAATCATCATCGCATATGTTCCTATCTCCCAATGTAGATATACTTCTCCTGACAAGAAGCTGTGCACTTTCTCTTTCTGTTCTACTATACTGGAACAAATAACAAATCAAATTGGACGTATATACGTTTATGCGTGTGTCTGTGTCATAGCAAGGGTGGAGCCAGTTGAGGATGCCGCGCGCGGGGGGGGGGGGGGGGGGGGGAGGGGGGAGGGGGGGACAAATAAGAGTCAAATAAATTGTTTCATAACGAGGAAAGGAGATTGATTAAGGTTCTTCCAGCAGAGCCTTACCGCGCAGTCTAGGATAATGGTGTAGGACATAAATATTAAAAATCAATCAAGAGGGCGAAATAAGAAGATTAACCCCCGAACTAGGTGGTGGAACTTAAAAGGAACTGTTAAAAGATAAAATATTTAAAGAAACGACGTGTAATGCCGAATATGAGACTAACATAATGTGGAATACGATGGCTACATGCATGAGGAGAATATCGAAGGATATTCTTGGAGAATCAAAAAGTAGCGGCCCACGATTAAAAGAAACCTGGTGGTTGAACGAAGAAGTATAAAATATAGTAAAAAACAAAAGGGAGTGCTTTAATATGGCAGACAACTAGAAACAAAGAAAATTTTGAGAAATATAAATGGGCTAAGAAAGAAGTTAAGAAAATGGTAAGAGATTCTAAGTTTAAGGTGTACGATGATCTTTATACAAAACTAGGAAAGGAAGCAGCGGAAAATAATATTCATATGCTTGCTTAACTTAGGGATAGAAAAACAAAACATTTTAATAATGTTAAGTGTTTTGAGAGGTTATTGAATGAAAATATTGGAAGTAGATTGGATATACAGGAACTTAGGGAGATTAGAGATAATATATTTTTTGGGGCAGAATTAGGGCAACAGAGTTAAATTTGCTCTAAAAAAGATGAAACGGGAAAGGCTTTAAGATTATATGGTAAATCTATTAAGATTTGGAACATAATTGTTCAATTAAGTCATAATGACTTGTAGGATTCTCAATGAATGGAGCAAGAGTGTTTTAGTACCAATTTTTAAAATAAAAATTAAAAAAAATGGATATACAATGTTATTCAAATTATCGCGGGATTAAGTTAATGAGTCATACAATCAAACTTTGGGAGAGAGTGATAAAATATAGATTGAGATTAAAAGAGAATCAGCTTGGATTTATGCCTGGAAGGTCACCAATGGTAGATATTTATGGTTTTTATAGATTTGGAAAAAGTGTATGATCGAATACCTAGAAATATAATACGGTGGGTTTTACATAAAAAATAAGTGACTCGTAGTGAAATGTATGATGGGTTCATGACTATAGTAATAACAAATGGAGAGAGTAGTGAAATCCTCATTATTGTAGGTACACACCAAGATTAGCACTAAGTCCTTATCTTTTTGCTCTTGTTATGGATGAATTCATTGGACAAATACAAGAAAAGGTGACGAGGTTGTAGATGATATAGTTAAAAATCAGGTGTGGGACAAAAAATACAACAAAATGAGAATAATAATCATGTATGAAATCAGAAAATAGACAATATTAGCACGTCTCGATAGAAATGATCGACTGAAATTCAAATTCATAGTATAAAAAAATTAGTGGATGAAACGAAATCAAAGCTTAATGCTAAATTAAAAGTGTGGACAAAAATCTTAGAAACAAGAGGGTTTACAATAAGTGAAACTAAAACAGAGTATGTGGAGTGTAAGTTTAGTAATAGTAGGAGGACAAATGCCGATGTGATGGAAACTTGATAGTCAAGAGATACTTAAAAGTGATCATTTCCATTATTTACTCTTGATTATCCAGCGAGATGGAGATATTAATGATGATGTTACTCACAGGATTAAAAAAGATTATATGGGCCGGAGTGTAGGTTCTATAGGCCGAAATGTTGAACAACCAAAAAACAAAATGTGCAGAAAATGAGTATGGCGGAAATGCAAAAGTTAAGATGGATGTGTAATAAAACTCGAAAGGATAAAATTAGAAATGAACTTAGCTCCCGTAGAAGATAAATTGAGAGAAAATCGACTTAGATGGTTTGGACACATTAGATGTAGATGAATAAATGCCCTCGTAATTAGTATTGATGGTAGGGGTAGAGGTGGCCTAAATTAATTGGGTCAAGTGTCGTAAAAAAGGACATGATATATCCTAGGATATTGCGCTAAACAGAACATATTGGAAAAATTAGATTCATGTAGCCGACCCCAAATAGTTTGGGAAAAGGCCTTGCTGAGTTGAGTTGTTAAGTTATATTGTTACAATATTAAGGATAGCTAATGCAATATACATAACTAGTATTATTTTCAGTGTATTGACATTTGGGGTTATTTGAACCTTGAGATCCGTTTATTATGCGTGTAATATAATTAGGGTCCAGCGTTTTTCATATGATGAGTTTTGGATCCAAAATATCATATAATACTTGGAAAAAACATAATAGATTCTCAAAAGGCATTAATAATCATCATAAAAAATATTTACCACTTTTGGATTTGAACCTCGTAATATGAAGAAAAAAAAATTGGATTCCCTCCCCCAACAAACTGAAATACTGGATCCACCACTGTGTGAAGGTGAAGGAAGATATTAAATTATAAAACTGACCACGATAGAATTACCCCCACGTAGCGCATTGTTTTCCTGCAAGCAATCCAGAATATCAGACATTGAATGCTCGGTAGGATCACGTCCACCTGCCACCTCACCTGGCACTGAATGCTCTGACTGTTCTATTTTTTCTCCTTGATACAAGTCCAGGAGCTCAGACATTGAATGTTCCATGGTCCTATGCTCGTCTGATTCCGGTTCATCATGCAACGATATTACTTTGGATAACATTTGAACCTCATCCTTACTATTAATAGCCTCAAAGGGATCTTTTTGTGGTTGGAAATGGAAGGAAAATTTGGTCTTGGTTTTTCCTCGGCCACCTGCAGCAGTTGATTACCAGATTCAGCAGAGTATCATAATTCATCAGCTCTAATGCAATAAGTAACATGCAAGCATTAAATAAGAGTGGTTACGTGGACATTTTGTACATAGCTGCAACTTATCTTTTTGGTTAACACTTGACAGATGTTTCCCAACCAAAACTTATTAGCCTCCAAAAACAAGCAACCAGGATATCTTCTCGATGATAATGAAACCACAGCATGATGTAAATATTACTCAATTCGTCCCAAATAAATAGTCTCTATTTCAAATCGAAAAATTTCAAGAAAACACTCCGTCCCAAATTATTAATCCTGCTTTCCTTTCTAGCCCGTCACAAATAAATAGTCTTGTTTCTAAAATAGTATATAAAACTGGGTGAGATAACAAAGTTACCCATACGAACAATACCAATGAGAAAAACGACCCAAGTGCATGTCTTTCACTCAAATGCATTCATCGTTTATAGTATTCATCATCCTGATTATTCAATGGTGCAATCTAAGGCACTGGCATCATGCATCAAGTTAACAAAAAGAAACTAACTACCCCTACAAACATGGTTTCATACATGACTGAAAAAATATTAAAATATCAATAGAAATATGAATGCAGAAAAGACGTTGATTAGGGTTAAGTATACATGCGAGGAATAACCTTTAAAAGATCTGTTCAACTTGGAAAGGACAGCATGGGATGAGGAACATCCAGCATTTTCATTTAGGTGAACTAGTGCATCAGCTTCTCTAGCTGCTGAAGACCATGTGCATGCCTCATCCTTTCTCGTGCTTCCAAGACTAGGATGTCTGTGGCCCTGTTTAGATGTTGTAAATTATTTTCTATTTTTCATCTCCATTATAGTTTTCATTTTCTATGGAAATTTTTAGAATATAAGAAAATGTGGTTATTAAAAATTAGGCTCATTTTCTCTCTTTTTCCACAAATACAACCACGGTAGTAAGATTGTGGTGATGGCGGCGATGGTAAGATCGTGGTGATGTTTTTGTGTGTGTGTGTGTGTGTTGGGGGGGGGGGGGGATTGATGTGGAGGTGAGTTGGTGGTAAGTAAAAAATAGATTTTCATTCTAAAGAAAAATATTAGAAAACATTCGAATAGTGTGTTTGCAAGTTTTCTGAAAAATGGAAAACTTGAACAATACAAATTAGTTATCTAAATTGGAGGATATATATTTTTTAATACAATTTCTTTTTTTTGTTCTCTACATGGAAAAAAATCAGAAAACAGCCATGTTTTCCACAACTAAATGAGAACTAACTTTGTGGTAACCTAAATGATGGATTTAGTTGAGAACATGTTGCAGTCCATTACTTTAAACCCATAAGCAGTACTAAATAATAAGATTAGGCCAGGATACTAGGGTGATATATGTCTACCTCGTCATCAGAGATGATTTCATCATCTGAATTGCAAATAGATCCCCTTCGTGGAAAGCGGATGAAGTCACCCTCATGGTTGAAGACGGGAATGTCAACCTCATCTTGAATATACACTCCTGCTTGCCTCTAATCATGGTAAAATAATGAGAAAGAAACCTCTTAATATACTGAGGAAGTCAAACATCCCATGGAAACTTAGGCCATGTTTAGTTATGGGAAATTAATTTTTATCATTTCCAGTTTTCACCTCCATTTCTAGTTTTCATTTTCTATGGAAAATTTAGAAAATTAGAAAGCGCACTATATTATTAAAAATAAAGCCTGCTTTATCTCTTTTCTATATAAATACCACCGCCACCGCCACCACACCTACTGCCAACAACATTGTGGTGGTAGTGCGGTGGTGATTGAGATGATAATGCGGTGGTGATTGAGATGGTAATGCGGCGGTGGTGGTGGCAGGTGTGGGTCGGTGGTGGAAATGTCATGGAGCTGGAGATTAGGTAGTAAACTAAAAGGTAGATTTCCATTTTAAAAAGAAAAACAAAATTAGAAAATACTCTAATTGTGTTTACGGGTGATAATTTTTGACACGATAATCCGTTTACAAGAAAACCCAATATGACTTGAGGATGACATGATTAGCTTGTTTTAGATTTAATACCACTCAAACAACCCAACCCAAACATGACAAGACTAACCCGAATTGCCATGTTCACCCAAATTTATGGAAATTTGAAAAACTGAGGAAATAAGATTAATTTTCTAAATTGAAAAAATATTATTTGTGAGCATGTTTTCAATTTTTTTTGTTTTCCGCAGAAAAAAATTTCTGGAAAATAGCCCCATCTTTCAACAACTAAACAGGCCTTAATTACTCCATTTCATTGGGTAACATTTATTTAAGACTTACAATATATAGCACCACTCTTTATTTTAAAAGATATATAAAAGTGAAAACCATATTGTGTCATTTTGTGAACTGACTATATATATTCACCACAGCGAAAGGACTCCATTCTCTATCATTCAACACCTTTGGCATAATGGATTTGAAGATTTAAATTATATTCGAAAGCAGATGAAGCCATTCAATTTCCACAGGAAGTCCGAACATAGTTTTTGCACATTAAAGCGTGACTTTAACACAAATAAAATAACATGCCTTCTGAGATGAGATGGTTGGTTTGGTTGCATGGTCAAGTTCGTGAGCATCTGCATCAGATGTATCAATGAATCAAATAACTGAGGCTTGCAACCTAAAGCTCTTCTAATAAACTTTACTACGTGTATATGTGGTGCATCCTTTGTAAAAGTGTAGTGGTTTTCCAAATATAAAAACAACATAAAAATTACCTCTGAGCACTTCAAGCTGTGAAAGAACTTGTACTCCACCCTGTCAAAGTACAACTTCAATCAGAAAAGGTATTTGGAATTTGATAAATAAAATAAATAAATAGATATATAAGGTTGTTGATAGAGGCGTTTATATTTTGTAGTTGAGCATCATATCTGATGTAAAAAGTATATTCATTATATTCAAAAAGCAAAACTAACTCAAAATGGTGACATGGAATGGATATGTTCAGATCGCATCCTCTCGCTAGAGATATGAAAAACAATGCATCTGTAAGCACAGTTTGCATCACTTTAACTTCATTATCGTTACTTACAGTGAGTTCGTGTATGCATGAGACACTACAAAATTGATATTGTTAAATAAAAACTGTAAGAATATAATACCGTTTAGCACATTTTTCTTTTCTCAGGACATAACAACGCAGAAAAAAGATTGTTCCCCCATCAACCAACAACAAAATTGTTGAATTTTTGGTAATTTATTTTTATGTGAGCAGCTTTGGCAAATTAACCAAGGAAAGTACTTATCAAAAAATAATAATAACAAAGGAAAGTGTGAGTTTTTGTTTCGTAGCAGATTATATGTAAAAGGAGAAAGTGCTAATTTTCTCTCTTATTTTCCTTCCTTTTCAATTAGGCTGCCTTTACTAGAGGTGCTTAACACTTTAACATGTACTTTATCCTCTTAAACAGTAATTATTTAAAAGTCAAACTTTTTATGAATAAAGAGATCATTGGATTCTTTTAAAAATTGTACAGCAGAGGATGGTTAGAGCTTCGGGATTGAAGGGTTAGATTGGGGGGCCATCGGGAAGGAGAAGAGGGATGTATTGAGAAGCCTTTTATTAAGGAAGCGTTATCTGATTGTGAAGAGGACAAGGCACCAGGTCCTATAGTTTCTCCATGACTGCTTCACAAGCTGGATGGAATAGTTTCAAAGATGAGCTTATAGGGGTGCTTAGGGAATTTTAGGAGTGGGATAGTGAATGTCAACTAATGAGATCTAATTCTAATTCCGAAGAAAGTGTCATCATTAAAACTGAAAGATTTTTTGCCCAAAAGCTTAGTTACTTGCTTATAGCAGTTGTTGCAAAAATTGGGTCAAAAATATTGGGAGAGGTTTTGAGCGACACAATAGGGGGTTTAAGAAGGGAATAAAAATTTTAGATGGGCAGTTGGGGAGTTGAGACAAAATAGAAAAGGAGTGCTTTGATTTGACAAGGCATATGACCATGTCAGTTAGGACTCGGGAATTTTGAGATCACGTGTTGGCTAATAACAGGTTTGGAGAAACGTGGAGAAATTAAATTAGAGGTTGTTCGAGTTCCATGAACTTTTCTGTTATAGTGAATGGTAGGCCTTCAGGGGATCTAGGGACAAGAGAGAAAATTATCTTTCCCATTTCTTGTTAATTATGGTGGCATTTGTTTTGGGTTCGTTGATGGTTAGAGCTTGTGAGTATGGCCATGTTAAAGAGTTTGAAATTGAAAATAAGAATATACGCTACTACCATTTGCAATTTGTTGATGATATAATTTTTTTTTAATCAGTGGAGATGAGAACAGATTTGAGAACTTGATTACCGATGTTGGCCTCTTCAAATAAGTTTGGGGGTTGAATGTCAATTTATCAAAGAGTGTGTTAGAGGGTATTAACGTATAAGTGACATAAACACGTAAGTACATAGCGGCACCCTCATAAAAGCAATAGACAATATTCAAAAAACAGACCCAAGCAAAGAAATCTTATTATTAGTTAGTTGTAATTAAAATTATAATAGAGGCCTCTTTAAATTGGAATTACAATACTTCATAACTAAGACTTCTACCTAATGTAGGAAAATATTTAAAAATGAAATAATTAAAAGATAAATACCCAACCATTAAAACTATCTACAAAATGGTCAACTAAAAGATACATGAAATAAAAGAATAATAAAACTAAAATAAAACAAATTTCTTTTTCTCCACCTTTATCCTGCCCCCCTCTTTCTTTTCTTATGTCCCTCTACACCTCGAGCATAAAATGGTATCCTGTCGGTTTCCGGTGACACATGAACTCAGGCGATCAAAGCTTCCCGTTGCACTTCTTCTTCAATTGTTCTTTTATTTCAGTCCCAACGGTGACAAGGATGGTGTGCTTCTTGTCTTTGGACGCTCTGCTGTTATATGCCCCATTACATGTAGCATTTAATTGAGCCGGTGGGTGTCTGCGCGCTTGGGTGGATCCATTAGTGTGGAAGTACCTCCTCCTTTGATTAGAGCTAATGTAGGCAAGTAGTCTTCGACCTTTAAAGCATACACCACTGCTTGTTGAAGTAATGAAATTTTCTAGACTTAGTTTTAGCGGTCGATACTTTAAACGGTTATTTTCGTTTAACTTGACCAGGGCGCAAAGCAATCAAGTCTATCTATTAAAAGTGAGGTAAGAAAGCCTGATGCAGGAGCATAGTTGAGGACCAATTAGTCATTTTTATAATTCTTCTAATTAGTTTAGTTGTTTCAAGAGAGTCGGATGGAAGCTTCTAGAAGGTTTTATTTTACCATGTGATGTAATAGGAGTTAGTTCAAGATTCACATGGGTCAAAGACTCTCCACCAATCAAAGCCTAAGTGACCCCTTCTAGAATTTTCTCTCCTATAAATACCCATTAACTCATCATTTGTAATTACTACTACAATTTAGAAAAGATTGAATGAGCGAAATTCCTTAGTTTTGTTCCCAAAAATTACGAGTTGTTATGTAGTGTAGATTTAACACTTTCCCTCCCACTACATATCAAATTGGTACCAGAGCCTCATTTGCTCTTGGGTCAAGGGTGTTTGTAGACGATTGGGACTCGGGTTGGTTTCACCCGGATGAAGTGTAAAATACCATCAAGAATCATTATGAAACTCTTACCCTGGAAAATCAAGAAATCATTAACCCCACCATACCACCCAATCACCACCACGAAGAAATAGTCCTAGAAACACCCCAACTCGCACCTAAATACCCCCACCCCGGAATCCTCAACCATCCGCTGCCCCGCCCTGTCCAGAAACCCTATCCGACCATAATACAGCCCCAAAAATCCCACCCGCACATAACCCAATCTGCCAAACTACCTACCGGATATCTTACCAACCTGTCCGGCCCTAACACCAACAAAAAAAATCTAGCCGACATAACCAACCCCACTCTATGCCCCAGCAGAATCCCCCACCCTTCACGAAACAAAAAAACACCTCTCGCCCCTCTTCATCACCGGCCAACTCTACCCCGACTCCTCCACTGTCAAACCACCACCAATACCCTACCCCACCCTCCTAAAACCAGAAGCAACTAACCAAAACTTTGGAAACCAAACCTTTCTTTGAACAGGAAATTTCCAAAACTCAACCCCACTCGAGAACCCTTCAAAACCTAACCCTCGTTGCAAAGATACAATCGAGATTGGTGTTCAACCAAATCACTCTTCCGTGATTGAACCTACACTTAAGTTACCCTTTGCGAAAGAGAGAGTGACCGACACACATACTAGAACGAAATCTAAGTTGCGATCACTTTTCTTCTTCTCTACTAACCTGTTCGAAGCTGTGATTTCCTCTATTTCGTTTTGCGATCACTTTTTTCTTCTCTTCAAACCTGTTTGAAGTTGATCGAGAGAGAGGTAGCTTTACGTTCGATTGAAGCCAACATATCTTGTGTAAGGACTTTATAAGTTATATTATATAGTACTGCTATTATACGTATTTATTATAGTATTATGTTTAATCTTTATTTGTGTTATTATATTGTATAATATATTGTTGTGATTAAATTTGTACATTGTTGGTGGTGGTATTGTTAAAATTTGGTCATGGAAGTTCATTTTGTTAATTATATTTTAATGAAATCATGTCTTATAATTGGTTTTAGGTCATAATATGTTTTATTACATATTTTTAATGTGTTCTCTTTGCTTTTATATATTATTTCCAACATATTTTACGCTTGTACCGATTCTTATGATTCGATTCACGATTCATAGAGTTTCCGATTCATGATTGGATTCACGATTTGACAACTATGCTTCCATATATGCATGTTGCCCATCTTTAGGTATACTACCTATCCCAAACACCATATCCCTTCCAAACGCCCAATCCATTTGTCGGAGACGCTCCACATTTTGCCAACTTCGAGACAAACGAGTCACTATTCCTACCACACATATTCCTACCGATCTTACCCACACACTAGTAGTATCAGCCACCCTTAACCCCCAATCCGAAGTCACTAATGATTCCCGGTGGATCCGCACGAGTCTATTCTTTAGCCGATGCACCGTGAAAGGTCGACTGTGAACCGTCATAATCAATAGGGGAGCTAGCAATAATTTAGTGGCTCAAGAAATGATGGAGACGCTGTCCCTCGCAACCGAACCACTTTATAACCCATGTCGCATAGGATGGCTTGGGAGTAGTGGAACCATTACACCAACTCGTCAGTGGCGAGTATCATTTTCCATTGGTACTTACATTGATGATGTTTTGTGTACCGTAGTTGATATAAAGGTGTGTCATCTACTTTTGGGACAACTGTGACAATATGACCATTCGAGGATACACGATGGACGCACCTATACTTAACCGTTCCAACATCAAGGGCATCAGTTTCAACTACGTCCTATGCTTGAGATTCGTCCACCACGCCCTTCAGCACTCATCATTTCTCACGCGGAATTAATAAGTGGAGTCATTGATGCTGGAGTTTTTATGCTCTTATTAGTCCCATCACAACGGCAGAATCAGAGCCTCCCCCAGAAGTTCAGAATATTCTTGAATCCTATATGAATGTATATACTCCCTCGAATGATCGAACACCCCTTCGAGATATTCAGCATGCCAAAGACTGTGCCTGGAGCATTCCCAACCTTCCACATTATCGGATGTTTCCAACAGAACATGCGGAATTACAATGCGAAGTGTCCAAATTAAGTGACCGGGGTTTGATCCGAGAAAGAATGTCACCATGCGTCGTTTCGACACTCTTAGCCCCAAAGAAAAACGAGAGTTGGCGAATGTGTGCAGATAGCCGTGCCATCAGCAAAATCACAGTCAAACTGATTCCTTATTCCAAGGTTAGACCAATTACACGGTGCTATAATCTTCTCCAAATTAAACTTGAAAAGTGGTTATCGCCAAATTCGCATGTGTCCAGGGGACAAATGGAAAACCTCTTTCAAAACAAAAAACGAACTCTATGAACGGACTGTTATGCCTTTTGGGATATCCAACGCTCCCTCTACATTTATGAGTGTGATGACCCAAATTCTACGACCCTTCATGGGCAAATTCGTAGTAGTGTACTTCGATGATATTCTCATTTACAGTCAGTCCAAGGAAGAGCATTTATCGCATGTCACCCAAGTATTGGATGTTTTACGAGCCAAGTGATTTTATCTCAATTTAAAAAAAGTGTTCTTTTATGGTTCCTTCGCTCACCTTTTTGGGATATGTGGTCTCGGGCGATGGCGTGCGACGAGTCGATCAATCCAAGGTCCAAACAATTGTGGATTGGCCTACCCCCACCTCAGTCTCTCAAATCTGTAGTTTTCATATGCCCGCAAGGTTTTATCGACGATTTATCGCTGGAGCCTGGATTTAGCACCAAGATGGCCCCAATCACCGAGTTGCTGTATACTTCATCAAATACCGAGTTTCGGTGGATGATCGGGGCCAAGGCTGCCTTTGTCGCATCAAAGAGTTGATGACTTCCACCCCTGTGTAAGGACACAAATTTCCAATTGAGTCCATGTATTGTGTTGGCTCAATTCCGGACAAAAATATTTTTTCATAGGTTAGTGTTTTATTGTAATACTCTCAAGCCTATGAAGTATGTGTTGAAGACGTAGCGGCAAAGAATTTAAATCTTCATCAAAATGCCGGTTTGCGTGCCTCGTTTCTACATCATCAACTAAGGTTCCATGCTCCCAAGGTATGAATGTAATTATATTTATATAGGAGCTTGGAACAAAATTTATTTGGGTGTTAGGTTTAATAAAAAACCATGTTTTACTTTCAGAATAATTTAATTGGAACTTTAATTTAACGTATATAAAGTTCCTGGGCCAAAATAGAATTTTAGAAAAATTTCTGGAAGTCGTTCGAAATCTCGTTCGAACGAGTTTTTCGTTCTAACGAGGTTTCGTTCGAACGAGACTGCCAACGAACCTAAACTGGTCAGTCGTTCGATATGTCGTTCGAACGAGTTTTTCGTTCTAACGAGGTTTCGTTCGAACAAGTTTGCCAACGAACCTAAACTGGTCAGTCGTTCGATATGTCGTTCGAACGAGTTTGTTCGTTCTAACGAGGTATCTAACGAGTTTCTAACGAGCCCAGACTGGTCGCTCGTTAGAAGTCTCGTTCGAACGAGTGTCAATGTCGTTCGAACGAGAATGCCAGGCGGGAACAGTTTTGAGCAGTTTTTGGCAGTTTTTACCCACTTTCCCCACTTGGTTTTTAACCAACTTTTTCAAGACTTATTAAGGACGGGAAACACATTTTTCTAATTAACTTTTCCAACTAAGTTTATCTCCTAGAGAGAGTTTGAGAGCAAAAATAGTTTAGGAAAATGTTCAAGTTTTGAGTGTCAATTTTCAAAGAAAATGCATATACCACTCTAGTGTTTACACCCAATAGTTGCTTATCCAAGTTCTATATACATATCTTTACTTGGAGTTTTGGCACCGGTTTTCTCTACCGAATTGAAAAAGAGACGTTTCGGGTTTCCTTCTACATCCCATCACAAAGAAGAAGAAGTTTGTTGCGGTATTACTCACTTGGAGAAAGGCTCCAAGCTTGGGTGACGGTGACCATACAAAGTCCTATCGGTGGATTCCGAGATCGCGGTGGAGCTCCGTGGTTGTCCGCTAGGAAGAGGTTTCTACAAGAAGGAGCAACAAGGCTTGAGAGGGTTCGAGTCGAGGATGTAAGTCTTTTGTCTTGTAATTGTAATTCCATATCTAGTGGACTTGTGGCTAGGGCCGTCCGAGGTTTTTTCCCGTCTTGGGTTTTTCCTCATACATCGCGGCGTAGTGTGATATTGTTTATTTTATCTTGCACAATAATTTAGAATCCATGCTTTAGGTTTAATTCCAGATAAAATTTGGTTTAATTATCACACTCATTTAATTTGGACTTATATTAAATGTTGGGTAATGTTTAATTAATTCAAGTCATTTGCTAAAATTTGGTTTCACCTAATTTGCTAATTTTGATAAATATGATTTAGGCAAATTCTAGGACTTGGATTAACTTATTTTAATTTGTATTGAAGAAATTAAAATTTGGCTTTGTTTATTTGTGAACCATCATTCAACGCTTCCGCATCATTCATTGAATTTTATACAAAAGGAAATTAACTTTGATTTTAATTGAGAAAATCACCATCCGGGAATTTCTTACGTTTTCACCCTGTCTTGATCCTACCAAATTTTGTCTTGATCCTACCAAATTTTGATCAGTTATTTATATTATCCTGCTATGCATGCAAGACTGGCGTTGTCATTAGCCAGAATGGAAAACCTGCCGCATTTTTTAGCCAAAAACTAAATGGTGCCGCTTTGAACTATTCCACTTATGATCTCGAATTTTACGTCATTGTCAAAGCAGTAAAATTTTGGCAAGCTTATCTCCTACAGAAGGAATTTGTTATTAAGTCCGATCATGAGGCTCTTCGGTTTCTCCATAGTCAACGACGAGTGAGTGACCGTCATGCCAAATAGAATGCTTACCTCCAATGATATACCTTCCATGTCCATTATAAACCGAGAAAAGAAAAGCAGGCCGCCAATGCCTTCAGTCGTTGGACCCATGCTTTAGTCACCATCCTTAGCCAAGTATTTGGCTTTGATGAGGTGAGAGACCTATATGCGACGGACATCCAGTTTGGTCCCACTTATGCCGCTTGTTAACAATACAATGGCGCCTCGAGTGATTATTTACTTCAGGATGGCTTTCTATTTCGTGGCATGGCTTTATGCATCCCGGCATCCTCTCTCCCAAAAAATATTATTGCAGAAGTACATGTAGGAGGATTATCGGGACAAATGGGGCAAGCCCGTACTTATGCAATCTTACGAGATAGATTCTACTGGCCTACTTTATCAGGCGATGCTACACTTGTCAAACAGCTAAAGGACACCATTCAAATGTCGGACTATATACCCCCTTCCAATCCCGGAGCGACCATGGCAGGATGTCTCTATGGATTTCATTGTTGGACTACCTCGCACAACAAGAGGGCATGATTCCATTTTGGTGGTAGTATACCGTTTTTTAAAAATGGCTTATTTTATACCACGTGCTCGAACTTCGGATGCTTCCATGTCGCGAGCCTCTATTTCCGAGAAGTTACTCGGCTTCATGGAGTTCATCGTAGCATTACATCCGATTGAGACGTTCGTTTCACAGTTCATTTTTGGCGCACTCTTTGGGGCCTTCTCCGATGTCCCTTGCAGTTTTCTACCGCCTTCCATCCCCAGATCGATGGCCAGACTGAGGTAGTCAACCGAAGCGTGGGTGACCTTTTCCGATGCCTAGCTTCAAAAACTCCAAAACGCTGAGATATTGTCATTTCATAGACCGAGTTCGTATTTAACAATGTCGTGAACCGTTCTACGGGTCTCTCGCCATTTCAAATAGTCTTGGGTACTTCTCCCACCCTTCCAGTAGATTTAGCCGAGCTCCCACCCACTACCACAGTTAGTCCATCGACCATCGAGTTCGCCGCTCGCATGACCGCCATTCAATTTGATGTTCGTACTCATTTACAACGAGTTTATGCCGCTTACAAGGATCACGCCGACAAACACCGCCGCTTTGTCGCCTACCATCCAGATGACCTTGTCATGATCCATCTCCAGAAGGCTCGCTGATAGGGTAAGGGCAACAAATTACAGGTGCGCCGTTTTGGTCCCTTCCCGACTCTTCGAAGTTGTGGCGACAATGCTTATGAGGTTGACCTCCCCGAAAATCTTCGGATCCACCGTACATTTAATATTGCAGGTTTATCACCTTTCAGGAGCAACCACATTCCTCTTATTCCTCCCCCCCCCCCCCCCCCCCAAGAGGGTCATCCTGTCCGATCTCACGTTGATCGCATTGAGGGAATTCTAGGCCATGAGGGCATTTCATCCCCTTAAGGTGACTGTACTCGCTACGTGGTTCGTTGGTATAAACGTCCTCATGATGAAGACTCGTGGATAACGGAGGCTACTCTTCAGCATGTTGACTAAGATTTTTATCATTAATATAAGAAGTATATAGCTCGTTTTTAAGGAGGGGAGAATGATGCGGGAGCATAGTTTAAGGACAATTTAGTCATTTTTGTAATTCTTTTAATTAGTTTAGTTGTTTCAAGGGAGTTGGATGGAAGCTTCTAGAAGCTTTTATTTTAGCATGTGGAAGTTTGTAGAAGGTTCTATTTTAGCATGTGATATAGGAGTTAATTCAAGACCCGTGTGACATCACATGGGTCAAAACTCTCTCCATCAATCAAAGCCTAGGATTAGGATACCTCTTCTAGAATTTTCTCCTCTCTCCTACAAATACTCATTAACTCATCATTTGTAATTACTACTACATTTTAGAAAAGATTGAATGAGAGAAATTTATCAGTTTTGTTCCCAAAAATTATGGATTGTTGTTGTGTAGTGTAGATTTAACACTTCCACTCCCATAAATTTATAAGTTTGTGGTCTTTAACATACTTGGGTATGCCTCTTCGAGGGAAACCAATAAGGTAAAAGGGTGGCATAGAAGTTATGTGTTGTGAGGGGGAGACTTTACCTTAGTGCGGTTGGTCTTTGGTTGCATTCCTATTAATTATTTTCTCTATTCAAGTTACCCGTAACTTTTGCTAATGTAATTTAATAAACTCATGAGGGACTTTTTATAGGGGACTGGGGGGAAGTAGAAGTGAATCTCGTTTAGATAGACAAATGTAAGAAAATTAAGAGAAAAAGTTAATTAGGGTTATTAATCTTATAACTAGATATATAGCGCTGCTCTTGGGAAAATGACTTCGGAGATTCCTCTAAAATAAGGTCCACTTTGAGGCATCATCATTCAAAGTATATATGGTTCCCAAGCCAGTGGGTGGGATTCCAATGTGGTTACATGAGGTTCTTTTCGGTGTCCATGGAATTTTTTATCGTAAGGGTAGGAATCTTTTTTTTGAATTCACATTCTGTTATGGGACGGGGAGTAAAATCCGATTTTTTTTAATCAGAAACAGAGAAGATGGGGGTGGACCGGCAATCCATATTCAAAGGAAAAAAGAGGGTAAGAAGAAAAAAAACAATAACTACACGAGAAACAAAAGTCCCACAACCACCGCCCAAAGCTTCACACACGCATAAGGAAAACCCTGCTGGAACAAGCAATTGTTCACCATATCTTCTACAATACACATTAATTCTCATATAAAGTGCAACCATTCCGCAAACGAAAACTGAAACCAGCCCCTTGGAGTTGAGGAAAAACAGATCTTCACTTAGTCAGAGATAATAGCCCTCCAATGATTCAAAATGAGACTTATATTAAGATGTTAAAAAGTCTTTGAAGAAGAAGTCCATGGATAAGCCAAAAACATACTTTTTTCCCATACCTCCTCCTTATCCGTCTCCTTGTTTTCAAAAGTCCTAGTGTCTTGCTCAAGCCAAATAGACCATATCAGGACCATAATAAATTATAATGCATATCTGTGCATATACTTTTCCCCCTCGAACCTAAGGTTAACCAATCAATGGTAACTAATTCACGCCAAGCTTTAGGAAATCCCCCCACAAGTCCAAATTCATTCAAAGTTTTATACCACGTGAATCTTGAAAATCTCTCAGAAATGAATTCCTCAACTTCATGATCACCAAGGTTTCTTCTAAAATCAAATTTCCAGAGTAATCAATAAATAAAGAACCAATATGTGAGGCTGCAAATAACGAATGAGGAAAGGAACACAAGTGACATAGTCTAGATAAAAAAGAGGCAATTTTAATCTCCCCAAGACAACAATCCTCCCAAAAACGAATTTTACCTCCACCCCCAACATGATATCGAGTTTTTCCAAGAAACAAGTCGAGCCCCTGAAAAATAAACTTCCAATGGCATCGAGAGGAACCTCTTTCCACAACTTTGGAGTCCCAACCATTAGCATGAGTCCCGTATCTGCCCCAAATCACGGAGCCCCAAAGAGATTCTTGTTCCAAATGGAATCTCAACAATTATTTGTCGAGATGATATAAATTTCTTTTGACCAAATTATCCAATCCCAACCCTCCTTTCTTTTTTGAATTACACACAAGTTTCCAGTTATTAATCAAATGGTCTTTCTTTTCCTCCCCATAACCTTCCCAATGAAAATCCCTCATTAATGTTTCAATTGTTTTATTAACTTTACCAGAATTTTAAAAAGAGACAAAAAATGGGTGGGTAAACCACTTAGAACCGCTTGATTAAAGTAAGCCTACCTCCTTTAGAAAGACATCCTTTTCCTCCACACCTCTAGCCTTATGGATATGTTTTCAATTACAGGATCCCAAAAAGGTAAGCTCCTTGGGTTGCCACCCAAAGGCAAACCCACACTCTAAAGGCCATGAACTAATTTCACAACCTGCATCACACGCTAGCCTACTTAACTTTTCCTCTTGTACATTAATCCCAACTATCACACTTTTTGACATATTCATTTTTAATCCTGAAATTTTAGCAAAAATGTCTTAAGATTACTAAAAAATTTTGAAATTTTCCTTCCTCCCCCCCAAAAAAAAAAATAGTGTCATTCACAAATTGTAAATGTGAGACACGCACTCCCTCCACCCCAATAAGAAATCCATCAACTAATTACCACAAGCTTGTCACATCACAACACTCAAAACATCCGCTAATAGAATGAACAAGAAGGGGATAAGAAGTCGCCTTGCCTCAATCCGATACTAGCGAAAAACGTACCCCTAATCCCACCATAACCGAAACTTCGCCGAGTGCAAACATCCCTTAATCCATGATCTTCGTCTACTTCCAAAGCCTTTATTTTTTAAGACAAGGAATCCCTATCGACTTCGTCATATGCCTTCTCAAAATCAATTTTAAAAACAACACCTTCTTTGCTTGAGCATCTATTTTTCTCCACAACCTCATTAGCAACCAATACCAAATCCAATATTTGTCTACCCCCCCCCCCCCACCGTAAACGCTCCTTATGCCACATCGATGGTGTCTTCCAACACCTCTTTAAGCCTCAAGGACAAAACTTTTGCCAACAACTTATATAAGGAAGTGACAAGACTAATTGGTCTAAAATCCCATAATCGAAGTGAACAGACTTATTTTGGAATTAGACAAATAAAAGTAGCATTAGTTCGAACTTTGGAAGAATCACCTAAAGACTTTCACAACATCCTCCTTCAAACAATCCCAACACTGTTGAAGTACCACCATAGAAAATCCATCCGAACCCAGTCCTTTGTCTCCCTCACACAAAGCGTTCCTAACCTATTCCTCTACAAATTGTCTTTCCAAGCATGCACTTTTACCACCTCCAATCACATTCGATTTTGGGAAGATGTTTGGGTGACGGAGTACCTTTTATATATGCTACTTCATAATCTCTTTCTGAATTGTGGCGCATCCAAATAATTCTATCGAGTCTTCAATTTCATGGAGTTTCTCTCTTCAGTTCTTGGGGGATATGCCTTTAAAAGGAACCTCAATGACCGATCTAATCTCGTACAGGGGGGGCATCTCTCACATGGTGAGCCGGGATAGGAGAATGTGGGTTGAGGATTCTTCGGGAAGTTCTTGTGCAATACTTACTATGAAATCCTAGCTAACTCCTCATCAGTTTCCATTTTCATACCAGATAAAATTATATGGAATGCCATATTTCCACATCTGTGCAGTGTATGGTGTAGGGAGAAAGAGTGGATATATTTTATCACATTGTTCTTATACTCAGTTATTCTGGAACAAAAAATTTTGATATTTTCATTGTGATTTGTTGGACAAGGAGACAATAAGATAAGGTTTATAGACCTATGACACTGTCTTGTGTTATCAGTGGCACGGCAGGTGTGGTTATGGGATAAAATCAGAATCGTTGGCTCGTCTTAGAAATCAGCAATTAACCTAGCAAGTGTGGTATCAATGTTCTCTTCTTTTTTTTGTGGCTGCCGGTAAGAGGCTCGGATGACATTAATTTGTGTTTGTGTAGTTCACCCCCATGCCATAAATCAGATGGTTTATTATCAGTAAACATGATCGACTAACACGATGAATTCAAGTTCTCGTACCAAAAATATCACATTACGCACAATTTAACAAATTCATATCTAAGACTTATACAAACTTGTCTTTCATAAATCTCAAAAAATTGAACTAATTAGTAAACATCCTCAATGTGTAGGACATAAATTACAAATTCTACAATTGCATCTGTTTTATTTAGAACCACACTACCAACCTTCTTCTCTGTCGAGCCGCCTAAGGAAATATAATTTTCTGGGAAGTCGTCATCCAATTCTTCCTCTTCTGATAGAATAAAAAATCCGAAAATCAATTGTCTTTTCATTTCAAAATTTAATTGAGATGCTCTCAAACTGAAAATCTAAAAGGGGAAAAAAACATACAATACAATAAACATGTTGAACATTAAGATAAAGTTAGTATTTCAAATTTACATTACCAGATATACTCTGATCAGAGTCTTGATTTTGATTTCCCTGCACATTATTAAGTACAATACTCAATAAAAGCACCACCTATGACCTTCCAAAATTAGAGATGAGACATTTAATTAAGCATTACTGTGAATTTGTTTGTGCGCCACATTTGGATGTTTGATAATTGATATCCTCACGGCTGAGCCCGGAAACTTATAAACCTTGCCATAACCATAAACCCCTTTCGCTTTTCCCTCCTTTTTTAGACGCCCTTGCTTTGGCCTAAGTGGTGAGGAAGTACACTTATATTGCCTGATATTAATCTCGTGAGGAAGTATACTTTTATTGCTTGATGTATGTATGTATGTATGTATCATGTATGTATGAAAAACAATGTATACTTCCTCACGCTCACATATGTATAATGTCAATTTTGTCAGATTTTCAAAACACTGCATTTAAAAACAATGTTACCAAACGCTCACCAATATTTATAAACACAAAAAAATAATTTTTAAAGTTGTATTTAAAAACAGTGCTTAAATCGAGTTATCAGAATATAAAACCAAACGGCCCCTCACAATGTAAAAGTAACATAGTCAAGACATGTTGAAAACATATTTAACATAGAAGAACGATATTTTTACTATATAAAAATTGTTATGAAATATACTGTTATGTTTAAAAGTACATTGAAAATAACGTAAAATAACTCTACAACATTCAAGATGAACTCATCAAATAGATTACAAAATCTTAATATGTAATATTAAACATTTTATACAATATATGTCACGTTATAAATTTATACAAAACATACTTTAACAAACCTAATAAACACAACATAAAAAAATGTCATACCCAGTGCATAAGGTTCCCACTTCACTGTAGGGTCTGGGAGAGGAAGTAGTCAACTGGTCTTACCCCCATATTATTTAATAATATGAAGACCCCGCTCCCAAGTATCGAACCCGCGATTAACCGTAGCTTGGGCGAGGGCACTCCAACATATCTCTATACTACTCTAAAATGTTATACAAACATTTAAGAGTCTCAAACTCAAGGTTATCAACGTGGCAATATTTCCTTCTCTATATTCTCTCCATAAACACACTCCAAACCAGAAGAGGTCTTTCACCCTTCCATCTCCTAGGAGACGTCTCTTAACTTCCAGTCTTTATTTCCTCTCTTTTTTATCAACAACCCTTCACCTTTTTTTTTTCAATATTTCTTTTTCATTTGAGATGTCTATTCCCGAGATACTCACTATCTTCCTCCCAGTTTCTCTCTTTCTCTGCCTCGTTTCTAAAAACACACATCTTCTTCTCCTACCGCGGTCACCTTCTCACACCTCCACCCTGACCCACCGAGCTCCATAACTCTCCGTCTCTCTCTCTCTCTACCTCGTTTTTAAAACAAACATATTCTTCTCCAACCACGTTCACCTTCTCACACCTCCACCCTGACCAACCGAGCTCTACAGCTCTCCGTCTCTCACTCTCCACCCACCATTTTTGGAGGACAATGATTGAGTACGTTTTATTCATAAATTTTGTGTTTATGTTGAATTAATTTTCATTTTTATTTAGGTTTTCTATTATTTGATTTTGAGATCTTGAATTTTTAGATATTGAATTTTTTTTGGGTTTTCACTTATATATAGTTACAGAGCAATTTGTTTATAGAGTTGTTCGTTTCGGAATATGGGGCACAGTTAGTGTATAAAGTATCACATGGGTAAGAATCTAGATCATTTCTTCATAATTAACCTCTCCGATTTCTGTCTTTAAGCAATTATTTAGATCTGCATCTATTCGTGTGTGATGTGGTTCAGGAATGTTTTGTGGTTTTGTTTCTTCATTTTCGCATAGGGGTTTGCAGTTTGGTTTCTTTAAATTAAGAGTGGTAATTGTAACAACCCGTCCTTTTGGAGAGGATTAAATTTCATAATTAAGTATAATTTGGAATTTGGAGAATTTCTCGAAATAGTGATTTTTGGGATTTTCAAGGATTTAAATATTTTCGAAGGGTGTTATAAATTATTTTGGGACTATATAGGTCGAAGTAATTTAATTATATGTCGCCGTGGAGTATAGCGACAAAAGAGGTAAGATTTTGAGTAGAATACCGCATTTAATTATTTTGGGTTAGAATAGTGATTTGCGGTCAAGTACCTCGGATGGAAATTTAGACTGCGCCATGAGTCTCGGAATGTCCGAGATAGTCGGAAAAGAGTATCCGATTGTCGAAATGGAGTTTCGGGTAATTTTGGAGTTAAATAGGCTCGTAATTGGGTAAACGAGTCGTTTTTGGGTTTTTAAGGGGTTAAACCTTTTTTCTCCTTATAAAAGGAGGGAGAGGGGGAGAAAAGAGAAGAGAAAAGAGAAAGAAGAGAGGGAAGAGAGAGAGAGGGAAGAAAAGAAGAAAAAATGGGGAGATTCCGGCCGGCCTCCGCGGAATTCGGCTCGAGGACGTCGGATTTTATCCACGAGGTAAGTGTTTACTTGCTTTATTTGTTTTTAAGCATAAATATCTCATATCATTGTTGGTATAACAAACCCTAATGATTTTGGGTTGGGTATTCGTGGATAAAACGGGTTTTGGGGAGTTAAAACGAATAAACCCCTAAAAATGATAAATTGGAGAAACTTAGGTTTTTCTTGAAATTAATTGGTGATTTAGGGTTCTAGGATATTTAGAACCCGTATTATAGGTGTATTTGTAGTTGGTTGAAGTTGTAGGCCGTTGGGTGAAGAGATGGAAGCTTGGGGGAAGCTTCCATGGCCGAAACAGCTTCTCGGAAAAGAAGCTGCCCGACATGATCGATCGATCGATCGTTGGGGCTCGATCGATCGAAGCCTTCGATCGATCGACGGCCATGGGTCGATCGATCGACCCCTGCTGAAATTGGATAATTTCTATTGGATGATTTGGATGGGATAGATTCCATTTCACCTTGTTTTGAGGTTAATTAGGTGATAACCTAAAGGACCTTTTAGGACTTTATGGTCCATAAATTAAGGCAATTTAGGAGGGTAAAGTAAGGGTTTTTAGTATATAACCCTTAATCTATATTTTCGAGGAAAATAGAATATTTGCAGAAATCGATGGATTAGGGTTCCTAAATTATATTGGGGACTTCTAAATGATTAATTGGACTAGGTATAGTGTTTGGGGTTCAAGGAAATGAAATCCTTAACTCGTTGAATTTAAGGTTGTTCGGGTGAGATAAATCCCGAGGATATTTCTTGTAGGCATAGAGGCCTATATAATTATGCTTATAGAAAGCATAATTATATCGATTATCGTTAAGTGTATCCTAGGAGATAATTAGGATAAACTGGTAAAATAGGTATGTGTTGATTTCACTTAGAGTGAAGGGTATCATTGAAGATATCCAATAAATCCTTAGATGGGATTGATGTATATAGTGATTATTAAATTAAGAAATATTTGGGTTTAGTTTCATGCGTATATGAATGCATGATTATGATTCCTGGAGGGAATCTTTAGGATTATTGGTCATCGCTAGATGCTATAGGCCACTATGGCCGTTTATATATATTCTAGGAAGAATATATAGGATATGTATATACTGTGTGATTAAGGTATATATATATGTTATGATGGAAATGATTTTGAAAATATAAAAATGAATATTTTCAAAATGGAAAGACAAATGATTTTCATAAATAATATAAATGAGGATACACACCTCTCTAAATCGCTATCATAAGAGAAGTTGGGTGCGTATGGTGAAGCCCCCTGACAAATTAACGCAAGGTGGATATAGTCCTTTAGGCCATGTGAGCGTTTGTTGATATATATTTTTCTGCGCTGGTTAGGAGATTCCGGGTGTGGTCTTGACTATCCCGCAGGAACATGGCCGCTTCCCGACGTCTTGCGATGTAAGATCCCAAGTTGTCTTATGATAGGCCCTGGAAGATGATAGCCATTTAGGGGGGCGCACAGTGGAGAAATCCGGACGGGCGGTCTTAGAACGCGTTATATTAAAGCAATTCATGATAATGGATTGGCTTTAATTACATTTCCTGGATATAGGAAGGGAAATGGGATAAAGGTTTGGCTTCGGTAACACTTCCCGGATGGAAGAAGGGATGTGGAAGCATATGTTATGATCAAAGCATTTTTATGATAATGAAAATGGCTTTGAATACATTTCCTGAATATAAAAAGGGAAATGGGATGATTTAAAAAGGTAAAACATTTTTATGATAATAAAACTGGCTTTAAAAAAAGAGATATGATTTGTTAAAGCAATTCATGATAATGAATTGGCTTTTAAATACATTTCCTGGATATGAGAAGGGAAATGGAAGGTTTTGAGATAAAAATGATAAGTATTGATAAATACTTGGTAAATGTATTCTCATTCCGGGAGATAGATCCGGATGTATATAGTAAAACGTATGTATATGTATAAATCGAGTGCCGAGGGTCTAATGGATCCCGACGATCGACCGTGCCGCATAGTAGTGTATCGGGGGGGTTCCTTGTTTGGATTTCGCTTTGCGAGACACCCCACGCACGAATATGGCATTGTGTTGAGACTGGGGAGAAGTTTAATCCTTAGTGATCTAATATTATAAATGTTTATGGTATATATATATATTTATATATATCTTTTTGTACTGAGGGACTGACGGATCCCGACGATCGACCTTGTCGCATAGTAGTGTATCGGGGGGGTTCCTTGCTTGGATTTCGCTTTGCGAGACCCCCCACGCACGAACATGGCACAGCGTTGAGACTGGGGTGAAGTTTAGCCCTTAATACATTGCTTGGACTATCTAGGATTTGATAGTGGGTTTGGGATATACTAGTTTAGCAGGATAGCTTGACTAGGATGTCTAGAGGGATGCGCTAGGAGTGCACTGTTAGTGGAGAGGTGAGGGGTATCTCATGGGAGTGCGATACCAATTTAAATATGAGATAAAACTATTTTTCTAAAAATAAAGCATTTATGCACCTCTGTCACGACCCCAACCCAATAGTAGTAGGGAATGAGTGTCTTGACATGCCACCAAGGCATTCAATGTTATGGACTTAAAATATTTCTTAAAATAAATGCAACGGAAATACATTCACATGGTCATGAATCGTAAACTATTGAAAAAATGGAATTACGTCATCAGAGCTTTCTAAAAGGGAACTTCGTATATATTAAAGTATGAACGGATTACAACTTATGCCAAAATTAAAAACTTATTACTAAAGAGCCAAACATGCTCTATCTCCTAAAAACAAACGTTATACTTAAAATTATAACAAAAGAGCTCCTCAAGCTAGATCTTCAACATAGTCCTTCTACACTCCATCCTCCCGTCTAATTATTTCCTGAAAAATCGTTATTTATACAACGTCAGCTAAAAGTTGAATAAGATTTAATCTCCCGACATTCCAAGGTTTTCAGAATATAGATACCTATTTAAATCAAAAGAGAAGGCATATACATATATGGATAGGAATCTGTAGTAAAATAGATATATATTTTGAAATAACAGTATATATATCACAATTGGATAGCTCAGAATAAGAGGAATGCAACAAATCAAATGTGATATCTTTTTCTTTCAATCATATCATTTTAATGGCCAAGTACACTCTAATACCGTATTCTTCTACCGTATTATACCCCGGCAGTTGAGGGTCAATCGAACTAGTTAGTCACAACGCCTTATTTAAGGCACACCAGCGATAACCAGCTGGGAAGGTACCACCCAAATATTTCCACCCGGTAGTTAAGGCCAACATAGTAAGAGAGTTTCCATAAGCCGAATCAATAATTTTAATATTCAATATCCTTTTCAATAATCATTTTAATCGGTATGTTTATATGGACAAATATAAACATATCACAAATGAATCAATCATCGGTATCACATGAATTTTGAGAATAAAAGCAGTTCACAAAATATATATAGTTTGCATACTATCATATAATTAAAATGTGCAAGGAATGTCAGAGTACTCACCTAAAATAGAGGCTCAAAAATATAGATATTTAGAATTGGGCTTTATTTAGAATACATAATTAAACCTTTATTGTATTTATTAGATTAACGTGTGAGTCTTTGCAAAATATTTTCAAAATTCGGGCTCTGACCCGTTTATCTACTCTCCTTTCTTTCTATATATTATATATATAGGTGTCCAGACACAGGGACGCCTGGATGGAAATTCTTTCGAGTCAGACGTCAGCTGCAGCAGCTGTGGATGCGTGAAGGTTTTTGATAGCCGCTTCCATCGTTGTAATCTAGATAGGAGGTATTGTATAAACATCCGGGCCAATGGTCCAATTGCATTTAGTTATTCTTTTAGTACAGCATTCGATATGGTTGTATATTTTGACCGAGTGTTCGGTTATTTTATTTCACTTCAGTTTCATTTACGCATAAACTGTGTGGATGTTTTATTTATTGTTGTTAAAAAGAGTAGTAAAGTTAAAATTTTGACACCGGCCTAATAGGTTATTAGTAATTAAATGGATATTCGACAGTGATGCTAAGAATGATCCATATGAGACTCCTGTTTTAATTTAATATTGGAGTGATCGCCCGGTATCTTATTAGGCGGGGTGTCACAGATGGTATCAGAGCATCAGGTTCTAGTGTCTTTAGGAATCTGTGCGGACGTACTACGCTTTCAGCGTTGCTCTCGATTTGTTATAGAGCCTCAGGAATAGGATTGTTGATTTATCTTGTGAGATTTCGTTCTCCCGCCATATTATGAGATTATAGAAATCTTTTGCGCGCTCGTTTGAGAATCGTGTGCGGAGCTTGGATGGCAGCAGGAGGTGAGGCTTAGCTGGAGCAACTGGTAGAAGGTTGGGATGAGGACCTTAGTAGAGGTCACTCTCCCTATGGTAATTGTTAAGAATTTCGGTGGCGACTACTAAATAATAAGTAGTTATGAGTACCGCAGTACCGCTGAAGTGGAGAGTGATACTAAAGTCGAATTCCTCATGGAAATTGAGGGTTCGAAAGGGATCTTACGGATAGTTCTAACCGTGAGTCCCCATGAATTAGCAGGATGAGAAGAATGATGTTTTGGGAATTATTCGCCTAAGGTTCAGCCAGAGGCCGACGGTGAATAAAGAGTATTATGGAGAAGTGAATGTAATACCCCGTACTTTTGACTATATTTATTTTTGGGATTAATTAATTAAATGCGTATTAATTGGAAATTAATCCGGGTTATAAATACTAACGAGATGCGAGTTGGTATTTGATTATGTGCATACATGTTTCGATATATGTATTTGGTATTATAAAATTTGTCGTGAGATTGATAGACGGCATTTTAGAAATTTTGTTGAGACGCGTGGGACCGCCGCGTCACGGTGTAATATTTTGATAATAAAAGTGAATTTAAAATTTATAAACCGTATGGTCGTTTTGAGTGCGCCAACGCGTCCGGAAGGGTCGAGATAGTCAGAAAACACTACCCGGGGGTGTAGTTTGGGTCCCGGGGTATTTTTAGGCCATACCGACATCATAAAGGGTATTTTGGTAATTTTACATTTTGAGGAATTAAAAGTGACGAAAATTAGAGATGTAAATCTGATGTGGATTAAACCCACTAAACCCATTAACCAAACCATATTAACCTATAAGGCTACGTAGGTTATTAGAAAAGTTTTCTAAATTCCCAAATCAAAACCCTAGCCACCTTAAGCCACCATTGGAGAGGAAGCTTGGAGAGAAGAAATTCTGCAGAAAAGTTCTACCAAACCTACACCAAACTCAAAGACAATCAAGGCAAGTGACTTTATTCCATTTAATTTCAGAGAATGTCTCTTCCATGTTAGAAATTGAGGAATTTTAATTGTTCTTGAAAGATGAATGAAAACCCATGTAGTTTGGAGTTTAGAACTTGAAAATTTTGAAGAGAATTGCATGTAGAATGATAGGTAGATGATTTCTCTCATGATAATTGTGATTAGAAGAAATTAAAACGAATTAAATTCTGGGATTTGATGATGATATAAATCTAGGGTTCATGTTCTTGATAAAATTGGGGAATAGTATAAAAATCTTGTGATTTAATGACGTTTAGGATGCATTAATGTGTTAAAAGATGTTAGTATATGACCTTAGTATGTTGTAGTATGATTAGAGGACTTAAAACTCTGTTAGAACGGACTTTGGAGAAGGATTGAGGTGTTAAAAATGGTGAGAAACGTAACTTAGGAAATCTGGGACGAATCTGGTAGCTCGTTAGAAGCCCCTACCCAGGTCGTTCGAACGAACTCGTTCGAACGAGCTTCTAACGAGTTGACCAGTCGCTGCTAACGAGAAGGGATCTCGTTCGATATCTCGTTCGAATGAGATATCGTTAGAAGGTACAGTTTGTTCGAACGAACTGGAATCTCGTACGAACAGCCTCGTTCGAACGAGACTTCTAACGAGTTGACAGAGGGATCTCGTTCGAACAGCCTCGTTCGAACGAGACTTCTAACGAGTTGACAGTTTGGTCCTTTTTGGACTATTTTGATTTTTATAGTCCCGTAAACTGGTTCGAGGGTAGAGTTGACATTCATTGATGATGTAAGGATAGATTTGGGACTTTTGGGTTATTACGAGGAGTAAATTTATATACGAGAGATTTAATTCAATGAACCGTTTGGGTTGAGACGTGAGTGTCTACTACGACGTGAGAATAGATTATGGCGCGTATGATGATAAACCGGAATAATAATAAGTTGTAGATATTATAAGTTAGTACGAGAAAGCGATATGTACTACGATTAAACTACGAGATTACTAAGATGTGTGATTACTTAGTATTGGTAAATGAATTGTGTGTATGACATACCTACCATACTTGCTATCACGGGAGGTTTGCTTAGGGCCCTCTAATCCTCGTGTTGCCCGGATTTAGACTGGTTACCTTGATGAACATAGGTCATAGAACGACTTATTGGGATATTAATAAGTCCGCTGATCGTGGGAGCGTAGGTATGTGCGTGACCCATGTGATGTGACTGTGTTCGCCTCCATTATTTGTGATGTTGTTATCTGTGAACTATTCCTGAGAGATTCGGAATATGTAATCCTTATGTACGTGATGTACCGGGATGGATAGCAGAGTATGTGTGCACCGCAGCTTAGTTCTCGGGGTGCTTATACTGTATATTTGTGATGTGAATAATATACACTTAATTAATGAGAACCTTCATGTTAATGATGTGAATATAATTACGGTATTGCTTCGAGAAATATAGCAAGTTAACTGATAGATATATATATATTACATATTGAGTATCTGAGTTTGCGTTAAACCCCTACTTAATTACGAGCGTTATTATGTTAATAGAACCGAGTAATAAGGGTAAGACCTATGATAGTCTAGCTAGATACGTTGTCACTTAGCTAGTAGTTTGTATCACTCTAGATGGGTACTTACGTTAGGAGTGCACAGTTAGACGAGAGGTGAGAATATCATGTGAGTGCACGTCCTAACATGTACTTTGCATTTAATGTTTTAAATGTTTTAAAGCACTTGCAGGTTTTTAAAATATAACTCCACATTCGGGCTCTGACCCGTTTGCTTTTCAAATCTTTTTCTTGTAAAACCATTTTAGGTGCCCAGCCACAAAGACACCAAGCATAGGATTCTCATTCAGGTGACGAGCTGTAGCTGTTTGTGGAAGCTACAGGGATTTGCTTGTAGACGCCTCTATTCACTTGGATTCCAGCTTCATTATCTATCAGTTGTAGGGCATGTTGCCCATTTCTATTAGAGTTACATTTCCATTCCAGTTTTCAGACTTTGGCATGTACTGTTTTAGTTTTCGATTTACTTATTTCAGTTATGGGATTGTAGTGAGGAGTTTTTCCTCCAGACTTTATTTACGCTATGTGATGGTCTTTCTATTTACTTCATTATGGTGAATGGTGTTATTATTCTTTATTACACTTGTTGCATGTTAATCAGACTTTAATTAAAATTTGGCACTTACTTTTTAAATACTAGGTGGTTAGTAATCATAAAAATGTTTTCGACAGTGATGCTATTAACTGGACCAACTTGACATTTTGAATTAATTTAATAAAGGAGTAGCTACCCGGTATTTAATTAGTCGGGGTGTCACAGTGAACCTTGTACCTAAGTGAGTTAGGTGCCATGAATATTGAGTCATTTCCAAGAAGGATGGGCTCACTAAAGAATGGGTGTGTTCGAGGACCCCATGGTTGGAAATCCACCCGGAAAAATTAGTTAAAATTAAGTTGTTGTTATGAGTTTTACCTCAATCGAGGAGACATATTTGACGTGACTAGATAAAGTCGCGGTATTAGTTAGCCCTAGACTCGTGTGTGTATCTTGAGTTTTATGGCGGTCTCGATAACATTATATCATGCATGCTTATGTGTTGTCCGCAATAGCGGAATTTTATTTTCCTTCATTCTCCATAAAGGCGGGTGTTGATATATTGTGTATATACATATATATATATCTGGTTTGGGATACTCGTTCTATATGTTTATACGAGTATGGTATTATGATGAGTTAAATACATTATGGTGTATTTTTGGAGCGATAGCAGGCTAAAAATGACAAGTCTATCGTGTCCATGGTTCCTGGAGGGAACGGGTTATTGTTGCGGTGTCTCACCTAGATATAGGTTGAGTTCACCTTATTTGGTATGGGATACGAAACTTCGATGAGTAGAGGTTTCCTTATCGTGATTTGGGTATATGGCGACCTTATATATATGATTTAAGGCCGCAGGATTTGTGTTGAGCTGTAAGATAAAGCTCATTATGGTTTGCGCAAGGACTTAGAATGAGTGCGAGCGCAGGGTGGTATGACTCTTAGTTAGAGATAGGAGTTCAGACCATCTTTTTGTTGGATTAGGGGATAGGGATATCCCGGTTGCATGTTGAAATGACGGAACTCCATGACCAACGAAGTCAAGGGTTAATGTGTGGAGGGGTTCCTTGTTTGGATTTCGCTTTGCGAGACACTCCACACATGACTCTTAACGGCGTCGGGAGTGGGGAGCTGTTATAGGATGCAAGGATGTTGATTTTGTGGAAAGGTCTTATAGTGTGGATGAACCACTATAGACTATGAGCCACATGATGTTGATATACATATGGAAATATTGTGCTATGGAAAAGCACTAAAGTGGTCCCCTCGCCACAAGTGGGTGGGTGAGGTTGGACTTAGAAATTGATTTGAGGATAATAACCAGCCTTAATGAAAAGGCAGATTTTGAGAAGATAAATTTTGGGTATTATGTTCGTGACACTTTCTATAGAAAGTGGGCACTTCGATGGATTAGGTTTCCTTCTGTATGGGCGGAAGGATAAGATAGTAGGAATGCGTTCATAGGCTAGCCTTGTAGGATTTAGGAAGTCCCGCTTATGTGCCTTGGGTCGCTATATCTCGATGACCGACTACGCGAGGGAGTAGTGTAACGGGAGGGTTCCTTGTTTGGATTTCGCCTTGGCGAGACGTCCCACGCATGAAACCAAGCAATTGTTGGGAGTTGAGAGAGGCCTTGGGCACTAGGGACATACTTAGGATTATAGTAGTTTCGCGTATGTAGATATCGCATAAACTTTAGTATTATTTAGGACGTAAGTTCGTTAATGTTAGTGGCGCCGAGATTAGGAGAATTCATTTCGCGGGTTGGAAGGACCCATAGGTGAGTATTACACCGAGGAAAGGAGACCCTTATTGGGAGAGAGTATTACGTGTCAGATGTTCACTACGGATGTGCAGATGTGCACAAGTTGGAAAGATGTATGGGCACCTTGGTAAGATGGTTTTATATACCGCCTGGAATAGAATGGGCGTAGTATATAAGGTTGAAATTCATACCGATAGGCATTATAGATGATGGGTATTATGTGACGTATTAGAGTCACTTTACGATCGTGGTAGTCGTGTAGCATATGGTTGGGAACCATTGGGTTAGTATCGTTTCCCTTGAGAAATTAGGATTTGGAGTGATCCTAGTTATATGGTGTAGGATGTATCCGAATTTCGAGGACGAAATTCCGTTGTAAGGGGGGGAGTATGTAACAACCCGTGCTTTTGGAGAGGATTAAATTTCATAATTAAGTATAATTTGGAATTTGGAGAATTTCTCGAAATAGTGATTTTTGGGATTTTCGAGGATTTAAATATTTTCGAAGGGTGTTATAAATTATTTTGGGACTATATAGGTCGAAGTAATTTAATTATATGTCACCGTGGAGTATAGCGACAAAAGAGGTAAGATTTTGAGTAGAATACCGCATTTAATTATTTTGGGTTAGAATAGTGATTTGCGGTCAAGTACCTCAGATGGAAATTTCGACTGCGCCATGAGTCTCGGAATGTTTGAGATAGTCGGAAAAGAGTGTCCGATTGTCGAAATGGAGTTCCGGGTAATTTTGGAGTTAAATAGGATCGTAATTGGGTAAACGAGTCATTTTTGGGTTTTAAAGTGGTTAAACCTTTTTCTCCTTATAAAAGGAGGGAGAGGGGGAGAAAAGAGAAGAGAAAAGAGAAAGAAGAGAGGGAAGAGAGAGAGAGGTAAGAAAAGAAGAAAAAAGGGGGAGATTCCGGCCGGCCTCCGCGGGATTCGGCTCGAGGACGTCGGATTTTATCCACGAGGCAAGTGTTTACTTGCTTTATTTGTTTTTAAGCATAAATATCTCATATCATTGTTGGTATAACAAACCCTAATGATTTTGGGTTGGTATTCGTGGATAAAACGGGTTTTTGGGAGTTAAAACGAATAAACCCCTAAAAATGATAAATTGGAGAAACTTAGGTTTTTCTTGAAATTAATTGGTGATTTCGGGTTCTAGGATATTTAGAACCCGTATTATAGGTGTATTTGTAGTTGGTTGAAGTTGTAGGCCGTTGGGTGAAGAGATGGAAGCTTGGGGGAAGCTTCCATGGCCGAAACAGCTTCTCGGAGAAGAAGCTGCCCGACATGATCGATCGATCGATCATTGGGGCTCGATCGATCGAAGCCTTCGATCGATCGACGACCATGGGTCGATCGATCGACCCCTGCTGAAATTGGATAATTTCTATAGGATGATTTGGATGGGATAGATTCCATTTCACCTTGTTTTGAGGTTAATTAGGTGATAACCTAAAGGACCTTTTAGGACTTTATGGTCCATAAATTAAGGCAATTTAGGAGGGTAAAGTAAGGGTTTTTAGTATATAACCCTTAATCTATATTTTCGAGGAAAATAGAATATTTGCAGAAATCGATGGATTAGGGTTCCTAAATTATATTGGGGACTTCTAAATGATTAATTGGACTAGGTATAGTGTTTGGGGTTCAAGGAAATGAAATCCTTAACTCGTTGAATTTAAGGTTGTTCGGGTGAGATAAATCCCGAGGATATTTCTCGTAGGCATAGAGGCCTACATAATTATGCTTATAGAAAGCATAGTTATATCGATTATCGTTAAGTGTATCCTAGGAGATAATTAGGATAAACTGGGAAAATAGGTATGTGTTGATTTCACTTAGAGTGAAGGGTATCATTGGAGATATCCAATAAATCCTTAGATGGGATTGATGTATATAGTGATTATTAAATTAAGAAATATTTGGGTTTAGTTTCATGCGTATATGAATGCATGATTATGATTCCTGGAGGGAATCTTTGGGATTATTGGTCATCGCTAGATGCTATAGGCCACTATGGCCGTTTATATATATTCTAGGAAGAATATATAGGATATGTATATACTGTGTGATTTAGGTATATATATATATGTTATGATGGAAATGATTTTGAAAATATAAAAATGAATATTTTCAAAATGGAAAGACAAATGATTTTCATAAATAATATAAATGAGGATACACACCTCTCTAAATCGCTATCATAAGGGAAGTTGCGTGCGTATGGTGAAGCCCCTGATAAATTAACGCAGGGTGGATATAGTCCTTTAGGCCATGTGAGCGTTTGTTGATATATATTTTTCTGCGCTGGTTAGGAGATTCCGGGTGTGGTCTTGACTATCCCGCAGGCACATGGCCGCTTCCCGACGTCTTGCGATGTAGGATCCCAGGTTGTCTTATGATAGGCCCTAGAAGATGATAGCCATTTAGGGGCGCGCACAGTGGAGAAATCCGGACGGGCGGTCTTAGAACGCGTTATATTAAAGCAATTAATGATAATGGATTGGCTTTAATTACATTTCCTGGATATAGGAAGGGAAATGGGATAAAGGTTTGGCTTCGGTAACACTTCCCGGATGGAAGAAGGGATGTGGAAGCATATGTTATGATCAAAGCATTTTTATGATAATGAAAATGGCTTTGAATACATTTCCTGAATATAAAAAGGGAAATGGGATGATTTAAAAAGGTAAAACATTTTTATGATAATAAAACTGGCTTTAAAAAAAGAGATATGATTTGTTAAAGCAATTCATGATAATGAATTGGCTTTTAAATACATTTCCTGGATATGAGAAGGGAAATGGAAGGTTTTGAGATAAAAATGATAAGTATTGATAAATACTTGGTAAATGTATTCTCATTTTGGGAGATAGATCCGGATGTATATAGTAAAACGTATGTATATGTATAAATCGAGTGCCGAGGGTCTAATGGATCCCGACGATCGACCGTGCCGCATAGTAGTGTATTGGGGGGGTTCCTTGTTTGGATTTCGCTTTGCGAGACACCCCACGCACGAATATGGCATTGTGTTGAGACTGGGGAGAAGTTTAATCCTTAGTGCTCTAATATTATAAATGTTTATGGTATATATATATTTATATATATCTTTCTGTACTGAGGGACTGGCGGATCCCGACGATCGACCTTGTCGCATAGTAGTGTATCGGGGGGTTCCTTGTTTGGATTTCGCTTTGCGAGACCCCCCACGCACGAACATGGCATAGCGTTGAGACTGGGGTGAAGTTTAGCCCTTAGTACATTGCTTGGACTATCTAGGATTTGATAGTGGGTTTGGGATAGACTAGTTTAGCAGGATAGCTTGACTAGGATGTCTAGAGGGATGCGCTAGGAGTGCACTGTTAGTGGAGAGGTGAGGGGTATCTCATGGGAGTGCGATACCAATTTAAATATGAGATAAAACTATTTTTCTAAAAATAAAGCATTTATGCACTTGCAAAATATTTTCAAAATTCGGGCTCTGACCCGTTTATCTACTCTCCTTTCTTTCTATATATTATATATATAGGTGTCCAGACACAGGGACGCGTGGATGGAAATTCTTTCGAGTCAGACGTCAGCTGCAGCAGCTGTGGATGCGTGCAGGTTTTTGATAGCCGCTTCCATCGTTGTACTCTAGATAGGAGGTATTGTATAAACATCCGGGCCAATGGTCCAATTGCATTTAGTTATTCTTTCAGTACAGCATTCGATATGGTTGTATATTTTGACCGAGTGTTCGGTTATTTTATTTTACTTCAGTTTCATTTACGCATAAACTGTGTGGATGTTTTATTTATTGTTGTTAAAAAGAGTAGTAAAGTTAAAATTTTGACATCGGCCTAATAGGTTATTAGTAATTAAGTGGATTTTCGACAGTGATGCTAAGAATAATCCATATGAGACTCCTGGTTTAATTTAATATTGGAGTGATAGCCCGGTATCTTATTAGGCGGGGTGTCACAGTAATATTATTGAAAGTTTTTACATGTGATGGTAACATATGGGTGTCTTAATTTATTCAAGAAATTTTTTACATTTTGAAAATATTTTTGGTAGGGTATTTAGATTATTTATAACGAATCTAACATGATTGGTTGTGATTAGGTTGACAAGTTACTGATGTTAAATTTTTCTATCAATTTTGGTATATTTCAAGTTATTCATTTACACACAGTCCAACCTCACATTTTGATGTATTTCAAATTTTGCTTGCTCGATTAAAGTTTTTTATTCATTTTTATTTGTAGGTTTGACGTAATGTTAAAACTTTAATCTCTCTCTATATATATTATACCTCTAATACAATAGTATTATAGGTATAAATAATAATTAATGCTTAAGAATGAAATGTTATAAATGAATTAATAAAAAGAAAGCTAAACCAATAAAAGGTTTGGGGTTATAATTATTTTTAATATTTTATTAAAGTTTTTATTTACAAATGATATAAAATTTTAAACAAAAAATAAATAAAATTATGTATAATTTTTTTGTATAAAATACGTACAATTTTTTTGAAGTTTTTATTCATAAAATTTTTTTGAAGTTTTTATTCAAAATTTTGAAATTGTTTTTAATATAAAAAATGTTTGGGGTTATAAAAACAATTTTAACGTTTTATTTATAGGAAAAAAAATTAGTTTGTATCTATAAATGATTTATAGTTTTTAACCTATATATATATATATATATATAAAAAATATGTACAATTATTTGAAGTTTTTATTTGTAAAAATAGTTTTATATAACAAATATATTTAAAATAATAGAAAAAAATAATCTTTATAATATTTTTAAGATAAGATATTGAATTTATGATATATACTAATTTTTATCATTATATTATATTTTTTATAGTACATCGATCGTGCATCGCGCGGGTTGTATGCTAATTAGTATCTATAACTGAAAAATTATAAGTGTATATATAGTGCACTACTAATGCGTGAAGCAACTATACAAATTAAGAAACCTACTAAAACATTTCAAACCATCACACCCCAAAAATTCAAACAGGAAAAGAATTTCCATTAGCGCCTTCATTTAAATAGCTAAAGTATGCATTCAATTTAAGTACACCTCCGTAAACCTCTTCATCCAAATACGTGTCTGCCAAAAATTTTAAAAAAATATTCGAGAGATAATAAAATACACTAACACACTCAATATTTGAGAGAGAACACTCAATACGAGGAGATAATTTTTATTTACCACTCATAAAATATTTTTGACTTTTTATGACTTCACTTCAAATGTCAACATCACATGAGTATTTATAGTATCTCTAAAATATATCTAGCCAAATATATATATATATATATATATATATATATATATATATATATATTTCAATTACATTTAATGTAAGCCTACTTCATTTAGACTTATATACATGAACTTCATAAAACATTAACCAACTAAATGCATGTATTTACCAAATACATATGTGTTTACATTAATCTAGATAATACAAAATTAATAAACGAATTAATAAAATGTACATGTGTCATCGTGTGGGTGCAATAAATGTCGACGTTGTGTTGTGATGACAACTTTAGGTATATACTATAATTATACATTTTGAAAAGTGTAAGTGAGTGATATTTAATCACAATATTTATCCTTGAAAGTTATGATACTGGGGATTATATTGGTGCATTTAGAGTTGTAACATAAGGGATATGTACATGTAAGATTGGAATAAATGTTGTATTGAGGCTAGTTATACTAACATAAGGGATTGCCTTGAGATTTTGAAGTATTTTTCACTATATAAAATGATCGAATTACTTTAACGAGAATATTGGTTTGTAGTGAATGGGAATTTTAAGAGTAAATTAAAATACTTAGGAATTTGACAAATTGCTCAAGTTATAATCCATTTAGGTTAAGTTTGCCATAGTAAATGGTTTTAAAGTCAAAGATATATAAGATGTATAAATTAAATTGTGATTTAAATAGTGATTATATAAGGCATGATTGTAGAGTTTTGACAACCATCTTACCTATACAAAAGTATGTCATTTTCCATCAATTGTCTCACTTACTCTTTTCAAAACGTGAATTATTTTTATTTATTCTATTTTATTTTATTTTTATTTTTATTTTTAATCATTCTATATTTTTTGGAGATCACTGAGTATTTTTCCATTTCCATTTGCCTTCTCATTTCTTCCTACACCAAGGGTTTAAAATCAATGTCATGTAAAATAAAAATGGTCACAATACTCTTTTAAACTATCAGACAAGTTCTTAAGCCATCAAACAGGTTCCCATAATTTGAGATAAACTACTTAGATTGTTACACGCAGTTATACCGATAGGATGTGACTCCCTATCTAGGTTGTGAATTGCTCAGTTGTACTAGAACCGAAATTCCTATCTCTTGTGATTAAGTCGGAACCCAATTCATCGAAAGTCCTTCTAAGTCAATTGACCGACATGGTATACAATTTATTTAAACATAAATATAAGGCATTATCATGAAAATGATTTTTATTTCAAAATGAATTGACACACCTTTACTGAAAAATAAAATGTCATACATGGTTTTAAGAATAAAATCCCAATAATTTTCTAATTAGTCTTAAAGCAATGTACCTATGCATCAAACTCCCAACCCATTTGCAATCTATAGATCTAGTCATACAAGGATTAATCGAGCATTAGTCAATGCAACTTAGGTTCCAAACTTATCACCTTCCTTGTTTAATTTCTCGAACTAGGTGAAACATACGCTCAATGTGCCTAAACCTTTTAAGTGTTATCGATTTTCTCAAACTTGCAATAGTACCGCTATGAGCAAAATAAAATTTAACAACCAATTGCATTTGAAGGAACCTCTCTTAAGTTACTTAGGAAACTTTCAAGTTACATATCCTCTTATGTTGCCTCCGAAGTGGCAACAACTCCAGCTTTCTTGGTGGAGTTAGAAATGCAAGATTGATTTACACTTCCCTAATAACTTAAAGCTACACATCCTTAGACAAACATATATCCCGAGGTAGAAAATTTGGAATACTTATTTGATTGAAAAATAAGTCTTTGTTCATAAATGGTATAAGACTATCAAACTAAAATCTACAGATCATGCCAATGACATAAAAGATATTCGGTATAGAACACAACAAAGCATACACGAGGCTTCCCACCGTCAAAGCATTTGGTACATTCCTCAACTTCCATCCAATCAAGTGTTTTAGTATACTAACCCCTAGACACATCAATTCCACACTTAAAAGAAAAATACTTTATTGGAATCCCGATAATAATATTGTGAGTATGAGATTAATATAATCATATTAGAAAAGCCTAACACCCTTTTTATTCCATTTAGTGAAATCTTGATCATAAGAATGTAACTGGCTTGCCTAAGTATTTTATATTGAGCCACCTAGACAAGCACACTATTACGTAAGACAATATACCCACCTCGTTCCAGATTAGGAGAATATTATACACACATTATACTAGAAATACCACCACGTTTTCGTCATGCTTCTCATACGTACAAGTATTATCGAGCTTTCAAAATTAAGCGATTAATTCACTGATTGTTGATACCAAAAGCTACCATCATACGTGGACCAATTACAAGCCAGCACGTGTCATGCAATATGGCATGAGTCCAAGTCAGCATGATACGAAAGTCCGACCAACAGGGAAGCCCGGCCAACAATGAATCCCCACCAACGAGGAAGCCCGAGCAACTGGGAAGACCGACCAATAGGCGAGAATTCAGCCTGTACAACCAATGAAACGACAACAATCATACAACCTGTGCAAACAATAAAGCGACATCAATAGTGCATTTAATTATTATTATGTATTGATGTAAATGCTTAACAAATAAATACACTGTATCACTCTCATTGCAAAAGGAGGAAAAAATAAATTAAGGCAGTCATTACATAACAGTGGACGTAGGCTTTTCCTTAGGAGCCGAATCACTTTAAAAATTCTCTTTGTCTTATTTGTTTCTAATTATTTATCTGTGATCAATCAATTAGGCTTAGTCTAGTTTTTTTGCATCAACAGATTGACACTGTCTGTGGGATTGTCTTGCTAAACGTTTTCACGCATTCATCATCCATGGCTGAAATTCCATAATCAAGCACCAGAAATGAGGGAATTCTGCCTACCTCCTCTATCCCTCCAAATAACAATGAGTTAACATGAATTTTAGCTAGCTTGGCTAAGGGTCAAGAGGCTAGGCAGGATACTATACGACAGTTGGCCCAAACTCTACAAACTGAAGTTCATACACAATTTAATTAAAGGAATATTCCACCCTCACCAATAATGAGTATTGGGCGTAGCCACTCTCGAACTTCAAGGGATCCTTCGTATCTTCTTGGAGCAACTTATTCTATCAGGATTACTAATTCCTCTGATGGACAATCCCTCATCCCAGAAAGATTGAGTGCCTTAGAAAGGCTAAGTAGGGACTCTTCTTTCAATCGTTTGGGACCCCATGGAAATGCCCTACGGGTTGCGTCGAGAAATACTCGAAGACCAAGTGATTTAAGGGAAGGTTCAGCCCAATCCAGATTAAATACCCGACGAAATGATAGGTCCAGGCAGAAAAAAGGTTCGAAAGAAGAAAGCTCAACACAATCTGTTGGTCGATATAAAAAAGTCGCCACCCATAAATCTGGTGCCGGCAGTGATGCTTGGAAAGGTTTCATTCAGCGTTTGGAAGACAGATTGGGAGAAATGGCCAAGGCCAAGAATCCTCTCCAGAGAAGTTTTATTAAGGGATCCCCCTTTTTGCAAACCATCGTAGATTTCCCTACGCCAACCAAGTTTAAATCCCCACTGGTCACTCCCAAGTATGATGGGAAGACTGATCCAATTCTTCATATAGAATAATACCAAGCAGCGGTTGATATCTATGTTGTTCCTAATGAGATGAGGTGCAGGGCATTTTCAGGAACAATCACTGGATTTGCTCAAATCTGGTATAATAGTCTTTCTAGGGGAAAATTTCTCGCTTCCAACAACTCATCGAGCTATTCATTGGTAATTTCTGCTTTGGAATAAAACCAGTGAAGCGAGTAGCTCATTTGCTTAGTGTGAGACAAAAGGTGGGAGAAAGTACTAGGTATTATATCACTCGTTTCAATAACGAGAAACTAGAAGTTATTGATTACAAAAAGAAGACCGCAATCACTGACCTCATGAGTGGTTTGCTCCCCGACAAACTGTATTATAGTTTGGCAAAAGATCCCCCGAAGACGATGGCATAATTGATGGCCAAAGAAGCAAAGATTATGAACGTCGAGGAAGCTATGGCTGCAAAAAATAATTCAGATGCAAAGGAGGAAGCAAAGATAAAAGGGAAGTTATATAAGAAGGAGCACAAGAATCACAATGAGCACAGGAATTCGAAAGTAAAAGAAAGCCTAGATCGGCTCAAAAAAATTACCAATTACACTCCCTTAACGGTGGATATACATCATATTTTGGAAGAAATCAAGCACAATAATGATTTGAGTTGGCCTGAAAATTTAAGGTCACTTGCTAATAAGAGGGATAAGTCCAAGTATTGTGAATTTTACAATGATCATGGTCATACGACCAACCGGTGTATTTCTCTCCAGAATGATATAGAAGCGCTCATTCAAATAGGAAAATTGGACAGATTTATTGATCGGCAGGCTGGTGGAAGAACCGGAGGTATAGGTCGATAGAGATCTAAATCACCAGTTAAGCCTAAAGAAGATAAGAAGAGAAACCATGACGATGAGACAGAAGACGATCCTGACCTCCCCAAAAAGCCTAGACAACCAGAACGTGAGGTATTCGCACTCAGTTTTAGATCTTTTGATTGCCATATGATTACAGGTGGGGATGGAGGAGGAGGAGATCACACAGTCGAAAGGAAGGCTTACCTCAATGAGGCTCAAGCTTGTTCCTATATCCAGCGAATCAACCTTATTGAGGAAGACCGACTAAGAAAAGTCAATAAGGATAAGCTCGTAATTAGATTTTCCAAGAACGATCTATCTGGATTATTGTATCCTCATGATGATCCTTTAGTGATCAGAGTCAGGATGAAATAAGTACTTGTGGCAAGAACATTAGCGGATAACGAAAGTTCGACAGACATCATGTTTTATCCATGTTTTAATAATTTGGGATTAAAGTTCAACCAACTGGAGCCTTACCACAGGCCACTAATTGGATTCTCTGGCGAGAAAGTATTTCCATTGGGGATAATCAAATTAGACGTGTTGATCGAGACATGGCCAGCGAGCAGAACAAAGAAAGTGAGATTATTTTTTATGGATAAAAATGTTCATTTTGCCTATAACATGATCATGGGAAGATTTGGTTTGAAGAAATTCCAAGGTGTACCCTCTACTGTTCATCAATGCCTGAAGTTCCCGACCAACTTTGGAGTTGGAGTAGTGAAAGGAGATCAGAAAGTAGCTCGGGAATGCTACTATTCCTCTGTCGAAGAAGAAGATATGTTGGAAACAAAGAGGAAAACAACCACTTATCAAGTGTATATATCTGAGCCGAACAGCGAGTCTGAGGTTGAAACCTTAGATCCACGAGATGAATCTAAGCTTGTAAAAGGCCAAGTGATGGAGGCAACATAAAACATTATTCTATACGATGATAATCTAGAACGAACAACTCAAATAGGAGCCTCATTGGAATCAGTTCTTAAGCAGGAGTTGGTGGCTTTATTGAGACAAAGAAAAGAGGTGTTCGCACGGAGCCATGAAGGTATGCTAAACATAGACCCAAATTTACTATGCAATGAGCTTAATGTTAATAAGGACGTTAAACCTGTGAAGCAGCGAAGAAGAGTTTTTAGCCCAACGAAGAACCAGGCTATACAGGAAGAGGTGGAGAAGCTTCCTTTATTGAAGACGTGAAGTACCCGGGCTGGTTGGCCAACGTAGTTATGGTAAAAAAGAAAAATAATAAATGTAGGATGTGTGTGGATTTTACTGACCTGAACAGAACGTGCCCAAAGGATCACTTTCCTTTACCGCGAATTAATCAACTGGCGGATACTACTTCAGGGCACGAGCTGTTAAGTTTCATGGACACATATTTTGGTTATAACCAGATCAAAATGAAGCCAGAAGATAGAGAAAGTACTTCCTTTATTACTCCCCAAGGAACTTATTGCTATAATGTTATGCCATTTGGTCTAAAAAATGAAGGTGCTACTTATTAGAGACCGGTGAACAAAGTATTTGAGGAGAAAATAGGTAAGAACATAGAGGTGTATGTTGATGATATGCTCACTAAAAGTAAAAAAGATGCTTATCATATTGCCGACCTCAACTAGATGTTTGATCGATTGGAAAAGCACCAGATGAAGTTAAACCCCACCAAATACGTCTTCAGAGTTCATGAGGGAATGTTCCTCGGATATATAGTAAATCAAAGGGGCATTGAAGCTAATCCAGATAAGTTTAAAGCTTTGATCAAAATGCAATCTCCGGCCTATAAAAAGGATGTTCAAAGGCTAACAGTGGACATAGGATTTTCCTTAGGAGCCGAAAAACCTTCGACTGGAACGATGAATTTAAAAAATCCTTCCTGAAATTGAAGAAGTACCTGGGAACACCACCACTACTCTTCCGACCAGTGTTGGGAGAAAAGATGTATTTATATCTGGCTGTATCTGAATCAGCAGTTAGCTCTGCCTTGATTAAGGAAGAGAATGGAGTTCAAAAGCCAATTTACCACACTAGCAAATCTTTTCAAGAAGCACAAGTTAGATATCCCAGACAGGAAAAATTAGCATTGGCCTTAATTGAGGCTAGTAGACGGATGATGCCATATTTTCAAGCCCACACCATAGTGGTATACAATGACATACCACTGAGGCAAGCATTGCATAAGCCAAAGAAATCTGGGAGATTGATGTATTGGGCTGTGGAGTTGGGGGAATATGACCTTGTATATGAACCAAGGTCTGCTTTAAAAGGCCAAGCTATGGCTGATTTTATTACAGAGTTCACTTACCTAGAGGTCCCCGAGCAATAAGGGATTATAGCCGAGCAATATATAGGAATCAGTAGACCTTCTGAAAATACTCCCGACCAACTCTAAGCAGGGGAAACTGCAGAAGAAGTTATCAATAATCAACCAGAATCATCCAGCAGAGTACACGAGATGAAGAAGAAATATTAGGAGGTGAAGGATAAAATATTCCATTAAGGGATTCTGATAAACCAAACGTTTGAAAGCAATATCCCTATATGGAGTCTGTATGTTGATAGGTCATCCTGTGCAACTAGATGCGGAACTGGAATCATTCTCAGTACTCCAGACGAGCTAGATATAGAGTACGCTCTACGATTCCAATTTTAATCCACTAGTAATGAGGCAGAGTACGAAGCCATGATTGTTGGTCTAAGTTTAGCTAAATCACTGAATGCCGAGCAAGTTATGGTATACAGTGACTCACAGTTGGTGGTAAATCAGGTGTTGAACTTATAAGCAGCTAAAGGAGAACTGATGACCAGATACTTGGTTAAAGCATTGGAGATAATTTCCACCTTGCTAGCTGTCCAGATGATCAAAATTCCACGATTAGAAAATGCCCGAGTAGACGCATTTGCTCGGCTAGATTTAGCAACCAGAATCAAGCTGCGAAGAACCATTCCTATTGAGCTACTCACTAATAGGAGCATAAATGAAGATCTGATGGTTAATTTTATTGCAGTTGATATGGGGCCATCTTGGATGGATCCCATAAGAGCATATATTGAAGAAGGGATTCTTCCAGTCGACCTACTTGAAGCTAATAAGTTAAAATACAAAGCCGCTAGATATATGCTAGATGGTGGTGTATTATATAGAAGAGGATTAATTACTAGTCTACAACGATGTGTGCATCCAGCCGAAGCGAAGGATTTGATTGAAGAAGTCCATGAAGGGTCATGTGGGGCTCATATAGTAGGAAGAGCATTGTTACAAAGAATCCACACACAGGGGTACTACTGGACAAATATATAAGCGGATTGTGCAGATTTTGCCAAGAAGTGTGATAAGTGCTAGAGGTTTTCCCGCATACGTAAGACTCCACAAGCTATCCTAACACCAATCACTTCACCTTGGCCCTTTACTATGTGGGGGATTGACCTGGTCGGGCCTTTACCGAACACTCGAGGAAGGTTCAAGTACCTGGTTGTAGCTGTGGATTACTTTACTAAATAGGTGGAAGCTGAAGCATTGATCGACATGTCCTATGAAAAAGTTTACCAGTTTATTTGGAAGAATATCATAAGCAGGTATGGCTTACCCTATGCCTTTATCACTGATCATAGTACACAGTTTGACAACGACGAATTTGATGTTTATTATTCCCAATCCAACGTACAAAAAATCCACTCTGCTCTTGGTCATCCTCAAAGTAATGGTCAAACAACTAATAGAGCGTTGCTGAATGGGTTGAAGAAAATGTTAGAAAATGACAAAGGTAATTGGATCAATGAACTTAATTTTATCTTATGGGCTTACCGAACAACTTTTAGAATAACTACTAGAGAAACTCCTTACATGTTAGCATTTGGTACTGAAGCAGTAATTCCGGTCGAGCTAGGTTTACCTACGCACAGAGTTCTTAACTTTAATACCCCAGTCAGTGATTTGATGAGAATGCTGGATTTAGAACATGTTGGAAGAAGTCCGTGAAGATGCAAATTTAAGGAATGCAGCCTATCAACAACGGGCTACGCGTTTCTACAATAAAAGGGTGAAGTCGAGTAACTTAAAAGAAGGTGATTGTGTTTTGAAGAAAGTGATTTAAAGTAATAAGAAACTGGAAGCCAATTGGCATGGGCCTTATCATATCACTACAATCATTCGACCAGGCACATATCGAATTGAGACTTTGGAGGGTGAAGAGTTCAAGAACCCATGGAATGTAGAACACTTGAGGAAATACTATCAGTGATATAAACATGATGTATTAAGTTCATTTCAATATTAATGAGAATGCGATTTCCCCAAAATTGTTATTTTTTTCGGAGTAGTAGTGCTATGCCCTATATTATGCATGTAACAAAGGCACCAACAAAGTTGGTCAAAAACCCACAAATACTAACAAGGTTGGTCAATATCTATAAATACCACCAACAAAGTTGGTCAGTATCAATAAAGGCCACTAATAAAGTTGGTCAATATTTATAAATACCGCCAACAAAGTTGGTCGGTATCAATAAAGTCCACCAACAAAGTTGGTCGGTATCTATAAAGACCACCAAAAAAGTTGGTCGATATCAATAAAGGCACCAACAAAGTTAGTTGTCAAACATATAAAAAACCACGTAAGCCAAAATTGTAAGTCCTAAATGCTTGGTTAAAGAAGACCCGAATAATTTTCATCTAAACTGGGCTAAAAGATAGACAAATGTTCCACTCACGCCTGGGAACCGAGGTAACTAATGCAATTACCTAAAAATTTTACGTATATTAGTAGAACCATGGTGATGCATTGGTAATTGATATAATACCTAGGATAAGCCTAAGGGTATCAATAGAACCGAAGAAAAACTAAAGATTAACTAAAGGTTGATCCATTCATAGTCAAAGACTAAGAAAACATTCATATATGCAAAGCTTAACTAAAAGTTGATCCATTCATAAAGTAAATTTGTCATTAAATCAAATGATTACATATTGTTGTTTAAACATGCATAAACATAATACAAAGCCTTATTCTACAGGACATTTTCCTTTAGCCTTAGAAACAGGATCCATGACAGCTGGAGGATTATCCAAAGTAAAAGGGGAGTTGATGGAGTTAAAGTTCTGAAGCATCCTGGTGTTACTGCTACTAGGACGATCAAGCAGATGAGGAGGTCGGACGATATCTAGTTCATCGTGTAGCTCGTAATCTCTTAAGTATTTTCAAATCAAGCATTGAGGAATATGATGAACAGGAATCCAGTTAACATCTAACTTGAATGGAGGATTGTCAAGCTCCAGCAATCCTGAGTCATACCAATCCCACAAAGAGTCGTTCTGATCTACTTTCATCGCAGTTAAAGCATTTATCCAACCCCATTTATAGGATTCATTCTTGGCTTATTGCAGTATATCGTCAAAATGTCCCAGAGCTTCATTATACCCATTCATCCAAACTTCTCTAGGCTGCTTGTGGAATTGAAAGGTTAATTTATCAACCTGAGACTATAGTTTCTTTAATACTCCATCCTTAACTTCTAATTGGGAAGATTGGGTGGATAATTGTTCAGACAATGTCTGCAGCTTTTGGGACATCTTAGCAATAGCTCGATATTTTGCTTTTAACTATGTAGCTTGATTGGAAAGGGCCTGTTGGGTCCTAACTTCTTCTGTAGTTCCTCGGCCAGGCTTATTTATTGTTCGAAAAGATGATGCAGGCTTAATCTTTTTTAAATTTTCCAACTCATATCTTAATATTGCATTTTCAGCCTCTAAAAAGGAGTAACCCTCATTAGTAGTAACAACAACAGCTCCAGAGGTAGACTTCAAAAGATTCACTTCATCGCTCAAATTATTATTCTCCTCTTATAGGAGTTTGACAACAGTCTTAGTTTCTTCAACTTCAAGCTTAAGTAAAGCTTCCTTTTTATTATAAACAGGGACAAATTTATCAAAGCCCCGACCTACACTTAAACTTTGATACTTCTGCTCGTAGCTCTGATGCAACAGTACAGTGGATTCTTTATAATGTTCTTAAAGTTCTTCTATCATCTCGTAGTAGGCAACACTATTTACTGTCGCCCGATCAAGTAAGTACTTCAAATACTTATAGGCTTCTTTATCCTGCTCTGATACATCATCATCGAGCAACTGAATAATTTCTTCTTCGAACAAGTCCGTATGACCTACTTTGAAAAAATCATTTCACTTCCTCAGTATCTTGGTATCATTAGAAGACGGTTATTCCATCCTCGCTTTAAACTAGCAAAAAGAAATGGCCACCAATCAACAATAAGAATGGAGAACATGTATAATCAATAAGAGACAAAAAGGAACAAAATGTTCTTTTATTGATAACAAAGAGTTCAAGTATAATCAAAATAAAGAAAAAAGAAATAAAAAGGCAAAAGGGCAAATGTTGAACAACTTTACACCTTCTCCCTATCATTCTCAACCTTCTTGTTCTGCTCGAAAGAGGGAGCTATAGGATGGAGTTGCTCAGTTCGCTCGGCTGGAGGAAGAGAAGACTCATAAATTTTAATTTGATCTGTAGCAGATTCAACCACTAGGGAAGACTCTCCAGAGCCAGCTTCATCTTTAACCTCCTCCTCAATGGCTGGAGGAGGACTATGAATCTATCTCTGAAAAAGTTCAGAGCCTTCAGCTGTGTTCAACCCCTGAAGGGAAGCTACCCAACCATCTCTGAAGCATTTTTGTTTTGCATACTCAATTTGAGCAGAGGCAGCAGGAATAGCATTATTTCAGCCTTTATCCCAACCAACACTGAAGGAGGCCTTCACAACATACTTTCTCTTAGATCTGGCAGAGGATATAAGCTCTTCAATAGCCTTTGCCCTGCACTCAACTTCCTCTGCCCTGCGCTCAACTTCCTTAGCCTTACTCTCAGCTTCCTTTACCATGCACTCCGCTTCAAGGGCATTTTGATCAAACGTTTGACGAGCAGTTTCGGCCGTCTTCAGTTTATCCACCCAAGTACTCTTCTCAGTTTCCAGGGCTTACTGATATTCGATCAGAGACTTCTTCAAGCCAGTCAGGGATTTCTATACATCATTAGAAGAAAAGGCCCTAATTGCATCATCCTTCTCCAACATATTATTAAAGTGCACCAAGAACTGCAAGAGATGAAGACCAAGATGAGTATATAAGAAATACAAAATATAACCAAATCAATAAAATGGAAACTACTTACTAATGCAAGGGTCTGAGAAGCCAATTCAGAAACCCTCGTTCGAGGGAGCATGACATCCACCGCCCTGTGGTCTGAAAGAGTACCAGATTTGATCAATTTCCTGGCCAAACCAGGAGTAATAGCTACTGGAGGAACAACATTAAAATATGGTAATTTAACCAAGGATAGTTGATCAATCACCTGGTCGACTTTCTTCTCTGTAAGCCCTTTCCCAAGTCTCCTCAAAGGAACTTTAACATCTTTGGGAGCTGCATCTTTGGGAGTTAGGATTTTGGGGGCTGGGTCTTTAAGGGTTGGGTCCTTAGAAATTAGGGGCTTCATAACATCCCCTATTTTCTTCTTGGCTCCTTAGGCATGTGCTTGGGAGCCAAAATTTCTACCACTGAGAAGGTCAGTAAATTTCCTCTTCTTTATGATTTCAGATAGATGAGTGTCAGAATCAACAGTAACCTCTTAATCAAACTCAATTACCAGAACAGGAGAAGCAACAGGTCTGGCAATAAAAGAAGAAACAGTGTTTCTATATTGAAGCAGATAGGAGGCAAACCTAACATGCTCCTCAGCAACTAACTTGTGAAGTCCCCAGATAAACTTCAATTCTTTCAAATTTACTTCACTCTTTTTTGGGGACTTTCTTTTCTGGTCAACTGCAATTCAATTTATAAAGAAACAGTCAGTATGACATTTTATCGAATATAAAGAGGGCAAAATTACTAAAACATAAAACAACCTATTCCGTTGCCAAAGGGCGGACATTTAGGCCCTTGATATTTAGCATCTCCAACTAAAAGGGTGTGTTGCCAATTTTTTACAACTACCCCATAATCAAAATAATCCCTATTAGAGTCAGGGAGGTTAACTACTAAAGCTTTACTGACTGCCCTAGTTTTCAAACAATAAGTAGTATCACTAGTTACCCATTTATAATAAAATATTATTTTTGGAATCCCTAGATGGGTTCCATAAATCTGGTTTAACCTATATACTCCCTTCACTACTCTCCATGTATTAGGATCCACTCTTGCAGTAACAATGTCAAAATATTGACAGAACTCCAGACACGGGGGATTGGGAGGAAATGTAAACCCACATTCGGTAATAGAGATGGAAGGGAACCAATGGCCTTTAGCAAGAGAGAAAAGATTAGAAGGAAAGGTGGGATGTTCTAGTAAAACCCAAGATGGAATGTTAAAATCAACTTTGAATTTATTAAGCGACTTGATAGAATAAACTATGATGAAGAAAACAAAGAAGAAGAGAAGAAAAATTCTTACAAAAGTTTAAGGATTCAGCAAGAACTGAAGACGGAAAAGAAAACGACCGCGCGAAAGTTAAAAAAACACAGCAGCAGAATCAGAAGTGAGAGGTAAGAGATGATCCATGTTTTACCGCCCTTTTTATAAGACGCCTCGAAAACTGGGAAAAGTAATTATTAAAGTGAACGACGGTTGGGTTTACGATGGCTAACAAAAGAAAAGACAAAAATACCCCATGAAAGTTCGCTAAAATTTGAAATATTTACAAAATTGCCATTTGCACCCAAAAATATTCAATCAAGTGGATAAATTTCACAAGTCTGGGAGGTCTTCAGCTGACCAAACAACCCGAACTACTGTTAAAGCATAATATTATACAATTTCATATCAGCTCCATGTATGAAATATTGGGGGATTCTGTTGATACTAAAAGTTACCATCCTACGTGGACCAATTACAATCCAGCACGTGTCATTCAATATGGCACAAGTCCAAGGCAGCATGATACAAGACCCCGACCAATAGGGAAGCCTAACCAACGAGGAAGCTCGACCAACTGGGAAGATTGACAACTGCTGGAAATCCAGCTTGTATAGCCAACAAAGCGACAACAATCATACAACCTGTGCAAATAATGAAGCGACAACAATAGTTCATTTAATTCTCATTATGTATTGATGTAAATGCCTAACAAGTTGAGGTTCTGATTTTGACAAAAGAGGAAAAAGGAAAACTTCCAAAAATAGGGGGTTGCCGATCGACAAGCCCCTTATCCTGCCTATCGGTAGTCAAGTCCAGTCCCATCAATTCAAAGCTTTGATTAGTGCCCTCTTCAGCCTTTTGTACTTTGTGGGGTAGGATTCCCTTCAATTTCTGCAGGGATTATGTCTTTTGTGAGGGTTCTCAAGTATAAAAAGGGGTAGGGGTGGAGTGTTTTCATCACACCTTCACATTCTTACTTACTTGCCTACTATCTCTTAGTCTTGAAAGATGGCTCTCCCTGGTAGCATTGAGTTTGCTAACTTCCTCGAAGCCTTGGAAGCGATGTGCTCTTATAATGTCGACTACGATTCTTTCAACATGCGTCAAGTCTGCATTCCATCCTTTCACACGACAACTACTAGCACCCCTCTTGGGCTATAAATACACTGTGTCACTATCATTGTAAAAGGAGGAAAAAACAATCAAGGCAGTCAATACATAGCAGTGGACGTAGGCTTTTCCTTAGGAGCCGAACCACTTTAAAAACTCTCTTTGTCTTATTTGTTTCTAATTATTTATCTGTGATCAATCAATTAGGCTTAGTCTAGTTTTTTGCATCAACACTGATCAAACTGATTATTCTAATACCCTGATGTTAATTAAATCCATAAATAAATCTTACAAGCTTACATCACTTTGATTTCCTGACTTCTCACTATGTACTTATTATGGCAATCGTTTAAGAATACAGTCTTGACATTAAAAGAATCTCGATAGACTTTAACATGGTTACAAATGAGAAGGTTTGTCATAGTCAATCCCTTTCTTTATGATTGAACTCTTCGCAACAAGCATTTCCTTGAAGGTTTCCACCTTCCTACCCTTTTATCTTTTAACTTCTTGTAGATCCATTTGTGCCCAGTGGGTTTTATTCCACCAGCAAATCTACAAGTCCTCAAAACTAGATTCGAATACATTGAATCCCTTTTAGTGTCCATAGTCTTAATTCAAAGCTAAAATTCCTTGTCATAGAATGCCTCATTGTAGTTCAGGAGACCCAATTCATGTTTGCCTGTGATCATATCGAAATGATCACCCAAAACATTGTTGGTTTGGTTATGTGTTTAAAACTATTTTCTATTTATAAACACAATTTTGACAAGAGTTTGCGTTTGGCAAACATGTGTTTTTAAAAACGTGTTTTAAAATATTGTGTTTAAACATTATTTTCCAGAAAACAGCAAAATGATGTTTTCAAAAACTTGTTTTTTTAACTCAAAATGGTTCAGTCATCGTATTTTCATTCATTTATACTTCAATACATGATCCCTATAAAATGCATAAACATATATCATATATGTATAATAATATACAATATATTTAAAATTTATATAGTATATACATGTACATATTTGTATTATATATATATATGTGTGTGTGTGTGTGTGTGTGTGTGTGTGTGTGTGTGCATGCGTGCGTACATTTATTTACTTATTTATATATGTATATATTGTGACACCCCGCCTAATTAAATACCGGGCGATCACTCCTTTATTAAATTAAATCAAGGTAAACAGTTGGTTCATTCTCAGCATCACTGTCGATAAAAATAAATTTTCCAATTTAACACCCTAAATAATTAAGCTAAGTGTCAAAACCATTTTCATACATACTTTCCAAATTTTATTTAAAAAAATCATTTATTTTATTAACAACATTCAATAAGTAAGAATCACACCACATTAAATATCTGCAACATAGTCCAATTAATTTAAAACATTCGTCAATCGAATGTCAACATGCGAAATATAAAGTGACACATTCAAACTGAATAAAACCCATAGTAACAATACTAGAAATAACTGAAATACAATTGTCCAATAACAACGGAATAATGGAAAGAGCTACACATGCTCAACTAAATGAAAGTACTAAGAGTGGATCCGAATGAGCGAAGTCGTCTAATCAAGAGACCTGCAACTCCCACCTAAGCTGCAGCGCGCTCCTTTCAAGAGATCCTAAGCAAGACGCCCCTGTGGCTGGGCACCTGTAATACATACATATATATACAAGAGAGAGAGAGAGAGAGAAAAACGGGTCACAGCTCGAAAGTGTGTTTGATTTAAAATACGTTTAGCAAGTATTTAAATTGATACAGGCCAATGCAACAACATATTAGAGCGACACTCTCTTGAGAAATTCTCACCTCTCATTTAATGTGCACGCCTATCGTACTAACCTTCCCAACGGGTTATCTTATCATTTTATCATACTAACCTTCCCAATAATTTAGCTTATCTTAACTTACTCATAAGATTTCAAAACTGAACAATATCATTGTTTAAAAAGATACTTCCAATTAGCAGCACAACTCTCGTTTTAGCTTTATTAATTTATAAGGTTTCCCAGTGTCATATTATACTTTCATAAAACAAGTATTTACTATTTGAGTTATCAACCATGTCCTACTTATCAAATCACAGTAGGCAGTTTCAAATTTTCGAATCTCATATATATATATATATATATATATATATATATATATTAACTACTCGTATAATATATATAAAATAACAGCACCCCAAATAAAACTATGGTGCGTGCATACTTCTACTATCCAAACCCCATACCACTCATATCAAGGGAAATACAAATTCGGAATCACTCTCGAATTGTATTAACACATACATAAACAATATCGAGGCGAAGCATAGATTCCAAGTCTCTAAGAGGATGGCACATACTCGCGTCTCTTAGGACCGTCTGAACTATCAATTCGATAGCCTGTACCAATGATATCTATCTTCTAGGGTACGAGTCAATATCCCCCATAAAGGTCCCATCGAGATAAGACTGTCCCAGCGCGGTAACCTCAAGGATAGCAAGTAGCGCGGTATGTTTTTCACATGTATATAATATATGTACACACAATCATATAAATAGACCACTTTTATCATATCAATATAGGTTCCTCTCGTCACCCATAATTACAACATTTATCCTTAATTTCACATTATTAGTACTACGTATAAGGTTTCATCTCTAACCTTAACTCGAAGGGTTTTCTCACTTATTTCGTGACACTCGTGGACTCTATTCTTCCAAGTAGAAAATTCAGTAGGTGTCACATTTACGTTCCATCGTAACTCTCTTACGCGCCTCACCCTTTAATATATCAATTTACTAACCCTAAAGTAAACATCCCATAAATACCATTCTCGTCGAATATTAATGATCCCAACATTTATTCATACGCCCTACTGGTCCTCCATGTCTCCCAAATCATTATACTAAGAATGTCCGAGAATTATATTACGACAATTCGATTTTTAAATCATTTACAAAGGGAAATAGGAGTCTGCCAGGAGGGGTCGATCGATTAAGGTTTGGGGCTCGATCGATCGAAGCTCTAGGCTCGATCGATCGATCAAGTAGGTCTGCGAAAATCTGCAGAATTACAGTTACGGGTTTCATCTCCAAATTTACACCAAATCCATGTTTTCAAATTCCAATCATCCCAGAATTAATACTACTAACCTTATATCATCATAACAGGTATATTCAACGTAAAACATATCAATTTACATCACTAAACATGGATTTATCATGCCATAATTCATTTAAAACTCAAGAACCCTAAAAATCTCTAACTCATGATTCTAATCTGTTTAATCCCATAACTTCCTTCTTATTTAAACCAAAATTTCGTGGGTTATCTTTCTACATCACATGAGACTTCCAGAATAAGGATTAAGTCTTTACTACATGCAAATTCCTATCAAAATTTGGGTTTTCTTTCATATCTTTCAGCCCTAATCTTCCTAAACTAATATGGAAATTGCACCAACGAAAATAGCAAGTTAAACACTTGCCTGGGATTTTCGACGTTCTGATTTGCAGATGTTTTTGGTGTGGTTGCGTAGCCCGTTGCGCGATCTACGCGGTGGTGGTGGTTGTGGTGCAAACGAATGACTTTTGGGGCCTTGGATTGCCTTGGAGCTTTCTTCTTCCCTCTCCTATGGCCGTCACTTGTGTCTAGAGTTTCTAAACCTAGATGAAAATCCAGATTTCTGATATAACCCTTGGTATTTTCGTGGGTTTAATTACCCAAAAAGGTGAAATGTCCAAAACGCCCTCCCGGGGTACCAATTAGGCCTAAAAACGCCCCGAGACCCAAACTAAACCCCCGGGTACACTCTTCTGACTATCTCGACCCGTCCGGATGCGTTGGCGCACTCAAAACGGCCACACGGGCAACTTATAAAATATTCACTTTTTATTTATCAAAATTTAGTCCCGACGCGACACGAGCACGTTCCGACTTAAATTTTCGAAATTGTCATTTAACTCACTCATGACATTCAATATAACCAATATAATATATTACTTTGCTCATTAGTAATATTCAACAAATTTCTCATAATTACTAACTCTCGTCACGTTAATAATTATAACATAATTAATTTCCGGATTTTTATTAAATACTTCATTCACATTAAATTTAATAAATCCCCAAATTAATATAGCATAAAAATACGGGGTATTACATACTTCCCCCCTAATAATGGAATTTCGTCCCGAAATTCGGAAAATAAGGCATACCTGGTAAAAACAACTCTGGATATCTCTCGCGTATATCTGCCTCGCGCTCCCAAGTGGATTCCTCCATATTATGATGCTCCCACTGGACCCGCACAAGTGGAACTATCTTCGACCTCAATCTCCTCTCACTATAGTCTAGGATAGCCACCGGTCTCTCCTCGTAAGAGCTATCAGGCTGTAAGTCGATCTCATCTATCGTAATGTGAGTATGGGATATATCATCCCGAAGGTACCGTCTCAACGACGATATGTGGAATACATCGTGGATGCGATGTAAATGTTCTGGCAGTCCCAACCTGTATGCAACCGGCCCAATCCTCTCGATGATGGGAAATGGTCCCACGTACCTCGGAGCCAACTTCCCCTTCTTCCCGAACCTCATCACTTCCTTCATAGGAGATACACGCAATAACACTTGGTCCCCCACACTAAACTCCCAGAAGAACCGTTTCACATCGGCGTAGCTCTTCTGCCTGTCCTGGGCTATCCGAATGTGACTTCTGATTATCTCAATCCTCGCGGAGGTCTCCTGAATTACCTCTGGTCCTAGCAACTTATTATCCCCCACTTCGAGCCAACAAGCTGGGGACGACAAGGCCTGCCATACAAAGCCTCAAATGGAGCCATGCCAATCGTGAACTGATAAGAGTTATTATAGGCAAACTCTACCAGTGGAAGATGTGACTCCCAACCTCCTCCAAAATCGAGAACACACATGCGTAGCATATCTTCTAACATTTGATTAGTACGCTCTGTCTGTCCATCTGTCTGTGGGTGGTAAGCTGAACTCAGCCTCAACTCAGTACCCATAGCCTCCTGAAAGCTTTCCCAAAAACGTGACACGAAAATCTTGTCTCTATCTGACACAATATCCAGGGGCACCCCGTGTAATCTGACAATTTTAGCGATGAACAACTGAGCATACTGACCCGTGGTATAATCTGTCCGCACCGGCAGAAAATGAGCCACCTTGGTCAAACGGTCTACAATCACCCAGATAGAGTCGTGGCCCCGCTGTGATGTAGGCAACCCTGTAATAAAATCCATGGAAATACTCTCCCACTTCCACACGGGTACTTCCAATGGCTGAAGCAATCCTGACGGTTTCTGATGGTCCACCTTCACCAGCTGGCAGGTAGAACACTTGGATACGAACTCAGCAATGTCCTTCTTCATCCCACTCCACCAGTATTGCCTCCTCATATCCTGGTACATCTTATCGTTTCCCGGATGTACTGCAAATCGGGACCCATTCGAATGAGTCATCACTGCATGACGTAATTCTACTCCTTCTAGAACCACCAATCTCCCATTAAACTGCAAACCTCCATCAGAACTAACAGAATAGGACTCAGCACCCTCGGCTAGAAGTCGCACAATCTGCTCCTGGCAAAACGGGTCTGTGGTCTGTGCCTGTATCACCCTCGTAACAATCTCGGGAGTGACTGACATCACGGATATGAAAGAACGGGCTACTGCGTCCTGGTGGCCTAACTCCTTCCACTTTGCTTTCCAGACGTCTGCTACTTCGTCTACCGGTCTACGACTCAACGCATCAGCAACTACGTTGGCCTTTTCCGGATGATACTGTATGTCAAACTGGTAGTCCTTCACAAACTCTATCCATTTGCGCTGACGCATATTCAGCTCTCGCTGAGTGAACAGGTACTGCAATGACTTGTGGTCTGTGAACAAACGGAATTTCTCTCCCAACAAATAGTGCCTCCATATCCTCAATGCAAAGACGACCGCTGCTAACTCCAGGTCGTGGGTGGGGTAATTCTTCTCATGTGGCTTAAGCTTGCGGGAGGCAAAAGCTATAGCCTTCTCTTTCTGCTGAAGTACTCCCCCAAGTCCCCGTTAGGAAGCATCGGTGTAAACCAGGTACTCCATACCCGGCTGCAGTAACGCAAGGACTGGCGCTGAAGTAAGCTTGTCTTTCAGCTCGTCGAAAGACAACTGATAAGCGTCATCCCAAACATATGGTACTCCCTTGCGAGTCAGATTGGTCAATGGACCCGCTATTTTGGAGAATCCCCGAATAAATCTCCTGTAGTAACCAGCTAACCCCAAGAAACTACGCACTTCCGTCGGTGTCGTGGGATGTCCCCACTCCCTCACCGCTGATACTTTACTCGGGTCAACTGCTATCCCCTGCTCAGAAACAACATGGCCCAAGAACTGTACTTCTCGCAACTAGAATCCGCACTTCTCGTACTTAGCATACAACTGATGCTCTCGTAGAGTCTGAAGAACCTGCCTCGAATGCTCGGCATGCTCCTCCTCGGAGTGTGAATATATCAAAATGTCATCTATGAAAACTATGACAAACTGATCCAAGAAATCTATGAATACTCGGTTCATCAAGTCCATGAAAATGGCTGGAGCATTCGTGAGTCCGAACGGCATCACCCGGAACTCATAAGACCCATATCTCGTCAAGAAAGTAGTCTTTGAAACATCCTGCTCCCTAATACGTAGTTGATGGTACCCCGACCTCAGATATATCTTCGAAAAGAAAGTTGCTCCCCTCAGCTGGTCGAACAGATCATTGATTCGAGGTAACAGATATTTATTCCGTATCGTGACCTTGTTCAGCTCCCTGTAGTCCACACACAATCTCAGTGAACCGTCTCTCTTCTTCACAAACAAAACTGGAGCGCCTACTCCTACGAATGAAGCCCTGACCTAATAGCTGCTCTATCTGATCTCGTAGCTCTTGCATCTCTGCCGGAGCCATACGGTACGGTGCGCGTGCTATAGGTCTCGTATCTGGCAATAAATCTATAACAAAGTCTATCTCTCGACTGGGGGGTAGGCCTGGTATTTCCTGAAACACATCAGAATACTCCCTGACAACTGGGATCGAATCTAAGGGAATCACAACCTCCTTAGAGGTATCCTCCTCTATGTAATACAAATGAGCGGTCGAGCCTCCCTCTGGGCGAGGCATCGCCACTACAAACATCTCTTGCCCCGGAATGGCAAAAACAATGCTCCCACCGAAGCAGTCAATCATGGCTCTATAAGCTGCGAGCCAATCCATACCAATAATCACATCATGCTCGTGCATGTCTAAAACTAACATGTCTGCAGGTAATACCAAGCTACCAATCTCTACCCCCACTCCCCGGCATATAAAGAAAATAAGTGACCCACTCCCCAGCGGTGAGTCTACACACGTCACGGTGCTCTCTGCTGTGGCTAACAACCCTAAGGACTTCGCAAAATGCGTAGCTATAAAACAGTGCGTCGCCCCAGTATCAAACAAAACCCGACCCATAGTTCCATGGATAGGAAACATACCCTCAATCGCGGGTGGTGCCTGTGGAGCTGCTGCCTGGTGGACGTTATAGACACATCCATACTGTAATTGCCCCTGCTGCACTGGAGCTGCTGGAATGGCTGGTAGGGCTGGCACCTGGGATGGAGCTGGGAGGGCAGGTGGAAAAAGTGGTCTCTGTGGCTCATTACGGGCTCCCTGCTGCTGTGGGGGCCCTATCGCCCTATGGGCAATCCTGGCGCCTATGACCATGTTTACCGCACCCAAAACATCGGCCTTTGAAGTTACCTCCCTTCTGACCCTTCTGTCCATGGCCCTGTTGGCCGTTACCTCCACACCACTGGCCCTGATGTGCACGCTGTTGGCCCAGCTGGCCCTGCTGCTATCCCTGCTGTCGGTGTTGGCCCTGCTGGCCCTGCTGATTAGGCTGGCCCTGCCTATAGCTCCCATATCCCTGCCTAGAATCACCTGAACGGAATCGCTTAGCAGGGTCCCCCTGATGGGAACTCTACTCGTGCTGACGAGTCTGTCCATGAGATGGTGCCCCATTGGCACTATTACCCCCGGTCCTGCTCTCTTGCTTCCCTGCAGATGGAAGCGGTGATCCTGGCAATGTAACAACGCGGCATTGAGTACATCAGTGAAAGTACTCAGGGATAAATTCTAAATAAGGTGCTGACGGATCCTCCCAGCTAACCTGTCGACAAACATCATAATCTTCTTGCTTTCAGTAGGTGCCTCATCTGGCACAATGGTGAGAAGTCTTGTGAACTCCTCCTCATACTCTGCTACGGTAAGACTCTCCTGCTTCAGATTCAGTAATCTCCGCCTCATCTCAGTCTGCACGACGGGTGGAAAATATTTGCGGTCAAACCGCTCCCAAAATCACTGAATAGGGATCGTGTCCCTCTCCTCCAAAGTGGTAGTGGACTCCCACCACTGTAATGCGGCTCCCACCAGCTTAAAGGAAGCCAATAACTGCTTTTTCACGTCAGTGCACTCATACATACGGAGGTACCGCTGGATGTCTTTCTTCCATTGGCTAACTGTGACTATATCGGAGCTACCAGAGAACTCAGGGGGATGCGCTTTCTGGAAAACATCCCGTACCCTCTCCCATGTAGATGGAAGCTGTGCTGGTACTGGCGCCACTGCCTGAACCTGGGGTGGAGCCTGCTGAACCACCGCTAGTGCGACATTCACCGCTTGAGCAACAAAGGTGGCTACTTCATTTGCATTCATCGTGCCTTGTGCCGGAACTGCTGGCTGTTCGGCCTGGGCACGCCTATCTTTCGGAGCACATCTCGGAGGCATCTGAAACGTGAAGAAGTTTATTAGTCTACAGTTATTATCAAATCTCAAATAGATGAAGACTTAAACGTAAAACAAGAGTACAACAATCCTAAAAATAGGGCTCTATAGCAACAACGTTAAGCTGAAAGCGAAAATAAGCCGTACAGATCCTATGGACACTAGAACCTGATGCTTTGATACCACCTGTGACACCCCGCCTAATTAAATACCGGGCGGTCACTCCTTTATTAAATTAAATCAAGGCAAACAGTTGGTTCATTCTCAGCATCATTGTCGATAAAAATAAATTTTCCAATTTAACACCCTAAATAATTAAGCTAAGTGTCAAAACCATTTTCATACATACTTTCCAAATTTTATTTTAAAAAAATCATTTATTTTATTAACAACATTCAATAAGTAAGAATAACACCACATTAAATATCTGCAACATAGTCCAATTAATTTAAAACATTCGTCAATCGAATGTCAACATGCGAAATATAAAGTGACACATTCAAACTGAATAAAACCCATAGTAACAATACTAGAAATAACTGAAATACAATTGTCCAATAACAACGGAATAATGGAAAGAGCTACACATACTCAACTAAATGAAAGTACTAATAGTGGATCCGAATTAGCGAAGTCGTCTAATCAAGAGACCTGCAACTCCCACCTAAGCTGCAGCGCGCTCCTTTCAAGAGATCCTAAGCAAGACGCCCCTGTGGCTGGGCACCTGTAATACATACATATATATACAAGAGAGAGAGAGAGAGAAAAACGGGTCAGATCCCGAAAGTGTGTTTGATTTAAAATACGTTTAGCAAGTATTTAAATTGATACAGGCCAATGCAACAACATATTAGAGCGACACTCTCTTGAGAAATTCTCACCTCTCATTTAATGTGCACGCCTATCGTACTAACCTTCCCAACGGGTTATCTTATCATTTTATCATACTAACCTTCCCAATAATTTAGCTTATCTTAACTTACTCATAAGATTTTAAAACCGAACAACTTCCAATTAGCAGCACAACTCTCGTTTTAGCTTTATTAATTTATAAGGTTTCCCAGTGTCATATTATACTTTCATAAAACAAGTATTTACTATTTGAGTCATCAACCATGTCCTACTTATCAAATCACAGTAGGCAGTTTCAAATTTCCGAATCTCATATATATATATATATATATATATATATTAACTACTCGTATAATATATATAAAATAACAGCACCCCAAATAAAACTATGGTGCGTGCATACTTCTACTATCCAAACCCCATACCACTCATATCAAGGGAAATACAAATTCGGAATCACTCTCGAATTGTATTAACACATACATAAACAATATCGAGGCGAAGCATAGATTCCAAGTCTCTAAGAGGATGGCACATACTCGCGTCTCTTAGGACCGTTTGAACTATCAATTCAATAGCCTGTACCAAGGATATATATCTTCTAGGGTACGAGTCAATATCCCCCATAAAGGTCCCATCGAGATAAGACTGTCCCAGCGCGGTAACCTCAAGGATAGCAAGTAGCGCGGTATGTTTTTCACATGTATATAATATATGTACACACAATCATATAAATATACCACTTTTATCATATTAATATAGGTTCCTCTCGTCACCCAAAATTACAACATTTATCCTTAATTTCACATTATTAGTACTACGTATAAGGTTTCATCTCTAACCTTAACTCGAAGGGTTTTCTCACTTATTTCGTGACACTCGTGGACTCTATTCTTCCAAGTAGAAAATTCTGTAGGTGTCACATTTACGTTCCATCGTAACTCTCTTACGCGCCTCACCCTTTAATATATCAATTTACTAACCCTAAAGTAAACATCCCATAAATACCATTCTCGTCGAATATTAATGATCCCAACATTTATTCATACGCCCTACTGGTCCTCCATGTCTCCCAAATCATTATACTAAGAATGCCCAAGAATTATATTACGACAATTCGATTTTTAAATCATTTACAAAGGGAAATAGGAGTCTGCCAGGAGGGGTCGATCGATCGAGGTTTGGGGCTCGATCGATCGAACCTTCGATCGATCGAAGCTCTAGGCTCGATCGATCGATCAAGTAGGTCTGCGAAAATCTGCAGAATTGCAGTTACGGGTTTCATCTCCAAATTTACACCAAATCCATGTTTTCAAATTCCAATCGTCCCAGAATTAATACTACTAACCTTATATCATCATAACAGGTATATTCAACGTAAAACATATCAATTTACATCACTAAACATGGATTTATCATGCCATAATTCATTTAAAACTCAAGAACCCTAAAAATCTCTAACTCATGATTCTAATCTGTTTAATACCAGAACTTCCTTCTTATTTACACCAAAATTTCGTGGGTTATCTTTCTACATCACATGAGACTTCCAGAATAAGGATTAAGTCTTTACTACATGCAAATTCCTATCAAAATTTGGGTTTTCTTTCATATCTTTCAGCCCTAATCATTCCTAAACTAATATGGAAATTGCACCAACGAAAATAGCAAGTTAAACACTTGCCTGGGATTTTCGACGTTCTGATTTGCAGATGTTTTTGGTGTGGCTGCGTAGCCCGTTGCGCGATCTACGCGGTGGTGGTGGTTGTGGTGCAAACGAATGACTTTTGGGGCCTTGGATTGCCTTGGAGCTTTCTTCTTCCCTCTCCTATGGCCGTCACTTGTGTCTAGAGTTTCTAAACCTAGATGAAAATCTAGATATCTGATATAACCCTTGGTATTTTCGTGGGTTTAATTACCCAAAAAGGTGAAATGTCCAAAACGCCCTCCCGGGGTACCAATTAGGCCTAAAAACGCCCCGAGACCCAAACTAAACCCCCGGGTACACTCTTCTGACTATCTCGACCCGTCCGGATGCGTTGGCGCACTCAAAACGACCACACGGGCAACTTATAAAGTATTCACTTTTTATTTATCAAAATTTAGGCCCGACGCGACACGAGCACGTTCCGACTTAAATTTCCGAAATTGTCATTTAACTCACTCATGACATTCAATATAACCAATATAATATATTACTTTGCTCATTAGTAATATTCAACAAATTTCTCATAATTACTAACTCTCATCACGTTAGTAATTATAACATAATTAATTTTCGGATTTTTATTAAATACTTCATTCACATTAAATTTAATAAATCCCCAAATTAATATAGCATAAAAATACGGGGTATTACATATATGTGTAAGATAATATAGGGAAATTATACGCGTTTACATACTTGCACATACTTATTATATGTATGTGCATATTCTCATTTATACACGCATATATGTGTTTGTTTGTCTGTGTATATATATATATATATATATATATATATATATATATATATATATATATATATATATATATATATATATATATATATATATAATCATAATATATGTATACGTATGTGTATAATTTATATACATACATTAACGTATGTATTGTGTATAATTCATGTATTATATATATAATAAATATAACGTATAATAATGTTTGTGTTAGATATCTTTTTTTCAAAACTATTTTTAAATCAAACGGGGCCTTAGTGAATTTACTAAGGAATAAAATGCCATGTCCCAATATAATGATAAAGGAAAGAATTCCATATTTATGGTTTTAATCAAGTCGTAATTGAAAATGACCTCTACTTGTACCGGTTCTAAACAAGTGTGGGATACGCTTGTCACTACCCATGAAGTTGATAAACGTGTCGAACAGGGAAAAATTTATTTACTACTATAGTGCATGATGATGAGACCTTTGAATAGTCTAATCTAAAACTCATGAACATCATTAATAAACGAGATTAAAATGTTGTAAACTTTATCAACATTTATATGGATGTGAAAATATTAAAATATTTGACAAAAAGATTCGACCACAAGAAATATGTAATTTAGGAGATGGTTGATCATAATCTTACTCATGAATTGTTGTGTAGTAAAATTAGTATTGTTGGAATGGAATAATAATTACAAAAAATACCTAAAAGTAAATAGTAATATTAGGCAGCCTCCACTACAAGAATATTGATTTTTCCCGGCATAAATTAAATGCCGAGAAAAGCACTAAAAATGTCGGTAACACTTTTTACGGCACTTTTGGCGGCATTTTTACAAGTGCGGTAATAGGCAATGTGGTAAAAGAACAACGTCATTTTAAAAAATACCGCGAAAAGTTAGTGGCACTTTTGGCGGCATTTTCACAAGTGCAGTAGCCAATGTGGTAAAAAAAACGGCATTTTAAAAAATGCCACAAAAAATTATCGGCATTTTTAGGCATTTATATTAATGCTGGTAATAACCTTTTAGTGGCATTAAAAAAATGTTGATAATAACCTTTTGCAACACCTATTAAATGTTCAACACACTTTTGACGGCACTAAACAAATGCCTAGAATGATAATAACGGCATTAAACAAAGTTTTGAAATTATTTTGCAATATATGAGTGGGAACAAGTGCTAAAAAAATAGTTTATTACAAGTATCGTATTTATGTGCAAATAAACTACCATAACATTAAATTAAGAGGGAAGTAATCAAATTAAAACATCATTAAATTAAAACCAATAGCATTCATCGTAAATAAACATAATTGAGGTTAGAACAATTATCCATCCACAAAATAAAATGTATTACATGTCCAATAAGAAAAGGTGGGGAAACATGAAATGAAACGAATTTTTTTATAATGTACGATCCGTGTCCATCAACGTCAAACATCCTCTTCGACCTACAAATAAAAAAAGTCAATTGTTAGTCATTAATACTTATTTTTTAGTATTTTAATTAAAAACATAAAATTAAAAATTAGTACATTAGTAATATACCACGCTACGGTTGAATGATATGCATCTCCAATTGTGGAGTTGCTTCCATAAGGTCTAGGCGATGGTTCATTTGTTACAAATGTCTTCTCAATATATAATTTCCAAAAGTCTTCACCAAGTGTCGTACCCCCTACTTTTGTTGAAGGGTCCTTGCTCACAATGAATCCATGTGCCACAGCCACTTTTAAAAGTCCGGTAGTAACAAGGTCTACAATTTTAGAAAGTGCATTATGTGAGACCCTTTGTCGTGGTTGATGATGATTCTTTTTCTTATTTTATGGTTCTTTCTACAAACAAGATGAATATGTCATCAACCATATATTTCTGGAAAAAAATCGACATATTTTTATTTGTTTTTATGACATCCCAAAAATTTTAAGACTATATACAACCAAATAAACCAACAATCTAATGTTATGTAAACCCCCCAAGAAAGCACAGATATATTGTGCCCTTTTAAATCCTTTAAATTAGTAGCATACCTGAATTGAAGTAGCATTCGTTTGCTCACTAAAACGAGCAGTAGTCTCGGGGGCAACCATGTGTTGAGAATTTGCAATCTATAAAGAATTAATTATTTCAGTCATGAAAACATAAAGTCTTAAATTATGATTTTAAAAAGTAGTTATCTACTTACCTGTTGAGATAGAGCTAAATGGTGATTTGATTGTGATACCACTACAGGTTGAAATTGGTTGGTTTCTTCTAATTATTGCTCGGGTTGTAAAATAGACCTATATGATGGTATGTTTTACTCTTTGGAGGATTAAGGAACCTGTTAATAGCATGATTTAATATTATAACATACATTTATATATATAAACGATAATTAAGCACAAAAGATAAAAGTGTGTACTTATTAACCTGTTTGGATACAACGGAAGGGCAAGTCATCATGTGTGTGCGTATCAACTCAAACTGAGCCTCTAAATTATCAAATTTATCCTGAAATTCAGATCGAATCTCAGATTGTAGTCACTCGTACTCTTTTTGATTAACCTTCGGCCGCTCAATTCTATATACATCAGTAGGAGATGGTCCATACCCATAAGCTCGACAATGACCGTGTTTATCAGGTCCTGAGACTTCATAAAAATTCTCATCTTTACGACTGACGGATTCATTACAATCTAATAGAAGTTGTTCAACAATTCCTCCTATGGAGTCAACCTCATCATTGACTAGGAGAGAAGATCCTGAACTACATCCATGCATTACTACCTCAATATCTACAACTGTTCCTTTCCATTAAACCAAGGCCTATATAAATTTCCTTAAAGCGAAAGAACGGGATAGTCAGATAAGAACAATGAAAGAAAAGAAAAGAAAAAAGTATAATACAAACATAACTTTAAGATGGTCGATGACTCTTAAATAAAAAAAAATTTCATTATTCATAGAGTTTGAGAAATGGAAGCAAGGCATATTGAACAAGACATTGCCATTGGAGCCCAATGTTTATGACGCAATATATTTATAATTATTAAAAATAAACCAAATAACCTATTGAACTCTAAACAACCAACAAAAGTATATTGATTAGTTGTCAATTGGTTAGCGAGACGTGGAGGGGGGGGGGGGGGGGGGGAGGAACTTGTCATTTGGTTAGCCAACTATTATTTTAATACTACCTTAGGGAAAGTTAGATTACACATTAGGCAAGACAAACTAAATAATTTTGATATGTTTCAAAAATGTTGTATATAAAAAATTATCTCCCCCCACCCCCCCAAAAAAAAGAAGTGGTGAAAGAAGTGAGTTACCCCACCCCCAAAATATATTCTTGCTTATATTTGTAAGTGCCTAAAATTAGTATATGTTGTATCCTTTGGGAACTGATTCATTGGAATAAAATACCTGTGTATTTCTTCTTGGTGATAAGAAATATAATCTTCCTGCTTATCCCAAGTCACCTCATAATCAACCCTTAACAACGATCTTTGCTGCATAATGCATCCAAATGTACTTCATAGTCCCATTCAGTCAATACGAAAATGCACTGTATACATTTACCAAGATACTTATTTGTACAAGCAACACTCAATACAAATTCATTTGATAAAAGACAAGAAAGCGAGAGAGTAACATACCAGGAATGAATTAATACTTGATTTAGTGGTGTATCACGTCAGAGGATATGCAAGACATGCAAACATGAAAATCAAATCAAATTTGAGATTTAGGAGAAGATGGTATTCTTTTATCTAATTGAGAAACGACATAATCAAACTTCTTGTGTCCACAGTTTTAATGCATAAAATCAAATAATTATACTTGCATCATGATCTATATCAGTATGGAAAAGACATATTCTCATGTCAGTTCATTAGCTATAGCTGAGTTCTTTATACATAACAACTGAAAATTTCTGGTAAAAACTAAAAACCATTAAATTTCTACAAAAGTGCACTACACCAAAACATGCCATTAGTAAAACAATTTTACCGTTACTAAAAATATTAGTAACGCAAGTTTTCCATTAGAAAAAAGGCGTGGGACATGAAGCTAATATATTAGTAAAAAAATTAGTAACACAATTATGAATTCGTCATTTTCATAAAAGCTCCTTAAATGTTTCTTGAGATCCTAACTTGACACTCTTAGAGCCATTTCCACGTATATACTTGATTGCATACCACGGCTCATTGGCATCAAGTGTAGAATGAACCTAAGATAATCCTTCTTCAATTTTAGGCATATCACGATGACTGGTAATATTTTAGTGTACATATTTGTCTCCTTTGCATTGTGCCCTGCCCCACTAACACCCGATTTTGCATCAACAATGATGTTTTTAACTTTAATGAGATTAGCCTTTATCACGGGAATAAGAGGAAGATAGCCGCCAGGATTTGCACCTATGCGTGCAGTTCGAATTTCACTTCTTAAGATCTATGTTAAACCATATACAACTTCTTTCTGCATATCTGGTGCTCTGTGAGGCTCTGACCATACCATTCTTCATACTCACTAATATTTCTCAGTCGAAAGTACGCAGAAAGATCAACGAGTTTTAATCGATTAGGAATCCCTTTAATAAATTCCTGAGTGGTCCTATGTGGCAAACAGAAGAACAAAGCATCCACGTTAGAAAAATCTACATCCATGACAGCAACCATAATTGGCAAGTCTTGTAGCATTGAAAGTCTAGGTTATCAAATGAGATCCAATCGAAACAACTTCCTTGATCAAATTCGGATCCCGTTCCTCGATTGATATCTGAAGTCGAATCCTTTTCATGATTTGGGGTTGCCACCAAGGTATGCTAAAGCAGAAGCAGAGATTTCTGCTCATCTTTTTGTGTCTTTGATAAGAAGTGAACTCATCTAACAACAATGTTTGTTATAACCTCTTCTGCTTCTTGCTGCACCGAGCACCTGTTGCGTGTAGAGGAGGAGGAGCAAGTAAGCACCTGATTTGTTGCTTGGTGTTTGCTGCGTGCGGAGGAGGAGGAGAGCGTGCGGGGGGAGGGGGGCTAGTCTGAAGTGAAAAATAAAGAGCAAGATAATGCACTAATTTGAGTAGTTGAAAGAAATGAAAGTGAAGAATATTATTATACAACTTAAAAAAAACATAGCATAGATTACAACTACATTATTCAAAATGGGAGTAAATACTTAAGATAATCCACAAATATACCCAATCAAAGATCAATAAGAAATAGGCTTGCTGAAGTTTGTTCACAAATTGATATATAACATAATAGAAGTCGACAAGTCAGCAATATTGGATTATTTAGAGGCAATGGTCTGAAGATGCTATGTAAAATGTTATTTGTAGTTATATATTTTTGTATTTAGAATAGAAGTTAATACTAATTATTGTTTTACTAGCGAAATGTTCTTTGTGCACCACTCTTGTAACGATAATATCGAAATTGTGATTGAGCCGAAGTGTTCCCATATCTCCTTATCCATTTCTGATTATCAAGCATTCCTCAACAGATTATAAATTCCCCACATAAAGGATTTTAAAACTCCATAATTAAGTTTGACTGTAGCTATATCATTGCTTTGCAACCCCATCATGCTTTCTGCCCCAAAATTAATGCAGGCTCATATAATTTCATTGGTTTCTGAAGCAATTGGCAGTGTGTTGAGTTCTGAAATATCGAAACTAGATTCTAAATATACTAATTGCTACCTATTATCATTTGAAAGTTTAGGCATGTTATACACCAAACACATGTCTATTAAGAGAATGGATAGCAAAACCACTGAGCCATCATTTGAATCGCATATCCAGTTAGCCACAAAAATAAAAATTAATAAAGTAATCATGAAGTTGGACGATAAGTGGCTTATTTAATTAGTTCAATCAAAGCATGTTCTCATATAATGTTGGCCTTGTATAGTTTTGGAGTTTATTTCTCAACAGAACATACTTTGAGTCAACTTTTAAATGTCATTGTTTAGGCAATAAATAATGTCTAATAGTTATGCATCATTGGTACAACCAACGACATGACGTTATTTGTTAAAATCAATGAATATAAACTATCCATCCTCACTATGTCATCTGATGGAATGAACTATAATTAATTTGGGCAGAGGTCGTACATTTTTTCAGTTGAGTATATATATTAACGATTGACGCATCACACGAGTGCGAGCCATCGACGTTTTTCAGAAAATTGAACACTGCCAGTCCATTTAGCAGGTGTATACTAATGATACGTTCAGACAGTGCAATGCCAATACTGCATTAAACATCTACCGGGTTCAGCTTCAAAATCAAACTCTAAATATTTATTTGGGGTTCGTCTTCAATCACCTCAGTGCAAATATCACAATTTCTGGGCAACGAAACTCCCATCCCAGCTCATGGTCAAGCTCGATCGGATGAGGTCTTTCTTTATAAACATATATCATTTATACTATATTTTTATGCACATGTATACACTAAATAGATGCCATAGATATGGAAAGATTGACAATTAAAACTCTAATACTGAGGTGCCTAATACAAAAACCCAACTTAATAATAAAAAAAAGAATATAAGTGTGCTCGGGTATCATCTATATGTGTACAGACTTTATGTGATACTTAAAACACTCGAAATAATAGTGCCTAGTGAACCTCAAAACAAAACAACATCCTAATTGAGTCTACCCCTAACACACTGCATATCTAGAAGAGACATACCGCGTACCCATAGCCTTTCAAACACCGTAGTGATCTACATTCCAAGTAACAGTGCCACAGTATCAGAGTCTATTATTTTTTTGCTACACCAATTAAGTCGTGTGTTATATACAGTTCATGTAACATTTGACATATCCACCAAATTAAATTTTTGAGCGAGTTTCTATAACCAAAGTAATCGAACATTGAAAATTAGTAATATAAAATGGATAGGTAGAGGAGAAATTGCTCTCTTAACCTTTGATAGTCTTCAAAATTAGTAATATGAAATGTAATATTTTTAAAGAAAATGGGGTAACTTTACAAAAGTATAACATGTTATCTCACTTAATTTTGGATAAAATGTTAATATTAGACTTTACTAACCTTGACCGAAAATTCTACCCCTACCCCTACCCCTGCCAAAGCCGGAGTTCAAGTCTTGCCAAGACTTTGAACACTATCTTCATCACTAGCTTCGCTAACCGTCGTCCCCGAAAGTAAGTACCAATAATAAACTAGCTATCATCTTAAGGAAGATAAATACAGAAAGAGCTGGGGGGGTGTAGGAAAATATTATTAGTCCCACAAAAGTTGTCATTTACTTTTGTAATATTTTTTTATCTAAGTTGTGTTTAGGAGCTTCAATTACATGATTTAGAATTGTAATTGGAGAAACGATGGGTCAAATTTAATACTCATTTTGTTCCAATTCCAATTCTTAATGAACCTTGGAACTGGAATTTTCAATCACACCCTCATGATAACTTGTGACAAGGCCAATCATATGACCATCTGAATTGGTAACATCATCACCACTACCACCCGTATGCACCGGAGTTGTAGTTTCAATCATTGCTGGAAATTGAAGTGACCCTACTTTTTATATTTGAAGCACTTCCAAATTCATCTCTCGACATCTTAGTGACCGGAGAGCTTTGATCACGTGAATGCATAATAAAGGAAATCATGCTGGTTCTATTGCCTCTAGAAACTTTGAGTGCCTTGATGAGGTTCTTTATTTTTAGTATTCCAATGTTCTTGTCGATTTCATGATCATCTGACACCGTAAGGTAACAAAAAGTGCCGAAACAGTAACGAAATTACCTACCATCATAAAATCAACCCACACTTTGAATCTAAATAGGCAAAAGGCATTGAGCTAAAGCAGCAAAATGAGAATGATGATATAAATAATATTAATTACAAGCAATTATATGGGCTTCCGTAGCTATTGTCCAAGACAGGTCCAACTTATTTTTCCAGTTTGATAATCGTAACCAGTCGGATTCAATGCTGCCAGCACTTAACTCGTAGGATTAGTCAAAGACTAGTATTTCATAACATTTGAACAAAATAAGGAATAAAAATAATCCAATGAAGTGGAAGACCTCAATTTTAAAACTGAATGGCACCTAGAACATCTGATAAGATCGATTCTTCGGTAGCAGAACAAGGAGCCAAGTCGAGCTTTCTCATTACTAAAACCAACCATTTTAAAGTCTTAACTAACAAAGAAATATTGGATGCCAGAGAAATTGGTGGTTGTAATTATCGAAATAGATCTGTAACTATAAGGAATTTCTGAACTCCTGTGACAACTCTTAGGGTTGCGCTTTATAAGCATCCTTACCTGATAGTGGCCCCTGCACAACCTTCCTGAAACACTTTATGAGACTTCCTTTAGATATCCTCAAGGACATACCAGAAGCAGAGTTCATGGCATTTCGTAACAACTTAATCAAGGCTCAGAAGCATTTTAAGAGTTGAACCAGACATAAGTTTCAAAGTTAAATTCGTTTTTAATTTGAGGGCTAACAGGGCACAAATTACTTTGGGACTACTATGGTATAATTTTCAAAGTGGAAATTTTTAAGAGATCTGTCAGTCTCAGGAGTAGTATCTTTGGACTCACTTTTCTTTTTCCACTTATGATTCTTTAACAGAAATGTATATCCATCATCTTCTTGAGATGATATAATTTTTGGCCCCACATTAAACATGTTATCGTTTTTTCAAAGGTAATGTTATCATATGTAAAATATACCTCAAAATTTTTGTCTCTCTCTCTTTTGCATAAGTAATGTTATCATGTGTTAAATATACCTAGTACTATAACCAAAATCTTGGAAAATGAGTATAATTTCTAAACCTTAAAAATTGGGGAGTTCATATCATTCATCATATAAGTGTGAGAAAATGTAGAGTTGCATTGAGCTTCAACGGAACTTTAAGAATGTGCAATAGATATACACCACATAAATACACACACAGAGTACATACACACAACGCAGAAGACATGAAGTTACCTCAGATTAGAGAGAGTCGTAAGTGACTAAAAAATTGAGAGAGATATAGAGTTGAATTCCAAATTCAGTCAAACTGCGGAATCTATAGTTTTCACCGATCCAAATTCCTAAGACAAACACACATGGAGAAAAAGTCTGATAAGAAAGAATAAACAACTTATAGAGATTCAATTCAAATCATCTTTAATTAAAAAATAGGTGGTGTGCTTAGACTGGTTGGCATATTTCAATGATCAAATGATAATTAAAATCTAATTAGTAGTTTACATCATAATTAAACAAAATATTTGTCATTCTTTCACTAAGATGTGAAATGATACTTAGTACCACAAGGTTACACTATAGAATGAAACAATAGAGTTTGGAAGCCTTTGTATCCCACACTCTAAGTTGGGCTGCTTTACTTCCCCAATTCTAATTTTTCTTAGGTTTGGAGGCCAGACCCCTCGAGGAAAGGAATAGAGACTTGGACAAGCTCTTATTCTACGTACTTCCAAAGATATGAGGCTTTACATGTGAACATTAGGTAGGGGCTTCAGATTCTCGCAATTATACTAATTTCAAGTTCTATCAGGCTCTGGGGAAAAACTCTTTCTGGAAAGGATTCTATCCCGGAACAGTTGTGTATGATCAACATGGTGAGACGATTAAAGCAAAATTTCAGATTCACCCAACGATTGATATCAATAGATTTAAGTGATGATATACTTACATTATGTAGACAAAATTTCTCCGAATCGGGCTCCAAATTTGGGCAACCTAAAATGAAAATTGACTTTAGGGCGGTGGGTAGATTTTGGCCTGTTGGAAGACATGTCAACGAAGAGCAGTCATCGATAATCAAATTTCGAGATGAGGAAAGCTTTGCAAATCTATTACTCTTGGACTGGACTGGAGTCTTGGGCATTTCTATATATGCAGAAACCTGAGAGACGTGAGGTTGTTCCCCAATTAGACAACTTCTCGAGCTTATCACAATCAGATATTATCAGTTCTTCAACACCTCTTCTTTCGCTATGGATACAAGCTGGGTACAATGATCGACTCTTAAATGTTTCAGATTTATAAGATTCTGACAAAAAGATTCTTCTTGCCACAAATGACTTAGTTCATCACAGTATTCAACAACTAAACGTTCAAGTGATGCCATAGATTGTACAACCCCTTCACATAGGTTAATAAGCCCAGTGATACCCGAACTCTCCAAGGTTTGTACTGATGAGGTGACACTAACCATACTTCTCAGAACCACCTCGCAATATTATTTTATTTTTAACACCCTTAGAGATGGAATCCTTAGAAGTATAACCTTGACTAATTTAGGGCAATTATGTAGAGTAAGCTCGCAAAGACGAGGATACAATCCTCTTAACACTTACATCAACATCTGTTAAACAAGTAAGCCATTCATCCTAACACTTCATGTTCTCAAACTTGACAATCTCAAGTGACGGGAAAGAAAGAACTTGAGCAGGACAAGCTCCATACAACTCAACACCAATGTTTTTTTTACCACAAATTGTGATTCATCCCCACTTGAATGTTGTAAGAAGGATCTTGATAATAACCCATTGAAATATTGAAAACCTATCTCCTTCATTTTCTTATTTTCCTCTACTTGTCGCAAAAAGCCTTCTACCATCCATAATAAAACTAGTTCAAACTTGTCAAACTAATAGTCCTTAGGAAATATTAAGCAGTATGTAAACAACCACTTTAGATGGGGTGGCAGATAATGATAACTCAATCTTAAAGCGGAAAGAATGTCATTCTTCTCTGCAGGTAATTCCTAGAACTTGCTATTCAGTACATTTTCCCACCCCAAACTAAACAACAAATTAAACCCACCTACATCTCCACCACTCAACCTCAACGCCATCAACATAAAACACTATTTCAGACTCTGCGTAACATATGAGAAACATAACATATATATGTACATTTTGCCTTAAAAATTAGGATGACTTACTGAAATAATAACATATGAGATAATTTGATAAGAGTTCCCTCGATAATGGTATTCAAAAATACATATCTCAAGTCCCTTGAACATAAACAAACATACCAAATATATGTTGAAGCGCATCAATCAACTGAGAAAAAATACCTTTATAAATTGACAACCACCAATGCCAAAACTGTCAAATGCCCTATTGCACCAACAAGCAATAAAATTTTAGGTCTAGAAGGAAAATCTAATTGCAATTTGAACAACATCCATTGAATATGTGAGTGAAAATCCTATTTTATACCATAACATCACACATTGACTAAGACCTATACAGTAGTATATGTAATCATCAATAAAAGGCAAGAAATATGAAAAGCAGTCATTCATTAATCATCAATAAATACATAAATAAACTAAATACAAAAAGAACATGACTCTCCGTCATTATTTATCCATTCATACATATGATGTGAAACAAATTAAATGCATTCAGTCATTACAAATTTTAAAAATATTAAACTAAGAAAAGAATGTCAAATTTCGCGAACATATAAGCATCCTTAACATAAAACCATTCATAATTGAAAAATTCATGGAAATTGTCATCTTCATCCATGTCAGTATCATAATCATCACTGGTCTCTTCGTTTTCATCACTTTCATCTATATCACTCGCATTAGCTTCCTCGTCCGCCTCTGAATCGTCTTCAGAAGTCTCAAAAACATCCTTATCACTACAATCCTCATCAATATCAACACAATATATCATTACCGTCATCTATACCAACTATGTTATCAACAGTCGTTCCCTCCACACCAGTCGTTCCCTCCACACCAGTCCTGGCCCATATAATATCCCCATCATAGTTGATTAAAGTGTCATCCAGTTGTTGGATGTTGTACGGTTCAACTTCTGCATCTATTGTGTCATCTCCATAAGTATCTTTACCATACATGCCATACAAATCTCTCGGTGTCATCTTCACGATAACTTGCCAAGCTTCTTCAATCGGGTCTCGCACATACCAAATTTGTTTGGCCTGAGATGCTAATATAAATAGCTCATCTGACAGTCGATTATGTTTATATAGTGAATGTTTAAAGTTCACTAATGTGAACTCAAAATTATCATTTGCCGTCCCCGAATGAGTATCAACCCAATCACACTTGAATAGCACAAACTTGAAATCATTTGAATAGCGCAATTCAAATATATATGTTAATAGACCATAATATGTTACATCCCCCAAAACAGGTAGTTTGTCCTTCGCACTTGCAAAACTTTCGGTGGTGGCATCAAGCATAACTCCACTATTCCGAGTATTCAATCTTCTCTCACGCTTCTTTGTGCGAAACCTAAACTCATTTACAATGTATTCCATGTATCTCCTAGCCCATTGGGAATATATCCAAGCAATTATTTATCAAAAAACACAAATACTTGCCTCTAAAGGTTTAAACACAAATAGAAATTATTCATCAGGAGATTATATCCAAGCATTTGAAATATATAGATTGATTTGAAACTACCCAATTACAATTTTGTAAAAACTAAACAAAAATTTTTAGTAGAAAACTAAAAAAAAAATAAAAATCTCGCTCACACGCATATCAATTAAAGAATGGTATATATCAACTAAAGATATATGTATATAGGGAGAAGATCACAAGTGAACCTAAAAACTGAACGTTTTAATGAACCTTAACAAATAAAACACCTAACAACTCGTTAATTTTAATTCATATGTTATAATTGCTCTGCAGCAACGGACACGCGTGTCGATCGAATATTTTTTTTACACACCCCCAACTCCTAACCCCACCATGGCAGCCCTTACCCCTGAGTAAAAATTCCAACTTATTTTTTTTAACTAGTGGTCTGCCATGGTGGGGGTAGGGGGTCTCGGGTCACACGAGTGTCCATTGTAGTTGGCGCTAACCGGTTACACCATAGGAATTAAAACTAACGGGTTATTAGGCGTTTTTTTTGTTAAGGTTCATTAAAAAGTTCGATTTTTAGGTTCGCTTGTGATCCTCTCCACACACACACACACACACACACATACACACATATATATATATATATATATATATAATCAATTAAAAGAGATATGTATAACAAAATTCCGAGTACATATCAATAAAAAATTAGACAAACACACACTTGAGTATGCGACCTGGCATCAATACAGGTGAGCATTCAAATTTTCAGCACTTTTTTCTCTCACACATCAATTAAAAACAAAGATAACACTATTTTATATACATGATTATATAATGTCAAATTTCAAGAACAAAGATGTCAAAATTCCAATAATATTTTTTTTGGGTGTGGTGTCAAAATATTTTTTTTGTCCTAAAATATTTGTAACAATGAGGAAACAGGTCCTAAAGAAAGCTTACCCCTATGCTGAATATTTTTTTTTAAATTTTGACATCTTTCATAAGAAGAATGCCAAAAATAATTTTTTTTATGCACCGAAATAAAAAAGAAAAAAGAAAAAAGAAAAAAGAAAAAAGAAAAAAGAAAAAAGAAAAAAACAACAGCAATGGTGGAGAAGAAGAAACATGAGGGGAGAAATTCACACAAAAAAACAACAACTTACCAATGATAAAACCTTCAAAGATCAAAACCCAACAACACCAATGGTCCCAACAACAATATTTGTAGTGAATATCAACCTCCAAAACAATACCACATAACGATTGGGTATGCCTAATACCATGAACAGGTCTCCAGCTCAGAGAGGATTATTAGGTCAAACTAATTGAGGGGGAGAGAGGTTTGGGGAGGATTACGATTGATGAGATTCTTCCGGAGAAGAAGAAACATGATGGGAGAAACGTGATGGGAGATAGGATTGAGGTGGTAAGGAAACGTGGTGTATTTTTTTTAACAAAAAAACAAACCCCCGCCAAAATCTTAGGAGATGCACTTTTTTTCTTAATTTTAGTGGCATTAGTTATAAAATGCCAAAAAAATACCATATTTATTTCATTATTAATTAAAAAATTCTTGATTTGTGCGGTACATCAATATAAATGCTATGAATTTTCAATACTTATAAATAAATGCTGGTAAAAAAAAATCCTTAGCATTTTTAAATAATACCGAGAAAAAAGTGCCGGAAAGAATTAGTTTTCTTGTAGTGCTCACAAGTCAAACCTTATATTTCTTACTAAACTTAACTTTAATGATTCGGAGAATACAAAGTTTGATTTGGAAAACTTTGTTAATGAGATAAATATGCTTAACAAGCACTTTGAAATGTTATTGCTACTATACATGGTTACTTCAATATCCAAGGTCACCAAACTCCTCGACCCCATAAAATGATTTATGATAAACAAAAGGGCAATACAAACTTTTCAAAGTCTAATGCCACATGTGTCACAACTTCGAACACTATGCCACTATATGTCGAACTAAAACTAAATATAATCCAAAAACAAAGTTGACCAAGACTAGGGATGACTATTTTGAGTGTGAGTCCGAGGATGGTAGTTCATCCAAAGTTAATGATAACTACATGTCATTTTATGATAAAATAGTTAAATGTGATGAGAATGACAAAGTAGTTGATAGTTCTTTAATTAATTCATTGGATTTATGTGATGATGATGTTGTGGAAGATAATGCTTAATTATGGTTTAGTAATGTTATAGCAATTTTTGTGAGTCCTAATACTACTCTAAATTCTTATACTAGTGTAAACACTAATGATAATCAAATTGATGATGAAATAAGTGAGTTTAGTGAGTCTGACGATTTAAATTATTACAAACTCTACACATATAGCATGAAAAATGCCTAAATTTGATAAGATCATTAACAAGATGTCTAAAAGGATAGATGCTTAGATATACAAATTCTCCCAAATGTTGAGGATTATAACTCTTAGTGACGACCTTTAAAAATGAAAGACTATATATTGAAAAGAAATTAAAGACCTAACAAAATCAAATCAAATTTTGGAGAGAAAATACAAGTATGCTTTAATAGAACTTGAAATTTTAAAATAAAAATAATCAAATGCTTTCCAAAAATATCAATAGTTTTGAATACGGGTCTAAAGAATTATATCAAATGTTAAGTGTTGGTAACTCCGAAAAACACAAAAGATGTTTTGTGATTAATTCCTGTTTTAGAGAAGGAGATAACTTGGAATCGATCTGGGTGGTTCTTTCTGGCTTCTCGTCGCCAAACACAACAACTTCTGTCTCTTTCATAACCTGCCCCTTTACCAACTGTTCTTCTCCATGAGGATCTAGAGTATCAATGTGGAAAGTGGTTGTGCCCTTCAGCTGCATTTCTTATTGGTCGATCGATGTATAATAACATTATCTGGCATCCTTCTGACTGCCATTTACTATGCCCACTCCATAATTCGTTGGAAATTTATGCAGTGGTGCACTGTAGATGGTTAACCTCGAACTGATTGATTCCCGCTCTTCCTATGATGATGTTATAAGTTGATGGGACATTTTTATCTAACACAAAGAAACAAATTCTTTCTCTCCTGCTTGCCAAAAAGGTGTCGACCAAGACTTCCAGCTTGATAGTTCCTAAAATCCAATGAGAGGTCTATGGTATGGTTCTAGCTTGTTGATCTTCATCCCCAGACTGTCGAAACAGTTGTAGAACATTACATCAGTTGAATTCCCATTATTAACCAGGATCCTTACAACTCTACCATGATGAACTCTGCATGTAATAACTAACAGATCGTCATGAGGGTAAAGAACCCCACTCATATCATTTTTAGAAAATCCAATTACGAGCCTATCTCTATTGACTTTCCTTGGCGGATTATCACTGAATTCAGCCATATCAATCTGTTTGACAGTTAGGCAGGCCTTGATTTCATTTAGATAAGCTTTCCTTTCTACTATAGCAACTCCTCCTCCAGCATCACTACCTACAATAAAACGGCACCCAAAGGATATCACGTCGACATCCACTTCTAGTTCATCGAGCCTTTTCAGAAAATCTGGATTTTCTTCAAAATCATCATTTCTTGCCCTTTTATTGTCATCCCTTGCTCGGACTCGAGATTCAGACCTCTTCCAATCATTTCGATTGCCATTTCGATCAACAAACTTGCTCAACTTTCCTCGCCAGATAAGATTTTCAATCTCATTTTTATGCATTATATTTATGCCATTATGCATTCTTTTTCTCCATTATCTCCGTGTGTACAAAAAATTACTACTTGTCCTCTAAACCCTAAAAATATTTCTTTAAACAATGAGAAAACTCCATGCCTTACTCCCCCCTCTTCTTAAACTCTCCACCGCCGCGAAACCCAATTTCCTTCATCTCCTATTAAGTCTCTAGAAGCACATCGAGAAATAAGTATTTTTATTACAAACACCTAATATCAAAACCCAAAAGGTATACTATTTTACTCTGTTTGCATAATTGATATTATATTTAGGGTTCAAAATATCCATCAAAATTCTTGACATTATTTTCCAATTTTTTTATATGGAACCTGGATATAATACATATGTTGTTTGCAATCATAAATTTACATTTTAACTATATTTTGTGTTGTTTGTATTTATTTTGTCCGTATTTTCATTTAATCTTAATTCGGAAAGATTTTTTAGCTAGAATTAAACCTATTTCGTTTTCCAATTCCATTAATATTTCCTTTTCTTATAAATGGAAATGTATCCACCAATTTGAATCTTCTTACGCTCGGGATCATAAAGAAATTAATATAAAAAAATTACACATATATAAATTTGGCAAAATATTTAATCTAAGGCCATTTGACTAAAAAGTCCGCGAACTTAACAAGATTTGCAATTAAGACATTAGTAATTTTAGGGGTTATTTTGGGTTTGTTTACTAAATTTAATCATTATCGACTCCAACCCGCTGTAATTTTTATTTCTTGGATTTTGTCCCCCATTTCAGGAGATGTCATCAGTTGACTATTAATTAACTCATTTGTAGGCTTAAAATGTCCCACACCCCATTATTTATTTCCTCGCATATACATTTCACCATAAACCGCTAACCACTGTGGTTTCTAATAAAATCGTCGTTCCATATTATATATTAATTTATACTTATATAAGCACATGTACATATTAAAGCAAAAATATTAATATATATTTTATATTTATCATAAACATAATATATATTAATGAAAATATTCATATGTTATATCAATTGAATGTATATAATCAGTGGCGGATCCAGAAATGTGAGAAAGGGGGGCCAAAGAATATACATTTATTTTTGTGGGGGCCAAAACTATACAAATGTAGAACAAATTCACAAAATTTAAAAAGTATAAGGTAAAAATTGGAATTTCTCAGAAGTTTGGGGGTGCCAAGGTCACCCCTCGCCCCCTTGGATCGGCCTCTGCATACACACACACACACACACACACACACACACATATACACACTAACGTATTTATTAATGTAACTTTATATATCCTATTAACGTAGATATTTGTATATATATTTTCACTTTTATATTAGAATATATCAACTTTAATTTATATGTTATAACGTTTATATATCCAATATACTTCTCATATATTTAATAACAATCGCATTTCATCATCCAGCCTTAACCATCATCTTTTTGTTTAAATATTTATTTCATATATTGTATTCGCATAAATTTAAATATGCATATTTATAAGTCATAAATTAACATATATTTAAGCCCTAATATATATTAAAGGTGCATGTATTTTTAACTTTCAATTCTTCTAATACATATACAACATATCAAGAGTCATACATTTATACGTATATTTAATATAGTATTTACATTAATATATAAACATAAACATGAAATTTTCACATTACAATCCCACCATACACATTATATTTCTATTGTTGTGCATCCTTTTTCTACACAATCTCCGTGTATGTACAAAAAACTACTCCCTTTTCGTTTAAACCATTAAAAAAATCTCCCTGACTGAAAAAATCCTTATAACTCCAAGCCTTCATACCCTCCCCTTTTCCATGTCTTTACCATTGTGAAACCCAAATTCCTTCGTCTCCTATCATGTCTTCGCACCGCTAACTCGTCGAGAAGTAAGTATTATCACTAAAAACATCTAATATTGGAATGAAAAGGTAACTGCTTTAATATATTTTTTTAAATTGAACTGGAGGAGATGAGATTTGTTAACGGAGAAAGAAAATGGATGAGTGAGATCACCACCAAGGCTTACAAACAAATTGAAAACCCTAAGCGATAAATTAAAAATAAGAGCCTTATAACACGATCTTATAAAAACAACAGGAATACATGACTAAAAAGGGCATAGGATCATATCTAAGACACACAAAAGGAAAAAGATTGGACCATAGGCCAAATTAGATAAAATTCATTTACCCTTTTGAATCTTCAGACGATAGTAGGGAAGGTTGAATGTGTTCTCCAAATTTCTTCTACACAAGTATCTTTATATTTTTAGGATTCCAACACGAAGTGAACAATAAGAATTTGTGCATTTAAAGAGTTTTCATAACCATCACGAAGTTGTTAAAGTCCATGAACTTAGCACAATATGCAATCAAGGCATTAATAATTTTTGGAGCTATTTGGGATTTGGCCCCATTAATTAATCGTTATTGAATCCAACCCTTGTAATTTTTATTTCTTGGATTTTATCCCCCATTTCAATGGATATCATCAATTGATCGTTAATTAACTCATTTGTAGGCCTAAAGTGCCATATAACCCTATATTTTATATGTATGCATTTCATTAGTATAATATATAAATATTTACATCACATGTATTAATAATAAATATATAATACAAGTCAAAATATTTTTGTATTAATATGTATATATAATAATTATATTTACTACAAAAAAAAATCCAGTTATATGATCTTCACCTTTTTAGAAAAAAGCATATAACTAATTATAATAAGTAAATTCGGTTTGGTTTCAATTGAAATTTTTTAAAAGAGATGAATAGAAAAGGGTAAACTCATGAACATCAAGCTTTTCCAACAAATTCTAGAAACACCCGACATTGTTACAACCTAACACAATTCTTACTTCATGCATGAAATAATGCCAACTACTTAAAGATGAATGATTTTTGAATCCCAACTAAGATTCATTAGTAAGGATTGTATCGCATCGGTCGCCTTGCCCTTGGAACCCTTCCACAAGCATAGGGAGGATAGTTTGGAAGACTAGGCATGAAGGGCCTTCTTGACCGGAAACCAAAATATGGGTTAAGATTCATTCCACAAAACTGTTTTAACCCCCGAACATTAGTGCGCTTAGCAGCTACTGTCAATTGACGATCATGCAATGCTGACTCATTTAGGAGGACAAAATTCTGAACAACTACAACTTCAATGAACTCCACATAAGCAAAACCTTTTAGTTAACAGAATTTGCCAATTATAATGGTCACTCTGTTCACTGTTCCACATAACTATAAATGATGTTGCACCTCTTCAGGTGTACACACATAGTCCACATTATCAACATAAATCGAACGTACATATACCTCCTCCTTTCATTTTAAAAGACATCGTCGCTAAATGAATTGTCTTGAACTGCTCATATCTCCTTCTCCACTTTGGCCTGCATTGCACGAAGGGTACTTTTTATTTTTCAATCTACTTTGGTCTTCATCTCCTCCAAGTGCTTAAAGGATTTTTCATCATCTTCAAGTCTGGACATGTCGACATATATTAACTTTAATATTCATATGTTATTTGAATGTTTATATATCCAATATACCTCTCATATATGGAATAACAATCATATTTCACCATGAAACCCTAACCATTGTGTTTGATTTTAAATCTTTACTTCATATATTATATTAACATTAATCTACTATGCTTATTTATATAGAGACATGGTTGATGAAGCTGTAGATTGGTCATCTTATTAAATAACTAGGTACCAAAAAAAAATAGAGAATGATTTAACAAAAAAAATCCCAGCTTCTAATGAAAAAGACAAAATCGAAGAGATTAAAGAAACATATATAACAACATCCAGAACAGCTCAATAAAATGTTAAGCATAATTCTCATATGGATAATACTTCTCACGTGGATAAAACCCATGCAAAAGAGAAGCCACACGTTTCTCCTATTAGTTAGGAATAAGTCCTTAGTTTGTCGTAGTCTTTAGGAAACCCTAAAACACAAACTCTATCAGCAACCGTGTATAGCCTTTATATAACAAGTGTATTATGTACATTCATATTTTGAAGTCTCAATGAAATTGTGTTAATCCAACCCTTATTTTCTACATCGTATCAAAACCAAGTTCAATGGCTTCCTCATCAACTAAATTAACACAATCGGTGAGTTCACTTTACCAACTCATTTTCATTATTGCAATCAAGCTCAAACCTGACAATTACTTTGTATCGATAACATAAATTCTCCATATAATACAATCTGTAAAAGCTGTCAAGTTCATCCACGATGATCCACCATTGGAGACTCGAGATACGGAAAAAGATGCTTAAGTATTTGAAACCTTAAAGGAGGAATATGTGCTAGCAAGGAGTTAGCTAGTAGGAACTATCACAGAAGAAATTATGTTTCTTATTGTGGGGTGTCAAACTTCCAAATAAGTGTGGACATGATTAAAATATAACTATCTTCAAGAATAAAAGATTGTGAATTTCAACTGAAAGATAATTTGCATGAACTCGCAATTGCAGGAAAATCTTTAGATGAATATCTATAGAATTTCAAAAGCATTTATGATGGATTGTCTGCTATAAGTAATTCCATAGATTAAGATACTAAGGTGAGGTGCTTTATAAGAGGACTGGGAGAAAAATATAAGGTGTTTTGCACAATTATGCTTGGCAAATCACCTTATCCTACCTCGAATCAAGTCATTAACTCTATAAGAATCTTTGATACCCAAAGTAGTAGCTGCAACATCGCAACAAATGGATATGACTCAACCTGACCAAGCCATGGTCTTCATGGTAGGCAGACCTTCCTATCAAAATAATGACAGAGGAAGAAGCAATAGAGGAAGAGGAAACTGGAACAGTGGAACGGGAATTGCTAGAGGAAGAGGGACCATACCTAATGGTTTCTATCACAATGGAGCAGGAAACTATAATGGCCACAACAATGGATGGAATGGGGGTGGTAGTAACCCTTATAACTCCAACTTCAATTCAAGAGGAAGAGGGTTCAGACCAAGTTTCTCTAACTATAGTCAAAGACCTCACTTTCCTCAAACTTCAGCATGGGGATCATCCAACAACCATCACACGGATAAATCTTTAAATGTCACCGACCAAGTTAATATTGCACCTACTACTTGCCAGATCTGTGGCAAAGCAAGTCAAAATGCTATGACTTATATCTATAGATGAGACTTCACATATAATGGAGACACAATGGGAAATAAAGCATAAGAATTGACAATAATAACAGGGATTATATTACTCGTTTCAACAACGAGAAACTGGAGATTATAGGCTGAGGAGAAGATAATCATTACAGCTCTCATGAGTGGTATTTTGCCAGACAAGCTGTACTATACCTTGGCCAAGGATCCCCCTAAATCCATATCTGAATTGATGGCAAAGGCAGCCAAAATTATGAATGCCGAGGAAGCTATGGCTGCGAAGAAAAATGCTAAGGCAAAGGTGGAAGCTAAGGCTGAAGGCAAGTCGGAGAAGAAAGATCACAAGAATAATGGTGGGAGCAAGCATTCGAAAGACAAAGAAATATTGGATCACTTAAGGAAGTATACAAATTATACTCCCTTAAAAGTGGATATAAACCACGTTCTGGAGGAAATAAAAAATAACAAGGAACTGAATTGGCCAGAAAAGCTAAGGATAGCCCCCGAAAGGAGGGATAAATCCAAGTATTGTGAATTCCATAAAAATCATGGTCATACGACCAAGCAATGTGTAGCTCTCCAAAATGAGATGGAAGCACTCATTAGACGAGGAAAACTGAACAAATTTGTTGATCGTCAGAACGGTGGAAGGACTAACAACAGAGCTCGGCAGAGGTCTAAGTCTCCTTGCTGACCAAGAGACACTACACCAAAATGACAAAATTGTCACCTTTCAGCCGGCCACCTTTGTCAAGGTCATTGACCGTGACATAAATCTCGCGTTTTGTGTCACGGTCATTGACCGTGACAAGTCCGTGATAAATTGACTTGTCACGGTCGTGTCACGGTCATTGATCGTGACAATTCTTTAAATAATTGTCACGGTCAATGATCTTGACACGACCGTGACAACTTCGTCAACAAAAACCCTTACCCCTTCTTTTTTTCCCTCGCGCCGTTCCCTCCCTCTCTCTCTCTACGCTTCGCGCCCTTCCCTCCCTCTCTCTCTCTCTCTCTCTCTCTCTCTCTCTACTTTCAGGTTTATTTCTCTCTCTCTCTCTCTTCCATTTATATATATATTTGTGTGTATATATATGTGTGTGTGTGTGTATATATGTGCGTGTGTGTGTATATATGTGCGTGTGTGGGGGGTGGGGCAGGGGCTGGTGTGTGTGTGTGTGTATGTGTGTATATATATATGTTTGTGTGTAGATATATATGTGTGTGTGTGCGTGTGTGTGGGGTGGGGCAGGGGGTGGGGCAGTGTGTGTGTGTTTGTGTGTGTGTGTGTGTATGTGGTGAGTGGGGTGTGTGGAGGGAGGTGTGTGTGTGTGTGTGTGTATTTGAATTAACCCATGAATTTGTATTTTTGTATTTGAATTAACCCATGAATTTGTATTTTTGTTAACCCATGAATTTATTTTTGTATTTGAATTAACCCATGAATTAACCCATGAATTTGTCAATTTGTTTGTGGGGGGTGGGGGTGAGGGTGGGGAGGCGGGGTAAGTCAAGGTACCATTGTAATTCTCTTAATATCGTGCAAGTACCATATGAAAGTAGGATTGCCCCTCAGTGTAAATTAGTAAATTAATAATTATATACGTTAATTGTTAGTTGAATTGATGAAATGAATTAATTGAGTAGATGAATTAGAAGGAGTACGGGATACACATTTGTTGTTGATATTGCTGTTGGATTATTTTGTTTAGTAAATGTTTGGTTGGTTAGTTTTAAAAGTGGCATGACCACTGGATTATTGTACATATGGGGGTGGGAATTTTCAATTTTTTTTTAAAAATTACTCTGTATATCGAACAATATATATATAGTATGATAATTAAATGAAACATACTTGAAATTAAATATAGTGCGCATAGATACTAGCCTTCTAGTTCTTATGCGTACGCATTGAATAACCCTTAGACCCGTTCGAGAGTCATTACCCCTGTAATGAGATCTCTCGAATTGTCCCGTTTGGAAAGTTTGAGACTGTATAATTTCTGTATAATATTCTTATTGGCTTACAATTGTTACTTTTGGAGGAAGTTCTGCAGTCGTATCTTAATATTCTCTGGGTACATACTAGATTGACAAGTGTGACTGTTATTTCAATTGATCAATTGAAATAACACTCACACCTGTCAATCTACGTCGTGTACTTGGAGAACTACGTGGATATGCTGTCGATTTTTCTTCAAATCGTAACAATGTGCATGAGCTGTTAAGTATATTACAGAAAAATGCAGTCTTGAATGGGATATGACCACTCACCCTTTAATAGGATAATTAAATGATGGGATAATTAAATAAAACATACTATAAATCTAAGTTTTGTTTACCTTTAATAGGTGTTTAGTTGTGGTAGCTGTGATGGGATATCCGAAATACAAAGAGTGGATGGGTGAGACTAATAGAATGGGGGATGTGTTTCGCAGAGGTGCTAACGAATTTGTGAAATATGCAAAGAGATGTCATAATGATGAAGAGTTTTCGTGTCCGTGTGCTAGGTGTAAGAATGGTAAGGTGTTTGAGTGAAAAACAGTTGAACTACATTGGTTAAGATCAGGTATGCAAGATAGTTACCGATTTTAGAGTTTTCACAGTGAATTGAAAGTTCCTTTTGTCCCCGACCAACCTTCACAACAACCTTCAACAAGTAGAATAGATGTAGAAGGGGACGGCGTAGATCATAATATGTTAGAGGATTTAGTTGATGATGCGTACGGAGTTTATGAAGCAGAGGAGAATGAGGTTACTGATGATGTAGAAGATTCAAGTGCTCGTGAAGATAACACGATAAAACTTGACGACGACTACCAAAGTTTAAAATTTAAGGCGACCCAACCGTTATACTCTGGCTGTGAGAAAGATCAAACAACTTTACATGCCATGGTTGGTTTGCACAGTTTGAAGACGCAGTACGGTTTGTCAGGCAATAGTGTGACGGGAATTCTGAAATGGGTGAAGGGCTTATTACCCAAGGTGAATACACTTCCAAATAGCTATCCTATTATGAAGAACATTTTGAAAGGTTTGGGAATGAAGTATATATCGATTCATGCTTGTGTGTATGACTGTATACTATACCGAAAGGAGTATGAAAATCTCGATCGTTGTCCGGTATGCGATGAACCTAGATATGTCCAATCTACTAGTAAGGAAGGCACAAGCTCAAAAGTGTAATACCCCGTATTTTTGTGATATTAATTTATGGGATTAATTTGAATTAAATGGGTATTAATTGAGAATTAATCCGGATAAAATACTAGCGAGATGTGACTTGGTATTTGATTATAATGGATATTATGTGATTATAATGAATATTGAATATATTGAATTTTTCGTGAAATTGAAATACGGCAATTTGGAAATTTTGTTAGGACGCGTGTGACAGTCGCGTCGAGAATATAATTATTTTAATTAAAAAGTAAATTTTATTTTTATCAACCGTATGGTCATTTTAAGTGCGTCAACGAGTCCGGAAGGGTCGAAATAGTCAGAAAACACTAGCCGGAAGTTTAGTTTGGGTCCCGGGGCATTATTGGGCCATACCGGTAACTTAAAAGGGCATTTTGGTAATTTCGGAATTTTGGGAATTAAAACCCACGAAAATTAGAAGTTAAAATCTGATTTAGTCTTTACCCACTAAACCCACTAACAACACTAAATGACTTAATGGGTTACGGGAGTTATTGGAAAAAGTTTTAAGAGTTTCCTAAGGCAACCTCTAAACCACCATTGTCATCTTGGAGAAAAACTGGTAGAGAGAGAGAGGAAGGAGAATTCTGCAGAGAGAGAGAGAGAGAGAGATCAACCTTCATCAATTCAACATCAAATTCAGAGAAAGATCAGAGGCAAGTGGTTTAATTACGTTAATTTCAAGCGAATGTTTCTTCCATGCTTAGAATTTAAATTAATTGCATTACATTGGGAGTTTGATGAAAACCCATGAAATTAGAGATAGAAATTCAAGTTATGATATAGGGATTGCATGTAGAATGTTATTGGGTGATTATACTAAACAAAATACAACTTTTCATGATGGAAAAACGGATGTAGTTATGGATATTGATGACTTAAATTTTCTAGGGTTCATACTCATAAGGTTTGGGGGAAAATATGGGAGATTTGATGATTGGGTATTGTTTAGGGAGGTTTGACCCCATATATATGTTAAAATACGACCTAAATATGTTTAGGAATAATTAGAAACCTTGAACTACTGTTGGAATGATGTTTAGATGAGATTAGAGGTGAAGAAAATTGGGGAAAACGAAATAGGAGATTTCTGGGCTCGAAACTGTCACCTCGTTAGAAGGCCTGCCCAGGTCGTTCGAAAGAGCTTCTAACGAGTTGACAGTTTGACTTCTAACGAGGGGGATGTTCGTTCGATGCCTTTCGTTCGAACGAGATCTCGTTAGACTTCTAACGAGTTGACAGAATGGCCTTTTTGGCCTGGTTTGATTTCTAGGGTCCCGTAACCTTGTTTAAATGAATAGATATCTTTCCCGTGTTAACTAATTGATATAGTTGGGAGACTTGGGATATATTGAGGAGTAAAACATAGAAGCGTGGTTTGAACCAAATAATATTCAGGGATTAGGACGCGAGTGACTAATCACGATGCGAGGATAATTAATGACTTAAATATGTATAAACCGGGGGCATATGGAATGTGTAATCTAACATATGGTATAAGAATGAGAAGTATACCACTAATAAAATATGGTAATTACTAAGATGTGTGCATGCTTAGTATGTATGATTTTATGTGTATGACATACCTACCATACTTGCTATCACGGGAGGTTTACGTTCGCTTAGGGCCATCTAATCTTTGTGTGCCTGGATTTAGATTGGTACCTCGAGAACATAGGTCAGAGAAGGGCTTATTGGGAAGTTAATAAGACTGCTGATCGTGGGAGCGTAGGTATGTGCGTGACCCATGTGATGTGACTGTGTTCGCCTCTATTGTTTGTGATTTGCTATTATCTGAGAACGATTCCTGAGAGATTCGGAATGCGCGATCCTTATGTACGTGATGTACCGGGATGGGTTAGCAGAGTATGTGTGCACCGCAGTAGTCTCGGGGTGCTTGTATAGTATATTTATCATGTGAATAATATACGGTTAAAAGAAAAGGAATTGTTATGTTTTCATTGCGAGTATAATTATAGTAAAGCCTTGATAAAGATAAAAAGGGATAACCTGCTATGTATTGTAATGCTAATAATTGAGAATCCGAGTTTAAGCAAAGCTATCTATTCAAGTGATAACATTTGGGAATTCATATTGTGAATCGAGTAGATGGGTTAGAACTTATGTCGGTTTAGTTAGATATGAATACCACTTAGATGGGTACTGTACGTTAGGAGTGCACAAGTAGTCGAGAGGTGAGTATTTCGTGTGAGAGCACGTCCTAACATGTATTTTGCATTCATTGTTTTAATGTTATTAAAGCACTTGCTGTTTTTAAAATACTCTCCACTTTCGGGATCTGACCCGTTTGCTTTCAAATATACTTTTTGTAAAAACCTTTTAGGTGCCCAGCCACAAGGACACCATGCATAGTATTTCCATTCAGGTGACGAGCTGTAGCTGTTGTGGAAGTTACAGGACCTTGCTAGTAGACGCTTCTTTTGTCTTGACTCTCTATTTAGTTTTCATCAGCTGTGGGGCATGTCGCACATTTCTTTTAGAGACATTTATATTTCAGTTATTCAGATTGTGGATTGTAATTAATCAGGATTCAGACTTGTTTTATTTTATTCAGTTGTGGGATTGTTATGAGGAGTTTTCCTCCGGACTTATTATTATTTGTTGGTCACTTTATTGAGACATTATGGTGTATGGTGATGTTATTCCTTTACATTTCATTTATCGCATGTTAATCAGATTTAATTTAAAATTTGACAACTTACTTTTTAAATACTAGGTGGTTAGTAATCATTAAATGTTTTCGACAGTGATGCTATTAACTGAACCCACTTGGCATTTTGAATTAATTTAATAAAGGAGTAGCTACCCGGTATTTAATTAGTCGGGGTGTCACAGGTGGTATCAGAGCATCAAGTTCTAGTGTCCTTTAGGATCTGTACGGCTTATTATGTTTCCGCTGAGCTTTCTTTGATGTAGAGCCTTATATTTTAGGACTGTTGTATTCCTTTATGTATGCTTCGCTCTTCAGCTATTTTAAGTTTATAACTGCGAACTTATAGACTTTACTCTCATTTCAGATGCCTCCACGACGTGCGCAGCAAGTTCCTAGGAATGCACAGCCGGAGCCCCAGCCAGCTCCAGTACAGGTCACCATGAATGCTGCCGAGGTTGCAGCCATTGTAGCCCAAGCGGTAAATGCCGCTCTCGCCGTTGGACAGAAGGCACCACCTCAGGCGCCGGTAGCCGCGCCAGTTCAGGCACATGCATTCCCGTCTTCTTGGGAACGCGTTCGTGATGCTTTTCAGAAAGCACACCTACCGGAGTTCGCAGGTAGCTCCGATGTTGTGGTTTCAAGTCAGTGGAGGAAGGATATGTGACACCCCGACTAATTAAATACCGGATAGCTACTCATTTATCAAAATTAATACAAAATGCCAAGTTGGTTCAGTCAATAGCATCACTGTCGAAAACATTTTAATGATTACTAACCACCTAGTATTTAAAAAGCGAGTTGCCAATTTTAAATTAAATCTGATTAACATGAATTAAGTGAAGAATAAAAGAATAATATAACCATACACAATAAAGTCCCAATAGTGTAATCAACAAGTAATAAAGAGTCTGGAGGAAATACTCCTCACAACAATCCCACAACTGAAATAATAAAACAAGTCCGAATCCTGAATTAATTACAATCCACAACCTGAATAACTGAATATAAAATGTCTCTAAAAGAAATGGGCGACATGCCCTACAAATGATGAAAACTGAATATGGAGTCAAGACTAGAAAAGGAGGCGTCTACTGTCAAGTCCCTGTAACTTCCACAACAGCTACTGCTCGTCACCTGAATAGAATTCCTATGCATGGTGTCCTTGTGGCTGGGCACCTAAAAAGGTTTTTACAAAAAAATAGATTTGGAGGAAAATGGGTCAGAGCCCGATGTGAAAGCAATTTAAAAGTTTAGCAAGTGATTTAAATTACAATTGAACATCACATATTATAAACATGTTAATTGCGTACTCTCACATGAGTTCCTTGCCTCTCCACTACTGTGCACGTCTAACGTATGCCTTTAACCCATCCTAGTTATGCCACTATCTAACTAGTTTATACCGTACAGTACCCATCTAAGTGGTATTTATATCTAACTGAACCGACTTAAGTTCTAACCCAACTACTCGATTCACAATATGAATTCCCAATGTTATCACTTGAATATATAGTTTTACTTAAACACGGATTCTCAATTATTAGCAGAACAATTCACAGCAGGTTTTCCCTTTTTATCTTTATCAAGACGTTACTACAATTATTCTCGCAATTAATCATAACAAATTCCTTTTCATTTAACCGTATATTATTCACATCATAAATATACAATACAAACACCCCGAGGCTAAGCTGCGGTGCACACATACTCTGCTATCCATCCCGGTACATCACGTACATAAGGATTACAAATTCCGAATCTCTCAGGAATTGTTAGAATAAGCACCACACACAAAAACAGAGGCGAACATAATTCAACATATCCATGGTCACGTACATACCTACGCTCCATAGTCAGCTGACTTATTAACTCACAAATAAGTCGTTCTCTTGAACTATGTCCTCGAGGTACCAATCTAAATCCGGGCACACAAAGATTAGATGGCCCTAAGCGAACGTAAACCTCCCGTGATAGCAAGTATGGTAGGTATGTCATACACATAAAATCATACACTAGGCATTCACACAACCTAAGTAATCATATATCAATATAGATGTTCGCACATTTCATCTAGTTAATCTCGTACGTGGCAAATTTACTCCGAGTATTACATATCATATATATTCCGTTTGATAACTCTCTCGTCGTATCAATTTGGGTACTTAAACCTAACTCAAAAGGTTACTAGATTTCTTATTAATTTCAAATGTTATCTCAGTACTTAAAGTCCCTCCGTTACTGCCCTTATCTCACATCATCCTCAATTATCAATGTAGTTCCAATTCGAACATTTTCTAACCGTACCTCACTCGGTAGACCCTCGTACGTAATATCAATCAATCCCATAAGTTATAGCGTTCTCCGATAACAACTAAGGCCCTACAAACTTTAATTAAGTCCCTCACTATCATATTAATCTTCCTAATAACCAACATCTGCTTTGGAATAATCATTAAACCTTAAAGAGAAACAATTGCCAAAATACAGCAGGGGTCGATCGATCGATAAAAAGGGGTCGATCGATCGAACCTTCGATCGATCGACATTCTTGAGTTGATCGATCGATCAAGCAGGCATCAGCCCAGAAATCCTTAACAGTTACGGGTTTGCATTTTTTTACTCTTCATAATCATCATTCTAACGTCCAAAACTCTCAAATGAATACACTAATCATCCTACTAACATGTTTACTTCTTTCCCCACGTTTTAGATTCATCAAATCAACATATAACATCACTTTCATGGATCAAATTACCAAAAAAATCCTATAAAACCTAGTTTTCCTATTTCTTCAAGAACATCCCATAATTCCCTCAAATTTCGAAATTCTCTACTCATTAATCATAAATTCGTAGTTGTTATCATCTCAAATATAAACCTACATGAAAGTCCTACCCAAATTATGATTTAAACCATTCAAATCCATTTAATTTTCATTATTTATGAGAAATCTCAAATTCTATAGAAACATGTAAAATATATTCTTTGAATCTTTGCAAGATAAACCACTTGCCTGTAAATTTGATGTTCTGATCCGTTGTTGTTGTTTAAGGGCTGGTCCTCTCTCCATTCCGGTCACAATTCCGTCCAAATTGGTGGTGGTGGGTGGTGGTTTTGGTTTGGGGACTCTTTGTAACCTCTCCTCTAACTCACGTAACTCCCCTTTATGTTTTTGGCTGATCATGGCCCTAATGGCCTAACCAAAAATAAATAAATCAACACTAAAAATCGTGGGTCTTAATTCTTTAATTTTTAAAATTACCAAAATACCCTTCCGGGTTGTCGGTTTGGCTTAGAAATGCCCCGGGACCCAAACTAAACTCCCGGCTAGTGTTTTTTGACTATCTCGACCCTTCCGGACACGTTGGCGCACTCAAAATGACCATACGGTTGATAAAAATAAAATTCACTTTTTAATTTAAATAATTATCCTCCTGACGCGACTGTCACGCGCGTCCCACAAAATTTCCCAAATTGCCGTATTTCAGTCTCGCGATAATTTTAATATTTTCAATATTCATATACTGCCATATATCCACATTATAATCAAATACCAACTCACATCTCGTTAGTATTTTATCCGGATTAATTCTCAATTAATTCACATTTAATTTAATTAATCCCATAAATAAATATCCATAAAAGTACGGGGTATTACATACTTGCCCCCTAATAACAGAATTTTGTCCCGAAATTCGGATAAGTAAGGCACACCTGGAAAAAATTTAGGTATCCCCCAGTATTCAAAACATTTATAAAGAAAAGCCCAAATCACTAAAACTCTCGCTTCACAATAAGCTTGTTTAACATACTTGATACCTTATCAGAATAATCTTCGATAAATGCACCTCACGTTGTGCTCGTATTAAACAACCTTCAAATAAATATAGCCTATGCATCATTAGCCGCATTATTTTTATTTATTTTTTAGTATTTTGAGTCCGCACCTCACTACTAACTCCCGCGTTTATCAAAACTCCAAACTCCCATCCTGGGATGAATCAATAACACATCTGACTACGCTTGTCCATTCCTTGAAATATCCCGACGTTGTGACTTTCACACAAGGTAAAACCACCTCAGCCTGTTGGTGTCACACAAACCTTCGTAAGCACCTTGTCCGCCATAAATAGATACGGGTGCTTTTCCCCCAACTCTACTATTAGGTAATATCTCCTCCTCATGACTTCAATATACCTCACTAGTTATACCCGATTTGGAATTGAAAATATCGTAATGAATCCAAAATTTCTTTCATACAATCCATCAGTCGTTAGTCACCTTGCGCCTGCACCTCGGGTTATAGGTGATCAACCCTCAGTTTGAATCGTTATTTCCCACTACTTATTGTCACCCCACCTAAATGTGGATTTCGGGGATTTCATCCCAGTTCTAAATAATACTACGTCGAACCACGTACCAGCCTGTTTACTATCTAATAGTGTAAATCATTCAAGTATATAACAATTTGTCTCCTTCTGAACAACATGACTCACGTATTTGAAGGAATTTGTTACCCCTCAATTAATTTACTAACTTGACTCTTCCATCCCTGGTATCATCGGTTGGATACAAAATTAATTGGTTAATCATCTAACACCCAACCGTTCTACTACTTACTACACCCCTTTAAATGATGACCTTCTTGTAAATATTCTTCCCGTTAAGTGATACTTAACGATCCTCTGCTTCTCTTGGCGTATGCCAAAGTTTCGACCCTTACACTTTCTCACCTCTTTGTGAAAATCCAGACTCCTTATACCTTATTAACATTCTCACTCTATTTACTCTTGAGTCACCCTCAACATTCGATTGATCGGAACTCTACTCCAAATTGCTCATAATAATTTATTCGCCTTCTCAAGATATATCCTTTTATTAAATGGCTTTCTACTGCCTTTCCTCCAAATTTGAACGTGCTACACTGACTACACATGATATTCACCTACACCTTTTCTTATGACGTTTAATCTCATAAGTAATAATCTCACCCGTCTATGTTCCCTCTTCCTTTGATTTACACTTTAGCAAATCAAGATGTCTACGCCCCTTATAACCCAACCATACGGTTTTTAAACATTATATACGCTTCATACAAATCCCAAACTCTTTATTATCACTGTAAATACAACGGTGCTATACCACTTGGGCGTTCTCAATCGCCTCTGAACTAGAAATCCTACATCCTCCTTATCCTCAATGCGTCCTTCAACACGCCGTGACAAAACCAACATTATTAGTACTTATATCGTAATTTACTAACAACTGTCTCTAATGTCCGTACATCATAATTTACTCCTTGTAACTTCCCTTTATAACTACGTACTCCCATAACGATAGAGGTATCCAAATCATGAACGAAGGGCCACACATTTCCTTACTACCAACCTTACGCTAAGTTTCATGCGTGGGGTGTCTCGCAAAGCGAAATCCAAACAAGGAACCCCCCCGATACACTACTACCTAACATTGTTGGTCATCGAAATCCGTTAAGCCCTGTCCATAATATGTACCCCTACACTCTCGTCTTTTAACAACAAAGTTTCATCTCAGTTCGTAATTAAACATAAACAAAGAACTCCTTCTGAAAGACACTTTTCTCTTTACAGTGATGGAAATCACATTTCATTTACAACATGCGAGATATTTGAGACCCTCAAATTCCCTTCCCCAGACACACAACTATGAGTATAAACTTCCAAATCTCTAACGGGTGATAAAACAATGCGCTCTTTTTATTACGACCTCTCTATCGTTAATTATAAAAACCAACTAACTCTTTGTTGTCTAGTAAATCAATTACATACGACTCATAATAATGAAATCCCTACGCATACTAGGATTAAATATCCGAGACCATTATACCCATTTGAAATCATAATCTGTATATATATTTATATATATACGCACGAAAGTACAATTGCGAGCCCCGCTCTCTCATAGATGGGGCCTCGCCAGAACAAAACATGCTACCCTGATGTAGTAATCCTAATAAACTTGCAATACCAGCACACTATCGGTATAATCATATATATAAAATAATAATTAAGATCATATCATACTCGTATAACACAGCACTAAAACGAGTAATTTCGATAAAGTATAAACCGCTATTAATATACCCATTCATCCTTCGCGGATGACAATAAAAGTAACCCCCACGCTATCAAGGAAAAATGTTCTATATATAATAAACTTACTGATATACTCACTAAACTCGACTCTCAAGTGAAAATACAATTGTAACAAATGTAGTAACTCATTCATGCCACAAATAACATGCATCCTCATCTGAGTATATAACTCATACTTCTATCCTAATAATCGTCCCGGCTGCTCAAATGGTTCCTGGACTTACCACACATGTCTGTCCCCAAACCGGATATTTCAATAACTGTTTCCCTCGCCAGGCACAATACCTTGATCCCTACTCTCGTATCGGGAAATTTTTTATAACGCACGGGTTTGACTCCCCACAGAATTACCTCTACACATACTCCACTTATCTTTTGTCTCACAAATCATGTTAAGGTGGTCCATCTCTCGGACGTTGGTAGTCTCTCCCCACCCCGGGATGTTTACCTCCAAATTAACACTATGCGACAATACCATTTGCTTTAACCGTCCGAGCAGAATTCTGCCAGAAGGACTAGCAATTATTCTATGTAAATTCTCCCTTTAATATCCCCTTCTCCGGTTTACCTACTTCACCCGGTGTAGGGTTCACTAAATAATTATATTTCTTCTCACAAAGTGGCCTCTGTCCGGACCCCTCGTGTGAGTTCAGAACGACATTCGTTTTCATCCTAAATATCTGATCAAGGAACTTATGGTCAAACCATTCGTGTACGCCTTCTCTCGACGTCACATTCCACTTATAAGTGTGGTGATTGTTCTCCCCATTGAAACTCCTCTCTCACGAGACAAGAAAAATTTTTCCTCAAATTTTCACTCTCGATTGGCCATACTCCGACATATGTCCAAGCCTTTGGATACATTGTGTTCGTTTGGCTAGCACATGCCGTCTCCGCCTTTCGAGTATTGTTACTGTTGGTTCTCTTCAATGTTACACCTTACTCTGTCTCTCCCATTCCAACCTTGTTGGATGTGTCTAATTTGACCCCATTCCTACTATACCTGTACCCGGAAGTCCCAAGTCGCGCCTTAGCCTTCTATATCATCCAGGACTTCCGTGCCATAATATCGGTGACTTCAACTACAGTCATCCTTCTTTAAATAAATCAATTAACCTCAATATATATTTGCCTCCTGCTGTCCACCCAACTGTCTTCTCCTGACGTACTACATTGTTCGGCACACGAATACACCCGATCGCAATACGATTCGCTATCATATACATCATAGCAGGAGAATGAAATTTTACTAAAGGAATCAACAATCCTAAACATAGGGCTCTATATCAAAGAAAGCTCAGCGAAAACATAATAAGCCGTACAAATCCTAAAGGACACTAGAACCTGATGCTCTGATACCACCTGTGACACACCGACTAATTAAATACCGGGTAGCTACTCCTTTATCAAAATTAATACAAAATGCCAAGTTGGTTCATTCAATAGCATCACTGTCGAAAACATTTTAATGATTACTAACCACCTAGTATTTGAAAAGCGAGTTGACAATTTTAAATTAAATCTGATTAACATGAATTAAGTGAAGAATAAAAGAATAACATAACCGTACACAATAAAGTCCCAATAGTGTAATCAACAAGTAATAAAGAGTCTGGAGGAAATACTCCTCACAACAATCCCACAACTGAAATAATAAAACAAGTCCGAATCCTGAATTAATTACAATCCACAACCTGAATAACTGAATATAAAATGTCTCTAAAAGAAATGGGCGACATGCCCTACAAATGATGAAAACTGAATATGGAGTCAAGACTAGAAAAGGAGGCGTCTACTGTCAAGTCCCTGTAACTTCCACAACAGCTACTGCTCGTCACCTGAATAGAATTCCTATGCATGGTGTCCTTGTGGCTGGGCACCTAAAAAGGTTTTTACAAAAAAATAGATTTGGAGGAAAATGGGTCAGAGCCCGATGTGAAAGCAATTTAAAAGTTTAGCAAGTGATTTAAATTACAATTGAACATCACATATTATAAACATGTTAATTGCGTACTCTCACATGAGTTCCTTGCCTCTCCACTACTGTGCACGTCTAACGTATGCCTTTAACCCATCCTAGTTATGCCACTATCTAACTAGTTTATACCGTACAGTACCCATCTAAGTGGTATTTATATCTAACTGAACCGACTTAAGTTCTAACCCAACTACTCGATTCACAATATGAATTCCCAATGTTATCACTTGAATATATAGTTTTACTTAAACACGGATTCTCAATTATTAGCAAAACAATTCACAGCAGGTTTTCCCTTTTTATCTTTATCAAGACGTTACTACAATTATTCTCGCAATTAATCATAACAAATTCCTTTTCATTTAACCATATATTATTCACATCATAAATATACAATACAAGCATCCCGAGGCTAAGCTGCGGTGCACACATACTCTGCTATCCATCCCGGTACATCACGTACATAAGGATTACAAATTCCGAATCTCTCAGGAATTGTTAGAATAAGCACCACACACAAAAATGGAGGCGAACATAATTCAACATATCCATGATCACGTACATACCTACGCTCCATAGTCAGCTGACTTATTAACTCACAAATAAGTCGTTCTCTTGAACTATGTCCTCGAGGTACCAATCTAAATACGGGCACGCAAAGATTAGATGGCCCTAAGCGAACGTAAACCTCCCGTGATAGCAAGTATGGTAGGTATGTCATACACATAAAATCATACACTAGGCATTCACACAACCTAAGTAATCATATATCAATATAGATGTTCGCACATTTCATCTAGTTAATCTCGTACGTGGCAAATTTACTCCGAGTATTACATATCATATATATTCCGTTTGATAACTCTCTCGTCGTATCAATTTGGGTACTTAAACCTAACTCAAAAGGTTACTAGATTTATTATTAATTTCAAATGTTATCTCAGTACTTAAAGTCCCTCCGTTACTGCCCTTATCTCACATCATCCTCAATTCTCAATGTAGTTCCAATTCGAACATTTTCTAACCGTACCTCACTCGGTAGACCCTCGTACGTAATATCAATCAATCCCATAAGTTATAGCATTCTCCGATAACAACTAAGGCCTTACTGACTTTAATTAAGTCCCACACTATCATATTAATCTTCCTAATAACCAACATCGGCTTTGGAATAATCATTAAACCTTAAAGAGAAACAATTGCCAAAATACAGCAGGGGTCGATCGATGGATAAAAAGGGGTCGATCGATCGAACCTTCGATCGATCGACATTCTTGAGTCGATCGATCGATCAAGCAGGCATTAGCCCAGAAATCCTTAACAGTTACGGGTTTGCATTTTTTTACTCTTCATAATCATCATTCTAACGTCCAAAACTCTCAAATGAATACACTAATCATCCTACTAACATGTTTACTTCTTTCCCCACATTTTAGATTCATCAAATCAACATATAACATCACTTTCATGGATCAAATTACCCAAAAATCATATAAAATCTAGTTTTTCCTATTTCTTCAAGAACATCCCATAATTCCCACAAATTTTGAAATTCTCTACTCATTAATCATAAATTCGTAGTTGTTATCATCTCAAATATAAACCTACATGAAAGTCCTACCCAAATTATGATTTAAACCATTCAAATCCATTTAATTTTCATTATTTATGAGAAATCTCCAATTCTATAGAAACATGTAAAATATATGCTTTGAATCTTTGCAAGATAAACCACTTGCCTGTAAATTTGATGTTCTGATCCGTTGTTGATATTTAAGGGCTGGTTCTCTCTCCATTCCGGTCACAATTCCGTCCAAATTGGTGGTGGTGGGTGGTGGTTTTGGTTTGGGGACTCTTTGTAACCTCTCCTCTAACTCACTTAACTCCCCTCTATGTTTTTGGATGATCATGGCCCTAATGGCCTAACCAAAAATAAATAAATCAACACTAAAAATCGTGGGTCTTAATTCCTTAATTTTTAAAATTACCAAAATACCCTTCCGGGTTGTCGGTTTGGCTTAGAAATGCCCCGGGACCCAAACTAAACTCCCGGCTAGTGTTTTCTGACTATCTCGACCCTTCCGGACACGTTGGCGCACTCAAAATGACCATACGGTTGATAAAAATAAAATTCACTTTTTAATTTAAATAATTATCCTCCTGACGCGACTGTCACGCGCGTCCCACAAAATTTCCCAAATTGCCGTATTTCAGTCTCGCGACAATTTTAATATTTTCAATATTCATATACTGCCATATATCCACATTATAATCAAATACCAACTCACATTTTGTTAGTATTTTATCCGGATTAATTCTCAATTAATTCACATTTAATTTAATTAATCCCATAAATAAATATCCATAAAAGTACGGGGTATTACAGGATCTTCAGAGGCACTTGAGGATGTATGAGTGCACCGATGTTCAGAGGCAGATACTAGCTACTTTCAAGCTAGTGGGATCTGCATTGCAGTGGTGGGAGTCCATTACCACCGCAGGGGAGAGGGACACTCTCACTATACCGGAGTTTTGGGTGCGGTTCGACCGCAAATATTTTCCGTCAGCTGTTCACACGGAAATGAGGAGGAATTTAATGAATCTTAGACAGGAGGGAAAGACTGTGGCCGAGTATGAGGCCGAATTCACAAATTTGCTGAATATTGTTCCGGATGAGATACCGACAGAGGAGAAGAAGATCCAGAAGTTCACCGATGGATTGACTTGGAGGATACGTCAGCATTTGTTGGGGAATCTATCGTTGGCCACTTACTCTGATGTGGTTAACGCTGCACTGTTACATTGCCATGATCACCGCTTTCACATGGATGAGAGCAAGAGATCAGGAGAGTCCAATCATCAGGGCAGGACTGGGGGAAATGGTGCCAGTGGGGCACATTCTGTTCAGGGGCAGAGGCAGGGTGACCAAGGTTCCCAGCAGGGGGATCATAAGAGGTTCAGATCTGGGGGATTCAGAAGTGGACATGGAGGTTTCAGGCAGGGCCATCAGGGTCCAGACGGCCAGCAGGGTCAGAATGGTCAGCAGCATATTCAGCAGGGCCAACATGGCCAGGGGAGGAATGGTAACGACCACCAAGGCCGAGGGCAGCAGGGACAGCGAGGGGGAAACTTCCCGGGGAAGTGTTACGTTTGTGGAAAGACTGACCATAAATGCCAAGATTGTCCTGATAGGGGCAGGGCCCCGCAGCAGCAGCAGCAGGGTGCCCGACAGGAGCCTCAGAGGCCTATGTTTCCCGCCGCCCTCCCAGCACCACCACAGATGGCAGCATTACCACCCATTCCAGCGGTCCCAGTTCAGCAGGGACAGCTTCAGTATGGGAGAGTATATCAGCTTCAGCAGGCCGCAGCCCCACAGGATCCACCAGCCATTGAGGGTATGTTCTCTATTCAGGGGACTATGGGGCGTATTTTATTTGACACGGGAGCAACACATTATTTCATTGCTATGAGATTTGCACGCACCATTGGGTTGTTAGACACCGCCGAGAGCACCGCTACTTGTGTAGACTCACCGTTGAGTAGGGGTTCCATGATTTCTCTTATGTGTAGAGGTGTGGGTATAGAAATCGGGAGGTTTACTTTACCCGCTGATATGTTAGTGTTAGAGATGACCGAGTATGATGCCATTATTGGTATGGATTGACTAGTTGCGTATCGAGCCATAATTAACTGTTTTAGTAGGAGTATTATCTTTGCCATTCCCGGGCAGGAGATATTTTTGGTGGCGATGCCTCGCCCTGAGGGAGGATCGTCCCCTCATTTGTACTATATAGAGGAGGAGACCTCTAAAGAAGCGGTGATACCACTTGATTCGATTCCATTGTTCGAGAGTTTGCCGATGTATTTCAGGATATACCTGGATTACCTCCGAGTAGAGAGATAGATTTTGTGATCGATTTGACGCCGGGGACTCGGCCTATTGCCCGCGCACCTTACCGTATGGCTCCAGCTGAGATGAGAGAATTACGGGATCAGATTGAGCAGTTGTTGGGTCAAGGGTTTATTCGGAGGAGTACTTCGCCGTGGGGTGCCCCTGTGTTGTTCGTTAAGAAGAGGGATGGATCGTTGAGGTTGTGTGTGGATTATCGAGAATTGAATAAGGTCACGATACGTAATAAGTATCCGTTGCCCCGAATCGATGACTTATTCGACCAGTTGAGAGGAGCTTCTTTCTTCTCAAAGATTGATTTGCGATCGGGATACCATCAGTTGCGTATTAGGGAAGAGGACGTCTCGAAGACTTCTTTCTTAATGAGATATGGTTCCTACGAGTTTCGGGTTATGCCTTTTGGTTTAACCAATGCTCCAGCCGTGTTTATGGACTTGATGAATAGGGTGTTCAGAGAGTTCCTAGATCAGTTCGTCATTGTCTTCATTGATGACATTCTGGTTTACTCCCAGACAGAGGAGGATCACACCGAGCATTTGAGACAGGTTTTGCAGACGCTACGTCAGAACGAGTTGTATGCAAAGTATGAGAAGTGCGGGTTTTGGCTGAAGGAGGTTCAGTTTTTGGGACATATTATTTCCGATCGGGGGATATCTGTTGATCCGGGGAAGGTATCCGTGGTGAGGGAGTGGGGACAGCCCACGACACCGACTGAGATCCGTAGTTTCTTGGGCCTAGCAGGATACTACAAGAGGTTTATTCGGGGTTTCTCAAAGATAGCGGGTTCTTTGACACATCTGACTCGTAAAGGTATGCCATTCATTTGGAGTGATGTCTGTCAGTTGGCATTCGATGAGTTGAAGGACAAGTTGACCTCAGCACCTGTGTTAGCCTTACCGAGACCGGGAGTTGAGTATCTAGTTTACACCGATGCGTCCTTACAAGGACTTGGAGGTGTATTACAGCAGGAGAGTCAAGCCATAGCTTATGCTTCCCGTAAGCTTAAGCCTCACGAGAAGAATTACCCCACCCATGACTTGGAGTTAGCGGCAGTGGTATTTGCCCTTCGGATTTGGAGACATTACCTTTTGGGGGAGAAGTTTCGATTGTTCACAGACCATAAGTCCCTACAGTACCTATTCATGCAGAAGGAGTTGAATATGCGGCAGCGAAGGTGGCTTGAGTTTGTGAAGGATTATCAGTTCGATATCCAATATCACCCGGGAAAGGCTAACGTGGTAGCAGACGCGTTGAGCCGTAGGCCAGTAGATGAGGTGGCAGAGGTGTGGAAGGCTAAGTGGAAGGAGTTGGGACACCAGGATGCAGTGGCCCGATCATTCATGTCGGTGATGACTATTACACCGCAGATTGTCACGAGAGTGGTAAAGGCACAAGCAGATGACTCGTTCTTTCAAGAGCAGATAGTTCGATTATTAGCAGAGGGAGCCGAGTCCTATACCGTTAGATCAGACGGGGGATTACGCTTCAATAGGAGACTGGTACTTCCGGAAGGGGAGGAATTGCGACACGAGGTGATGGCAGAGTCGCACGGCTCACGGTTCGCGGTACATCCCGGTGGGGATAAAATGTTCCAAGACATGAGACGTCAGTATTGGTGGAGCGGGATGAAGAGAGATATTGCCGTGTTTGTTTCTAAATGCACCACTTGTTAGCTGGTAAAAGTGGACCATCAGAGACCGACAGGACTTCTACAGCCATTAGACGTCCCGATGTGGATGTGGGAGAGCATCTCCATGGACCTTATCACGGGGTTACCTACGTCACAGAGGGGTCACGACTCCATTTGGGTAATTGTGGACAGGTTGACCAAAGTTGCTCATTTTCTACCCGTAAGGACAGATTACACTACGGGACAGTATGCCCAACTTTTTATTGCAGAAATAGTGAGACTTCACGGTGTGCCCCTAAATATCGTGTCTGACAGAGACAAGATATTCGTTTCACGGTTTTGGGTGAGTTTTCAGGAGGCCATGGGCACGGAATTGCGGTTGAGTACGACATATCACCCGCAGACCGATGGGAAAACTGAACGTACAAATCAGATGTTGGAGGACATGTTGCGTATGTGCATCATTGATTTTGGGGGTGGATGGGAGCAGTATCTTCCACTGGTGGAGTTTGCTTACAATAACTCCTACCAGTTCACCATTGGCAGGGCTCCATTTGAGGCGTTGTACGGTAGACCTTGTCGTTCCCCAGCATGTTGGTTGGAGGTGGGGGACAACAAACTACTTGGGCCGAAAGTGATTCAGGATACTTCGACGAGGATAGAATTGATACGGAGTTGCATTCGGGTAGCTCAGGATCGGCAGAAGAGCTATGCTGATGCGAATAGATTCTTCAGGGAGTTCCAAGTTGGGGACCAGGTTTTACTCAGAGTATCTCCTATGAAGGGGATTATGCGATTTGGGAAGAAGGGGAAGTTGGCACCGAGATACGTAGGACCATTTCCTATCATCGAGCGGATTGGGTCTGTTGCGTATAGACTTGGATTACCAGAGCATTTACACATGATTCATGATGTGTTTCATATTTCCTCGCTAAGGAAATATCTTAGAGATGATCTCGCTCATTCTCACATTGCTTTGGAGGACATCGATCTCTAACCCGATAGCTCCCACGAGGAGGGGCCGACTGTTATTTTGGACCGAAGTGAGAGGAAACTGCGTTCAAAGATAGTTCCGTTAGTACGTGTTCAGTGGCAGCATCATAATGCCGAGGAGTCAACATGGGAGCGCGAGGATGAGATGCACGAACCCTATCCAGATTTGTTTTTACCAGGTACTTTCTAGTTCCAAATTTCGGGACGAAATTCTATTATTAGGGGGGAAGTATGTAATACCCCGTATTTTTGTGATATTAATTTGTGGGATTAATTTGAATTAAATGGGTATTAATTGAGAATTAATCCGGATAAAATACTAGCGAGATGTGAGTTGGTATTTGATTATAATGGATATTATGTGATTATAATGAATATTGAATATATTGAATTTGTCGTGAAATTGAAATACGGCAATTTGGAAATTTTGTTAGGACGCATGTGACAGTCGCGTCGGGAATATAATTATTTTAATTAAAAAGAAATTTTATTTTTATCAACCGTATGGTCATTTTAAGTGCGCCAACGAGTCCGGAACACTAGCCGAAAGTTTAGTTTGGGTCCCGGGGCATTATTGGGCCATACCGGTAACTTAAAAGGGCATTTTGGTAATTTCGGAATTTTGGGAATTAAAACCCACGAAAATTAGAAGTTAAAATCTGATTTAGTCTTTACCCACTAAACCCACTAACAACACTAAATGACTTAATGGGTTACGGGAGTTATTGGAAAAAGTTTTAAGAGTTTCCTAAGGCAACCTCTAAACCACCATTGTCATCTTGGAGAAAAACTGGTAGAGAGAGAGAGGAAGGAGAATTCTGCAGAGAGAGAGAGAGAGAGAGAGATCAACCTTCATCAATTCAACATCAAATTCAGAGAAAGATCAGAGGCAAGTGGTTTAATTACGTTAATTTCAAGCGAATGTTTCTTCCATGCTTAGAATTTAAATTAATTGCATTACATTGGGAGTTTGATGAAAACCCATGAAATTGGAGATAGAAATTCAAGTTATGATATAGGGATTGCATGTAGAATGTTATTGGGTGATTATACTAAACAAAATACAACTTTTCATGATGGAAAACGGATGTAGTTATGGATATTGATGACTTAAATTTTCTAGGGTTCATACTCATAAGGTTTGGGGGAAAATATGGGAGATTTGATGATTGGGTATTGTTTAGGGAGGTTTGACCCCATATATATGTTAAAATACGACCTAAATATGTTTAGGAATAATTAGAAACCTTGAACTACTGTTGGAATGATGTTTAGATGAGATTAGAGGTGAAGAAAATTGGGGAAAACGAAATAGGAGATTTCTGGGCTCGAAACTGTCACCTCGTTAGAAGGCCTGCCCAGGTCGTTCGAAAGAGCTTCTAACGAGTTGACAGTTTGACTTCTAACGAGGGGGATGTTCGTTCGATGCCTTTCGTTCGAACGAGATCTCGTTAGACTTCTAACGAGTTGACAGAATGGCCTTTTTGGCCTGGTTTGATTTCTAGGGTCCCGTAACCTTGTTTAAATGAATAGATATCTTTCCCGTGTTAACTAATTGATATAGTTGGGAGACTTGGGATATATTGAGGAGTAAAACATAGAAGCGTGGTTTGAACCAAATAATATTCAGGGATTAGGACGCGAGTGACTAATCACGATGCGAGGATAATTAATGACTTAAATATGTATAAACCGGGGGCATATGGAATGTGTAATCTAACATATGGTATAAGAATGAGAAGTATACCACTAATAAAATATGGTAATTACTAAGATGTGTGCATGCTTAGTATGTATGATTTTATGTGTATGACATACCTACCATACTTGCTATCACGGGAGGTTTACGTTCGCTTAGGGCCATCTAATCTTTGTGTGCCTGGATTTAGATTGGTACCTCGAGAACATAGGTCAGAGAAGGGCTTATTGGGAAGTTAATAAGACTGCTGATCGTGGGAGCGTAGGTATGTGCGTGACCCATGTGATGTGACTGTGTTCGCCTCTATTGTTTGTGATTTGCTATTATCTGAGAACGATTCCTGAGAGATTCGGAATGCGCGATCCTTATGTACGTGATGTACCGGGATGGATTAGCAGAGTATGTGTGCACCGCAGTAGTCTCGGGGTGCTTGTATAGTATATTTATCATGTGAATAATATACGGTTAAAAGAAAAGGAATTGTTATGTTTTCATTGCGAGTATAATTATAGTAAAGCCTTGATAAAGATAAAAAGGGATAACCTGCTATGTATTGTAATGCTAATAATTGAGAATCCGAGTTTAAGCAAAGCTATCTATTCAAGTGATAACATTTGGGAATTCATATTGTGAATCGAGTAGATGGGTTAGAACTTATGTCGGTTTAGTTAGATATGAATACCACTTAGATGGGTACTGTACGTTAGGAGTGCACAAGTAGTCGAGAGGTGAGTATTTCGTGTGAGAGCACGTCCTAACATGTATTTTGCATTCATTGTTTTAATGTTATTAAAGCACTTGCTGTTTTTAAAATACTCTCCACTTTCGGGATCTGACCCGTTTGCTTTCAAATATACTTTTTGTAAAAACCTTTTAGGTGCCCAGCCACAAGGACACCATGCATAGTATTTCCATTCAGGTGACGAGCTGTAGCTGTTGTGGAAGTTACAGGACCTTGCTAGTAGACGCTTCTTTTGTCTTGACTCTCTATTTAGTTTTCATCAGCTGTGGGGCATGTCGCACATTTCTTTTAGAGACATTTATATTTCAGTTATTCAGATTGTGGATTGTAATTAATCAGGATTCAGACTTGTTTTATTTTATTCAGTTGTGGGATTGTTATGAGGAGTTTTCCTCCGGACTTATTATTATTTGTTGGTCACTTTATTGAGACATTATGGTGTATGGTGATGTTATTCCTTTACATTTCATTTATCGCATGTTAATCAGATTTAATTTAAAATTTGACAACTTACTTTTTAAATACTAGGTGGTTAGTAATCATTAAATGTTTTCGACAGTGATGCTATTAACTGAACCCACTTGGCATTTTGAATTAATTTAATAAAGGAGTAGCTACCCGGTATTTAATTAGTCGGGGTGTCACAGGTGGTATCAGAGCATCAAGTTCTAGTGTCCTTTAGGATCTGTACGGCTTATTATGTTTCCGCTGAGCTTTCTTTGATGTAGAGCCTTATATTTTAGGACTGTTGTATTCCTTTATGTATGCTTCGCTCTTCAGCTATTTTAAGTTTATAACTGCGAACTTATAGACTTTACTCTCATTTCAGATGCCTCCACGACGTGCGCAGCAAGTTCCTAGGAATGCACAGCCGGAGCCCCAGCCAGCTCCAGTACAGGTCACCATGAATGCTGCCGAGGTTGCAGCCATTGTAGCCCAAGCGGTAAATGCCGCTCTCGCCGTTGGACAGAAGGCACCACCTCAGGCGCCGGTAGCCGCGCCAGTTCAGGCACATGCATTCCCGTCTTCTTGGGAACGCGTTCGTGATGCTTTTCAGAAAGCACACCTACCGGAGTTCGCAGGTAGCTCCGATGTTGTGGTTTCAAGTCAGTGGAGGAAGGATATGTGACACCCCGACTAATTAAATACCGGATAGCTACTCATTTATCAAAATTAATACAAAATGCCAAGTTGGTTCAGTCAATAGCATCACTGTCGAAAACATTTTAATGATTACTAACCACCTAGTATTTAAAAAGCGAGTTGCCAATTTTAAATTAAATCTGATTAACATGAATTAAGTGAAGAATAAAAGAATAATATAACCATACACAATAAAGTCCCAATAGTGTAATCAACAAGTAATAAAGAGTCTGGAGGAAATACTCCTCACAACAATCCCACAACTGAAATAATAAAACAAGTCCGAATCCTGAATTAATTACAATCCACAACCTGAATAACTGAATATAAAATGTCTCTAAAAGAAATGGGCGACATGCCCTACAAATGATGAAAACTGAATATGGAGTCAAGACTAGAAAAGGAGGCGTCTACTGTCAAGTCCCTGTAACTTCCACAACAGCTACTGCTCGTCACCTGAATAGAATTCCTATGCATGGTGTCCTTGTGGCTGGGCACCTAAAAAGGTTTTTACAAAAAAATAGATTTGGAGGAAAATGGGTCAGAGCCCGATGTGAAAGCAATTTAAAAGTTTAGCAAGTGATTTAAATTACAATTGAACATCACATATTATAAACATGTTAATTGCGTACTCTCACATGAGTTCCTTGCCTCTCCACTACTGTGCACGTCTAACGTATGCCTTTAACCCATCCTAGTTATGCCACTATCTAACTAGTTTATACCGTACAGTACCCATCTAAGTGGTATTTATATCTAACTGAACCGACTTAAGTTCTAACCCAACTACTCGATTCACAATATGAATTCCCAATGTTATCACTTGAATATATAGTTTTACTTAAACACGGATTCTCAATTATTAGCAGAACAATTCACAGCAGGTTTTCCCTTTTTATCTTTATCAAGACGTTACTACAATTATTCTCGCAATTAATCATAACAAATTCCTTTTCATTTAACCGTATATTATTCACATCATAAATATACAATACAAACACCCCGAGGCTAAGCTGCGGTGCACACATACTCTGCTATCCATCCCGGTACATCACGTACATAAGGATTACAAATTCCGAATCTCTCAGGAATTGTTAGAATAAGCACCACACACAAAAACAGAGGCGAACATAATTCAACATATCCATGGTCACGTACATACCTACGCTCCATAGTCAGCTGACTTATTAACTCACAAATAAGTCGTTCTCTTGAACTATGTCCTCGAGGTACCAATCTAAATCCGGGCACACAAAGATTAGATGGCCCTAAGCGAACGTAAACCTCCCGTGATAGCAAGTATGGTAGGTATGTCATACACATAAAATCATACACTAGGCATTCACACAACCTAAGTAATCATATATCAATATAGATGTTCGCACATTTCATCTAGTTAATCTCGTACGTGGCAAATTTACTCCGAGTATTACATATCATATATATTCCGTTTGATAACTCTCTCGTCGTATCAATTTGGGTACTTAAACCTAACTCAAAAGGTTACTAGATTTCTTATTAATTTCAAATGTTATCTCAGTACTTAAAGTCCCTCCGTTACTGCCCTTATCTCACATCATCCTCAATTATCAATGTAGTTCCAATTCGAACATTTTCTAACCGTACCTCACTCGGTAGACCCTCGTACGTAATATCAATCAATCCCATAAGTTATAGCGTTCTCCGATAACAACTAAGGCCCTACAAACTTTAATTAAGTCCCTCACTATCATATTAATCTTCCTAATAACCAACATCTGCTTTGGAATAATCATTAAACCTTAAAGAGAAACAATTGCCAAAATACAGCAGGGGTCGATCGATCGATAAAAAGGGGTCGATCGATCGAACCTTCGATCGATCGACATTCTTGAGTTGATCGATCGATCAAGCAGGCATCAGCCCAGAAATCCTTAACAGTTACGGGTTTGCATTTTTTTACTCTTCATAATCATCATTCTAACGTCCAAAACTCTCAAATGAATACACTAATCATCCTACTAACATGTTTACTTCTTTCCCCACGTTTTAGATTCATCAAATCAACATATAACATCACTTTCATGGATCAAATTACCAAAAAAATCCTATAAAACCTAGTTTTCCTATTTCTTCAAGAACATCCCATAATTCCCTCAAATTTCGAAATTCTCTACTCATTAATCATAAATTCGTAGTTGTTATCATCTCAAATATAAACCTACATGAAAGTCCTACCCAAATTATGATTTAAACCATTCAAATCCATTTAATTTTCATTATTTATGAGAAATCTCAAATTCTATAGAAACATGTAAAATATATGCTTTGAATCTTTGCAAGATAAACCACTTGCCTGTAAATTTGATGTTCTGATCCGTTGTTGTTGTTTAAGGGCTGGTCCTCTCTCCATTCCGGTCACAATTCCGTCCAAATTGGTGGTGGTGGGTGGTGGTTTTGGTTTGGGGACTCTTTGTAACCTCTCCTCTAACTCACGTAACTCCCCTTTATGTTTTTGGCTGATCATGGCCCTAATGGCCTAACCAAAAATAAATAAATCAACACTAAAAATCGTGGGTCTTAATTCTTTAATTTTTAAAATTACCAAAATACCCTTCCGGGTTGTCGGTTTGGCTTAGAAATGCCCCGGGACCCAAACTAAACTCCCGGCTAGTGTTTTTTGACTATCTCGACCCTTCCGGACACGTTGGCGCACTCAAAATGACCATACGGTTGATAAAAATAAAATTCACTTTTTAATTTAAATAATTATCCTCCTGACGCGACTGTCACGCGCGTCCCACAAAATTTCCCAAATTGCCGTATTTCAGTCTCGCGATAATTTTAATATTTTCAATATTCATATACTGCCATATATCCACATTATAATCAAATACCAACTCACATCTCGTTAGTATTTTATCCGGATTAATTCTCAATTAATTCACATTTAATTTAATTAATCCCATAAATAAATATCCATAAAAGTACGGGGTATTACATACTTGCCCCCTAATAACAGAATTTTGTCCCGAAATTCGGATAAGTAAGGCACACCTGGAAAAAATTTAGGTATCCCCCAGTATTCAAAACATTTATAAAGAAAAGCCCAAATCACTAAAACTCTCGCTTCACAATAAGCTTGTTTAACATACTTGATACCTTATCAGAATAATCTTCGATAAATGCACCTCACGTTGTGCTCGTATTAAACAACCTTCAAATAAATATAGCCTATGCATCATTAGCCGCATTATTTTTATTTATTTTTTAGTATTTTGAGTCCGCACCTCACTACTAACTCCCGCGTTTATCAAAACTCCAAACTCCCATCCTGGGATGAATCAATAACACATCTGACTACGCTTGTCCATTCCTTGAAATATCCCGACGTTGTGACTTTCACACAAGGTAAAACCACCTCAGCCTGTTGGTGTCACACAAACCTTCGTAAGCACCTTGTCCGCCATAAATAGATACGGGTGCTTTTCCCCCAACTCTACTATTAGGTAATATCTCCTCCTCATGACTTCAATATACCTCACTAGTTATACCCGATTTGGAATTGAAAATATCGTAATGAATCCAAAATTTCTTTCATACAATCCATCAGTCGTTAGTCACCTTGCGCCTGCACCTCGGGTTATAGGTGATCAACCCTCAGTTTGAATCGTTATTTCCCACTACTTATTGTCACCCCACCTAAATGTGGATTTCGGGGATTTCATCCCAGTTCTAAATAATACTACGTCGAACCACGTACCAGCCTGTTTACTATCTAATAGTGTAAATCATTCAAGTATATAACAATTTGTCTCCTTCTGAACAACATGACTCACGTATTTGAAGGAATTTGTTACCCCTCAATTAATTTACTAACTTGACTCTTCCATCCCTGGTATCATCGGTTGGATACAAAATTAATTGGTTAATCATCTAACACCCAACCGTTCTACTACTTACTACACCCCTTTAAATGATGACCTTCTTGTAAATATTCTTCCCGTTAAGTGATACTTAACGATCCTCTGCTTCTCTTGGCGTATGCCAAAGTTTCGACCCTTACACTTTCTCACCTCTTTGTGAAAATCCAGACTCCTTATACCTTATTAACATTCTCACTCTATTTACTCTTGAGTCACCCTCAACATTCGATTGATCGGAACTCTACTCCAAATTGCTCATAATAATTTATTCGCCTTCTCAAGATATATCCTTTTATTAAATGGCTTTCTACTGCCTTTCCTCCAAATTTGAACGTGCTACACTGACTACACATGATATTCACCTACACCTTTTCTTATGACGTTTAATCTCATAAGTAATAATCTCACCCGTCTATGTTCCCTCTTCCTTTGATTTACACTTTAGCAAATCAAGATGTCTACGCCCCTTATAACCCAACCATACGGTTTTTAAACATTATATACGCTTCATACAAATCCCAAACTCTTTATTATCACTGTAAATACAACGGTGCTATACCACTTGGGCGTTCTCAATCGCCTCTGAACTAGAAATCCTACATCCTCCTTATCCTCAATGCGTCCTTCAACACGCCGTGACAAAACCAACATTATTAGTACTTATATCGTAATTTACTAACAACTGTCTCTAATGTCCGTACATCATAATTTACTCCTTGTAACTTCCCTTTATAACTACGTACTCCCATAACGATAGAGGTATCCAAATCATGAACGAAGGGCCACACATTTCCTTACTACCAACCTTACGCTAAGTTTCATGCGTGGGGTGTCTCGCAAAGCGAAATCCAAACAAGGAACCCCCCCGATACACTACTACCTAACATTGTTGGTCATCGAAATCCGTTAAGCCCTGTCCATAATATGTACCCCTACACTCTCGTCTTTTAACAACAAAGTTTCATCTCAGTTCGTAATTAAACATAAACAAAGAACTCCTTCTGAAAGACACTTTTCTCTTTACAGTGATGGAAATCACATTTCATTTACAACATGCGAGATATTTGAGACCCTCAAATTCCCTTCCCCAGACACACAACTATGAGTATAAACTTCCAAATCTCTAACGGGTGATAAAACAATGCGCTCTTTTTATTACGACCTCTCTATCGTTAATTATAAAAACCAACTAACTCTTTGTTGTCTAGTAAATCAATTACATACGACTCATAATAATGAAATCCCTACGCATACTAGGATTAAATATCCGAGACCATTATACCCATTTGAAATCATAATCTGTATATATATTTATATATATACGCACGAAAGTACAATTGCGAGCCCCGCTCTCTCATAGATGGGGCCTCGCCAGAACAAAACATGCTACCCTGATGTAGTAATCCTAATAAACTTGCAATACCAGCACACTATCGGTATAATCATATATATAAAATAATAATTAAGATCATATCATACTCGTATAACACAGCACTAAAACGAGTAATTTCGATAAAGTATAAACCGCTATTAATATACCCATTCATCCTTCGCGGATGACAATAAAAGTAACCCCCACGCTATCAAGGAAAAATGTTCTATATATAATAAACTTACTGATATACTCACTAAACTCGACTCTCAAGTGAAAATACAATTGTAACAAATGTAGTAACTCATTCATGCCACAAATAACATGCATCCTCATCTGAGTATATAACTCATACTTCTATCCTAATAATCGTCCCGGCTGCTCAAATGGTTCCTGGACTTACCACACATGTCTGTCCCCAAACCGGATATTTCAATAACTGTTTCCCTCGCCAGGCACAATACCTTGATCCCTACTCTCGTATCGGGAAATTTTTTATAACGCACGGGTTTGACTCCCCACAGAAATACCTCTACACATACTCCACTTATCTTTTGTCTCACAAATCATGTTAAGGTGGTCCATCTCTCGGACGTTGGTAGTCTCTCCCCACCCGGGGATGTTTACCTCCAAATTAACACTATGCGACAATACCATTTGCTTTAACCGTCCGAGCAGAATTCTGCCAGAAGGACTAGCAATTATTCTATGTAAATTCTCCCTTTAATATCCCCTTCTCCGGTTTACCTACTTCACCCGGTGTAGGGTTCACTAAATAATTATATTTCTTCTCACAAAGTGGCCTCTGTCCGGACCCCTCGTGTGAGTTCAGAACGACATTCGTTTTCATCCTAAATATCTGATCAAGGAACTTATGGTCAAACCATTCGTGTACGCCTTCTCTCGACGTCACATTCCACTTATAAGTGTGGTGATTGTTCTCCCCATTGAAACTCCTCTCTCACGAGACAAGAAAAATTTTTCCTCAAATTTTCACTCTCGATTGGCCATACTCCGACATATGTCCAAGCCTTTGGATACATTGTGTTCGTTTGGCTAGCACATGCCGTCTCCGCCTTTCGAGTATTGTTACTGTTGGTTCTCTTCAATGTTACACCTAACTCTGTCTCTCCCATTCCAACCTTGTTGGATGTGTCTAATTTGACCCCATTCCTACTATACCTGTACCCGGAAGTCCCAAGTCGCGCCTTAGCCTTCTATATCATCCAGGACTTCCGTGCCATAATATCGGTGACTTCAACTACAGTCATCCTTCTTTAAATAAATCAATTAACCTCAATATATATTTGCCTCCTGCTGTCCACCCAACTGTCTTCTCCTGACGTACTACATTGTTCGGCACACGAATACACCCGATCGCAATACGATTCGCTATCATATACATCATAGCAGGAGAATGAAATTTTACTAAAGGAATCAACAATCCTAAACATAGGGCTCTATATCAAAGAAAGCTCAGCGAAAACATAATAAGCCGTACAAATCCTAAAGGACACTAGAACCTGATGCTCTGATACCACCTGTGACACACCGACTAATTAAATACCGGGTAGCTACTCCTTTATCAAAATTAATACAAAATGCCAAGTTGGTTCATTCAATAGCATCACTGTCGAAAACATTTTAATGATTACTAACCACCTAGTATTTGAAAAGCGAGTTGACAATTTTAAATTAAATCTGATTAACATGAATTAAGTGAAGAATAAAAGAATAACATAACCGTACACAATAAAGTCCCAATAGTGTAATCAACAAGTAATAAAGAGTCTGGAGGAAATACTCCTCACAACAATCCCACAACTGAAATAATAAAACAAGTCCGAATCCTGAATTAATTACAATCCACAACCTGAATAACTGAATATAAAATGTCTCTAAAAGAAATGGGCGACATGCCCTACAAATGATGAAAACTGAATATGGAGTCAAGACTAGAAAAGGAGGCGTCTACTGTCAAGTCCCTGTAACTTCCACAACAGCTACTGCTCGTCACCTGAATAGAATTCCTATGCATGGTGTCCTTGTGGCTGGGCACCTAAAAAGGTTTTTACAAAAAAATAGATTTGGAGGAAAATGGGTCAGAGCCCGATGTGAAAGCAATTTAAAAGTTTAGCAAGTGATTTAAATTACAATTGAACATCACATATTATAAACATGTTAATTGCGTACTCTCACATGAGTTCCTTGCCTCTCCACTACTGTGCACGTCTAACGTATGCCTTTAACCCATCCTAGTTATGCCACTATCTAACTAGTTTATACCGTACAGTACCCATCTAAGTGGTATTTATATCTAACTGAACCGACTTAAGTTCTAACCCAACTACTCGATTCACAATATGAATTCCCAATGTTATCACTTGAATATATAGTTTTACTTAAACACGGATTCTCAATTATTAGCAAAACAATTCACAGCAGGTTTTCCCTTTTTATCTTTATCAAGACGTTACTACAATTATTCTCGCAATTAATCATAACAAATTCCTTTTCATTTAACCATATATTATTCACATCATAAATATACAATACAAGCATCCCGAGGCTAAGCTGCGGTGCACACATACTCTGCTATCCATCCCGGTACATCACGTACATAAGGATTACAAATTCCGAATCTCTCAGGAATTGTTAGAATAAGCACCACACACAAAAATGGAGGCGAACATAATTCAACATATCCATGATCACGTACATACCTACGCTCCATAGTCAGCTGACTTATTAACTCACAAATAAGTCGTTCTCTTGAACTATGTCCTCGAGGTACCAATCTAAATACGGGCACGCAAAGATTAGATGGCCCTAAGCGAACGTAAACCTCCCGTGATAGCAAGTATGGTAGGTATGTCATACACATAAAATCATACACTAGGCATTCACACAACCTAAGTAATCATATATCAATATAGATGTTCGCACATTTCATCTAGTTAATCTCGTACGTGGCAAATTTACTCCGAGTATTACATATCATATATATTCCGTTTGATAACTCTCTCGTCGTATCAATTTGGGTACTTAAACCTAACTCAAAAGGTTACTAGATTTATTATTAATTTCAAATGTTATCTCAGTACTTAAAGTCCCTCCGTTACTGCCCTTATCTCACATCATCCTCAATTCTCAATGTAGTTCCAATTCGAACATTTTCTAACCGTACCTCACTCGGTAGACCCTCGTACGTAATATCAATCAATCCCATAAGTTATAGCATTCTCCGATAACAACTAAGGCCTTACTGACTTTAATTAAGTCCCACACTATCATATTAATCTTCCTAATAACCAACATCGGCTTTGGAATAATCATTAAACCTTAAAGAGAAACAATTGCCAAAATACAGCAGGGGTCGATCGATGGATAAAAAGGGGTCGATCGATCGAACCTTCGATCGATCGACATTCTTGAGTCGATCGATCGATCAAGCAGGCATTAGCCCAGAAATCCTTAACAGTTACGGGTTTGCATTTTTTTACTCTTCATAATCATCATTCTAACGTCCAAAACTCTCAAATGAATACACTAATCATCCTACTAACATGTTTACTTCTTTCCCCACATTTTAGATTCATCAAATCAACATATAACATCACTTTCATGGATCAAATTACCCAAAAATCATATAAAACCTAGTTTTTCCTATTTCTTCAAGAACATCCCATAATTCCCACAAATTTTGAAATTCTCTACTCATTAATCATAAATTCGTAGTTGTTATCATCTCAAATATAAACCTACATGAAAGTCCTACCCAAATTATGATTTAAACCATTCAAATCCATTTAATTTTCATTATTTATGAGAAATCTCCAATTCTATAGAAACATGTAAAATATATGCTTTGAATCTTTGCAAGATAAACCACTTGCCTGTAAATTTGATGTTCTGATCCGTTGTTGATATTTAAGGGCTGGTCCTCTCTCCATTCCGGTCACAATTCCGTCCAAATTGGTGGTGGTGGGTGGTGGTTTTGGTTTGGGGACTCTTTGTAACCTCTCCTCTAACTCACGTAACTCCCCTCTATGTTTTTGGATGATCATGGCCCTAATGGCCTAACCAAAAATAAATAAATCAACACTAAAAATCGTGGGTCTTAATTCCTTAATTTTTAAAATTACCAAAATACCCTTCCGGGTTGTCGGTTTGGCTTAGAAATGCCCCGGGACCCAAACTAAACTCCCGGCTAGTGTTTTCTGACTATCTCGACCCTTCCGGACACGTTGGCGCACTCAAAATGACCATACGGTTGATAAAAATAAAATTCACTTTTTAATTTAAATAATTATCCTCCTGACGCGACTGTCACGCGCGTCCCACAAAATTTCCCAAATTGCCGTATTTCAGTCTCGCGACAATTTTAATATTTTCAATATTCATATACTGCCATATATCCACATTATAATCAAATACCAACTCACATTTTGTTAGTATTTTATCCGGATTAATTCTCAATTAATTCACATTTAATTTAATTAATCCCATAAATAAATATCCATAAAAGTACGGGGTATTACAGGATCTTCAGAGGCACTTGAGGATGTATGAGTGCACCGATGTTCAGAGGCAGATACTAGCTACTTTCAAGCTAGTGGGATCTGCATTGCAGTGGTGGGAGTCCATTACCACCGCAGGGGAGAGGGACACTCTCACTATACCGGAGTTTTGGGTGCGGTTCGACCGCAAATATTTTTCGTCAGCTGTTCACACGGAAATGAGGAGGAATTTAATGAATCTTAGACAGGAGGGAAAGACTGTGGCCGAGTATGAGGCCGAATTCACAAATTTGCTGAATATTGTTCCGGATGAGATACCGACAGAGGAGAAGAAGATCCAGAAGTTCACCGATGGATTGACTTGGAGGATACGTCAGCATTTGTTGGGGAATCTATCGTTGGCCACTTACTCTGATGTGGTTAACGCTGCACTGTTACATTGCCATGATCACCGCTTTCACATGGATGAGAGCAAGAGATCAGGAGAGTCCAATCATCAGGGCAGGACTGGGGGAAATGGTGCCAGTGGGGCACATTCTGTTCAGGGGCAGAGGCAGGGTGACCAAGGTTCCCAGCAGGGGGATCATAAGAGGTTCAGATCTGGGGGATTCAGAAGTGGACATGGAGGTTTCAGGCAGGGCCATCAGGGTCCAGACGGCCAGCAGGGCCAGCAGGGTCAGAATGGTCAGCAGCATATTCAGCAGGGCCAACATGGCCAGGGGAGGAATGGTAACGACCACCAAGGCCGAGGGCAGCAGGGACAGCGAGGGGGAAACTTCCCGGGGAAGTGTTACGTTTGTGGAAAGACTGACCATAAATGCTAAGATTGTCCTGATAGGGGCAGGGCCCCGCAGCAGCAGCAGCAGGGTGCCCGACAGGAGCCTCAGAGGCCTATGTTTCCCGCCGCCCTCCCAGCACCACCACAGATGGCAGCATTACCACCCATTCCAGCGGTCCCAGTTCAGCAGGGACAGCTTCAGTATGGGAGAGTATATCAGCTTCAGCAGGCCGCAGCCCCACAGGATCCACCAGCCATTGAGGGTATGTTCTCTATTCAGGGGACTATGGGGCGTATTTTATTTGACACGGGGGCAACACATTATTTCATTGCTATGAGATTTGCACGCACCATTGGGTTGTTAGACACCGCCGAGAGCACCGCTACTTGTGTAGACTCATCGTTGAGTAGGGGTTCCATGATTTCTCTTATGTGTAGAGGTGTGGGTATAGAAATCGGGAGGCTTACTTTACCCGCTGATATGTTAGTGTTAGAGATGACCGAGTATGATGCCATTATTGGTATGGATTGACTAGTTGCGTATCGAGCCATAATTAACTGTTTTAGTAGGAGTATTATCTTTGCCATTCCCGGGCAGGAGATATTTTTGGTGGCGATGCCTCGCCCTGAGGGAGGATCGTCCCCTCATTTGTACTATATAGAGGAGGAGACCTCTAAAGAAGCGGTGATACCACTTGATTCGATTCCATTGTTCGAGAGTTTGCCGATGTATTTCAGGATATACCTGGATTACCTCCGAGTAGAGAGATAGATTTTGTGATCGATTTGACGCCGGGGACTCGGCCTATTGCCCGCGCACCTTACCGTATGGCTCCAGCTGAGATGAGAGAATTACGGGATCAGATTGAGCAGTTGTTGGGTCAAGGGTTTATTCGGAGGAGTACTTCGCCGTGGGGTGCCCCTGTGTTGTTCGTTAAGAAGAGGGATGGATCGTTGAGGTTGTGTGTGGATTATCGAGAATTGAATAAGGTCACGATACGTAATAAGTATCCGTTGCCCCGAATCGATGACTTATTCGACCAGTTGAGAGGAGCTTCTTTCTTCTCAAAGATTGATTTGCGATCGGGATACCATCAGTTGCGTATTAGGGAAGAGGACGTCTCGAAGACTTCTTTCTTAATGAGATATGGTTCCTACGAGTTTCGGGTTATGCCTTTTGGTTTAACCAATGCTCCAGCCGTGTTTATGGACTTGATGAATAGGGTGTTCAGAGAGTTCCTAGATCAGTTCGTCATTGTCTTCATTGATGACATTCTGGTTTACTCCCAGACAGAGGAGGATCACACCGAGCATTTGAGACAGGTTTTGCAGACGCTACGTCAGAACGAGTTGTATGCAAAGTATGAGAAGTGCGGGTTTTGGCTGAAGGAGGTTCAGTTTTTGGGACATATTATTTCCGATCGGGGGATATCTGTTGATCCGGGGAAGGTATCCGTGGTGAGGGAGTGGGGACAGCCCACGACACCGACTGAGATCCGTAGTTTCTTGGGCCTAGCAGGATACTACAAGAGGTTTATTCGGGGTTTCTCAAAGATAGCGGGTTCTTTGACACATCTGACTCGTAAAGGTATGCCATTCATTTGGAGTGATGTCTGTCAGTTGGCATTCGATGAGTTGAAGGACAAGTTGACCTCAGCACCTGTGTTAGCCTTACCGAGACCGGGAGTTGAGTATCTAGTTTACACCGATGCGTCCTTACAAGGACTTGGAGGTGTATTACAGCAGGAGAGTCAAGCCATAGCTTATGCTTCCCGTAAGCTTAAGCCTCACGAGAAGAATTACCCCACCCATGACTTGGAGTTAGCGGCAGTGGTATTTGCCCTTCGGATTTGGAGACATTACCTTTTGGGGGAGAAGTTTCGATTGTTCACAGACCATAAGTCCCTACAGTACCTATTCATGCAGAAGGAGTTGAATATGCGGCAGCGAAGGTGGCTTGAGTTTGTGAAGGATTATCAGTTCGATATCCAATATCACCCGGGAAAGGCTAACATGGTAGCAGACGCGTTGAGCCGTAGGCCAGTAGATGAGGTGGCAGAGGTGTGGAAGGCTAAGTGGAAGGAGTTGGGACACCAGGATGCAGTGGCCCGATCATTCATGTCGGTGATGACTATTACACCGCAGATTGTCACGAGAGTGGTAAAGGCACAAGCAGATGACTCGTTCTTTCAAGAGCAGATAGTTCGATTATTAGCAGAGGGAGCCGAGTCCTATACCGTTAGATCAGACGGGGGATTACGCTTCAATAGGAGACTGGTACTTCCGGAAGGGGAGGAATTGCGACACGAGGTGATGGCAGAGTCGCACGGCTCACGGTTCGCGGTACATCCCGGTGGGGATAAAATGTTCCAAGACATGAGACGTCAGTATTGGTGGAGCGGGATGAAGAGAGATATTGCCGTGTTTGTTTCTAAATGCACCACTTGTTAGCTGGTAAAAGTGGACCATCAGAGACCGACAGGACTTCTACAGCCATTAGACGTCCCGATGTGGATGTGGGAGAGCATCTCCATGGACCTTATCACGGGGTTACCTACGTCACAGAGGGGTCACGACTCCATTTGGGTAATTGTGGACAGGTTGACCAAAGTTGCTCATTTTCTACCCGTAAGGACAGATTACACTACGGGACAGTATGCCCAGCTTTTTATTGCAGAAATAGTGAGACTTCACGGTGTGCCCCTAAATATCGTGTCTGACAGAGACAAGATATTCGTTTCACGGTTTTGGGTGAGTTTTCAGGAGGCCATGGGCACGGAATTGCGGTTGAGTACGACATATCACCCGCAGACCGATGGGAAAACTGAACGTACAAATCAGATGTTGGAGGACATGTTGCGTATGTGCATCATTGATTTTGGGGGTGGATGGGAGCAGTATCTTCCACTGGTGGAGTTTGCTTACAATAACTCCTACCAGTTCACCATTGGCAGGGCTCCATTTGAGGCGTTGTACGGTAGACCTTGTCGTTCCCCAGCATGTTGGTTGGAGGTGGGGGACAACAAACTACTTGGGCCGAAAGTGATTCAGGATACTTCGATAAGGATAGAATTGATACGGAGTCGCATTCGGGTAGCTCAGGATCGGCAGAAGAGCTATGCTGATGCGAATAGATTCTTCAGGGAGTTCCAAGTTGGGGACCAGGTTTTACTCAGAGTATCTCCTATGAAGGGGATTATGCGATTTGGGAAGAAGGGGAAGTTGGCACCGAGATACGTAGGACCATTTCCTATCATCGAGCGGATTGGGTCTGTTGCGTATAGACTTGGATTACCAGAGCATTTACACATGATTCATGATGTGTTTCATATTTCCTCGCTAAGGAAATATCTTAGAGATGATCTCGCTCATTCTCACATTGCTTTGGAGGACATCGATCTCTAACCCGATAGCTCCCACGAGGAGGGGCCGACTGTTATTTTGGACCGAAGTGAGCGGAAACTGCGTTCAAAGATAGTTCCGTTAGTACGTGTTCAGTGGCAGCATCATAATGCCGAGGAGTCAACATGGGAGCGCGAGGATGAGATGCACGAACCCTATCCAGATTTGTTTTTACCAGGTACTTTCTAGTTCCAAATTTCGGGACGAAATTCTATTATTAGGGGGGAAGTATGTAATACCCCGTATTTTTGTGATATTAATTTGTGGGATTAATTTGAATTAAATGGGTATTAATTGAGAATTAATCCGGATAAAATACTAGCGAGATGTGAGTTGGTATTTGATTATAATGGATATTATGTTATTATAATGAATATTGAATATATTGAATTTGTCGTGAAATTGAAATACGGCAATTTGGAAATTTTGTTAGGACGCATGTGACAGTCGCGTCGGGAATATAATTATTTTAATTAAAAAGAAATTTTATTTTTATCAACCGTATGGTCATTTTAAGTGCGCCAACGAGTCCGGAACACTAGCCGAAAGTTTAGTTTGGGTCCCGGGGCATTATTGGGCCATACCGGTAACTTAAAAGGGCATTTTGGTAATTTCGGAATTTTGGGAATTAAAACCCACGAAAATTAGAAGTTAAAATCTGATTTAGTCTTTACCCACTAAACCCACTAACAACACTAAATGACTTAATGGGTTACGGGAGTTATTGGAAAAAGTTTTAAGAGTTTCCTAAGGCAACCTCTAAACCACCATTGTCATCTTGGAGAAAAACTGGTAGAGAGAGAGAGGAAGGAGAATTCTGCAGAGAGAGAGAGAGAGAGAGATCAACCTTCATCAATTCAACATCAAATTCAGAGAAAGATCAGAGGCAAGTGGTTTAATTACGTTAATTTCAAGCGAATGTTTCTTCCATGCTTAGAATTTAAATTAATTGCATTACATTGGGAGTTTGATGAAAACCCATGAAATTGGAGATAGAAATTCAAGTTATGATATAGGGATTGCATGTAGAATGTTATTGGGTGATTATACTAAACAAAATACAACTTTTCATGATGGAAAACGGATGTAGTTATGGATATTGATGACTTAAATTTTCTAGGGTTCATACTCATAAGGTTTGGGGGAAAATATGGGAGATTTGATGATTGGGTATTGTTTAGGGAGGTTTGACCCCATATATATGTTAAAATACGACCTAAATATGTTTAGGAATAATTAGAAACCTTGAACTACTGTTGTAATGATTTTTAGATGATATTAGAGGTGAAGAAAATTGGGGAAAACGAAATAGGAGATTTCTAGGCTCGAAACTGTCACCTCGTTAGAAGGCCTGCCCAGGTCGTTCGAAAGAGCTTCTAACGAGTTGACAGTTTGACTTCTAACGACGGGGATGTTCATTCGATGCCTTTCGTTCGAACGAGATCTCTTTAGATGCCCACTTTGTTCGAACGAACTCTCATTCGAACGACCTCGTTTGAACGAGACTTCTAACGAGTTGACAGAATGGCCTTTTTGGCCTGGTTTGATTTCTAGGGTCCCGTAACCTTGTTTAAATGAATAGATATCTTTCCCGTGTTAACTAATTGATATAGTTGGGAGACTTGGGATATATTGAGGAGTAAAACATAGAAGCGTGGTTTGAACCAAATAATATTCAGGGATTAGGACGCGAGTGACTAATCACGATGCGAGGATAATTAATGACTTAAATATGTATAAGCCGGGGGCATATGAAATGTGTAATCTAACAGACGGTATAAGAATGAGAAGTATACCACTAATAAAATATGGTAATTACTGAGGTGTGTGCATGCTTAGTATGTATGATTTTATGTGTATGACATACCTACCATACTTGCTATCACGGGAGGTTTACGTTCGCTTAGGGCCATCTAATCTTTGTGTGCCCGGATTTAGATTGGTACCTCAAGAACATAGGTCAGAGAAGGACTTATTGGGAAGTTAATAAGACTGCTGATTGTGGGAGCGTAGGTATGTGCGTGACCCATGTGATGTGACTGTGTTCGCCTCCATTGTTTGTGATTTGCTATTATCTGAGAACGATTCCTGAAAGATTCGGAATGCGTGATCCTTATGTACGTGATGTATCGAGATGGGATAGCAGAGTATGTGTGCACCGAAGTAGTCTCGGGGTGCTTGTATAGTATATTTATCCTGTGAATAATATACGGTTAAAAGAAAAGGAATTGTTATGTTTTCATTGCGAGTATAATTATAGTAAAGCCTTGATAAAGATAAAAAGGGATAACCTTCTATGTATTGTAATGCTAATAATTGAGAATCCGAGTTTAAGCAAAGCTATCTATTCAAGTGATAACATTTGGGAATTCATATTGTGAATCGAGTAGATGGGTTAGAACTTATGTCGGTTTAGTTAGATATGAATACCACTTAGATGGGTACTGTACGTTAGGAGTGCACAAGTAGTCGAGAGGTGAGTATTTCGTGTGAGAGCACGTCCTAACATGTATTTTTCATTCATTGTTTTAATGTTATTAAAGCACTTGCGGTTTTTAAAATACTCTCCACTTCCGGGCTCAGACCCGTTTGCTTTCAAATATACTTTTTGTAAAAACCTTTTAGGTGCCCAGCCACAAGGACACCATGCATAGTATTTCCATTCAGGTGACGAGCTGTAGCTGTTGTGGAAGTTACAGGACCTTGCTAGTAGACGCTTCTTTTGTCTTGAATCTCTATTCAATTTTCATCAGCTGTGGGGCATGACGCCCATTTCTTTTAGAGACATTTATATTTCAGTTATTCAGATTGTGGATTGTAATCAATTCAGGATTCAGACTTGTTTTATTTTATTCAGTTGTGGGATTGTTGTGAGGAGTTTTCCTCCGGACTTATTATTATTTGTTGGTCACTTTATTGAGACATTATGGTATATGGTGATGTTATTACTTTACATTTCATTTATCGCATGTTAATCAGATTTAATTTAAAATTTGACAACTTACTTTTTAAATACTAGGTGGTTAGTAATCATTAAATGTTTTCGACAGTGATGCTATTAACTGAACCCACTTGGCATTTTGAATTAATTTAATAAAGGAGTAGCTACCCGGTATTTAATTAGTCGGGGTGTCACAAAAAGTGCCTAAAAAAGTATTGAAATATTTTCCCGTTGGGCCTAGATTAAAGCGATTTTTCACAGTACCATGGATTGCAGAGGCGATGACTTTTCATGCTAGGGCAGAAGTAGGGCATAATATCATGCGTCATCCTATTGATTCTACTGCCTGGCGGAGGATGAATTTTGAGTATCCCAATTTTGCTCGAGAACAACGCAACATTCGTTTGGCTATATCTACAGATGGTTTCAATCCATTTGGAAATCTAAGCACCAATCAGAGTGTATGGCCAGTGATCCTAGCCCCACTCAACCTCACTCCTTCACAATGTATGAGACCTGAATTTTCGATGATGGCTTTGTTGATACCTAGGCCAAAGGCACCAAGTGATGACATTGACGTCTACCTGGCTCCTTTGGTAGAAGAATTAAATGAGTTGTGGGAAGAGGGTGTGCAATCATTTGACTCTTTTAGAAAAGAAGAGTTTACGCTGAAAGCTATGTTGATGTGGGCAATTCATGATTTTCCAGCTTATGGGACATTATTCGATTGTGTAGTACATGGGTATTTGGGGTGTCCTATTTGTGGAGAGGAGACTGAATCTTTTCGTCTATCCTCTAGCTTAAAAAATGTATACCATTGCCACAGGAGGTTTTTACCCCCAACTCGTAGTTTCAGATCTGAGAAAGGTTCTAATTTTTTATTGGGCGGAGTTGAACATAGGCTACCGCCGAGATAACTTTCGGGTTTAGAAATTGAAAGTAAATCTTCTGAATGTGGCCCTAATATGCCAGGTAAGAATCTCAAATTTAAGAATGTCAAGCATAAGAAGACCCCAACTGGGAATGAAACTGAGAAAAGAAAGGCATGGTCTCGTAGGTCAATTTTATTTGACTTGTGTAGACACCTCACTCTGTTAGCCCCTAACTCTACTTAGGTCCCTAGTACCTCCACTCATCATTGCAAACCCAGGTCACGTCTCGAGTACTGACCTGGAAGCCATCAGGCACCCCCCGGCTCAGTTTGACCCAAAAGTCAAACTCCTCATCTCGACCGAGACTCAATGAATCTTCTAAGGGCACTTAATACCCTTTCCAACGTTCCGCCCCGTGCGCTATTCCGACTTACCATGCGGACGAACGATCCGTTTGCGTCCGAAACTTGACCTAGAGGCCACCGGGGGCTCCCGGGCTCTGTTTGACCTAAGTCAACTCTTCATCTTGAACGAGGCTGAATGAATCTTCAAAGGGACCTGAATACCCTTTCCAACGGTCCGACCCATGCCCGATTCCGACTTTCCATGCGGACGAATGATCCGTTTGACTCCGAGAGGTCACCGAAGGCTTCTCGGGCCTGGTTGACCAAAGTCAACTCCTTAAACTGGGTTAAAATCTTTGGAATGTCAAAGTACATCTCCTAACCTTTCCAACGGTATGCCCTGTGCGCGATTCGGACTTACCATGCGGACGAACGATCCGTTTGTGTCCGCACGATTCCCCGTCCAATGGACCGACAAACGCTTTCGAGCCATATTGGACCCAAAGTTAACTCCCAAACTCGGGAGTGGTCCAAGTAATTTCAAAGGTCTCTGAATTATCTTTCCAACAGTATCCCCCGTGCGCGATTCTGACCAACGGTTTGCCCTCGGCGGCCGATTTTCCGAAAAGGCCTGAAGCACATTGCCAACCGACAGGTCCCAGAACCTGCCTGCCGACAGGCAGGAACGGATCTAAGCTGATTGGCAGTCCCCTGGGGATATAAAAGGAGGCCTTGGCCTCATTTGCAAGGGGAGCCCAGATCTGATAGAAATCTCTCTGAACGAATCCCAGAAACCTCTCTCGAAGGCAACGTGATTTCAACTTCCAAATCCCTTTTTCACTTCCACTTTTCATCATCCCTTTCATCAAACTTGATGAATTAACCACTCTCCATCATCATCCAAGCTCAAGGGATGCTCTCCAACGTTCAAGATAAAGCTCAAGATCTTCAAGAAGGTCCAACTTACTCAAACTGTCTCTTAAATTCTCTTGAATTCCCAATAACTTGTTTTCTTACTTAGCACTTTTATAATCTCATCTCACATACCATAAATACACTTTTTATCTAGTATTATTGCACATCTCTTATTTTCATATAAATAAAAACCCAAAAAATAAGAAAAGAGGGTTTTCTCATAAATTCCAAATAGGGATTCTCACACTTTTTCCACACTTTTCTCACAACTAAAACACTTTTTCTACACACACACAGACACACACACACACACACACACACACACACACACACACTTACAAATAAGAGATTTCTCCATTTTGGATTTATGGGTTAAACCCCACCCCTCACTTTACATGCGAACTACGTGGACTTTGATGCCTTTACAGGCTACGTAGGCGTCTCGGGGTAAAACCCGAGACTCGAGTCCTTTCTTTCACTTTTTCTCTCATTTTCTATTTTCTCTAAATCCATTTTTCTTACATTATTAGTCTTAGTGACGTATTACTCCATGTGCGTTATCGTTCCCTTATAACGATCAACGTAGGGGTAGCCGCGTAAATCTTATTTTCTAATATTACTTTATATCTTCCTACGGATGACTCGCTTTATCTTTTCCATGATACAAGTCGAAGATTCTTACCTCCATTCTATATATATACACATGCACACATCTCACGGGGGGAAACATAAAGGAAAATAGCAAATATCCATGAGAGACCGAAAGGGCGAAATGGGTGCCTAACACCTTCCCATTTCGTAACTAAGCCTCCGAACCCTTTCCGAATCATTTTGGTTTCTCACGCACCAGTATGTCTTTGGAAGCCATCCTTCGGGGTGGCTTCCTCTTTTTCTTTTGTCTGTTTTGAGTAAAATAGACTGGTGACTCTGAATCTCTCTACATTTTTCACACCTCACAAAATCGACGCTGACTGAAGCGCTCTCCAGAGAGGGGACGCACTGGACCCGAAGGATCCTTCCTCCCTCCGCGGCGGGGATCGGGGATGGCCACAGTGGAGATTCTACTGGGGACGTTATTTATTTTGAAGTCTTGACTCTATTTACATGGATGCTATATTTGTTTATGTTTCCCCCCATATCTGCATGTTCCCCTTTTTCATATGTATCCCATGCTTATGCTTATGTTCACACACTTGTAGAAAATTCTCCATGTACACTTCACACCACGTGCACCTAGGATCACATGTATATCCCCATGTTGCACGCATCACCCATCCATACTTAGTGTACCTTTTGAGGTCCTTGTACTTTGTTCCCGGTTTGGCATAATCAAAGAAAGGCATTCTCATCATAAGACACTAATAAGAGAATCATGCATGATTTACACGACATCACCAAAGAGCATTGATATTGACCAAATTTTACCCAGTAACTGGAGGGTCACTTCGTGATGGGCGCTGGTCCGGCAGGTTGCAGTTAGCCTAAGCGATATGACTCTCACCTTCCATTGGCCAAGTACCTTCGACGTATATCGAACGGTTCCCCCGCATCGTACCGCTTGACCGAAGTCATGACGGGAGGTATATCGCAGGGAATTCGTTCACGTACGCCGAGTATATCAAATTCTCTCTCACACGTACCGTCCCCACGAGGTATATGGTGAGTCCATTCACGTACACTCAGGTATATCAAATGGCTTATCCACACGTACCTATTGCCCGCAAGAGCAAGAAGTATATCGTGGAAGCCACGCCAAAGGGGGGAACCCATGCCGATTCACCCAACTAAACTGCATACCCGCATATAGGTGCCAAACCTAGGACATGCACTTTAGATTGCCGATTTCAACCCGAAACTCTGCCGAAATTCCGGGTCGATCTTTCGCTCAATTTTTGCGCATTTTTAAAACGGGACTCTGTCCGCGAGCCTGGTTACAAGTCCAAACATAGCTTTGCATGTATTAAAACCCCACTTTTCCAGGCTCGGGTCCCGTCCGGCATTGTATTTAGGAGAATTAAATCCAAGTGGGAACATAATAATCATAATAATCATGCTGAGTTCCGCCTCCAAAAATATTTCTCCCTTTTTATCAAAAATCCAAAAACATTTCTCCCTTTTTATCAAAAATCCAAAAATAACCTCTTTCTCTTTTCTCAAAAAATGAATCTCATCCTGCGCCTTATCAGGTTGATCGTACGCCCTTGGCCTGGTTCCCTATTGGCTTAGGTCTTCAGTCAAATCACCCCGGAGTTTCATCCGTTCCTCTACTACTTCTTACGAATCCAGAATCCATCCATCTTCCATGGAGAATGCAGATCAAGCACCAGTCATACAACCGGATCTGCCGATAGTCCTAGCTCAGCTCGTGGCCAAGATTGACAACCTCCAAGATGAGGTCCGAGAAATGCAACGAAACCAAGTTCCTATTCCTCAAGAGCCCGAGGCCCTGTTCCCTCGTGCTATGGGTCCACCCGAGCCCATCTAGGTCTCAGAAGAATATCAGCACGCTTCGTGTGCCCCTTCTGCTAATGGGCCGCCGCCTGCCCAGTTTCCAATGCCGAACATTGCCCAGCCTATGGCTAACTTGCCTATGGTTGCTGATTCAAAGGAGGAGGAGTTGAACAAAGTCAAATAAGATCTTAAGATGCTCACCAAGAAGTTTGACCAAGTCAGGATCTCCGAAAATTACATGGACTACACCCATATGTCTCCTTATCCTAAAGCAAGGTTACCCGAGAAGTTTAAGATACCAAATATCGAGAAGTTTGGAGGGAGTGGTCCCCCGATTGTTCATCTTCGCAGTTATCATCGTTCCATGACTCTACTAGGGGCTTTGGAAGAAGTAATGGCCCAATTGTTTCAGCAAACTTTGGAGGATAGTGCCCTCCGATGGTTTTTATCTCTTGAGGAATCCAGAATCCGTAGCTGGGAGGATGTAGCCCGAGAATTCATGTCGCAATACAAATACAACGAAGAGCTCGAGGTCACCCGTCGTGATTTAGAGCTGCTCAAACAAAACTCTGGAGAATCAGTCAGTAACTTCATAGGCCGATGGAGGGAAAAAGCAACTACCATGACTAATCGGCCATCTAAAGAAGAACAAGTCAGCATAGTGAAGAAGAATTTCTTGCCCCATGTCCGAACAACCATGGGAGGACATTACTACCCTCACTTTCAAGCTCTCAGAGAAGCAGGGGTAGAAATCGAGGAAAGTCTTGCCAAAATAGAAGTTGAACCGAAGAAGGTGTTCGGACAGTTCACCCCCAGAAAGTATGACAAGCCTGCCAATGCTACAGTATCAACCATCAACAACATCTCTCAACCAACCACATCATGGGCACCAGAAAGTCGCCCTGCTCCCGTCCGAAGGGAATACACCGAGCTTCATGCTCCCCTCTCCAAAGTTTACCAAGCCCTGTTAAGCCGGAACCTTATAAAGCCCCTGGATCCACGTCCATTACCCAATCCACTTCCCAGAAATTTCAAGAACGATGCTCATTGCAACTTTCACCAAACAGCTGGCCATACCACCGACCAATGATTCCACCTTCGAAACATAATCCAAGATCTCATTGACCGGGGTACCATCACCCAACCAGCCAATCCTAAACCAAACACTACTCATAACCCACTCCCAAATCACACCAATGCCATCTTCTTGGAAGAAAACCCGAATTTCGATCCGTCAACCCAGATCACACCCTTATACCCTCCTAAACCCCTTCAACTTTGCCCATATTTCCTCCTACACCCTACTAGCCCCGCTGATCAGGCACTGTCACTCCTTACTAGAGCGTGCATCACTGTCCGGACCTGTTCTGAAAGTGGAAGTATGGAATTGTCAGATGTGTTTCACCAACTCCTAGAGTTCGGGCTGAAATTACCCTCACAGATGATTATCGACTGCCAGAGGTTCAGTACGTTGTTTTTGGAAGCACAAAAATGGGCTCGAGAATCAGATAGGTGGATGGTACCGACCGACGAAGTCTGCTTAGATGATGTTGTCCGAATCATGACAGAAGCATTCAGGCAAACCAATAAAATTTGCAGTATCACCGAGTTACTTGACACTTTGAAGCTGCAAGGGCACCTGATCCCTTCACCCTTACACATCCCCACAGAATGGGAAGACCTATATGAGGAAGCCGTTGAAGTCATGGAATGCATTAACTTCACAGGGGAAAACAGAATTGTTGCCACCGGATGGGGGGAATAATTCGAAGATTCGAGCGAAGAACAAGTTTCAGAAAGAGCTGGCCCAGTAGCTGACTTATGTGGGATGATATCAGTTGAAAAAATCCTCGGAGAAATAGATAAAGTGGCAGAAAAACCTGAGATTGATGAGGAAACTGGATTTAAGTTTTTCTCTTCTTCAGTAAATCACATGACCAGATCTGGGAGACATTACCAAGTTCCCAACTCACTACCAGTAAATGATAAGGGGAAGGGAGTTGAAGACCTTCCTATGCCGGAAATGACCCTCGAAGAGAGCAAGATCCTCGATCAACTGAAGAAAACTCAAGCTAACATCACCCTATGGGGGCTTTTCATGTCTTCCCAGCTGCATAGAGATGCTTTAATCAAATTACTCGCTGGACCTATAGTTCCTCCTTCTACCACACCAGAAGAAGCGGTGAACCTGGTCGGATCCTTGACCTCTACCCAAATGCTGTCCTTTTCTGAAGAGGAAATCCCTAAAATTGGGCCAAATCACAATCATGAACTCAACATCTCCGTCGAAATTATGGGGAAGGTGGTACCGCTTTCTCTCATTGACAATGGATCCGTTTTGAATGTCTTCCCACTGAGAACCTTCAAACGTTTAGGTCTGAAAGAAAGTGACCTCGCTCCAACCTCCGCTGCCGTGCGCGCCTACGATAATACCCGTCGTGAGGTGATGGGATCCATAAAACTTGTAATAGGGTCTGGTCCTATAAACGCTGTCGTCGAATTCAAAGTCATCGATATCCCGGCCTGTTTTAACCTGTTACTCAGACGACCCTGGCTCCACAGCATAAAGGGTGTCTCTTCCTCATTTCATCAGAAATTGAAGTTCTTCGCCGATGGGCGAGTCATCACCATCTTGGGTCGATAACGCCGAGGGTGCAGGCACCAACAGTCCAATTCTTGAGATACAGCATGGGTCAAATGATATGCTCCTATCAGGTTTCCGAGTTTAGCCATCCCTACTCCCGGCAGGGTATGGTTTCAAAGAAAGGGTTTGTCTAGAATATGACCCTCATGGCAATGTCAATGTGATTCAGATGTTCAGAAACATGCACTTCATGCCCGAACTGGGGCTAGGACAAAGGCAGCAGGGGATACTTGAGCCCATCGAACTGAAGAAAGCTTTCACTCCTTGCGGCTTAGGATATCAACCATCAGAACCAGAGCTTAGAATGATCCGCCAGACTCGATCAAAGGGAGGGTTAGACTACGTTCGAGCTATCTCAGGTGATTTCTTAAATGGACGATTCATCAAATAGGGCGAGTATTTCCCCTTTTGCTGTTTTCCAGAACCATGGTACGACCGCACAGACAAGAAAATGAATCCTGGAATGGAGATCTTTTTCCAAGATAGCTACCCATGGGCCGAAAGTTTCCAGCACCACGTACAACCGCTTATCAAAGATACTGAAGAGACTGAAGAGGGTGACTCCGAAGATTCCTTCAACCTGCAGACACTGGGGCTGGCACTCTGCATGGTTCATTCAGGCACTACATCACTGGACCCCTCTCGTCTGATCAAAGCTGCTGATACACCTCTCCTCAACTGGCACGCTGCGCCAGTTCTACCTCTTGAAATCTCCCCTAACCCCAATGATTACCCTATTTCTTCTATTGTTGTCCATCCTTGCTTAAATGTAATCGAGACCTCTTTTGACGAGGTTCTCAATGTTGTTTTTCCTATCAATGAAATAAACGAAGATTTTGAGTATCTTGCTGTGCCTTACATTAATTGTTTAGATTCTAATCAAGCTTTTGATTACGATGATTTTGCAAATGAACAATTCTTAAATGATCTAAATAAGGTTAATAATAAACAACATAACCGCGTTCAAGTTAATGAAGAAGAGACTGCTATTATTAATCTCGGTTCTAGTAGCCAACTACGTGAGATTAGGATAGGGGCCACCCTTGGCGAGCATGAGCGCGCAAAACTCCAAGAATTGCTAAAGGAGTTCGTGGATGTCTTCGCATGGTCTTACGATGACATGCCCGATATTGACCCCGAAATAGCTCAGCACGAGATCCCCACTCTCCCAGATGCCAAGCCAGTTAAACAAAAATTAAGAAAACTCCGCACCGAATGGTCGCTTAAGGTCAAAGAAGAGGTGATCAAACAGTTGAACGTGTGTTTGATTCGAGTAATCGAATATCCCACGTGGCTAGCCAACATTGTACCTGTACCAAAATTAGGAGGAAAAGTTCGAATGTGTGTGGATTATCGAGATTTAAACAAAGCTTCTCCGAAGGATGATTATTCGCTACCCAACATCGACATGATCGTGGACAACACAACTAGTCATGCTCTCAAGTCATTTGTCGACGGATTTGCCGGATACAACCAAATTAAGATGCACCCCGACCATCAAGAGAAAACCACATTCATCACCCCATGGGGAACCTTTTTCTACACCGTTATGCCATTCGGTCTCAAAAATGCTGGGGCTACCTACCAAAGGGCCGCCACAACCATCCTGCACGATTTGATTCACAAAGAGGTCGAGGTTTATGTGGATGATATGATTATCAAGTCCAAAACTAGAGAGGGTCATGTTCCCGCTCTTCGGAAGTTCTTCGAACGACTGCGATAATATCAAATGCGACTTAATCCACAGAAGTGCGTCTTCGGCGTTACAAAGGGAAAACTCTTAGGATTCATGGTCAGTGATAAGGGGATAGAAGCAGATCCCACCAAGCTGAAGGACATACTTGAGATGTCACCTCCTCAAACAGAGAAAGAAGTTCGAGGTTTTCTTGGGAAATTACAATATATCAGTCGGTTCATCAGCCAGCTAACCTCCATCTGTGAACCAATCTTCAAGCTCCTCCGAAATGATTCAACCAAGATTTGGAACGAGGCCTGCCAAGAAGTTTTTGATCGAATCAAATAGTACCTAACCCAACCTCCAGTTCTCATGCCACCACAGCCTGGTCTCCCTTTGCTCTTATACCTAACCATAACCGACACTGCAGCCGGGGCTTTGCTAGCCCAGTACCTTGAAGACTCCTGCAAAGAAAGAGCCGTCTATTATGCCAGTTGCAAATTGGCCGGGTACGAGGTCAACTACACTTCTTTAGAAAAAGCATGCGTTGCGCTTGTCTGGGTCACCCAAAAGTTACGGCACTACATGCTCGCCTTCCCCATCAAACTTATATCCCGAATGGATCCCATCAAATACCTGCTCAAGAAACTTGCCTTATCCAGCCGAATGGCTCGATGGTTGATGCTCCTAACCGAGTTCGATATCGTGTACGTCACAAAGAAAGCCGTTAAAGGAAGAGCCATCTCTTACTACCTCGCGGATTACCCCGTAGAAGAAACAAATGCCTGGATCTCCGAATTCCCAGATGAAAATGTCCTCTGCACCACTCAAGACTGCCTCCGATGGAAAATGTTCTTTGACGTCGCTGCCAACAAAAGGGGATATGGCATTGGGATACTTATGATCGCCCCAGATGACTCCCACACTCCTATCACCATTAAATTGGATTTCCCTTGCACCAACAACATGACAGAATACGAGGCATGCACAGTGGGCCTCAAGGTCGCTCTCAAGAAAGGTATTCAATACCTTGATGTATACGGGGATTATGCCCTTATCATCGATCAAGTGCTCAGAAAGTGGAAGGTCAAGGACGAAAAGCTCCAACCCTTTCATGCCCAATTAGAAGAGTTGGCCTCCCAATTTCAAGATATCACCTTCCATTACCTACCCCGAGCAAAGAATAACCTAGCCGATGCTCTCGCTACTTTGGCTTCCTTGGTCGACATGCCCGAGGGAATAATAATGACCCCCTTCCTAGTTCAAAAGCAAGACAAACCTACCCATTGCTACCGCATTGAGCTTGCCACCTCAGAAGATCCTGAGCTAGTCAATTACTGGTACTATGATATTTGGTGCCTCCTCAGGTACGGTAGGTATCCAGAGGGTTCTAACAAGAATGATCGAGCTACCCTCCGAAGGCTGGCCGCTCAGTATATCATCTGTCATAAAGCACTACTCAAGAGGAATTTCGATGGAACTCATTTGCACTGTATCGCAGGGGCTGACATTGAAAAGATAATGCAGAAAATCCACAGCGGGGAATGCGGGCCTCACATGAACGATCACATGCTTGCCAAAAAGATCATCCGACAAGGCTACTACTGGACCACCATGGCCCAGGATTGCACCGCCTATGTTCGGAGGTGCCCTAAATGCCAACAGTTCTCCAATCTCCAGCATCTACCTCCGCGGGAATTATACAACATGACTTCTACCTGGCCGTTCTCCACCTGGGGTATCGACATCGTAGGGAAGGTTACACCAAAAGCGTCAAACGGGCATGAGTTCTTCCTGGTTGCCATCGATTACTTCACCAAATGGGTCAAAGCTGAGTCATACGCAGTATTAAATGCCAAGAAGGTGGCCAAATTCATCAAGAAAAATATCATCTGCCGATATGGGGTCCCGCATGAGCTAGTGTCGGATAATGATTTGCACTCCGAGGCAGAAGTCACAGAAATAGTCAATGAGTACGGGATTCAGAGACACAAATCTTCTCCCTACCGACCTCAGACCAATGGTGCAGTTGAAGCCGCCAATAAAAACCTCAAAACCATCATCAGCAAGATGATCGAAAGTTGTAGGGATTGGGCCGATCGGATCCCGTACGCCCTCTGGGGCTATCAAACCTCAATCCGAAACTCTACTGGGGCTACCCCTTACTCCCTGGTCTACGAAATAGAAGCAGTCCTATCTGTGGAGCTGGAAATACCCTCGCTACGCGTCATGCTCGAAAGTAAGGTTAGTGAAGAAGACTGGAGCCAAGGCCGTCTTGATGACCTGACCCTCCTAGATGAACGGAGATTCAAAGCTCTTTATCACATACAAGGGTATCATCGCCGAATAGCGCGATCATTCAACAAGAAAGTCAAGGACCGCGGTGTCCGGGAGGGGGATTTAACCCTCAAAGAGGTAATCGAACCCATCTGGGACCCCAGAGGAAAGTTCAAACCCAATTGGAGTGGCCCTTACATTGTGAAGAAGATCTTATCTGGCGGTGCCGCCATGCTCACCGACCTGGATGGGGAAGAGATGGATCGTCCAGTCAATCTGGATCGTCTCAAGAAATTCTACCCCTAGTCCGAAATCTCGGCCTGCTACGACTCTTCCCCCCTTCTATTCTAAAAAAAAAAAAAAAAATCTCTCCATTTCCCTCTACCCAGAACTACGTGGGCCTGATCCTCTACAAAAACTATTTTCAAACAGATAAGAACTTTTTCAAAAACCCCAGAGGTACGTAGGCAGCTCATACTCCCCACATGAGCACTACCCCGTCTTTTTCACAAAAATATATTCCTTTCTTATCTCCGAGAACGGCAGTTCATTCTAAACATCTACTTGAACAAAAGGATTATTTATGCCTTAGCGATTGGTATAGATAATTCAAAATACAAAATTCATCAAAAGGCACAACTGGATGATCAGAAACTTGTTTATTTCATTAATAAGAAACTACAATACGGATTACATAAGAAAAAGGATCGGATAACCCCTTTCCCCCTACTACCATAAAAAATAGATAAAATCCCCCACATCTGTTACATAAATAAACTCCCTAGGAGTCCTACCCACAGCTACCCGAAGAGCCTTCACCCTCATCATCTACATCCCGAGGACCCCAAGTTTCTCTTGCCTGAATGGCGTGCCGCAAACACTCCATGGACCGATGAGCCTTAACCATCTTCGAATAGACCATAACACCCTCATCCATGGAGTCAGATAAAACAAACCACCTCTGACCAGTCTCTACTGCCAACATCTTGCTAACTACTTTCCTCCACAACCACTTCATATAATCTTTGGGGACATGGCAAACCTTCCCAACAGACTGAGAGGGACGAGTCGACGGACGCCGATTTTTCCACAGAGATCCAAGCAACAGACGCAGGCGCTCAGTCAAATCTTCTACCGAAAAGAAATTTGAGGTCCGAGGGGGCACGACATGCGCCCAGCCAAATTGGCGCAAAATTCGCCAAGGGAAATAAAAAGAGGTCTGCCTGAGACCAACCATCTGCACATATGAATATTCTCCTGGCTCCAGAATAGGCTGCAACTGTCCCCACCAAGGCACTGACTAATATAGCCCACGAGCCCCGTGCTCCACAAGCCAATTCTCCAAGTTCTCAACATACAGGCCCATGCGGATGAAGTAGCGCGAAAAGAAGTTGGGTACAGCCGACAAAGGATATTATGGAGGAGTCAACAAACGGAATCTTTCAGACAACCACATGAACAGCATCACAGGGATACCCCTTAAAAAGTCAGAACGACCTTCTCTCCAGGCATCCAGGCCATTCAAAGTCTCCGCCAATATCACCGCCGCAGGATTGCGACGGTATGACATCCATGAGGTAATGGCTGCAAGTTGTGGGTCCACTCGCACCTCCCCTGTCACCAACAGCAATTTTGAAACCAGGCCCAGAACAACGTCTCCAGCATAGCCAGCATCACTTACTTCCCACGAACGCACGGACTGCAACACCGCCAGGAAGGAGATCATTCCTCCGGTAACCAATGACCTAGCCGCTGAAGGAGAAATATGGAGAAGCCCGACCAAAAAATCCCTAGGAGAACGGGAAAATTCGGGTAAAGCCGTGACAACACTGGGATTCATGCTCAGTATGGAAGAAAATTCCTCGTAGGTAGGACAAACTTGTTCCAACCCAAAGCGGAATACATGGTCTTCGGGATACCAAAATTGTACTGCCGCCACCAGTATATTCCACTCAAAAGGTCGATTACGCCACAAGGAGACTCGACGCATGTTGAAAGCATCATAGTCGACATTATAAGAGCACATAGCTTCCAAGGCTTCAAGGTAATTGACAAACTCAATGCTACCAGGGAGAGCCATCTCGCAAGACTAAAAGATGATGGGTGGGTATGTAAGAATGAAAAAGGTGTGAAGAAAATACTCCACCCTTCTCCCTTTTTATATTTAAAAATCCTCACAAGGGACATAATCCCTGCAGAAATCGAAAGGAATCCTACCCCACAAGGTACTAAAGGCTGAAGAGGGTACCATTCAAAGCTTTCAATTGATGGGACTGGACTGAACTGCCGATAGGCAAGCCAGGGTGCTTGCCGATCGGCAACCCCCCATTTTTGGAAATTTCCTCCTTTCCTTTTTTGTCAAATCAGAAAAACTCCATAAAAATAAATTGATGTTCTGAAAAGAATTTCGAGAATCCTGTTCCCTCCTTATGGGATTCACCGTTTTAAATAAAACAACTTTCTTTTGAAAAATTCCAAGAATACTCCTATTTTATGGTTTCAGTAGCAAATTAAAAGGCGCATGTGTATGCATTCATTCATCATTAAAATAAAAGATAGCCAAAAAACTACATTGCATTGCATATATATGTTTTATGTGTTACATCATTTTGCAGGAAATAAAGAAAAAGCAAAAAAACAACGGGACTCAGCCCGAACCCACACTCTATCTCTCTCTCTATCTTCCACCCCTGCGACGCGCTCTCTTCCCCCTACGACGAGACGACGCACCCCCACTACCCGAGCCAGAGTCTTCCCCGGACGAGGCTGACGGCATCAAACGAGAAGGAACAGGGATAGCATCTCGAATGTGGGCAGTCGCCGATGATATCCAGTCTCTTATGTCCCTGAGCCAAGTGGTCGACACCCGGATTTGCTACAAGGAAAAGGCAGAATCAGTATCAAGCAAAAGAAATAAAAAAAGAGAGGAAAAGGATCAAAAGATTTACCGCAGGACGAAGGACGTCCTCTGTCAAGCCCAGCTCCTCTGGATCCATCGCAAGAGGACGATGTAGCATCGGCACTATCCCTCCATCAGCCCGCCGGATGTTGTACGAAGGAGTGTGCAGTCGAACAAAAGGGACCTCCGAGATCACCGCCGTCGCAGGTGCCGACGGACCACCACTACTGTGGGAAGACCCCACCGCCCGACTCGAACCAGCATGAGGGAAAGGCAAAGCATCATGTATACTGGGTGCCATCTACCAGCTCGTCACAAAGTCCATATAATCATACGGCGTGGACGTATCAGTATACAACGCATAGGACTCGCCAATCATCGCCGCGATCCTTTCATCCTCCAACAACTGTCGCTCTCGCCTCATAGAAGTAGGAGGCTGCGCGGGAGGCACCACCACCTCCTCCTCAACAATCTGACGGATCACCCTCTCCCCGAGGTACCAGGAATGGCCGAACTCATGCGCCAACAAATGCCTCATCTGCGTGTTCACCCCAGTCACCCCCGTATCCTGAATGGCGGTTCCCCAATAATAAAAGGTCACCTGAAAATCCACAAGGCAGGCATAAGTCAATACAAAATCAGAAGGTGCAAAAAACCAAGACTGAAAAGGAAAAGACCTTACCCGACCACTGGTAAGGTCATTCAAGACCTGACGCACCGCCTCCAGGGAAAGACATCCCTTCGACTGCCGGTTGGCCTTACGCCATCGGTACAGTCGGCAAAAGTCCCTAATAGTGTCATCCTTCAGAGCAATCAGCGGGGTGTTGCACCCAATCACCTCATAAAACCACGTCTGAATTCACAAGCAAAAAGAGACGCATAATAATCCCAGGAGGGATTTAGAACGTTTTCATCAAGAAAATTTCGCACTCCTTCAGGTGACACACCGCTTTCCCCAACGGAGCCCTCAAAATCCAAGCGAATGACCTCTCGAGCAAGGCGCCCGGACCACCTAATCACTTCCTCATCAGACTTTACAAAAGGCCCCCTGGACATCGGCTACCCGGTGCGATACATTATCATATGGTATTTTTCCCAGCAGAAATCAGAAGAACCACTCGCCCTGAGCGATCTCTCCCAAAGGGAAATCCAAATTTTCCCCAGCTCATTCATCGTTCCCCAGCGGAACCTCAAATCCAATTCTTATCCCCCAAATGGAACCCCTCTTCCCCAGCGGAATCCTCAAAAGCTAAGTGAAAACTCCTCCCGGTAAGGCTCCGGAAAATCCCTAAGGATCACATGATCACTTCCCCAGCGGAATTCTCTCACAGCACCCAAAATAGGTTGTTCCCCCCTGCGAGGTCTCCTATAAAGCTTCCCCCAGCTATCAGCTCCCGATCTCAATTCGGAATCATAAAGCTCTTTCTCCAGCAGAATCAAAATATAATCTTTATCCACTCTTGGGTCAGAATTGGCCCCGGTCTTGGATCGTCACCTTAGTTAGGTCAGAATTAACCTCGGTCCTCGGTCGTCATCACTCTTGGGTCAGAATTGGCCCCTGTCTTGGATCGTCACCTTAGCTAGGTCAGAATTGACCTCGGTCCTCGGTCGTCACCACTTTTGGGTAAGAATTGACCCCGGTCTTGGATCGTCACCTTAGTTAGGTCAGAATTGACCTCGGTCCTCGGTCGTCACCACTCTTGGTGTGACAACCCTTCTTTTTATATCTAATTCGGTTAGCTACGCCCAATTAAATTAAAGCGGAACGTCAATATGTTAGCATTAGAAACAAAATTTAAGTAAATGCAGTCAAGTAAACATGTACACTCTCATATGTGTAACCAAATCATATAATAACAACTATAACAAGTGAAACCAACTCATAACTATTAACTGTAATAATCCATCAGTAATCTCAAACTGAAAATATAAAATGCCAATACATGCGGCCCAACACAAAACGGGAAAGAATAATACAAAAATTCTCTCAAATACCAAGTATAAACAACGTGATATTAATCTCTGATACCACCCTCAAGAAAAGGGAAACAAGCGACATAAATTAAAATATAATAACTCCACAGCTACATGAATCCTAAGATTGATATGATCTCATCAAGCTCCATAGTCTATTGTCCATCGGGACGAGGACCTGTCATATATTATATATATAGGAGAGGAGCAAGAAGCAAGATAGACGAACGTCAAAGAAAGAAAACAAGCTATAAGATTATAAGATGTACTTATAATGAAAGCACACTAGTCATTACTCGTCTCCAGTAATTAAGTTGTTCAATTACCCAACCAATGCTCCTATGTCGTGACTACCCAACCCAAACTCGAGTAACGTGTAGTCTCATATCGTATCATGATTAATCATTATTAATCTCATTTCAGTATTTAATGTATCAAAATATTTCCTTCAAGTATAATATCATATGCATCGATTCGGGATATTACTTTAAGACACAAGCATAATATCTCAAACAACAAGTCATATCGGGTCACTATCATTACCCGGGGGAACAAGTCGTAACACTAGGCCTACACACGAATATTCCCCAATATTACGTGGCAAGGGCAATCATTCTAAGTCCTAAATCACATGGCGTTTCAAGGTCTTTCTCTCCGACCCACATTACAACCATGTGTCCGGTTCCGGTGGTTTATCTCCGACACGGCACTCGAGCGGAACCTAACCGGATCAATCACAAAAAAAATCGCATTCAACATGTGCCTACGTCGACCGGAGGACTAGTCTAGTGTATACTCGACAATATACATATAAAACAATTTCACGCTTATGTATATATACAATCGTGTCAAGTCTCTTACTCGAGTTATACCATAGTCATTATTTACAATATAACATAATTTCCATCATTAATTTACTAATTCAACATCAAATCATTTCAAGGTTATATATCCCTAATAACCATAAGTATGTGATCAAGTTAGGATATTAGGCACAACACCATAATTATCTTACTAACAACATGAAAAACATTATAACTCTTATTTCAATAACATGCTGCCCAGAATTTAAAATGCAGATTCGGGGCTCTTCCAATTCGATTTTGGAAAAACTTAAAAATACAAAGTTGTTAGGAACGTCATTTTCTACAAGGAAACGCAAGCATGCTACCATAGCCGGCTTAAAACAGATCCGAAACTAACATATAATATTCGCCCCTATTTTCGACAACTTTCTGCCCAGAATTTCAAAATGCCGATTTAAGGCTTTTTCGGTCCGTTTTTGTGAAAACTTAAAACTACAAAGTTGTTCGGAACGTGATTTTCTACAAGGACACCCGAGCACGCTACCGTAGCCTGCATAAAACAGACCCGAAATTAACATATACAGTTCGGACCTGTTCACAATAATTTTCTGCGCAGAATTTTAAAGCGCATATTCGAGGATTTTTCGATCCATTTTTGAAAAAACTTAAAACTACAAAGTTGTCCAGAATATGATTTTATACTGGATATTGCAGACGAAACATCCATTTTCGAAACGAAAATGGCTCAAAACAGTTTTTAATATGACGATTTACTCAATTTCATAGATTTCTCAAATTCAAGAGTTTGTTCAACAATTCAATCCCTATAATGATGCTATTGCATTTGAATCTACATGGAGGATGATCCTAATACATTGCATATCATTTTTAACATCAAGTTCATATTAATTTAGGGATCCAAATACATGTTCATGTGAAATTTCATTATAGATACATATTATACACATATAGGTTATTGACTTGCCTTGGATTGTATGGAGAAGTTGAATCCTCTTGAAATCTTCTTGAAATCCTCTTAGCTTTCTTCTCTTCTTACTCTTTCTCTCTCTGCCAAACCCTAGCCCCCATTTGTGACATGATAAAATGAAGACTTCTTCTCTTCTTTTCTATTTATACCTAGGGTTAGTTTATTTACAAAAATGCCATTGCCCCTAAATTTAACCCTCTCGATCCTTTTACGCATTTATTTGCTTCTAATATTTAAGTCGCACATTTTTATCTCAATGAATTCATTTTGATTTTCATTTCCAAACATTTCGAATATATATACTGACATAGTTTTGTTTCCAAACATTTCGAATATATATACTGATAATTTTTTTTTTCTTTTCAATTTCAATTCAATAAAAAATGCGGGGTATTACACTTGGGTCAGAATTGACCCCGATCTTGGATCGTCACCTTAGCTAGGTCAGAATTGACCTCGGTCCTCGGTCGTCACCACTCTTGGGTCAGAATTGGCCCCGGTCTTATATAGTCACCTTTATTAGGTCAGAATTGACCTCAGTCCTCGGTCGTCACCTTTGTTAGGCCAAAATTGACCCCGATCTTGAATCGTCACCTTAGCTAGGTCAGAATTGACCTCGGTCCTCGGTCTTCACCACTCTTGGGTCAAAATTGGCCCCGGTCTTGGATCGTCACCTTTGTTAGGTCGGAATTGACCTCGATCCTCGGTCGTCACCACTCTTGGGTCAGAATTGGTCCCGGTCTTGGATCGTCACCTTTGTTAGGTCAGAATTGACCTCGATCCTCGGTCATCACCACTCTTGGGTCAGAATTGACCCCGGTCTTGGATCGTCACCTTAGCTAGGTCAGAATTGACCTCGGTCCTCGGTCGTCACCACTCTTGGGTCAGAATTGGTCCCGATCTTGGATCGTCACCTTAGTTAGGTCAGAATTGACCTCGGTCCTCGGTCGTCACCACTCTTGGGTCAGAATTGGCCCCGGTCTTAGATCGTCACCTTTGTTAGGTCATAATTGACCTCGGTCCTCGGTCGTCACCACTCTTGGGTCAGAATTGACCCCGGTCTTGGATCGTCACCTTAGCTAGGTCAGAATTGACCTCGGTCCTCGGTCGTCACCACTCTTGGGTCAGAATTGGCCCCGGTCTTGGATCGTCACCTTTGTAAGGTCAAAATTGACCTCGGTCCTCGGTCATCACCACTCTTAGGTCAGAACTGACCTCGACCCTCTGAATTGGTCATCCCCATTTCCTTAGGTCCTCAAAACCGACCTCGATCCGCTGAATTGGCCACCCTCGCTTCCTTAGGCCCACAGATTCGGCTTTGATCCACAAAATTGATCATCCCCAGCATACTTCTTAGGTCCCCGGAATCGACCTCGACCCTCTGAATCGGTCATACTCCCTCAAAGGCATCATGCAGTGTCTAATCGACGGCTATCATTTATTCCAAACTTACCCATCGAGGGGCTCTTTAGACACCTCACTTTGTTACCCCTAACTTTCCTTAGGTCCGTAGTACCTCCACTCATCATAGCAAACCCAGGTCATATCCCGAGTACTTACCTGGAAGCCATCGGGCACCCCCCAGCTCAGTTTGACCCAAAAGTTAAACTCCTCATCTCGACCGAGACTCAATGAATCTTCGAAGGGAACTGAATACCCTTTCCAACGGTCCGCCCGGTGCGCAATTCCGACTTACCATGCGGACGAACGATCCGTTTGCGTCCGAAACCTGACCCAGAAGCCACCGGGCGCTCCCGGGCTCTGTTTGACCTAAGTCAACTCTTCAGCTTACCGAGGCTGAATGAATCTTCAAAGGGCCCTGAATACCCTTTCCAACGATCCACCCCATGCGCGATTCTGACTTTCCATGCGGACGAACGATTCATTTGACTCCGAGAGGTAACCGAAGGCTTCTCAGGCCCGGTTGACCAAAGTCAACTCCCCAAATCGGGTCAAACTCTTTGTAATGCCAAAGTAAATCTCCTAACCTTTCCAACGGTATGCCCCGTGCGCGATTCGGACTTACCATGCGGACGAACGATCCGTTTGCGTCCGCACGATTCCCCGTCCAATGGACCGACAAATGCTTTCAAGCCACATTTGACCCAAAGTTAACTCCCGAACTCGGGAGAGGTCCATAGGACTTTCAAAGGTCTCTGAATTACCTTTCCAACAGTATGCCCCGTGCACGATTTTGACCAACGGTTTGCCCTCGGTGGCCAATTTTCCGAAAAGGCCTGAAGCACACTACCAAACGGTAGGTCCCAGAACCTGCCTATCGGCACCTGCCTGCCGAAAGGCAGGAAGGGCTCTAAGCCGATCAGCAGTCCCCTGGGGCTATAAAAGGAGGCCTTGGCCTAATTTTCAAGAGGAGCCCAGATCTGATAGAAATCTCTCTGAACGAATCTCAGAAACCTCTCTCGAAGGCAGCGTGATTTCAACTTCCAAATCCCTTTTTCACTTCCACTTTTCATCATCCCTTTCATCAAACTTGATGAATTAACCACTCTCCATCATCATCAAAGCTCAAGGTCTGCTCTCCAATGTTCAAGATCAAGCTCAAGATCTTAAAGAAGGTCCAACTTTCTCAAACTCTCTCTTAAATTCTCTTGAATTCCCAATAACTAGTTTTCTTACTTTAACACTTTTATAATCTCATCTCACATATCATAAATACACTTTTTTATCTAGTATTATTGCACATCTCTTATTTTCATATAAATAAAAACCCAAAAAACAAGAAAAAGAGGGTTTGCTCATAAATTCCAAATAGGGATTCTCACACTTTTTCCACACTATTCTCACCAAAATATTTTTTCTACACATACACACACACACACACACACTTACAAATAAGAGATTTCTCCATTTTGTATTTATGGGTTAAACCCCACCCCTCACTTTACATGCGAACTACGTGGACTTTGATGCCTTTATAGGATACATAGGCGTCTCGGGGTAAAACCCGAGACTCGAGTCCTTTCTCTCACTTTTTCTCTCATTTTCTATTTTCTCTAAATCCATTTTTCTTACATTATTAGTCTTAGTGACGCATTACTCCATGTGCATTATCGTCCCCTTATAGTGATCAACGTAGGGGTAGCCGCGTAAATCTTATTTTTCTAATATTACTTTATATCTTCCTACGGATGACTCGCTTTATCTTTTTCATGATACAAGTCGAAGATTCCTACCTCCATTATATATATAAACACATGCACACATCTCATGGGGGGAAACATAAAGGAAAATAGCAAATATCCATGAGAGACCGAAAGGGCGGAATGGATGCCTAACACCTTCCCATTTCGTAACTAAGCCTCCGAACCCTTTCCGAATCATTTTGGTTTTGCACGCACCACTATGTCTTTGGAAACAATCCTTCGGGGTGGCTTCCTCTTTTTGTTTTGTCTGTTTTGAGTAAAATAGACCGGCGACTCTGAATCTCTCTACATTTTTCACACCTCACAAATCGACGCCGGCCAAAGCGCTCTCCCGAGAGGGGACGCGCGGGAGCCGAAGGATCCTTCCTCCATCCACGGCGGGGATCGGGGATGGCCACAACTTGACTTATTGGAAGAATAACTCGGTGCGCCATGTATTGGATGTGATGCATGCAGAGAAGAACTTCGCTGAACATATTATGGGTACTTGCCTTGGGGGGAGTCATTCGAAGGATGGAGAAAATGCATGAAAAGACCTTAAAACGTTAAAACTTAAGCCACAACGATGGTTAGAAGAAGATAGTAGGGGAAGGAAAATAATTCCCCCTGGTGTGTTTACTTTGACGAGTGGGGAAAGGAAGGTGCTTCTAGACACATTATATAATTCGAAGGGCCCATCTACTTTTTCGTCCAACTTGCAAAGGGTTGTGAATTATGCTACTCATGATTTACATAAGTGTAAGTCCCACGATTGGCTTGTGATCATGCAATTGGTTCCTCTATTGTTTAAGCACTGTTTCTCCAAGCACAAGGATTTGCGTAGGGTATTATGCCAATTAGTATTACCTTCTCCCACTTGTGTGAGAAGGTAGTGAATTGAGAACACATAGTGGCCGCAAAATTGGCTGTGATCGAAGCGATTTGTGTATTGGAGAAGTACTTTCCCCCAGCATTCTTTGACATAAGTGTTCACTTGTTGGTACACCTATGTGATGAGGCACTTCTTTGTGGTCCACTTAGATATCGGTGGATGTATCCGTTTGAAAGATTGATGAAAGTTTTTAAAGATTACGTCAAGAATACGCAATACATTGCAGGATCAATTGCAGAGGAATACATCACCGTGGAGTCATCAATATATACTCGGGAATATATGCCTGACTCGACCAACATTGATGATACTGATGAATTCGTCGATGATGGTGGTCATGTGATGGGAAAACGAGTGAAATTAACGAGTTTGCAACATTAACAAGTAGCTCGTTATCTATTTAACACACATGAAGATGTCGAAGAATGGAAAAAGTAAGTTTCGATTATTATAATGTTTAACATTATTTTAGATTATTTTATACATGATTAATTTTGTAATATGCAGAAAATATGAAGCCTGTGAGAACAATAAAAGACGAAAAATAATGGTACAATCAAACAACGAATTTAGGCTGTGGTTGACACAAGAGGTAATTATAATGAAAACAGTCGTTATATAACGTTACATTACACTCAAATTTTACCACTAATATAATTAGTTTATCTATATTCTCAGCTCCTAAAGACGGGTGATGCGATATCAAGGCTTGATCGTCTAGCCAGTGGACCCTTGTTCGTGGTACAAGAGTACAAAAATTATCGATTCAATGGTTACATTTTCGGGGCTAAAGTGTACGAGGAAAGTACAAATGTACAGAACTCGGGAATTTCATACAAAGCTCTTACTATCTTTCGAGCGAGCGCAAAAGATAAAAATCTCGTTGAAGCTAAAATGACTTACTATGGTGTAATCCAAAATATATTTGAATTGGATTATATAAGCTTCAAAGAGGTTGTATTTTACTGTGACTGGGTAAGAGTTGAGGATAAAAATGCTTGTAAAGTTGATCCTGCCACCAATTTGATCATGGTTGACTTGTCCAAGTTGAAGAGCAACGACCACGTGAGCGATGAGCCGTTTGTTTGTGCATTTTAAAAAGTTAAGCAAGTGTTTTATTCAGAGTATATCAACAACGAGCCGTGGTCAATTGTCCAACACGCTCCAAGGCATCTAAATAGTAGTGTGGATGACTTGGCTGCTCCTACCGAATATCAATCCATTTTTGATGATTACCCGAATTTGAAACAATTTTTCAATTTGTAATAAATATTTCAATTTGTACGGAAACATCCATTTTTAATGCTTTTAATTGATTTGCACTTTATCGTTTTCACTCTTGTGTGGTGTGCGTGTGTGGAGAGGAGATTAATACATAAATATTCTAACTACATCTAAGTTTTCTTTATACTAATCCATGGATATACGCTTCTTACCTTTAATAGGTGATTAGTACATAGTTATTTGGGGTGTCCTGTTTGTGGAGAGGAGACTGAATCTCTTCGTCTATCCGAACACTAAGAAATGCCATAATCCTATGGAGTATGTTTTACAAATTCCTCCCAACCGTTATGTAGGCCAACATCACCAGTTGAAGTTGTCAATTCCACTTTCCATACCACACCACTTGGAACCTCTAGCAAAACATGGGAGACCATTGAAAGGTGGAATTGACAACTTCAACTGCTGATTTTTTGCTACACAACGGTTGGAAGGAATTTGCAGCTCATAACTCCATAGGATTATGGCATTTCTTAGTGTTTAGATATGAAGAGAATTATATTTGACACGATTGCCCAGGGTACATTAGTTGGAAGGAGGTGCTATATGAACTCAAGTTAGCTGTTTGGGTGACACTACAGGTAATGTATTTATATTTATATGTCAATTTCGATTTCGATTTAAATTTCGATTTATATTTATTAATATTTGCAAGAAGGATACTAATATTATTTTATTTCAATTCAGAGGATAGGGAGTGGCCCTGAGGGTAGGCCACATATGCTCGATAGTTATGTGGCTATTCGAACGAGAAGGGAGGGATAAGGAGGTGTCCCCGAGCGTCGCGGTACAAAATCTCTTTTTCAGCTAAATAGTTTGAGATAATTGATGGTGATGTTGTTTCTTCTTAAATAGTTTCTATTTTGAATATATACTTGCATTATCTTTAGTTTGTTTGGATATATGATGTTTGAACAGGTATAACGTTGCTATAACAGGTACAAATATACTGCTGGGCAGTGGCAGTGGCCATACTTCCCTGCAGATTTTTTTTAAATTCTGCCCAGAATTGTCACGGTCATTGACCGTGACAATATTTTTAAAAGGTGACAAGAGTTTGTCACAGTTAATAACCGTGACAAAACGTGTCACGGTCATGGCCCGTGACACGACCGTGACAATTCTAACGAACTTGTCAAGGTCAATGACCGTGACACGTCCGTGACAAAAAAAGTTGTCTCGCCCCGAATTGTCATGGTCATTGACCTTGACAAGTCCAACTTGTCAAGGTCAATGACCGTGAAAATATGGCAGATTTGGTGTAGTGAGAAGATAAGAAAAGAGACTGTAATACCCTGTATTTTAACGCATATTTATTTTATTATGAAATTATGGGAAATGGGGATTAATTAATTTAAAGGGAGAAAATTTAATTTATAATTAATTCGATTTATTGGTAATAATTATTAGCGTGACGAGAGTTAGTAGTTATAAAAAATAATATTATGATCGGGATGAGATACACGACAGTCATGATATAATTATTTGGGATGCGCGTATGAGTCACGTCACCGGTATGTATTTGGGGTTTAAAAAGGTAAGTTATTTTTAAAACTCGATGACTATTTTGAGTGCGTCAGAGTATCTGAAATAGTCAGAAAACACTACTCGGGTATTTTATTTGGAATCCGAGGCATTTTAGCCCAAAATGACACCCCAGAGGGGTATTTTGGCCTTTTGAGATTTTTGGATAATTAAATGGACGAAAATTGGGTTTAACTAAAATCATTGAGGGTTAATGGTCTGTCAGTTTCAACTAACGTGAGAAAGAGAGAAAAAGAGAGAGAGAACCAAGGAAGAAGAAGACTCCATTGGAACCCTAAGCCAAGAACTTACGTTTTCACTCTAAAAATTACACAAGAACGTAGATCGTGTCAAGAGGATCAACCACATACCAATTTCAGTCCAAGAATCTGAAGTTCATTCCGAGGAAAGTGTTTATCTCGCTCCTCTTTTAACATATATTGTTCTTGTTAATTTATGTTTGATGATATAAACTTAGTGCAATGAAAACTTAGGTTTAATTAGACTGAATTGTGAAAAAAACTTATGAATTGGAGATGGGTATTCATGTAGAGGCTTTGCCCTTTGTTGGACTATTAAAATCTGAGAATTTTAGGTCTTAATCATGAATTATTATAAGAGTTTTGAACAATTAAAATTCTGGGTTGGTATTTAAGAGACTTACATGAAAATAAAGAGATTGTTGAATTCAAATTGAGTATATAAGGATTTAACCTTTAATTCGTATTAGAAAGTATCTTAGGGTGATTTGGAATAGTGTAGGAACATTACATAAAGATTAGGATGAGTTTGGAATAAGATTGAAGTATGAAAATTGGAGAAAATTGAATTTGGGGAAGAACTGGGCCTGTTTGGAATTTTCGTTAGAAGACCAGCCTAGGTCATTCGAATGCCCTTGTTCGAACGAACCTTCTAACAAGATTTCCAACGACATTTCTAATGAGTTGCTGAGTTCGTTTGAAGTGGGAACTTCGTTCGAATGAACTCGTTGGAACGAGAATCCTGTAACTTCTAATAAGATTCTAGAATGGGTTTTTAGGGTCCGTTCGAGTTAAAAACCATCATAGGGTTATTCAAGCGAGTGTATTAACCTACGTGAGTAACGGGTGGATTAAATTTCAAAGTGTTAGGGAATCAATGGTGTAAGGTATTAAATTTGTGTGAAAACCTAGGAGAGAAGGTAAGTCCTAGAGAGGCTATATATATACGGATATCGTGGAGAGTAATGGCGTTAATATAACTTACGAATTATAGTATTTGGGTTATGTGAATACCTATTAATGTATATAAGTTGTGTTCATGCTTATTACTTGGAACATCATGTGCATGACATACCTAGCTACTGGCTATCGAACGAGGGTTAACGCGTTGTGGACGACCATATCTTGTGTGCCTTCAAGGGATTTCGAGTCGTACCACTAGAGCATGGAACCTAAGTACGGGCTATCTGTGAGAATGCTAGTGATGATGGTCGTATGGGTGCGTAGGTATGTGCGTAGCCCATCGTCTTGGGACTATATTCGCCTCCACTATGTGTATATGTTTGATTGGTTCCTAAGATATTGAACCCATTATCCTTAATGCGTGAGCGTTGTAATGGGACTAAATAGCTGAGTATGCCTAGCACTAGGGATTCCTTAACCATGGGTACAATATTGATATATTTGTATGTATACTTAGTGATATTATATATATGTATACTGAGTTCCTATTCTGTGTTTCATGTTGACTACTTTATTAAAGTATATACTTATTAGGTCACATTTGGGAATAAAGAATGTTGGGATAATGAGTTATAACATCCTTAAACCTACTATTAAATAATAGTAATATATTGGTGTCGGGTTATTTAGATATTGTATCCGGCATAGTGATTATCCTACATATAGTCAGGTAGAGTATCGAGGCCTAGTATGGGTAATTGGACTTGCTAGGTGTGCACATTAGATGAGAGGTGAGCATCTCAAGTAAGTAAGCTAAGTTAACACGGATAATATATGTGCTAATTAAGTCAATTTAAGCATTTGCTATATTTAAACTGTTTTCTTCTCGGGCTCTGACCCGTTTTTCCGCAAATCTCCTTTCTTATTCTATTATTTTAGGTGCTCAGCCACAGGGAAACCAGACTTAGGAGATTCCATTTATTTGCCGAGCTGTAGCTGCTATGGAAGCTACGGGATATTACTAGTAGACGCTTCTGAGTCTATTTTTCTTTTTCTATCAGTCATTTATTTCAGTTGGACATGTCATCCCTCATATTTTACATCCAGAGATTTAGAGTTGTTTTATTCTATCATTAGACTTTGATTTCATGTTATTTGATTATTGTATGGGATTTTTGAGAACACACTATATGGTTGACCTACTTGGGTCTGTGCCATATACGAGTTCCAACTAGTTTGGATATCGAGACAAAATCGTTTTAGATTTTTTCGAGGTACTCTACCTCGAAAAAGGCATCAAGCTTCATTAAAGTATCCCAGTCCAAGCGCCAAGAGATAAACGACAAAGGGAAGTAATTTTTTTCTTGAACCACATTAAGACACACACACCACACACGACATATTTTTTATGTGTGCATATTTTTTTGTGTGAGTTGTCTATTCAAACATATTTTTTTAAATTCATTTAAAATAATTTTTAATCATCTAAATATTTTTTGATTAATAAAAATTTGCTTTTAAAATGTTTGAAGTAAAGATCTATATAATTTTTTTGGTAAAAAGCTTTGGTGTTGAAAATTATATTTTTCAAAACCTTTCAAATCTTGTAACTGATTCTGAGACGTGCCATATGCATTTTTATGCATCTTCTCAATCTGAGAAGTTAGGAAAAATCGTGTCCCGTGATCAGTTTAATCAACGGACCTTATCCTCTCTTACTTGATCCGTGTGGTATCTCTTTCCGCCAATCAGTGGCAGCTTCTCCAAACCGAAATTCACCCACTTCAGCTCAATCCGTGTAATATTTTTCAGCCAACCAAATCGCAGCTGGCTCTCGTCTCATCCAACCCGTAGGTTACAACGTCATTTTGATGCAACTCTTCTCAGCCCTAGGATCATAACTGTCCTTTTTGCTGAGTATAAAAACTCACCTAGGGTTTGTGTTTTCAAGTTCGAGAAATTAGAGAGATAGAGAGTAGAGGCGGCACATCTGTAGAGAGAGAACGAGAAACAGAGAAGAAGAGAGAGAGAGAGGGCTGTGAGAAAAATAGAGAACGAGAGAGAGAGAGTCTCATCTCCATTAGAGAGCTCCAAGAGAGAAAATTGAGAAGCCAAGAGAGAGTAGCGAAGACATCCTCCGTGCCGAATTTCCCATCTGCACCGGAACGAGTCAGTGAAACCGAGAGAGAGCAGGTCAGTTTTTCAAATTGAAAAACCCGAGAGAGAGAGAAACCTTCTTTAACTTTCTCAAACCCAAATACCCTCAACCTTCTTATTTGTCCAAACACAAATAGTAGATCCTATTGAGAGTTAAAAATATTGGGTGATTTGTTTAATATTGGGGTATTGGTGGTGTGCTTATATTGAAGACCTTATTCAACATTATATCTCTCTAAGAACCTATTTAGATCACTTGTAAGATTTTTTAGGGTTCTTGAATTTATTTTTCTTGGATCATTTTAATTTGTGGTTATTGTTGCAGTTTGATCCAAGATAAGCAATCTCAAATTTATTTTGAGAAATTTGACTTCTATTATTTGTTTTGAGTATATTCTCAGATCTGAAATAATTTTTGTTTCAAAAATATTGTTTCACAATTTGTGAAATCAGATTGAACATAAATAAATTTTGTTTGAAAAAAAAACTTGAAATATTTTTTTTGTGTGACAGATCTAAAAATTTCTTGAAGTCATATTGTTCAAAGAATATTTGAAATTACATGCATTGCATATAGAAGTGGCTTGTAATTTGTAGGTATTTGCTTGTATTATTCATCGAGAGGGTGAGAAGCATTTTACACATTTAGTTTATTCACAAACAAAATCACTCTCACACGAACACATAGAATTTGTGGTTCTTGGTGAGATATCTTGTTTGTTAGAGTTGCTGAAATTCGGGATTCAAGGACAACAAGGAAGCTGCGTGGAGTAGAACAAATCAAGATAGTATGCCTTTAAGAGTGGGGTAACTCGGGTAGGTACATTTTCTGATCTTGTATTTTGGTTCTTAGTTGCATGCTTTAGGTTGTATCTTAATTGTGATTTTAGTGGACTTTTTCATTTTGCTCCGTAGAGGGAGCCGTGGACGTTTCCCTAATTTTAGGGTTTTACCACGTTAAAAAATCGCGTGTTAATTTGCTTTAAGTGTTCTTAATTACTTTGGCCTACAACATCAAATTCGAGACTTAATTGAAGTTTTGAATTTTAAAAAGCTAAGGTAATCTATCTAACAAGTCTTAAGATCATATTCAAAAAATTTGTTTTAACACATCTAGTGTTTATTTTGAAAAGAGTTTCATTCAACGAGTTTATTTCGGAGTTTACTAATTGTATAACTTTTTGTTATTAATCTTGTAAACAAGTTTTTCAATTTTGACTGGATGTGTTTATTCCATTTCTTTATTTAAATTTAGTTAGTTCTTACCTTTTGCTATTGTGATGTATGGTGATGGTTAGGTATTTTCCTTTATTGTTGATGGTTAATATCAAGATAAAATTTTGACACCAAACTTTTTAAATATTAGGTGGTTAGTTTTTATTAAATTAAAATTTGAGTTTTCGACAGTGATGCATTATCTGAACCAACTTGATAGTCTGAAATTAATTAATTAAGGACTGATCACTCGATAATTAATTAGGCGGGGTGTCACAAGTGGTATCAGAGCATCAGGTTCTAGTGTCTCGTATAGCGTCCTTTGATATAGAGCCCTATATTTTAGGATTGTTCTACTCTTTATACATTTTACCTTCTTCATCTATGAGATAATAACTGTAGACTTATGAAACTTATATCTCCTCTCAGATGCCTCCTCGACGTGCACAGAGAGTTCCCAGGGATGCCCAACCCGAGCCTCAGCCTGCACCATCTCAGGGTATGATGAATGCCACTAAAGTTGCCGCCATTGTAGCTCAGGCGGTAAATACGGCATTGGCAGTTGTGCAGCAGGCACCACCTCAGGCACCGGTGGTGGCTCTAGTTCAGGCCCAAGCCTTCCCGTCTTCTTAGGAGCATGTTAGGGATGCCTTATAGAAGGCGCATCCTTCGGAGTTTACAAGGATATCCGATGTGGTGGTAGCGAGCCAATGGAAGAAGGATATCTAGAGGCACTTGAGGATGCATGAGTGCACGGAGGTGCAGAGTCAGATACTGGCCACGTTCAAGTTAGTGGGAATAGCATTGCAGTAGTGGGAGTCTATTACCACCGCTAAGGAGAGAGACACACTCACTATCTGAGACTTTTGGGTGCGGTTCGATCGCAAATATTTCCCCTCGGCCGTCCAGACAGAGATGAGACGGAAATTGGTGAACTTGAAACATGAGGGAAAGACCGTGGCGAAATATGAGGCAGAAGAAACATGAGGGAAAGACCGTGGCGGAATATGAGGCATAATTTATCAACCTTCTGAACATTGTATCGGTTGAGATCCCGACTGAGGAAAAAAAAATTCAGCATTTTATGGATGGGTTGACATGGTGGATCCGCCAGCATTTGATAGGCAATATCTCTTTGGCCACCTATTCAGACGTGGTTAATGCAGCCCTACTCCACTGCCAGGACCACCATTTTCATCTTATCGAGGTTAAGTGAGTAGGAGAGTCCAGCCAGTAGGGCAGGACATGAGGAAATGGTGCCAGTGGGGCACATGCAGTTCAGGGTCAGCATAGACATAGTGACCAGGGTTCCCAGTAGGGGGATCCTAAGAGGTTCAGGTCAAAAGGTTTTAGACATGGGCAGGGAGGCTTCTGACATGGCCAGTTGGGTTAGCACGGCCATCAGGGCCAACAGCAGGTTCATCAGGGCCAGAGTGGCCAAGGGAGGGGTGGTAACGGCCATTAGGGTCGGGGACAGTAGGGACAGAGGGGAGGACCCTTCCCAGGAAGATATTAAACTTGTGGCAACACTGGCCACAAGCGTCAAGACACAAGCGTCAAGACTGCCCTCAGAAGGGTAGAGGCCAGTAGCAGTAGGGCGCTCGCTAGGAGCCCCAGAGACCATTATTTCCCTCAGCTCTCCCAGCACCCCCACAGATGCCAGCACTGCCACCCATTCCAACCGTCTCGGTTCAGTAGGGACAGCTTCAGTATGGATGAGTCTGCAATCATCACCAGGCCGTAGTCCCGCATGACCCACCCGCGATTGAGGGTATTTTTTTATCCAGGGGACTTTGGGGAGCATTTTATTTGACACGAGGGCCAAACACTATTTTATTACCACGGGGTTTGCACGTACTACGAGATTATTTGATACAGCAGAGAGTATGGTTACTTGTGTGGATTCGCCGTTGAGTAGAGGTTCCGTTATTTCTTTTATTTATCGAGGAGTGAGTATAGAGATTGGGAGGTTTATCTTACCCGCTGACATGCTCGTATTGGATATGTCCGAGTATGACGCGATTGTAGGTATAGATTAGCTTTTCAGGTATAGGGCCATGATTGATTGTTTTAGTAGGAGCATAGTTTTTGCCATACCCGATCAGGATATGTTCCTGGTGGTGATGTCTCACCCCGAGGGAGGATCGTCCACACATTTATACTATATAGAGGAGGAGACCTCTAGGGAGGTGGTGGTACCACTTGACTCGATTCTTGTTGTTCGAGAGTTTTTCAATGTGTTTTAGGAGATTCCGAGGTTCCCACCGAGTAGAGAGATAAACTTCGTCATTGATTTAGGGTCGGGCACTCGGCCGATAGCCCGCGCACCTTACCGTATGGCTCCAACAGAGATGAGGGAGCTACGTGACCAGATTGAGCAGTTGTTGTGGAAGGGATTTATCTGTAGGAGTACTTCATCGTGGGATGCCCCCGTACTGTTCGTTAAGAAAAGGGATGGATCGTTGAGGTTATGTGTTGATTACCGGGAGTTGAATAAAGTAACGATACGGAACAAATATCCGTTGCCTCGAATCGATGACTTATTCGACAAGTTGAGAGGGTCCGCCTTCTTCTCGAAGATTGACTTGAGATCGGGATACCATTAGTTGCGTATCAGGGATCAGGATGTGTCGAAGACTGCCTTCTTGACGAGATATAGTTCCTTTGAATTCAGGGTTATGCCTTTGGGGCTAACCAACGCCCCAGCTATGTTTATGGACTTGATGAATAGGGTGTTCAGAGATTTCCTGGACCAGTTCATCATCGTCTTTATAGATTCCATTCTTGTTTACTCGTAAACCGAGGAGGAGCATGCCGAACACTTGAGGCAAGTTTTACAGATAGTGCGCCAGCATGAGTTGTACGCAAAATACGAGAAATGTGGATTTTGGCTGAAGGAGGTACAGTTTTAGGGGCATATTATCTCTGACAGAGGGATATCCGTGGATCCGGGGAAGGTGTCAGCAGTGAGGGAGTGGGGACATCCCACGACAGCCGGGTACTACAGGAGGTTCATTCGAGGGTTTTTGAAGATAGCAGGTCCGCACCTGACTCACAAAGGGGTGTCGTTTATCTGGAGTGACGGCTGCTAGTTATACTTTGATGAGTTGAAAGATAAGTTAACCTCAGCACGAGTGTTAGCATTACCTAGGCCGGGAGTGGAGTATCTATTCTACACTGATGTATACTTATTAGGACTTGGAGGTTTACTTCAGCAGGAGGATTAGGCTATAACTTATGCTTCCCACAAGCTTAAGCCTCACGAGAGGAATTACCCCACCCACGATTTAGAGTTGGCGACGGTGGTGTTTGCACTTCGGATTTGGAGACATTACCTTTTGGGGGAGAAATTTCGCTTGTTGACAGATCACAAGTCATTACAGTATCTCTTCACACAGAAGGAGCTGAATATGCACCAGCTTCGGTGGCTTGAGTTTGTGAAGGATTATCATTTTGATATCCAATACCACCCGGGAAAGGCTAACGTGGTAGCAGACGCGTTGAGCCATAGGCCGGTAGGGGAGGTGGACGAAGTGTGGAAAGTGAAATGGAAAGATTTAGGGCACTAGGATGTGGTGTCACGATCGTTCATGTGTGTGATGACGGTTATGCCCCAGATTATTACGTGAGTATTACAGGCTCAGGCAGCTGATCTGTTCTTCCAAAGTCAGATAGTACAGCTTCTAGCAGAGGGGGCCGAATCTTATACCGTGGGTTCAGACAGGGGTCTACGTTTCAATGGAAGATTGGTTGTTCTAAGGGAGAAGACTTGAGATACGAGGTGATGACAGAGTCGAACGGATCACGATTTACGGTTCACCCCCGTGGGGATAAGATGTACCAGGATATGCGTAGATACTAATGGTGGAGCGGGATGAAGAAGGATATTTTTGATTTCGTCTCCAAATGTTCCACCTGTCAGTTGGTAAATGTGGACCATCAGAGACCAGCGGGACTTCTACAGCCATTAGAAGTTCCTATATGGAAATGGGAGAGCATTTCCATGGACGTCATCACGGGATTACCTACATCGCAGAGGGGTCACGATTCGATATGAGTGATAGTGGATTGGCTGACCAAAGTAGTCCACTTTCTACCAGCCAGGATATATTACACCACGGGATAGTACGCCCAAATATTCATAGCAGAGATAGTGAGACTCCACGGAGTGCCTCTCAATATCATGCCCGACAGAGATAAGGTGTTTGTGTCTCGATTTTGGGAGAGTTTTCAGGAGGCGATGGGTACGAAGTTGCTATTGAGCACAACCTATCACCCACAGACGGATGGTCAAACCGAGCGAACCAATAAGATGTTAGAGGACATGTTGCGTATGTGCATCATTAATTTTGGCGGAGGCTGGGAGCAGTACCTCCCGCTGGTGGAGTTTGCCTATAACAACTCCTACACGTTTACTATCGGTATGGCTCCATTTGAGGCACTATACGACATACCTTGTCGTTCCCCAGCATGTTGGTTAGAGGTGGGGGACAATAAGATACTTGGTCCGGAGGTGATTCAGGACACCTCGGCAAGGATAGAGTTGATACAGAGCCATATTCGGGTTGCTCAGGATCGACAGAAAAGCTACCCTGACACCAAACGGTATTTCAGAGAGTTCAACATTGGGGATCATGTGTTAATTCGGGTGTCTTCCATTATTGATACGAAAATCAATCATCATATGTGGACCAACTATATAAATACACGTGTCATCCTACGTGGCAAATACATATGCTCTCCGAGCTACTTAGCATGCCGAGATGCACAGCGTGACGACCTACTCACTCACCGTGCAGAGCATCTGGCTAGGAAGGTCAGGCAACAGTTGCACATTCAATGAACATCGAAATTAATGAACATTCTTATTTTATAGATGTATATGTCTATGAAACAACGACATATCACCTCAAGGCTATAAATACATTGTAACCCCCCCCATAACGGGGTAATGAATCTCTGGTAATCTTCACGGAGATTAAGACAAACATCGGCAATACAAAATAGTGGACGTAGGACATTTTCATTAGGCTGAACCACTTTAAAAATCATTTGTCTCATTTCTTTATTCCTTTTTTATCTGCGATTAATTAATTAGATCGAATCTGGTTTTTTACATCAATAGATTTGCGCCGTCTGTGGGAAACGACTATACGTAGCGTTTTTCACTCAAATCTCATCACTAATGGCTGAGATCCCTGAATCCAGTAACCGAAACAATATCGGGGTCCCTCCAAACCCCTCCGTTCCTCTAACTATCGATAAACTTACAGAAATAGTAGCCAAGTTAGCCCAAGGGCAAACGGCTATGCAAGAAACCACGCGACAACTCATTCAGACTGTTCGTAACAGATCACCTGCCCAGTCAGGTCAACGAAGCGTTCAGAGAAACACCCATCTGCCATCTTTAAGAACTAGATGTACACTATTCTTGAACGTCTCACGGCCCAGGCACAGTGATTCTCATCATACTGAGAGGCCCAATGATCCTTCATATCAACCTGGACGGACTTCATCCATAAGAGCAACGGATTCTCGACAAAATGTTACCTTAACTCCTGAGCGAATAAGTGCTTTTGAGAGGTTGAGCAGAGTCTCTCCCTTTGACCGTCTGGGCCCTAGGAGGAATATAAATCCCCCTTGAATTGTGTCGAGGAATTCTCAATGACCAACCGAGCTAAGGGAGGGTTCTGCCCAATCACGCCCAACGACTCTGTAACACCCCGCCTAATTAAATACCGGGTGGCCAGTCCCATACCAAATTAAAACAGAATATAAGGTTGGCTCATTCTTAGCATCACTGTCGAAAACATTTACAACTCACCCAATACTCAATTAAGCTGGTGTTAAAAACTTTCCAAATTTTAACTTCACAAAATTCATTTCCAGTTTAAGAATAACACAACACATTTTATTCTACAACACTGATAACCAAATAGATAACATAAAAGAATTTAAAAGCATTTGGAATAAACATTCCCACATAATATTAATCCATTACAGTAATCCCAACAATGTTAAATGTATTAAAAGACACGAATACAATAGTATTTGACCCCGATAGAAAATAGGTAACTGAATCCTTTGGGAGACATGCCCCAACTAAGAGAATACTGTGAATCAAATGAAGATAGGCGTCTAAGCAAAACTCCATAGCTCCATAGCCTGTCAAAAATCCGCTAAGGTTGGCGTCCTGCTACTGGACACCTGATATAGAAGATACAATAGAAAAGAAAATATGCAAGGAAACGGGTCAGAGCCCGATTGTGAAAATGATTTTTAAAACAACAAGTATTTAACAAGTGCAATAAATCTTTTATTATGTACATGTTAGACCCAACTCTCACTTGCCATTCTCACCTCTCAACTAGAGTGCACACTTAACGTTTCCTATTAACCTCCTAGTTAATGGTTCCTCTTTTCTAGTCTCCATATTATAATTCCATCCCAATATCATAATCCCCGTATGTCCCATACCATACGTTATATAATCATTCTTATACATTTTTCATTTATATGAATCGTTGCTCATTAACATGAATTATTTCTCATTAATATGAATTAAGCTTTTCAATTCTATAAGAATAAACATTCATTAACTTAATTCCATTCTTTTCTCAATTCGCCTTTATCTACAATTATCACACAGTAGATGACTTAACCACAATATAACCATTCAATCATTTAATTCATTATATATATATATATATATATATATATATATATATATATATATATATATATATATATATATATATATATATATATATATATATATTCATATATAATACGGCACCCCGAGTCACAGCTGCGGTGCAATGCATTACTCTGCTATCATGTCCCATCATCACTGGTCGCCGAATAGTGGACAAAAGGTTCGGTAAGGATTCCTCGAACCATAAACAACAACACAAACAATGGAGGCGAACATAGTTCTCGTATCCATGGGTCACGTACATACCTACGTACCCACAGTCAGCGGACTTATCAACTCCCCGATAAGTCTTTCATAGACCTATGTTCTCGAGCGACAAATCAAAGATCCCATGGATTCATCAGGATATGACTGCCCTCACGCACAAACCTTCCACCGATAGCAAGTAAGCTAGGTATGTCATACACATAAATCATCAATCAATCAAATAGGCATTATCATACCTATAATATAATATCAATAAGGTAATATCACTACCCTAAGATAATTTTCATACGTAGCATTATATCTCTTTTAAATTCCACGCATTAAAATATCATATCTTTACTTCATAATTTAATTATCCTCGCATCCTATAACATCTCTCCACTCCCGACGTTGTTAAGGTTCATGCGCGGAGCATCTCGCAAAGCGAAATCCAAACAAGGAACCCCTCCAATACACTACTACTTAACTTGTCGATCGAGGAGGTCCGTCAACTTCAAATACGCGATCGGGATAACCTCATACCCTCTTTCAACCAAATGTGTTCTAAACTCCCATCTCTATCCAGGAGCCATACCACTACGCTCTTGTACTACACTCAGCCTTTGCGAAATCAATAATGAGCTTAAACTCAGTCCTTGATGTTCAAATTTTAACCCTAAGGCTACCCTCACCTTATATTAAATCTGCCCTACTGGACCTATCGTTAATCCTCATGCATACCAATTCGAATCCAACACGTGAATCTAGCAATCGAAATATCTTTCAATTTCTTTATCATCATTCTAATAAATTAAATCCCAATCACTTTAATTCAAATCTTATCAAGGGTCTACTGATCTTTTCTAAGTCCCATAATATCCAATTAATAATCACCAAAGACCTACAAAAGTTTTGGGATAAGAACCAACATTAAAAAGAAACAACATCATGAATTCTCATATTTTAAATACTCAGAAAAATCAGATCCAAAAATTATTCGAATCATCAATCCGACTTCAGATTTGGATTCTACACGAAAAATTGAGTCACGTATGTGTTTTGAGTTTTTTCTTAAATCTCATCCAAATGCACTCGAAAAGGAGATCTAAACATTCCAAATTGGCTATTCTCATTCCACTCGTTTTTGCCTCTTTTTCCAGAAAATTATCAACATATTATCTTCAAGAACACTAAATTATTTTCAGAATTTCTTCCACAGATTGATGAATATTTCTTGGATTACTAACTACCTACAACATGAGTTTAATTCCTATATATTTTTAGATTCCAAAAATCCATTAACAACTATATCCTTTCATCTTCCAAGCATGAAAATCATCTCTTTTTATAACTATCCTAACATGGAAAATATACGAACTTAAATTGCAAATATCAAACACTTGCCTCTAATGAAGATCTGATCCTTTGGAGTTGAATAACACAGGTGGTGATGGTGGTGGTGACCTTTGACCTTTGGTTCCCCTCCTTCCCAAGCAAACTTCTTTTTCTTTCCAAGCAACCTTCCACTCTCTCTAAGAAGATGACTTTTAAATTTTGTGTAGAAGAGATGAAATGAACCTACATACACTAATCTCCAAATACTTATAATAAGACAAAACCCGAAATCACTATTCATCCCCCTTGTAAAAATAACCAAAATGCCCTTTTGGGTTGTCTTTTCATTTCCAAAAGACCCGAGACTCAAAATTAACATCCAAATAGACTTTTCTGACTATTTCGAACCTTCCGGACGCAACGACGCAGTCGAAATGACTATAAGGTCGATAGAAAATAAATTTCCTTTTTAATTTAATAAATTAGTCCCGACACGTCCCATACTGCGTCTCACTAAAAAATCTAAATTACCGAAATTATATCACACCGTCATAATAATGACATCATATTCATATATTACCTAAATATCTTTAAGTAATATTCAGAATCATCCATTTTAATATCCACAATTCGGATAAAACCCAAATGAATTAATTTATAATAAAATCCAATTAATCCATTAATTTGAAATATAACCCATTTTAAAAGTCATTAAAATCACGGGGTATTACAGACTCGTAATGAAAGATCCCTAGAGGAGAATTCAGCGCGCTCCGTTGCTCGGACAAATAGGCCTGAGGCTGGGAATGATGCATGGAAGGGCTCCATTCAGAGATTGGAAGACCGCTTAGGGGAATGGCTAAGGCCAAGAATCCTCTCCAAAGAACTTTTATCCAAGGATCACCCTTCGTACAGACAATAGTGGATTTTCCCATACCATCAAAGTTTAAAGCTCCGGTAGTGACGCCTAAATATGATGGAAAAACTGATCCCATCCTCCACATTGAGTAGTACTAAGCTGCTGCTGATATATACGTAGTTCCCGATGAGATGAGGTGGAGGGCATTCTCAAGAACTATCACTAGATCGACCCAAATATGGTACAACATCCTTCCTCGGGGCAAGATTGCTACTTTCCATCAACTGGCAGAGCTCTTCATAGGGAATTTTTGCTTTGGTGCGAAGCCGGTTAAGAGAGTGGCGCACCTACTGAGCGTGAGGCAGAAAATAGGAGAAAGTACTAGGGATTACATTATTCATTTTAATAATGAGAAACTTTAGGTGATTGACTATGAGGAGAAGACAACAATCACAACTCTAATGAGTGGTCTGTTACCTGATAAGTTATATTATACATTGGCCAAAGATCCCCCCAAATCCATGGCAGAACTAAGGGCAAAAGTAGCTAAGATCATGAACGCCAAAGAGGCCATGGTTGCGAAGAATAATGCTGACACTAAAGCAGAGACCAGGGCAGAAGGTAAAACGGAGAAGAAGGATCAAAAGCACAATGGGAACGACAAGCGACCAAAAAGAAAGGAGGCGTTCGAGCAGTTGAAGAAGTATGGGAATTATACTCCCTTAAAGGTGGACATAAACCATATTCTGGAGGAGATCAAGAATAGCGAGGAACTAACTTGGCCGGAGAAAATGAGGACAAACCCCGATAAGAGGGATAAATCTAAATATTGCGAGTTCCATAGAGATCATGGCCACATGACCAGCCGCTGCATAGCTCTCCAGAATGAGATCGAAGCACTCATAAGGCGAGGAAAATTGAGTAAGTTCGTTGATCGCCAGAATGGTGGGAAGACTAACCAGAGAGGAAGACAAAGGTTCAAATCTCCTCGACGAACAAGAGATGATAAGAAGATAGACCACGAAGACGATCTAGAGGATGACCCCAACCTCCCCAAAAAGTCGAGGAAAAAAGAGAATGAGGTATTCTCAATCCACTTTGGATCATTTGAATGTAATGTGATTACAGGTGGCGATACAGGAGGTGGAGATCAGACTGTTGAAAGGAAAGCTTACCTCAATGAGGCCCAAGCTTGTTCTTATATACAACGTATAAATTTGGCCGAAGACGATCGCCTGAGGAAGGTGAACAAAGATAAACTGGTAATTTATTTCTCCAAAAATGATCTTGCGGGAGTACTGTATCCCCACGACGGCCCCTTGGTAGTTAAGATGAGAATGAAGGATGTGGTGATTTCGCGTGTATTGGTAGATAATGGTAGCTCCGCAGACATCATGTTCTACCCCTGTTTTGATAATTTGAATTTGAAGCTAGCCCAGTTGGAGCCATATCACAGGCCCCTCCTCGGCTTTACCTACGAAAAGGTTTTTCCACTTGGGACGATTAAGTTGCACATGCTCATTGGTACCTGGCCTGCTTGCAGAATAGAAAAAGTATGCTTTTTCGTAATGGATAAGAACGTCCAATCAACCTACAACATATTCATGGGGATAGTAGGCTTGGAGAAGTTTGAGGCAGTGCCATCCATGGTACACCAATGCTTGAAGTTTTCTACTAATTTTGGGGTTGGAGTTGTGATAGGCGACCAGAAAGTAGCTCGGGAATGCTACTATTCATCTACCGAACAGGAGGAACTGGAGGAGGCCAAGAAGAAAACCACCACCTACCAGGTGGATGAGACTGAGGATGCAGAGATTAAGACTTTGGACCCCAGGGATGAGTCCCAACTTGTGAAGGATCAGGTCGTCGAAGTTACGAAAAACATTATTCTGGACGATGAACGACCAGAGCGGACAACTCAAATCAGCGCTTCATTGGATCCGTCAATAAAGCAGGAACTAGTGGCATTTTTACGACATAGAAAGAAAATTTTTGCATGAATTCATGAGGACATGCCAGGGATAGACCTGACCTTCCTGTGCCACGAGCTCAATGTTAATAAGGAGGTTAAGCCAATGAAGCCGTGAATAAGGGTATTTAGCCCAGAGAAGAACCAGGCTACCTAGGAGGAAGTCGAGAAGATCCAAAAGGCCTCTTTCATTGAAGATGTCAAATATCCTAATTGGCTAGCCAATGTTGTGATGGTGAAAAAGAAGAATAACAAGTGGAGGATGTGTGTAGGCTTCACATATCTCAATAAAGTCTGCCCCAAAGATCACTTTCCCTTACCCCGAATTGATCAGTTGGTGGACGCTACCTTGTGGCACGAGTTATTGAGCTTCATGGATGCTTATTCCGGCTACAACCAGATTAAGATGAAACCAGAAGAATGGGAGAGTACTTCTTTTATTACGCCAAGGTAAACATACTGCGATAACGTTATGCCTTTTGGACTTAAAAATGCAGGTGCTACATACCAGAGGTTGATAAATAAAGTTTTTGCAGAGCAAATCGGTAAAAACATGGAGGTTTACGTCGATGATATGCTAACTAAGAGCAAGAATGCCGTCAACCATCTAGCTGATCTCGGCCAAACCTTTGATCAACTAGAAAAATATTATATGAAGCTGAACCTGATGAAATGCATATTTGGTGTGCGAGAAGGCATGTTCCTAGGATATATTGTGAATCAGCGAGGCATTGAAGGAAATCTGGAGAAGATCAAAACATTGTTGGAACTACGATCTCCAACCACAAAGAAGGAAGTGCAAAACTTCAAAGGACGTGTTGCAACTCTTAATAGGTTTGTATCGAGAACAACAAACGGATGTCTCCCATTCTTCAAGACCCTCAGAATAAATTTTGAGTGGAATAATGAGTGCAAGCAGGCATTTCAAGAATTGAAGAAGTATTTGGGAACACCTCCACTGTTGTCCAGGCCGGTGATGGGAGAAAGATTATACTTGTATCTAGGTGTCTCAGAGAGCACAGTTAGCTTAAAGTTGATAAGAGCGAAAGATAGAGTGCAAAAATTGGTGTAATACACCAGCAAGGCATTCTGAGGAGCAGAGATTAGATATCTAAAGCTGGAAAAGCTGGCATTAGATCTAATATAGGTGAGTAGGAGGATGAAACCTTACTTCCAGGACCATACCATAGTGGTGTACACTGATATGCCACTTAGATAGGCCTTGCATAAGCCAAAAAAATCTGGAAGATTAATGTACTGGGTGGTCGAACTGGGCAAGTATGATATCGTTTATGAGCCAAGGTCCTCACTCAAAGGGCAGGCGGTGGCAGACTTCATTAAGAAATTCACTTACCCAGATGCCCTTAACCAACGAGAGTCTAATGCAGAACAGCCCGAGGACATTACGGGATCATCAAAGATAATTCTCGATCAACTCCCCATAATAGATCTACTAGAAAGTATGAATGATGAGCAACAAGCATTGTCGGATGATAGCCTCAAGTTGGGGAATGATAAGAGGAAGTGTCAAATATTCCATCAGGGAACCTTATCAGATCAAGGGTTTGATAATGGTATACCTGTGTGGAACTTGTATGTTGATGGCTCTTCGTGTACCACGGGCAGTGGAGTTGGAATAATTCTTAACAGCCCTGATGGATTAGATGTCGAATACGCTCTGTGCTTTCAATTTAAAGCTTCCAATAATGAGGTCGAGTATGAAGCTATGATCGCGGGCCTCAGTTTAGCAAAAATAATGCATGCAGGGCAAGTCACCGTATTTAGTGATTCACAATTAATTGTACATCAGATTCTGGGGTTGTATGCGACAAAGGATGACTTGATGTCAAGATATCACGCCAAATCTATGGAGATTGTGTCCACTTTGTAGCAATTCAGTTGATTAGAATACTGAGATTGGAGAATACAAAAGTTGACGCATTATCTCAGTTGGCTTCAGCTACTCGCACCGAGCTATGAAGAAATATTCCTATCGAGATACTGGTAGAACGGAGAATATATGAAGATTTAATGGTGAAATTCATTACCCTAGACATGGGACCATCATGGATGGACCCCATTAGGGCGTACATCGAGGAAGGGGTTGTGCCAACCGACCAACTTGCAGCCAAGAGGCTGAAGTTTAAAGCTGCTCGATATGTACTGAATAATGGCATTTTGTATAGAAGGGGTATCATTGCAGGTCTACAGAGATGTGTGCATCACTCAGAAATTAAAGACCTGATTGGAGAGGTTCACAAAGGCTACTGTGGAGCTCATGTGGCAGTTCAGACTCTCCTATAGAGGTTAACGATGCAGGGATATTATTGGACGATAATGAGAGTTGACTGCACAGCTTATATGAAGAAGTGTGATAAATGCCAACGTTTCTCTTTCATTCGACGAACTCCCTAGGCATTGTTAACACCCATTACTTCCCCCCTGTTCATTTTCTAAGTGAGGCATGGACTTGGTCGAGCCTCTGCCAACCACCAAAGGAAGGTTCAAATATTTGGTAGTCGCGGTTGATTATTTCACCAAGTGGGTTTAGGCTAAACCTCTCCTCGACATGTCATATAAAAAGGTTTACCACTTTATTTGCAAGAATATTATTTGCAGATATGGTCTGCCACATGCCTTTATCACTGACCATGGAACCCAATTTGATAACAAGGAGTTCGCTGCATATTGTCATCAATCTAATGTCTAAAAAATTCATTCTGCACCAGGCCACCCCTAGAACAATGGTCAAACAGAAGTGATAAATAGGACTCTAATGAACATTTTGAAGAAACGGCTAGATAAGGCAAAAGGAAACTGGATTAATGAGCTACACTCTGTGCTATGGGCATATCGCACAACACCCCGAACAGCCACTGGGGAATCGCCCTACATGTTAGCCTTTGGAAGCGAAGCTGTTATTCCAGCCGAATTGGGCTTACCCACGCATAGGTTACTTAATTTCCATTCTCCTGTAAGTGATTTGATGAGACGCTTAGATCTGGACATGTTCAAGGAAGTTAGAGAATACGCGACAATCAGGAATGCAGCCTATCAACAAAGAACAACCATGTTCTACAATAAATGAGTGAAGAAATATGAACTCAAGGAGGGGGATTATGTGCTCAAGAAGGTGATTCAGAAGCATAACAAGTTAGAGGTCAACTCGCATGGTCCCTACCGAGTAACTACAGTTGTTCGCCCTGGGACTTATAGAATAGAAACCTTAGAGGGAGAAGAATTCAAAAATATGTGGAATGCGGAGCACCTACGCAAGTATTATCAGTAATACAGACTTACATGTACACATTTCTCTTTAAATGAATAAAAGTGTTGGTTTTTCTATATTCCTTTTTTGGTTCAATTTTTTTCGGAGTACTAGTGCTACACACTACATCAATTCCGATTGACCAACATCAGTAACCACCAACTAAGGTTCTTCGGCATTCAATAACCACCAACTCCGATTGGTCGGCACCAATAAATTTGACCAACAAAGTTGGCATAACAATCATACAAGGCAAAGCCTGTTTGATCACGGATGATCTCAAGAGACATCCCAAACTAGACAAGAAGATGGGTGACCCCACGGGGCATCCACTGTCTAGGCACCAAGGTAATCCTGACGCAATTACTATAACTAAGCAAGAACATGGGATGAATATCATTCCATTACTTAGGCACTAATGGGTGACAAGTCACTACAACTAGGCAGAAGTGGGGCAAGCTCCATTGTCTAGGCAAAACGGGATAAATTGTCCCTATCTCTCTATATATACATTCATTAGTAAATAACAAGAACAAACCATCTCAAAAAGTATTTCCAAGGAAATAAAACTGTACAAAGATCGATTGTTCTTCATTAAACACAAGCAGATTACATAAACATGACTTTTTGATTCATTAAGTACAAATTGCCTATTCTATGGGTTTCTTTCCCTCTGATTTTGATACAGGTTCCATCCCAGCTGGAGGATCATCCAATGCATAAGGAGAGTCGATAAACTTCATATCTTGCAGCATTCTGACGTTGTTTGAATATGGTCGATCAAGCAAATGCTCCAGACGAGATATCTCAAAATCTGAATGGAGCTGGTAATCACTAAGATACATAGAGATAAAACACCAAGGAATGGCACGAGCTGGAATCTAGCTGACATCAAGTTTAAAGGGAGGAACAGGTAAATCAAGTAATCCAATCTCATACCAATCCTATAAAGATAGCCCTCGATCAACTTTCATCCCACATAAGGCATTCAACAATCCCTGCTTGTATCCCTCGTTATTCGATTATTATAGCCGAGCATCGATATGGCATAGAGCTTCATTATAGCCTGCCATCCAAAATTCTTTAGTCTGTTAATTGAAATACCCCGTACTTTTATGGATGTTTATTTATGGGATTAATTAAATTAAATGTGAATTAATTGAGAATTAATATGGATAAAATACTAACGAGATGTGAGTTGGTATTTGATTATAATGTGGATATATGGAAGTATATGAATATTGAAAATATTAAAATTGTCGCGAGACTGAAATACGGCAATTTGAGAAATTTTGTTGGGACGCGCGTGACAGTCGCGTCAGGAGGGTAATTATTTAAATTAAAAAGTGAATTTTATTTTTATCAATCGTATGGACATTTTGAGTGCTCCAACGTGTCCGGAAGGGTCGAGATAGTCAGAAAACACTAGCCGGGAGTTTAGTTTGGGTCCTGGGGCATTTTTAGGCCAAACCGACAACCCGGAAGGGTATTTTGGTAATTTTAAAAATTATGGAATTAAGACCCACGATTTTTAGTGTTGATTTATTTATTTTTGGTTAGTCCATTAGGGCCTTGATCATCCAAAAACATAGAGGGGAGTTACGTGAGTTAGAGGAGAGGTTACAAAGAACCCCCAAACCAAAACCACCACCCACCACCACAAATTTGGACGGAATTATGACCGGAATGGAGAGAGGACCAGCCCTTAAACAACAACAACAACGGATCAGAACATCAAATTTACAGGCAAGTGGTTTATCTTGCAAAGATTCAAAGCATGTATTTTACATGTTCCTATAGAGTTGGAGATTTCTCATAATAATGAAAATTAAATGGATTTGAATGGTTTAAATCATAATTTGGGGTAGGACTTTCATGTAGGTTTATATTTGAGATGATAACAACTACGAATTTATGATTAATGAGTAGAGAATTTTGAAATTTGAAGGAATTATGGGATGTTCTTGAAGAAATAGGAAAAACTAGGTTTTATATGATTTTTGGGTAATTTGATCCATGAAAGTGATGTTATATGTTGATTTGATGAATCTAAAACGTGGGGAAAGAAGTAAACATGTTAGTAGGAGGATTAGTGTATTCAATTGAGAGTTTTGGACGTTAGAATGATGATTATGAAGAGTAAATAAATGCAAATCCGTAACTGTTAAGGATTTCTGGGCTGATGCCTGCTTGATCGATCGATCGACTCAAGAATGTCGATCGATCAAAGGTTCGATCGATCGACCCCTGCGGTATTTTGGCAATTATTTATCTTTAAGGTTTAATGATTATTCCAAAGCCGATGTTGGTTATTAGGAAGATTAATATGATAGTGTGGGACTTAATTAAAGTCAGTAGGGACTTAGTTGTTATCGGAGAACGCTATAACTTATGGGATTGCTTGATATTACGTACGAGGGTCTACCGAGTGAGGTACGGTTAGAAAACGTTCGAATTGGAACTACATTGAGAATTGAGGATGATGTAAGATAAGGGAAGTAACAGAGGGTCTTTAAGTACTGAGATAACATTTGAAATTAATAAGAAATCTAGTAACCTTTTGAGTTAGGTTTAAGTACCCAAATTGATACGACGAGAGAGTTATCAAACGGAATATATATGATATGTAATACTCGGAGTAAATTTGCCACGTACGAGATTAACTAGATGAAATGTGCGAACATCTATATTGATATATGATTACTTAGGTTGTGTGAATGCCTAGTGTATGATTTTAAGTGTATGACATACCTACCATACTTGCTATCACGAGAGGTTTACGTTCGCTTAGGGCCCTCTAATCCTTGTGTGCCCGGATTTAGATTGGTACCTTAAGAACATAATGCTAGAATGACTTATTTGTGAGTTAATAAGTCAGCTGACTGTCGAGCGTAGGTATGTACGTGACCCATGGATATGTTGAATTATGTTCGCCTCCATTTTTGTGTGTTGTGCTTATTTTAACAATTCCTGAGAGATTCGGAATTTGTAATCCTTATGTACGTGATGTACCGGGATGGATAGCAGAGTATGTGTGCACCACAGCTTAGCCTCGGGGTGCTTGTATTGTATATTTATGATGTGAATAATATACGGTTAATTGAAAAGGAATTTGTTATGTTTAATTGCGAGAATAATTGTAGTAACGTCTTGATAAAGATAAAAAGGGAAAACCTGTTATGAATTGTTTTGCTAATAATTGAGAATCCGTGTTTAAGTAAAACTATCTATTCAAGTGATAACATTGGGAATTCATATTGTGAATCGAGTAGTTGGGTTAGAACTTAAGTCAGTTCAGTTAGATAAATACCATTTAGATGGGTGCTGTACGGTATAAACTAGTTTGATAGTGGCATAACTAGGATGGGTTAAAGGCATACGTTAGACGTGCACATTAGTGGAGAGGCAAGGAACTCATGTGAGAGTACGCAATTAACGTGTTTATAATATGTGATGTTAAATTGTAATTTAAATCACTTGCTAAACTTTTAAACTGATTTCATCGGGCTCTGGCCCATTTTCCTCCAAATCTATTTTTTTGTAAAAACCTTTTTAGGTGTCCAGCCACAAGGACACCATGCATAGGAATTCTATTCAGGTGACGAGCTGTAGCTGTTGTGGAAGTTACAGGGCCTTGACAGTAGACGCCTCATTTTCTAGTCTTGACTCCATATTCAGTTTCATCATTTGTAGGGCATGTCGCCCATTCCTTTTAGAAACATTTTATATTCAGTTATTCAGGTTGTGGATTGTAATTAATTCAGGATTCAGACTTGTTTTATTATTTCAGTTGTGGGATTGTTGTGAGGAGTATTTCCTCCAGACTCTTTATTACTTGTTGATTACACTATTGGACTTTATTGTGTATGGTTATGTTATTCTTTTATTCACTTATTTCATGTTAATCAGATTTAATTTAAAAATTGGCAACTCGCTTTTTTAAATACTAGGTGGTTAGTAATCATTAAAATGTTTTCGACTGTGATGCTATTAACTGAACCAACATGGAATTTTGTATTAATTTTAATAAATTAGTAGCTACCTGGTATTTAATTAGTCGGGGTGTTACAGGTGGTATCAGAGCATCAGGTTCTAGTGTCCTTTAGGATCTATACGGCTTATTATGTTTCCGCTGATCTTTCTTTGATGTAGGGCCCTATGCTTAGGATTGTTGATATCTTTGGTGAGATTTTGTTCTCCGGCTATGATGTATATGATAGAGAATCATATTGCAATCGGGTGTATACGTGTGCCGAACAATGTAGTACGTCAGGCGAAGACAATTGGGTGGACAGTAGGAGGCAAATATATATTGAGGTTAATTGATTTATTTAAAGACGGATGACCGTAGTTGAAGTCACCGATATTATGGCACGGAAGTCCTGGATAATATAGAAGGCTAAGGCGTGACTTGAGACTTCCGGGTACAGCTATAGTAGGAATGGGGTCAAATTAGACACATCCAACAAGGTTGGAATGGGAGAGAAAGAGTTAGGTGTTACATTGAAGAGAACCAGCAGTTGCAATACTCGAAAGGCGAAGACGGCATGTGCTAGCCAAACGAACGCAATGTATCCAAAGGCTTGGACATATGTCGGAGTATGGCCAATAGAGAGTGAAGATTTGAGGAAAAAGTTTTCTTGTCTCGTGAGAGCGGAGTTTCAATGGGGAGAACAATCACCACACTTATAAGTGGAATGCGACGTCGAGAGAAGGCGTACACGAATGGTTTGACCATAAGTTTCTTGATCAGATACTTAGGATGAAAACGAATGTCGTTCTGAACTCACACGAGAGGTCCGGACAGAGGTCACTTTGTGAGAAGAAATATAATTATTTAGTGAACCCTACACCGGGTGAAGTAGGTAAAACAGAGAAGGGGATATTAAAGGGAGAATTTACATAGAAGAATTGCTAGTCCTTCTGGCAGAATTCTGCTTGGACGGTTAAAGCAAATGGTATTGACGCATAGTGTTAATTTGGAGGTAAACATCCCCGGGTGGGGAGATACAAGAACTGAAGGCTTGATATAAAGTAAGACGGGGGAAAACAGTGTTGGTGAAGCACCACAATGGGAAGACCCAATGGAGAACCAGTTAAAATGATTCAGATAGCTGGATTACTACCGGGCAAAGGTGATTTCAGTGAGAGATGTTGAAATTAGTAGCGTGTTCCTTAGGGCTGTCAAAACTAAGGGAACAACGGAGATAGTCGTCTGAGTCGAGACTACCAACGTCCGAGAGATGGACCACCTCAACATGATTTGTGAGACAAAAGATAAGTGGAGTATGTGTAGAGGTAATTCTGTGGGAAGTGAAACTCGTGCGTTATAAAAATTTTCCCGATACGAGAGTAGGGATCAAGGTATTAGGCCTGGCAAGGGTGACAGTTATTGAAATATTTGATGTGGTACGGACAGGTGTTAAGACCAGAAACCATTAGAGCAGCCAGGACGATTATTATGATAGAAGTATGAGTTATATCCTCAGATGAGGATGCATGTTATTTGTGGCATAAATGAGTTACTACATTTGTTGGAATGGTATTTTCACTTGAGAGTCGAGTTTAGTGAGTATATCAGTAAATTTATTATATTATAAGAACATTTTCCCTGATAGTGTGGGGGTTACTTTTATTGTCATCCGCGGAGGATGAATGGGTATATTAATAGCGGTTTATGCTTTATCGAAATTACTCGTTTTAGTGCTGTGTTATACAAGTATGATATGATCGTAATTATTGTGTCTTTATATAATTGTACCGATAGTGTGCTGGTATTACAAGATTATCGAAGTTACTACCTTGGGGTAGAATGTTTTGGTCCTGGAAAGGCCCCATTTGTGAGAGGTCCGGGCTCAAAATTGTACTATTGTATATATATGTATATATATAAATATTGCTGTGATTACAAAGGGTATAATGGTCTCGGATATTTAATCCCAGTATACGTAGGGACTTCATTGTTATGAGTCGTGTGTAATTGATTTACTAGTCAACAAGGAGTTAGTTGGTTTTTATAATTAAAGATAGAGAGGTTGTAACAAAAAGAGCGCATTGTTGTATCACCCGTTAGAGATTTGGAAGTTTATACTCATAGTTGTGTGTCTGGGGACGGGAATTTGAGGGTCTCAAATATCTCGCATGTTGTATATGAAATGTGATTTCCATCACTGTAAAGAGAAAAGTGTCTTTCAGAAGGAGTTCTTTGTTTATGTTTAATTACGAACTGAGATGAAACTTTGTTGTTAAAAGACGAGAGTGTAGGGGTACATATTATGGACAGGGCTTAATGGATTCCGATGACCAACAATGTTAGGTAGTAGTGTATCGGGGGGGTTCCTTGTTTGGATTTCGCTTTGTGAGACACCCCACGCATGAAACTTAGCGTAAGGTTGGTAGTAAGGAAATGTGTGGCCCTTCGTTCATGATTTGGATACCTATATCGTTATGGGAGTACGTAGTTATAAAAGGAAGTTACAAGGAGTAAATTATGATATACGGCCATTAGAGCCAGTTGTTAGTAAATTACGATATAAGTACTAATAATGTTAATTTCGCCACGGCGGGTTGAAGGACGCATTGAGGATAAGGAGGATTTAGGATTTCTAATTCAGAGGCGATTGAGAATGCCCAAGTGGTATAGCACCGTTGTATTTACAGTGATAATAAAGAGTTTGGTATTTGTTTGAAGCGTATATAATGTTTAAAAACCGTATGGTTGGGTTATAAGGGGCGTAGACATCTTGATTTGCTAAAGTGTAAATCAAAGGAAGAGGGAACATAGACGGGTGAGATTATTACTTATGAGATTAAACGTCATAAGAAAAGGTGTAAGTGAATATCATGTGTAGTCAGTGTAGCACGTTCAAATTTGGAGGAAAGGCAGTAGAAAGCCATTTAATAAAAGGATATCTCTTGAGAAGGCGAATAAATTATTATGAGCAATTTGGAGTAGAGTTCCGATCAAGCGAATGTTGAGGGTGACTCAAGAGTAAATAGAGTGAGAATGTTAATAAGGCATAAGGAGTCCGGATTTTCACAAAGAGGTGAGAAAGTGTAAGGGTCGAAACTTTGGCATATGCCAAGAGAAGCAGAGGATCGTTAAGTATCACTTAACGGGAAGAATATTTACGAGAAAGTCAGCATTTAAAGGGGTGTAGTAAGTAGTAGAACGGTTGGGTGTTAGATGATTAACCAATTAATTTTTTATCCAACCGATGATACCAGAGATGGAAGAGTCAAGTTAGTAAATTCCTTGAGGGGTAACAAATTCCTTCAAATACGTGAGTCATGTTGTTCAGAAGGAGACAAATTGTTATATACTTGAATGATTTACACTATTAGATAGTGAGCACGCCGGTACATGGTTCGACGTAGTATTATTTTAAAACTGGGATGAAATCCCCGAAATCCACATTTAGGTGGGGTGACAATAAGTAGTGGGAAATAACGATTCAAACTGAGGGTTGTATCACCTATAACCCGAGGTGCAGGCGCAAGGTGACTAACGACTGATGGGTTGTATGAAAGAAATTTTGGATTCATTGCAATACTTTCAATTCCAATTCGGGTATAACTAGTGAGGTATATTGTAGTCATGAGGAATAGATATTACCTAATGGTAGAGTTGGGGGAAAAGCACCCGTATCTATTTATGGTGGACAAGGTGCTTATAAAGGTTTGTGTAACACCAACAGGCTGAAGTGGTTTTCCCTTGTGTGAAAGTCACAACGTCGGGATATTTCAAGGAATGGACAAGCGTAGTCAGATGTGTTATTGATTCATCCCAGGATGGGAGTTTGGAGTTTTGATAAACGCGGGAGTTAGTAGTGAGGTGCGGACTCACAATACTAATAAAAATAATGCGGCTAATGATGTATAGGCTATTTTTATTCGAAGGTTGTTTAATAAGAGCACAACGTGAGGTGCATTTATCGAAGATTATTCTGATAAGGTATCAAGTATGTTAAACAATCTTATTGTGAAGCGAGGGTTTTAGTAATTTGGGCTTTTCTTTATAAATATTTTGAATACTGGAGGATACCAAATTTTTCCAGGTGTGCCTTACTTTTCCGAATTTCGGGACGAAATTCTGTTATTAGGGGGGAAGTATGTAATACCCTGTACTTTTATGGATATTTATTTATGGGATTAATTAAATTAGATGTGAATTAATTGAGAATTAATCCGGATAAAATACTAACGAGATGTGAGTTGGTATTTGATTATAATGTGGATATATGGAAGTATATGAATATTGAAAATATTAAAATTGTCGCGAGACTGAAATACGACAATTTGGGAAATTTTGTTGGGACGCGCGTGACAGTCGCGTCAGGAGGGTAATTATTTAAATTAAAAAGTGAATTTTATTTTTATCAACCGTATGGCCATTTTGAGTGCGCCAACGTGTTCGGAAGGGTCGAGATAGTCAGAAAACACTAGCCGAGAGTTTAGTTTGGGTCCCGGGGCATTTTTAGGCCAAACCGGCAACCCGGAAGGGTATTTTGGTAATTTTAAAAATTATGGAATTAAGACCCACGATTTTTAGTGTTGATTTATTTATTTTTGGTTAGGCCATTAGGGCCTTTATCAGCCAAAAATATAGAGGGGAGTTACGTGAGTTAGAGGAGAGGTTACAAAGAACCCCCAAACCAAAACCACCACCCACCACCACCAATTTGGACGGAATTGTGACCGGAATGGAGAGAGGACCAGCCCTTAAACAACAACAACGGATCAGAACATAATATTTACAGGCAAGTGGTTTATCTTGCAAAGATTCAAAGCATATATTTTACATGTTTCTATAGAATTGGAGATTTCTCATAATAATGAAAATTAAATGGATTTGAATGGTTTAAATCATAATTTGGGGCAGGACTTTCATGTAGGTTTATATTTGAGATGATAACAGCTACGAATTTATGATTAATGAGTAGAGAATTTTGAAATTTGAAGGAATTATGGGATGTTCTTGAAGAAATAGGAAAAACTAGGTTTTATATGATTTTTGGGTAATTTGATCCATGAAAGTGATGTTATATGTTGATTTGATGAATCTAAAACGTGGGGAAAGAAGTAAACATGTTAGTAGGAGGATTAGTGTATTCAATTGAGAGTTTTGGACGTTAGAATGATGATTATGAAGAGTAAATAAATTCAAACACGTAACTGTTAAGGATTTCTGGGCTGATGCCTGCTTGATCGATCGATCGACTCAAGAATGTCGATCGATCGAAGGTTCGATCGATCGACCCCTGCGGTGTTTTGGCAATTGTTTCTCTTTAAGGTTTAATGATTATTCCAAAGTCGATGTTGGTTATTAGGAAGATTAATATGATAGTGTGAGACTTAATTAAAGTCAGTAGGGACTTAGTTGTTATCGGAGAACGCTATAACTTATGGGATTGATTGATATTACGTACGAGGGTCTACCGAGTGAGGTATGGTTAGAAAACGTTCGAATTGGAACTACATTGGGAATTGAGGATGATGTAAGATAATGGAAGTAACGGAGGGTCTTTAAGTACTGAGATAACATTTGAAATTAATAAGAAATCTAGTAACCTTTTGAGTTAGGTTTAAGTACCCAAATTGATACGACGAGAGAGTTATCAAACGGAATATATATGATATGTAATACTCGGAGTAAATTTGCCACGTACGAGATTAACTAGATGAAATGTGCGAACATCTATATTGATATATGATTACTTAGGTTGTGTGAATGCCTAGTGTATGATTTTAAGTGTATGACATACCTACCATACTTGCTATCACGAGAGGTTTACATTCGCTTAGGGCCCTCTAATCCTTGTGTGCCCGGATTTAGATTGGTACCTTAAGAACATAATGCTAGAATGACTTATTTGTGAGTTAATAAGTCAGCTGACTGTGGAGCGTAGGTATGTACGTGACCCATGGATATGTTGAATTATGTTCGCCTCCATTTTTGTGTGTTGTGCTTATTTTAACAATTCCTGAGAGATTCGGAATTTGTAATCCTTATGTACATGATGTACCGGGATGGATAGCAGAGTATGTGTGCACCACAGCTTAGCCTCGGGGTGCTTGTATTGTATATTTATGATGTGAATAATATACGGTTAATTGAAAAGGAATTTGTTATGTTTAATTGCGAGAATAATTGTAGTAACGTCTTGATAAAGAAAAAAAAATGAAAACCTGCTATGAATTGTTTTGCTAATAATTGAGAATCCGTGTTTAAGTAAAACTATCTATTCAAGTGATAACATTGGGAATTCATATTGTGAATCGAGTAGTTGGGTTAGAACTTAAGTCGGTTCAGTTAGATAGATACCACTTAGATGGGTGATGTACGGTATAAACTAGTTTGATAGTGGCATAACTAGGATGGGTTAAAGGCATACGTTAGATGCGCACAGTAGTGGAGAGGCAAGGAACTCATGTGAGAGTACGCAATTAACGTGTTTATAATATGTGATGTTAAATTGTAATTTAAATCACTTGCTAAACTTTTAAACTGTTTTCACATCGGGCTCTGACCCATTTTCCTCCAAATATATTTTTTTGTAAAAACCTTTTTAGGTGCCCAGCCACAAGGACACCATGCATAGGAATTCTATTCAGGTGACGAGCTGTAGCTGTTGTGGAAGTTACAGGGCCTTGACAGTAGACGCCTCATTTTCTAGTCTTGACTCCATATTCAGTTTCATCATTTGTAGGGCATGTCGCCCATTCCTTTTAGAAACATTTTATATTCAGTTATTTAGGTTGTGGATTGTAATTAATTCAGGATTCAAACTTGTTTTATTATTTCAGTTGTGGGATTGTTGTGAGGAGTATTTCTTCCAGACTCTTTATTACTTGTTGATTACACTATTGGGACTTTATTGTGTATGGTTATGTTATTCTTTTATTCACTTATTTCATGTTAATCAGATTTAATTTAAAAATTGGCAACTCGCTTTTTTAAATACTAGGTGGTTAGTAATCATTAAAATGTTTTCGACAGTGATGCTATTAACTGAACCAACTTGGCATTTTGTATTAATTTTAATAAAGGAGTAGCTACCCGGTATTTAATTTGTCGGGGTGTCACATTAATGAAATTGATAAGTCAATCTCTCAAGTTGCTCGTGGAGATTTTTCACCAACATTTCCTTACTTTCATGTGCAGAGCTCTGGTTAGAGAGTTGATCGGTAAGACTCTGAATTTTTCTAGACATTTATGCCAGGGCTTGATTTTTTTCCGTTAATTGAACGACTTGATTTTCTAAAGCCAGTTGGGTCCTCATCTCTTAAATATTAATCTAACCAGCCCTTGCTCGACCACGGGTAGAAGTCCTTGCTCTGCAACGAGCAGAAGGGGTAGGTCCGGTTCGTTTCAAAGTCTCAAACTCTTCTCTCAAGGTAGCATTTTTAGTTTATAAAAAGGAAAAACCTTCATCATTAACTGGAACCAAGTCTCCTGAAGAAGAGGAGGCAACAGATCTGAGTTGCTTCACTTCCTCTTGCAATGGAATATTCTCTTGCTCTAGCAGCTTGGTAATATTCCCATGCTCTTCAATCTCAAGTTTCATCACACTTTCCCATTTCTCATGGGCCGAGATATATTTGTCATAGCCCTGATCATCACTCAACTGTTGGTACTTTTTCTCATAACCTTCATGCAAGAGTGCAGTGGTTTTTTTGTGCTGAAGTTGGAGTTCCCCGATCATCCCTTGAAGGTCTTCAATCATTTCGTAATAAGCCATATTGTTGGCCATAACACGATCAAGCAAACACTTCAAGTATTGGTATGCATTAATTTCTCGCTCAGAAGCATCGGGTCCAAGGATATTAATTATTTGGGCCTCAGTAAAATCTGCATGACCCGCTTTGAAGTAATCATTACCTTTTTTCATCAACTCTGTGTCATGAGCTGATAAGAGTTCTATCCTGGCAACAAACTAGCAAGGAAAAATAAAAACACATCAACAATGATACAGACAAGAGCAAGTCAAGGAAAAATTCAGATTAGACGACAACAACCCATTTTATTGATCATAAGAGGAGAGAGTACAACCAAAGTTACAAGAAAGAAAGAAAAAATAGAAGAACAACCTAAATAAAGTGCCGAGTAATGCTACACCTTCTCCTTATTTCCTATAACACCATCAACAGATTCGGACGAAGGAGTTGGTTGCTCGGGAGGCATTTGGTGTTGTTCGGTAGAAGTTGATGCTTGCTGAACTTACTCAGAGGGTTGAGGAGCAGTAGCAATAGGGACTTATTCTACTATCATCATGGAAGACTCATCAGATGCAACTTCATCCTCTTTTTCTTCGTTAATAGTAGGAGGAGGGTTATGAATGTGTTTTTGAAATAACCCAGAATTGTCCGCAACACTCAACTCTTTTAATGCTACGACCCATCTGTCCCTGAAGTACTTCAAACTTGCTTACTCCATCTGGCAAGTAATAGCGGTTAAGGCTCTGTTCCATCCCTTGTCCTAACCAGAGCTGAAGGATTTCTTCACCACAGCCTTTCTCTTCGTCTTCTTAGAAAAAACACGTTCCTCAGCAAGCCTCACCTTCTCCTCAAGGTCTTTCTTACGCCGTTCAGCCTCTTGAAGCTTGCCATCAACTTCATTCTTGCTGGAAATGGCGACCCTTAATTTTTTCTCCAACTCCTTGGAGACACTTATGACTTGGTCACGAGTTGACTCTGCAGATAAAAGTTCCTTATCCCAAGCATCTTTATCTTCCTCGTACTTCTTTCGGGAGTCCTTCAAGGACTGTGACAACCCATTAAAAGCTTCTTCGATCCCACTAGAGGAAGTTGAAGCCTTGATAGCCTCATATTTATCCGGGATACTATTAAAACACGTTATGAACAGGTAAAGAAAAGTGGCCCAAATTAGAATATGAATACAGTATATGGAAATGAAGTGGTAGGATTGATGATACTTACTGACGTGATATGTTGGGCCGCTAAGTCGGTGATCTTATCCCGAGAAAGGGAACCCCTAGAATCTTGAAACTTCGAAATGGTCCAAGACTTGATCAAACCCTTGGTCGAATTCAGGGCGATAAGAGCTGGAGTGTTAGCCTCCGAGGAAGGACCTTCAATATCAGAAGGTCGGGCAACCGTTTCTATAGGTTATTCTGCAAGACCTCTCCTTAATCTCTTTAAATGAGCATCTTCTATCAAAGGTGCTGCCATTTTTTGCATAATAAAAACACCTTTAATCAAAGGTGCTGCCTCCTTTGGGGCGACAGGTGGCTTCCTGCCGGCCTCCTTGATAGTCGGAGTTAATCCTTTAAATGGAGTACAATCCACTTTCTTCGTCTCCTCAGATGGGACATCTACTTTGCTTTTTTTCCCCATCAGTGTCAGGAGCATCTTTGATAAAGAATACATGCATTCTCCCCTTCTTCGTCATTATATCAGCAATGGATGTATTCAGATCAGAAGAAGACTCTTCGGCACCTACCCGAGATGTCGGTACTTGATCAAGATCAATTACCGCAGGAGGGGCAAGAGGGCGGGCAATGAAGGATGAAGTGGTATTTTTTTATCTAAGCAAATAAAAAGCGACTCTGATGTGCTCCCCAACAATTGATTGGTGCAAAATCCAGATATGTTTCAGATCTTTTATACTAATGTCGCTTTCTTTTGGGGAATTTCTTTTGTTATCAACTGCAAAAACAAAACAAACATGAATATCAGTGACGCATTTCATCAAATATAAACAAAGCTAAATTGAGAAAAGTAAAAACAACCTATCCCTTTGACATAAAGTGGACATCTGGGACCTTGGTAGACATCGTTTCCATTTAATGGGGGGTGTTGCCAATTTTTCATCACAACCCCATGATCAAAATAGTCCCTATTGGCATCGGGAATGTTGACCACTAAAGATCTATTGGAAAACCTAGTTTTTAAATAAAATGTGGTATCACTGGTAACCCATTTATAACAAAACATAATCTCAGGGATCCCTAAGAGAGTCCCGTGAGTTTGGTTTAACCTATGTACGCCATTAACTACCCTCCATGTATTTGGATCTACTCTTGCAGGCACAATATCGAAATATTGGCAAAACTCCAAACATAGGGGATTAGGCGGAAAAGAAAAGCCTCATTCATCTATGAAAAGTGAGGGAAACCAGTGCCCCTCAGCCAGAGAAAATAAATCAGATGGAGAAGGAGGTTCTTCTAGAATAACCCAAGAGGGAATTGCAAAAATTGACTCAAAATTTATCCAAAAATTCGACAAGATAAACCATGATGACTAAAGCAAAGAAAGAAGAAGTAAGAAATTCTTACAAAAAATTGAGAAATCCGCTAAGGCGGATAACGGAAAGAGCGATAGTACAGAAATAGAGCGAGAAAACAAAGAGTTTAGAAATTTGGAGGAAAAAAGTAAATGACGATCTTTTCATATCGCTTTTAAATTCCTTGCATTGGGAAGAAGGAAAAGAAATGATTACTAGAAAAGACGATTGCGTTTTTGGCGATTAAATGATGAAAAAGACGCAAGCACCCAAGCGTCTGTCGCAGATTCAAAATATTTACAAGTTTGCCATTTCACGCTTAATTGATGAGGCTAAAGATAAAATTCCTAAGTGTTGGAGATCTGTAACTAATCAAGGTACTAAAAGGTACCCGAGCAACTTTTGGGCAAAATGTTCCACACCCTCATATCAAAACTCAACTACGAAACATTGGGGGCTTCTGTTGATACGAAACCAGTCATCAGACGTGGACTAACTATATAAATACACGTGTCATCCTACGTGGAAAATACATATGCTCTCTGAGCTACTTAGCAAGTCGAGCTGCACAGCGTGCCGACCTACTCACTCAGCGTGCAGAGCATCTGGCTAGGAAGGTCAGGCAACAGTTGCACATTCAATGAACATCGGAATTAATGAACATTCTTATTATACAGATGTATATGTCTATCAAACAACGATATATCTCCTATTCATACTGATAGCCCCAAGGCTATAAATACATTGTAACCCCCCTATAATGGGGTAATGAATCTATGGCAATCTTCATGGAGATTAAGACAAACATCGACAATACAAAATAGTGGATGTAGGCCATTTTCATTAGGCTGAACCACTTTAAAAATCATTTGTCTCATTTATTTATTCCTTTTTCATCTGCGATTAATTAATTAGATCGAATCTAGTTTTTTACATCAATACCCATGAAGGGATTTATGCATTTTGCGAAGAAGGAAAAGTTGGCGCCTAGGTATGTAGGGCCATTCCCCATTATCGAAAGGATTAGGCCAGTTGCTTATAGACTTGGGTTACCAGAGCACTTGCATAGGGTCCATGATGTGTTCCATATCTCTTCGCTAAGGATATTTCTTCAGGATAATTTGGCCCATACTCATATTGCGTTGGAGGAGATCGACTTACAACCTGATAGCTCCTACGAGGAGGGGCCGATTGCTATCCTAGACCGTAAGGAGAGGAAGTTTAGGTCGAAGATAGTACTACTAGTCCGTATTCAGTGGCGGCACCATAATGTTGAAGAATCAATCTGGGAGCATGAGGATGACATGCGTGAACGTTATCTAGAGTTATTCTTTCCAGGTATATATTCATTTTCGATTTTTGGGACGAAATTCTGTTATTAGGGTGGGAGTATGTAATACCCCGTATTTTTAAGCATATTTATTTTATTATGAAATTATGGAAAACGGGGATTAATTAATTAAAAGGGAGAAAATTTAATTTGTAATTAATTTGATTTAATGGTATTAATTAGTAGGGTGACGAGAGTAGTTATCTAAAATAATATTATGACCGGGATGAGATACAAGGCAGTCATGATATAATTATTTGGGACGCACGTATGAGTCGCGTCATCGGTATGTATTTGGGGGTTAAAAACATAAATTATTTTTATAACTCGAACGATTATTTTGAGTGCGTCAGAGTGTCCGGAAGGGTCGAAATAGTCAGAAAACACTACTCGTGTATTTTATTTGGAGTCCAGGGCATTTTAGCCCAAAATGACACCCCGGAGGGGTATTTTGGTCTTATGGGATTTTTGGATAATTAAATGGACGAAAATTGGGTTTAATTAAAAGCATTGAGGGTTACTGGTCAGTCAGTTTCAACTTACGTGAGAAAGAGAGAAAAAGAGAGAGAGAACCAAGGAAGAAGAAGGCTCTATTGGAGCCCTAAGCTAAGAACTCAAGCTTTCACACTAAAAATTACACCAGCGTGTAGATCGTGTTAGGATGATCAACCACATACCAATTTCAGTCCAAGAATCAGAAGTTCATTCCGAGGCACGTGTTTATCTTGCTCCTCTTTTAGCATATATTGTTCCTGTTAATTTAGGTTTGATGATATAAACTTGGTGCAATGAAAACTTAGGTTTAATTAGACTGAATTGTGAAGAAACCTTATGAATTAGAGATGGGTATGCATGTAGAGGCTTTGCCCTTTGTTGGACTATTAAAATCTGAGAATTTAGGTCTTAATCATGAATTATTATAAGAGTTTTGAACAATTAAAATTCCGGGTTCATATTTAAGAGACTTACTTGAAAATGAAGAGATTGTTGAATTCGAATTGAGTATATAAGGATTTGACCTTTAATTCATATTAGAAAGTATCTTAGGGTGATTTAGAATAGTGTAGGAACATTACATTAAGATTGGGATGAGTTTGGAATGAGATTGAAGTGTGAAAATTTGAGAAAATCGAATTTGTGGAAGAACTGGGCCTGTTCGGAATTTTTCGTTAGAAGACCAGCCCAGATTTTTCGAATGACCTCATTAGAACGAACCTTCTAACGAGATTTTCAACGACATTTCTAACGAGTTACTGAGTTAATTTGAAGTGTGAACTTCATTCAAAGTGGGAACTTCGTTCGAACAAACTCGTTTGAACGAGAATCCTGGAACTTCTAACGAGATTCCAGAATGGGTTTTTAGGGTCCGTTAGAGTTAAAAACCATACTAGGGTTATCCAAGCGAGTGTATTAACCTACGTGAGTAGGGAGTGGATTAAATTCCAAAGTGTTAGGGAATCAAGGGTGTAATGGCCCTCGGGGTATTGAATTTGTGTGAAAACCTGGGAGAGAAGGTAAGTCCTAGAAAGGCTATATATATACGGATATCGTGGAGAGTAATGGCGTTAATATTTCTTACAGATTATAGTATTTGGGTTATGTCAATATCTATTAATGTATATAAGTTGTGTGCATGCTTATTACTTGGAACATCATGTGTATTACATACCTAGCTACTGGTTATCGAACGGGGGTTAACTCGTTGTGGATGACCATATCTTATGTGCCTTCGGGGGATTTCGATTTGTACCACTAGAGCATGGAACCTAGGTACAGGCTATCTGTGAGAATGATAGTGATGACGGTCGTATGGGTGCGTAGATATGTGCGTAGCCCACCGGCTTGGGACTAGATAGCCGAGTATGCCTAGCACCAGGGGTTCCTTAACCATGGGTGCAATATTGATATATTTGTGTGTATACTTAGTGAGATTCTATATATGTATACTGAGTTCCTATTCTGTGTTTCATGTTTACTACTTTATTAAAGTATATACTTATTGGGTCACCAATTGCGAATAAAGAATGCTGGGAGAATGAGTTATAACATCCTTAAACATATTCCTAAATAATAGTAATATATTGGTTTTGGGTTATTTAGATATTGTATCGGGCATAGTGGTTATCCTAGATATAGTCAGGTAGAGTATCGAGGCCTTGTATGGGTAATTGGACTCGCTAGGTGTGCACATTAGATGAGAGGTGAGCATCTCAAGTGAGTACGCTAAGCTAAACGAATAATATATGTTCTAATTAAGTCAATTTAAGCATTTGCTATATTTAAATTGTTCTCTACTCGGGCTCTGACCCGTTTTTCTGCAAATCTCTTTTTTTGTTCTATTATTTTAGGTGCTCAGCCACAGGGACACCAAACTTACGAGATTCCATTCATTTGCCGAGCTGTAGCTGCAGTGGAAGCTACGGGATATTTCTAGTAGATGCTTCTGAGTCTATTGCTCCTTTTCTATTAGTCATTTATTTCAGTTGGACATGACGTCCCTTCTATTTTACATCCAGAGATTAAGAGTTATTTTATTCTATCATTAGACTTTGATTTCATGTTATTGGATTATTGTATGGAATTTTAACTGGATGTGTTTATTCCAGTTCTTTATTTAAATTCAGTTAGTTCTTACCTTATGCTATTGTGATGTATGGTGATGGTTAGGTATTTTCCTTTATTGTTGATGGTTAATACCAAGAAAAAATTTTGACACCAACCTTTTTAAATATTAGGTGGTTAGTTTTTATTAAATTAAAATTTGAGTTTTTGATAGTGATGCATTATCTGAACCAACTTGATATTCTAAAATTAAGGACTGATCACACGGTAATTATTTAGGCGGGGTGTCACAGAGACCATGAAGATGATCCTGAAGAGGACCCTGAAGAGGATCCCGATCTCCCCAAAAGGCCAAGACAACCTGAGCACAAGGTATTTTCAATTCGTTTCGGTTCATTTGATTGTAACATGATTACAGGAGAAGACACATAAGGGGGGGGGGGGGTGATGATATCGCTACAAGGAAAGCTTAGCTCAATATGGCTTAATCTTGTTCCTCTATACAACGCATAAATCTGGCAGAAGAAGATCGCCCAAGGAAGGTCAACAAAGATAAGATGGTCATTGGCTTTTCTAAAAATGATTTGTAAGGCATTTTGTATCCTCATGATGATCCTCTGGTCATCAAAATGAGAATGAAAGAAGATATCATTTCGAGAGTGCTGGTGGATAATGGTAGCTCGATAGATATCATGTTTTACTCTTGTTTCAATAGTTTGAACATAAAACTTGGTCAGTTGGAGCCATATCACAGGCCTCTCATTGGGTGTTCTGGAGAAAAAAATTTCTCGCTTGGAACGACAAGTTAGACATGATGATTAGTACCTGCCAGCTAGCAGAATAGAGAAGGTGCGCTTCTTTGTGATGGATAAGACCGTCCAGTCAGCCTACAATATAATTATGGGAAGATTAGGCCTGAAAAAGTTTGAAGCAGTTCCATCCACTGTACATCAGTGTTTAAAGTCCCCAACCGACTTTGCGGTTGGAATTATAAAGGGAGATCAAAAGGTAGCTCGGGAGTGCTATTACACATCTACCGAACAAGAGGAATTAGAGGATGCTAGGAAGAAAATAACTCCTTATCAAGTGGATGAATCTGATGAGTCTGAGATTGAAACCTTAAACCCAAAAGATGAAACGAAACTCGTTAAAGGGCAAATAATAAAGGCAACAGAAAGTATTATTCTGGATGATGAGCAACCAGAAAGAACAACTCAGATTGGTGCTTCACTTAATCCAGTATTGAAGCAAGAGCTGGTGGCATTTTTGAAGCACAGAAAATAGGTATTTGCGTAAAATCACGAGGATATGCCGGGGATAGACCCATCTTTCTTATATCATGAGCTTAATGTCAACAAGGAGATAAAACCAGTGAATCAAAGGAGAAGAGTATTAAGTCTGGAGAAGAACCAGGCTATTCAAGAAGAGGTGGAAAAGCTACAAAACGCTTCTTTCATCGAAGACGTGAAATATCCAGTTTGGATGGCTAATGTTGTGATGGTTAAGAATAATAATAATAAATGGAGAATGTGTGTGGACTTCACAGATCTGAATAAAGTTTGACCAAAAGATCACTTTCCTCTGCCCATAATAGATCAGTTAGTGGATGCAACCTCAGGGCATGAGCTGCTAAGCTTTATGGATGCCTATTTGGGATATAATCAAATTAAAATAAAGCCAAAATACAGGGAAAGTACCTCTTTCATTACCCCCCGGGGAACATATTGTTACAATGTTATGCCTTTTGGTCTTAAAAATGCAGGTGCTACATATCAGCGGCTGGTGAACAAGGTGTTTGCGGAGTAGATTGGCAAAAATATGGAGGTATACGTCGACGACATATTGACTAAAAGAAAGAAAGATGCTGACTATATTGCTGATTTGAGCTAAACATTTGATCAACTAAATATGTACCAGATGAAGCTGAACCCGACCAAGTGCATTTTTGGCGTACAAGAAGGCATGTTCCTCGGATACATTGTGAATCAAAGAGGTATTGAAGAGAATCCTGACAAGATAAAAGCCTTGCTGAAGTTACAATATCCAACCACCAAGAAGGAAGTGCAGAGCCTTACGGGTCATGTTGCAGCTCTCAATAGATTCGTCTCCCGTGCAACTGATAGATGTCTTCCATTCTTTAAGGTGCTCAGAAAGACCTTTGAGTGGAACGACGAATGTGAGAAGGTGTTCTTAGAGTTGAAGAGATACTTGGGGACACCTCCTTTATTATCCAGACCAGTAGCGGGAGAGAAACTATACTTGTACTTAGCTATTTCAGAAAGTGCAGTCAGTTCAGCTTTGATAAGAGTAGAAGATGGAGTGAAAAAACCAGTTTATTATACTAGCAAGGCATTTAGGGGAGCAGAAATCAGGTATCCAAAAGTGGAGAAATTGGCATTGGCATTGATTGAAGCGAGCGGGAGAATGAAATTATATTTTCAAGCCCATACAATAGTGGTATATACTGACATGCCACTCAGAGAGGCTTTACATAAGCCAGAAAAGTCTGGAAGATTGATGTATTGGGAAGTGGAGTTATGGTAACACGTTATTATCTATGAGCCAAGATCCTCTCTCAAAAGACAGGTAGTGGAGGATTTCATTGCTGAATTTACCTACTCAGATGTCTCCAATCAATAAGGGGCTCATGTAGAGCAACATAATGATGCTGGGGGACCAACAAATAATATCCTCGATTAACTCCCAGAAGCAGAATTGACAGAAGGGATGGCCACCGATCAACCAGAATCTTCTGGTAAAGTACCAGAGTTAAAAAAGAAGTATGAAGACAGGAAGGTTAAAATATTCCATCAAGGGATTCTGTCAGACCAAGGGTTTGATGATAATATTCCTATATATGTTGATGGTTCTACATATTTGACAGGTTGCGGGGATGTAATTATTCTCAACAGTCCAGATGGGATAGATATTGAATATGCTATGCGTTTTTAATTCTAAGCTTCCAATAATGAAGCTGAATATAAAGCCGTGATTATAGGCCTCAACTTAGCTAAATCATTTAATGCAGAGCAAGTTGTGGTGTTCAGTGATTCGCAATTAGTGGTGAATCAGATGCTAAGTCTTTACGGAACAAAAGGAGAGTTCATGTCGAGATATTTAACCAAGGCTTTGGAGATCGTAGCCAATTTGGCAGTTGTTTAGGTGGTCAGAATACCTAGACTGAAGAATATAAGGGCAGACGTACTTGCTCGGTTAGCTTTAGCTACTCGCAACCAGCTACGAAGAATAATCCCCATTGAAGTACTTACAAGCAGAAGTATTGATGAAGAACTGATGGTGAATTTTATCGCTTTGGATATGGGACCATCTTGGATGGATCCCATCAGGGCCTATATTAAAGAAGGTCTTTTACCAGTCGACCCACTTGTAACCAAAAGGTTAAAGTATAAAGCTGCCAGATATGTTTTGAATAATGGAGTTCTGTACAGGAGAGGTTTGATAGTAGGTTTGCAGAGGTGTGTTCATCCAGCGGAAGTCAAGGACCTCATAGAGGAAATTCATGAAAGATATTATGGGGCTCATGTATCCGGAAGAACTCTAATAAAAAGAATGAATATGCAAGGATACTTTTGGACAATAATGCACGCTGATTGTATGACCTATACTAAAAAAATGTGACAAGTGTCAACGATTTTCTATTATACGAAGAACTCCTCAGGCGCTACTAACACCAATCACTTCCCCTTGGCCATTTACTATGTGGGGAATTGATTTAGTTGGGCCTCTACCAACTACAAGAGGACGATTTAAATATTTGGTGGTAGCTTTTGATTACTTCACAAAGTTGGTGGAAGCTTCCCTCATCGATATGGCCTATGAACGGGTATATCAATTCATTTAGAAGAATATTATTTGCCAATATGGTCTGTCCCATGCATTTATCACTGATCACGGTACCCAATTTGATAATGATGAGTTTGTAGCGTACTTTCTACAACCAAATATTAAAAAAGTACATTCTTCTCCAGGTCATCCCCAAAGTAATGGTTAAATAGAGGTGACGAACATAACTATATTGAATGGGTTGAAGAAGAGATTAGGTGATGCTAAAGGGAATTAGATCAACGAGTTGCACTCAGTGTTATGGGCTTACCAAATAATGCCCCGAACAGCAACTGGGGAATCCCCTTACATATTGGCTTTTTGGAGTGAAGCAGTGAAACCCACTGAGCTAGGATTACCTACTCATAGTGTGCTGAACTTTAATTCCCCAGTGAGTGATTTGATGCGATGCTTGGATTTGAACATGCTCGAAGAAGTCAGAGAGGACGCAGTGATCCGGAATGCTTCCTATCAACAACAGACTGCCATGTTCTATAATAAAAGGGTCAAGAAATTTGATCTCAAGGAAGGCAATTACGTGCTCAAGAAGGTAATTCAAAAGCACAATAAGTTGGAGGCCAATTGGCATGGGCCATATCGTATCACAACAGTTGTTTGACCTCGCACTTACAGAATAGAAACTCCTGAAGGGGAAGAATTCAAAAATGCCTGGAATGCAGAGCATCTGCGAAAATACTACCAGTAATGTAACAACCTATGTACTCAGTTGTTTAAATATGAATGAAAACGATGATTCCCCATTTCGTTTGTTTTATTTTTTCGAAGTACTAGTGCTACACACTATACCAGCTCGACGTCAACATAAACACCAATAATATTGGTAAAACAATCAAGCAAGGCAAGTCCTGCTTGATTATGGGTGACCCAAGAAGGAATCTAAACTGGGCAAGAAGTTGGGTAAAATATCCACTGCCTAGGAACCAAGGAAATCTAGATAAGATTCTTATAACTAAGTAGGAACATGGGATAAAAATAATTCCATTGCTTAGGCACTTATGGGTGATAAGTCTCTACGACTAGACAAACATATGGGGTAAAAGTTCCATTGTCTAGCAATCAAATAAAAAAAGGCAAAATGCCCATTCAAACACATACATTCAATGACTGAAAAGTAACCCATTATTGTTATAAGTACAACACTACTATTGTTGATTTAATGTTATGAACAAAGATTGACATAATAAATATCATGCAATCATTTTATTTCCAAGGAAACAAAATTACAAGAAGATGATTTTTCTTCATTTCCAATAACAACCACTGACAAAATATAAATAGTGTATTCTATTGGTTTCTTTCCTTCAGATTTTGATACAAGATCCATTCCAGCTGGAGGATCATCTAAAGCGTAAGGAGAATTGATAAAATTTTAGTCCTATAGCATTCTGGTGTTGCTTGAACTTGGTCGGTCTTACAAATGAGGAGGTCTGGATATCTCAAATTCTTTATAGAGACTATAATCACCAAGGTATTTGGAAATCAAACTGTGAGGAATGGAGTTAACTGGGATCTAATTAACATCTAGCTGAACAGGTGGTACTGGCAGATCAAGTAGACCAGGGTCATACCAATCCCACAACTCACTTCCTTTTTCAGCTTTCATTATAGTTAAAGCATTCAACCACCCCTGTTTGTACCCTTCATTGTTTGATTATTTCAATCTAGCATCAAGATGATATAAAGTTTCATTATATCCTTCCATCCAGAACTCTCTAGGCTGCTTATGGAACTGATAAGTTAATCATTCAACGTGTTGATGAAGTATTTTCAACACACTTTCTTTGTTCTATAATGCAGAACTTTGATTGGATAATTGCTCTGTAAGAGTTTAAATCTTTCGGGACATCTTTGCCAGAGCTTGATTTTTTGCCTTCAGTTGAGCAACTTGATTTTCTAAGGCTTGCTAAGTTCTAGTCTCTTCAATGCTACTCTGACCAGCCCCGGGAAGTGGATGCAGGTTATGATTCTTTTCAAAGTTTATAATTCTTCTCTTGATGAAGCATTTTCGGTCTCCAAAAAGGAAATACCTTCATCATTAACCGAGATCAGAGCTCCATAGAGAGAAGCAGATTTTAGCTGTTTTATTTCTTCTCTTAAGCAATATTTTCTTCCTCCAGTAGTTTGGTAATGTTTCTATGCTCCTCAATTTCAAGTCTCCGCACACTCTATTTTTTATTATGGGTAGAGAAAAATTTGTCATAACCTCGATCAACACTCAACTATTGGTACTTCTTCTCCTAACCTTTATGAAGAAGAGTAGTGGCTTCTTTGTGTTGAAGTTGAAGTTCTTCGATTATTCTTTGAAGATCTTCAATCATTTCATAGTACGCTACGTTATTCTCTACTTCACGATCAAGTAAACATTTTAAATACTGATAAGCCTCAATTGCTCGTTCAGAGGCATCACTACCAAGAATGTCACTTATTTGTGCTTTAGTAAAGTCTACACGACCAACTTTGAAGTAATCCGTACATTTATTCATCAACTCTGTATCATGAGCTGACAATAACTCCATCCTAGCAATAAAATAGCAAGAAAAAGTAAAGACAAATCAACAATAGCACAATAATATTGAATAATACAGGAGAAATTCTAATAAGTAATAAGTCAATTTTATTGATCATAATAGATGAAGGTACAACTAGAGTATAAATAAAGGGAAAACAGAGGAAAATAAAAAAAATTGAACAATATTACACCTTCTCCTTATTACCCACTACATCTTCAGCTGATTTTAAAGAAGGAATTGGTTCATGAAGTTGCTCGGAGGGCCGCTGACGTTGTTTGGAAGAAGTTATTATCTGCTGGACTTGCTCGGAATATTAAGGGATAATGACAACAGGTGTTTGTTCTACCATCATCAAAGAAGATTCATCAGATCCAACTTCATCTTCCTTTTTCTTCTCTAATGGCAAGAGGAGGGCCGTGGACATGTTTCTAAAATAATTCAGAGTCTTCAGCAACGTTCAACTCTTTCAATGCTGCAACCCATCCATCCTTGAAGAACTTCAAACTTGCATACTTCATTTGAGAAGAGGCAGTAGTTATATCTTTGTTCCACCCTTTATCCCAACTAGAGCTAAAGGACTTCTTCACAGCAGACCTCCTCTTCGTCCTTTCTGAGGAAGCATTCTCTCTAAGTTGATCTTCAATAAATTTTACTTTATGTTCAAGATCTTTCTTACACCGTTCAGCCTCTTCAAGCTTGCTATCATCTTCCTCCTTACTGGTAATGGCAACCTTCAATTTATCCCCTATCTCCTTGGAAGTACCCATAACTTTTTACCGAGCTAGATCAGCCTCCTTTGCAGGATCCATAACTTTTTGTGAAGTTGTCTCAGTAGGCTTAATTTTATTCTCCCAAGAGGTTTTATCATCCTCGTATTTCTGGCGGGACTCTTCCAAAGATTTTGATAACCCAGCAAGGGATTCTTCTACTTTACTGGAAGAGGAATCGGCTTTGATAGCTTCATCCTTCTCCAAAATATTATTAAGATACACCCAAAACTACTAGATGAAGAGAAACTCAAGTTAGAATGTGAAAATTGAAAGCATAACTGAAATGAAAAAGTATAATGACACTTACTGATGCAAGGTATTGGGCTGCCAAATCAGAGACTTTCCCCCGAGGAGTAGAGGTCTCAGCAGCTCTGTGATCAGGAAGAGTTATAGACCAGATCAATTTCCTGGACAAACCAGGAGTAATGAAGGCTGAAGGGCCAGCCCTCAAGGAAGGTATTTCAACACCAGCAGGTTGAGCAACAATATCAATGGTCTTCTCAGCAAGACCCCTTCTCAATCTTTTTAAAGGAGCAGCCTCTTCAATCAAAGGTGTTGCCTCTTTTGGAACAACAGGTGTCTTCTTGATGACGTCCTTAACATGTGTGATTGCTCCCCCAGATGGAGCAACATCCTTTTTTTAGTCCTTTCAGCTGGGACATCTTCTTTAAACTTTTTTACCCCATCGGCACCAGAGATAATCTTGGAAAAGAGATTAGACATTCTCCTTTTCTTCGTCATTAAATCAGCAATGGAGGTAGACAAATCAGAAAAAGATTCTTTAACAGCTGAAGAAGATGCTAGAGCCTGCTCAAGATCAATCACCAAAGGAGGACCAGTAGGACGAGCAATAAAAGAGGAAGTGGTGTTCCTATACTTCAACAAATAGAAAGAAGCTCTCACGTGCTCCCCAACAACTGATTGATGAAAGCCCCAGATAAACTCCAAATCTTTTATATTAATATCACTCTCTTTTGGGGGTTTTCTTTTACTGTCAACTGCAAATTGAAATTGAAGAAAATAAAAGTCAGCGACACATTTTATCAAACAAAAACGGAGCTAGTGTAAAAAATAAAGAACAGCCTATCCCATTTCCATAAGGAGGACACCTAGGACCTTGGTACATGTCATTCCGCTTTAATTGGGGGTGTTGCCAATATTTCATCACAACCCCATGTTCAAAATAATCCCTATTGAAATAAGGGAGATTGACCACTAAGGCTCTGTTAATAAACCTAGTTTTCAAATAAAACGTGTGTAATACCCCGTAATTTTAATGATTTTTATTTAATGGGATTAAATAAATATAATGGGAATTAATTAAATATTAATTCGGATTAAAATACTAGTGGGACATGAGTTGGTATTTCATTATGATAATAATATTGAGTATTACTGAGTATATATGGTAATATATGACTATGAAAATTATTTAAATTATCGCGAGTTATAAATACAACAGTTGGAAAAATTAAGTTGGAATGCGCGTGTCAGTCGCGTCAGAAATTAATTTAATTAGATTAAAAAGTAAATTATAATTTTATCAACCGTATGGTCATTTTGAGTGCGCCAACGTGTCCGGAGGGGTCGAGATAGTAAAAAAAACTAGCCGGAGGTTTAGTTTGGGTCCCGGGACATTTTTAGGCCAAACCGGCAAATCGGGAGGGTATTTTAGTCAGTTTAAAATTTAAGGAATTAAGACCCACGAATTTTAGGGTTTATTTAATTATTATTGGGAAGGCCATTAGGGCCATTATCAGCCAAAAAGCAAATAGTGGGCTACGTGAGATAGAGGAGAAGTTATAGAAGGTCTTCAAACCATAACCACCACCCACCACCCACCACCACCACTTTTGACGAAATTGTGACCGGAAAGAAGGAAAGAACCAGACCTTGGACATCATTAACATATCTGAACATCAATCTTAAGGCAAGTGATTTGGTTCCATTAATTTTCATCGAATACTTCTTCCATGTTAGTGTAGGAATCGTTAATAGCCTCGAAAGATGATGAAAACTCATGAATTTTGGTGTAGAACTCTAAATCTTGGATGGGAATTGCATGTAGGTTAGTTCTGGACGAAATTCAGTAACCAAAACATAACCCTTGATGAATTAAAAATGGATTAAAGAAGAGAAATATCACTGTTCTTGAAGAAAATAAGAAACTAGGGGTTTGTGAAGATTTAATCCATATAAGGCTAATTGTTGATGATTTAATAGTTTTGGAATGTTAAAAATAATGTATTTAAGTTGTATAATGATCCTATATCCTTAGTTTAGAATTTCATACCATGTAATGAAGTTTTGGGACAAATCTGGGACTGAAAAATGAAGCAGTCCGTAGCCTCACCTGGTGCGATTGATCGATCGACATTCATATGTCGATCGATCGACATTAATAGGTCGATCTATCGACAACCATCGATCGAACGACATTCAAGGTCAATCGATCAACCTCTCCAGAAATTGTTATGTTTTTCCCCTTGTTGAATTTTAACAATTTTGATCCTAGAGAGTGATTGGTGGGGACCTTGTGAACATTTTTGGATTTAAGGAAGACCAGTAGGCGTGTATATGAGACCCAGATTGTTATTAAAAATTAAATTTGGGATTTAAGTTAAACCTAATAAGGTTCGACGAGGGAGGTATTATTAAAGATCACAATTGAATGAGTTAAATCTATATAATTGATAATATAAGGTTAGTGACAGAAATAGGGACCTAAAGAGTATTGGATTAAAGTGTGGGGAATAATAGGAGACTTAGTAACCTTTTTGGGTTAGGTTTTAAGTACTTAAAACTACGTCGTGAGATGTGTCTGTGGACTATATTATGTAATTATCCAGAAGTATAAAAATGTACTAATTGGAGTAACGGTATAGGGATTGAGAACATACCTTTAATAATATTATAAATTATCTAAGTTGTGTGAATGCTTAGTATATGGATTTATATGTGTATGACATACCTACCATACTTTCCATCACGGGAGGTAGACTTTCGAAATAGGTCCATCTAATCTTTGTGTGCCTACGAGAGGGGGGGGGGGGGGGATTTAGATTGGTACCTTAAGGACATAGGGCTGTGAATGGTTTATTTGTGAGTTAATAAGTCAGCTGACCATGGGAGCGTAGGTATGTGCGTGACCCATGGATATGTGAACTATGTTCGCCTCCAATATGTGTGATTTTTCTTATTGAAACGATTCCTGAGGGATTCGGAATACGTGGTCCTTATGTACGTGATGTACCGAGATTTGATAGCAGAGTATGTGTTCACCGCAACTTAGCCTAGGGGTGCCCTTAGCAGACGCTTTGCTAATGTGTGAATGTGAATACTTGTGACATTTTTAGTAGAGTTAAAAATGAGAATTTCCTATAAGATTTAATATAAATTAATCTGAGAAATAAAAAGGTAGATACACACAAGTTAGATTATAATGTCTTGAACAAACCCCTATATTATAATGTGAGGACAAGTTGTGATATAGACTAGTTAACAACGACATATCTAGGATGAGTTATGGATATACGTTAGGCGTGCACCTTAGTTGAGAGGTGAGAAACTCATGTGAGAGCACGTAACTAACATGTATTTAATATTCATTGTTTAATACAATTAAACACTTGCTATATTTTTAAACTATTTTCACATCAGGCTCTGACCCATTTGCTTCCAAATCTATTTTTTTGAAAAACCTTTTAGGTGCCGAGCCACAAGGACGCCAAGCTTAGGAGTTCCATTTCAGTGACGTGCTGTAGTTGCTGTGGAAGTTACAGGATCTCGATAATAGGCGCCTCCACATTCTACCTTGATTCTATTTCAGACTCATTCATCTTTTAGGGCATGTCGCCCCCTTTTCTTTTAGAGATAGCTTTATCATACTCTCAGTTTCATTGCAGTTTTGGAGTTAATTAATTAATTATTGAGACTTTGTATTTGGTTTTATTCAGTATTTGGATTATTCATAGGAGTGTTACTCCAGACTCATTTATTATTCCATTTATATTTTGTTGTGACTATGATGTGATTGTGGTATTATTAGTTAATAATTTAATTGATTGCATGCTAGTATAATTTAAATAACATTTGACAACTCTCTTTTTAAATATTAGGTCGCTAGTAATTGTTTAAAAATGTATTGGACAGTGATGCTATGAATTGGACCAACTTGACATTTTGTATTAATTTGAATAAAGGAGTAGCTACCCGGTATTTTATTAGTCGGGATGTCACAGGTGGTATCAGATCATCAGGTTCTAGTGTCCTTAGGTTCTGTACGGCTTGTTATGTTTCCGCGTAGCGTCATTTGATATAGAGCCGTATATTTTAGGATTGTTGTACTCTTTTGTGTATTTTAAGCTCTTCAGCTATTTTGAGATAATAACTGCGGACTTATAATATTTATTTCTCATTTCAGATGGCTCCACGACATGCACAGAAAGTTCTCAGGGGTGCCCAACCCGAGCCACAGCCTGCACCAGTTCATGGTTCTATGAAAGCTGCAGAAGTTGCCGCCCTTGTAGCCCAGACGATAAATGCCGCTTTAGTAGTTGTTCAACTAGCGCCACCTCAGGCACCTGTGGCATCCCCGGTTCAGGCTCATGCATTCCCGTCTGCTTGGGAATGGGTCAGAGATGCCTTTCAGAAGGCACATCGTCTGGAGTTTGCAAGTAGCTCCGACGTCGTTGTGTCCAGTCAGTGGAAGAAGGACATCCAAAGACACTTGAGGATGTACGAGTGTACGTATGTACATAGGCAGATACTGGCTACCTTTAAGCTGCTGGGAGCAGTGTTGCAGTGGTGGGAGTCTATTTCCACCGTCGAGGAGAGAGATGTTCTTACTATTCAGGAGTTCTGGGTGTGGTTCGACCGCAAGTATTTTCGCAGTTAATACCGAGATGAGGAGAAAACTGATGAACCTTAAGCAGGAGGGGAGGACAGTAGCTGAGTATGAGGCCGAGTTCACAAATCTTCTGAACATCGTTCCCAATGAGATTCCGACTGAAGAGAAGAATATATCCAAAAGTTCATGGATGGGTTGACATGGAGGATTCGTCCGCATTTACCAGGTAATCTCTCGTTTGCCACTTATTCTGATGTGGTTAACGCAACTTTGCTTCACTGCCAGGACCACCGCTTACACTTGTCACAGGGTAAGCGAGTAAGAGAGTCCATCCATCAGGGCAGGACAGGGGGGAATGGTTCCAGCGGGGCACAATCAGCTCAGGATCAACACAGACAGGGTGATCAGAGTTCCCAGCAGGGGGATTCTAAGAGATTTAGATCTGGAGGTTTCATAAATGGCCAGGGAGATTTTCGGCATGGTCAACAGGGACAGCACGTCCATCAGGGACAGCACGACCAACAGCAGTAGTTTCAGCAGGGCCAGCATGGTCAGGGTAAGAATGGTAACGACCATCAGGGCCGTGGGCAGCAGGGTCAGAGAGGGGGAAACTTTGCCGGGAAATGCTTTATTTGTGGCAAGATTGGCCACAAATGCCAGGAGTGTCCTGAAAGGGGCAGGGACCCACAGCAGCATCAGTAGGGTGCTCGACACGAGCCCCAGAGACCTATGTTTCCCTCCGTCCTCCCAGCACCACCGTAGATGCCAGCTTTACCACCCATCCCAGCAGTCCCATTTCAGCAGGGACAACTTCAGTACGGGCAGGTTTATCATCTCCAGCAGGCCGCAGTCCCATAGGATCCACCCGCTATTGAGGGTATGTTTTCTATTCAGGGGACTATAGGGCGTATTTTATTTGACACAGGGGCTACACACTGTTTCATTGCTATTAGATTTTCTCGCACTATGGGGTTGTTAGATACCGTAGAAAGCACTGCTACTTGCGTAGATTTGCCATTGAGTAGGGGTTCTGTGATTTCCCTTATATGTAGAGGTTTGGGTGTAGAGATCGGGAGGTTTACCTTACCTACTGATATGTTAGTGTTAGATATGACCGCGTATGATGCGATTATCGGTATGGATTGGCTAGTTGCGTATCGAGCCATGATTTATTATTTTTGTAGGAGTATTATTTTTCCCATACCTGGGCATGAGATGTTCCTAGTGGCGATGCCTCATCCTGAGGGAGGATCTTCCACTCACTTGTACTATATAGAGGAGGAGACCTCTAGGGAAGTGGTGATACCACTTGATTCGATTCTAGTTGTGAGGGAGTTTACTGACGTATTCCAGGATATTCTGGGATTACTTTCTAGTAGAGAGATAGACTTTGTTATCGATTTGACGCCGGGCACTCGGACGATAGCCCGCGCACCTTACCGTATGGCTCCAGTATAGATGAGGGAGGTACGTGATCAGATAGAGCAGTTATTGGGTCAGGGGTTTATCCATAGGAGTACTTCACCATGGGGTGATCCTGTACTGTTCGTTAAGAAGAGGGATGGATCTTTGAGGTTGTGTGTAGATTATCGAGAGTTGAATAAAGTCACGATATGGAATAAGTATCCGTTGCCTCGAATCGATGATTTATTCGACCAGTTGAGAGGAGCTGCATTCTTCTCAAAGATTGACTTGAGATCAGGATACCATCAGTTGCGTATCAGGGAGCATGATGTCTCGAAGACTGCCTTCTTGACGAGATATGGTTCCTATGAGTTAAGGGTTATACCTTTGGCCTAACCACGCCCCATTCGTATTTTTGGACTTGATGAATAGGGTGTTCAGAGAGTTCTTAGACCAGTTTGTGATTGTCTTCATTGATGACATTTTGGTTTACTCCCAGACAGAGGAGGAACATGCTGAGCACTTGAGGGAGGTTTTGCAGACGCTGCGTCAGAACGAGTTATATGAAAAATATGAGAAGTGTGGGTTCTGGATGAAGGAGGTTCTATTTTTGGGGCATAACATTTCCGACAGGAGAATATCTATTGATCCGGGGAAGGTATCAGTGGTGAGGGAGTGGGGACAACCCACGAAACCAACTGAGATACGTAGTTTTTTGGGCCTAGCAGGATACTACAGGAGGTTTATTCGGGGGTTCTCAAAGATAGCGGGTCCTTTGACACATCTGACTCGCAAGGGTGTGCCATTTATCTGGAACGTTGCCTGTCAGTTGGCATTCGACGAGTTAAAGGACAAGTTGACCTCAGCATCAGTGTTAGCATTGCCTAGACCGAGATTTGAGTATCTAGTCTACATCGATGCGTCCTTTCTAGGACTTGGGGTTGTACTGCAACAGGAGATTCAGGATATAGTGTATGCATCCCGTAAGCTTAAGCCTCACGAGAAGAATTACCCCACTCATGACTTGGAGTTAGCAGTAGTCGTATTTGCTCTTCGGATTTGGAGACATTATCTCCTGGGGGAGAAATTCCGTTTATTCAGGGACCACAAGTCCCTACAGTACCTCTTCACGCAGAAGGAACTAAATATGCATCATCGTAGGTGGCTTGAGTTCGTGAAGGACTATCAGTTTGATATCCAATACCACCCAGGGAAGGCTAATGTGGTAGCAGACGTGTTGAGCCATAGACCAGTGGGTGAGGTGGTCAAAGTGTGGAAAGCAAAGTGGAAGGAGTTGGGACACCAGGACGCAATGGACCGATCATTTATGTCTGTGATGACAGTTACGCCCCAGATCGTTACGAGAGTGATATAGGCCCAGGAAGCAGACTTGTTCTGTCAAGAGCAGATAGTACGATTACTAACAGAGGGGGCCGAGTCTTATACCGTTAGTTCAGATGGGGGATTACACTTTAATGGAAGATTGGTTATTCTGGAGGGGGAAGACTTGCGACACGAGGTAATGACAGAGTCGCACGGTTCGCGGTATATACTGGTGGGTATAAGATGTACCAGGATATGAGGCAACAATACTGGTGGAGAGGGATGAAGAGAGACATTGCTGAGTTCGTTTCTAAATGTGCCACTTGTCAGCTGGTAAAAGTGGACCATCAGAGACCGGTAGGACTTCTACAACCATTAGAGGCTCCTATGTGGAAATAGGAGAGCATTTCCACGAACTTCATCACGGGGTTACCTACATCGCAGAGAGGTCACGACTCCTTATGGGTAATCGTGGATCGTTTGACCAAAGTTGCTCATTTTCTACCAGTCCGGACAGACTACACTACGGGACAATATGCCAAGATTTTCATAGCGGAGATAGTGAGACTCCACGGGGTGCCTCTCAATATCGTGTCTGACCGAGATAAGATATTTATTTCGTAATTTTGGGAGAGTTTTCAGGAAGTCATGGGTACGGAGTTGCGGCTGAGTACAACATATCACCCGCAGACAGATGGGCAGACCGAGCGGATGAATCAGATGTTGGAAGACATGTTGCAGATGTGCATCCTAGACTCTGGAGCTAGTTGGGAGCAGTACCTTCCACTGGTGGAGTTTGCCTATAATAAATCCTATCAGTTCACTATTGGTATGGCTCCATTCGAGGCGTTATACGGTAGACCTTGTTGTTCCCCAGCATGTTGGCTATAGGTGGGGGATAACAAACTTCTTGGACCGAAGGTGATTCAGGATACTTCGACGAGGATAGAGATGATACGAATCCGTATTCGGGTAGCTCAGGATCGACAGAAGAGTTATGCTGATGCCAAGCGGTCCTTCAGAGAATTTAAGATGGGGGACCAGGTGCTGCTCAGAGTGTCTCCTATGAAGGGGATTATGCATTTCGGTAAGAAGGGGAAATTAGCACCTAGATATGTGGGGACATTTCCTATCATCGGGCGAATTGGGCCAGTTGCGTATAGACTGGGATTATCGGAACACTTGCACAGGATCTATGACGTGTTCCATATTTCCTCACTAAGGAGATATCTTAGGGATGATTTGGCCCATACACACATTGCTTTACAGGACATCGATCTACAGCCTGATAGTTCCTATGAGGAGGGGCCAGTTGCTATTTTGGACCACAGCGAGAGGAAGCTGAGGTCGAAGATAGTACCGTTGGTACGTGTTCAGTGGCGACATCATAATGTCGAGGAGTCCACCTGGGAGTGCGAGGACGAGATGTGCGAGCATTATCCAGAGTTAATTTTTCCAGGTATACTTTATTTTCGAATTTCGGGACGAAATTCTGTTATTAGTGAAGCCCTTATACTTTTGACTCACTTGAGTCTATATTGTATAAGTGCTCATCTAGTTTGGAAATTGTGACAAAATTATATCCTCCCTAGAATCCAAAGAACCTCAGAAGTTGGTTTGCTACTTCATCTCTCTATCTTGTAGTGATCAAGAACAAATTGCCAACACACACACACAGTAGAATTTATTTTTTGCATATCATACTGCATAATAATGTGTGTACATATATTGAGTGTGTTTAAATCCCTAAGTTGGAATTTTAATAATTTTTTGGGATTTTTTAAACATTTTTTAAATAAGGTTTTCTTAATTAAAACTTGATTTAAAAGTTTTGTGGTCAATTTGTAAATACAATTTGTTGGGTTTATTGGCCTAATGTTACCTTGGGTAGAATCCGAAAGCGGAGTAAACTTTAGGGCGTGGTTTTAATTAGTTTAAGACGCGCGTTTCATATCCTGTTATTGACTAACACCTGTCTTCATCTGATTGGCTGAGATTGTGTTTCTTTACTGAGTTAAAAACGCGTATGTTTTTAGCCCTTGGATCATTAGCTATTGACGATATGAATGTTGTCTTGGTGAATCCCAGTACAACTTTTTAAACCAATCAGGAATTGTTTAAGCATCGTGTTATTAGGACCCTTTGATCTATGTCAATTTGACTTGACTTAATCCTGGCCCTTGGTTTTGATCGAGTCTCTCGAACCTTCTCTTCACCCTATAAAAGGAACCCTATTCTCAGACTTCGAAGACTTTTGCCATTTTCATTTTTCTGAGAAATAGAGAGAGTAGAGAGAGAAGAGAGAAAACCGAGAGAAGAGAGAGAGTTAGAAACCCTAACCCTGTTCGTCAAAGCCTCTTCCATACAAACTCAAACACTTCTTCAAAACACCTTCATATCCAAAACATTACTCTGAGTGTTCTTGAGTGTTTGAGAGTTTGAGTTGAGTTTGTAATTGTTGCTGTAACCTCTTGTTCGTTAGATCTTGTTTTCAACTTAAACGTTTACTCAGTTCTACTTTCTGATTTCATAGAAATTTCAGATCTGAGTTATTCATGTTACATTACACTTAGTTTCATTCTTTATTTCTCATCTTGAGAAATATATTGTTGATTATTTTCTATAAAACGTTTGCTTACTTTAAAATCAACAATAAATGCTTTCTGTTTCTAGTTCTTGTAAAACTAAACCTTTGACCTAGTTTGGAATCTCACTTGGAGGTTTTCAATCTCGAAAAACTTTTCTAAATTCTGAGATTGATTAAGACCTTGTCTGTCTTCCTAGAAAGGTATCCGTGGATTCTGGGAATGATTTAAAGGTCAAATAAGGTGCAAAGTTTTGTAAGAAGAAAGAAAAAGAAAAGATCACAGCATATAGTGTTACTGTAATTTGTTAGGACTGTTTGTACTTAATAAGAGTGTGTGTGTGCATGCATGTGTTAGAAAGCACCTCCACAAACACTTTCACCCTACAACACGAAAAGTGTTGGTAATAAGATCCTGTGAACAAAGAGTCGACGTAAAGTGCTGGAACAAATCAGAAGTTAACAAACTGGGAGAACTACATCTACAATCAGAACTGCAGAGAAGTTTTAAGGACACCAGAGGGTACATTCCTAAACTTATATAGGTCTGAGTTGTTTGCATGTTAGTTATATAGTTTGTAACTCATATATTTATTTTAGTGGATTTTTCATTTTACTCCGTAGAGGGAGTCGTGGATGTTTCCTCAATTGGTGAGGTTTTACCACGTAAAAAACATCGTGAACATAATCTTTTTACATCTCCTCATCTCACTCTTGGTTGTGCTGAGTTTAAGTTTTTTTTAAACTACTTTATAAACCTGTTATTCAAAACCTGAATAGATCTCGTACATACTGATTTATTAAACACATCTTGTGTTCAAATAGTTTGGTTTTTACGTAAAGAGTTTCTTAAAAAAACAGATCGGAGTTACTTAAATAGTTTATTTTTAATAAACGGTTTTAGTAACATTTTTCAATTGGTATCAGAGCTTTGTAAACTGCTTTCAAAAGAGATCCTGTGTTTCTGAAATTGTTTTCTGAAAATCAAATATGGACGAGAAAAATGAAAGATTTGGTAACTTGACCAGACCTCCAATCTTTGATGGAACCAATTTTGCTTACTGGAAAGTAAGGATGATTGCTTTCATTCAAGGAACTCTAGGAGATGATGTCTGGGACATTGTTGAAAATGGTTACACTTTTGCTACTAAACCAGCCAACAAAGGAAGTAATGAGAGGGTTAAGAAAGCATTAAGCGAGTTCACTCAAGAAGATAAACAAGTTTCTCGAAATAATAATAAAGGAAAGAATGCCATATTTATGTCCATAAATGAACATGAGTTCAAAAGAATCTCATCCTGTACCACTTCTAAGGAAGCTTGGGACACCTTGGTTACTGCTCATGAAGGAGACACTAGAGTTAAGGCTGCTAAAACCCAAATGCTTATTCAGCAGTATAACTCCTTAATTATGTCTGAGACTGAGTCATTTGATGACTTCTATATGAACCTGACTGATATTGTGACCAAACTGCATGCTAATGGGGTGACTTATGATAGACATGAAATTGTATCTAAAATTCTAAGATCATTACCATAGAAATTTGATAACAAAAGATATGCTATTGAGGAAATGTGTGATCAAAATCTCACTCCTAAATTACTCAGTAGTAAACTAAGAACTATGGAAATGGGACTAGAATTTAAGAAACAATTGACACAAACCCATAGGAAACAGATTACTTCCAATCTGAGCTTCTCTTCTAAGTTAACTAAGCCTGAACTTATATTCCCCACTTATGATTCGGATGAGGAATGCAATATAGAGAGTTTGGAAAATCAGATTTCCTTAATTACAAAAAAGTTTAAGAAAATTATTAAGTTTAGAAACAAAGTGGCAAATAAACAAGGCAATTCAAATTATCCAACTTCCTCTAATCACAAGCCTCATGAGAAAAACCATGACAAAAATCACAAGGACTCTCACATTAGACCTAATAGAGACCTTAAGAAGACTGAATGCTATAGATGTGGTAAACTAGGGCACATTGCACAAGACTGTAGAGTTAACTCGAACACTCAAAACAAACATACTAGAGCTAACATTTGCAAAACATGGGATGATTTAAGTGACTCTGAAAAGGAGGAATCTGAGTCACCTGATGTTTTTGACCCTTGCATGTCTTTCTTTGCCAAGATCATATATAATGATGATGTGCCTATGCCTTTGTATGAAAATGTTTCTAGTAACTCTACTTCTGCTATTGAGAATTATGTTTATACTGGTTTAGATGCTTTGATTACTGAGAATGTTGCATGTTCTACTTCAGGGTGTGTGAGTCAAAGGGATAGCGATAATGACGATGTCAATGGGTGTGTGAGTTTAACAAATGAATCTTTAGGGGTCACTCCACACACCACACTTAGTGACTCAGACAATGAAGACCTCCCTGACATTCACACACTTTATGCTAAAACTCTCAAGAAAAGCACTAGACTAGAAAAGATTGTGAAAGATCTCACTAAGAAGTTAGAAGATCTAAGCCTAATGGTTAAACTAAATGCTGAAGAGTATACTACCTAATGTTTGACTCATAAAAGAGAAATCAAAATGTTTGATGAAAAACTCAAAAATTTAAAAGAAACAAATGAAACTCTGGAGAAAAAATACAAAGGGAATTGGAGCAAACTAAGGAAAAGACAGCAACTGTTTTCAAAAAATTTACAAAATTTGAAAATAATTTAAAATGTTTTGATGAATTTGTTGCTGAATCAAAAACCAATTCTGATGATCGAATTGGAATAGGGTTTTACCCCAATTTGAAAACATAAACAAAATCTTTTGAAACTATCAAGTTTGTGTCAGGAGGCAAAAGACCTATTGAAACATGCCCAGACTTTCATTCTCTAAAAACTGAGTTTGATTCAAAAAATCAAAATTTTAACATTGGGGAATCAAGTTGCTCTAAACATGAAAGTTCACCTAAGTATAAATACGTATGCCCTTCTATTAGGAAGAGTGAGTCTTTATACAAGACTGTTATATCTAGGAATAGAGTTCAGCTTCAAAACTCTTCAAAACCTTTGTTTAGATACTTTCCTAAGGAGACCCCAATTCTGAGCAATCTTTATTGCTCCTACTGCGACATATATGGTCACTCTTTTGATAGTTGCTACGCTAGGAGACTAGTTAAACCTGTCTATAATCCTCATATCTATCAGAACTTTAACTATTCTAGGAGGAGCCGTAACAATTATATACATCCTAGACAGCCAGATAGAAACTCTAATTATAGAAAGAGAAAGACCAAACCTAAAAGAACATTTCCTAGAAGGAATCCTAAGCACTTTCCTAAACCAAATGCTCAAGTCTTTCATAAAATTCAAAATCATGCGCAAAACGTTTTTCAGCAAAAATCCAAAGCTCGCAAATTTTATCAATTGAGAGCTAATAAGCGCAAGATGAAAACTAAGGCAATTTGGGTTAGAAAAGATGATCTTTTACCTCAGATGAAGTGTAATGTTGTTGTTACTGCTTTAAAAGCTGAACACACATCATCTGGTTGGTATTTAGACTCTAGATGTTCTAAGCATATGACTGGTGATGAAACTAAACTTTTAAACAAAACCAGCTTTGCTGGTGGTAAAGTCATTTTTGGTGATGGAGTTTCATCTCAAATCATAGGCAAATGAACTCTCCAAGAAGATGGGCTTCCTATTCTTCAAGATGTTCTTCTAGTAAAAGGTCTTAAGGCAAATCTACTTAGCATATCGCAATTTTATGACTCAGATCATACTATTACCTTTTCAAAGAACAATAGCAAAATTTTAAATGAAAAAGGTGAATGCATAATTATTGGATTCAGAACTCCTGACAATTGCTACACTGTCATGAACAATTCTGAAATCTGTAATGTTGCCATAATGGATGACAATGAGATATGGCATAACAGAATGGTCCATATAAATTACGATAACCTTAGTAGACTGACTTCTCAAGAAATAGTTAAAGGAGTTCCTAAAATCAAACTCATACCCAATCTTATTTGTGGTTCCTGTCAGGAAGGTAAAATTGTTAAGGCACCTCATAAGAAAGTTAAAGACATTCTTACCTCTAATCCCTTAGAACTCATCCATATGGATCTAATGGGTCCCTCCCAAACTGTTAGTCTCTGTGGACACTGTTACATCCTAGTTATGGTTGATGACTTCACTAGATTTACCTGGATAGCCTTCTTAAAAAAAAAGTCTGAAATATTTCAAACCTTCCTAAAAATTATTCTTAGGATTGAAAATGAGAAGGATACTCAAGTGAATAAAATTCGTAGTGATAGAGGTGGTGAAGTTAAAGACACTGGTATTATAGAATACTGTGACTATAATGGTTATAAACACGAGTTCAGTGCTCCTAAGACCCCTCAACAGAATGGTATTGCGAGAAAGAATCGTACCCTTCAAGAGATGGCACGTGTTATGTTACATGCCAAGAATTTACCTAAATATTTTTGGGTAGAGTCCATTCGTACTGCTTGTCACATTATAAATAGGGTCTATCTTAGAAAGAATTCCAAACAAACCCCTTACGAACTTTGGTACAATAAAAAGCCTAATCTCAAATATCTTAGAACCTTTGGCAGTACTTGTTATGTATGCAAAGATAGGGAACACTTATCCAAATTTGAGAGCTGGGGAGATAAAGCCATATTTCTAGGATATTCGCCTAACAGTAGAGCCTATCGAGTGTATAATCTTCGAACTAAAACCTTGATGGAATCCATAAATGTAATTGTTAGTGACACTACTGTAGAAAGCAAGACTGGTGAATTTACTATTGAGGAAGAGTCTACAAATATTTTAGAAAATGACTCCTCTACAATGGATAATTCATTACCTATTGAGACACCTGAGGTACCTAACTGGGTTTCTAAAGATCATCCCATAAATAACGTAGTTGGTAACCCTAGTGAGCCAGTGCGTACAAGATCCCAACTCAGAAACTATGCACATTATGCATGTTTTGTTTCCCTTGTGGAACCAAAGAATGTAAATGAGGCATTGAATGACTCTCACTGGATTTCTGCTATGCAGGAAAAACTTTTACAATTTATCATTCATGATGTTTGGTATCTTGTTCCACGTCCTGATCACAAAAAGGTTGTTGGCACACGTTGGATTTTCAAAAATAAGACTGATGAAAATGGGATAATAATTAGAAATAAAGCTAGATTAGTTGCTCAAGGATACTCTCAAATAGAAGGAATAGATTTTAACGAGACCTTTGCTCCTGTTACTCGTTTAGAATCTGTTCGTCTGCTTTTTTCTATAGCTTGCCACATGCACTTTACACTGTACCAAATGGATGTCAAATCTGAGTTCCTTAATGGAATACTGGCTGAAGAAAACTATGTAGAACAACCTAAAGGGTTCATTGACCCTAAACATCCAAATCATGTTTTTCGTCTGAAAAAGGCTTTGTATGGCCTTAAACAAGCTCCTAGAGCTTGGTATGAGCGTCTTTCCAGTTTTATTTTAGATAAAGGTTTCAAAAGAGGCGGAAATGACCAAACTCTTTTTGTCAAACATTTTGACAAACACATCACTATTGCTCAAGTTTATGTTGACGATATTATATTTGGATCAACTTCTCCCTCAGAAGTCAAATCCTTATCTGAAACTATGCATAAGGAATTTCAAATGTCCCTTATGGGGGAGCTACAATTCTTCTTAGTCCTTCAAGTCAAACAAAATTCAGAAGGATTATTTGTATCGCAATCCAAGTACGCTTTAGAGATAGTAAAGAAATTTGGCCTCGAGAGTGATAAAGATGCTAAAACGCCCATGAGTACTACGCTAAAACTTTTCAAAGATGAAAATGGAAAATCTGTAGATCCTACTCTGTATCGTAGTATGATAGCACCTTACTATATCTCTTACTGCCTCGCGCCCTGATATTATGTATGCTGTGTGTGTATGTGCTCGATATCAAAGTAACCCTAAAGAGAGACACTTGAATGCAGTTAAACGTATCATTAAATATGTAAAAGCCACTCTAAATCTAGGACTTTGGTACACTAATGACACACCAAGCACTATAATTGGGTACACTGATGCTGACTGGGCTGGGTGTACTGATGATAGTAAAAGCACATTAGGAGCATGTTATTATATAGGTAATAACTTGGTAGGATGGAGTAGTAAAAAATAAAACTGTACATCACTCTCAATAGCTGAATCTGAATACATAGCCGCTGGCAGCTGTTGTGCTCAATTAATGTGGCTTAAACAAATGCTAAGTGATTATGGTATTCAAGAAAACCTATTGCATCTCTATTGTGATAATCAAAGTGCGATTAATATTTCTAAAAACCCTGTTCAACACTCGCGAACAAAACATATTAAAATAAGACATCATTTTATACGCGAATTGGTTGAATCTAAGGAATTAGAAATCAATTATCTTCCTACTGATCTACAACTCGCAGATATGTTTACCAAACCTCTAGATTATAATAGATTCATTTCATTACGAAAATCTATTGGTATGGTTTATGCTGACTAATAACTTTGCTGTTTAATCCAAGTTTTTCCCTTTGTCCATTTGAGACAAAATGGGGGAGAAATTTGAGTCTATTCAATTCTTACATATGCTAAACAGCTTGATCTTAGTGATTTATTGCAGGTTCTTATTGTACAGTTACTCTCAACAGTTGTAATAGGGTATTCAAATGTACTTAGTTGAGGTATGTATTTTTTGATTTCTAGGTATTGGGTAGATAGAATTTTGATAGGAATAAGTTTTTCTTATTTTCTTGTTGCCCTACTAGTCCTAGATGACTCAAAGGAGATTTTGTCTCATATTTTCAAAGGGGGAGATTGAAGCCCTTATACTTTTGACTCACTTGAGTCTATATTGTATAAGTGCTCATCTAGTTTGGAAATTGTGACAAAATTATATCCTCCCTAGAATCTAAATAACCTCAGAAGTTGGTTTGCTACTTCATCTCTTTATCTTGTAGTGATCAAGAACAAATTGCCAACACTCACACACAGTAGAATTTATTTTTTGCATATCATACTGCATAATAATGTGTGTACATATGTTGAGTGTGTTTAAATCCCTAAGTTGGAATTTTAATAATTTTTTGGGATTTTTTAAACATTTTTTAAATAAGGTTTTCTTAATTAAAACTTGATTTAAAATTTTTGTGGTCAATTTGTAAATATAATTATTGGGTTTATTGGCCTAATGTTACCTTGGGTAGAATCTGAAAGCGGAGTAAACTTTAGGGTGTGGTTTTAATTAGTTTAAGACGCGCGTTTCATATCCTGTTATTGACCAACACCTGTCTTCATCTGATTGGCTGAGATTGTGTTTCTTTGCTGAGTTAAAAACGCGTATGTTTTTAGCCCTTGGATCATTAGCTATCGACGATCTTCATTTTGTCTTGGTGAATCCCAGTACAGCTTTTTAAACCAATGAGGAATTATTTAAGCATCGCGTTATTAGGACCCTTCGATCTAAGTCAATTTGACTTGACTTAATCCTGGCCCTTGGTTTTGATCCAGTCTCTCGAACCTTCTCTTCACCCTATAAAAGGAACCCTATTCTCAGACTTTTGCCATTTTCATTTTTTTGAGAAATAGAGAGAGTAGAGAGAGAAGAGAGAGAAGAGAGAAAACAGAGAGAAGAGAGAGAGTTAGAAACCCTAACCCTGTTCGTCAAAGCCTCTTCCATCCAAACTCAAACACTTCTTCAAAACACCTTCATATCCAAAACACTACTCTGAGTGTTCTTGAGTGTTTGAGAGTTTTAGTTGAGTTTGTAATTGTTGCTGTAACCTCTTGTTCGTTAGATCTTGTTTTCAACTTAAACGTTTACTCAGATCTACTTTTTGATTTCATAGAAATTTCAGATCTGAGTTATTCATGTTACATTACACTTAACTTCATTCTTTATTTCTCATCTTGAGAAATATATTGTTGATTATTTTCTATAAAACGTTTGCTTACTTTAAAATCAACAATAAATGCTTTATGTTTCTAGTTCTTGTAAAACTAAACCTTTGAGCTAGTTTGGAATCTCACTTGGAGGTTTTCAATCTCGAATTTTTTTTCTAAATTCTGAGATTGATTAAGACCTTGTCTGTCTTCCTAGAAAGGTATCCGTGGATTCTGGGAATGATTTAAAGGTCAAATAAGGTGCAAAGTTTTGTAAGAAGAAAGAAAAAGAAAAGATCACAGCATATAGTGTTACTGTAATTTGTTAGGACTGTTTGTACTTAATAAGAGTGTGTGTGTGCATGCATGTGTTAGAAAGCACCTCCACAAACACTTTCACCCTACAACACGAAAAGTGTTGGTAATAAGATCTTGTGAACAAAGAGTCGACGTAAAGTGCTGGAACAAATCAGAAGTTAACAAACTGGGAGAACTACATCTACAATCAGAACTGAAGAGAAGTTTTAAGGACACCAGAGGGTACATTCCTAAACTTATATAGGTCTGAGTTGTTTGCATGTTAGTTATATAGTTTGTAACTCATATATTTGTTTTAGTGGATTTTTCATTTTACTCCGTAGAGGGAGTCGTGGATGTTTCCTCAATTGGTGAGGTTTTACCACGTAAAAAACATCGTGAACATAATCTTTCTACATCTCCTCATCTCACTCTTGGTTGTGCTGAGTTTAAGTTTTTTTTTAAAACTACTTTATAAACTTGTTATTCAAAACCTCAATAGATCTCGTACATACTGATTTATTAAACACATCTTGTGTTCAAATAGTTTGGTTTTTACGAAAAGAGTTTCTTAAAAAAATAGATCGGAGTTACTTAAATAGTTTATTTTTAATAAACGGCTTTAGTAACATTTTTCAATTAGGGGGGAAGTATGTAATACCCCGTAATTTTATTAATTTTTAGTTAATATGATTAATTAAATATAATGGGAATTAATTGGAAATTAATCCGAATTTAAATACTAGTGAGACGTGAGTTGGTATTTCATTATGATGATAATATTGAGTATTACTGAGTATATATGGTAATATATGACTATGGAAATTATTAAAATTGTCGCGAGTTATTAATACGACAGTTGGAAAAATTAAGTTGGGACGCGTGTGTCAGTCGCGTCAGAAATCAATTTAATTAGATTAGAAAGTAAATTATAATTTTATCAACCGTATGGCCATTTTAAGTGCGCCAACGTATCCGGAGGGGTCGAGATAGTCACAAAACACTAGCAGAGGTTTAGTTTGGATCCCGGGGCATTTTTAGGCCAAACCGGCAAATCGGGAGGGTATTTTAGTCAGTTTAAAATTTAAGGAATTAAAACCCACGAATTTGAGAGTTTATTTAATTATTATTGGGAAGGCCATTTGGTCCATTATCAGCCAAAAAGAAAATAGCGGGCAACGTGAGATAGAGGAGAAGTTACAGAAGGTCTTCAAACCATAACCACCACCCACCACCACCACTTTCGACGGAATTGTGATCGGAAAGAAGAAATGAACCAGCCCTTGGACATCATCAACGGATCTGAACATCAATCTTAAGGCAAGTGATTTGGTTCCATTAATTTTTAGCGAATACTTCTTCCATGTTAGTGTAGGAATCGTTAATAGCCTTGAAAGATGATGAAAACTCATGAATTTTGGTGTAGAACTCTAAATCTTGGATATGAATTGCATGTAGCTTAGTTCTGGACGAAATTCAGTAGCCAAAAAATAACCCTTGATGAATTAAAAATGGATTAAAGAAGAGAAATATCATGGTTCTTGAAGAAAATAGGAAACTAGGGTTTTTGTGAAGATTTGATCCATATAAGGCTAATTGTTGATGATTTAATAGTTTTGGAATGTTAAAAATAATGTATTTAGGTTGTATAATGATCCTATATCCTCAGTTTAGAATTTCATACCTTGTAATGAAGTTTTGGGACAAATCTAGGACTGAAAAACGAAGCAGTCCGTAGCCTCACCTAGTGAGATCGATCGATCAACATTCATAGGTCGATCGATCGACCACCATCGATCGAACGACATTCAAGGTCGATCGATGACCTCCCCAGAAATTGTTATGCTTTTCCCCTTGTTGAATTTTAACAATTTCGATCCTAGAGAGTGATTGGTGGGGACCTTGTGAACATTTTTGGATTTAAGGAAGACCAGTAGGCGTGTATATGAGACCCAGATTGTTATTAAAAATTAAATTTGGAATTTAAGTTAAACCTAATAAGGTTCGACGAGTGAGGTACTATTAAAGATCACAATTGAATGAGTTAAATCTATATAGTTGATAATATAAGGTTAGTGACAGAAATAGGGACCTAAAGAGTATTGGATTAAAGTGTGGGGAATAATGTAATAACTCGGATAATTTTGGGGGTATTTTCGAAATTAAGAGGAAAAAAATAATTTTGAGATAAAATTATTTTATTGCTCAAATATGTTGGTTATTATTTTTAAAGGCGAGAATTTCAAACGATTTCGAAATCGGAATTAAAATGAAGTTTTAATTGAATTTCTATTATTTAGAAGAGTCCTCAAAACATAAAACTCTCTAAGAGTCCTCGGAACATAAAACTCTCTAGTAAAAATAATATTTTTAGAAATTCGACCGTCCGATCAAGCTGAATTTTTGTCAGAAGTCCCGTCTCGCCGTTCTCTACAACATACTAAAATTTCAAGCGATTCCAACGGTCCGATCGTCTGTAATAAAATTTTTAGTGTTTGTATCTGATTAGAATTCTTTTCTTAATCAAACACTTTATCCTTTATATATCAACAAATTCGTGGCTTGGTTTTTCAAATCACTTTTTCTCAAGATTTTTAACCAAAAGACCTCTCCAAAATTACTCCCTTTCATATAAAAACCATAGCCCCAAGCTTATTCAAGATTTCAACCTTAGATTATAAGTCTTATTTGGTGTTTTCTCGAGTGTGCGCTAGAACGAGATTTGATTATTTTCGCGAGAAGAACGTGATGGTGTGATTAGATTTTGAGGTTGAAATTTATGTGATGATTCTTGTGAGGATTTGAGGTATGGGGTTTTACACAATATGCTCCTTAATCTCGTGAGTGTTATTCCCGTTGTTTTCTTGTGATTATTGACTCATATTCGAATTGATAAATTCATTGGAATCTGAAATTTTTTGTTGGAATCTAATTTTGATTCACGTGGTATTATTTTGGTGTTGAGCATATTGTCATGATATTTTAATATGGCACTGAAGTTGAGCACCCGCCAATATCCTTTTTTCGGATACGCTAGAAAAATGCATAGGCGCGGTACGGTGGTGAGGCCTGGTGACTCGGTTAATGTGTTGTTGAGAAATTATATTGATATAATTGCTATTGAGGTTCGCATTTGATTTGAATATTCGTACTCTTATTGTTACGCTTTATTCACCGCTAATATTTGTTGAGCATCTTTCCTGTCGTATTGTGTACTTCCCCATATTTTCTTTTAGTGGCAGGTTAGCGCAGATTTTTGGGCGCTTGGGATTTTTGGAGATGGATTTTAGCGATGATTCTTTTGGGAAGATTTTAATGCAAGAGAGAAGACTTGTATTTATTTTTGATGTATAGAGCATTGGATATTTATTTTCTTTCAAGATAGTTAGATGTTTTATTTCGAGAGATTTTTGGTTGTATGTCATTTGAAGATATTTCAGATTAGTAAATTCTCTTACTTTTATTGTGGGTTTTAGATGCTCTATACCTTGTTATTTGTGGATTTGGTTAGTTTTATCGTAGTAGCGCTCCGCTAGCTCTCCCCGGACGGACGGGGTGTTACAGAATGGTATCAGAGCTTAGGTTACGACCACCCTCGGGTCTTGGGTTTTGGGTCTGTTGCCATTTTGTGGAGCGTATTTTTGGAGATAGAATCTTTAGATGATCGTTTCGCGTTAGGCATCTAGATTAGATGTGAGGAATTTATTTTTGGTAACGAGATTATTTTTGGAGATTGTTGGCCTGATTTTTGAGAGTTAGGCATTCGGCGAATTTCGAGGGCGAAATTCCATTGTTAGTGGGGAAGTGTAACAACCCGGGTAATTTTGGGGGTATTTTCGAAATTAAGAGGAAAAAATAAATTTTGAGATAAAATTATTTTTATTGCTCAAATATGTTGGTTATTATTTTTAAAGGCGAGAATTTCAAACGATTTCGAAATCGGAATTAAAATGAAGTTTTAATTGAATTTTTATTATTTAGAAGAGTCCTCAAAACATAAAATCTCTAAGAGTCCTCGGAACATAAAACTCTCTAGTAAAAATAATATTTTTAGAAATCTGACCGTCCGATCAAGCTGAATTTTTGTCAAAAGTCCTGTCCCGCCGTTCGCTACAACATACTAAAATTTCAAGCGATTCCAACGGTCCGATCGTCTGGAATAAATTTTTTAGTGTTTGCATTTGATTAGAACTCTTTTCTTAATCAAACACTTTATCCTTTATATATCAACAAATTCGTGGCTTGGTTTTTCAAATCACTTTTTCTCAAGCTTTTTAACCAAAAGACCTCTCCAAAATTACTCCCTTCTATATACAAAACCATAGCCCCAAGCTTATTCAAGATTTCAACCTTAGATTATAAGTCTTATTTGGTGTTTTCTCGAGTGTGCGCTAGAACGAGATTTGATTATTTTCGCGAGAAGAACATAATGGTGTGATTAGATTTTGAGGCTGAAATTTATGTGATGATTCTTGTGAGGATTTGAGGTATGGGGTTTTACACAATATGCTCCTTAATCTCGCGAGTGTTATTCCCGTTGTTTTCTTGTGATTATTAACTCATATTCGAATTGATAAATTCATTGGAATCTGAAAATTTTTGTTGGAATCTAATTTTGATTCACGTGGTATTATTTTGGTGTTGAGCATGTTGTCATGAGATTTTAATATGGCACTGAAGTTGAGCACCCGCCAATATCCTTTTTTCGGATAAGCTAGAAAAATGCATAGGCGCGGTACGGTGGTGAGGCCTGGTGACTCGGTTAATGTGTTGTTGATAAATTATATTGATATAATTTCTATTGAGATTCGCATTTGATTTGAATATTCGTACTCGTATTGTTACGCTTTATTCACCGCTAATATTTGTTGAGCATCTTTCCTGTCGTATTGTGTACTTCCCCATATTTTCTTTTAGTGGCAGGTTAGCGCAGATTTTTGGGCGCTTGGGATTTTTGGAGATGGATTTTAGCGGGGATTCTTTTGGGAAGATTTTAATGCAAGAGAGAAGACTTGTATTTATTTTTGATGTATAGAGCATTGGATATTTATTTTCTTTCAAGATAGTTAGATGTTTTATTTCGAGAGATTTTTGGTTGTATGTCATTTGAAGATATTTCAGATTAGTAAATTCTCTTACTTTTATTGTGGGTTTTAGATGCTCTATACCTTGTTATTGTGGATTTGGTTAGTTTTATCGTAGTAGCGCTCCGCTAGCTCTCCCCGGACGGGCGGGGTGTTACAGAATAATATGAGACTTAGCAACCTTTTTGGGTTAGGTTTTAAGTACTTGAAACTACGACGTGAGATGTGTCGGTGGACTATATTATGTAATTATCCGGAAGTATAAAAATGTACTAATTGGAGTAACGATATTGGGATTGAGAACATACCTTTAATAATATTATAAATTATCTAAGTTGTGTGAATGCTTAGTATACGGATTTATATGTGTATGACATACCTACCATACTTACTATCACGGGAGGTTGGCTTTCGAAACATGTCCATCTAATCTTTGTGTGCCTACGGGGGGGATTTAGATTGGTACCTTAAGGACATAGGGTTGTGAATGATTTATTTGTGAGTTAATAAGTCAGCTGACCATGGGAGCGTAGGTATGTGCGTGACCCATGGATATGTGAACTATGTTCGCCTCCAATATGTGTGATTTTGCTTATTGAAACGATTCCTGAGAGATTCGAAATACGTGTTCCTTATGTACGTGATGTACCGCGATTTGACAGCAGAGTATGTGTGCACCGCAGCTTAGCCTAGGGGTGCCCTTATTGTATATTTATGTTGAGATTAATATACTGGTGATTATAACATACGCTTTGCTATTGTGTGAATGTGAATACTTGTGACATTTTTAGTACAGTTAAAAATGAGAATTTCCTATAAGATTTAATATAAATTAATCTAAGAAATAAAAAGGTAGATACACACAAGTTAGATTATAATGTCTTGAAAAAACCCCTATATTATAATGTGAGGACAGGTTGTGATATAGACTAGTTAACAACGGCATATCTAGGACGAGTTATGGATATATGTTAGGCGTGCACCTTAGTTGAGAGGTGAGAAACTCATGTGAGAGCACGTAACTAACATGTATTTAATATTCATTGTTTAATGCAATTAAACACTTGCTATATTTTTAAACTATTTTCACATTGGGCTCTGACCCGTTTGCTTCCAAATCTGTTTTTTTGAAAAACCTTTTAGGTGTCCAGCCATAGGGACGCCAAGCTTAGGAGTTCCATTTCAGTGACGTGCTGAAGCTGCTGTGGAAGTTACAGGATTTCGATAATTGACACCTCCACATTCTACCTTGATTCTATTTCAGACGCATTCATCTGTTAGGGCATGTCACCCCCTTTTCTTTTAGAGATAGCTTTATCATACTCTCAGTTTCATTGCAGTTTTGGAGTTAATTAATTAATTATTGAGACTTTGTATTTGGTTTTATTCAGTATTTGGATTATTCATAGGAGTGTTGCTCCAGACTCATTTACTCTTCCATTTATATTCTGTTGTGACTATGATGTGATTGTGGTATTATTAGTTAATAATTTAATCGGTTGCATGCTAGTATAATTTAAATAACATTTGACAACTCTCTTTTTAAATATTAGGTGGCTAGTAATTGTTTAAAAATGTATTCGACAGTGATGCTATGAATTGAACCAACTTGACATTTTGTATTAATTTGAATAAAGGAGTAGCTACCATGTATTTAATTAGTCGGGTGGTGTCGCTAGTGACCCATTTTTAACAAAACACAATTTCAGGAATCATGAGATGAGTTCCATGAATTTTATTTAGTCTATGTACGCGATTAACTACCCTCCATGTATTTGGAACTACTTTTGCAGGTACGATATCGAAATATTGGAAAAATTCCAAACACAGGGGATTAGGCGGGAAAGAAAACCACATTCTACTACAAAAATAGGGGGAAACCAGTGCCCTTCAGCTAAAGAAAATAAGTCAGAAGGACAAATAGGTTCCTCCAAATCAACCCAAGAAGGAATATCAAAATAGGCTCTAAACTTATCTAATGATTCGATAAGGTAAACCATAATGATTGAAGCAAAGAAATAAGAAGGAAGGAAGAAAATTCTTACAGAAGATTAAGGAATCAGCTAAGGCAGATGACAAGAAAGAACGTACATAAGAAGAAAAATGAGAAAATAAGGGTTCTGGAAACAAAATGGCAAAAAGGTAGAAGACAATCGAATTTTACCGCCTTTATATATGTCACCTCGTAAAGCGAGAAAAGTAATGATCGCAACTGACGACGGTTGCGTTCTCGACAGCTAATCAAGGAAAAATGACGCAGATACCCAAGCGGTTGTCAGAATTCAAAATATTTACAAATTTAGCATTTTGCGCTCAAAACCGTTACACAAAGTGGAAAAATTTTACAAGTGTTGAAGGTCTATAATTAATTAAGACTTCAAAATAGGTCCAAGCAACTTTTTGAATAAAATGTTCCACACTATCACATCCAATTTCAACTGTGAAACATTGGGGGCTTCTGCTGATATAAAAATTAGTCTGCATGGACCAATTATATGGAGACACGCATCATCCAACATGGCACAAGATCAGGTACCGAGTTACTCAATCTATCGAGCTACTTAGCGTACCAAGCTACTCGGCATACCGAGCAACTTATTGGGAAGACCAAACTAGCAGGCAGATTCAATGTTTCTTGTATTACAATCATTCCTTACCATATACAGATGTATATGCCTATTTGATAAAGGCATATTATCTATTCATATTGATGGCCCAAAGGCTATAAATACATTGTAATACCCTCATGGAAGGGTCAGACAACCAGACAAACATAATTAAGATCAAGACAAGACACCTCGTAATACTAAACAGTGGATGTAGGCCATTCGTTAAAGCTGAACCTCTTTAAAAATATCTTATTTTATTTCTCTACTCATATTTATCTGTGATTAATTAATTATATCAAATCTAGTTTTTTACATCAAGAGTGATGGTGGAGGTGAATTCAACAACATTTCATTTCTGGACCATTTGTCTCATAATGGTATCTTACGACATATCTCTTGTCCTCATACTCCAGAACAAAATGGAGTCACTGAAAGAAAGCATAGGCATCTTATGGAAATAGTTCTCACCTTGTTGTTTCATGTTAATCTACCTTTATATCTTTTGGTAGAAGCCTTCATGAATATTGTATTTTTTATTAATAGGCTGCCATCCTCAGTGTTAGTAATATAATCACCATTTTTCAAACTCTACATACAACATCCAGATTATTCATCTCTCAAGGTGTTTGGGTGTGGATTCTACCCTTACTTAAGAGGAAGAAACACAAATAAATTTCAGCACAATCCCTTTCATATTTTTTGGCTAGAGTGCCCTATATATAGGCTATAAGTGTCTCAATCCCCAAATAAGACAAGCCTATGTTAGTAGATATGTTGTCTTTGATGAATCACTTTTACCTTATGTCTCTAAACAATCACCTTCTGCACCTCATTCAGATGCTTCTGTACTAGCCACTTTCAAAGTGTTTACCTCTCTGAAGTCTCCTTCCTATACCTTATCTATCAATCTTGACAGCATCAGTTCACCTACTACCAATTAAATTCACCCTACCTCATTTCCTCCCGTTTAATTCTCACCTTTGATGTCCTCTTAAGAACCTCCCATTTACTTAACTACTGAGACCATTCACCGCCCTACTACTTCACATATCAATCCCATATATACACCCTCCCATACTACATCTCTAGTCCGTTTCATCCCTCTATCTATATCCCATGACACAATAACTACTACTTCTTCATCTGAACAACTACTTCATTCCCCTCCCATTAGTGATACTAGTCATGTACCTATGCTTCATCATTCTGACCCTACTGGTATTCCACTCACAGTGGACCTCCCTCTTGTTCCTACTCCTCCATCTACCAACACTCACCCTGTGATCACAAGATCCAAATCCCATTCCTCCTCCCCTACAGTTCTTACTACCACTACCGACCACCCTTGTGCTGAACCTATCAATGTCAAATATTTCCTCACTCAGCCCCATTGGGTTCAAGCTATGTAAGATGAACTAGATGCTCTCCATCACAACAAGACTTGGACACTGGTTCCTCGTATTTTTAGCATGCATCTTATTGGTTTAAAATGGGTGTTTCATACTAAATTACATTCAAATGGATCTTTTGATCATTACAAGGCTATGTTTGTTGCCAAAGGTTATAACCAAGTGGAAGGAGTGGATTAATTTTATACCTTCAGTCCAGTCACCAAACATACTATTATTAGACTTATTCTCTCTTTTGTAGTTACTCAAAAATGTCAATTACGATAACTATATATTAAAAATGCCTTTCTATATGGCATACTTGAAGAAGAGGTTTATATGCAACAACCTCTAGGCTTTACTGATCCAACTTATCCCTCTTATATATGACGTTTGCATAAGGCCATATATGGATTTAAGCAAGCTCCAAGAACATGGTTTGATAGACTTAGTTCTCACGTACTTCAACTTATTTTCTTTTATAGTAGATCTGATCCATCTCTATTTATTTTACATACTTCCCATGGAAGTGTCTTTGTTATCATCTAAATTAATGACATTATTGTCATAGGAAGTCATTCTAAGTTGGTATCTTCCCCCATTGCCAATTTGGCCATTATGTTTTCTCTTAAAGACTTGGGTCCTTTCTCTTATTTTTTAGGCATTAAAGCTGATTATTTTGATGGTTGCATTTTTCTTAGTCAGTAATAGTACGCTCTCCAATTACTAGCTAAAGAAGGTCTCTCCCATTCCGAACCACTGCCTACACCTTTTGTTATAAAATAGTCATGCTCTTTAAAAACTTTACCCTCCTGTTCACCTACCTATTTTCGCTCTATTTTAGGGGCTCCTCAGTGCCTCACACTTAATAGACCTGATCTCAGTTATGATGTTATTTCTATGTGTCAACACATGCATAACCCTCACCCTCATCAATTCAAAAGACTCTAAAGGATTCTTAGATACATTTGTAGCATAACCTCTCATGGACTTCGACTCATCAAGAAATCTTCCTCTTCAATATATGGTTTTTCTGATGCTGATTGGGATGGTTGCCCCACTACCCGCATGTCTAAATCTAGCTACTACATTTTTTTTGGCTCCAAGTGCATTTTGTGGGCTTCAAAGAAGCAACCTATAGTCTCCAAGTCTAGTTGTGAATCTGAGTACAAATCTCTTACTACAGCTGCTGCTGAGGTTGTGTTGATTACCTACCTTCTTAAAGATATTGGTCTTGTATTGCCCCAATATCCAACCTTATTTTGTGACAACCTTAGTCCCCTTTACCTCACTGTTAATCCTATTCTTCATGCACACACAAAGCATATGGAATTACACTATCAATTCATTCGCGATCATGTAGTAAAAGGGGCTAGAATCATAACACACTTTGTTCCATCCGCAAGACAACTTACAAATGTATTAACCAAGCCTCTTTCTACTACTCAATTTTGGTCCCTTTGCAACATGATTAGTCTTTAATCATCTCTCACACTTCTCTTGAGAGGGAATGTTAAGCATAATTCTCGTGTGGATAATACTTGTCACATGGATAATACCCATGCAAATGAGTATAGCCATGCGTTTCTCATATTAGTTAGGAATAAGTTTTTGATTTGTCCTAGACTTTATGAAACCCTAAAAACCTCTAAACAAACTCTTGCAGCAGTCATGTATAGCCTCTATATAATAAGTGTATTATATACATTGATATTATTGAAGTGTGAATGCAATTGTGTTAATCCAACCTTTATTTTCTGCATAAATATCCACAACATAAATTATATTTTCGAAAAAATATATATATGAAAACTTTAAGCACAAATTGAAGTATCTATAAGCGCATTTTTGTTTGGAGGATGGGGATTTGGATAACAAAGGGGTTAGCTCCAAGTTTTCATATAAAAATAATATATAAGGAAGTATTAAACATGCTTGGAACTTTAAATTTCAATAAAACCATAAAAAAGGTAAATTTAGGAATGGCATTGTCTTCATACGTGTAAACAAACATTCTGAACTCAGTTATGTTATGAAGTTAACTTAAGAAGCCATATTTAACACAAATGGACACATTTTAAAAAGGCATAGTAAAATAATTTAAATTATTATTCAACAATTGGAGTATCTTGCAATTTTATATTATTCCACTTATAAAAAAAACTTAACATATGGCATCTAAAACTTCAAACGTAGAAAATAAGTGTTCAACACCATTAACCTTCAAGGGTATCTATTCTTATTATTTAGAACAAGGGGTGAGAAGAAAAAAGCGAAATATTACAAAATAAGTTCTTCAATCATGAATAGTTTAATGTTATAATCAAGAAAAACCAAAAACTTTAAAATCAAATTTCACTTATTGAGAACCATCCTAAATATTCATCATAACAATCATGATTTGAAGATTGATAAATAAGGAATGAAAAAGTAACTTGAAATCAAAGCCCAAAATACAACCTGAAATTAAAGCCAAAAAGTAAAAGTAACGTGAAATTTAAATCCAAATTGCAAAAAAAATTAAAAAACCTGGGGGGGGGGGGGGGAGATAGTCACTTTCTTAAAGAATGCCTAACATCATATGAAATTAGATTAATTAAAACCAATAAGAAAAACAAAATAATGGTGTTTGAGAAGAATATCAAACCATAATGAAAATCAACACGGGGATGAGAGAAAATGATGGAGGAGGAAACCCTCAGAGCTCGATTCCAATTTCTTCCAAAAAACGGCGACAAAACAACAATAAAAAAATATCTTCAACATCTAGAGAGTGAAAGGAGAAAATAATTACAAACCCACTGAGATAGTCCTTGATCATTGCTATACAGTTTGAAGGGGAGAGAGAGAATCATTGTTGAGGGTTTTATACATAGAGGAGTAAAAAGGTGATGGATTGGGTATGTAAGAGGTAGAGTGTTATTATTCACGATGTGAATAGATACTCCGAGATGGGACATTCAGATATATATATATATATATATATATATATATATATATATATATATATATATATATATATATATATATAGAGAGAGAGAGAGAGAGAGAGAGGAGGGTTTGAATTAAAGTAAATGTCCAAAAAAATTGTTTAAGCAGGATTAGACCTGAAAAATGGACGGGTTGGTAATGGATTGGGTTATTTTAGGCGATTTGAAAACAAGTGGAACAAGGCGAGCATGTCATATTTGGTTAAGAGATGCCGAGAGATTTCCTTGCTTGTAACATGTCCCTCAAGTTTCTAACAGTTCGATTTGGGTTAATCTCAGCAATTTTCAAAAAAGGAAATTAACAGAGCAATAGAACTCCAAATCTATGCTTCCGTAGATAAATAGTAGTGTGAATATGAGAGATCGAAAGATAATTTTTGAAACCCATTTCTGACCCATATGAAATGCATTTTTAACCCGTAAAAATATGAAACACATTTTTAACCCGCAAAAATATATTTATGAACCAGAATAGCCTGTATGTGGAGGTTTTTTGGGAGGAATCATCCTAGAGAACCTATTTTTATAGGCCTAAGGAGGGATAAGGTGAATGAGAAATGTATTTAGACCATAGGATTTTTGCATTGTTGGATAAATCTTAGCCACAACTTATCATGAATAGTAAAACACCCTTACCCTATATTATATATATGTATATTTAACATAGTATTTACATTTATATATAAACATAAACTTTAAAAATTAATAATTACAATCGCATTGTACGCATTATACCTCTCTTATTGTGCATTGTTTTTTCTCCCGTGTCTCTCTACACGCACAACAAATTACTCCATCTTCTATAAACCTTAAAAAAATTTCTTTCCCTAAATGAAAAGCCTCCTCAGATCTCCATGACTCTATCCCCACCCTTTCTCCAAGTCTCCATCATCTTGAAACCGAAATTCCTTCGTCTCTTATCAAGTCTTCGCACTAACAACTCATCGAGAAATAAGTATATGTACTATAAACATCTAATCTCCGAACTAAAATTATTAACTTAGATATATGCATATTTTTTTTTTTACTTTTAAACCATGAATACCTCATAAATCTATTTGCTGCAATAAAATCCGATTATATGCTCTTCACATTTTTGGAGAAAATGTGTAACTAACGAACACAAGTAAATTCATCTTGTCTTAAACTAAAACAATTTGAGTATTGAAAACTTGGCAAAAAACATTAACTTCTATGATCCTATTGATGAAGAAAAAATATTTATCATCTAGTGGCTCAAAGTTCAATTCATGCCCAAGGTTGTTTAGTTCTTAATTTACCAAGTGGATGAGACCTCCTTTGGGTCGTTTTAAGCTTAACGTGCATGGATATTCTAAAGGAAATCCAATTGTTAGAGGGGTTGGGGGAGTCATGAGGGGTAGCGAAGGAAATCTTATTTCTTATTTCTCCTACAACATTGGTCAACAAAAGGCCATTTTTTAGAAGCAATATCCTTGGAAATTATCCTTCGGCTGTGTGATTCTCTTAGTATTAATAAAAAATTGTGTGGAATATGATTCTAAAATTCTTGTGGAGATAATAAATGGCTCCTGGAAACTTCCATAAAAGATTGAAAATTGATTTAAAGTATCAAAGGCCGTCATTAGAAGATTGCGAGTCCAAATCAACGACATTTGGAGACAAGTTAATTATGTAGGTGATTCTTTAGCAAATATGGCATCATATACTACCAAATCTGACTCATTTTCCTGTTTCTCAAGTCTTTCTTCCATCATTAAAGGTCAACTGAAAATGGATAAGGCATATATGTAAGGACATTTTTGTCCATTATCAATTTATATGTCGTACGCCGTTACACCGTTGAAGAAACTCAAGATCGCATCTACATCAACGGATCCGAATATCAAAGCGTCTTCAACATCATAGCCTCTGCGAGAATGAACTTGGTAAAATTTTGTTTTTACTTTCCTTAAAGTTCATATTTAGTACTGGGAAATTTTTATAAAATGTTTTTTATAAAAATAAGAAGTAAGTTTTTTCAAGCAAAATGAGGCTTTTAAAAGGATTTTATTTTTTTGGGAAAACCGAACCGGTCCGCCCCCTACCGGACCGATTCGCAACCGGACCGGTCCGCCCCTCAATCGGACCGATTCGCTTGCTGCAGATCCAGTAAACCCCGGACCGAAAGCGAACCGAAGAAGCCATTTTTTAAAAGAACCGATCCGAGGTCGGACCGATCCGCCTCCAAGTCGGACCGGTCCGCCTGGGATAAATTCGGCCAGATTCGCTACAGATTTTTTAGGCTCAAAGTTTTCCTATTTAAAGCCATCTTCGTGGATTTGTTTTTCAAGACTTTTAAAGACGATATTCAGAGTCCTAAATACTCTAAGTCTTCACCTTTTTGAGTCCCAAGACTCTTTTTGATTCACACAAAAATCCCAATTACTTTTGTGAATCTTTTGGAACCCTAGAACACAAGCTTTGCTATTGTTCAACCCTTGTGGAGAAGCCGTTCTCTTCTTCACTGCTGCCCTCCTGGAAAGGGAGAATTCCAGCCGCCGACATAGGAACCGACACCTGCGGGTATTTCTGTGTCACACACTTGTGGAGAAGCCATTCTCTTCTTCACTGCAGCCCACCTGGAAAGGGATATTTCAGCCGCCGACTACAGAATCCGATACCTGAGGGTAATTCTTAGTCACTGTATTTTCATTGTAATCCGAATGTAAGCCGTTTTCTTACAAATTATAGTGAAAATAAAAGGTTTTGCCCCTTTGGGGGATTTTTCCTGAAATTGTTTGTTTTTATCCTGCAAGCTATATTTTATTTGATAAATCATCTAGATGCATGTCTTAGGGTTTTAACTAAATTTGGGTTTAATTAAAATTGGTTTTTTATTTGAGAAGTCGCAATATTTCCGCTGTAGCTGCACTCTCAAATTGGTATCAGAGCGGGTTATGCTAATTTATCGCGTGATCTTGATTTTTTGAGGATTTACTTTCTGATACAATTTGTCTACTCATGTTTTCAAATTGGTATCAGAGCCTGTTGCACTAAATTATTGTGATTTGATTCTGATTTTGCACAAAAATGGCTTTTGATGGTTTTGATGATCTTCGATGTCAAATTTTTGAAAAAATTAATTGGAAAATTCACACGAACTCTTGCTTTAAATCTTCAGTTGAAAATGAATCTGAGAAGTGTCCTTGTTGTGAGGGTGTTGGTCACACGTTACATGAGTGTACCACAAATTTAAAGAAGAAATTGAATAAACCGATTTCTCATGTTTCTACCCTTAGTGATTGTGATTCGAAAGAAGAAGTTTTTTATGCTTCTAGGCGAGAGTTTCCCATCCGTGTGATTAGTGATGATAGTGAAAGTGATAGGAGTGTGGATGAAAGTGAGGAGGAAAGTGTAGATGAGCATGACTTGCAAACTGCTTTCAATGAACTTTATGCTGAAACTTTGAAAACAAAGAAAGAAAATTTGAAATTGAAAGCTCAATTGAAAGACTGTGCCATAAAAAATAATGATTTTTTAGTTGAAGAACTTAGGGCTCATGTGAAAATTTTGAAAGAGAAGCTTGAGTACGTCGAGGGTGAGAGAGATAGTCTGAAAGGGTTGATGGAGACTATGAAAAAGGAGCTTTTAGAGTTTGAGGATTCTAAACGAGTACTTGAATCCAGGATAGGTGAACTTGTGGTGAAATTGAAAGATTCAAGTAAAGTGAAATTTGATTTGGAGTCTAGGTCTGAAAAACTTGATAAGATTTTAGGCATAGTCGAGATCAAAATTGATAGGGGTGGTATTGGTCTTGAAAAATATGTTGCACCCATTCCCACACGTGTGAGAGAGCCTCCTAGGTTTGTTAAGAAAGAGACACCTACGGGTGTTAGGAAAGAGCCCCCTAGGAACATCGTGAGAGTGCCTCCTAGGATCATTAGGAGAGATCCACCTAAGCAAATTCAGAAAGCGCCACCTAGGAATTTGAGGAGAGGGCCACTTTTAGGTAACACACACCGCCCGATTTACACTTGCACACATTGCGGTAGGCAAGGTCATCTTAGGCGATTTTGTTACAAGCTTTTAAATGGACCTAGGAAGGTTAATGAAAGAATAAATTCGATTCCTAAAACCCCCACACTTCGTTACAAATCTATTTGGGTTAGAAAATCGGATTTAGAGGCTTATGGTTTATTTGTCCACGATTCCCGTTTGCTTGCACGTGATTCACCCCATGTGAAATCTTTTGGTTGATTGTGATTGCATGTTTGTAATACACTAGTTGTGGTTTCATGTTATATTTTTACTAGTGTGATGACTTGTACTTTTTGTATAAATTCTTGTTTTTGAATTTTGTTTTTGAAAAATACAAAAAGATTTTATTTTGATAAAATTTTTGAAAAATCCAAAAAGATTTTTGTTTTTTGTTTACACCGTTTATGTATGAACACTTTGGATGACCAAGTCACAACCTCATTCCATTATTTTCATGTAACTATTTGATAGTGTTTTGAGACAATAGGTCAATTCATCCATGTGCTTTATAATGTTTGGAGTCATTAAGATGTAATTAAGTGTTACTTCCTACATGTTTGACTCATGTTTCCTTTATCGCACACATGCACGGATTTGTTTGATTATTGTGCTTGTCTTATCACATGTTGATTGGGTGTTTTCACTTCAATCCTGTCCTTAAAACGAACCAAGCGCGATAAATTTTGATAAGGAAATTGTGCATATAAAAACCGTTTTGTGAGTTTGTGTGATTTGTTTGATAAACGGGGAGGGGCTGCGAAAGGTAATCATCTATCCTTTGCGCAAAAGCCACCGTTAAAAAGGACCTAAAAAATTGAGGAATTTTATTATCCGAGGTCCAAAGAGGTTAAAAGAGCCCGGAAAAAATTTAAAGGCAATAAAAAGAAATTCATGCCAATTATGGACCATTTAGGTTTTTGCACCAATTCTACAAAGTTTGAGAATTTAGATCACCTCTAAAAGAAAATATTTATGAGGGAGTTTGGTTGGAGAATTTAAAACGGGTTTGCACGTCCATGAAATGCTTGAAAATGCGCTACATAGTTTTGGACGTTATTGGGGTGGAAATCATTTTGACTTTGATTTGTTGATTTGCATAAGACGATGTCATCTAAATTCAACAAATTTTTATACCTAAGGATACTTTTGATGTTCATTCGTTAGGGGTACACATATGCATCGTGCACATATGATTGATTGAGTTGATTTACCTATCGAATGTGTTCACACCCATTCATTCCATTTCCATGACCTGGTTGTTTGAGTCTAAATCCATGGTGTGATTTTTGTATCATATTTGTTCATATTGGTATCCTATCTTTGTATGAAAAATTTTGAAATATTCAAAAATATTTTTTTTGTATACCGTGACACCCCGATTTTGCGTATTTGATTCATTCTTCTCATTTGTCTATTTGGGGACATCATAAAAAGGGGGAGAAAGAATTATCATTTTATGGGGGAGTGTTTGAATTTTGGGGGAGTTTTTGAGATGTTGTATATGTTTTTATCATATATTGATATCCATGTTATCTCATTTCAAACTCGATATGTCACGTGGTATTTGCTTTGTCTCATGTGTGTAGGTATGAAGATTGAAGATCAATATGTTGCACACCCTGAAGAGAAAAGCTTTGAGATTTGATGATTGTTGAAGATTGAAGAACAAACGATGAAGATTTAAACATTTGTATCTTTCCATCTTTAGGGTTCATGGGAGGGTAGATTTGTATAGGTCATTAGTTGATAATTCAGATATTTTTTATGTATGTACCGGCATAGACATAGGGGGAGATTTGTAAGGACATTTTTGTGTGAATCAATTTATATGTCGTACGCCGTTACACCGTTGAAGAAACTCAAGATCGCATCTACATCAACGGATCCGAATATCAAAGCGTCTTCAACATCATAGCCTCTGCGAGAATGAACTTGGTAAAATTTTGTTTTTACGTTCCTTAAAGTTCATATTTAGTATTGGGAAATTTTTATAAAATGTTTTTTATAAAAATAAGAAGTAAGTTTTTTCAAGCAAAATGAGGCTTTTAAAAGGATTTTATTTTTCTGGGAAAACCGGACCGGTCCGCCCCCTACCGGACCGATCCGCAACCAGACCGGTCCGCCCCTCAACCGGACCGATCCACTTGCTGCAGATCCAGTAAACCCCAGACCGAAAGCGAACCGAAGAAGCCATTTTTTAAAAGAATCGATCCGAGGTCGGACCGATCCGCCTCCAAGCCGGACTGATCCGCCTGGGATAAATTCGGCCAGATTCGCTGCAGATTTTTTAGGCTCAAAGTTTTCCTATTTAAAGCCATCTTCGTGGAGTTATTTTTCAAGACTTTTAAAGACGATTTTCAGAGTCCTAAATACTCTAAGTCTTCACCTTTTTGAGTCCCAAGACTCTTTTTGATTCACACAAAAATCCCAATTACTTTTGTGAATCTTTTGGAACCCTAGAACACAAGCTTTGCTATTGTTCAACCCTTGTGGAGAAGCCGTTCTCTTCTTCACTGCTGCCCTCCTGGAAAGGGAAAATTCCAGCCGCCGACATAGGAACCGACACCCGCGGGTATTTCTGTGTCACACACTTGTGGAGAAGCCGTTCTCTTCTTCACTGCAGCCCACCTGGAAAGGGATATTTCTAGCCGCCGACTACAGAATCCGATACCTGAGGGTAATTCTTAGTCACTGTATTTTCATTGTAATCCGATTGTAAGCCGTTTTCTTACAAATTATAGTGAAAATAAAAGGTTTTGCCCCTTTGGGGGATTTTTCCTGAAATTGTTTGTTTTTATCCTGCATGCTATATTTTATTTGATAAATCATCTAGATGCATGTCTTAGGGTTTTAACTAAAATTTGGGTTTAATTAAAATTGGTTTTTTATTTGAGAAGTCGCAATATTTCCGCTGTAGCTGCACTCTCAATATATGATTTCTATTAGAGTTTTCACCCATCCCTTGTAATGATGTTGCCTTAAAGTCTTTCATTTATTATGTCCCATCTTTTTCTTTATTGGTTTATGCATTTAATTTTTGTAATGGGGATAGTTATTAATCCACATATTTATGTTTTCTCTTTAGTTTTTCTTTCTTTGTAATTGGGATCTACATAGATTCCCATATTGTTGGCATTCCTAAAGTTAAATTATTTGCCTCGATCATTAACTCACATTTTATTTTATTTAAATCTTGTAAGATCCACCTAGGGTAGGCTTTTCCTATTCATTATCAATAATATATGTGGGGGTTTTATCCTTATTCCACCAAAAAACTCGTATTTACATTTCTTAGGTTTTGTCCCCCATTTTTACGGATATCATCAATTGACCATTAATTAACTCATTTTTAGGCTTAAAATATACCATGTCCCTTTATTTATTACCTAGGAAACATATTTTACAATAAACCGTCAACCATTGTGTTTTTCAATAAAACCCTTATTCCATATATTATATTAGCTTATGATTATATAAGTATATATACATATTATACTAAAATATATCAACATATATTTTATATTGATAATAAATAGATATTAATATAAGTATTTATATATTATATTAATGTGATACATTTGTAATTTATATATATCTCTACTACTTAAAAAGAGGCTAAACTATTTGTAATGTTTATATGACGAAATTAGCCTCGAATAATATAAATTTTCGAATATAACCTTCAAGTTAATTCAATTAAATCCTTAACGACTCCAATTCGGACGCCTCACCTGTCATATTTTCAGCTTTAATTATACCCATACAGTATATTTAATCTCATCCATCCCTTTTTCACCCTTTAATTATCCTTCTGTGACTTATCTGAGATTAATCCCTTTCTTTCCACTCAAATCTCTCTCTCTCTCTCTCTCTCTCTCTCTCTCTCTCTCTCTCTCTCTCTCTCCGTCTCTTCTTCTCAGTAATGACAAAATCCTTTCTCCTCCCATCTTCCACCATTTTTATTTAATATGTAGTCTCTACAACTCCCTCATGATAATGACAGAACCCTCTCTCGCCCTTTCTTGTCATTCCTCTTTATGCATAGAAGACTCATGTCATCTTTTGGGTTATCTCATGTGTGTATAACGAAAACTGAATTAATCAATGATATCATCCGATGATGGTCGATGAACTGTTTTTAACACCTCCTATCGGTAAGTTCTTTCTGAATTGCATATGTATACAAATCATTTTCCACCAAGATTTCACTAAGACATGATCAGGGCATTACTTTAAAGCACACTACATTAATAACCCCAATAACAAAGAGTCTTAAGAGAATTGTTGATTCGATTTTTTTTGCAAAACTAATAATGTTCTTTATTTTCCATTATAATTCAATTAGGCTCTTGGCCTACCAATGAAGTTGTTTATGTTTTATGACCACTGAATTACTTAATTTTATATTATATTATCAGTGCAGAATGTTATGATATGATTGGTTTTCCAATATTTGTGAATTACGTTTAGTTTTTTTTAGTCCCATTTTTTAAGTTTTATTTGTCTCCCATCCCATGTGTTTCATATCTCTTTTTGTCTGTAAAAATATAAGACCAACAACACAAAAATAATGACATAGAAATAAACACATATATATTCAAAAAAGTAGGACTACAAATTTGTAATCCCTAAATTTTATTATTAATATTTTTATAGTGGTTCTTTTATTTTTTCATTTTTATGATTTTGATGAATATTTACAGAATGAACCATTCAACTTTAGGAAAAGATGCAATGTATCTCCGTTGCAGAGGATTGAATTATAGAATGTTGATTAATTTTGTTAACTCGATGAGAATTTTTTCCAAAGTAAAAACACTACCTATGAATTTTTAAGCGTCATGTGAAGCTCTGAAACTTAAATTTTGAAATTTCTTTGTTTGTTTTCTTATGCATATATCATTTGTAATTATTAAGTGTTTCAAATGGAAATTTTAGGATCAAGCTATAGAGAAAATTAATTTGAATTAGAAAAATAGAAGTGTTTGATTTCACTTTTTGTCCTAATTTAACACGAAATAATTTAACTTTGTTCCCTTCGTTTAAATTTGGAGTGTTTTTATGGACCTAATATGAATTTTGTATAATTTTAGACTTTATTTATTGAAAAATACATTTGACTGAAATTATAGTTTCAGATTATTGAATACATATGAATATATAGATTTTATTCTGAAACCTAAATTCAAAACATGTGTAGATTTACGAAATACTCTGTATAAATTAAAAAATAGATCTAAGTTCCCAAGTAAGCTTAAAGGACAGAACAAGTATTGTGTTTACCAAACTAAACTGAAGGATATATACCAAGTAGGCCATCCTAACTATTATGGAGCATTAGTTATGGGGCTTGTAACTCTTTATCTATTATAAGATAAGTGATTGAAAAATTGTGCCTATTATGCAGTCTCACTTCTTTCATAACTAAGGCATTTCAGTTTTAACTACTAATTTGCATTAAATTGACAACTTATTTTATAAAATAATACTAAACATGCTAATATCTTCCACATAGCTATTCATATGGCCAGTAATTAGTTTACCAATAGACTTAAACAAAGCTTTAAGATATGTGAAGTGTGAATAATGGAGGGATGTCTATTTATCTCTTATCATATTATTTATTTGCTTAATAAAGACTTGTGTGGTGTCTCATATCTCTTGCTAACTATGTTTGTATATTGTTTACTTTGATGGTCCAATCGGAATTGTCAATTAGGAGATGGTAGATACTATTTTTATCATAAAAGCTAATAGATTATTAATTAAATATTATTTTTTTGTAACTTAAGATCTTCTTGACATGGGATGACAGATTGATGAAATCATGGACGGTGTAGAATTTGTAGTGTATTTGAGGGAGATTTTTTTGGTAATTTGGTATTTATCGGCCCTTTCATATATGGGTGACTTTGAGTTTTTGTCATTTTGGCTGTTACAGGACATTACTATGATTATAATTTTTATGAATGCTATTTTCAGTTGTAATTATGGCTCTAACTCTTCCACGTTCCTCATTTTCCATTTAGTGTCATTGGATGTACGAATGTTGCAAGATTATCATAGTTGTGGATGCTCAAGAATTTTAAATGATAAAATTTACATACACGTAATGCACTTACTCAAAAGTTTAGTGATCTTAGTGAAAATGTGTCTTATTGATATTGTCAATGAGGATATAATGATTTTGTATGACTTTGGTGTTACGATGTTTCTCCCAAAATATTTATCTTCTTATTTTATTTATAATTTGATTTTCATCGAAGCACCGTCTTTCTTTTGTTGCATCTACTATTGGACTTATATCTTTGTATTTTTATGCTATATTGGTTTTAATGATTGAATATAAATTCAAACTGATTCTTAGTTTTATATAAACTTTGGGATTGACAACCTCTTTAGTTCATTGAATATAATTACATTGAGGATGGTGACATATTTTTAAGTTCTAACTGAGTGCAAAAAACTATGCATAAAAGGCCGTTTGAACCCTAATTTTTTTGGGGAAAACTCCGTAATTAAATCATGTATGATTTCGAAAATACCCCAACTCACAGCTTGTCCAAGAGATCCTATAGAAATAACTACTGTATGGAATTTTACTTAATCAAAAAAGGAGGCCTATCATCAACACCCATTATGTTTTATCCAAATGACCTAGAAAAAGCCACCGACGCTGCAAAACACAATGCACTAATTCAGAAGTTTCTTTGAAGGAATTGATGAACCAAATTCATTAAACCACCATCTTAATTCAACCGAACCCAAAGATATCAGCTAAATCAGTACCTATCCCATTTAGCAAATGCACTCAATAGAAAAAGGGCTCTAGTGTTTCATAATATGATTATTCTGAGCGTTAAAAATAGTAGGAGACTCTGGTTATTACAGAGTTCCATTCATTTAAAGCATGTCTTAGCTGGAAGAGTTTGTTTATAGATTTTCGACGACAATATAGACCTCATGAGAAGTATATATATCTGCCAAAGTGGGGATGCTCACAGAAAATTCTTTCTTGGCATCTACAAACTCATTCACTTTTCAAGGTTAATATATCATCAGTAGTTGGTTTCTGAATTAAGAAATCCCCCTCATGGTGAAGCAAATCGATATAAATTTGATTATATAATTTGATTTACTGTTATCGTTATGTTCACTTAGATGGGAAAGGACTTTGATACGGTTTAAAATTCAGCATTTTTTTATCTTCTTTTTAGGTTCTTTAAGATTTACTCCTTGCTTATGTTCTCGACTTTTAAATTTTATTTTTATTCAGCTTCACATGAATTTGTTGTGCTTACAATAATTTTAACATATTTACCAATAAAAGATAAAATTGGTATGCATTTATGAGGTGGTAATGGATCTTTATACTTATGATGACTTGTTCCCTACTTTTATTACTTAAATTGAATACATGGATTTGATCGCACGTGCAATGCACGTGGGTACACCTAGTGTGTATATATATATATATATATATATATATATATATATATATATATATATATATATATATATATAGTCTCACATTTATAACGAAATATATTAACTTAAATATTTATATGTTAACATTTGTATATCCAATATATATCTCATTTATTGAATAACAACAAGATTTCTTCATGAAACTTAATTGTTGTCTTTTTCTTAAAATACTTATTGCACATATTATATTAGATCAAATTTAAATATATGTATTTGTAATTCAAATATTAACATATATATTGAACCTGTAATATATATTAAAGGCGCATTTATATTAAATTTTCAATTCTTCAAATATATATATATATATATATATATATATATATATATATATATATATGTACACTTAGAAGAAAATTTACGTTAATATAAGCACATAAACATTAAGTTTATATTAGAATCCCATTGTAGACATTTTATTTATCGCATTATACATATTATTTTTATCCAATATCTCTCAATATGTATAAAAAATTCACCACGTCTCTTCTAAACCCTACAAAAAATTATCTTCCCAGCTTTAAATACTCCTTATGACTCCATGCCTTCATCACTTACCTTCTCCAAGGCTCCACCATCGTGAAACCCCTAATTCCTTTGTCTCCTATCAAGTCTTCACACCACCAAATCGTCGAGCAATAAGCATTTGTACCATAAATATCTAGTCTCAAAATCAAAAGGTAAGTTCGTTTATCTTTTGTACACCAATGGTATTATGTTTAGGGTTTCAAACATTTGTCTAAATTTATGATATTATTTTGCTATTCTCAGGATATGGATCCTTTATATGATTTATGCTATAAATTTGTTTGCAAATGTAAATTTATTTTAACACCATTTTTGTTTGGGTATTGTTTGTATTTTGTTTGTCCATATTTTCATTTTAATTCTAAAAGATTTATAGGTTTAATTAAACTGGTTTCATTTTACAATTCCACTAATATTTTTCTTCTGAATCGATTTGTATCCACCAATTTGAATCCTTTTATGCTTAAGAGAACAATGTACCAAATCGGGACAAAGTAATAAAAACAGAAAAAACTAAATAAAATACAAAGTTGGTAAATGTTTTAATGAAAGAAAATTTGACTATAAAGAACATGAACTACACACGATTTGCAATTAAGGCATTTCTAATTTTGGGGTGGTTATTATGTTGTTTGGTTCCATTAATAATACCAAACTCCATAAACTATCTCGAATTTATGGGCCACCCCTCAACTAAAATACTGGACAAATTCGCCCCATAAACTATTAATCTGTTACAAATAAATCCAATAATCGGGTTCCCTTTTAGTGTAGATTGACTCAATTGCCCCTTCAATTGACTAAAAACCTAAACAAAAAACTCTCTCTCTCTCTCTCTCTCTCTCTCTCTCTCTCTCACCCAAAACTAAAACACTCATTTTAACTAAAATAAAATAAAAACAAAATAAAGTTGGATGGGTTGCCCCTACAACCGCCTTTAACCTCCATCGTCTCCAAAATACCAAAAAAGCATCGTAATCACCTTCGACCTCCACCGTCTCCACTAGAATTATAACCAAAATCTAAATACCCAGAAAATATTACCCATCCTCTTTCCTCCGAGCTTCTTAGATTACCCAGCCCGACTCTCTTTCTCTCCCCCTTGATGTCGGCCGAACAACTCTATACATTCACAAATGGGTTTGAATAGATGAATCAAATAGGTTTTAAACCAAACCCTAAAAGTAAATCAAAGAAAATTGGAGGAACATATTAGTTAGGTTTTTTGTTTCCGAGTTTTGATTTCAAGGTTGATTTCATGTTTTGCTAATTTAAATCTTCATAAACCTACATGGTGAGTTTGTGGAGTATTTTGGTTGAGGAGGTGACTCGTAAACGTAATATCCGAGATAGTTTAGGGGGTTAGTGTAATTTACTCTAATTATTATTGAGTACAACCCTAATAATTTTTATGTCTTGGGTTTTGTCACCCGTTTCGATGGATGTCATCAATTGATCGTAAATTAACTCATTTGTAACTCTAAATTATCCCACACCCTTTTATTTATTTTCTAGCAAACACCTTTCACTCTAAAATCACTAACCATTTTATTTTTCAATAAAACTCTAGTTCCATATAATATTAATGTAAATATTTATGTATTACATTAACGTAGTGCCCGCGCACACACACACACGCGCACATATATATTAATGTAAATTTATATATCCTATTGACTTAGATATTTGTGTGTATATTTGCACATTTATAAGGCCATATATTAACATTGATATGTATATTCTATGTTAAAGGTTACATATCCAATATACCTCTAATATATTTAATATCAATAGCATTTCGCCATGAAGCCCTCACCATTCTCTTTTTCTTTAAATATTTATTTCCATCATTGTCTTAGCATAAATTTAAATATCCATAATTATGATTCAAATTAAAGATATTTACTTTAACTTCCAATTCTTCAAATATGTATATAATATTCCATTTATAATTTCACAAGCTTATAATATATATATGTATATTTAACATAGTATTTACGCTAATATATACATGTAAACATGAAATTTTCACATTTTCATCCCATTGTACGCATTATATTTCACCACATTGTCCATTATTTTTCTCCATATCACTCTTTATTTATATCAATGTAATATCCACTCTTCCACTATTGATATTGTCCCCAACTTAACCACCCCTCATAGAGATATGGGGTTTTATTAGATCTAAATCAAGAAATTGGTATTAGTGGGGTGTGAACCTCTCACATGTGTATCATCAATCACTGCCTTACCAGTGGAACTAAAAGGTCTCGATGTTAAAAGAGTGAAATTATACATATATGAACCATGGCGTTCCATCATCCAGGAGATATGGGATGTAACTCTCTGGCTACCAAATCAACAACGACACCAATTTGTTATAATCTCCCCCCATTAGGGAGCCCATCATCCTCGTTGGGATGAAATCAACCATCACCCAATACATTGACACACTTATTACAGATGGGTCCTGGCTCTGATACCATTCTATAATACCCCACTCTTCCATCATCGACATTATCCCTAACTTAATAACCCCTCACAACGGTATGGGGTTTTATTAGCTCTAAATCCACAAATTGGTGTCAATGGAGTATGAACCTGAAAGATGTGCATAGTGGTCCGGTTATATGGTAAACGGTACAATCTGTAATTTAGGTCACAGACAAGCCAAGTTCAAATTTAAACCAATTTTCTCCTGATTAATTTGGTGAAACTATGAATGCAATATATTGAAATTAAATCGAACAAATAAGCAATCACATGAGATATGAGGGAAAAAACCCTTTCGAAAAAAAATCCTTTTAAGCATTGTTACAACTAAGGTATTACAACCAACATAAATAGAATTACAGAATTAGACACCACTAAGTATTGTACTTATGTCGTCTTCCTTGTTTATAACAGAAAGCGATGTATATCCAACAACGCACCATAGCAAGCTGCACTTTCCACGGTGTCCATCGATCAGCGTAAAAAAAATCCTTTTCTATCTTCAACCGTGAAGAATGAACTCGACATGGATTTGAACAAGAGATCTGTTCTTCCGGGTTTGATAAAATAATCACAAAATATCCATGTGATTTGGATTTGGAAAACCCAAAGTGATTGGTCACAAAATAAGTGAGAAGACATGTAATTAAGTGCAAGTTCGTACCTATTTTATAGGCTAAAGACCACTAAAGAGATTTCTTGAAAAGATAGAGTTTGAAACCAACAAAAAAATTAAAAAATCCACGTCAGTTCATTCGAACAAACTGTAACTCGTTCGAACGACTTATGCAAACTCGTTCGAACGACATCAAATGAGAGATCGAACAACATTCTAGAGCAAAAAGGAAAAGTGCTCATTTGAAGTTTGTTCGAAAGGCTATACAACGAGTTGTATGAACTCTTTCGAACGACCATCAATCTCTCTTTAACAAGATGCCCAAAAAATGTTTTTTGCTTCAAAAACTCTTTTGGAAAATATTCTTGTTTCAAATACTTTTATAATACCCCTGAACATAATGTTTACACAAACTTAACCTCATATAACTTCTTCGATGATTGTAGTGACGATATCAACCCTTCATTCTTCGATTGATTTGTTCGGTCACTAACTTTTCTTCAATTACGACTTTTGAGAATATCCATGATGGTGTAGAGGAGTAACGGAATATGCCAAACTATAAACATAATGAGTAAATCGTTAATTATGCTCTTATCGAACTCCTGACATGTCAATCCCCAATCACATGCCTTACTACTGGAGATAAAAGCCTCAATAGTGAAATTCTACATCTATGAATTATTACTTTCCCTCATTCAGGCGACGTGGAATGTAACTTTATGGATACCAAATTAACAATGGCAAATTTTTTTTATAATAGGGTGGATTCTAATAGAATGGTGCCATGGTTGATTTGGTAGCCAGAGAGTTACTTCCCACATCGCCTGGGTGAGGAAAGTAATGGATCACATATGTACATTTCCACTCTTCTAACACCGAGGAATTTTATCTCCACTGGTAAAGCATGTGATTGATGATGCATATGTTAGGGGTTTTCAAACTCCACTCATACCAGTTTGTGGATTTAGAGCTAATAAAACCCCATACCACTGTGAGGGATGCTTAAATTGGGGACAATATTAATCATAGAAGAATGGGGTATTACAATCTAATTACTCCCTCTACTATAAACCCTAAAAACTCTTCTCTTCTAAACTGAAAAAGCTCCTTAAATATTGTCGCCTTCATCCCCTATCCTTATCAAAGTCTCCACCATTGTGAAACCCAAATTCCTTCGTCTCTTATCAATTCTTCACACCATGAGCTCGTCGAGAAATAAGTATTCATACTACAAATATCCAATCTCGTAATCAAGAGATAAATTATTTTCACAATTGATATTAGGTTTGACTAAAAAGTTATGAACTTAGTACGATTTGGAATTAAGCCATTATTACTTTTGAGGGGTTATTTTTGGGTTTGCCAAAAAATTGAATCATTATTGAATCCAACCACTGTAATTTTGGTTGCTTAGGCGTTGTCCCCTATTTCGATGGATGTCATCAATTGACTGGTAATTAACTCGTTTGTAGTCCTAAAATGTCCCATACCACTTTATTTATTGACTAGAATAAACATTTCACTATAAACCATTTACCATATTTTTTTCAAATAAAACCTTATTCCATATAATATATTAATTTATACTTTGTTCAAGAGGTTATCGGAAAGCTTCATCAACTCCATTTTTGTAAGAGAAAAATTCATGATTGCTCACATTTTATTTATTTTTGGTTTGACGTACCCCGTTACATAAACACGACACCTAAACACGTCACCATCACAACTTCTCGCTAATTGAAGATTCCATTGAAGACCGTTAAACCTGGAAGATTTGGTCATTTCAACATTAGTGGTAGAAGAATGTGATCATGAGTGGTAAAATGATTTTTAATCCTTTATATTTTTAAGAGGACTTTTATGTAAAAAAAATGGCATAAGTATTTTCAAAATAAAAAAATCGTCCGAAAAATGAAATTACGATGCCTCATTTGAACGTGGGTTACGGTCGTTTGAACGAGATTTCTTTTGGGTCATTCTAACTTCTCATTATAAGTTTGTGTTCGAACGAGTTTAACGACGTATCAAATGAGATACCTTAATGGGTTTGCTGTAATCACATTTGAAGCTTTCGTTCTAAGCGTCGTTTGAACGAGATGCAGTGTCGTTAGAACGACATGCACCTTCGTTCGAACAAATGACGTAAATTTTGTTTTTTTAATGAATTTATTCCCAATATCATTTGTGTTTATCCTTTTTATCTTACCTTCTTATGAAAAAGGCTAAACAGGATAAGATATTTCAAGAACTATTTTTCATAAAGAAAAACGCCTTAGAGTTCTCTTTTTATGATCAAACACCTCATATCATATACCTCACCCCAGGAATTATTCTATATCACTTTTAGCAACATCAAGAAGGTTTCTTGTGATACAATCTATTGTTATCTATAACTAACTTTGTGAAATGAGGGTTCACTGCTGAAGAAGGAAGAAGGCTGAATCGGTAGATACCGAGGGAAGATCGCAACCTATGGACAACTCTGAAGCTCAGTCATTTATGTTGACATTTTTAAGACTCTGCGCGTCTAACTTAGTGTATCTAAGTGTTTTGTAATTCGATTGTATTTAAAAGTGTCAATAGTGATGAATAAAGGTTTTGCCATGCAAAGGGATTTTTCTCACATCATTAGGTTTTGCATGTTTGGCTTGATAATTGTAAATTTGAATTTAAACATGACTCACATGCACACCATAATTAATTAAAGGTTAAAATTTGATTAAAATTTGGATTTATGTGTTGGGAAATTTAATTAATTGAATTGATCCATTAGTTCGTTCGCACTCTCCAATTGGTATCAGAGCAGGTTGCACTAATTTATTATGTAATCCTATTTGGCAAAAAAAATTGATATCAATTTAAAAAAATTGTTGATCTTTAAAAGGCCAGAATTTAAATGGATAAAATCGAATGCCCATTTTTTATGGTTCCAATTATAGTTACTGGAAAGCTAGGATGAGGTCTACAATAAAATCAATTAATGAACGTGTATGACTACTTTGTGAAAGTGGGTGGGCACAACCCACTGCAACTGTTGACAATGTTGTTAGCCCTAAACTTGTCTCTCAATGGACATAGGATGACATTAAATGGAGTGATTTTAACTCGCGCGATTTGAGTGCCATCTCGAGAGCCGTCACCCTTGATGAGTTTTGAAACATTATGACATGGACCAGCTCACTCACGAGGGAACCAACGTTGTTAAAGATCCTAAGATGCAAAATCTCACCACACAATTTGAAACTATCACTATGCTTGAATCTGAATCATTTAACAAGTTTTACGCATGACTGTCCGATATAGTAAACTCGATTTTCAATTATGGTGAGAGAATACTTGAGACACGTGTTGTTAAGAAAATTTTTAGATCGCTCCCGGCCCATTTTATTCCCAAGGTTACCATGCTAAATTTGTTAGGAATCCTAGATACTCTTAGGTTAGAAGAACTTGTAGGAGATCTTCAAATGTATGAGATAGATATGTTTTCTAAATTTTTTAAGCTTAAGGAAAAGAGAATTGCACTAAAATACCAAACTAAAGCGGAAGAGGAAGTGTCGTTAGATTCCGAGTATGACTTTGATTTAGATGGCCTATCCCTTTTTGCAAAAAAACTTAAAAAGAAAAATACTTCCAAATAAAAGAAAAGTTTTGAGAACGAAAAAAATATATAAATTGGGCAAGAGAAATTTTGAAAAAGAAAAGAAAGATTTCCCAAAGAAAGACGAGGAAAGATGTTATGAGTGTGACGGAAAGGGTCACAAAGCTCATGAGTATCTGACTAGGTTAAAGCGACAAGGGAAATTCAAAGCTTCCTTAAACGTCACGCTTAGCGATAGGGAGGTCGAGTAGGTGAGTTCGGGGGATATATCACTGCATGGATATAACTTCACCGCATTTATGGATAGTCATATTAGTTCACCGAGTACACCTCACGATGATGAGGAAGATACTAAACATGAACACCTCGACAGTGAGTCTAGTCATTTCGACGAGAGTGAGGGGAAAATGTTTTAAGTGAGAGCGAGAGTGACCTACAACGCGTCTATGCTGATCTTTATGTTGAGTCCTTTAAAACTAGAAAACAAACAAAGGTTTATCCGTGAGAGTTTTACCCTTATAGAAGGAGTTGAGAGAGGCGAGAGGGAGATAGTGAGTCCTCGCTGATTGAAGCTTTGGGAGAGAGACTTTATTTAGTTAAGAGAGAACGGAGGCTTGACCAATAATATATCTAGTATTAAAAGAGATATCCAAGCATATGTGGATAATCATGAGAAACTTGAAGTCCTTGTATCCCAACTCGAGAAAGATCTTGAACATGCTCGGGAAGTTAAGGTAACTATCGAGGATACATCAAATAAAGTTCGGTATGATGCTCCTAGGCCCCACTTTATGTTTTGGTGTAATACTTCCCATACTAAACCAAAATTGGTTTCTAAATTTGTGGTTAATCCTTATATCCCTCAACCTAAACCACAAAAGAGAGTTCAACCAAGAAAGTCGAACCAAGACAGACCCAAACCTGTCTTTGTTTGCACTTTTTGCAAGAGGAGAGGTCACCTTAGAGACTTTTGCTATAAATTAGGTAGAACTAGGCTTATACATACTCCCACGCACTGCTCGAATGAACTTTCTAGTCTTAGAGAGAAATTTGAGTTCCTAGTCCCGACTTCCCAAAGCTTAATGGAATAATTTCAACGGTTGCCTTTGTCATTTGAGAACACTTCCAATGCTCCAACTAGAGCAAACAACAAAAAGGGAAAACAAAAGGTTACCTCCACTTGGATACCTAAGAAAGACATAAAAGCCCTTGTTGCGCATGTTTCTCTCAAAGTTCAAAATACTTCTCAATGGTATTTTGATATGGGTTCTCTAGGCACATGACTGGTGAAATTTCATTTTTACCCACCTCGAGTATCGCAAGGAAGGTAAAGTCACTTTTGGAGATGGGATTAGGTCTAGTATTTTTGGGCGTGGATATGTTGAGATACCCGGATTCCCTAAACTAGACAATGTGTTGTATGTGAAAGGGTTAAAAGCAAACTTAAATAACATAAGCCAACTATGCGATGTAAACTTTACGGTAAAGTTTTACCGTGTTCGAGTGCAATGTTTATGTCAAATCCGGTGAACTCTTACCATGAGGTGTGAGGACCGAAGATAATTGTTATGATTTTGTGCCCAAGTCCTCCTTTGTGTACATCAGTCATGATATCCACTATGGACCTTTGGTATCAATAACTGGGTCACATGAACTTTAGAGATCTTGAGAGATTAGCAAAAAAAGACATAGTTTGTGGCTTACCATATATTGGGAAACCAACTTCCTTGGTTTGTGGACCTTAACAATAAGGAAAACAAATTCGAAGTCCCCATTCAAAGTTGAATACCATTACCACCTCCCTTATTTTGGAGTTGATTCACATGGGTCTTATGGTTCCTACCTACTCGGAGAGCTTAGGTGGTAAGAGATATATTCTCGTGATGGTCGATGAATTTTTTAGATATTCTATCGTAGGATTCCTTAGAGAAAAGTCCAATGCGTTTGCGTTCCTTATAATTAAGTGTCGTGTCCTACAAAACCAACACAGAGTCACTATTAATCGGATGCATACTGACAATGATACTAAATTTAAATAAGCTAAATTGGATAGCTATTGTGATGGAATGGGAATCAAACATGAGTTTTTGGGCGTTCGTACTCCTTAATAAAATGGGTTTGGAAGAACCAGACGATACAGGAAATGGTTAGATCCATGATTTTTGGGAGAAACGTGCCTAGACATTTTTGGGCAGAGGCGGTGAGCATTGCATGACATACAATGAATAAGGTATATCTTCATTCGGACACACTTCACACACCTTATGAGTTGTGGACAGGAAGAATCCTAACCTATCATATTTTTGTGTCTTTGGGAGTACTTGATACATCTTGCGACATAGAGAACACTTAGGAAAGTTAGACTCCCAAAGCGATGAGGGGATATTTTTAGGATATTCATCGACGAGTAGGGATTATAGGGTTTTAAACCTTGATATCTCTAAGGTACATAGTCAATAAACGTTACAATTAGAGACGACGAGCTACCTATATTTGTTGATCCTAGCCCACAGTGTGAGGATGATGCATCCCCTGGTGATGATCCTATCCTTTCTCATGCTACCACAGTGGGGCCCATTCCTATTTTAGGAGAGATACCATCTCGTGTTCGAAATATTCATAACCCTTCCTATATTCTTGGTGATCCTACACTAGGTTTCAAGACTCCTGCTCAACTTGAAAATGTGGTTAACGATTTGTTCTACACATCCTTAATCAAGCCCAAGAATGTGAAATAAGCACTCAAGGATGAGAATTTGATATCCTCCATGCAAGATGAGTTCCTTCAGTTTTGTAAGAACTATGTCTGGGGTTAGTCCCCCGACCTAGTGAGTCTAATGTGATAAGTAACTGGTGGGTTCTTAAGAACAAGATGGATGTGAATGGTACTATTTCACAATAAAGTGAGGTTAGTTGCTCAAGGCTATACGCAGATCAAAGGTGTATACTTTAACGAGACATTCACTCCTATTATTAGGCTTGAGTACGCCCTCTTACTACTTGCCATAGCATGTCATATGTGCTTCATATTATATTAGATGGATGTCCAAGTGCCTTTTTAATGGCATTTTGTAGGAGGAGGTTTATGTAGAACATCCAAAAGGGTTAGAATACCCTAAGCACTCGGAAAATGTCTATTATCTTAAGAAGGCCTTGTATGGTTTAAAGAAAGCACCCGTTACTTGGTATGAGAGGCTAACTTCCTATCTCTTAGCTCATGACTTCAAGAGAGGGTGGTGGATAAGACATTTTTTATGAGGAGAGAGAGTGGCGCTATTTTGGTTTCCCAAGTCTATACGGACAACATAGTCTTTGGATCCACGTTCTCCTACCATGATCACATTTTTTTGAGGAGATAGATAGTAAGTTTGAGATGAGCATGCTAGGTGAGCTTACGTTCTTCCTAGGTCTCCAGGTTTGTCATGTTGAGAGTGGAATATTCATATCTCACTCCAAATATGAAAGCGACCTTGTGAAGAAGTTTGGTCTAAACTCAGCTAAGCACTCACGCACCCTTATGAGTTCCCCGACAAAGCATAATAAACATGCTTTAGGCAAGGACATAAGAGCAAACCCTTTATCGTAGTATGATAGGTAGTCTCCTCTACTTGAGCATTAATTGTCACGATATTGCCTTTAGTTTATGAGTATGTGCACGATACCAGGCATCCCTGAAAGAGTCACACATACACGCACTTAATCGTTTCATTAAATACGTGAGTGGAACTCTTTCATAAGGTATTTGGTATTCCTTTGATACCAATGACCGTATGTCCGCCTATTCAGATGCCAATTGGATCAGGGATGTAGATGGTTGAAGGAGCACTTCAGGTGGGTATTTTTATTTCGGGAGGGATCTTGTCTCTTGGTTGAGAAAGAAGCAGAACTCCATATCATTGTCCACAGTGGAAGCTAAATATATTACTGTCGGGAGTTATTGCACGTAACTCTTATTGATAAAGAAAATGTTGGTGTATTATGGTATTTCATAAGGCAAGATGACTGTTTCTTGTGATAATATGAGTACAATCCAAATTACCCGTAATCCTGTCCAACATTCGCAAATAAAGAACATTAGGATAGGCGAGCACTTTATTCGAGAACTTGTTAAGGAGAAGGCCGTTTCCTTGAGCTTTTCGAGCACCGATCGTCAGTTAGTTGACATATTCACTAAACCTTTAGATGCACTTCGATTTGAGGATCTTAGGAAATCTTTAGGTATTTGCACCATTGACTGAGTTCAGATATTTTATCTAATATAGGATGTTTTTCATGATTATATCTCTTATTCCTTTTGCTTGATTGTATTATCATTGTGATATTAGCGTATCAATATTTTTCATTTTGATATTTTTAGAAAAAATTCGAAAAAGATTTTTGTTTTTTAGAAAAAAAATTGAAAAATACAAAAAAAAAATGTTTTTTATGAAAAAGGCAAGAAGATTTTTTTTAATAATAATTTTTGAAAAGTTTTGTATTTTTTTATCACCATATATGGATGAACATTTTAGATGTCTGAATCACCCATTTATTCCATATTTTCACATGACTTTTTCATAGTGTTTTGAGACATATCGTTGTTTCTATAGTGTGCTTAATAATGTGTAGAGTCATTATGTTGATATATGACGATTACTTTCTACATGTTTGACTCCCAGTCACCTTTAATGCACAAGTGAACGAACTTGTTTGAACATTGCACTTACTTGTCACTTGTCATATACGTTGTTCTCATCTCAAATTTTCTTTGTAACAAACTAAATGTAAAAAGAGATAAAGTTGTGCATGTAAGGACCATTGATAGGATTTAAACCATATTTCCAATTTTTTTTTTATTATATGTTAAGCAATGGGAAAGGGCTACGAGATAAAAAATATTATTTGCATGAAAAGCCACCAATTGCATAAAAGAGCCTAAAAATATTAGAGGCACATAAAAACAGAAGTGCTGGGTCCATTTTTGATACAACGATACTTCGCTACATATGAGCATTAATTTTTTCAAAAATCATTGAGAGTTTATCATCAAATATGTGAGATTTTGTGGGAGTTAAAGTCAAATATGAATAGTTTTGCACAACTAAAAATGTCTTGAAAAAACATTACATAGTTTGGCGTTATTGTTGTGAGAATCATTTATGTTCATGACTTGTTGATTGAGTTGAGTCAATTTCACTTGAGTTCACAATTTTCACACCTGAGGTAGACTTTGAGATCTTTCGTTAGAAGTGTCTGAAAACTTCGTGCACATATGCTATGACTATATATGTTGATTTACCTATAAAAAATGTTTAAACCCTTATATTTCGTAACCACGACTCGGATATTTTAGTGTTATTCCATTATGTGTTGTATTTGTTCCTATTATATTTTTTATTTATAAAAAATTGAAAAATATCAAAAATAGTTTGTTGCCTTTGAGATTATCATAACCTATGCTTACTTGATTATACTTATGTTGATATCTTACTTCTTCATGTGATGCCTATATTTCATGCTTAGTTTCGACTCTTTGTCTATTACAGACAAAAAGGATGAGAAAAAATGGAGGGGAATTTTTGTTCTCTGTTTAAAATTCTATGCATCACGATATATTTATTTGGTGTAGGACGTTCCGCTTAAATGATGATCATTTTGATCCACATAGGATGAAGATAATGTTTGCTAAAAGAAAGATCCAGTTTCATGATTGAAGACTTGCACATATTCCTTGTTCCATTTTCACTTATATTTGGGAGGGTAGATTTTTGTATTAAGTTAGAGGATTCAATTTGACTTAGGATGGTGTTTTGTACCAGAATAGCCAAAGGGGGAGATTTATAAGAGCAAAATTTATGTTTGCTCACATTTTACTTATTTATTTTTGGTTTGACGTACCCCACCTAAACACGTCACCGTCAGAACTTCTCGGTAGTTGAAGATTCTATAAAAGGTTGTTAAAGCATATGAGAGTTGGTCATTTCAACATTAGTGGTAGAAGATTGTGATCGTGAGTAGTAAAATTAATTTTAATCCTTTTTGGGGTTTGGAATTTTTTTAAGAGGATTTTTATGTTAAAAAAACGTCATTAGTTTTTTCAAAATAAAAAATCGTTCGAAAAAATGAAAATACGACGCCTCATTCGAAAGAGGGTCACGATCGTTCGGATGAGATTTATTTTGGGTCATTCTGACTTCTTATTAGAATTTCATGTTCAAACTAGTTTAACAATGTATCAAACGATATCCCTTTATGTTTTTGAAGTAATCTCATTTGAAGCTTTCGCTGGAAGCATCGTTCGAACGAGATGTAGTGTCGTTCGAACTTCATTCGAACGAACGACGCATATTTTTCTTTTTAGTGATTATCTTCTCAATATATTTTGTGTTTATCCTTTTTATCTTCCCTTCTTATAAAAAGGCTAAACGAGATCAGATATTTCAAGAACCATTTTTCATAAAGAAAGCACCATTTAAATTTTCCTTTTGTGATCAAACACCTCATATCTTATTCCTCACCCCTGGGAGTTATTCTAGATCACTTTGAACAACATCAAGAAGGTTTCCTTTGATACAATATTATAGAAATTTTTCTCTACGACTGACTTTGTGAAACGAGGTTTCACTGCTAAAGAAGGAAGATAGCTGAATCAGTGGATACCGAGGGTAGATCGCTACATGGGGACGACTCTGGAGCTTAGTCGTATCTGTTGGAATTTTGAAGACTCTGGACATTTAACTTAGTGTATCCAAGTGTTTTGTAAGTCAATTGTATTAAAAAATGTCAATAGTGCTGAATAAAGGTTTTGCGCTACAAAGGGATTTTTCTTCACCTCATTGGCTTTTGCATGTTTGGTTTAATAATTGCAAATTGGAATTTGGACATAACTCACATGCACACCATAATTAATTAAAGGTTAAAATTTTATTAAAATTTGGATTTGTATGTTAGGACATTTAATTAATTAAATTGATCCATTATTTCGTTCGCACTCTTAATTTTGGATCCACCCATTCCAACTCTCAAGTACACCATGTAGGAAAGGTATAAGACTTAGCGGACTTAGATATACACTTTGGTTAATTTAGTTTAAAAATAATTTTAAATTAACCTTGTTTGGATAAGTTGTCAATTACACGATGCAAATATACTTCTCATATGGAAAAATTTATTGTATAAGAGTTTTATATGTTTTGTTTGTTTTATGTATGAGTGTTCATGGTTGGGACAAACATACTTAGGGTTTTGCCAAATCTTATTTTTAAAAATATTTTTTTAGGAAAAACTAGACAAAATTCCTGGACAGTCTCGTGGGCTCCTTCATCGCAATGACGCACTTCTTCGCTGAAGTGGAAGATCATCACTGATACTTTGTCTGCTGATTTTTTCCTCGGATGATCGCGTGACCTTCATCTCTTCAGGAAGATTCTCTTCATTGCTGCGACGTTTTAGCCATCGACCTGATAGTGCCGAAAGAACATTTTTAAAAGATCTTTTTTTTTTGTGTACCCAGTACACATTTTTGGCTAACTTTAGCTTGAAAGTGACTACTTGGAACCCTAAGAGTGTGACACCTAACCTATTATACTTCCAAAAACTTTCAAATCTAAAGGCTATATATTTAAGTGTTTTATACTCTTCCAAACCAAGAGCGAGAGCTTTGAAAAATATTTTTTTAATTAAAACATTTCAAATATTTTAGAGCATGTTTTTCACTCATATTCTTTGAGTTCTTCAAACCATTTTTGTTGGGGTTTTCTCTTTGACAAAACCTTAGAGATTTTAATACTCATCTTTGTGTTCAAAAATCATTTTTTAAACTTTTTGTTCACGAGTAGATATTTTCTCTTCCTTCTTTATTTAGAGCACCATACCCTTGTAATACACCAACACAACCTTTTAGGATTCCCTCAAAATTCTTGTATGACTTTTTGGTTCCTTGAAGGTTACATTCTTGGAATAATTTAATTTAACTATAAAGAAGAAAATTTGTGGAGGGAGATTTGATGACATTGGTCGCGGACCAAAATCGGTGGCGGTTGTGTAGTATTCTTCAGCTATCGATGCTCTCCTCAGAGGACATAGTGTCAAAGAGTTTCTAGTCGATCAAAGCATCATATGGTTGCATGTATTTGTAGTCTAATTTTCATACTCTACCATAGTGCATTTTTCGTTCTTATCGGCCTGAGGTTTCTCCCGTTAGTGGGGTTTTCCTCGTGCATCCGATCTTGTGATTATCTTACTCTTTCAGCATTTTTTAGAATCATTGTCTTAACTAAGAAGATAAAATTAGGATTATAAAACCTAGTAAAATATTTTGTCAACGTCTGAATTGTTGAAACCCTTTTGATAATAATAAATTATTACTTAATTTTCTTGAATTAGGTGAATTAATTTTTATTTGGGTTGTTACCATTAAGATTCACACTCTCAACTGGTATCAGAGAGGGTCTCCAACATTTTAGGTGTTATAACCTAAGTTTATCATTTTGTGTGCAATGAATAGGAGTTTAACCCTTCGACCTCCTACATTTGATGATAATAATTATTCATATTAGAAAGCCCATATGACAGTCTACTTGATGTTTATGGATGATCGAATATGGAATTGTGTTATTTTGGGATGGACTTGTCCCATGGTTATTGTCAAGGATGTCCTGCTAGAAAAGATTACATCTAGTTGGGATAACAGTGATATTAAGGAGAGTGAGTGGAATATGAAGGGACTTAAGGTTATTTTTTATTGCTTCTCCCTAACTGAATTTAAACTTATTTATTATTGTATAATGTCTAAGGAGGCATGGGTTATTTTTCAAATGACTTATGAAGTTACCTACACCATTAAGCACTCCAAGCTTCAACCGTTGACCACCCATTTTCAACTCCTTACCCTGAAGGAGAACGAAAATTTTGACGAGTTCTATTTCGATATGAGCGACATAGTAACTTTTGTCTTTTCTTTAGGGAAGATAATTAAAGAGGATATAACCATTCATAAAATCATACGATTTATCCCAAGTGGGTTATATGTCAAAGTGGATGCCATTGATGAGGTTAGATCTTTACATACAAATTGATGAGTTGGTTGGCTCTCTTAAAACATACGAGGTGAATTTGTCTTATCACCAAGGAATTCCATCCAAAGAGAAAAATATTGCTTTTAAATTTAAGAAAGAATCCCCTAGTTTGATTTTCCTTGATGTTAGTGATGAGGATATGGCCTTTTTCACTAAAACGTTTTCTAAGATGTGGAAAAAGATATTCCAATCTAAAGACTCTCTCAAGAATTATCTCCCTGGATTTGAACTTGGTTAAGGAATTGGAGATAATAAGGTTGAATCTCCAAAACCCCTTCCTTTTTTTTACTTGTGGTGGTCGTGGACATATTTCGAAGCAATGTCACTCGAATTTCAGTCAACTTGATGGAAAGAAAGATTATTAAGAAAATTTTAATGATGATTACTCGGACTCGAAAGATAAATCTCAAGATAGTATATATATCGTTTTCATGTCAAGAGAGAAATTTGATGAGTTATATTATTTTTAGTATTTTGATGTTCCTCAACCGGTTAGATAAGAAATGATTATTTCTAAAACCTCTTTAAGTATTATTGAGCAAGTAGAAAATGATCTCCAGGGAGAGTATGTTAATCCTTATGAAGAATCCATAAATATTGAAAGGTGAAATATAGAACTTGATACCATGCTATCCAATGTTGAAAATGAAAAAGATATGGATAATGAGAGTAGTTTGAGATTTATTGTGGAGTAGTGAACACCATTTAGAGAGAAATATTGATGACTATCTTCGACTTGAGGTAGAGTTCCTTGGAAAATCCTTACATGAGAGTGAAAGCTCAAGGATAACCTTGGAGAAAAAAATCTCTTTACTTGATATTAAACTACTATCCACATCCAATTTAAAGATAGATTTAGCATATAGGTCTCAAAAGTCAGCTAAGATGTTACTCGGATGCAAGAAATCTTCAAAGGATAAACATGGTTCATGTTTTTTTTCTAGTGAAATCTCTTTGTCTATCCAAGCCATATTTTCATCTCAATCCATTTTTCTTCTACTCGTGATTTATTTATAGAAAACTAAATGAAGGTGACATTCATGCGTTCCCACTGTAATAAGAAAGGACTCTTGGAAGAGTTATGCTTTAGACTGTGGAGGAAATAACTCAATTACCCCATCGACCCAATTGAACCAAAACCCTATAAGTATACTCATTTCCATAAGATACGACACCTTAGAGAGTTTTTTTTATTTTTATTCAACCTTTGTTACCTTTAGGTGATTTTAGGAGTGGTAGAAATATCAATAAATAGGGTGAAAAGAAGGGGGAAGCCCCTAAAAGGGTTTCTAAGGGAAAGGGAAAGGCAAAAAAGGTTGGCCATCCCTAGGTGGTTCCTAAATTTGATCCTTTAAAGATAAAATCTAGTGGGATTAGGAAACACATTATTGATAGCGCGAAGCCAGAAAGTTTAAGATATCGTGCTAGAGTGTGATATTCATCCTCAAATATGTAGAGTTAGGATTATTTTTAGGTTCTTTAAATCTTTGGTTTACTCTTTTTGTAGGAATCTTGCTCTTTATTTCTATTATTTTATTCTTTAGGATATGATCTTTGTATTTCATGCCTTGAGATTTTACCCTTGTACAATGTTTGTCATCCATGGTTGTTAGGTATTACTTTATCACATGTGCTCATTTGCAAACCTACGTGCTTAGTTATTGTATAAATGTTTTTATTTATCTGTTTTATACTCCATGTTTAGAATTTCATAGCTTGAAATGCCTTGGTAAATTAAGCTTTCTATTTTAGAGTATTTTTCATAACTCATGCACTTTACACCGCACTATAACTTAACCAATTTCCATGAAAAATATAATAAAAGGATTTGTTTTCTACTTCTACTATAAACTAATAGTTTTATGTGATGTTTTGGAAAATGGGTGTCATTGTTAATCTTTTTTGTGTATGAGTGATTTTTTTCATCATGGTTGGAGCTGAAAAAAGATATATATATATATATATATTTCAAAATCATAAGTGATGATGTGGTAAGAGTTGTAACTTTAGGATTATAAGAACTACCTTATATTATAAAAAGTTCCCCACCATTTTTAATGAATGAACGAGAGCAACCACATGCAAAAAAATTTTCAAATGCGATGTCTCAAAGATTTTTGTTTGTCCAAAAATAATCAAGGGTATGAGATGTAAAAAGATTATAATCACAAATAACGAGAAAAATTGGTAGTTGAAAACAATTATTTGTTTCCAAGGAAAAGTGAGACTTTCTCTTTGTTGCATAAAGTCAAAATTTTTAAAAGTGAGTTTAGACATTAATCTTCATTCTTGATTTTATGGGTTAGTGCTCGTATTATCCACCTTTCTATCATACGTTATGTCTTTGAATCAATCTATTTTTTATTGTATTTAATTTGACATTGCGCCTTTGATTGCTAAATCATTCTTTCTGTAGAGTATTTGACATAACCAAGAACTGTAGTATGATCTTTTAAAGCTTGTTTGATCATTCCAAATGGTATTTTTTGGATTAACATGTGCCTTCCTAGAACTAAGAAATAAATTGAATACACTTCCTTTTGTGTGTAGTATGTTTTGAACATATTATTTTTACTGGTTATGTCCGCTACCTCCATTTCTAGTACTTTGCCATAACAAAGCCGTCGCGACCAGCGATACACCCACTATTGTAGTGAACGCTTTTAGGTTTGTTAAAAATGCCCAAATCAGAATTTCATAAATTTTACCCATTTTATCTTTCAAAACCCCTTTCACCACTAAAAGCCTCATATCTTCCTCCCATTTTAATATCTTGGAAGTTTTTTGGTGTTATTAACTAATTCTAGTGGTCAATCGTCATATTGATAAGTTTATCTCCCCTAAATATTAAGATTTTTTCCATTTATAGGGTTAAAGTTGGTGATGGTTGCATTGATTGATTTTGATGATTTATTTTCTATGATTGATGAGTTCTACTTGTCTTGAGATCAGATTGATTCTCTTGAGTAGGTTTTAGTGTGTACAACTTTGCTTTACTCATTTTTAGGAGTTTTTCTACTCTTGTGTGTATGTGTTGGAGCTGATGAATGTATGGCTTCTTGTCATTAATGAGTATTTTCATTATAGTTTAGTACATGATCCTTGGGTTTTCTTCTGATTATACCATTTTTATAGGATTTTTTGCAATTTGTGTCTTGTTTTTTTTCCCGAATATACTCTATGGCTTCGAAATCTCGATCACATGCCTCAACTTCCTCTATTCATTCCAGATTTGTCGAGAACTTCTCTACACTGATGTTCATTGGGAGAGATCAGTTGATTTGGCTTCTTTTTTTGATACTCATTTATAAGAATTCACAGAGGAAAGAGTGTAAGGACACAAGTCTCCGATTGAGTCTTATTGTAGTGTTGGCTCAATTATGGATAAAAACATTTGAGTCATAGGATAGTGTTCAAGTGTATCCATCCAAGTCTATGACGTGTTAGTTGAAGACGTATCGACCAAGATTATAAAGCTTCATCATATGCTGGGTTTACATGTGCCTCGTTTCTACGTCAACAACATTGTTCCAATGCTCCTAAGGTATGAATGCCCTTTTATATACATATGAATACTTGGAATAATTTTATAAAGGGTATAATTTTATTTTAAACTGAAGTTTATTTTCAGAAGGATTCTTTAGAACTTTAAAATAAAGTTTATGGGCTTAAAATCGAATTTTGAACATTCTGGGACTTCATTCGATATTATTATTCGAACAAGTTTTTTGCATTGGCCTCTGGAACTTCGTTAGAAGGTTCGTTCAAATGAGACTTCGTTCAAACGAAAATATCGTTCGAACAAGATTTTCGACAGGAAATTTTTTTGGCAGTTTTTTGGCAGTTTTCTCCACTACTCCACTCTTTTGTTCCTTCTACTTTTTCCAGAATTACTTATGTGCGGGAACCAACTCTTTGTAACCAACTTTTTCATATTCTTCCATCTCCTAGAGAGTTTTTGTGAGTTGAATTTTTCCATGAAAATGTTCATGTTTTGAGTGTTTTATTTTCCAAGAAAATCATCCTTAAACACTTTTTGTTTACACCCATAATTGTTTAATCTAAGTTTCAATATATATATCCTTTCTTAGAGTGTTTGGCACCGGGTTTTTCTCTACACCTCAAAGAAGAGAAGTTTGGGTTTGCTTCTACATCCCACAAAGAAGAAGCTTGTTTGCTGTGACATACCCACTTGGAGAAAGTCTCCTTGTTCGGGTGGCGGTGACCAAGAGAAGTCCGATCGGTGGATTTTGAGACCGAAATGGACCTCCGTGGTTATTCGCTAGGCAGAGGTGTGCACAAGAAGGAGTGTCGTGGCTTGGACGGAGTCAAGTCGAGTGTTGCAAGTCTTTCTATCTTGTACTTGTAAAAACGTACTTAGTGAATTTGAGGCTAGGGCCGTCCGAGGATTTTTCCGTTGTGGGTTTTTCCTCGTACATCGTGGCGCAGTGGTTGTTTACTTATTTTATCTTTTGCTATATCACATTAGATGCATGATTATGTAAAAAGATAAAATTGGTATTGTTAATTTGGTGCAAATTCAGTTTGGGTATATATTAATTTAATTCAAGTCATTACTTTAATTTGATAAAATTTGGTTTGGCCTGATTTACAAAATTGAATTAATTAATTGTTAGGCGAATTTCTAGGACTTGGGTTGAATTAAGTTGTTTAAGTGAAAAATGTATTTCTTGTTTAATTTAATTTCACTTTCCGTTTAGTTTTATTTTAATTTGAAAGAAATTAAAATTTGGTTGATGTAATTATTTTGTTGAACCATCTTTATTCCACATTTGAAGGAAATTTCTTTTTGCAAGATTTAAAAATTGGGGGTCATCATTTCCAACAAGTGGTATCGGAGCATTGATTTAGAAAACTCTCGTTTTGAAATTGGTATCAGAGCGGGATCGCTAAATTATTGCGTTTAAGATCCTTTTAAATATTTTAGACTAAAATGGAATTTTCCCCATTTTTAAAATTTCCTATTTTCGATGGTTCTAATTACGCGTATTGGAAAGTGCGCATGAAATCAGCACTTAGGTCTATAGAGGAGAGGGTTCGGTTATCAGTTGTTAACGGGTGGTCCCCACCTACATATGTAGTTGAAAATGAATATGTTTCCAAACCCACCGATAGATGGAGTGAGAATGAATTTAAGCTTGCAAATTTTTGAGAGAGTAGCTACAGCAGAAATATTGCGACTTCTCAAATAAAATCCAATTTTAATTAACCCCAAATTTTAGTTAAACCCTAAATCATGCATCTAGATGATTTATCTAATAAAATAAAGCATGCAGGATAAAACAAACACTTTCAGGAAAAATCAAACACATGCTTGTGAGGAAAAATCCCCCAAACTGGCAAAACCATTTATTTTCATTATAATATTGTAACAGTACAATTTCGGATTACAATGAAAATACAAGTGACTAAGAATTACCCTCAGGTGTCGGATTCTGTAGTCGGCGGCTGGAAATATCCCTTTCCAGGAGGGCTGTAATGAAGAAGAGAAACGGCTTCTCCACAAGTTTGTCGGCTGGAATTTTCCCTTTCCAGGAGGGCAGCAATGAAGAAGAAAGACGGCTTCTCCACAAGGGTTGAACAATAACAAAATTGTGTTCTAGGGTTCCAAAAGATTCACAAAAGTAATTGGGATTTTTGTGTGTGAATCAAAAAGATGTTTGGCACATCAAAAATTGAAGTCTTGTTGTGTTTATACTCTTAAAAACGTTTTTTCAAAGACTTGAAAAAAATACACCAACGAAGTAGGAATATATATAGAAAATAAGAGCTGGTGGATTAAAATCTCACGGAACTGTTCGAACTTATCCCAGGCGTACCGGTCCGGCTTAGAGGCGGATTGGTCCGACCTCGGATCAGTTCTTTTAAATTTTGGCTTCTTCGGTTCGCAATCGGTCCGTGGTCTACTGGACAAAGCATGGCGGATCGGTCCGGGTAGAGGGCGGACCGATCCGGAGGCGGATCGGTCCGGTATAGAGGCGGACCGGTCCGGCTTCCCAGAAAACTAAAAAACTTTTAAAAGCCTCATTTTGCTTGAAAAAACTTACTTCTTATTTTTATAAAAAACATTTTGTAAAAATTTCCCAATACTAAATATGAACTTTAAAGAACATAAAAACAAAATTTCACCAACTTCATTCTCGCAGAGGATATGATGTTGAAGACACTTTGATATTCGGATCCGTTGATGTAGATGCGATCTTGAGTTTCTTCAACGGTGTAACGGCGTACGACATACAAATTGACAATGGACAAAAATGTCCTTACAAATCTACCCCTATGTCTATGCCGGTACATACATAAAAAATATCCGAATTATCAACTAATTACCTATACAAATCTACCCTCCCATGAACCCTAAAGATGGAAAGATACAAATGTATAAATCTTCATCATTTGTTCTTCAATCTTCAACAATCATCGAATCTCAAATCTTTTCTCATCAGGATGTGCAACATATTGATCTTCAATCTTCATACCTACACACATGAGACAAAGAAAATACCACATGACATATCGAGTTTGAAATGAGATAAACATAGATACCAATTTATGATAAAAGCATAAGCTATATCTCAAGAACTCCCCCAAAATTCAAACTCTCCCCCATAATACGATAATTCTTTCTCCCCCTTTTTATGATGTCCCCAAATAGACAAATGAGAAGAATGAATCAAATAGGCAAAATCGGGGTGTCACGGTACACAAAAAAGGGCATCAAATAATATGGTAAACGTGCTCTTGCAACGAGATGCTCAAACGAATCTTCACAAACTATTTTTGAATTTTTCGTACAAAAATAAGATACCAATTTGAACAAATATGATACAAAAATCACACCATGGATTTAGACTCAAACAACCAAGTCATGGAAATGGAATGAATGTGTGTGAACACATTCGATAGGTAAATCAACTCAATCAATCATACGTACACGATGAATATGTGTACTCCTAACGAATGAACATCAAAAGAATCCTTAGGTGTAAAGATTGTTGAATTTAGATGACATCGTCTTATGCAAATCAACAAATCAAAGTCAAAATGATTTCCACACCAATAACGTCCAAAACTATGTAGCGTATTTTCAAGTATTTCAAGGACGTGCAAACCCGTTTTAAATTCTCCAACCAAACTCCCTCATATATATTGTTAACGCAAAAATTCTCCATCTACGAGGACCAATCAGAAAAGGACACATGTCGTCCTACGTGGTAATATTCGACACCCGAGGAGAGTTGGTCGGCACCCGAGGAGTGTTAGTCGGCACCCGAGAAGAGTTGGTCAGTACCCGAGGAGAATTAGTCGGCACCCGAGTAGAGTTGGTCGGCCCATGAGGAGAGTTGGTCGGCACCCGAAGAGAGTTAGTCGGCACCTGAGGAGAGTTAGTCGGCACCCGAGGATAGTTGGTCGGCATACCAACCAGGAAGATCAAAGGATAACTATGCATTTAATGTGCGTTAATGAAGATGACATCGCATTTAATGAGCCTTAATGTACATTTATACTGTATTAATAGATGACAACACATAGCATACCAAGCAATTCAACAATTAGATTCGTTGAATGTAGACATAAATGTCTACATACAATGAATATCTTTATCTCCCATCACTATAAATAAATGTATCCCCTTAGCCAAAAGGGAGGAGATCCGGGGGGAACCTAGAAACCCCATACACAAGATACACATCCTTTCTCTCTCTACACCCTATGGTGCTATTGTAAACCCCTGGGAATAAAATAATAGTGGACGTAGGCTTTATTCATAGCCGAACCACTTTAAAAATCTTTGTCTCTTATGTGCTTGATTGGATTGCTTTCATCTATTTATCTGTGATCATAAAAATGGTATTCGGTCCAATTTTTTGCATCAACATATATATTCTTTTAGAGGTAATCTAAATTCTCAAACTTTGGAGAATTGGTGCAAAAACCTAAATGGCCCCTTTTTGGCATGAATATCTTTTTATTGCCTTTCAATTTTTTCGGGCTCTTTTAACCTCTTTGGACCCCGGATAATAAAATTCCTCCATTTTTTAGGTCCAATTTAACGGTGGCTTAGTATTCGCAAAGGCAAAATGAACCTTTCGCAGCCCTTCCCCGTTTTTTAAACAAATCACACAAACTCACAAAACGATTTTTATATGCACAATTTCCTTATCAAATTTTGTCGCGCTTGGTTCGTTTTAAAGACTGGATTGAAGTGAAAACACCCAACCAACATGTGATAAGATAAGCACAATAATCAAACAAATTCGTGCATATGTGCATTAAAGGAAACATGAGTCAAACATGTAGGAAGTAACACTTAATTACATCTTAATGACTCCAAACATTATAAAGCACATGGATGAATTGACCTATTGTCTCAAAACACTATCAAATGGTCACATGAAAATAATGGAATGATGTTGTGACTCGGTTATCCTAAGTGTTCATCCATAAACGGTGTAAACAAAAAACAAAAATCTTTTTGGATTTTTCAAAATAAATTTCAAAAACAAAAATTTATACAAAAAGTACAAGTCATCACACTAGTAAAAATATATCATGAAACCACAACTAGTGTATGACAAACATGCAATCACAATCAACCAAAAGATTTCACATGGGGTGAATTACGTGCAAGCAAACGGGAATCGTGGACAAATAAACCATAAGCCTCTAAATCCAATTTTCTAACCCAAATTGATGTGCAACGGAGTGTGGGGGTTTTGGGAATTGAATTTATTCTTTCATTAACCTTCCTAGGTACATTTAAAAGCTTATAACAAAAGTGCCTAAGATGACCTTGCCTATCGCAATGTGTGCAAGAGCAAATCGGGCAGTTTGTGTTACCTAAAGGTGGCCCTCTCCTCAAATTTATCGGTTGCTCTCTCCGAATTTGCCTAGGTGGGTCTCTCCTAATGATACTAGGAGGTTCTCTCACGATGTTCCTATGGGGTGCTTTCTTAACAAACTTAGGTGCCTCTTTCTTAACAATACTAGGAGGCTCTCTCACATGTGTGGGAATGGGTTCAATATATTTTTCAAGACCAATCCCACCCCTATCCGTTTTGATCTTGACTGTGCCTAAAATCTTATCAAGTTTTTGAGACCTAGACTCCAAATCAAATTTCACTTTACATGAATCTTTCAATTTCACCTCAAGTTCACCTATCCTAGATTCAAGTACTCGTTTAGAATCCTCAAACTCTAAAAGCTCCTTTTTCATAGTCTGCATCAACCCTCTAAGACTATCTCTCTCAGCCTCGACGTACTCAAGATTCTCTTTCAAAATTTTCTCATGTGCCCTAAGTTCTTCAACTAAAAAATCATTATTTTTTATGGCACACTCTTTCAATTGAGCTTTCAATTTCAAATTTTCTTTCTTTGTTTTCAAAGTTTCAGCATAAATTTCATTGAAAGCAGTCTGCAAGTCACGCTCATCTACACTTTCCTCCTCACTTTCATCCACACTCCCATCACCTTCACTATCATCAATAATCACATGGATGGGAAACTCTCGCCTAAAAGCATAAAAAACTTCTTCTTCCGAATCACAATCACTAAGGGTAGAACATGAGAAATCGGTTTATTCAATTTCGTCTTTAAATTTGTGGTACACTCATGTAACGTGTGACCAACACCCTCACAACAAGGACACCTCTCAGATTCGTTTTCAACAGAAGATTTAAAACAAGAGTTCGTGTGAATTTTCCAATTAAATTTGTCAAAAATTTGACATCGAAGATCATCAAAACCATCAAAATCCATTTTTGTGCAAAATCAGGATCAAAACACAATAACTTAGTGCAACAGGCTCTGATACCAATTTGTAGACGTGAGTAGACAAATTGTATCAGAAAGTATAAGTCCTTGAAAAATCAGGATCACGCGATAAATTAGCGTAACCCGCTCTGATTCCAATTTGAGAATGTGAGTAGACAAATTGTATCAGAATGTAAATCCTCAAAAAATCAGGATCACGCGATAAATTAGCGTAACCCGCTCTGATACCAATTTGAGAGAGTAGCTACAACGGAAATATTGCGACTTCTCAAATAAAATCCAATTTTAATTAATCCCAAATTTTAGTTAAACTCTAAATCATGCATCTAGATGATTTATCTAATAAAATAAAGCATGCAGGATAAAACAAACACTTTCAGGAAAAATCAAACACATGCTTGTGAGGAAAAATCTCCCAAAGGGGCAAAACCATTTATTTTCATTATAATATTGTAACAGTACAATTTCGGATTACAATTAAAATACAAGTGACTAAGAATTACCCTCAGGTGTCGGATTCTGTAGTTGGCGGCTGGAAATATCCCTTTCCAGGAGGGCTGCAATGAAGAAGAGAAACGGCTTCTCCACAAGTTTGTCGGCTGGCATTTTCCCTTTCCAGGAGGGCAGCAATGAAGAAGAAAGACGACTTCTCCACAAGGGTTGAACAATAACAAAATTGTGTTCTAGGGTTCCAAAAGATTCACAAAAGTAATTGGGATTTTTGTGTGTGAATCAAAAAGATGTTTGGCACATCAAAAATTGAAGTCTTGTTGTGTTTGTACTCTTAAAAACGTTTTTTCAAAGACTTGAAAAAAATACACCAACGAAGTAGGAATATATATAGAAAATAAGAGCTGGTGGATTAAAATCTCACGGAACTGTTCGAACTTATCCCAGGAGGACCGGTCCGGCTTGGAGGCGGATCGGTCCGACCTCGGATCGATTCTTTTAAATTTTGGCTTCTTCGGTTCGCAATCGGTCCGTGGTCTACTGGACAAAGCTGAAGCCCTTATACTTTTGACTCATTTGAGTCTAGACTGTATAAGAGCTCATCTAGTTTGGAAATAGTGACAAAATAGTGTCCATCCTAGAAACCAAAGAGCTTCAGAGATTGGGTTGCTTCTTCTTCTATACATCTTGTGATGATCCTGAGACTATAGCCATCACTCACACACTTAGAATTTCATTTTTGCATTACATATTGCACCTCTATGTGTATTAATGTTGTGAGTGTGTTTAAATCCCTCAATTTGATTTTTAATAATTTTTTGGGAATTTTAAACCTATTTTAAACAAGGTTTTATTTAATTAAAACTTGATTTAAAAAGTCTTGGGGTTAATGTATAAATATGGATTATTGTGTTTATTGGCCTAAAGTTACTCTGGGTAGAAACCGAAAGCGCTAGAGACTCTAGGGTTGGCCTTGTAATTATTTTGGGACGCGCCTTTACCTTCGTTCTCAGGCCAACACCTGCTGTCTTCTGATTGGCCCAAACTGTGTTTCTTTTCTGAGACAAACCTTCGCGTGTTTACAGCCCTTGGATCAATCCTTATCGATGGCCTGCATGTCGCCTGAGTGGATCCCCGTGTAAACCCTTTAGCCAATCACAGCCTGCTTAATCCACCGCCTGTTGTGAGCCCTTGGATTGAAGTCAAAAGAGCTTGACTTAATCTCAGCCCTTGTTTTTGAACGAGGCTCTGGAATCTTCTCCTCGCCCTATTTAAAGGCCTCTCATCTCAGCCTTCGAAAGCTTTTGCCATTTTGCAAAGTCTCAGAGAATAAAGAGAGAAGAGAGAGAGAGAGAAGAGAGAAGAGAGAAGTTAGAGAGAGAAATCAAACCCTAGTTAGAAACCCTAACTTCGTCCAAATTCTTCTCAAGCCCAAATCACTTGCCTCTTCATAAAAACACCTTAAACCAGATAAACACCATCCTTAGTGTTTTCTTGAGTTTATGAGAGTTCGAGTTGAGAGATCTTGGGTTGCTGAAATCCTTGTGTTCTTGAATCTTATTTCCAACTTAGACATAGACTCAGATCTTGTTTCTGATTCTATAGAAATCATAGATCTGTAGTTTTGCATGTCACAACACACATAGTCACATTTATTTCTCATCTTGAGAATTTCTTTGTTGATTGTTTTCTGTTAAAACATTTTCTTACTTCAGGATCAACAAAATGTTTTTTTTTTCTGTTTTTACGAAACCTAACCTGACCTAGTTGGATTCGCACTTGGAGGGTTCTCAATCTCCATAATATTTTCAAAACTGATTGAGAAAGGTCTTGACCGATTTTTTAAGCAAGATCTCCGTGGAATCTGGGTTATTCTGAAAGGTCAAATAGGTTCTTGGTTTTGTAAGAAAGAAAATTAACAATCTCACAGCATATAGACTTTATATGTGATTTGTTAGGATTGTCTGTAACTAATAAGTGTGTGTGAGTGCATGCATGTGTTTTAGAACACGATTCACAAACATCTTCACACTACAAACACTCAAAGTGTTGGCTATAAGATTTGGTGAACATAAGTCGACATAAAGTGCTGAAACAAAGGAAGAGTTGACAATCTGAGACAACTACATCTACAAACAAGATCTGCAGAAAAGTTAAGGACGCCAGAGGGTATAATCCTGAACTTGTATAGATTTTTTTTTGTGTGCATGCTAGTTAAATATGTTGTAACTTACATATTTGTTTTAGTGATTGTTTTTGTTTTACTCCGTAGAGGGAGTCGTGGATGTTTCCTCAAGGTTGAGGTTTTACCACGTTAAAAATCTTGAGTATCAATATTTCTACATCTTCTCATCTCATTCTGATGTGTGCTGAGTTTAAAACATTTTAAACTGTTTGCTAAAACTAGTTATCAAATCTTGTCCATATCTCGTACATAATTTTGTTAACACATCTTGTGTTCAAAATCAGTTTGATTTTAGTAAAGAGTTTCTTCAACAAACTTTCGGAGTTGCTTAAATAGTTTATTTTCATAAACGGCTTTGGCAACGCTATTTTCAATTGGTATCAGAGCTTTTGGTGAACTTTTTCAAAAAGATCCTGAGTTTCTGAAACTGTTTTCTCAAAATCTATTATGGACGAGAAAAACGAAAGATATGGTAACTTGACCAGACCCCCAGTCTTTGATGGAACCAATTTCTCTTACTGGAAAGTAAGAATGATTGCTTTCATTCAAGGAACCCTGGGAGATGATGTCTGGGATATCATTGAAAACGGATACTCTTATCCAACTAAACCAGCCACTGATGGAAGCAATGAAAGGATTAAGAAAATATTGAGTGAGTTTACTCAAGAAGAGAAACAGGTTTCTCGAAATAATAACAAAGGCAAGAACGCTATATTTATGTCCATTAACGAACATGAGTTCAAGAGAATCTCATCTTGTACCACTTCCAAGGAAGCATGGGATACCCTGATTACTGCACATGAAGGAGACTCTAGGGTAAAAGCTGCTAAGACTCAGATGTTAATCCAACAGTACAATACCTTAATCATGTCTGAATCTGAGTCTTTCGATGATTTTTATATGAATCTTAATGATATTGTCACTAAACTTCATGCCAATGGTATAACTTATGATAGACAGGAAATTGTCTCTAAAATTCTGAGATCATTACCACAGAAATTTGACAATAAAAGATATGCTATTGAGGAGATGTGTGATATTAATCTCATTCCTGAATTACTCAGTAGCAAATTAAGAACTGTGGAAATGGAATTAGAATTTAAGAAACAATTGACCCACACTCACAGGAAAAATACCAATTCCACCCTTAGCTTTTCCTCTAAGATGACTAAGCCTGAGTTAAACACTTCTAGTAATGATTCTGATGAGGACTGTGACTTAGAAAGTCTAGATATTCAGATTGCCCTAATGACGAAGCAATTTAAGAAAATTGTCAAATTTAGAAACAGTATTGCAAATAAACAGGGCAAGTCTAATTATTCTACTCCTTCAAATCACAAGCCCCATGAGAAACCTCATGACAAACAGAACAAGGACAACACCAGACCTCACAGAGACCTCAAGAAAATTGAATGCTATAGATGTGGTAAACTAGGACACATTGCTCAAGACTGTAGAGTTAATTTAAATACCCAAAACAAACACTCTAGAGCCAATATCTGCAAAACCTGGGATGACTCAAGTGACTCTGAAAATGAGGAACCTGAGGCATCTGATGGTTTTGATCCTTGTTTATCCTTCTTTGCGAAAATCATATATAATGATGATATGCCGATGCTTGATAGTGAGAATGAGTCTAGTAATTCTAGTTCTGTTGTTGTGAATCATACTTTAACTGGTTTAGATGCTTTACTTACTGAGAATATTATTACTTCTTCCTCGGGGTGTGTGAGTCAAATGGGAATCGATACTGCTGATGTCAATGGGTGCGTGAGTTTAAGAAATGAAACCTTAGGGGTCACTTCACACACTTCACTTAGTGACTCAGACAATGATGATCTTCCAGACATCCACACTCTATATACTAAAACTCTTAAGAAAAGCACTAGACTAGAAAAGATTGTGAAAGATCTTACCAAAAAGCTAGAGGATCTAAGCCTAATGGTAAAAGTGAATGCTGAAGAGTATACTACTCAATGTATGTCTCATGAAAGTGATATCAAAGTGTTTGATGAAAAACTGAAATCTTTGACTGAAGCTAATGAAATTCTGGAGAAAAAATACAAAGGGACATTATTAGAATTGGAACAAACAAAAGAAAAGACAACAACTGTTTTCAAAAAATTTGCCAAATTTGAAAATAATTCAAAATGTTTTGATGGATTTGTTGCTGAATCTAAAACCAATTCTGATGATAGAACTGGAATAGGGTTTTGCCCCAATTTAAAGACACAAACAAAACATGTTGAACCTATCAAGTTTGTGTCAGGAGGCAAAAGACCTATTGAAACATGTCCAGACTTTCATTCTCCAAAAACTAAGTTTGACCATCAAAACACTAACACTGGAGATGCAAGTTGCTCTAAGCATGAAAGTTTACCAAAGGGAAAATATGTCTGCCCCCCTATTAGGAAAAGTGAACCTGCTTTCAAATCTGTGCTACCTAGGAATAAAATTCAGCCTCAAAATTTCTCAAAACCTTTGTTTAGAGACTTTCCTAAGGAAAACCCTATTCTGAGCAATCTTTATTGCTCCTATTGTGATATATATGGTCACTCTTTCGATAATTGCTATACTAGGAGACTGATTAAGCCTATCTACAACACTCCTATGTACCATAACTTTAACTATTCTAGGAGGAGTCGTAACAATTATGTTCTTCCCAGGCCACCAGACAAAAACTCTAACTATAGGAATAGAAAGACTAAACCTAAAAGGACATTTACTAGAAGGATTCCCAGAAACTTTTCTAAATCAAATGCTCAGGAATTTAAATTTACCCCAAATCATGCGCAAAATGTTTTTCAACAAAAATCTAATGCTCGTAAATTTTATCAAATGAGAGCAAACAAGCGCAAACTAAAAACCAGGGCAATTTGGGTTAGAAAAGATGATCTAGCACCCCAGATGAAGTGTAATGTTGTTGTTTCTGCATTAAAAGCTGAACTTACATCTTCTGGTTGGTATTTGGATTCTGGATGTTCCAAGCATATGACAGGTGATGATACAAAACTTTTAAATAAAACCCACTTTGATGGTGGAAAAGTTGTTTTTGGTGATGGAATATCATCCCAGATCATAGGCAAAGGAACTCTTAAAGAAAAAGGACTTCCTATTCTTGAAAACGTTCTCTTAGTTAAAGGTCTCAAGGCTAACTTGCTCAGCATTTCGCAATTTTGTGATTTAAACCATACTGTTACCTTTTCAAAGAACAATTGCAAGATTTTAAATGAAAAGGGAGAATGCGTAATTACAGGATTCAGGACTCCTGACAATTGTTACACTGTCATGAGTAGTTCTGAAATCTGTAATGTTGCCAGAATGGATGACAACGAAATATGGCATAACAGAATGGGTCACATTAATTACGAAAATTTGAGTAAATTGTCTTCTCAACAGATAGTTAGAGGAATACCAAAAATTAAACCTATTCATAACATTGTCTGTGGTCCCTGTCAAGAAGGAAAGATTGTTAAAGCACCTCATAAAAGAGTTAAAGATATCCTTACCTCAAATCCCTTAGAACTCATCCATATGGACCTAATGGGTCCTTCACAAACTGTTAGTCTTTGTGGACACAGTTATATTCTAGTTATGGTTGATGATTTCACTAGGTTCACCTGGGTAGCTTTCTTAAAACAGAAATCCGATACTTTTCAAACTTTTTTAAAGATTCTTTTACGGATTGAAAATGAGAAAGACACCCAAGTGAATAGAATTCGAAGCGATAGAGGTGGTGAATTCAAAGATACTGGTGTTATAGAATACTGTGACTATAATGGTTACAAACATGAGTTCAGTGCTCCTAAAACCCCTCAACAAAATGGTATAGTTGAGAGAAAGAATCGAACCCTTCAAGAGATGGCACGTGTAATGCTCCATGCTAAGAACCTACCTAAGTATTTTTGGGTAGAATCCATTCGTACAGCATGCCATATTGTCAATAGGGTCTATCTTAGAAAGAATTCCAAACAAACCCCTTATGAACTTTGGTACAATAAAAAGCCTAATCTTAAGTACCTTAGGACCTTTGGTAGTACCTGCTATGTTTGCAAAGATAGGGAACACTTATCTAAATTTGAGAGGAGGGGAGATAAAGCCATATTCTTAGGTTATTCACCTAACAGTAGAGCTTATCGGGTATTTAATCTTCGCACTAAAACCTTAATGGAATCCATAAATGTAATTGTTAGTGACACTACTATAGAAAGCAAGACTAGTGAATTAACTATAGAAGAAGAATCGTCAAATATTTTAGAAAATGACTCTTCTAAAATAGACAATTCATTACCTATTGAGTCACCTGAAGTACCTAACTGGGTTTCTAAAGACCATCCCATAAACAATGTAGTTGGTAACCCTAGTGAACCAGTACGTACAAGATCCCAACTTAGAAATTATGCACTCTATGCATGCTTTGTTTCTCTCTTGGAACCAAAGAATGTAAATGAAGCATTGAATGACACTCACTGGATTTCTGCTATGCAGGATGAACTTTTACAATTTGTCATTCATGATGTATGGTATCTTGTTCCTCGTCCTGATCACAAAAAGGTTATTGGTACTCGTTGGATTTTCAAAAATAAAACTGATGAAAATGGGATAGTAATTAGAAATAAAGCTAGACTAGTTGCTCAAGGTTATTCCCAAATAGAGGGAATTGATTTTAACGAGACCTTTGCTCCTGTCACTCGTTTAGAATCAGTTCGTCTGCTTCTTGCTATAGCCTGTCACATGCATTTTACATTATATCAAATGGATGTTAAATCTGCATTCCTTAATGGAATACTTGCCGAGGAAACCTATGTAGAACAACCTAAAGGGTTCATTGACCCTAATCATCCTAATCATGTATTTCGGTTGAAAAAGGCTTTATATGGTCTTAAGCAAGCTCCTAGAGCTTGGTATGAGCGCCTGTCTAGTTTTTTACTGGATAATGGTTTTCAAAGAGGTGGAAATGACCAAACCTTATTTGTCAAACATTTTGACAAACACATTACTATCGCTCAAATCTATGTTGACGATATCATATTTGGATCTACTTCTACCTCAGAAGTAAAATCTTTTGCTGAAATCATGAGCAAGGAATTTCAGATGTCCCTTATGGGAGAGTTACAGTTCTTTCTAGGTCTCCAAGTCAAACAACAACCAGATGGATTATTTCTTTCGCAGACTAAGTACGCATTAGAGATAGTTAAAAAGTTTGGCCTCGAGAGTGCTAAAAGTCCTAAAACGCCTATGAGTACTACAGAAAAATTGTCTAAAGATGAAAATGGAAAATCTGTAGACCCTACTTTATATCGTAGTATGATTGGCACATTACTCTATCTGACTGCCTCGCGTCCTGATATCATGTATGCTGTGTGTGTTTGTGCGCGTTATCAAAACAACCCCAAAGAGAGCCATTTAAATTCGGTTAAACGGATAATTAAATACGTTAAGGGCACTCTAAATTTAGGAATTTGGTACACGAAGGACACACCGAGCACTATTATTGGGTACACTGATGCTGACTGGGCTGGGTGTACTGATGATAGTAAAAGCACTTCTGGCGCATGTTGTTATATTGGTAATAACCTGGTAGGATGGAGTAGTAAAAAACAGAACTGCACATCTCTCTCGACTGCTGAATCTGAATACATAGCCGCCGGTAGCTGTTGTGCCCAATTATTGTGGCTTAAACAAATGCTAAGTGATTATGGTATTCAAGAAACCACACTTCATCTCTATTGTGATAACCAAAGCGCGATCAATATTTCTAAGAACCCGGTTCAACACTCGCGAACTAAGCACATTAAGATAAGACATCACTTTATTCGGGAATTAGTTGAAACCAAGGAATTAGAAATTAACTATCTTCCAACTGATCTACAGCTTGCAGATTTGTTTACTAAACCTCTTGATTTTAATAGATTCATCTCTTTACGTAAATCAATTGGTATGGTTTGTGTTGAATAAATATCTGCTGTTATTTTCCAAGTTTCTTCCCTTTGTCCATTTGAGACAAAATGGGGGAGAAATTTGAGTCTTTCTGCATATACTAAAAAGGCTTGATCTTAGTAATTCTTTGCAGGTATTCTCCTTGTACAGTCATTCTCGTTTGTAATAATAGGATGTTAAACTGTATATAGTTGAGTTATGTAATTTTTGCTTTCTAGGATTTGGGTAGATAGAACTTTTATAGGAATAGGTTTTCTTTATTTGTTGTCACCCTACGAGTTTAGAAGACTCAAAGGAGATTTTGTCTCATATTTCCAAAGGGGGAGATTGAAGCCCATATACTTTTGACTCATTTGAGTCTAGACTGTATAAGAGCTCATCTAGTTTGGAAATAGTGACAAAATAGTGTCCATCCTAGAAACCAAAGAGCCTCAGAGATTGGGTTGCTTCTTCTTCTATACATCTTGTGATGATCCTGAGACTATAGCCATCACTCACACACTTAGAATTTCATTTTTGCATTACATATTGCACCTCTATGTGTATTAATGTTGTGAGTGTGTTTAAATCCCTCAATTTGATTTTTAATAATTTTTTGGGAATTTTAAACCTATTTTAAACAAGGTTTTATTTAATTAAAACTTGATTTAAAAAGTCTTGGGGTTAATGTATAAATATGGATTATTGTGTTTATTGGCCTAAAGTTACTCTGGGTAGAAACCGAAAGCGCTAGAGACTCTAGGGTTGGCCTTGTAATTATTTTGGGACGCGCCTTTACCTTCGTTCTCAGGCCAACACCTGCTGTCTTCTGATTGGCCCAAACTGTGTTTCTTTTCTGAGACAAACCTTCGCGTGTTTACAGCCCTTGGATCAATCCTTATCGATGGCCTGCATGTCGCCTGAGTGGATCCCCGTGTAAACCCTTTAGCCAATCACAGCCTGCTTAATCCACCGCCTGTTGTTAGCCCTTGGATTGAAGTCAAAAGAGCTTGACTTAATCTCAGCCCTTGTTTTTGAACGAGGCTCTGGAATCTTCTCCTCGCCCTATTTAAAGGCCTCTCATCTCAGCCATCGAAAGCTTTTGCCATTTTGCAAAGTCTCAGAGAATAAAGAGAGAAGAGATAGAGAGAGAAGAGAGAAGAGAGAAGTTAGAGAGAGAAATCAAACCCTAGTTAGAAACCCTAACTTCGTCCAAATTCTTCTCAAGCCCAAATCACTTGCCTCTTCATAAAAACACCTTAAACCAGATAAACACCATCCTTAGTGTTTTCTTGAGTTTATGAGAGTTCGAGTTGAGAGATCTTGGGTTGCTGAAATCCTTGTGTTCTTGAATCTTATTTCCAACTTAGACATAGACTCAGATCTTGTTTCTGATTCTATAGAAATCATAGATCTGTAGTTTTGCATGTCACAACACACATAGTCACATTTATTTCTCATCTTGAGAATTTCTTTGTTGATTGTTTTCTGTTAAAACATTTTCTTACTTCAGGATCAACAAAATGTTTTTTTTTTCTGTTTTTACGAAACCTAACCTGACCACGTTGGATTCGCACTTGGAGGGTTCTCAATCTCCATAATATTTTCAAAACTGATTGAGAAAGGTCTTGACCGATTTTTTAAGCAAGATCTCCGTGGAATCTGGGTTATTCTGAAAGGTCAAATAGGTTCTTGGTTTTGTAAGAAAGAAAATTAACAATCTCACAGCATATAGACTTTATATGTGATTTGTTAGGATTGTCTGTAACTAATAAGTGTGTGTGAGTGCATGCATGTGTTTTAGAACACGATTCACAAACATCTTCACACTACAAACACTCAAAGTGTTGGCTATAAGATTTGGTGAACATAAGTCGACGTAAAGTGCTGAAACAAAGGAAGAGTTGACAATCTGAGACAACTACATCTACAAACAAGATCTGCAGAAAAGTTAAGGACGCCAGAGGGTATAATCCTGAACTTGTATAGATTTGTTTTTGTGTGCATGCTAGTTAAATAGGTTGTAACTTACATATTTGTTTTAGTGAATGTTTTTGTTTTACTCCGTAGAGGGAGTCGTGGATGTTTCCTCAAGGTTGAGGTTTTACCACGTTAAAAATCCTGAGTATCAATATTTCTACATCTTCTCATCTCATTCTGATGTGTGCTGAGTTTAAAACATTTTAAACTGTTTGCTAAAACTAGTTATCAAATCTTGTCCATATCTCGTACATAATTTTGTTAACACATCTTGTGTTCAAAATCAGTTTGATTTTAGTAAAGAGTTTCTTCAACAAACTTTCGGAGTTGCTTAAATAGTTTATTTTCATAAACGGCTTTGGCAACGCTATTTTCAAAAGCATGGCGAATCGGTCCGGGTAGAGGGCGAACCGATCCGAAGGCGGATCGGTCCGGTATAAAGGCGGACCGACATACAAATTGACAATGGAAAAAAATGTCCTTACAATTTTAATTCTCAAGGTTTAAATTCCTTGTTTAGCGTGGTTACACCGGATGAATTTCGACGCATTATGACGTGTGAAGCCGCTAAAGCATCTTGGGTTGTTTTACAACTCACTCATGAAGGAACTAGTGTCGTAAAAGCTTCTAAACTCCAAAACCTCACCACTCAATTTAAAACCATAAAATTGAATGAAAAAAAAAACATTTGATGAATTTTATGCTAGACTTTTCGATATACTTAATTCATCTTTTAATTTGGGAGAGAAAATACCCGACAACCATGTAGTAAAGAAAATTTTAAGGTCCCTAACCGATAGATTTATTCTTAAGGTGATCGTGTTAAATTCTTTACCCACTTTAGCCTCTACGAAATTAGAAGAGCTCGTAGGGGATTTCAAACCTATGAGCTAGACATGTTTCCCTCTAAAACTGAAAAGAAAATTATAAAAGCTTTGCTTTGAAAGCCCGAAAGGAGGAAAAACAAGTAGTAGAGAGTGAAAGTGAGAGTGACTCGGAAGATATGACTATGTTTGCTAGGAAGTTTCAAAAATTTCTTAAATTTAACAAAGATAAATTTAAAAATGATTTTAAGAAATTTGAAAATTCTAAGCATGACAAAGCCGAGAAGATCCCTAAAACTTTTAATAAAAATTTAAATAGGGACGAGTCAAATAGGTGTTATGGTTGTGAAGGGTATGGCCATAGGGCAAAAAAGTGCCCACTAAACTAAGGAGAGAGGGTAAGCAACCAATTTCCTTCAATGCAACCCTTAGTGATAGTGATAAGGAAGAGAGACCCGATTCCTCCACTAAGCCCAACTTTGTGGCTTTTATGGAAAGTCTTGTGAGTGAACGTGAGCACTCCTCTATTGATGAAATTTTAACACATGACACTTCCAAGGACTTTGTTTGTGAATCCCAAAGAGATGATGGTAGTGGGAGTGGAGAAGAAAGAGAGAGTGAAAGTGAAAATGAGGTTGATGTGAGTGAACTTCAAATTGCGTTTCAAGAGTTATATGAAGAATATATTAAATTAAAAAGAACGAATTTGAAGTTAGAAGCTAGTTTAAGAGAGCGTGTGAAAGTCATTGATGAGAGTGCGTTAGTGGAAGACCTTAGGACACGTGAGAGAGCTCTTCGTGAGAAGCTTGAATATGTAGAAGGAGAGAGAGATAGTCTTAAAGGTTTAATGGAATCCTTGAAAAAAGAGCTTCTTGCTTTTGAAGAGCGAAATATTTTATTAGAGTCTAACATTTTAGAATTAGAAAATAAATTAAAAGACTCTAGTAAAGTCAAATTTGATTTGGAGTGTCGTTCGGAGAAATTAGATAAAATCTTAGGAACGGTCCAAATTAAAAATGACACTTGTGGTTTAGGCTTCAATTCTTGTAACGATTCCTATATTAAAGCCAAAACCAATGTTTTACGATAATCCTCTAGGAATAATGTTATAGATCATTCCTTAGGTAAGTCTTTTCGCTGAGTCTTTAGGTGCTCACATTGTGGTCGAAAAGGTCATCTTAGGAATTTTTTTTTTTACCTTAAACAAGGTCCTATAAAATTCCAACGTAAGGCAACCGAGGTAGCCAAGATTCCTACACCCCGTGATCGTCATTCTTCATTAGTTTGGGTTAGGAGATCCGAGTTGGTAGCTTTACAAAATAGAATTTTTGATTCTCATTTAGTTTCACATGAAACCTCTCTTGCTAAATCTAAAGGTTGAATGTGTTAGTTGTTTGCGTACTCTAGCTTTTTGTGCTTCATATTATATATCATTGCTAGGTGTATGCATGTTAAGTCATTTTCTAGTTATTGCTTTATCTCACATCTCATTCTAAAATTATGATGTTTGTTTATCTTTTGTATTATACTTCCTTCATTTTAGTTTGCATTAAATGAAAAATACAAAAAGATTTTTGTTTATCATTTTTGTTTTACCTTTTAGTAATTTAGGCTTAATGAAAAATACAAATGATTTTTGTTTATCTTTTGAGTAAATATTTTTCTTTGTTTGGTTAAAAATTTCAAAAAATTCAAAAGATCTGTTTTGTGTGTATTTTAGTTTGACACACTCTATGTGGCATATACTTGTGTTTGAATCCCTTCTTTTTCGCTTCCATGTGGCTGAACTTTTGGTTTAGATTGTCAATCCTTAAAATGTTCTTTATCATGCTTACATGGAGTAGTTGGATTTTGTGTTTCTATAATGGATTCTATTTTTATATGCCTCAATTCACAAATGCACTAGCTCTCTTGAAATTATAACTTCACATGTATATTTGAGTTTTGTGAGGTGTTCTCCTACCAATCTTGTCATCTACATGATATGTGACCTAGGAAGACTAGTGCATGTTAAAACTCCGTTGCACGCAAAAATTGAATGATAAAAGATTATATATATATTTTGTGCACGGGTAATGTCTCCGAAAGGAAATATCATCCTTTGCGAGTAAGCCACCGGTTGTTTCAACCTAAAAGAAATACGTGGTCCAAAGGCCTAAAAGAATAATGGCATTAAAAGAATTTTTTTTTGCCAAAGGCCTATTTTGTTTAGTTGATTTAAATTTTCAAAAGATTAAAATAATATGCTTATATTAAGGGAGTTTGGATGGTATATCAACGGTTTGCACAATGTCCATTTATCCTAATTGTACTTTTAATGTCATGACACTATTGGTTTGTAGAATCATCAAAATTCTAGGCTTGTATGCATTGTGTATGTTTGTTCATTGATTTCAATTTATATTGTCACATGAGGTTATATTCAAATGTGATGAAGTTTGCAATCAAATAAGAACTCCGCGAACTTGTTTTAAGTGATTGGGTCTAAATTTAATTATTTCTTGTTCACACCCCTACACTTCCGTTTTCATATGACACATTTTTGCCATACGAGTGTGAAAAGCTTATTGTGTTTTGTGTCATGTGTGGTGTCTATACATACATATATATATATATATATATATATATATATATATGTGCGTGTGCGTTAGTGATATTCATTATGTCTACATATATATGGTATTTTTTTTTCTTTGCCTTCCTTTCTAGTCCATCTATGCTTTAAATTCACAATTGGTATGTATCATGTTGCATATTGTTGTTGATATCACATGCTTAGTATCTTATGTATCACATTAATATCATTTTTTTTGCATCTTCATTAGTATCCGGTATTATTTTTATGGATTAATATCGACTTTGTTGCCCATATGCTTTCATGTTCTTATCACTCTAAGCTTCATCGTGTTTAAATTAGTTATTATTCTTTGTCTATTCCTGAACAAAAAGGGGGAGAATGATAGGGGGAGAAATGGTATCTAATCCTATTATAATCGTATCTTAGTTTAGGAGATTTAACTTATGGGGGAGTCGCGACCTTCTTAGGTTGATTATAGTTGATCAAGGGGAGAATTAATTTAGGGGAGTATTTATTTTACATACAATATTTATTTTACATGCATTTAATATTCGTGATATTCCCTATGCGTTTGATAGTTTGCTTAAGTGTGCAGGAATTCTTCTAAATGGCAACTTTCATCGGCAAAGATATTGATCCTTGGGTTTTTGAGATAAGATATGTAATTTTTATTTTGGGTGGGATATTTTTTTAAGACTAGTAGAGTTTGACGGCCCTTTAGGATTTTTGGTTGGTTTTTGTCTCGGAATAGCCCAAAGGGGTAAATTTGTAAGGACACAAGTCTCCGATTGAGTCTTATTGTAGTGTTGGCTCAATTTCGGACAAAAACATTTGAGTCATAGGATAGTGTTCAAGTGTATCCATCCAAGCCTATGACGTGTTAGTTGAAGACGTATCGGCCAAGATTATAAAGCTTCATTATATGTCGGGTTTACATGTGCCTCGTTTCAACGTCAACAAGATTGTTCCAATGCTCCTAAGGTATAAATGCATTTTTATATATATAAGAAGACTTGGAATAGTTTTATAAAGGGTGTAATTTTATTTTAAACAGAGGTTTATTTTCAGAAGGTTTCTTTAGAACTTTAAAATAAAGTTTTTGGGCTTAAAATCGAATTTTGACCATTCTGGGACTTCGTTCGATATTGTCGTTCGAACGAGTTTTTCGCTCAAACGAGAATATCGTTCGAATTAGTTTTCCAAATAATTTTTCCTATTGTCCTCTAGAACTTAGTTAGAAGGGTCGTTCGAATGAGACTTCGTTCAAAAGAAAATCTCGTCCGAACAAGATTTTCGACGGGAAATTTTTTGGGCAGTTTTTTGACAGTTTTCTCCACTACTCCACTCTTTTGTTCCCTCTACTTTTTCCAGAATTACTTATGTGCAGGAACCAACTCTTTGTAACCAACCTTTTCATATTCTTCCATCTCTTAGAGAGAGTTTTTGTGAGTTGAATATTTCCATGAAAAGGTTCATATTTTGAGTGTTTTGTTTTCTAAGAAAATCATCCTTAAACACTTTTGGTTTACACCCATAATAGTTTATTCCAAGTTTCAATATATATATATATCCTTGCTTGGAGTATTTGGCACCGGGTTTTTCTCTACACCTCCAAGAATAGAAGTTTGGGTTTTCTTTTACATCCCACAAAGAAGAAGATTGTTTGCTGTGACATACCCACTTGGAGAAAGCCTCCTTGTTCGGGTGGCGGTGACCAAGAAAAGTCCGATCGGTGGATTCTAAGACCGTGGTGGACGTCCATGGTTATTCTCTAGGCAGAGGTGTGTACAATAAGGAGTATTGGGGCTTGGACGGAGTCAAGTCGAGTGTTGTAAGTCTTTCTATCTTGTACTTGTAAAACCGTACTTAGTGGATTTGAGGCTAGGGCCGTTCGAGGTTTTTTCCCGTTGTGGGTTTTTCCTCGTACATCGCGGCGTAGTGATTGTTTACTTATTTTATCTTTTGCTATATCACTTTAGATGCATGCTTAGGTAAAAAGATAAAATTGGTATAGTTAATTTGGTGCAAATTCAATTTGGATATATATTAATTTAATTCAAGTTATTACTTTAATTTATTAAAATTTGGTTTGGCCTAATTTACAAAATTGAATTAATTAATTGTTAGGCAAATTTCTAGGACTTGGGTTGAATTAAGTTGTTTAAGTGAAAAATGTGTTTTTTGTTTAATTTAATTTCACTTTCAGTTTAGTTTTATTTTAATTTGAAAGAAATTAAAATTTGTTTTATGTACTTGTTTTGTTGAACCATCTCTATTCCGCGTTTAAAGGAAATTTCGTTTTGCAACATTTAAAAATTTGGGGTCATCATTTCCAGCAAGTGGTATCAGAGCATTGATTTAGAAAACTCTCGTTCAAAGAGATTGAATTGGAGTTTGCTCTCAAATCAAACTCTGTTACCCCAATATGGTGAGAGAATTATATTTGTCGCTTGTGGATGGTAAGGATCACTTCGGATCTAGAGTTTTATATGCCTAAGTGAGGGGAGTACATGTTACAATTTCTACCAAGTGGATAAGCAACCACTATAATGTCCTTGTGAAAAAATGCCCAAAATTTCTTTACAAGTCGAGTTTTGGTGCACCCTCTTAATAGAAGATGGTCACTTTTTTGAGTGATAACCATTGTCAATATTGAACTCGATACGATTTTCCTCAAGATTTTATTTCAAAGCATTATTATATTTTGAATATGGTTTTGTCCTCATATCTTTTTCCCATATACCACCCCGACAAATATTTCTTAAACATGAAGGATGGTTGTATGATATCAAAAAGGGCTTTAATATGTGTTTATGTGATTTAATCTTGGATTCGATCTTTTATCACACTAAGGACAATAAGAAAACTCGCGCTTTTCCGTCCTATTATTTGATCGTGTGCTTGATTTAAGAGTTTTGGGTTCTGTGACCATCCTGAGGGTTTTCTGAGGGGTCCGGGGGGTTATCTCCGGAGGTGGATCCCTCATTCCTTCCCCTTTTTTTGGTGTGCACACGGGATTACGTCCTTTATTGGGGCGCTCAACCATCGTCGATGTGGGGTGATATGTAGAGATAGAGTCGCTAACCTATTTTGCAAAAAATAGGCAAAAGAAATATTGTCGCCTCAAGATAATGACATCAAGAACAATACTGATGCTTATGAAACCAAGTTGTTCATGGGTCCGGGTACTGAGTTACGGAATAAGAAGGTGATAGACACCCATTCTTCCCTTTCGATCTCTCATGGGAATGTGTTAATCTTCTCTTGTTGAACTCCTTGATATGTGTGCTTATGTGCATAATATAAATAGAGGACGGAATCGCTCGACTCGCTTCACGGGTAAAGACAATGCAAGGTCATCTTTAGGAGTGTTCCTAAAACAGTAATTCAAAGTATGATGTAAGTGTTTTTAGATTCATGAGTCATTATAGAAGAACGATTGCGTATATTAGACATGACACAAGCAAAAAAGCATATAATATATATATATATATATATATATATATATATATATATATATATATATATAGATAGATAGATAGATAGAGAGAGAGAGAGAGAGAGAGAGAGAGATTAAGAATATAAGAAAGTAACAAATGTATCTGGGAGGACTCGAGTCTAGGGATTTACCCAAGTTGCTTACGTAGCCCAAAGGCATTAAAGTACATGTAGTTCGAAGATAATACGGGGTAGGGTTTAACTCATAAATCCGATCCAGAACTTTATTATATGCGTGTGGGTAGAAAAAATGTACTTTAGTGTGAGAAAATGTGATGAGAAATTCCCGTTTGGAATTTACAAGTAAACCCTATTTTTCATGTTTTTTTGATTTTTCTTATGAAAATAAAGTATGTGCGAATACTAATAATAAAATATTTGAAATTAAGATATGTGATGTAATGAAGTAAAGCACTAAAGTGAAAATGAAGTAACTAATGCAAAATTAAGGGAATTTAAAAGACAAAGGGGAAGAATTAGACCTCCTTATAAAGACTTGAAGTGGATCCTGATTGTAGATGTGTCGATCTCACGATGAGATGATGGTGGTTTAAGGATATTGGTGGGAATTTTCTCAAAAGAGTATAAAAAGGATGGAAGAAATATGGGAAATGGACTTTTAAAGAAGGAACAACTCTGAATTCGAGAGAATTCTCTCTGAATTCCTGAGAGGGATGTTCAGGGGTTGCTTTTCAAAGTGAGGTCATGGACTCTATTTATAGGGAAAGAGGGTGCCGATAAGCATTGTCCTAGACCTGCCTATTGGCATAGAACTGTAATACCCCGTAATTTTACTGATTTTAATTTAAGGGATTAATTAAATTAAATGAGAATTAATTGGGAATTAATCCGGGTATAAATACTAGCGATATGTGAGTTGGTATTTGATTATGATGTTAAAATTTAAAATTTCATGAGTATTGAAAATATAAAAAAAAAATTGTCGCGAGGCAGAAATACGGCAATTTGGAAATTCAGTTGGGACGCGCGTGTTAGTCACGTCAGGAATGTAATTATTTGAATTGAAAAGTGAATTATATTTTTATTAATCGAATGGTCATTTTGAGTGCGCCAAAGTGCCCGGAAGGGTCGAAATAGTTAGAAAACACTACCCGGGGGTTTAGTTTGGGTCCCGGGGCATTTTTAGGCCATACCGACAACCTAAAAGGGTATTTTGGTAAATTTAAAAATATGGGAATTAAAACCCACGAATTTTAGGAGTTAATTTTATATTATTTAGGAACCCACTAAGTCCATTATCAGCACTTGGTAAGTTAGAGGGCTACGGGAGTTATAGGGGGAGTTTGAAGAGGTTCCAAAAGAAACCTCCTACCACCATCACCATCTTTGGGAGAATTCTGTAGAGAAAAGGGGAGAGATCAACCTTCAACCTTCAACATCAAATCAGAAAAACCTAAGGCAAGTGGTTTAATTTCATTAATTTCAAGTGAATGTTTCTTCCATGCTTCGAATTGGATATTTGTCTTATATTCGAAGATTGATGAAAACCCATGAAATTGGAGATATAACTCATAATCTTATATAGGGATTCCATGTAGGATGTTTATGGACGAATTTCATATCTAAAATATAATTTTTGATGATGTAAAAACGGATTAATAAGGGGCTTTTAATTTCATTTAAACCCTAGGTTCATGTTCATAGGATTTGGAGTGAAAAATTCAGAAATTATATAAATTGAACGTTGATTTGGTATATTTGAACCCTAAAATATGTTAAGAAATGACCTAAGAGGATTTAGAATGATTTAGGAACACTAAAATTCTATTGGGATGACCTTAAGGTGAATTTAGAGAAGAGAGGAATGAAGAGAAAACAGATTTTGGGATTTCTGGGTGTGTTCTAGCATCTCATTAGAAGGCCTGCCCAGGTCGTCACCTCGTTCGAACGAGCTTTTAACGAGATGACAGTGTCCCTTCTAACGAGTTGGTAGTTCGTTCGAAGCCTTTCGTTCGAACGACCTCGATCGAACGATACTTCTAACGAGTTGACAGAATGGCCTTTTTGGCCTGATTTTATTTCAAATGCCCCGTAGACTTAAGTAATTGAGAATTAACCTTCCCTTATTGACTAGTGGGTATAATTGTGAGATTGGGGTACGTTGAGGAGTAGGACTTAGAACTTTATAGTAATCCGCATGACATTTGTGGAATATGAAACGAATACCTAATTACGACGTGGGAAGAGTTGATAAAGTTAATGTACAAATCGGGGACTTGTAATCGTATAACATTAAATGACGGTATAAGAACGAGAAGTATACCTATATTAATAATACGAGATATCTAAAATGTGCGAATTCTTAGTATATGTGGTTTTATGTGTATAACATACCTACCATACTTGCTATCATGGGAGGTCTGCGTTCGATTAGGGCCATCTAATATTTGTGTGCCTACGAGGGGATTTAGATTGGTACCTCAAGGACATAGGTCAGAGAAGGACTTATTAAGAAGTTAATAAGTTTGCTGATCATGGGAGCGTAGGTATGTGCGTGACCCATGTGATGTGAACTATGTTCGCCTCCATTGTTTATGATTGTTATTATTTGAGAACGATTCCTGAGAGATTCGGAATGCGTAGTCCTTATGTACGTGATGTACCGGGATTGGATAGCAGAGTATGTGTGCACCGCAGCTTAGCCTCGGGGTGCTATTATTGTATATTTATGATGAGAACGATATACGGTTAATCGAAATGAAATGTCATGCATGGATGCGAATGTAAATGGTAACAACGTTTTTATAAAGATAAAAGTGGAAATCCTCTAGTAAGTAGTATTACTAATGTGGGAAACCGAGTATAAATGTAAAGCTCTCTGTTTAAATGGAAATGTCGGAATTAAAGTGTGAATCGTATAGTAATGTTAGGTTTTATGTTTGGACTAGTTAGATATGGGGATAACTAGAATGGGTACGGGTACGTTAGGAGTGCACAAATAATCGAGAGGCGAGTATTTCATGTGAGATCACGTCCTAACATGTATTTTGCATTCATTGTTTTAATGTCATTAAAACACTTGCTATATTTAAACTGTTTTCACTATCGGGCTCTGACCCGTTTGCTTCCAAATATATTTTCTTGTAAAAACCTTTTAGGTGCCCAGCCACAAGGACACCAAGCATAGGAGTTCCAATCAGGTGACGTACTGTAGCTGCTGTGGAAGTTATAGGACCTTGTCAGTAGACACCTCCACTTTCGATCTTGATTCTATTAGTAGATTTCCTCATCTGTTGGGCATGTCGCCCCATTTCTTTTAGAAACATTTTATTTAATCAGTTTATTTCAGATTTTTTTGGGTTGTAATTAATTTAGTGATGCAGATTTAGTATTTGTTTATTTCAGTATTCGGATTGTTGTGAGGAGTATTCCTCCAGTTTAATTATTATGATATGGTTATACTTGTCGTTTCATTGTGGTGGTTATGTTAGCATTTCTTATATACTTTCTTGCTAATCGGATTTAATTAAAATTGACAACTCACTTTTTAAATATTAGGTGGCTAGCAATTGTTAAAACGTTTTCGACAGTGATGCTACGAACTGAACCAACTTGGCATTTTGTATTAATTTAATAAAGGAGTAGCTACCCGGTATTTAATTAGTCGGGGTGTCACAAGAACCCCAAGCACATTGCTGATAGGCAATATCCTTGGGGTTCCATTCGGCAGTCTGGGGCAGGGTTTTTGAAAAATGATCGTGAAACACGAACAGTAAGTCAGAATCATGCACGGGCTAAATCGTTGGAAAGGGTATTTAGATCCCTTTAAGAATACATTTAGCCACCCCTGAGTTCGGGAGTTGATCAAAGTCAAACGGGGATCGAAAGTGCCTGGACTAGACAGGAAATTTCCTGAGAAAACGATCATTCGTCTGAACCGTAAGGCCAATTTGTGCATGCGATGGCCCATTGGAAATGGTATTCAATGCCCTTCGATATTGCATTCAACTTCATTTGGTTCGAAAAGTTTACAATGGTCAAACGATGACCAAAAATGCCCGATGACCTTTCAAAGTAAAATGGGTTGTTCGTCCATACCATACGACTGATTCGCACACAGGGTGGACAGTTGGAAAGGGTATTCAAAGCCCTTTGAAGATTCGTTTAAATTTGGTCTAGCTGAAGAGTTGACAAGAGTCAAACGGAGCACGATAATGCCCAGGGGGCTCCGGATTAATTTTTGGGGTAAAATGGACCGTTCTTCTGAATCGTAAGGCCGATTAATGCATGGGTTGGACCATTGGAAAGGGAATTCAGAGGCCTTTGAATATTCATTGAGCTTTTATTTAGGGAAAAAAATTGATCAGAATCAAACGGCTCTCGACAGCTCTCGATGGACTCTAGATCAGTTTTTGATAGTAAAATGAAATGTTCGTCCTAATCATAAGGCAGATTCGTGCACGAGATAGACCTTTGGAAAGGAGATTCAGATCCCTTTGAAGATTCATTGAGCTTTCACTCAGGTAAGGAAGTTAACTGGAGCCAAATGGGGCCCAAGGGAGCTCCCTGGCCTTCAGATCAGGTTTTGATAATAAAATAGACCATTCGTCCTAATCATAAGGCCAATTTATGCATGGGGTGGATCATTGAAAAGGGGATTAAGATCCCTTTAAAGAATAATTGAGCTTTCACTCAGGTGAGAAAATTAATTGGAGTCAAACGGGGCCCGGGAGCGCCCAATGGCATCTAGATTGGTACTCGAGGTATGACCTAGAGTTTTCGGTGAATGAGTGAGTGCCAGGACCTAAGGAGGTTCTTGGGGGGGGGGGGGGTACTAAGATGGGGTGTCTACAAAGAGCCCCTAAATGGGAGAGCTTATAACAAGTGAAGGCGGTCGAATGACATACACCACATCAATGTTGGGGAAGAGGATTTTAGGTCGATTCTATAGACTTAGAGGGTGGGATTGATCGAATCGAAGGGTCGCGGTAAGTTCTGAGGACTTAAGGAGATGAAGATGATCAGTTCACCTAGTTAAGGTCAGTTCTAAGGACCTAAGGAGACGAGGATGACCGATTTAGGGGGTCAAAGATGTGCTATGATTGGTTCTAAAGGACTAGGGAGACCACTTCGGAGGGTCGAGGTCAATTCTGGGGACCTAAAGAGATGAGGATGACGTATTTAGCGAGTTGAGGTTAACTCTCACATTGTACTGGCGATGACCTATTCAGCGGGTCGAGGCCGATTCTGAGGACCTTAAGCTATAGCGACCAATTCTGAGGGTCAAGGTCAATTCTGAGGACCTAAAGTTGTGATGACCTAGTCTAAGGGTCAAGGTTAATTTTGAGGACCTTAATTTGTGATGACTAATTCTGAGGGTCGAGATCAATTTTGAGGACCTTAAATTAGGACGACCAATTCTGAGGGACGAGGTCAATTCCTTGGACCTAAAGTTATGACGACCGATTCTAAAAATCGATGTCAATTTTGAGGACCTTGAGTTGTTACGACCAATTCTGAGGGCCGAGGTCAATTATAAGGACCTTAAGTTGGGACGACCAATTCTAAGGGCCGAGGTTAATTATGAGGACCAATTCTGAGGTTCGAGGTCAGTTCTATGGACCATAAGTTGTGATGACCAATTCCGAGGACTTCAAGTTGTGACGACCAATTCTGAAGGTCGAGGTCAATTTTGAAGACCTTAAGTTGTGATGACCAATTCTGCGGAATGATGTCAATTCTGAGGACCTTAAGTTATAACGACCAATTCTGAGGGCCGAGGTCAATTTTGAAGACCTTAAGTTGGGATGACCAATTCTGCAGGTCAAGGTTTATTCTGAGGACCTTAAGTTGTGACAACTAATTTTGAGGGTCGAGGTCAATTATGAGGACCTTAAGTTGGGATGACTAATTTTGAGGGCCGAGGTCAATTCTGAGGACCTTAAGTTGTGACGACCAATTTTGAGGGCCGAGGTAAATTATGAGGATCTTAAGTTAGGATGACCAATTCTGAGGGCCGAGGTCAGTTATGAGGACCTTAAGTTGTGACGACAGATTCTGAGGGTTGAGATCAATTTTGAGGACCTTGAGTTTTAGTGTGGGAATTTAAGTTACATACAGTTTCACTAGGGATTGTGTTGTTTTGGGACTCCACTGGGGGATGTTTAAGCTTGGGAATTGTACTAGACTTGGATAGGGGCACATCGTTGATTCTGCTTATGAAAATGTTGAGGATATGTGTGTAAGATTAATGCATTTGGAGATTATGCTAGGGTTAAGAGCATAATATTAATCCTGTTGGGGATTCCGAGTGTTTTTAAGTGGCTTAGTGGTCTAAAAATGACTTTCTTGAGGAAATTGAGGTTCCATATTTTCGAGGGATTTTTGGGCAATTTTTTGAGTTTTCTGGAATTTTCTGGCCTTTTTTGTACAAAATTTGAAAGGGACTGCTAATAGACTGGATTGGAAGTGTGTCAATCGATAAGGGAACGGACTCTTGGGCTTCTTTGAGAAGATGAAAATACGGATATCGACCGGGTTGGCTAGAGGTTTTAGAACTTTGCTTTTGGGTGGATTGCTGAATCTTTGTTAGGGATGCAAGTGACCTTCTATCCTTAGAATCTTCCTTCAGGCATGCAGAGGCTACAGGGATGCAGGTATATATAAGGAGGTTGGTAGAGCAGGAGGTGGTGTTTGGTTTATGAGGCTTACAGATGCAGATCTGTTGTTGTTACGGGAGGAGCTTAGCGTTGCCCATATTGTATGCTTGATTTAACGGCTTTGTACCTGAAAAGATACTCAAAAAGGCAAAAATAGATGCCTCTTTTTGTTTGATTATATTGATTTAGTGGCCTAATCTACATGAACTTTAGTTTATTGCTAAGGTTTTGTCTTGAGAAAAAGTGTTTTTTTGGAATTTTTGAGTAGAGGAAAGCCTTGGAGGCTTGGTTATAAAAATCTTCCTTTTGAAGGGATTTTTTTGAGAAAAATCTGTTTTTAGAAAATTTTAGATATAGGGAGCCCTTATAGGCTTGGTTGGTATATGGGTGAGGAGATATAAAGTGGAGCGTGTCTCCTTTATTGAGTTATGTTGATTTTGGTGTGTCGGAGAGACTGTACTAATGATGGCTTTGTTGGAGTTGTTGACTGGAATCTGCAAGAAGCGGCGATATAATTCTAGTACCCTGAGGACCATGTTTTTTGTTTTGTCTTGGACGAGTCTGTCCCATGTATGAGGATTTCTCAGCCACGTTGGGGGTTAGTTCTAGTGTGGCACTGACTATGCCCGATTTTTTTCGTTCTCCCTGAGCATTTCTGGCGGAGTTTCTTCACATTTCTCCTTCGATGACTCAATAGTTGGTTACCTGAGGATCTATTTCTATTCAGGTGGTTATGTATTCAGTGAGCCTGAGGGGTTTGATGATGCAGTATTTATCGGAGATATCACCTTAGGCCTTACTGGGAGGCTATTACTGGTGACTGGGGATTTGATGGCGAATCCCCAGGTGGTTGCGATAATAGCGTGGATGTCTTATCGCCATAATCCTACGGTGGTGGTGCTGGATAAGACCCTGAATGGTCTGGATGCTTGAAAGGAGAGTCGTTCTGACTTTCTGAGGGAGAGCCTAATAATGTTGTTCATGTGACTTGCAGAGAGGTTTCTTCTGGAGGCCCCTCCTGAGTATCCCTTGGAGGTTGTTCCCAATTTCTTTATATAACCGTTATTCAACTTCGGCCCATCTGTAGAGAGCTGGGTTAATTGGTTTATAGAGCACAGAGCCCGATGTCTTCGCTGATCAGTGCCATGGTGGGGGGACTTACTGCCTATTTTGTAGCTCGAAGAGTATTAGTATGTGCAGTTGATGGAACTTCAGAAGACTTCCTTATATTTTCCCTCGTGACTTCTGTGCCAAGTCGGGTGGGAATAAATGGTGCCCCCTCACATAGTGAACTTCTTTGATGTGGAGGATTTGACTGAATCACTGAGGATAATGGTGGGCTCTTTGTGGCAGCATCATCAACCGTCTAACCGTCCGTCACAATCTATAGGAGGGGCCTGACATGTGTCTGGGGACTACATGAAGTGATTATGAAACAGGATTATGAGAAAATCATGGCAAAAGAGACTGATCAAAGGTGGTTCATTGCTTTTGTCACCATGGAAGACGGTGTTTTGCTTCTATCTAGGCTTGTTAGGGCATACCGCTCCATGGAGCGCACACAAAATGTCAACCAAGAATGGTAAACTTAGGGACCTCTGGGGGATGGTAATGATGATAAAGCGGGGAAGTTGAAGGCAATGTCTTGTGAAGCTTGGGTGATTTTTGTGAAGCTATGGTGATTTTGAAGTTTGTGTTTTTTGGGGTTTTTTAGAATAATTTTTGTGTAGCTTGGCAAGGATTAGGTTTGTTTAGGAATGGTTTGGTCAGCGAAAAGGGATGGTTTGTTTGACTCCCTTCGCTGATAGTTCATGTAACAGTGTTGTACTCCTTATTATAAATAAAAATTAATTTTGATCATATTTTTCTATGCCTCTTGATGAGTTTTGCATTTGAATATATCAATTCCTAAGGCATACATAATTTTTTTGTTCATGTAAATGATAAGATGGACTGCTGTTCTCAGAAGTTAGAAAAGAATTGCATTTTGTGAAAAATAATGGGACCAGACCCATGTATGTTGTATGGGCTGCCTACGTACCTAAGGGGGTTTCAAAATTTTCCATGAGTTTCATTTTGAAAAGAAAGGGTTTTAGAGTGCATCAGGTCCCATGTAGTTATAGGTAGGGGAAATGAAATGTGTTTTAGAATAGAAAGGGGGTGAGAAGAGTCGTAGTGCGCAGAAATTTCAGACTAAGGGTAAAATTTCTTGAGACAGTCCAGGTTGACTGGATGCGCCGTCTCTTCTCCGTCAAGGTTTGTGAGCATAATTGCACCTTCTAAGAGAATTTTCTTCACAATGTAGGGGCCACTCCAATTCGGTTTGAATTTTCCACGTATTCTATGATCTCTTTAAGGGTAAGGTTTCCTTCGTGGAAATCGTGGTCCTTGACCTTTTGGTTGAATGATCATGCTATCCGAAGATGGTACCGATGTATATGATATAAAGCCTCCAGTCTCTTTTCATCCAAGAGTGATAACTCATCAAAGAGGCTCTGATGTCATTCTTCTTGACCAATCTTACTTTTAAGTAGGACGCGAATGTAAGGTATTTCCAGTTCAACGAGTAAGATTGCTTCTATGTCGTATACTAGAGAATAAGGGGTGGCCTCAATAGGCGTTCTTATTGAAGTTCTATAGCCCCAGAGGGAGTAAGGGATCCAATCAACCTAATCTCTGTAACTCTCAGTGTTCTTGCTAATTATGGTTTTGAGGCTTTTATTGGTGGCTTCGACAACACCACTGGTTTGGGGTCAGTAGGGAGAAGATTTGTGTCTTTGAATCCCATATTCGTCGATTAGTTCTGTGACCTCAGCTTTGAAATATATCCCATTATCTGATACTATCTCGTGGGGAACTCTATAACGACAGATGATGTTCTTTTTTATAAACCTGGTCATTTTATTAGCATTCAGTACCACGTATAACTCGGCTTTGACCCATTTAGTGAAGTAATCAATGGTGACCAAGATGAATTCAAGACCGTTTAAATCTTTAAAAGCAACCTTCCGTATGATGTCAATGCCCCAGGTTGAGAAATGACAGTGAGAGGTCATATTGTATAGTTTTCAAGGAGGCAAGTGTTGGAAGTTGGCGAATTTCTAGAATTTGAGGATCTTTGAGCATAGCCAGTGCAATCTTGAACCATGGTGGTCTAATAGTACCCTTGACAAATGATCTTTTTGGCAAGCATGTGATCGTTTAGCCCCTGAAATGCATTACAAATGGGTTCCATTGAAGTTTCTCTTGAACAGTGCGCTACCGCAGATAATATACTAGACAGGCAGTTTGCGAAGGGTCGCACGGTCTTTCTTATCTGTGTCTTGAGGATACCTATCATATTCCAGGCGACACCAAATGTCATAGTACCATGAGCTGACCATATGATAATCCTCCTCGGTAATGAGTTTAATGTGGTAGTAATGGGTAGGCTTAGCTTGTTTCTGGACCAGTAAAGGGGCCATAATTATTCCCTCAGGCATGTCGACTACGTAGGCTAGGGTAGTAAGGGCATCAGCTAGGTTGTTCTTTGCATGGGGCAAGTAGTGGAAAGTGACAGAGCTTCTCGTCGTTGACTTTCCATTTTTTGAGGATTTGATCGACGAGGAGGCCAGAGTCTCTATAGACGTCTGGGTGTCGGATTATTTTCTTGAGGGCGATCTTGAGGCCTACAGTGAATGCCTCATACTCAGTCATGTTGTTGGTGCATAAAAAGTCTAGTTTGATGTCAATAGGGGTGTAAGAAAAGTCATCAAGGGAGATTAGGAGTATCCCAATGCCGTATCCTTTCTTATTGGTAGCTCCATCAAAGAACTTTTTCAATCTGAGGTCCTCTTTATAGGTGCACAAAATATTTTCGTCCAGGAATTTAGAGACCCAAACATCGGCTTCTTCTATGGGATAATCATCAAGGTAGTCGGAGATGGATCTCCCTTTCATAGGTTTCTGCGTGACGTACATAATATCAAATTCGACTAACAACATCAACCAACGGGCCATTCGACTAGATAGAGCAGGCTTTTCTAGGAAGTACTTAATAGGATCCATACGGGATACTAGTCTAATAAGGAAGGCAAGCATGTAGTGCCGTAACTTTTACGTGACTCAAACCAGGGTGACACATGCTTTCTCCAAAGTAGTGTAGTTGACTTCGTACTCAACTAATTTTTTACTGGCATAATAAATGTCTTTCTCCTTATGGGATTCTTCAATGTATTGGGCTAGCAAAGCCCCTACTGGAGTATCTGTGACTCCAGGAGGAAAGGGAGACCTGGCTGCGGAGGCATAAGCATCAGAGGTCGTGTAAGTTATCTCTTGATTTGGTCAAAGGCTTCTTGGCAGGCACCATTCCAGACTTTAGTTGAATCCTTTCAGAGAAGATTGAAAAAATTTTCACAAATAAAAGTCAGCTGGCTGATGAATAGACCAATGTCCTGCAGTTTACCCAGGAATCCACAAACTTCCTTCTCTGTTCTTGGTGGTGGCATGTTAAGTGTGGCTTTCAGTGGTTTGTTTTGATTCCCTTCTCACTGACCATGAATCCAAAGAGTTTTCCTTTTGTGATGCCATGCAATTTTATGGATTTGGTCTCATCTGGTATTACCATAGTCATTCGAAAAACTTTTGGAGGGCGGGAATATGACGTTCTTGAGTATTAAGCTTAATGATCATATCATCTACGTAGACTTCGACATCCTTGTGTATAAGTTTGTGCAGGATGCTTTGGCATCCCATTGGTAGGTAGCTTCGGTGTTTTTGAGTCTGAATAACATGACAGTGTAGTAAAAGGTTCCCCATGGGGTGATGATGGCAGTTTTCTCCTGACGGTCTGGGTGCATCTTGATTTGGTTGTATCCGGCGAATCCATTAATAAATGACTTGAGGGCGTGTCTAGCCGTATTATCATAATCATATCGATATTGGGAAATGGGTAATCGTCTTTTGGGGATGCTTTATTCAAATCCCGGTAGTCGACGCACATGAGGGTCTTTTCCTCCTGACTTCGGTAGGAGGACGATATTAGAGAGTCATGTAGGATATTCGACTATGCGAATGAAACCCACGTTCAATTGCTTGACCACTTCCTCTTTGACTTTGATCAACCATCCGGTGCGGAGCTTCCTTAGCTTATGTTTAATATGTTTACATTCTGGGAATTTTAGGGTCTCGTGGTGAGCTTTTTTTGGGTCAATGTTGGGCATGTCATCATATGACCATGTAAAGACATCCACGAATTCTTTCAGTAGCTCTTCAAATTGCGCACGCTCATGCTCGTTAAGGGTGTACCCCATCCTAATCTCGTTCTAGTGGCTACTAGAACCGAGATTAATAATAATAGTCTCATCATTAGTTTGAACACAATTATGTTGTTTGTTATTATTCTTATTAAGATTAGTTAAGAATTGTTCATTTGCAAAATCATCAATATAAAAGGTTTGATTAGAATTAATACAATTAATATAAGGGACAAAAAGATACTCAAAATCTTCGTTTATTTTATTTTTAGAAAAAATAGCATTGAGACCCTCGTCAAAAGAGGTCTCAGTTGCATTGATATCAGAAAAAGGAATAATAACATCAGGTGAATAGATTTGGATGGGGTAGACAACAGGATCAGGTTGAATTTGCATAGGTTGGATAGGCATGGCATTCCAGTTGAGGAGAGGCATGTCATCAACTTTGATTTGAGTAGATGGGTTCAACGGCGCAGTATCTGAGCGGATCATGCAGAGACTTACAGGTTTAATGAGTCCTCGAAATAACTTTCCTCAAAATCCTTGGTAACTTTCACGACTTTGTCGTTGAGAGGTTGCACTTCATGTTAGCAGTCTTCGACCCACGAGTTGTTGTCTTAAAAGAAGATTTCCAGCCTCGATTTTATCTTCTTGTCAATATGGTCATACCATGGTTCAGGGATGCCACAGAAGGGGAAGTCTCAACCCTCCTTGATAAACCTCCTATTCAAAGAGTCTCTCAAAATATTTCTTTCTTCTTTTAAGATTCTTTTTAGTTATGGTCGCCGGAGTGCTTTAAGTTCTTCTAATGAGGGATGGTAACCCAGGCCACATGAGGGTAAGGCCTCCTTCAGGACTATGGGATCAAGAACCCCTTGTCGGTGTCTCCCTAGACCTATTTAAGGCATGAAGTGCATGTTCGTAAACATTTGAACCACATTGATGTTTCCATGCGGGTTATGTTCCGGGTAGACTTAGTCTTTAAAATTTTCTCCCACTGGAAGAGGAAGTGGGTTAACTCTGAAGCTAGAGAGGAGCATGTCATTTAACCGATACTGGACTTTCAATATTGGGTTACTAGTACTGGCAGTGTTTGAACTAGCATCATCCCCCAATATGGTCATAACCTGGCCATTGGTGAAGAATTTTAACTTTTAATAAAGAGAAGAAGATACCCCTCAGATGCAGTGGAGCCATGGATGTCCAAGGAGTAGATTAAAACATAGAGATATGTTAATTACTTAGAATTCGGTAACAGGATTAATAGGTCTAGCCCCTGCTATGAGTTTTATGGACCCCATTACCTCTCGGCGGGTATTGTCATAGGAACGCACGACGACAAAAGTAGGAGTGAGATCACTGACTTTCAATCCCAAGCGATTGAAGGTTCTGAGAGGACATACATTGCGAGCAAATCCATTATCAACAAGTGATATGGGGACTATCTGTCCTAATACTTTAACAAAAATATTGAGGGCATAATTGTGGTCAGGGTCAATCTTCGGCATCGCTGCTTCGAAAAATGAGAGGAGTCTGGAAGAGGTCAAGGACCCAACCATATTTATGACTTTTTTGGGAGTGGTGTAAGGAGGGACTATGAGTCCGATGAGGAGTTTTATCAGTGCATTCATGTGCAACTGGGAGGATATGAAAATACCTCATAGGGTGATATTGGCATGGGTCTTCTTGAGCTGGTCAAGGATTTTACTCTCTTCGATGGTCATTTCTAGCATGGGAGGTTCTTCGGTAACTCATTTTCCTTTATCTGTTTTGGTAACATGAGGGATCGGATCTTTGTAGTGTCTCCCTAACTTATTTATATGATTTATCGAGGTGGGGAACAATAAGGACCTCGTGTCTTCATCTACCTCTGGCTGAATGGACACCTTGTTGGGCCAACTGGGTTCATTATCTAAGCTGTCAAAGTCATCCCCCCATCCAGTGGAGACTATGTCCTTTTGCCAAGAGAAATCAATACATTCAATAACCTCAATGGCCTCATTGTACAAATTTTCCCACTGAACAGGGAGGTGCGAGAGTGAAGGGGCCAATTGTCCCAGAAGCTCCAAAACGGTGAGTAGTTCATCAATGCTGCAAATTTCACATGTCTATCGAAACGCATCAGCCATTATTAATGCCACATCATCGAGATTGATTTCTTTAACAGGTACCACCCATTCATCTGATTCTCGAGCCCATTTTTGAGATTCTATGTATAAGACACTGAATTTACAACCACAACAGTCATCTCGACGGTCAATTTTAGCCCAAACGCCAAGTGTTAGTTCAATACAGTCGGTAATTCCATGTCTTCCCCTTCAGATTGGGTATGAACAGTAATGCAGGCCCATTTAAGGAGTGAAAAAGCCTGATCAGTGAAGCATACCGGGTGTAAGAGAAAATTTGGACAAAATTTGAGTGGTTTGGGTGAGATTATAGGTATAATTGGTGCTTTACTGGGCACGATATGAGTAGATGGGTCAAATTCTGGGTCACTCTCTGAGAAGATGGCATTTGTATGGGTTAGAAGTGGGTTGTGAGTGGTATTGGGTTTAGGGTTAGCTGGTGGGGCGATGATACCCTGGTCAATTAGGCCTTGGATAACATTTCGAATGTGGAAACATTGGTCGGTAATATGGCCAGGGGACTGGTGGAAATCATAATGGGCGTTGGCTTTGAAGCTTTTAGGGAGTGGATTTGGTAATGGACGAGTGCCTAAACGTTTAATGTGGTCTCGTTTCAACGGGGCCTGGTAGACTTTTAATAAGGGAGTATGGAGATCTGTTTACTCTTTCTTAGTAGGATTGGGGCGACTTTCCAATGCCCAAAAGGTAGCAGGTTAGGAGATGTTATTCATGGTAGAGACTGTAGGACTGTTGGGCTTCTTATACTTTTGGGGAGTGAATTGTTTGGTTACTTTCTTTGGATTGGATTCGAATTTGGTAATGCCTTCCTCAATTTCTACATAAACCTCTAAAAAGATTAAAAAATGTGGGTAATATTATCCTCCCATGGATGCTCGAATCTGAGGCAAGAAGTTCTTCTTCATAATACTGACTTGTTCCTCATCGAAGGGTCATTTAGTCATGCTAGCATCTTTATCTCTCCACCTTACTATGAAGCTACCGACTGTTTCCCCAAGATTCTTCTTAAGAAGCTCTAGATCTCGGCACATAACCTCTAGCTCCTCATTGTACTTGTACCGAGACATGAATTCTGGGCCGATATCCTCCCAAATTCTGATTCCGGATTCTTTGAGGGATATAAACCAACAGAGGGAACTTTCTTTCAAGGTTTGCTGGAAAATCTTGGCCATTATCTCTTAGGAGGAATCTATGAGAGTCATGGATCGACGATAGCTTCAAAGGTGAACAATTGGGGATCCGTTTCCCCCAAACTTCTCGATGTCTAGCATCTTAAACTTCTCTGGTAGTTTGACTTTAGGATAGGGATATGGGTTTAATCCATGTAGTTCCCGAATATTTTAACTTAGTTGAACTTCTTTATCAGCAGCTTGAGGTCTTCCTTGACCTTATTCAGTCCCCCCTCCTTAAGATTCGTGGATTGTTGTAGGTTAGTCCCTGGTTGGGCAACATTCAAAATAAGGAGTTGAGCTAGTGGTGGCCCATTGGCAGGCGGGGCATGTGGAGAATGTTGATACTCTTCTGGGACACAAACATGCTTGAAAGCAGGTGGACCCATGGCACAAGGGTAGAGAACCTCAAATTCTTTAGGAATCTGGTCCCGATGATGCTGCATCTCATGGACCTAGGTTTGAAAGTTATCAATCTTGGCACTGATCTTGACTAAGATGGTCATAAGATCGGACTACACATTAGGTGCTTGATTGGTGTTCTCCGTAAAGATCTCGTGAAGTTAAATCCTAAACTCGAATGAGGTAGCAGAAGAACCGATGAAGTTCGAGGTAATTTTATGGAAGGTTGAAGCCAATAGGGAGCCCGACCAAAATCGAGTATGCGATCGACCTGAGAGGGAAAATGGTTCAAATTTATATTTGAAAAGAGGGAGAAGATTTCGAGAGGAGGAGAAAAATGTTTTTGGTATTTTTGAGTTTTCAAAAAAAGGAGGGAAAAAGGAGAGGAATCTCAGCATGATTATTATTAATGTTATTATTAAGTTCTCACTTGTATTAGGTTTGCCTAAATGCAGAACATATACTGGACAAGATCCGAGCCTGGGAAAATAGGGTTTGAAAATTTGTAAGACATGGTTTGACTTATTTTTAGGCTCACAGATGGGGTCCTATGTTGAAAAAAATGGTAAAATCGCGCAAGAATTTGAGCGGTATGCCGGCCCAAAATTTTGGTAGAGTTTCGCATGGTAACTGACAAACTAAATATGAGTGCCCTAGGTTTGACACCTATATGAGGTTTATGAAATTATTGGGTTAGTGGAAGGGTTCCCCCCATTTGGCATGACTTCCATGATATACCACTTACCTATAAGGGAAATCATTCATCGGTACATGTGGATAAGCTGTTTAATATACCTGAGTGTATGTGAATTGCCTCGTTATATACCTCATGGGGATAATACATGTGAGAGAAAATTCGATATACTCGATGTACGTGAACAAGTTCCCTGTTATATACCTCCTATCGTGAATTCGGTCAAGTGGAACATTGTGAGGGAAACCGTTTGATATACGTTGAAAGTACGAGGCCAGTGGAAGGTGAGAGTCATATCTCTTAGGCTAACTACGACCTGTAGGACCAGTTCCCATCACAAAGTCACCCCTACTATTGGATAAAATTTTGGTCAATATTGCCATGCTCTTAGTGATGTAGCGTGCAAAAATGCATAAGTCATAATTAACATATTATGGAGAGAGAGAGAGAGAGAGAGAGTATTTTTTACCATTTTTTATTAGCATGATGAGCAAAGGTACTACTACACTAATGGGGAGATTATACAAGTATTACGAAAAATAAATCTAGCATGGAGACTATACTATGCATGGATACATGTGAGTGAGTAGGTGATATGGGAATATATACAAGTGAGTGTGTGTGGTAGTGAGCCTATACATGGATCAACTACAAGTTGTGTGTGATATGTGTAAGTGAGCATATATACAACTGTAGGAAGCGTGGGTGTGTGCTAGTGAAGCCTAAGTATGGATATTCTAAATGGTGTGTGAAGCATGTGAGTAAAGAGTGAAGCTAAGTGTAAGTGTGTGAAGTGTTCTTGGAGAGTATATACAAGTGTGTGAAGTATATAAGTCAGTGGAAAGTGATATATACATGAGAGAGATATATGTAAAAAGGAAAATAAAGGAGAAAATGGAACATATAGGTAGATGCATATGCACACACGCAGAAAAGAATAACATCCATTCAAAAATAGAGTCTAGTCCTCTTATAATGATCCCCAGCAGAGTCACCCCTGTGGCCATCCCGAGGGTTTTCCTGGGGGTCCGAGGGGTTATCTCCCGAGGTGGACATCTCCTTCCTTCCCCTTTTTTTGGCGTGCGTGTGTGGGTGCTCGACCGTCATCGACGTGGGGTAATATGTAAAGATAGAGTCGCCAGCCTATTTTTCATAAAACATGCAAAAGAAATGTTGTTGCATCGAGAGAATGGCATCAAGGATAATACTGATGCTTACGAAACCAAGTAGTTAAATCATCCCGGCACTACGTTATGGAATGGGAAGGTGTTAGGCACCCATCCCAACCTTTCGATCTCTCATGGGAATGTTTTAATCTTCTCTTGTTAAACTTCGTGATGTGTGTGCTTATGTGCATAATATAAATGGAGGACGGAATCGCTCGACTTGTGTCATGGGTAAAGGCGGAGTGAGGTCAAACCTAAGAGTATTCCAAAAATAGTAATTCAAAGTATGATGTAAGTGTTTGCCGATTCACAAGTCATTATAGAAGAACGATTGCATATATCGGATAAGACATAAGCAAACAAGCATATATATATATATATATATATATATATATATATATATATATGGAGGACTCAAGTCTAGGGATTTTCACAAGACGCCTAAGTTTCTTGGGGGCATCAAAGTCAACATAGTTCAAAGACGATAAAAGGTGGGTCTTGACTCATAAATCCAACCGGAGACATTATTTTGTGTGTGTGTGTGTGTGTGTGTAGAAAAAGGTGTTTTAGTGTGAGAAATTGCGTTGAGAAATCCTCATTTGGAATTTACAAGTAAACCTTCTTTTTCTTTTTTTTGGGTTTCTCTTATGAATATAAAGTATGTGCGAATACTAATGATAAAAGTTTGAAATGATATGTGATGTGATGAAGTAAAGTATTAAAGTGAAAACGAAGTAACTAACGTAAACATAAGAGAATTTAAAAGACAAAGGGGAAGAATTAGACCTCCTTATGAAGACTTGAAGTGGATCTTGATTGTAGATGTGCTGATCTCACGATGAGATGATGGTGGTTTGAGGATATGGGTGGGAATTTACTCGAAAGAGTATGAAAAGGATGGGAGGAATGTGGGAAATGGGCTTTTAATGAAGGAAAAACTCTAAATTCAAGAGAATTCTCTCTGAATTGCTAGGAGGGATGTTCATGAGTTGATTTTCAAAGTAAGGTCATGGCCTATATTTAAAGGGTCAAGGCGGTGCCAATCAGCATGGTCCTAGACCTGCCTATCGGCATAGAATCCCAAACACACTACTGAGAGATAGGGTCATGGGGGTGTCATTCGATAGTCTGAAGAAGTTTTTTTCGATAAACGGACGTAAAATGCGAACTATAAGTAACAATCGTGCGCAGGGTGGACCGTTGGAAGGGTATTAAGATCCCTTTAATAATCCATTGAGCCAATCTCGGGTTCGAGAGTTGATTGAAGTCAAACAGGGATCGAAATTTCCCGTTGGTCAATAGACTAAAAATTATCGAAGGAAAATGGATCATTCGCCCAAATCGTAAGGTTTATTTCTCAATAGGACAGAACATTGGAAAGGGTATTCAGTGCATTTCGATATTTCATTCAGTCGCATTCAGTTCGGAGAGTCAAATGGGGCCCAAAAGCGCTCGATGACCCTTCGGAGTAAAATAGGTCATTCATCCATACTGTAAGGCTGATTCATGCACAAAGTGGACCCTTAGAAAAGTGTATTCATAGCCCTTTGAATATTCATTCAACTTTATTGTAGCTGAAGATTTGACAGGATTCAAACAGAGCCCGAGAGCGCTCGGTGGCCTTCAGATAAGTTTTTGGGGTAAAAAGGACTTTGTGTCCAAACTGTAAGGCCAATTAGTGCACGGAGCAAACCGTTGGAAAGGGGATTCATATCCTTTCAATGATTTATTAAGTTTTTGCTTAGGAGAGACAGTTGATTGGAGTCAAACGGGGCCCAGGAGAACCCGGTGGCCTCCAGATTAGTTTTCAAGAGTAAAACGGATTGTTCATATTAATCATAAGGACGATTCAAGCAAAGGGTGGACCGTTGGAAAGGAGATTCAGAGACCTTCAAATATTTATTGAGCTTTCACTCAGGCAAGGAAGCTAACCATAGCTAAACGAGGCTCGAGAGCGCCTGGTGACCTCCAATTCAGTTTTCAATAGTAAAATGAACCGTTCGTTCTAATTGTAAGGCCGATTCTTGCATGGGGAGGACCAATTAAAAGGGAATTTAGAGACCTTTAAAGATTTTTTAAGCTTTCACTCAGGTGAGAAAGTTGATGGGAGTCAAATGTGGTCGGGGAGCGCCCGATGGCCTCTAGATCAGTACTCGGGGTATGACATAGGGTTTACGGTGAATGAGTGAGTGATAGGTACATAGGGAGGTGCTTAGGGGGGGTCCTAGGATGGGGTTTATAAAGGTTCCTAGTCTTCTAGATGAAGTTAAGGAAAATCCTGAATCTCCATCGACAATTCAATCCTATTATCAATTTATTTCTCTACTTAATGACTACAGTGGATCACCCACACCACCTCACATTGTCCCTTTACTGAATCCTAACCCAACCCCTACATAACATATCCCAGTGTACGCTATATGACTAGAAATAAGTTGGATTCTACTATTCCTTAGTTATCTACTCAAATGTGTTCTAGTTTGCTACCCGTCTTTGAAGACTTTGGGAATCAATTTTCTTCCTTTAGTTCAATGAGTTCTTCTTTCTACAATGAATTCCTACACACCTTTGATGTTCAAGTGAACAATGTCTTGGACTCATTGTAAAATGTTCATAATAGCATTATGGACATGTGTTCTATGAAGACTTAAAAAAATAAGTGATGCACTTTACTTTGTTTTTGGGCTTTGTTTGTTTGTTTAAGAGATGTTGGATTTTGATTTGTATTGACCATAATATTTGTAATCCTTTTAACTCTTAACTTTGTTTATGCTTATCTCACTTTAGAATACCCCATATGTCTTTCCATAATATATTTTACCTTTACATGTGTAGAAACAATTTTGTTCTTAGGCCTATTACTCTAATGATTATACCTTTCCTAGACCTCACAATATTTATTTCACTCACTATATGATTTATTCTCTATTTATTGGTTTTATTAGCATGTTTTAATATCTTAAAATGTCTCGTTGACTATATCCCATTTTATTCTTATTTCTTTCCTTTGTCACTTTCCATGACTAAAAGGGGGAGAAGTTTCTAGATAGAGGGAGTATTATTTTTCAAACCATGCTAGTTTTCTTAGAACTATTTGTTGTTATATCATGATTTTTGAGAAGAATTATATATTTTAAGGGGAGTTATCTTTGATAGATATGATATTTATGTTCGTATTATTATATACACGTTCATATTTATCATCTTTTCTTGCCTTTTTCTTTCATATTTGTATCTTGATAAGTTTGCTAGTATGTGATAGGAAAGTATTTTTGCAAGAGCTTTATATTATCTGTGAAGATGGTTGAGTCTATTGTACTGATTAGTTACTTGCAAAAATTGTAATTTTTTTTCTATTTTCCTTTGGCTAAGTGGGTCGTGAAATGGTAGATTTCCTTCTTTTGCTTGTAATTTTTCTTTTTATGCTTTTTCTCATAATTAGACATTGGAGGAGATTGTAAGAGTGTAATATACTAATTGTTCTCCATATAATAGGTTGTCTAAATTCCTTGTCAAAACATAGTTGAGTCTTTGTCCAAGAGGTCACTGGAAAGACTCATCAACTTCATCCCAAATTCACTCATGCTAAACCTGAAGTACACCACTTTAGAAAGGTATAAGACTTAGCAGACTTAGATTCACAGTTTGGCTAATTACTTTCATAATTGAAAATGTTTCGAAATTAACCTTGTTTTGATAGATTTTCAAATACACAATGCAATATACTTCGCATATCGAAAAATATATTTTATAAAGAATTGCATATTTTTCTTGTATTTTAAGTATGATTGTTCTTGATTGGGACAAACATACTTAGGATTTTATAAAAATTGTTTTCAAAATATTTTTTAGGAAAAAGTGGACAAAATCCATAGACGGTCTCAGGGGCTCCTTTGCCTTAGCAACACATTTCTTTGCTGCACGGAAAGACCATCAATGATACTTTTGTCACGTGTTTTTTCACTAGATGAATATGCGACCTACATTGCTTTAGCATCTCTACAACGGAGATTTTCTTCACTGTAGCGATGTTTTAACGATCGCACGCGACAACAATGAAAGAATTTTTTACAAGATATTTCCTCAAGATCTTCGTGGTTTGTGTACCAAGTACACTTTTTGACTTTAGCGTAGGAGAAAAACCTAGACACCTTAGGACTGCAACAACTAACCGATTATCCTTCTCAACACTTTCAAATCTAAATTCTATATTGTTATATGTTCCATACTCTTCCAAACCAAGAGTGAGAGTTTTGAAAAATCTTTTAGCTGATCAAAACACTTCAAGTATTTGGGAGCATATTTTTCACTCATCTTCTTTGAGTTCTTCAAGCCATTATTTTTGGGCTTTTCTCTTTAAAAAAACCTTAAATATTTATTTACTCATCTTTTTGTTCAAAAAATTGTGTTTTAAACATTTTTTTGTAAGTATATATTTTCTTTTCCTTGGCTTGAAAAAATCATTTTGAGATTTAGAGCACCATACCCTTGTAATACACCAACACAACCTTTTAGGATTCCTTCAAAATCCTTGATGTATCCTTTTGGTTCCATTATTAGAATAAATTCAAATTTAAATAACAAAATTTTTGGCAAGATATTTGACGACATTGTTCGCGGAGTGAAATCGATGCCGATTGCCTAGCGTTCTTCACCTGTCGGCGCTTTTCTCGGAGGATATAGTGTGAAAGAGTTTCTAGTAGGTCATAGAATCGTGCGGTTGTAATTCTTTTTCTTCTAGTTTTAATACTCTACCAGAGTAAATTTATCGTTATTATCGAACTAAGGTTTCTCCCTTTAGTGGGTTTTTCCTCGTAAATTCGGTCTTATGCTTATTTTAGTTTTTTCGATCGTGTGCTTATTGTAGAAGATGTTTTTAGTAGAGGCATTTTTAAATTGGTGAAAGAAGGTTTAATTAATCCAATTTTAAGTTTTATAGGATTCAAAGCTCAATCTCATTTGCTTTTCGCTAATGATATTATGCTATTTTGTAGGTGATTTATCTTCCCCTAGATCTCTTATGTATTTATTTCATTCATATGCTAATGATTCAGGCCAATTCATTAGTCTAGACAAATGTAATGTGTTCATTGGCAAAGAAGCATGGAATAAAAGAAGTGAAGTCTGCTCAATTCTCAATATGAAGGAAGGAAGGGAGTCTTGTACTTACTTAAGAGTTCCTATATTTAGGGGCAAGTCTAGATTATGTCACTTGAGGCCTCTTGCAGATAAAATCATATCCATACTAGAAGGTTTGTAATGCAAATCATTATTTATGATAGGTAGAGTCCAGTTTGTCTAATATGTCATTCATCCTTTGATGCTTTATAGTTTTAGAATATACAAATGTCCTCGAACTCTCTTTAATAGTATTTAAGAATGGTTAAAAAAATTCATTTGGACTGGATCCATTTCAACAAGGAATGCATTCACAATGGCCTGGAAGTATATATGTAGAGACAAAGATAAGGGAGATCTAAGTATGAGAAGATTAACTACCCTTAATAGATCTTCTCTTTTAAACATGCTTGGGATATTTCTTCAAAGACTTTACAGTGGGCTTATTTTATTATGGCCAGGTTCAAACCATTTGATAACGGTGCTTGTTACAAGATCAGTTCAATTTGTCCAGGTGTAAAAGATGAATTTGGTCATATTCTTCTTAATTCTCAATCGATTGTTGGTACAAGTTATAAAATTAATTTACGGGGAGATAATTGGTTAGGATCTTCCATATCTTCAATTCTTAATTATAATAATTTGATTAAGTTATCCTCCTATGCCCTTTACCTTATTTGATATTTGAGAATAGATGGCACATTCCAGCTACTTTTTCTCTTTTATTACCAAATTTCTACTTCTGAATTATTGAATATCCTTCTTTTGCTTCTCAAAGGGATGATAAAATGATTTGTCCCTTTTCTCATACTGGGGACATTACTTTCAAAGAATCTTAAGATTATTTGGTTGATCATAATCAGACATTGCCTTGGTTTGCTTCAATTCAGCATAATTTCATTCTTCTTAAGTTATCCATTATGTTTTGGAAAGTTCTTCACAAAAAGTTGTCAACAATCTCAAATCTTCACAAAGAAGGTTCTCAATTTGTTCCTAGGTGTGAGATGTGTAAAATATCAATTGGGGATGACTCGCATCTTTTTCTTCAGTGCTCATTTTTTATAAAGTTATGAGATTGGCATGTTGACATTTTTTAGGTGAAGTCATCGCCTCTAATTGCATTTTAGAATGCTGGAAGACGACCCTTAAATGAAAATTCAGTCCTTAAATCAAAGATATCTAGATAGATGCAATCATATATTTTTTTCATGTCATTCGAAGATTTAGAAATCAAAAAGTTTTCAAAGATCAATTTCCATCTTTTAACTCTTGGATTTCTTATATTTAAGGCCAATTACTTCTCAGGAGCAATCTTATCATGAAAGGTTGCATGCTCAATTATATTACTGATCTTTTCATCTTAAGGAAATTGAATATCAAAGGCAATCCTTGAAAAGCTCTTTCTATCATTAGAGTTCGATGGATTCACACTCCTCCTCTGTGGCTTAAACTCAACACAGATGGTCTTTCTATTGGATGTCCTAGAATTGCTTACATAGGTGGAATTTTTAGAAACTCTAGAGGATATGTGAAAGATGATTTCTGCAAACGACTCTCTTCCCCAAATAATGCCTTATTTGATTACTTGGAAGCTTGCATCATGGGTATTCAATTTTCTTGGAAGCATAGTTAGAAGTATCTGTGGATTGAATTGGATTCAAAATTAGTTTTGGCTAGTTTCAACTCATCCAATTTTTATCCCCCGTGGTCTCTCAGAATTATATGGAGCAACTATAAGTTCTTCTTTTCTTATATGCATGTATGGTTTTCTCATATCTATAGAGAGGGAGGACAAGTTGCAGATCATCTATCCCATATGGGTCTCAATCATAATTCTCTTAAAATGATGGTGGTCTACTCCTGATGAAATCAAAAAGTTTGTGGCTAGAGACTTATCTCTTCTACCTCAATTTAGATTCAAAAACTAGTCTATATTGGTTTATTGTAAGCCTTATATTCTTATAAATCATGCTTAGGACTTTTTAGTTCATTTTGATGTATGGGTTTCAAACTCTTCTTTTTATTTCTTATAAATCCTCTCTTGTCTAGGGGCATTCCCAAGATTGAGATTCTATTGAAAAGATACTAAGAAGATAAAACTAGGATTTTAAAACCTAGTAAAATATTTTGTCTCATTAACTTTTGATTTGTTGAAACCCTTTTGATAATAATAAATTATTACACTTATTTCTTAAATTAGGTGAATTAATTTATATTTGGGTAGTTAATCGAAAGCCACACACTCAATAGCATAACTAAAGATATATAAATTTGGCAAGATATTTAATGTAAGGAAAAGTGACTAAAAGTCCACGGACTTAGCACGATATACAATCAAGGCATTAGTAATTTTGGGAATTTTGTGGGGTCTAGCCCCATTAATTAATTATTATTGATAACCCCGTAGTTTTTGTTTCTTGGCTTTATCCCTCATTTCAATGGATGTCATCAATGGATCGTTAATTAACTCCTTTGTAGGCCTAAAATATCCCATAACCTTATATTTATTATCTATCAAACATATTTCCCCATAAAATCACTAACTATTGTGTTTTCTAATAAAATACTTTTCCATATAATATATTAACTTATACTAATATAATTATATTTATACATATTAATACAAAAATATATTAACATATATTTATATTTATAATAAATATATATTAATGTAAATATTTATATTTATAATAAATATATATTAATGTTAATATTTATATATTACAACAATGAAATGCATATATATAACTTATATATTTACCTTTTACTACATTTAAACCTTAAATACGTCAATAATCTATTTTCTATTATAAAAATTCAGTTACATGTTCTTCACCTTGTGGAGAAAACATATTATTAATGATAATAAGTAAATTCATCCCGTCTTCAACTACAAAATTTTGAAGAGAGTTAAACAAAATGGTAAACTAATGAACCTCTAGTTTTTCCAACAAATTTTAGAAACATCCTCCATTATTACAAGCTAACATGATAATCACTTCATCCATCAAATAATGCCAACTACTTAAAAATGATTGATTTTTGATTCCCAACAAATATTCATCAGTAAGGATTGTACAACATCGGCCACTTAATCCTTGGAACCCTTCCATAACCATATGGAGGATATATTAGAAGACTGGGCATGAAGGTCTTCCACAAAATTATTTTAACCCCGAAACATTAGTGAGCTTAGTAGCTATTGTCAATTTATGGCCATGCAACTCTGAATCATTTAGGAGGATATAATTATAAATAGTTTTGACTTCAATGAACTCAACATAAGCAAAAAAAATTGGTTGACCAAATTTGTCAATTATCTTAGTCACTGTGTTAATTGTTCCACATGAATAGAAATGGTGTTACACTTCCTCAGTGTACACGCACAGTCCACATTATCAACATCGATCGAACGTGAATCTGCCTCCTCCTTTCATCTTGAGAGATTTTTGTTAAATGAATATTCTTTAACTTCTCCTATTTCCTTCTCCACTTTTCCTACGTTGCAGGAAAAGCACTTCGTACTTTTTCAATCTCATTCGGTCTTCATCTACTTAATGTGCTTAAAGGCGTTTTCATTTCTTCAAGTCAGGACATGTCAACATATATTAACTTTAATATTTATAAATTATTTGAATGTTTGTATATATCCAATATACCTCTCATATATTGAATAAGAATAACATTTGACCATGAAACCCTAACCATTGTGTTTTACTTTAAATCTTTACTTCATATATTGTACTAACATAAATCTAAGAGTGCATATTTATAATTCATTTATTAACGTATATATTGAAGTTGATATCTATATTAAAGGTAAATTTATTTTAAACTTCCAATTCTTAAAAACTGTATATAATATATCGACATTCTTACATTTATAACTTTTTAAGCTCACACACATACACAAGGTATGCCCGTGCCAATGGCACGGTGATAATTTCATGCTCAGGGGTGCTCACACTTTTAGTAGGCTTAGTACCAACCAAAGATTGTGTACCTACGACTTTTATTAAAATTTGTAACAAATTGATAAAATATAATATCACACATATGAATAGTAAAAAATAAAATAATAATATTTACATTTTAATTGAGAGAGAGAGAGACCCACCAACTTCATTCATATCTTTAACTATCATAATATTTACATTCTAATTGTAGTTATGTAAACAATTCACATTAACACGTGAATTTATAAAAAGAATGTTATTTGGATAATATAAAATACTCAAACATACATAGCCCAATTAACCAAATACATATTAATTAATCAAGTAACTAGTTCTATTTAACATTGGAGAATTTAAATCTATTTAGATAACTTAAAAAAATATTACCCGCACCATCATATTTTTCCTTTGAATCTATAACTCCCTCCTAAAGGCTGGTCCGCATGAGTGATCTAAAAAGAAAAAGAAAATTCTATATAATTCAATAATGAAAAAAGTAACCTGCATAGGTCAAAGAAACTATTGCAATAATTGTGAAATTATGAAACTAAATATTTCAATTAAAGGTAAAACTATTCTATAGAACCCAAGAATAAACATCACATTAAGAACAACATAACCATTCTTAATAGTTGCTATTATCTCTCAAAATACCAACCTCGATTGAGAGATTTAACATTTCCATGTACATAACATATACAACTATAGAAATTAGACTTGATTAACTAATTGCATGCATATAAATTAGGATGAAAAAACAAACTTGGTAAAAGTATTATTAATCAACTAAGAACTTATAATTACTAAAAGACTTTTGGTTGTAGTGGAAGGTATTTCAACTTCATTTCCTGTAACGTAGTATAATAAAAGGCATGAAACTAAACCAAATATACAACTGACTTGCTATGAGTAATTCATAAAACAAAGAACATGCAAAATTTTCCATAAAAATAAGGGTTAATGCAAAAAAATAAACTATCTCTAATTATTTGATTATAGATAAATAAGTAAATAAGAGACACAAAAGATTTATAAAGTGGTTCGGCTTAAAGAGAAAAGCCTACATCCACTGGTGTATATTGCCTTGTGCCTGTTCAGTTGTCTCTTGTTTTGTGTCCCTTGGATGTAGGGTTTACAATGTATTTATATCCCCTTGAGGGTGTATAAGAGTTGAAACATTAAAGTATGGAATGACTTTGTAACATAGTCATTTACATATGTACAATGTTAATAATGTATACAACTATTGGTGATTTACTGTAATTGTCGGTTGGTCTTCCTGGAGTTGGTCGGGCTTCTTTAACCTGTTGGTTAACATTCCTTCAGTTGGTAGGTGACTCGCCCTTGCTGACTTGGATTAATGCCCGTATGGATAGCACGTGTTCATACATGAATGGTCCACGTAGCCGAATAATTTTTTGTATCAATTGAAGCCCCCAATGCTTCATGCTTGAGGCTTTTACAAGAGTATGGAACATAGCTCTTAAAGTTGCTCGGGAAATAATTTTGAGGCTTGGTCGGTTACCTACTTCCCATACTTGTAAATTTAATGATTTGATTATCATATCATATTGTGTATGTCATTTTTGCAATTATCCAGAGTTTTAACGAATCTTTTTTTGGGCAAATGTGTCTTTTCTGGCTTTAGCCGTCAACAATTCAATCGATGTTTCCTTTAATCATTACCTTCACCAGTTTCGAGGCAACCTATAAAAGGCGAGAAATGCTATGATCTTCTCTTACTTCAAAATCTTTTGAGTTTTTTTCTGTTATATCTTTGTGCTCTCTGTGCGATCGTTTTCCTGTTCTTCAGTTCTTGCTGAATCCTTAACTTCTTGTAAGAATCTTTTCTCTTTACTTTTTTTTCTTCTTCGAATATGGTTTATTCTGTAACCTCTTTAGAACAATTCAGAAATGTATGGAATATCCCTTCGTGGGTAGAGTTGGAACTTCGCAATCTTCCCACTAATCTTTTTTCTTTGCTTGAGGGCCATTGGTTACCTTCCATTTTCATTGTTAAGTGTAGGCTTACTTTTTCCCCAAACCCATTTTACCTTGAATTTTGTCAATATTTTGATGGTGTTCCTGCTAAAATAGCCCCTAATACTTAGAGAGTAGTTAGTGGGATATTTAGATTAAACCAACTCCATGTGACTCATCTAGGGATCCCATAAATTATATTTTTCTACAAGTGGGTAACTTGTGATACAAATTTCTATTTGAAAACTCGGGTTGTAAACAAAGCATTAGTAGTTAATCTTCCTGAATCCAATAGAGTTTACTTTGAGCATGGAGTAATTGTTAAAAATTGGCAATATGCTCCTCTGACTGGGAATGTTGAGTACTGGAGGCCTAGGTGCCGACATTTTGGCAATGGGATAAGTTGTTTTTGATTAAATGTTTTGTCTTGCATATATTTTTTTGTTAAACATAATACTAATTGTTGTTTTGTAATTTTTTGGTTGCAGTTGATAGAAAAAGGAAGTGTCCAAAGGAGAGTGAGATTAACCTCAAAGAGCTGAAATTTATCTGGGGGATTCACCAGCAAATAGGGGAAGAGCATACCGGATCCGCCTCTCATTTGCTGCAATATAGGAACACTATAACATCCTTTGTTGCTCGCCCAACTATTACCATCCCCTATCCTTTAATCGACCTTGATCAAGACCCCATTTGTACCTCCCCAGCCACTGCATCTGGTAGTGTTGAACGTGCTATTGTTTCCCCCCTCTTCTTTGGATTCAGACCTACCCTTAGCCTCTTTCATGGTGAAGAGAAAGTTTCCCAATATCTTGAGTGAAATAGCTGCAAATGGATCTTCCAAACCGTCTATAAAGGTGGCCAAAAATAAAGAGGAAGCTGGGAAGAAGCCCCCATCCCAGAAGGTTAAGGAAGTCCAGCTTAAAAGAATAAGGAAAGGGCTCCCTTCTAGGCTGACTGAAGGGTTTTCATCCATTCCCTACCAACAAGAGTTGGTCAAATTATCTTTCTCTGATAAATGGTTTGGACAGACAGTTAATAAGGTCTGGGACTTTGCCAGACCATAGGGGTGCTACTGCTATATTGCCCCGATCAAATAAATTCTGAAAGGGATGCTCAAAGCCTAGCTCTGGTAATACCCTTTGCCTTCTTCATTTTCTTTGCTTGATAGTCTTGATATTAACTCACCCATTTTCTTTTTGCAGTTTCTTATTGACTTCAACAACATGTGGGAGAAGGATGATGACTTGCATTCTTCTTCTCATGAGGTTTAAGAAGCTTTTGATGAGCTTAAGAAGTCAGTGCTTGACTCTCAATAGGCACTGGCCAATGAGCAAAAAAATGGGAGGAGAAAATAAAACTTGCAGACGAAGGTGCACTGGCTTCTCGGGGCCCGGCTACCAAGTTTTAAAATGACTTAGACATTGAGAAAGCCTTGGTCATTGCATAGAGGTCTAAGATTGCCAAGCTTCAGAAGGAGTTGGATGCCGAGAAAGCCCTGGTTATTGTAGAAAGGGCCAAAAGAGCTAAGGCTAGGGAGATTGTCTTTAACAAGGGTTGGGACAAAGACATTGGGGCTGCTTCTATGTAAATTAAATTTGTGAAGAAAAAATGCTTCAAGGATGGGTGGTCGGCAGCCCTTGTGGAGTTCGACACCCCCCAAGATTTTAAACTTTTCCTCAAACACGATCCAGGAGCTCCTCCTAACATGGAAGAGGAGATTGAAGATGATGGGGGTTCAAGTGAATCCCTTATGCTATTGGATTTTGTCGACCAACACCAAGCCATTGACTCCTCTGCTCCTCCAACTGATAACCATCCTTCTCTGACTGCTAATGCCTCTACTTCTACTGAACTTACTCCAGACATGAAGAAGGTGTAAATCTCTCTGAGCAGCCTTTGTTTTTCTTTTCTTCTACAATTGTAATTTTTCTTTTTCCTTTTTTTTCTAATGCATTTATACTTTACAATTTATCAATGAAAATAAATCTTCTTCCTCTTTTACTTGTCTTTCTATATACTTTGCAAACTTTTGTTGATTGGATATTCTTGTTTCCCTTAATAGTTCATGGATATAATAGAACACTTCTCCTCCACTGACTCTGAGTTACTCAAGAGATGCAACAAACTTTTTAAAGCAGGTCATCTATCTCTTATCGAAGAAGAGCTACTGAAGTTACTCGGGGAAGGTGTGTGTGAGCAAGCCAAGAAAGCCTACCTTCATCTGAAATGCCTTCTTGATTGGGCGGTAGCCAATAATATTGCCTACTATGAAATGATTGAAGAGATTTAGGAAGACCATAAGGAGGCCAAGGCCCTTTTGCATGCTAACTATGAGAGGAAAAACAAGTCCTTGAGTGAAGGTTGGGGCTTTGAATAGAAGTTGGAAAAATTTACTTCTCATTTTCTAAGACAGGAAATTTTTCTCAACCATGAAGTGGAGGAAGACAGAGCCATTGCCAAACTGCTGGAGGAGGAGAATAATAATTTAAGAGATGAGCTAAATGCCTTGAGGTCTTCTTTTACTGCGGCTGTTACTATCGAAAAAGGATATTCTTTCTTAGAGGCTAAAAAAGCCAGGTTAAAGGAATAATTGGAAGCACTGAAAAAGAATAAGTATGCATCTTCTTCCCGAGCAAAAATTAAACCTGGCCGAGGTACTACAGATGAGGCTAGGACTCAATAAACCCTTGCTAACCAGACTATCCATCTGAAGTCCGAAAACCAAGACCTTACTGAGATGTCCCAGAAACTTCAAACTAAATTCGAGCAACTTGCCACTTAGTCTTCTCAGTTGCAAGAAAAGGATGGAGTGTTAAAGAAATTTCATTATCAAGTTGAGAGGTTAACCTTCCAGTTTCACAAGCAACCTAGAGAAATCTAGATGGAAGGGTATAATGAAGATTTAGGGCATTTTGACGCTAGGTTTAGACAGGCCCAGAAAGAAGGCTACAAATGGGGTTGGACCAATTTCTTAACAGTGTTGAAGGTGGACCAAGATAACAAAATGTGGAAGTGGTATGATTCTGGATTGGTCGAACTTAATGACCCCCCTTTCAGACTGGATGTTAACTGGATTCCTATCAACACAATTCCCTAGTGCATGATTTCTAAATATCTGGGAGACTATGGGCTACACGATGAGCTGGAAATCGTCCAACCTCCCCATCTTCTAGATTGGCGAAGCAGCAACAATGGGAAAATACTTCAAGACTTTAATTTCATCAATTCTCCTTACACTTTAGATGATCCTCCAGTTGGCATGGATCCAGTTTCAAAAGCTGAGGGGAAACGCCCTTTAGAATAATGTCATGTATTTCTTTTGTAAACACAGTTAGGTAATGAAAGTTGAATGAAATGAAGTGTACTTGATCAACTTATCTTGTTAGTCATTGGATGTGACTGTTTTCTTGATGTGAATGATTTCTTTTTTTTTTTCATTAATTCTATTGACATACTTAGATTAAATTATAAATTTAGTATCAATTACCAGTGAATACATAGGTTCTATTAGCATACTTAGATTAAAATCTAATTTAGAGCTAGTTACCCATGTATCCAAAGGTTTACTAACACACCCAAGTTTTTAGGTTTTCTGTATTAGTTCCAGTGGTATGACAAGGCGTATGTGGAATATGTGCCTACATTCCTCTTGAGGAATGTTCTTAACATTTTCCCAGTAGGATAAAGATCTTGTTTTATCTTTATACTTGTTGACCATCTTGAGGTCGTAATATCTTGTTTGGTATGCAACCAATCAAGTTTGGAATATCTAGAGTCTCCACTAGAGGATTTCCATGGTCGGTTACGGCTAGATTTACGAGGTGATCGGCATTCACGTTCTCTATTCTGGGAATGTGCCTGATGTTTAAGGCCTTTAATTGACTTGCTATTTGTTGAAAGTTCTTCAGATAAGCCATCATTTTCTTACCCTTCACCTAATAATCGCCTATCACTTGTTGTACCACGACATTCGAGTTACTCAGGAATTCTACCTGAACAGCGTGGATAGCAAAGGCAAGGCAGGCTCTTGCAATTAGCGCTTCATATTCGACTTTGTTATTAGAAGTTGTGAAGTTGAACGGTAATGCGTATTCCACATTGGAACCCTCTGGTGTTTTGATTATTAGTCTTGGTCCACATGCTTCTTTGTTTGAAGATCCATCCACGTGGGTTGTCCAAACTGGCCTATCCTTCTCCATTATCTTCACCATTCTCTCATTTTTTATATCCGAGAATTTTACGACGAGTGCTACTTATAGCTTGTATCGTATATCAAATTCCCCCAGCTCTATCGACCACATCATGAGCTTGCCTAAGACTTCTGGTTTATGAAGAACGGCCACTCTGATTTCAAACCACTTAAGGTTTTTGAACCACACACATTTTTTTATGGATGAATTATCAAAATTGGAACCACACACATTTATGATGGATGCTAAAGCACATTTGATTGCATCCGGGAAACAAAAATGCTTTATATGAACTCATTCTATTTATTAATTTATTCTTTTTACATTTTATAACTTTCAAATGTTATGTTTTTTCCTGTTTATGTACTTTACTGCATTTACATGGTTTGAAATTTACTGCAGATCTAACTATTTATAGGTTTAACTATCCAGGTACACTCTTAACTTTTGTTCTCTTCTGTAATTTTTCTAGATTATTTGTTGGGGTTTAACATAAGTGTCTAGCTTAAATTTAGGTTTTGTTCTTTTGGTGCCTAAATATTTTAAATACCTTCTTTTTGCATGTTTGACTAGATCCGTGTCAATTAATAAAAATAGTCTCCAATATGTGGGGTTGTTGCTCTTTTAGCTTAAATTGGAGTTATTTGTTTTAGATCTCTGCAAACCCATGTTTTTAATGTTTTATTGTTTATTTTCCAGATCTGAATATATCACCCATTACCAAAAATATAGTTTCTGATTTTTTTTATACAATAATTCTTTTGTTCGTGGATCTGAAACTAAAATGGGGTCTGTTTCTTTCGTTAACATTATACATATAGTTAGTTTTTGAAATAATATGTTTAACAAGTGACTTTTTTTCAATATGTCATTGACATATGCTTGGGTATGTTGAATTACAGAAACGTTGGGTCTAGAAATTTCTAATATGTGAGAAATTTTCTCTTTATTTCCAAAAATTATGATTACGATGTTAATTTATAGTACTTTTTTGGGTCAGACATTTTTTATGAGATGTCTTGGAAAGAACTAGTTGTGACTATTACGATACTGAACAACTACTTGATCCATCTCTTTTTTTAAATTAAAAATGTTATTTCCCACATAAAGTGCAGTTGTATGTGAGTTTATGGTTTTGAGGTTTAGAGTGCCATTTTGGTTGCATGTCTCCCAGGTATTTTCTAATAGGCCCCACTTGATCAGGTAATTTTCTTGTGTTAAACATTGCTTGCCCAAGTTTTAAAAATTGTTTACAGATTTGTATTGTAAAAGAAATTTTATGACTTAAATTTAGATGATTCAATATTTTGAGAATCTACATTTATAATATATAAAACATTTATTATTTATATTATACACAACTTTATACTTTTCAAAATTATATGCGTGCCTTTATTGGAAATTTTTCTCGTTTCGCAATTATGTATTTTGGATATTTTCGTCATGCCTTAAGGCACGGGCAGTTCGCTAGTATATATATATATATATATATATATAGCCATCGTCCTCTAATGCCACCCTTACTCATCCCCAAATCGGAGCTCCGGTGGATCCAAATCCCATTTATCCAATATTTTTTTATTTTTAAAGTTCCACGCCAGCGGAACCCATGCCACCCCTAACCACTACAAAACGGAGTTCTGATGAAGGTTGTTGGAGCTTCGATAATGGGGATGGCTGGTGGTGGGGATTGGGTGCCGCTAGCGTGAAGCTTTAAAAATAAGAGAATATCGAAAAAAAAGTGCTTTGGATCCACCCGAGCTCCAATTTGGGGTGAGTAGGGGTGGCATGGAGTGCCACTGGCGCGGACCTTAAAAAATAAGAGAATATTGGATAAATGAGTGTTTGAGCGACTAAATTCGTTAAACTAAAAATAGGTGTCTTTATATATATATATATATATATATTGACCAACATAGTAAATTTTATTGTCTGTGTTGGTCAATTAACTAGATTGTCAATTAGTGGGTTTATACATTAATTAACTGGACTGTCAATTGAACAACACAGTAAATTTTATGGTCTGTGTAATATCAACATAGTAAATGTTACTCTTTGTGAAAATGTCACATATATAAAACTATTTCAACATAGTAAATGTTACTTCTTGTGAAAATGTCAGAGTTATAAAAATATTTCATTTTCTGGTGCATATAGTCAAGTTTACTGTATTCGCAAGAAAATGTGATATTTTCACAAGAACTTGTGAAAATGTCACAGATATAAAATTATTTCATTTTTCGGTTTGGGGTGGGTATGGCTGACATGGGTTGCCGCTGGCGCGGACTTTTGAAAATAAGAGAACATTGAATAAATGGGGTTTGGATCCACCGGGTCTCTGGTTTGGGGTGAGTAGGGTGGCATTGGGTGCCCCTGGCGCGGACTTGTAAAAATAAGAGTATATTGCATAAATGGGTGTTTGAGCGACTAAATTGGTTAAACTAAAAATAGGTGTCTTTTTTTCAATATATATATAGGTTTATAGATTATTTTACCCATTTATTTAACCAAATTGTTTGTATTATTGTTTAATAATAACAAAAAATGTGACAATCCAGCTAATATGTATTATTATATGTAATTCCTATTTTGAGATTTTTTTTAATTAAACCCCGTTGACTATTCAACCGTTAATTAAATCTATTTAAAAGGTGTACATAGTAAATATTACCATTTGTGTAATTATTTTCATTGAAATATTATGTACTCCTTGGATCTTATTTGATAAATATATCGGTAAAATTTTCTTGAGAACATAATAAATTTTACTGCCTGTGTAATATTAACACAAAAAATATCACTGTTTGTGAAAATGTCACATATATAAAACTAATTCGTTTTCTGGTGCATACGGTAAAGTTTATTATCTGTGTAATTTTTTTCACTGAAATTTAATAGGCTTCATGGATCCTGTTTGATATATCTTGGCGAGAAGATTTCAAAAATAGTAATTTTGCAAAAAACGGATTTGTCAATCAAAAGTTATAATCATTTGAAAATTAAAAATAAAATGAAAAAAAAAGTTCAACCACTTATGTAACTTCTTACGGATATTGGTTTTAAAATGGTATAATGTGAAAAAAGGCCCAAAAAGTTGGAATACGACCTATTTAATGGTTGAAAAGTCAATAGGACTTAATTAGGATAACTTTGTTCATATGAGACCTATATATTATAAACCCTTTTATAATATATCCTCACTATTTTAAAATTTTGTAATGTATTTCCATTTTGTTAACTATCCATTCAAACCGTTAGCTTCGTTTACATTTTGTATTTCCCCCCCACTTTTATGACCAGTTTTACATTAAACCCACATTTGAAAAAAATACACCCTCCAATTTTTTACTCGATAATTTTTTATTTTTATATTACGAAACTTCATTAGCATATATATGTAAAAAGTTCGAAAAAGATTTAAAAAAATAAAAAAAGTCCAAAAAATAAGAAATTTTGGAATAAAAATATCAAATGGAAAAGTCCTAATCGATATTTATTAAACGGACATTTAGAGTTTGGCCTTCAAAAATGTTTTTTAACAAAGTAAAAAACAAAAATAAAAACATTATATATATATGGGAAAAACATATTTTTTTTCATATATATGAAAGCTACGACAAAAATAAGAAGAAAAAACTAGTTGGAAAAATAGAAAAAAATATTTTTATAGTTTTTTAAATATTGTATATTTCTAAGTATATGTAACACCCCGCCTAATAAAATACCAGGTGAATAGTCCTATATCAAATTAAATAGGAATCTCGTATGGTTCGTTCTTAGCATCACTGTCGTTCAGTCATTAATTACTAACCACCTAATCTTTCATTAAGTTGATTCCAAATTTTATCTTATATTAAATTAAGCAACCATCATACTGGGAAAGCAAATTAACTACTACAAGAAAGAAACTAAACATGCCACAAAGTAAGTACAAGAGTTTGCGAACAATATCGACTACAAGCCATCCATAAAATGCAAGTATAAAAGAGTATTGATACATGCCAAGACTGAATATAGAGGTATAAGACCAAAAGTACAACTGAACAAGTTCCTATCTAGAGATATAATGAAACATGCGTCTATACAAAGAACCTGCAGCAATCCACATAAGCTGCAGTTGTGCACCCTGTAGGAAGAATCAGGCCTGGCGCCCCTGTGGTAGGACACCTAAAAGGTTTTCTTGAAAATATTTTATGGCAAGGGTTACAAGCCAACACATTTAAAAATATTAAGTAAGTGAAATTAAATGCAAGAAATAAATATGCAAACGCTATCCATATTTAAACTAGTGTCGCGCACTCCCTTGAGTTTACTTCACCCCTCAACTAATATGCTCGCCTAACGAGTTGTACATAACACACCTAGCCCCTCTCCCCGTAACTAGCCTTATCCCAAAAATACCATACTAATTACCCCACTATTACACCCCAAGTGAGGATAATACATTTCTTTAGGAGTTATTATTCACATTAACTTATAAAAAGCATAATTTCCCATTTAATACCATGTAACCGTGTCATAAGTTATATAATTAGTACAATCCCCATCCTCTACTACCCCATATATACTTATACCATATATTCAAAATCATACTACAACATTCACACATATACGCCGTATATACACACACACACACACACACACACACACACACACACACACACACACACACACACACACACACACACACTAGCGGCAATGAAAATTTCAAAAGTAAATAATTGCAAAACGACAAAAAATTCGTTCCCAACACAAGAAAGTGTGATTTTAAAAAATGCATCCTGCTTAAGAAATAACAAATTGTCCAACAACACTATTAAAGGAAAAAAAATAAAATGGACAATACTAAAGAATGTAAGGAAAAAAACGAAAATAATTACGTCAATATCAAATTGTAGTAAAAAAATAATGGCCCAAAGATATCCTATTTTGAAGCCAAACACACTACACTAAAGCCAAAAATCCAAGCTGAAAATTGTAGATAGGCCAAATATAAATCAAACGATGATGGCTTAACCACAATTATCCAACCCACATATAAAACACAAACACACGTTACATTAATATAACACATTGAACAAAGTACATACAAAAATAAAATAGTAGCACCTAAGAGTGATGTATGTGCTTTTATATATCAACTACTAATGCATAATAGTACTTGAGGTGTATTTCTTGACCAATGAAATCATGTTTTTATTGTCTATTTATTTTCAATTTCATCAATCACAATCAATTGACCTTACTAAGCATTAACCACTAAAAAAGATGACAAACAAATCTCAAAATTTCCAACTAAAATGAAAACTAATGGAAAAGCTATAACTTTATACAAAAAAGAAAATAATAATAATACAAACTCCAATGGTGAAGCTTTGGTGCTATAAGTGAAATGTAATCCAATAAATATTTAGAAACTTGACCACTCCATTAGAATTAAAAAAAAACTAAACAACAAAAGACACGAATAATTCCCAATAACTTAATAACAACATCACAATCATAAGACTCCATGAAACCCGAATGTTGAACAATTTTTTTGTCTAAAAATTGGATCTAAAATAAACACGGTGTAATAATCCTTCTTCAAGATTCTTGTAACATCTCTTTTCTCTTTGGCACCCTTTCTCCTAAATTTCAAAAAACAACAAAAAAAGTATGATTAAACACAGTAAATAGATAAATACTTTTAATGCTACAATATTCACAAAAACACAAAACAAATAATATAGCATGTAGAGCATCAAATTAGCAAGAACTGACATTTGCTCTGCTATGAGGAATTGTACATGTTGAGTAAATGATGTGTTAATAAACTCACATAATGTAGAGCATCAGATTAGGAAGAACTCATTCTGAATGGGAATCTAGAACGTTGGCGATGGATTTTGACTGGAAAAAGATAGCACTACCAGTAATGGAGCATTATACAGAGGCGACGGATGGATCTTTTATAGAGCAGAAAGAAAGTGCTCTAGTGTGGCATTAGGAAGTCAACCCTAATTTTGGCTCATGGTAGGCAAAAGGGATTCTTGATCATCTCTAGAATGTGCTTGCGAATGAGCCTGTGGTTGTTAAAAGAGGCCAACAAATTGTTGAAGTGAAACCACAGGGTGTACGTAAAGGAGTGGTGGTGGAAAGTCTTATAGACAGTATGCAGAATATTAGTGAGAAGCCGCCAGATTTTGTGTTGTGCATAGGGCATCCCCTATGCACAGTTTGAGAGCATTGCGAGCTAGGTATTAGCGTGCACCATAGGCCAAAAACTGAGCATGGCAAAATACTATCCCAACGACACGGTGGAAGTCATAAAGATGCTCCAAGGACTCTCAGCAGAAGCATCTCAGATTCCAAAGCCTAAACAGTTTTAGATCTCATTTGAAGGATCTCTTTGATAAGCCGACACAGTTTTAGCATCAAAGCAACAACATTATTTTGATATCAAGAAAAATTTTCATGTTTATACTCACTTTTGATGGGTATGACAGGTGAAGAAGAGAATATGAGCTCTTTGCTTAGCCTAGAATCTTAACAGGAATATGTTTACTTTGAATCTCTTTTAGTGATGTGGTAGTAACTTTCCTTAAATAGTCACACGCCCAATACGTGTGTTCTCTTGAAATTGTCTCATAATCCATATGCTTTGAAAGATTAGTCCCATCATATTTCCCCTTCATTATTTTTTTGTTGTAAACTAAGAATAATAAAGTTAGTGGCATGGAAGAATTAGATTGAGATTGACTTACAGTCAAATTGCATAATGTGGAACCTGAAGGCATTTTTGGTGGCCTAGCTCTTAGGTGCAAAGATAATCTGATGGTTTCCATTTACAACAAATTTAAGAACATAGTTACTTGGCTATTTTCTACTATACTAATTTGACAATGCAAAAGCAAAATAAAAAGTAACTAACACAGTTCCCTTAAAATCAGATAAATATGGAAAAAAATAATAAAGAAAGAAATCGTTAATTCCAGTTTTCAAAGTCAATTTACCTTATAATATGAACAAATTAAAATATAATTTGAATATAACATGAATAAATTAGAATTTTAAGAATGATGGCGATACATTAGACTTCATCTAAAGTTAAGTTTAAAAATGAAAACTTGAAATCTTGGCTTCCGGAAGAGAAAATATTCAAAAATACTGAAATCTTGTAGATAGATCATTAATTGTTACCTTTACTGCTTGACATCCAAAATCATTCTTGAATCCTCTATAAGAGGTCGAAGGTGCTCAACTATTTGTTTTGATATTAGGAGAGGATGTGTCGTGCTAGTGGGAGAATATTCATGTGTATAAATTTGATTGAGATCGAAAGAGTGTAGTTCCAGCGCTTATTGCTTTGGCCCATTCTAGAGAATGAATTTTCAATATAAGAATAGAAATAGTTCAGAAAATGAGGTTGGCAATATTAAGAAAAGGAAAAATAGCAACAAATCTGAATTTGTTACCGTAGGTGTTAACTCGTAAATGATGTTGGGAAAATAGAAATAGTTGAAACAATACACAGTTGACTTGTGAGGAAGTATACAGACAGTGTGGGTAAGTACAAAAATACATTAATTAGACACATAGGAAATTAGAAAGGCAATGTGCAAGTACATTTGTAGTCATTCATTTTATTTAGGGAAAAAAAGTACTGCGACCACAACCCACGAATTGGAAAGAGAATGCTGCTGTAGCAAAAATAAAAAAAATTGAAATCAAGAATAAGAGAAATTAGTAGAGATAATATGATGAACCTTGATGATTTATTTCTTTTTGAAGCCCGAGATGTTTTAATGTCAGAGATGTCCTTACTTTGCTTCGAGTAAGCAGATGATTGAAACTAATAGAGTATTAAAGAATAATACAACTCATCGAAAACAAAAATTCAGAGTGAAGTAACCAAACAACTCGTTCACCTGTGGCTTCTATGGCATGGGAACCAATGCTTATTGGTTTGCAATCTGGTTTGCAAATTCTTCAAACTAAACCATCGTTTGGATGGCTAACCGAGATAACCCTGTTTACAGTAAAGGGTCTAAGATGTCACTGCACCAAAGTGGAGCCATGGTCTTAACTGACATCGATGAAACCGTTGTTGGGAGACTAATACAACTTCTACCAATGTTAGCAGATAGGAGCTTCTTGATACAGGTAGCCTTGTTCTTAAAACTCCAGATGATAAGATCATCTGTAAAAGCTTTGATTATCCAACTAATACACTTTTGCCTTCTCAAATGTTTACAAAGAACAACAGACTAATAACCTGCAAATTATAGGACAACTTAACCAGTTACCATATGTATCCTTTAAATCACGCAGCACAAAAATTACAATATCATGCAGCACAAAAATGACGGACGCACACAAAAAAGATGAGGGAAATTATTCAAATTCGTGGGAAAGAATATAATTCGTTCGCTGCATATAATTGGGCTTCATCTTTTGGCATGTTGTGTAAAATCAAGAAAAGAAGGATCTAGTTAGGTTAAAAAAATAAGAATCGAGTTAGGTTAAAATCAATAAAAGAAGGATTGAGTTGGTGAACTATATGCAATAATTTAGGCAGAGTGTAGGTTTGTCCAACTTTGATTATTTAGCATAATAAAACAAATGATGTGAAATAAAACCATAGAATCTCTAAGACACTAACCCCATGTCATAATCCTTATGTCAGAATCAAGCACACTAAGTGAAGCATCCAGCAGGTTAAGAAGCATAAATTTTTAAAGTCCTGTAATTAGTTACAGATAAAAACTACTGGATTATGTTCAGTATTGTTTATAACTATAGTTGTTTGGACTGGTTTATGGTTAAGCTTTGCAACATTTTGAGGTCTAAAATAAGAAACTAAAATAAAACTACTTATCAAGAATGTCTTTAACCTTATCTTTACTTAAAACTACTTATCAGGAATGAACACTAATTACCTAAGAGTTTAATTTAAGTACTGTAATGTTTATCATTGGAAATTTCAATAGAGACTTAAAAGACTTACCATGTTCAACACTTTCGCATCCACGTCGTATATCAAAGAATCATTCAGTTCTATCCATGTTGACCATTTAATGTGCATTATTCCCTGAAAGTAATATGTAACAAATAATAAGTTGAATTTCATACTCTTAAGAAAGTTACACCAAGCGGCCAAGTAAATGTTTTCAGCCATTACAAATGGATTAATATGGACATTACATTGTAAAATGAATAGCATAGATCCACCACCACGTCCCATTAAATATTATAAAATTCCCTATTGAAATTACAACTGAAAATTCAGCAAATCATTAGTCACCACATAAATAAGGTAAAACTGAAAAGGCAACACATAATAAACTATATAGAAGTATAAAAAAATGACAATAATTCTACTTACAACAATAATATTGGTTGAATTATGCTGCTTAACATACCAATATTATTGTTGGTGGGGTTCATCTTGTCCTGACCCTCGGTTCCATCATCGATGAGGCACTCTTTGTTGGTGAAAGCCCCATAAGATGGGGTTGTCCTGTTTCCATGATCGTTGGTGATTATTTCAACATGGTTCATATTCCACACCCTGATGCATGAGTTGGTCATCCCGGGATATATTTCGATTGCCCAACCTTCTCTTTTTCTCCCCATTCTCAGTACTCTCTAAAATAAAAGGAATAATCAAAGGCATCACTCTCTAAAATTGATTAATTTTAAAAGAGAAAGTTACACTAAATTGGAATGTAAATCTAATATGTTGCAATATAAGCACTGGATAGGTTATTGATAAATTAATATAAGCATTGGATAGCAATAGAAGCAACATAAGCACTAGATAACAATATAAGCACTGCAATAAAACTATAAATCAATACAACTCAGCAATAATAAGTAACATAAATTAGTTCGATACAATGTTTTGGTCTCATAAACTTCTTCTAGAATGATAACATTCACACATCGTAGTTTGTAATCATCATCGAAACCATCAAACCAATCAGAAACAACTATGGAAAAGTACCCAATCAACAAATCAAAGGGGCATTATAGTATAAAAGGGGCATTATAATATAAGGGGCATTATAATATATAAGGGGCGTCATCTAATTATCTCTAACTGAAATCACTAAGTGCATGCCCTATAGAATTGAAATCATCATCTAATTATCAAATAATGCAGTTAATGCCCCTTGTATATTATCAAACAATGGAGTTAATTACTCCAACTACATGCCCTATAGAATCTTTAGATTCAACTCCATCAACGAAAATATTCGGTTCCTTGTCATCATGATGGTCCTTCAACTTCAGTAGTACATTTAGGCATATTAACCATCATATAGTCTACATGAAAGACAATCATCTACGTACCAAATCAATCTTCATACCACTGGGAATCAACAACACTGCTTGTTGGATCAACACTGCTCACCAAACCACGAATTCTTAGAAATTGGAACTGTATAATTTCATATACTATGCTGTGTATGGGCATGCTTTGAGAAATGTGCCTAAGGCCCATAAATTGCATACTCACAAATTGGTAAGCCAGTGTAACCATAACACAACATAAATGTAAACTATCAATCCTAAGGTAGCTGGAAATTGTATTGGAAGAAGTGGTTCTAGTAAAGGTCATCCATAAAAGCATAACATTGAACATTAACTATATTTTTCATCTACTGAAACCAGTAATTAAAAAAATATTAATTATACATGTGAAATACATTTGTTATGAAAAAATAGGAACTAAAAGTGGGGTAAACGAATACACATGAAAAATAAAATGATCTTTGAACCATATTTAGACATCTCTGGCAAATCTAAAACATAGAAATACATTTTCATATAAAGTCCCTCGAATTTTTGTATTAGAAGCAGAGGTTCTAATAAAGTCCCTCAAATTTTTGTCCTCCGCTTTTCACCTATAATTCTTCAAGAGATATAATAATACATTGAGCATACTTGGTGTGATTAAATCTATCATATATTCGAAAACAACCACCATGTTGGTAGCATATCACTTCTTGGAGATATAAAGATCAATGTTTTGACCTTCCTCGTTTAGCATCTCAAAAGCAACCACCATATTTGCAAAGCTCGAATACCAGAGTCAGGAGTGAGACATGTGTTTTGATTTACTAAACATTATTTAAGATTACTAGACACTAAATTTTGAACTCTACGTATCAAAAGTGAAACAGTAAGATTTTTTATTCCCATTTACTCAAAATGCATACTTCAGGATATCAAGGTTGTACACTATCTATGTTAACCCAATATAACGCATAAAACTCATCATTGTCAAAGAAAATAATTATTGTCATGAGACCTTCTAAAGACAAAACTTAAATCATTCCCAACATTTCTCAATATAGATAAATTCAAATGATCTCTGTGCTAGTCAGATCCACCTATATGTATCATTTTAACCACATTGATTAGGATATAATTTGAGTACTTCATGTCAAATGATAATTCCAAAAAAAGAGAGAATAATCTCTAACACAATGAAGTCATATTAAAGTCTCATGTATCTCCTTCAGTATCCACTAATTTTAAGTGGGGGGTGGGCTCCAACTAAGAACAAAACTGTAACTTAAACTGGTACCATCATTAGTTCCATAAGTAGGGAGGCAATCTTTGAAAAACATTGACACCATCCTTTAAAAATGAAAAGAAAAAGAAGATATATAGATCGCTGCCATTTGTTTAGACAAAATTGAAGAGTCTAAAATTACCGAGATAGTCATCTATATAACATCCAATTTAGCCATGAGTTGGTATTCGTTTCCATGAAACCCTCTCAGTTATTTGAACATGAATCTCTAACCTGCTTGAAGTAACATTCTACGACTCCATGAACATTCTTGGACTACAAAATTACTTGGTCTCCATTCAGTTACACACTTGAGTTACTGTTATCACCCTATAAATGGCTAAGAACGGTAAACTGGAAGAATACAAAAATCATTAATAAGTTAGTTCAAATACATAATAAATATACTAAAATCAGAAATCTAAATTTTGAACATTAAAATTCAAATTCTAGTGAATATAAATGCCCAAAAATGAACATTAATAGAACAAATAAATAACCCACAAATGTACAATAGAGAACATAACCAAAAACAAAACTCAGCTTCACAAATTAAATAATTCTTTGTATACCTGTACCTAAAATAACTATTAACAAAAATAAACTTCACAAATTAAATAATGCAAATAACAATATATAAACAATAGTTTTGGTAAAAAAAACATCAACGCGACCCCACCATGTCGGAAGAAAACCACTCGTAGCGAAGCATAACCTCTACAGTATTGATCAAGATTAAAAAATAATGATGTGGTTGTTTCCATGCCTTCCTTTACAACTTAATTCATATCTTCCGAATAAAAAATATCATTCACAACACAAAATATGTTATCAATATAAAACTGAGTCTAGATTGTAAATATCAATATTCACAATGCCAAAGAAAAATGGAAGAAAATAAACAACTCTAGACTAAATTGACTGAATCGAACTAAAGTTCCTCTTCTCAATACACATAATAAATAAAAATGCCAAACCAAAATCAGATGAATTACCTTTCAATTCAACTAAATAAATATGCCAATTTTGCAAGATAAGTGCAATTTGTGTACTAACGCGATACAAATTGTGTCACCTAATAGGACACCACATTTGTTCAAAACCACCTCAATAGGGAGAAGATACACCCCAGATTCACCTGTCATGTCCGTGCACCTCCTAAGAACCAAAAGCAATCAAATATAACCTCTAAAATACGTGTAAATTAAGCTGAGATAGTCGGGTGTAAATTTTTGGATCACATTATCTTTTATTCAGACGTCACTCATTCATGGTTTATTTAGAATTCATGGCCGACTACACTGTAGGCCAGAAATGATGACTCGTCAGAGAGAATCATAACCAATATCCAATCAACAATAACTCAATCAAACATATTGATTCAATAAACAAATTAGGTAAATTGAATACTCAAACATCCAAAATCAATACACAATTAGAATTTTTTTTTGAAACAAATCTACTCTATTGAAAAGGCAGAGAGATTAATAAGCAGAAAAAGAGCATAGTCAGTATTAAGGAAATTAATCTTACTCAAAACTTAACAAAGCATATTGATGTGGTGATGTTTGAAAAACCATCTAATGGTCCGGTTACGGGTGTATTAATGGTTAGGTAAATGTAGTTAGTCCCAAAATATAACTTCCTGTTAAGAAGTGTGTATGATAAGAGTTGGAGAATGATACCTCAACAAAAATAACATAATATCACAATCACCTGAAATATTTAGAAGAAATCATGAGAAGAAATCAAAATATTCCATCATTTTTAAACATCTAAAATCTTAGTCAAAACCATTTAGAGAAATCAGTGGTTGATAAAAGGTTTACAAAAAAAATTAATTGGGAATTTTTCTAAACACATGGTATTCAATATTTGAAAAATCAACTCAAATGCATCATATATCTCCAAATTAAAGGGAATCCAAAATAAACACATGGTTTTCAACCAAAGACATAAATGATTTTTTTAACTAAAAAGAACCCAAAATCGATCTTTTAAACCAAAGACATGTTACCTGTAACCCGATTGATTCCATGAAAGTACCTAAAAAATGAGGAACAAAAATAATAAGTGAGATGAAAAAAAATACCCTAACTCTATGTCAAACCATCCAAGCTCATAAAATCAAAAGAATCTACACTGTAACCCTAATTAGGAAGATCGCGTTGAAGTGAGAGTGATATAATACCTCTAGATCCGGGGGAAGAACAATGCACCATGGAGACGAAGCAAATGAAAAAGTAGAAGAAGCAGGGTTGGTCGACATTAGGAGAGAGATTTGGTTCTATGAGAGAGGGGAGTAAGGTCGTACCCTTTTTGTTGTTTTACAAAACTAAACCTTGGATTTGAATTAAAGTAAAATCTCCAAGTGTAAAATGAGAGGGAAAATAAATTTTAATGGGGTAAATTTGTAATTGTGGTTAGAGTAGGAAATGAAGTGTGGCGAGGTATATAACATTATTGTTTATATGTTGATATCACCCTCCATTTCTTGCCTAGGTGGCTTCATCCTCACCTCTACTTGTGTTATCAACTTATGGAATAGTAACAAAATCCTACTCGTTATTATATATATATATATATATATATATATATATGTGTGTGTGTGTGTGTGTGTGTGTGTGTGTGTCTGTGTGTGTGTCTGTGTGTGTGTGTATGTGTGTGTGTATGTATGAATATTCCCGAGTATCCACTCATCGGGTATTCTCTAGATGCTATCATAACTGCGTATTCCCATTGACCCGAAACTATGATATGGTTAGCTCCCCATTCCAGAACAAACATACAAATGCTGTGGAGGCGACCATAGTTTCCCATAGTAGTGAGTTCGAATTAGGCACCATTTGTCATACTCTTGAACCCGAATGCTATGACCTGAGGGATATACTGGCCCTGCTCCTCAAGTCAGGGGAATTACCCACATCGCGCAACCTCCTCAATAGCACTAGACTGGGTATGCTATAGATATAATTCACAAAATTATTCATAAAACCTATATATACACCACATCGTCGTTTATATATAAATTTCAGGCTACCGCTGTATTATACCCACATCCAAGCCTAAAACATTTAAGTCTATGGTCCGACTTCATTTTAATTAATTACACATTAATTAGTTCTCATTATTTTAGTGTAACCCCTTTTAAGTATACTCAGACTTTTTATTTCTCGGCCCGAAATTCAATTGTTTCAATCCACCCTTCAATTTCATGCAATCAAGTTTAATCAGTTAAACTACAAGATTACAATATGCTAAATCATCTACTTAAATATCCAATTTCATGATATTTAGTCAAATAACTTTCAAGGTTAAGTATCTCCAAATTAACCCCAATTCCAAACTAAATTTCATAATTTAGTTAGGGAAGGAACTATAACTCCTCAACACAGTAGGTCTGAATCAGGGGATTTGTAGAAATCTGGCAAACATCAGAGATGATTCAAATGAAGAGCCCTGTCATTCGAACGACAGTGTATCTTGTTCGAATGAAATACCACGTCGTTCGAACGACGATGGTATTTCTCCCTCTATCTTCTACTAAAAACCCAGTCCGCCATTTACAGTTATTAAACCTTTGTTCTGCATAGGTTTATGCATTAAAACGTCCATAAATTCATCCTAAGTTCATTATTTCATTATAACAATTCTATACCTAACAATTCCACCAATTAAATCATCAATTCATCCATTATCAAACCCTCTACAGATTTATAACTCGCATTAAAAGTAAATCCCCAATTTACTCAAGAATAAACCCTAGAATTTGATTGAATTCCACCTCTTTTAATATGAAAATATAGATGCAATTTAATAAACACAATTTAAACCACTTGCCATAACAAATGCAGATCTAGGGATTGAATGAAGGTGTTGAAAGTCAATTGAAACAATCTCTCCAAGATTCCCTAGTTCCTCTTCACTTTCGCTCTCCCTTTAGCTTTTTCCCCTTTTTTGTCTTCTAATGTGATTTAATGATTACACATTTCAGTTAAAAACCCTATTCACGTTTTTGGGCTAATGGGCCTTATAAAAAGGGTACATACTCTCTATATGGGACTCACATATGTTTAATTAGGCACCAATACCCAATATATGCATATAACCACTCATTTCAAGCTATTTCGACCCTACCGGACTCAATCGCGCACTTAAAATCTCCATCCGGATTAAATTTCTAAAATTAACTCCCACCTGTTAAGTTATCTTAATATATTCACTTTTTAATATTCCTTAATTAATGAATCACTAATTATCGAATTTAATAATTAAAATAATAACCCAGACATTACGAGGTGTTACATACTCCCCCCCTTACAAGGGAATTTCATCCCCGAAATTCAGACATACCTGCAGTAAATAGATCTAGATACTATTCCCGCATGTCTTTCTAACGCTCCCAAGTGGAATCGTCGGCACTATGATGACCCCACTGAATTTGGACAAGCGGTAATACTTTGGATCGTAACTTGCGCTAACTGCGATCTAAGATTACTACTGGCCTCTTCTCATAAGAAATATCGAGCTGCAAATCTATCTCCTCAAGTGGGACATGCCAAAACACCCTTGGACTACTCTTATATTTCTTCAAGGATGCAACATCAAATACATCGTGGATACGCTGAAGATCATCGAGAAAATCCAAACGGTACGCTAATGGTCCAACTATCACAATGACGGGGAAAAGGCCCACATACCTTGGTGCTAACTTCCCCTTTTTATCAAATCTCATCACCCCTTTCATAGGGGATACCCGCACTAACACCTGATCCCCGATCTCTAACTCTACATGCTTTCGATTCGCATCGATATAGCTCTTCTGTCTACTTGGGCTATATGAATACTTCCCCGAATTAACTCAATCTTCGCGGAGGTATCTCGAATCATCTCCGATACCAAAATTTTGTTGTCCCCCAACTCCAAGCAACAAAATGGTGAGTGACAAGGCCCATCGTACAATGCCTCAAATGGGGCCTTGCCTATGGTAAATTGGTACGAGTTGTTATAGGCGAACTCCACCAAAGGAAGGTATCGCTCCCAACCTCCCCTAAAATCAAGGATGCACATCCGTAGCATATCTTTGAGCATCTGATTCACCCTCTCTATTTGCCCATCCATCTAGGGTGATGGGAAGTACTTAACCTCAACTTGGTGCCCATAGCCTCTTGGAGGCTCTGCCAAAAATGTGATACAAAAATCTTATCCATATCGGACACTACATTGATTAGGACCCCATGCAATCTGACTATCTCTCCCATGAACAGTCTCGCATAGTGTAAAGTCTCAAAATCCGTACAGACTGGTAGAAAAGGGGCCATCTTGGTCAAATGGTCCACAATGACCCATATAGAATCGTGCCCTCTTCGTGAAATAGGTAACCCTGTAATGAAGTCCATAGAGATATTCTCCCACTTCCACATCGAGATTTCAATTGGCTGCAATATCCCAGGCGATTTTTGGTGATCTACCTTCACAGGCTGACACATGGCACACTTCGAGATGAAATCCGTAATGTCTCATTTCATCCCCATCCACCAGTATTGCCTTTTCATGTCTTAATACATGTACCTCAAACTTGGAGCCATGAGCCTCCATCAACACGGCGTGTCTCAAATATTCGTCCTTTGGCATGACTAATCGCCCATTAAAACGTAACCCACCTTAGGAGCTAATGGAGTAGGAATCCTCACCCTCTGTTAGAAATAGTTTCACCTTGTCCTGGCACAAAGGATCATCCGCCTGAGATCGTAAAACCCTCATAACAATCTCAGGTGTGACGATTAAAACTGCTATACATGCCCTGACAATCTCATCGTCATGCTTAAGTTTTCTCCATTTCGCCTTCTAAGCTACTGCGAAATATTCCTTGGGTCGTAAGCTCAACGCATCCGTAACCACATTAGCCTTACCAGGATGATATTGAATATCAAACTGATAATCCTTCACGAACTCTAACCACCTCCTTTGCCTCATGTTAAAGTCCCTTTGAGTAAATAAATACTGGAGTGATTTATGGTCTGTGAACAAGGTGAGCCTCTCCCCTAAAAGGTAATGCTTCCAAATCCACAAGGCAAAGACGACCGTGACCAACTCTAGATCATGGGTGGGATAATAACTCTCATGGGTCTTTATCATTTGGGACGCATAAGCTGTATCCCGCACTTATTATTGCAACACACCCCTAGTCCCTGTAAGGACGCATTAGTATAACCCAATAATCCACTCATGCTTTCGGTAATGCTAACACGGGGGGCGATGCTATCTTATCCTTAAAATCATCGAACGCCAACTGACAAAGATCGCTCCATACAAAGGGTACCCCTTTTCGAGTCAAATTGGTTAATGACCCTTCTATCTTTGAGAACCCTCTGATGAAACGGCAGTAATACCCAGCTAACCCCAAAAAGCTCCTGATCTCCTTCGGTGTCATGGGCTGACCCCACTCCCTCACCACTGACACCTTGATTGGGTCCACAGAAATCCCCTGCTCTGACACAATATGGCCCAAGAACTGAACTTCTCAAAGCCAAAACCCACATTTCTCATACTTGGTGTATAGCTAGTGATCCCGCAACATCTACAAGACCATACGGAGGTGCTCAGCATGTTCCTCCTTCGTACGAGAATAGACCAAAATGTCATTTATGAACACTATGATAAACTCATCGAGAAAATCTCTAAAAACACAATTCATAAGGACCATGAATACTGTCGGTGCATTAGTGAGCCCAAATGGTATTACCTGAAACTCATAAGAACCATACCATGACATAAAAGCGATTTTTGGGATGTCTTCCTCCCGAATCCTCAACTGATGGTACCTCGATCGTAAATCAATTTTGAAGAAATATGCTGACCCTCGTAACTGGTCAAAAAGATCATCAATCCTAGGTAGTGGATCCTTGTTTCGAATTATTACCTTATTTAACTCCCGATAATCAACACATAAACGGAGTGAGTCGTCTTTCTTCTTTATAAATAACACGGGAGCACCCCATGGCGATGTGCTCAGTCGAATAAATCCCTGACCCAAGAATTGCTAAATCTATTCCTTCAATTCATGCATCTCCAAAGGGGCCATATGACAAGGCGCTTGGGATATCAGCCTAGTACCCAGTGCTAGGTCAATGATGAACTCAATCTTCCGGCTGGGTGGAAACCCCGGTATATCCTGAAATACGTCCTCAAAGTCCCTCACCACCGAAATTGAGCATATCAGGATCACCACCTCCCGTAAGGTCTCCTCCTCATGGTAATATAAATGAGTTCACGATCCTCCTTCAGGAAGAGGCATCGCCAATAAAAAAATTTCCTGCCCCGGGATGCCGAACACTATGGCTCTCTCATAATAATCAATCATAGCTCTATAACTGGCTAGCCAATCTCTACCCAAGATAACATCATAGACCTCAAAGTCCAAAACCAAGAGATCCACTACAAATCTCAAAACCCCAATCAAAATGTCAAAACCCCTACAAATAGAGTGAATAAGCGATCCACCCCCTATCGGTGACTCCACACACGTGAGTATACTATCGGTTGTGTCTAGTAACCCAACCACTCTAGAAAAATGGGTCCTAACATATGAATGCGATGCACTATTATCAAAAAGAATTCTACCCACATGACCATGGATAGGGAACGTTCCCTCAACTGCTGGTGGTGCAGGAGGGATCATAACATCTTGAACGTTGTACACGTGTCCGTACTGCAACTATCCGAACTAATGCTACATTGAGGGTGCTGGTGCTGCCTAAGGTCCCTATTCCTAAAATCCCTATGGGGCACCCTGCTACTGGACCCTAACTCTTAGTGGGCAATCTCTATTGATGTAATCCAGCTGGCCACAAGTATAATAGCACCTCGGTCCGTCTCTCTGATGCTGACCCTACTGGCCCTGACGCTGCGGTCCCTAAGGTTGGCCCTGATGGCCCTAGCGAGGTTGTCCCGGCTGTTGGCCCTGATGGCCACCCCCATTGTTCCCCTGGACCTAGCGGCCCTGAGGAACCTACTACTGACTTGGGCCTTACTAACCCTGCCTAAACCCCTGACCTCCAAATCAAAATCTCTTGGAAAGATTCCCCTGATGGGTATCCTACCCCTGCTATGCACCACTCGAAGAACCTCCATTGGCCTTGCCCTACTAGCTCAGCTCCCCACATCTCCTTGTTCCCTTAAGGTGGAAGCGATGATCCTAACAATGAAGTAGGGCCGCATTACTCACGTCCGTATATGTCACAAGAGCCGGATTCCCTATCAAATGTTGCCTGATCCTCTAGGCTAACCCATAAACAAACATAGTCTTTTTCCTCTCCTCGTTGCTCATCTTATCTGGCACAACCGTGGCCAGATAAGTGAAGTACTCCTCGTACTCGGCAACCGATCTATCCCTCTGAGTCACCTCTCTCAGTCTCCTCCTTATCTCAGTCTCAATGGACGGAGAAATGTATTTGTGATCAAATTATACCCAAAAATATGCCACAGTCATAGAATTTCTCTCTGGAATTGTAGTAGTGGACTCCCACCACTGCAAAGAGGCACCTGCCAGTCTAAATGTCTCGAGCATCTGCCTCTGAACCCCGCTACAATCTACCATCCGTAAGTGCCTCTACATGTCCCGTATCCACTAATAGTCCGCAATCACATCTGCATTCCCCTGAAACTCTGGGGAATGACCTTTTTGGAAGGCCTCCTTTATCCTCTGCCACTTAGTTGGCCCTGAATGGACCTGTCCTACTGGAGCCACATGATGCGATGGCTGTTGGGGGGGTGGGGAAATAGGCTGCCATAGAAGTCATGGAGGCATTAACCACCTAAGCCATGATACCAGCTACCTACTCATTAGAAACAAACCCCTATAGCGGCTGGGGCTACGGCACATCTGGCACCCGGGGAGCCTTACCCTATCCCCCTGGGAGGCTTCCCTTCTAGGTCTCCCTCGCTCTCTCTTGGGAGGCTTATGAAATGTAGAACAAGTTGTATTAGTGGATAATTAATACAAATTTTGAAATCGGAAAAGTGCGATAATCAATCGATATAACATGAGTCAACAGTCCTAACAATAGGGCTCTATGCCGAAGAACGCAACACTAAAACTAAAGTAAGCCGCACAGATCCTAGGGACACTAGAACCTGATGCTCTAATACCATATTCACACCCCGCCTAATAAAATATCGGGTGATGAGTTCTATATCAAATTAAATAAGAATATTATATGGTTCATTCTTAGCATCACTTTCATTCAGTCATTAATTACTAATCACCTAGTCTTTCATTAAGCTGATGCCAAATTTTATGTTATATTAAACCAAACCAACCATCATACTCAAAAATCAAATTAACTACTACAAGAAATAAACTAAACATGCCACAAAGTAAGTACAAGAGTTCGTCAAACAACATCGACTATAAACCGTCCACAAAGTGCAAGTATAAAAAAGTAGTGATACATGCCAAGACTGAATGTAGAGGTAGAAGCCCAAAAGTACAACTGAGCAAGTCCCTATCTAGAGATAGAATGAAACATGCATCTACAAAAAGAACCCGCAACAAACCACAGAAGCTGCAGCTGCACCATGTAGGAAGAATCAGGCATGGCGCCCCTGTGGTAGGACACCTAAAAGGCTTTTTTGAAAATATTTTATAGCAAGTGTTAGAACCCAAAACATTTAAAAACATTTAGCAAGTGAATTTAAATGAAAGAAATAAGTATGCAAATTCTATCCATATTTAAATTACGTCGCGCACTCCCTTGAGTTTACCTCACCCCTCAACGAATGTGCACGCCTAATGAGTTGTACATAACACACCTAGCCCCTCTCCCCGTAACTAGCCTTGTCCCAAAAATACCATACTAATTACCCCACTATTACACCCCAAGTGAGGATAATACACTTCTTTAGGAGTTATTATTCACATTAACTTATAAAAAGCATCATTTCCCATTTAATACCATGTCACCGTGTCATAAGTTATATAATTAGTACAATCCCCATCCTGTACTACCCCATATATACTTATACCATATATACGAAATCATACTACAACATTCACACGTATATTCTGTAGATATATATATATATATATATATATATATATATATATATATATATAACTATTCCCCGGAGTAGGCACTCATCGTTTATTCTCTAGATGCTATCATAACCGGGTATTGTCATCCACCCAAAACTATGATATGATTAGCTCCCCATTCTAGAACAAACATAAAAATTCTAGGGAGGCGGGCTTAGTTTCCCACGATAGTGAGATTGAATTAGGTACCATTTGTCTCACTCCTGAACCCGAACTCTATGACCTGGGGACTATACCGCCCTGCTCCTTAAGTCAGGGGATTCACCCACATCACGCAACCTCCTCGATAGCATTAGACTGGGTATACTATAAATATAATTCACACATTTATTCATAAAACCTATATATATAGTACATCATCGTATATATATAAAATCCATGCTACCGGTGTATTATACCCATATTCGAGCCTAAAATATTTAAGTCTATGGTCCGAATTCATTTTAATTAATTCTCATTATTTTGGTGTGACCCCTTTCAAGTATACCTGAACTTTTTATCTCTCGGTCCGAAATTCAATTATTTCAATCCACCCTTCAATTTCATGCAATCAAGTTTAATCACTTAAAATAGTGGATTACAATATGCTAACTCATGAACTTACATCTCCAATTTCATGAAATTTAGTCAAATAACTTTCAAGGTTAAGTATCTCAAAATTAACCCTAATTCAATACTAAATTTCATAATTCAGTTAGGGGAGGAACTGTAACCCCTCAACACAGCAGGTCTGGATCAGGGGAATTACAGAAATCAGGCAAACATCAGAGATGGATCGAACGAAAAGCCCTATCGTTCGAATGATAGTGGATCTCGTTCGAACGAAATACCATGTCGTTCGAACGACGATGGTATTTCTCGCTCTCTAAAATCCAGTCCGCCATTAATAGTGATTAAACCTCTATTCTGAACAAGTTTCTGCATTAAAACCTTCCCAAATTCATCCTAAGTTCATTCTTTCATTATAACAATTCTAGCCCTAACAATTCAACCAATGAAATCATCAATTCATCCATTATCAAATCCTCTATAGAGTTATGACTCCCATTAAAAGTAAATCCCTAATTTACACAAGAACAAAATCTAGAATTTTATACAATTCCACCTCTTTTAATATGAAAAGATAGATGCAATTTAATAAACACAATTTAAACCACTTGCCTCGACAAATGCAGATCTAGGGCTTGCATGAATGTGTTGAATTGCAATTGAAACAATCTCTCCAAGATTCCCAAGTTCCTTTTCTCTTTGGCTCTCCCTTTATCCTTTTCCCCTTTTTTGTCTTCTAATGTGATTTAATGATGTCTAACCCTTACACATTTGGGTTAAAAACCCTGTTCACATTTTATAAAAAGGGTCCATAGTCTCTATATGGGGCTCAAATATGTTTATATAGGCCCCAATACCCAATATATGCATATAACCACTCATTTCAGGCAATTTAGACCCTACTGGACTCAACCGTGAGCTTAAAATTGCCATCCAGAATAAAATTCTAAAATTAACTCTCACCCGTTAACTTATCTTAATATATTCACTTTTAAATATTCCCATTCATTTATTTTTGTTAATTAATGAATCACTAATTACCGAATTGATTAATTAAAATAATAGCCCAAAAATTACGATGTGTTACAGTACATAAAACAATTTTTTATAAACATTAAAATTACATAATTAATTTTTTTTATAAAATTAGATTATAAAAAAGTTTTTTATAAATGTGAAAATTACAAAATAAAACTATTTTCATAAAATTAAATAATAAAACATTTTTTCATAAATACTAAAATTACATAATAAAATAGTTTTTAAAAAAATGCATAATAAAACAGTTTTTATGTTGTATTCTTACATATTTTACTTATTTGAATTTATACTATTCCGTCCTTTTAATAAATGTCAATTATGACTTTTCCATTTGTTAATTTTATTCCAAAATATCTTATTTTTTTGGACTTTTCTCAAATTTTTCAAGGGATCTCAAGCATTTGATCCCCTTTTTTAAAATTTATTTGTAGTCACTCCCATGTTTTTATTTATTTTTAGTTATTGGTCCTATTGTAACCCCTATCGGACACGTGTCACTCTCTGCAAAAAGGAAGATGGACGGTTACATAGTAGTTATGAGCAATTTTTCGTGGTCAAGGGACTTACCTCAATTTTAAAATGGCATGGGATGTGAGCTTAACAAATCTTAGGAGACGAGACTAAAGCAAAATAAACCATTTTTTAAAACTTTTTCAATTTTTTTACATATATATGCTAATGTAGTTTCGTAATATAAAAAACTAGAGAGCTAAAAATTTGAAGGTGGATTTTTTTTCCAAAATGGGGGTCTAATGCAAATCTGGTCATAAAAGTGTATGTGTGTGTGTGTGTTGGGGGGGGGGGGGGGGATACAAAATGTAAACAGTGCTAACGATTTGGATGGATAGTTAATAGAATGGGGTGTATTATAAAACTTGTCATAAAAGTGTGAGGAATACTCAAAGTAATCCTAAAATAAAACCAACATGTTTAATGACCTTATGCCCGATTTCCTTCAATACCACTCATTACCTCGCAACACCCATGCACATGTGTGCAATACCTATCCTACTCTCAATACTTAAACCTTCCCAAATTACCCTTAGCCCCATTTTGCCATGTTTAAGACCACGATGGCTCATTTGAATAAAACGACCTCCATTTTGGTTTTAATCTTGAAAGAAATTATTCTCCATCCCTTTATAGAGAGTATTTTCATTTTTAGCAAATATTTCATTATAAAGTGATGTTGTAATATTCATTTCTTTGGGATAAATTCTTATATACAAATTTATATTGAGAGGGTTTATAACTTTCTGCAAACTTCTCTCATTATTTAGGAGTCCATTAAGAATTTATCCATTGTAAATATTGTAGATAGTTTTTTTCTTCTTATTTTGTAATTTTTTTTTCTCTTTTTGAGAATGTTTTTTTAGTTAGACCAAGATTAGAAGACCATAGATAGAGAGAGATTTTTTTTTTTTTTTAGTGTTTTTAGAAAAAAATATTAGTTGAATGATTGTAATTAAATTGAGAGAATTGTTGGTGTAATTAAAGAAATCGATTTCAATTCAAGGCAAATTTGGTTTGATCACTTCTTTTCTAATTACTGTTGTTTTAGTCCTTACATGCTTTTAATTGTTTATTTTATTTCTTGGATGATGATTATGGAATGCTAATCTTCCATTCAAGTGATGAAATGAAGCCCCATGAATCCAATTTATTTAGTTAGCTAATTTTATTTTTGTTTAATTTCCTTTGATTAATAATTTTTGTTCCAACACTAGTTTTTATATTGAGAAATGAGAAATTATACTTAAGAAAGGATTGAAATCTTTTGTTATAGTTTTATCATTTTGATTCAACTAGAGATGGGTGTGACACCCCCCCCCCTTATAAATTATAGGGTGATCAGTCCTTAGTTAATTAATTTTAGAATATCAAGTTGGTTCTGATAATCCATCACTATCGAAATCTCAAATTTTAATATAATAAACTAACCACCTAATATTTAAAAAGGTTGGTGTCAAAATTTTATCCTTTTATTAACCATTATCATTAAAGGGTAATATATAATCATCACGATACATCACAATAGTATAAGGTAAGAACTAACAGAAGTAAAATAAAGAACTGGAGTAAACACATCCAGTCAAAATCCCATACAATAATCTAATAACATGACATCAAAGTCTAATGATATAATAAAAACAACTCTAAATCTCTGAATGTAAAATAGGAGGGATGACATGTCCAATTGAAATAAATGACTGATAGATAAGGAGCAATAGACTCAGAAGCATCTACTAGGTATATCCCGTAGCTTCCACAGCAGCTACAACTCGGCAAATGAATGGAATCTCCTAAGTCTGGTGTCCCTGTGGCTGAGCACCTAAAATAATAGAACACGTATATCTATACAACACCCATGGTTAAGAAACCCCTAGTGCTCGGTATAATCGACTATCTAGTCCCATTGCAACGCTCACGCATAAAGAACAACATGTTAAATCTCTCAAGAACCAATAAAACATATAAAAATATTAGAGGCGAACATAATCCCAAGTCGATGGGCTACGCACATACCTACGCACCTATACGACTGTCAACACTATCGTTCTCACAAATAACCCGTACCTAGGTTTCACGCTCTAATGGTATGACTTGAAATCCCTCGATGGCACACAGGATATGGTCGTCCACAATGCGTTAACCCCCATTCGATAGCCAGTATCTAGGTATGTCATGCATATGATATTCCAAGTAATAAGCATACACACAGCTTATATACATTAATGGGTAATCAAATAACCCAAAAGACTATAATCCGTAAGTAATATTAACACCATTACTCTCCATGATATCCGTATATATATAGACTTTCTAGGAATTACATTCTCTCCTAGTTTTTCAAAAAAATTCAATACTCCGAGGACCATTACACCCTTAATTCCCTAACATTTTGGAATTTAAGCCACCCGTTACTCACATAGGTTAATACACTCTCTTGGATAACCCTAGGATGTTTTTTTTTAACTCGAACAGACCCTAAAAACTCATTATGGAATCTCGTTAGAATTTCCAGGATTCTCCTTCGAATGATTTCCCACTTTGAACGAATTCAGCAACTCGTTAGAAAGGCCATTGGAAATCTCATTAGAAGGTTCGTTCGAATGAGGTCATTCGAATGACCTGGGCAGGTCTTCGAACGAGAATTTCAGACATACCCAGTTCTTCAAAATTTTGATTTGTCTCAACATTCCAAACCTCAAACTCAATCCAAATTACGTCCAACATCAGTTTCAATGTTTCTAAACTAACCCTAATCATTATGGGGAAATTTCTAACACAATTTAGTACTCAAATCTTTAAGTTTTCAAAAGGGAAAACAATAATTTCTAAAATCTCTAAGAATCCTCTCATAATGAACCCAACACATTAGTTATTGGAAATCCTTAAATTCAATTCGTGATTTGTACATAAAAACTCCATATTTAATAGTTTACAAATGGGGTAAATCATCTACAAGAAACTTATCACCAATATCTAATGTTCTTCTACGATTAAACCTAATGAAACCAAATTTTCCATCGTAGGATGTCTAATTCGTTAACAGAGTTTAACAAGAACAATATATGCTAAATAAACTAGCAAGATAAACACTTGCCTCGGAATGAACTTCTTATTCTTGGACTGAAATTGGTATGGGAACAATCCTCTTGACACGATCTACACACTGGTGTAATTTTTGGTGTGAAAGCTCGAGTTCTTGGCTTAGGGAACTAATGGAGTCTTCTTCTTCCTTGGTTCTCTCCTTCTCTTTTTATCTCTTTCTCACATAAGTTGAAACTGACAGACCACTAAACCTTAATATTTTTAATTAAACCCAATTTATGTCCATTTAATTATCCAAAAATCCCAAAAGACCAAAATACCCCTCAGGTTGTTATTTTGGGCTAAAATGCCCGAACTCCAAATAAAATACCCGAGCAATGTTTTCTGACTATTTTGACCTTTCAGACACTCTGACACACTCAAAATAGCTGTTCGAGTTATAAAAATAATTTACCTTTCAACCCCCAAATACATACCGATGACACGACTCATACGCAAATCCCAAATAATTATGTCATGACTGCCGTGTATCTCATCCCGACCATAATATTATTTAGATAACTACTAACTCTCGTCACGCTAGTAATTATTACCATTAAATAGGATTAATTACAAATTAAATTTTTTCCCTAAAATTAATTAATCCCCATTTTTTATAATTTCATAATAAAATAAATATGCTTTAAAATACAGGGTATTACATACTTCCCCCCTAATAACAAAATTTCATCCCAAAATTCGAAAATGGAAATATACTTGGCAAGAATAACTCCGGATAACGTTCGAGCATGTCATCCTCACGCTCCCACGTTGATTCCTCAACATTATGATGTGGCCACTGAACACGAACTAGTGGTACTATCTTCGACCTCGACGTCATCTCGCTACGGTTTAGGATAGAAACCAGCCCCTCATTGTAGGAGCTATCAGGCTGTAAGTCGATCTCCTCTAATGCAATATGAGTATGGTAGAAATCATCCTGAAGAAATCTCCTTAGTGAAGAGATATGGAACACGTTATGGACCCTATGCAAGTGCTCCGATAACCCAAGTCTATAAGCAACTAGCCCAATCCTATCGATAATGGGGAATGTCCCTACATACCTAGGCACCAACTTTCCCATCTTCCCAAAATGAATAATTCCCTTCATATGAGATACCCGAAGTAACACCTGATCCCCAATGTTGAACTCTCAAAAATACTGTTTGGCATCAGCGTAGATTTTTTATCGATCCTGTGCAACCCGAATATGACTCCGTATCAACTCTATCCTTGTTGAGGTGTCCTGAATCACCTCCGAACCAAGTAGCTTGTTATCCACCACCGCTAACCAATATGCTGGGGAATGATAAGGTCTGTCGTATAGTGCCTCGAATGGATCCATACCGATAGTAAACTGGTAAGAGTTGTTATAGGCAAACTCCACCAGTAGGAGGTACTGTTCCCAACCTCCGCCAAAGTCATTGATGCACATATGCAACATGTCCTCTAACATCTTATTGGTTCGCTCTCTTTGACCATCCGTCTGTGGGTGATAGGCTATGCTCAGTCGCAACTCCGTACCCATCGCCTCCTGAAAACTATCCCAAAATCGAAACACAAACACCTTATATCTATTAGACACGATATTGATGGGCACTCTGTGGAGTTTCACTATCTTTGATATGAATATCTGTGCGTATTGTCCCATGGTGTAATCTGTCCTGGCTGGCAAAATATGGGTTACCTTGGTCAGTTGATCCACTATCACCCATATCGAATCGTGAACCCTGTGCGATGTAGGTAATCCTGTGATGAAGTCTATGGAAATGCTCTCCTATTTCCACATAGGAACCTCTAAGCTGTAGAAGCCCCATCGGTCTCTGATGGTCCACCTTTACCAACTGACAAGTGACACATTTCGAGACGAACTCGGCAATATCCTTCTTCATCCCGTTTCACCAGTACTATCTACGCATATCCTGGTACATCTTATCCCCACTGGGATGTAACACAAATTGTGAACCATGAAACTCTCTCATCACGTCGTGTCGCAAGTCTTCTCCCTCAGGAACAACAAATCTTCCATTGAAACGTAAACCCCCATTTGAACCCACGGTATAAGACTCAGCCCCCTCTGCTAGAAGTTGCACTATCTAACTTTGGCAGAAAGGATCAGTTGCCTAAGCCTGTACCACTCTCATAATAATCTGGGGCGTAACCATCATCACAGACATGAAAGATCGAGGCACTACATCCCGTGCCCTAACTCATTCCATTTAGCTTTCCACACTTCGACCACCTCCCCTACCGGCCTACGGCTCAACGCATCTGCTACCACGTTAGCCATTCCCAAGTGGTATTGGATATCAGAATGATAATCCTTCTTAAACTCAAGCCTCCGGCGCTGATGCATATTCAGCTCCTTCTGTGTGAAGAGATACTATAATGACTTGTGCTATGTGAACAAGTAAAATTTCTCTCCCAGGGGGTAATGTCTCCAAATACGAAGTGCAAACACCACCGCCGACAACTCTAAATTGTGGGTGGGGTAATTCCTCTCATGAGGCTTAAGTTTACGGGAAGCATAATCTATAGCTCGACCCTCCTACTGAAGTACACCTACAAGTCCTAATAATGACGCATTAGTGTAGACTAAATACACCACTCCCGGCCTGGGTAATTCTAACACTAGTGCTGAGGTTGACTTGTCTTTCAAATCATCAAAGTCTAACTGACAGGAGTCACTCTAGATAAACGGCACCCCTTTGCGAGTCAGGTGTGTCAATGGACCCGCTATCTTCAAAAACCCTCGAATGAACCTCATGTAGTATCCGACTAAGCTCAAGAAACTGCATATCTCGGTCGGTGTTGTGGGCTGTACCCGCTCCCTCACCGCTGACATCTTCCCCGGATCAACTCAGATCCCTCTATCAGAGATGATATGCCCCCAAAACTGGACCTCCTTCAGCTAAAACCCACATTTCTCGTATTTTGCATACAACTCATGCTGGCGCAGTGTCTGTAAAACTTTCCTCAAGTGCTGGGCATGCTTTTTCTCGGTCTGCGAGTAAACAAAAATTTCATCTATGAAGACGATGACGAACTGGTCCAGGAACTCTCTGAACACCCTGTTCATCAAGTCCATAAACACAGCTGAGGCGTTGATTAGCCCGAAAGGCATAACCCTGAATTTATAGGAACCATATCTCGTCAAGAAGGAAGTCTTAGACACATCCTGATCCCTGATACGCAACTGATGGTATCCCGATCTTAAGTTAATCTTCATGAAGAAGGACGTTCCTCTTAACTGGTAGAATAAGTCATTGAGTCGAGGCAACGAATAATTGTTCAATATCGTGACTTTGTTCAACTCCCGGTTATCAACACATAACCTCAACGATCAATCCCTCTTTTTAACAAAGAGTACGAGGGCACCTGACGGCAAAGTACTCATACGGATAAACCCCTGCCCCAATAACAGCTCAATTGGGTCCCATAACTCCCTCATCTCTGGTGGAGCCATATGGTAAGGTATGCGGGCTATCGGTCGAGTGCCCGATGCTAAATCAATGATGAAGTCTATCTCTCTACTCGGTGGTAACCCCTAAATCTCCCGAAACACATCAGCAAACTCTCGAATAACAGAAATCGATTCAAGTGGTACCACCACCTCCGTAGAGGTCTCCTCCTCTATATAGTGTAAATGAGTTAACGATCCTCCCTTAGAGCGAGGCATCGCCAATAGGAACATCTCCTGATCGGGTATGGAAAAAACTATATTCCTACTAAAACAATCAATCATGGCCCTATACCTGATAAGACAATCCATACCTACAATCGTGTCATACTCGGACATATCCAATACGAGCATGTCAGTGGGTAAGATAAACCTCCCAATCTCTATACCCACTCCCCGACACATAAAAGAAATAACGAAACCTCTACTTAACCAAAAATCAACACAAGTGAACATACTCTCTGCTGTATTAAATAATCCCTTAGTACATGCAAACCCCATGGTAATAAAATAATGAGTGGACCTCGTGCCAAATAAAATTTGCCCCAAAGTCCCTGGATAAAAAACATACCCTCAATTACGGGTGGGTCCTGTGGGACTGCGACCTGGTGATGATTGTAGACTTATCCGTATTGAAGATGTCCCTGCTGAACTGTGATGGCTGGAATGGGTGGAAGGGTTGGAATTTGTGGGGATGATGGGAGAGCTGCGGGAAATAGTGGTCTCTGGGGCACCCAGTGAGTGCCCAGCTACTACTGGCCTCTACCCATCTGAGGGAAGACTTGACGCTTGTGGCCAGTGTTTCCACAAGTGAAACATCTTCCTGGGAAGGGTCCTCCCCTATGTCCCCAGCCCTGATGGTCGTTACCACCCCTCAATTGGCCATTTTGGCCGTGCATAACCTGTTGCTGGCCCTGATCGCCGTGCTGAACCTGTTGCTGGCCATGTTGAAAGCCTCCCTGCCCATGTATAAAACCTTCTGACCTGAACTTCTTAGGATCCCCCTTCTTAGAACCCTTGTCATTGTGTCTATTCTAACCCTGAACTGTCTGTGCCCCACTAGCATCATTTCCTCCTGTCCTGCCCTGCTGGCTGGAATATCCTACTCGCTTAACCTTGATCAGATGAAAATGATGGTCCTGGATGTGGAGTAGTGATGCATTAACCACGTCTGAATAGGTGGCCAAGGAGATATTGCCTATTAAATGCTGAAGGATCCTCCATGTCAACCCATTCATAAAATGCTGAATTTTCTTCTCCCCATTTGGTATCTCATCTGGTACAATGCTCAAAAGGTTGATAAATCTACCTCATTCCACCACGGTCTTTCGCTCCTGTTTCAAGTTCACCAATTTCCATCTTATCTCTGCCTGGATGGCTGTGGGGAAATATTTGCAATCGAACCGCACCTAAAAGTTTCGAATCTTTCTCCTAAGTGGTGGTAATAGACTCCCACCACTGCAGTGATGGTCCCACTAACTTGAACGTGGCCAATATCCGACTCTGCACCTCCATGCACTCATGCGTCCTAAAGTGCCTCTATATATCCTTATTCCATTATCTCGCTACCACCACATCGGAGCTCCTTATAAACTCCGGAGGATGCGCCTTCTGAAAGGCATTTCTAACACGTTTCCAAGTAGAAGGGAAGGTCTGGGCCTGAACTGGAGACACCATCGATGCCTGAGGTGGTGCCTGTAGTACAACTGCCAATGCCGTATTTACCTCCTGAGCTACAATGGCGGTAACTTTAGTGGAATTCATCATACCCTGAGCTTGTACAGGCTGAGGCTCGGGTTGGGCATCCCTAGGAACTCTCTTTGCACGTCTAGGAGGCATCTGAAAGGAGAGAAGAATTTCATAAGTCTACAGTTATTATCTCAAAACAGCTGAAGAACGTAAAATTCATAAAGAGTACAATAATCCTAAAATATAGGGCTCTATATCAAAGGATGCTACGCGGAAACATAACAAGCCGTACAGATCCTAAGGACACTAGAACCTAATGCTCTGATATTGTAAGGACACAAGTCTCTGATTGAGTCTTAATGTAGTGTTGGCTCAATTCCGGACAAAACATTTGAGTCATAGGATAGTGTTCAAGTGTATCCATCTAAGCCTATGATGTGTTAGTTGAAGACGTAGCGGCCAAGATTATAAAGCTTCATCATTTGCCGATTTTCTTGTGCCTCGTTTCACGTCATCAACATCATATTTCATAGTCTCCAAAAGGTATGATGCATTTATATATATATAGTAAGACTTGGAATAATTTTATTAATGGTGTGATTTTATTTTAAACCGAAGTTTATTTTCAGAAGGTTTCTTTAGGACTTCAAAATAATGTTTCTGGGCTTAAAATCGAATTTTGACCAGTCCGGGACTTCGTTCTATATTGTCATTCGAATGAGTTTTTCGTTCGAACGAGAATGTCGTTCGAACGAGTTTGCCAAAAAATTCTTCCCATTGGCCTCTAGAACTTCGTTAGAAGGGTCGCTCGAACAAGATTTCCGATGGGAAATTTTAGGCAGTTTTTTGACAGTTTTCTCCACTACTCCACACCTTTGTTCCCCCTAATTTTTCCTGAATTACTAATGTGCGGGAACCAACTCTTTGTAACCAACTTTTTCATATTCTTCTATCTGAGATTTTTGAGAGTTTAATTTTTCCATGAAAAGGTTCAAGTTTTGAGTGTTTTGTGTTTCAAGAAAATCATCCTTAAACACTTTTGGTTTACACCCATAGTTTGTTTATTCCAAGTTCCTTAATATATATCGTTTCTTGGAGTGTTTGGCACCTGGTTTTTCTCTACACATCAAAGGAGAGAAGTTTGGGTTTTTTTCTACATCCCACAAAGAATAAGTTTGTTTACTGTGACATACCCACTTGGAGAAAGGCTCCTTGTTCGGGTGGTGGTGATAAAAAATGTCCGATCGGTGGATTTCGGTGGACCTCCGTGGTATCCTCTAGGAAAAGGTGTGTACAAGAAGGAGCGTTGGGGCTTGGACGGAGTCAAGTCGAGTGTTGTAAGTCTTTTTGTCTTGTACTTGTAAAATCGTACTTAGTGGATTTGATGTTAGGGTCGTCCAAGATTTTTTCCCGTTGTGGGTTTTTTCTCATACATCACGGCGTAGTGATTTGTGATTTATGATTTATTTTATCTTTCCATATCACCTAGATGCATGCTTAGGGCTAAAAGATAAAATACAGTTTAAATCACTACTCATGATTAAGTTGGTGCTAAAATTAATTTGGGTAATGTTTAATTGATTTAGTTCAAGTCATTTATTTTATTGGATAAAATTTGGTTTGGCCTAATTTGCAAAAATGAAGTAATTAATTGTTAGGAAAATTTCTAGTACTTGGGTTGAGTTAATATGTTTAAGTGAAAAATGTATTTCTTGTTTAATTTAATTTCACTTTGATTTTAGTTTAATTTTAATTTGAAAGAAATTAAAATTTGGTTTATGTAATTGTTTTGTTGAACCATCACTATTCTGCATCTAAAAGGAAATTGATTTGTAAAATTTAAAAATTGGAGTTCTACGTTTCCAACAAGTGGTATCAGAGCGGGATCGCTAAACTATTGCCTTTACGATCCTTTAAATATTTTTGACTAAAATGGAATTTTCCCCATTTCTATAATTTCCTATTTTCGATGGTTCTAATTACGCATAATGTAAAGCACGTATGCGTTCGACACTTAGATCTTTAGATGAGAGGGTCTGGCTGTCAGTCGTTAATGGGTGGTCCCCACCTACATATTTAGTTGAAAATGAACGTGTTCCGAAACCTACCGATAGATGGAGTGTGAATGAATTTAAAATTGCAAATTTTAATTCTCGAAGTTTAAATGCCTTGTTTAGCGCGGTCACACCAGATGAATTCCGACGCATTATGATGTGAGAAACAGCTAAAGAAGCTTGGGATATTTTACAGCTCACTCATGAAGGAACTAGTGTCGTAAAATCTTCTAAACTCCAAAACCTCACCACTCAAATTGAACCCATCAAAATGATTGAAAAAGAAATTTTTGATAAATTTTATGCTAGACTTTTCGATATAGTTAATTCATCTTTTAATTTGGGAGAGAAAATACCCGACAATCGAGTAGCAAAGAAAATCTTAAGGTCCCTACCCGATAGATTTAATCCTAAGGTGACCGTGTTAAATTCTTTACCCACTTTAGCCTCTAAGAAATTAGAAGAGCTCGTAGGTGATTTACAAACCTATGAACTAGACATGTTTCCCTCTAAAGTTGAAAAGAAAATAGATAAGGGCGATGCTTTGAAAGCCCGAAAGGAGGAAAAATAAGTAGTGGAGAGTGAAAGTGAGAGTGACTCGGAAGATATGGCTATGTTTGCTAGAAAGTTTCGAAAATTTCTCAAAATTAACAAAGATAAATTTAAAAATGGTTTTAAGAAATTTGAAAATTTTAAGCATGAAAAAGCCGAAAATATCCCTAAAACTTTTAATGAAAATTTAAAAAGGGACGAGTCAAATAGGTTACGATTGTGAGGGTTATGGCCATAGTGCTTTTGAATGCCCCACTAAACTAAGGAAAGAGGGTAAACAACCTATTTCATATAATTCTACCCTTAGTGATAGTGATAGGGAAGAGGGACCTCCTTCCCCCATTGAGCGCAAGTTTACCGCGTTCATGGCTAGTCATGTTAGTGAGTGTGAGATATTGTCTAATGATGACACCTTAAAACATGACACTTCAAAGGCCTTTGTTTGTGAAGCTCAAAAAGATGATGGTAGTGAGAGTGGATAAGAGAGAGAGAGAGTGTGTGAAAGTGATGAGGAGGTTGATGTGAGTGAACTTCAATTTGCGTTTCAAGAATTATATGACGAATCTATTAAATTAAAAAGAACAAGTTTGAAGTTAGAAGCTAGTTTGAAAGAGCATGTCGAGGTCATTAATGAGAGTGTTTTAGTGGAAGACCTTAGGACACGTGAGAGAGGTATTTATGGGAAGCTTGAATATGTAGAAGGCGAGAGAGATGGCCTTAATGGTTTAATGGAATCCTTGAAAAAGGAGATTCTTACATTTGAAGAGCGGAATGCTTTATTAGATTCTAACATTTTAGATTTAGAAAATAAACTAAAAGACTCTAGTAAAGTCAAATTTGATTAGGAGAGTCGTTTGGAGAAATTAGATAAAATCTTAGGAATGGTCCAAATTAAAAATGACACTTGTGGTTTAGGCTTCAATTCTTGTAACGGTTCCTCTATTAAAGACAAAACCAATGTTTTAGGATAATCCTATAGGAATAATGTTATAGATCATTCCTTAGGTAAGTATTTTCTCCGAGTCTTTAGGTGCTCACATTGTGGTCGAAAAGGTCATCTTAGGAAATTTTGTTTTGATCTTAAACAAGGTCCAAGAAAATCCCAAATATGTGCCAATATTCCTTAGTGGTTTCACAAGTAATGATAGGACGGGATTCATCCAGTTTAATCGCACTAAACAAAGCATTTAATCATAAGGAATTAAATTTGTCCAATTTTAGTTCGTTCTCACTCAAATGCTCAACGAGTTTGGTGACAAGATCATTTTCTACCAAACATGTGGGTGGGGACCACCCATTAACGATAGACAACCAAACCCTCTCATCGATAGAATTTAGTACAGATTTCATAAGCGCTTTCCAATACGCATAATTGGAACCATCGAAATAGGAAAATTTGAAAATGGAAAAAATCCATTTTTAACTACAGCACAACAAAGGACCTTAATGCAATAAATTAGCGCTCCCACATTGATACCACTTGTTGGAACACAAGGACCCCAGTTTTAAAATTCTTACCATTAGATGAGATGGTTCAATTAAATTCCCAATTAAAATTTCAAAGCAAACTGTCAAACATAATCAACCTACAAAATTTTAATTTCTTTCAAATTAAAATTAAACTAAACTTAAAAAAGACATTAAATTAAACAACAAATAAATTTTCACTTAAAAAAATTAATTCAACCCAAGTCCTAGAAATTTACCTTACAAGATTAATTAATTTTTCTACTTAAGACCAACCAAATTTTATCAAATTAAATTATCTTGACTTGAATTATATTAACCTAAAATTCACCCAAACTAAATTAGCACCAACTTAAACAAATGTGTGATTTAAATTAATTTGTATCTTGATCCTAATTATGCATTCTAGGTGATTTGTAAGATAAAATAAAATCAAAACCACTACATGGAGATATACGAGGAAAATCCAAATAGGTAAAACCTCGGAAGATCTCTAGCCTTAAGTCCACTAAGTATGGATTTATTATTACAAAATAGATAACTTACTTCCTCGACTCGATTTAGTCCAAGCCTTGACGCGTATTATTTTAACTACCTCCTCCTAGTCGACAATCATGAACTCCTCCACGCTCTCAGAATCTACCGATGAGGCTTTTGGTCTCCGTCAACCTCATGCAGAGCATTTCTTCGAGTGGGAACCCCGCAGGACGCAAACTAACTCCTTTTGGGTGGAGAAAAACCCAAATTCTCTTCTTTGATGGTGTAGATATGAACCAATTATGCCAAACACTCCAAGCAACAAATATGTTTATGAAGAACTTGGAATAAAACAGAAGAATGGGTGTATGTGTTTTAAGAATTTATTCCATTTAAAATTAAATACAAAAACATGAACTTTTGATTAAAGTATTTTTCACTCAATGTGTCTCACTCTAAAAGTCTCAAAAGTTGTCTTCAAAAGTCTAGTTCCCGCACTACATAAAGGTGGAAAAAGGTAGTGGGTAAACATTAGTGGGAAAGTAGGTAAAAATGAAAACAACCAGATTTTAAGCTTTCCCGCCATGGTCTTTCGAATGATTTTCCAGGTCGTTCGAACGACATTGTTCGAAAGACTTTACTAACAATAAAAGAGGGATTAAAAAGGCAAAGTCATTTTAAAACTCATTTGAACGACAGTATCGTTCGAACGACACTTCGAACGAAAATTTCGAAATTCTAGTTTTTCATTTTAAGTCAAAAACTTTTATACAAAGTTATATAATTAATTTCTGAGAATAAAAAGTAATTTTAAACAAAATTACACGCATAAAATATTCCAAGTCTCCTACATATATAAAAGTTCATCCATACCTTTTGGAGACTGTATAATCCTCAACTTGATGATGTAGAAACGAGGCACTAGAAACTCGGCAGTGATGAAGCTCTAAAATCTAGGCCGCAACATTTTCAACACAAACGCATCATAGGATTGGATGGATACACTTAACACTCTATCCTATGACTCTAATTGTTTTGTCGAGAATTAAGACAATACTACAAATTGACTCGATTGGAAATTTGTCCTTACAAATCTCCCCCTTTGGTTATTCTGGGACAAAACGAAACCAAAAATCCTAAAGGGATGTCAATCTCGTCTAGACATAGCATCCCACCTAAATAAAATAAAAAATACAGATGCTGTTGAAATGACCCAAGGATGTGCTTTGCCATTTTAAAATTGCCTGCTGAAAAATCCCCCTAATCAATTCCCCCTTTTATCAACAATGACTTAGTTAAAAGATGACATCTCCCCCTAAGTTAGATTTCCTAAACTAAAGGTTTAGATACCATTTGTCCCTCTTATTTTTTTCATGAATAGACAAAGGTTAAAGAATTAATACATTAGTTATTTATCTCCCAATTAATGCATATACTATTTCTCCCCCTTTAAAACTACACAAGGGATATAAAATATGGGAAAACAAGTAAAACATGATGGTGCATAAAGTGATAAGAGCATTAATTAGTATGGACAATAATGACGTACAACTAATCCATACAAAGGTAAATAGATACAAAATTATGATGAGATAAAAAAAAGATTCCAACTAAAATGTATTTAACATAAGCATAGGATATCAACCAAAAATTGCAACAAGATAGACACCAATTATGAATTAAAAGCATAAATGGATTAGATAACATGGAAAAGACTCAAAACAAACAACATATCATATATATTAATACACAATAGATACAATATAAACATAAGCACGTATATATAGATATAAACACACAAATGCTAAAAAATAAAATAACATGGGTTTTCGACACTCTTATAGAATTAATGTGCCATATAGAAATGGAAGTGAAGGGTTGTGAACAAGATACCAATGAATAAAACCCAATCACTTAAACATGTTCACGGAGTTCTCATTTGATTCCAAAACTTTATAAACTATTATTTAGCCTTACGTGACAAGTTAAGTTGAACTCTATGAACAAACAAGCACAATGCATATAAGCCTAGCATATTGATTATTCTACAAATCAGTAGAGTTATGACAATGATAGTTCAACTAGAAAATAAGGACTTTGTGCAAAACTGTTGATATACCATCCAAACTCCGTCAAAATATGCAGATATTACTTTTGAATGAATATACCAAACTAAACAAATTAGGCCTTAGCAAATTATTTTTTCTTTTAATGCCATATTTTTCTTTTGGGCCTTTGGACCACGTATTTCTTTTAGGTCCATTCCAAACGGTGGCTTAATCTCAAAGGATAATTTTTCCTTTCGGAACCCTTTCCCGTGCACATTCTGATAGTACGATAGACCCCTAATTTAAAAAAATCTTTCAATATACAAATATAATTTCCTTTTCAATGCGGAATATAGATGGTTCAACTCAAAAATTTAATTTTCCAAATTTATTTGATTTTCTTTCCTGTAGAAGTTGGAAAATTATGGTGAACACAGATTTTAATTTCTTAAAACAAATTACAATTAAACACTACAAAGTGAATAAAGGTAAACACCACTAAGTACGGTATTTTTACAAGTACATGACAAATGACTTACTCAACTCGACTCGACTCCATTCAAGCCCCTGACGGTATATATATATACACACACATATATATATATATATATATGTGTGTGTGTGTGTGTGTGTGTGTGTGTGTGTGTGTGTGTGTGGTACTTCGAATAAACTAATATGGGTGTAAACAAAAGTGTTTAAGAATGATATTCTTGAAAAACAAAAATTCAAAACTTGAACCTTTTCATGGAGGAATTAAGATCTCTCTTAGAGGTTGTAGAAGATGAAAAAGTTAAAATGAAAAAGTTGGTTCCCGCACATATTAAAACTGACAAAAGATAGTGGGAACAAAAGTAGTGGAAAGATGGAGAAAACTTCCAAAGACTGTCAAAGAATTTTCCCACCGAAAATCTCATTCGAACGAGATTTTCGTTCGAACGACCATCTAACGATGTTCCAGTGGCCAAAAGGGAAAATTCATTGGCAAACTCATTCGAACAAAATTCTCGTTCGAACGACAATTTCGAACAAAATGACAGGAGTTCATTTTTTTAATTATATGCCCAAAAACTTTATATTAAATAAATGTTACAACCAATAAAATTATTCAAAGTCTCCTACAAGTATATAAAATCATTCATACCTTTGCAGTCTTGAAATATGAAGTTGATGACGTGAAACTAGGCACTAAAACTAGGCAATGATGTTTTCTTGAAAAGCAAGGCTGCAACGTCTTCAACTTTAACATGTCATAGGCTTGAAGGATACACAAGAACACTATCCTATAATTCAAATGTTTTTATCTGAAATTGAGCCAACACTACATAAGACTCAATTGGAGACTTGTGTCCTTACAAATCTCCTCCTTTGGCTATTCTGGGACAAAAACCAAAACCAAATCCTAAAGGGCCGTCAAGCTCTACTAGACTCAAAAACTTTCCACCCAAAATAAAAATAAGAAGCTTGACTCACGGACCACTTAGGATAAATAGCTTTATCGATGAAAGGTGTTCTTAAAAAAATTCCTGCACACTTAAAACAAACTATCAAATGCTTTGGGAATATCAAGAATATTAAATGCATGTAAAATAAATACTCCCCCTAAATTAATTCTCCTTTATCAACTATGATCAACCTAATAAGATCGCGACTCCCATTAAGTTAAATATCCTAAACTAAGATAAGATTATAATAGGATTATATACCATTTATCCCCCTATCATTCTCCCCATTTTTGTTCAGGAATAGACAAAGGTGATAGAATTAATAAAGTACTCATTTCTCCCCGAATAGAATAAAGTGATAAATATCGAAAAAGCAAGTAAATCGTGAATGTGCATAAGGATATAATAACATGAAAGAATATGGGAAAAAACAGATATTAATGGATACCAACGATGATGCAACAAAAATGATATCAATTTGTCTAATATAAGAGACTACGCATGTGATATAAAACTAAATATGCAACACAATAGATATCAAATATGAAGTAAAAGCATAAATGGAGTAGCTAATTTGGCAAAGACTTAAATAGAAAAAAAAGTATCATATATGTAAATACAATAGATATAAAAAGATGCACAAGCACGCATATGTAGATATAAACACACAAATGACACAAAATATTATAGTATGAGTTTTCTACACTCTTATGGCATAAATGTGTCATATGGAAACGAAAGTTACGGGGAGTGAACTAGTAATAATTAAATTTAGACCCAATCACTTAAAATATGTTCACGGAGTTCTCATTTGAGTGCAAAACTTTATCACATTTAGATATAGACTCATGTGACACAATAAATTGAACTCAATGAACAAACATACACAACGCACATAAGCCTAGACTTTTAGTGATTCTACAAACCAATAAAGTCATGACAATGAAAGGACAACTAGGATAAACGGACATTGCAAACGTTGATATACCATCCAAACTCCCTCAAAATAAGCATATTATTATTTTTTAATGATAATATCAAAATAAACAAATATAGGCCTTAACTAAATATTTTCTTTAAATGCCAAATACTTTTAGGCCTTTGGACCACATATTTCTTTTAGGTCCATAGCAAACGGTGGCTTACTCGCAAAGGAAAATATTTCCTTTCGGAGCCCTTCCCCGTGCACAAATATAAAAATCATTTTTATCACTCAATTCTCACGTGCAACAGATTTTAACATGCACTAGTCCTCCTAGGTCACATAGAATGTGGATGACTAGATTGGTAGGAGAACACCTCACAAAGCTCAAATATAATAGGTGAAGCTGAAATTTCAAGTTAGTTCATGCATGTGTGAATTGAGGCATATAAAAATAGAATCCATTAAGAAACACAAAATCCAACTACTCCATGTAAGCATGGTAAAGAACAGTTTAAGGATTGACAATTTTAACCAAAAGTTCTAGCCATATGGAAGTGAAAAAGAAGGGATTCAAACACAAGTATATCCACATAAAGTGTGTCAAACCAAGCTACACAGAACGAAAAATCTTTTTGGGTTTTTGAAATTTTTTAACAAAACAATAAAAAATATGTACTCAAAAGACAAACAAAAATCATTTTTATTTTTTCATTAAGCCTAAATTACTGAAAAGGTAAAACACAAATGATAAACAAAAGTTTTTTTGTATTTTTATTTTAATGCAAACTAAAATAAATATAATACAAAAGATAAACAAGACATAATTTCTAGCATGAGATATGAAATAAAGCAATGACTAGAAAATGACTAAACATGCATACAGTGAGCAATGATAAATAATATGAAGCACATAACGCTAGAATATGAAAACGACTAACACATTCAAACTTTGAATTTTGCAAAGGAGGTATTGTGTGAAAGTAAATGAGAATAAAAAAAACCTATCTTGTAAAGCTACGAAGTCGGATCTCCTAACCCAAACTAATGACAAATGACGATTTAGGGGTATAGGAATCTTGGCTACCCCGGTCTAAGACCTCATTTAAGATCAAAACAAAACTTCCTAAGATGACCTTTTCGACCACAACGAGAGCACCTAAGGACTCGGCGAAAAGGCTTACCTAAGGAATGATCTATAACATTGTTCCTAGAAGATTCTCCTAAAATATTGGTTTTGGATTTATGAGTAGACTCATTGAAAGTATCAAAGCCTAAACCACATATGTCATGTTTAATTTGGACTGTTGCTAATATTTTATCTAGTTTCTCCGAACGACACTCCAAATCAAATTTGACTTTACTAGAGACTTTTAATTTATTCTCTAAATCTAAAATGTGAGACTCCAATAAAACATTGCTCTCTTCAAATGCGAGAAGCTCCTTTTTTAAGGATTCCATTAAGCCCTTAAAGCTATCTCTCTCATTTTCAACATAGACTAGCGTCTCTCGAAGAGCTCTTTCTCATGTCCTAAGGTCATCAACTGACGCACTCTCATCAACGACCTTGGGACGCTTTCTAAAATGAGCTTCTAACTTCAAATTTGCTCTTTTTAATTTATTAGATTCTTCATATAGTTCTTGAAATGCCAATTGAAGTTCACTCACATTAACTTCTTCTTCATTTTCACTCTCTCTTTCTTCTCCACTCACTACCATCATTTTTAGAGCTTCATAAATAAGGGCCTCAGAAGTGTTACATATTAAGATGTCATCATTGGATGATTTCTCACTATCACCTACATAACTAGAAATGAATGCGGTAAAGTTGCACTCAATGGGGGAATTGGGTCCCTCTTCCTTATCACCATCACTAAGGGTTGCATTATATTTAATAGCTTGCTTACCCTCTCTAATTAGTTTAGTGGGGCACTCTAAAGGCCTATAGTCATACCCTTCACAACCATAACACCAATTTGACTCTTCCCTATTTAAATTTTCATTAAAAGTTTTAGGGATCTTTTCGGCTTTGTCATGCTTAGAATTTTCAAATTTCTTAAAATCATTGTAAATTTATCTTTGTTAAATTTAAGAAATTTATGAAACTTCCTTACAAACATAGCCATATCTTCTGAGTCACTTCACTCTCATCATTCACAACTTGTTTTTTCTCCTTATGAGCTTTCAAAGCGATGACCTTATCAATTTTCTTTTCAGTTTTGGAGGAGAACATATCTAGTTCGTAGGTTTGCAAATCACCTACTAGTTCCTCAAGTTTGGTTGAGTGCAAGGTGGGTAAAGAATTTAAAGCGGTCACCTTAGGGATAAATCTATCGGGTAGGGACCTAAGGATTTTCTTTACAACTTGATCATCGAGTATTTTCTCTCCTAAATTAAGTGAAGAATTTACTACATCGGAGAGTCTAGCATAAAACTCATCGACTATTTCTTTTTCATTCATTTTGATGGTTTCAAATTGAGTGGTGAGGTTTTGGAGTTTAGAAGCTTTTACGACACTTGTTCCCTCGTGAGTGAGTTGTAGAATATCCCAAGTTTCCTTAGCGGTTTCACACATCATGGTACGTCAGAATTCATCCGGTGTAACCGCGCTAAACAAGGCATTTAAACCTCAGGAATTAAAATTAGCAAGCTTAAATTCGTTCTCACTCCATCTCTCTACGAGTTTGGGGACACACTCATTTTTTACCAAATGTGTGGGTGGGGACCACCCGTTAACAACAGACAATCAAACTCTCTCATCAATAGATTTTAGTTCCGATGTCATACGCGCTTTCCAATACGTGTAATTAGAACCATTGAAAATAGGAAATTTTGAAAATGGGAAAAATTCCATTTTTAACTAAAAATATTTAAAAGGACCTTAACGCAATAAATTAGCGCTATGGCTCTGATACCACTTTGAAAGTGCGATAGACCCCCAATTTAAAAAAATCTTTCAATAAACAAATATAATTTCCTTTTCAATGCGGAATAAAGATGGTTCAACTCAACAATTTAATTTTCCAATTTTATTTGATTTTCTAATCTATAGAAGATGAAAAATTATGATGAACACATATTTTAATTTCTTAAAACAAATTAAAATTAAACACTACAAAGTGAATAAAGGTAAACACACACACACACACACACACACACACACGGTAAATTCACTTAAACCAAATTAATTTAATTACCAAGATTAAACAATTTAGGCAAGAAAATAATCCAATTAAGTAAGTACCAACTTGAATTAAATTAACCTAGACTAAAATTTACCCAAATAATTAAACATGCACCATTTTAAACAAGAGAAGTGAATTAAACCAAATTTTAACTTTTTACCTAAGCATGCATCTAAGTTGAATTTAGCAAGATAAAATAAATTCACAACCACTACGCTGCGATGTACGAGGAAAACCCAAATGGGAAAAACCTCGAACAACCTTAGGCTTATTTCCACTAAGTAGGGTATTTTTATAAGTACAAGATAAATGACTTTCTCAACTCGACTCCCTTCAAGCCCCTGACGCGTTTTCTTGTACCAACCTACGCCTAGTCGACAATCTCCGAATCCACCAGAACCTTGAAATCCACCAATGAAGATTTTAGGACAACTGTCAACCCGCACCCGAAGCCTTTCTCCGATTGGGAACGCCGCAGCAAACTTTTCTCCTTTTTGTAATATAGAAGAACCAAAATAACTCTTTTATGGGATGAGAATTAACCCAATGCCAAATGCTCCAAGAAAGATATATATATATATATATATATATATATATGTGTGTGTGTGTGTGTGTGTGTATGTGTGTGTGTGTGGGTACTTGGAATAAACTAATATGGGTGTAAACAAAAGTGTTTAAGAATGATTTTCTTGAAAAACAAACACTCAAAACTTAAACCTTTTCATGGATGAATTAAGCTCTCAAAACTCTCTCTTAGAGGTTGTAAAAGTTAAAAAAATTAAAATAAAAAAGTTGGTTCCCGCACACATTAAAACTGACAAAAGATAGTGAGAACAAAAGTAGTGGGAAGATGGAGAAAACTGCTAAAAACTGTCAAGAATTTTTCTATCGGAAATCTCCTTCGAATGAGATTTTCGTCCGAACGACATTCTCGTCCGAATGACCATCTAACGATGTTCCAATGGCCAAAAGGGAAAAGTCATTGGAGAACTCGTTCGAAAGAAATTCTCATTCGAACGACATTCTCATTCGAACAAAAATTTTGAACGAAATGACAGAAGTTCATTGTTTTTAATATTATGCCCAAAAACTTTATATTAAATAAAAGTTAAACCAATAAAATTATTCCAAGTCTCCTACAAATATATAAACTCATTTATACCTTTGGAGTCTTGAAATATGAAGTTGATGACATGAAACGAGGCATTGAAACTCGGCAATGATGTTCTCTTAAAAAGCAAGGTCGTAATGTCTTCAACTTTAACAGGTCATAGGCTTGAAGGATACACAAGAACACTATCCCATGATTCAATGTTTTTGTCCGAAATTGAGCCGACACTACATAAGACTCAATTGGACACATGTGTCCTTACAAATCTCCCCCTTTGTCTATTCTGGGACAAAAAACAAAACAAAATCCTAAAGGGTCGTCAAGCTCTACTAGAACCAAACAAAATCCTAAAGGGCCGTCAAGGTCTACTAGACTCAAAAACTTCCCACCAAAAATAAAAATAAGAATCTTGACTCACAGACCACTTAGGATAGATAGCTTTACTGATGAAAGGTGCCACTTAGAGAAATTCATGCACACTTAAATAAACTATCAACCGCATTGGGAATATCAAGAATATTAAATGCATGTAAAATAAATACTCTCCCTAAATTAATTCTCCTTTATCAACTATGATCAACCTAAGAAGATTGCGACTCCCCCTAAGTTAAATCTCCTAAACTAAGATAAGATTATAATAGGATTAGATACCATTTCTCCCCCTATCATTTCCCCCCTCTCTGTTCTGGAATAGAAAAAGCTGATAGAATTAATAAAGTACTCATTTCTCCCCCAATGGAATAAAGTGATAAATTGGGAAAAGCAGGTAAATCATGAATGTGCATAAGGAGATAATAACATGAAAGCATATGGGCAACAATAAAAGAAACTAATCCAAAACAAATATTAATGGATACCAACGATGATTCAACAAAAATGATATCAATTTGTCTAATATAAGAGACTACGCATGTGATATGAAACTAAATATGCAACACAATAGATACCAAGTATGACGTAAAAGCATAAATAGACTAGCTAATTTGGCACAGACTTAAACAAAAAAAATCATATATGTAAACACAATAGATATAAAAAGATGCACAAGCACGCATATGTAGATATAAACACACAAATGACACAAAATATTATAGTATGAGTTTTCTACATAAAACTTTATATTAAATAAACGTTACACCCAATAAAATTATTCCAAGTCTCGTACAAATATATAAAAACATTCATACCTGTGGAGTCTTGAAATATGAAGCTGATGACGTGAAACGAGGCATAAGAACTCGGCAATGATGTTCTCTTGAAAAGTAAGGCCGCAACATCTTCAACTTTAACATGTCATAGGCTTTAAGGATACACAAGAACACTATCCTATGATTGAAATGTTTTTGTCCAGAATTGAGCCAACACTACATAAGACTCAATTGGATATTTGAGTCCTTAAACATTCATATCTCAATTTTTTATCACATAAAACTAACGTGCAATAGATATAACATGCACAAGTCCTCCTAAGTCGCAAGATATGTAGATGACTAAATTGGAAGGGGAACATCTCACGAAGCTCAAATATACATGTGAAGTTAAAATTTCAAAATAGTGACGCGACCACAAATGTGTATGTAGTGTTCGTGATGATATAGGCTCAAGTGCAAGCCTGTCTCCTTAGTAATAAACCCGGTGAGTCAGGATCGTATCCACAGGGAAATAGGACGAATAAACGTAATGACATTGGAAAGATTGAGAATCCTAGATTTGACTTTAAATGAAACAAAAAGATTATTTGGGGGATGAAAAAACTATGACTAGATGCAAATTTGGAGTAACTACTAATTAACTAAGAACTAACAATATGCAAATATGCTAATTAAACGAAAAGCTGATGACAAATAGTTTTACGAGTTAAACATGAAATGAGAACAATAGATCGGGTTACAATCCCCCACACCCTAGCAATTCACTTTGTAGGATACTAGATTCGGAATTGCAATTTTAAATGAACCCGCTCTTTAGTACTCCCTAGCATTATACATATGAGGGATCGTAGCCCGCACAGTATGTAATCAACGGATGAGTAAAGCAATGTCGCATTAACTAATATGCGTGTCGCATTATTAAGCATCCCGATTACCTAGGGCAAAAGATATCAAAAGTCCTAGGACAGTTTCAACATTTATGCTACAAGATTCATCTAAGATTTTAATTCAAAAGTCTACTTCCCATTATCGTGAATTACATTGGGTGGGATTTGATATGCCCATATATATCCTCGGCCAGGCCGAGGGCACCCTCCAACAAGACGAGTCCAAGATTGTCCCACCATCTGACTCCAGACGACCCCTCAGGGGGGCGACCCTACATCAGGCTCAAGACGACCCCTCAGGGGGCCGACCCCTCATCAGGCCCAGACGACCCTCGGAGGGTACGACAGTACAAGGCCTAAATTGGACCAGACTCGCTGCCAGAGGGAACTTTGCCCTCGGCCTCATATCATTGGCTGAGGGTGACATCATCACAGCGTGTGGTTTGGGGGACGCGTGGAACAGTGCGCGTGAGGCTCACATGGCACGTGGAAGACCGTTATAACAATATCACCCCCTCACGTGAGGGAATATTATGTCACCATTATTCACAAGTGGCATCTACAAGTGTCAATAGGGGATTGGCTAGATCATCATTCACATGCACCATGCATACTTGGGGGGCAATACACCCCCCAAGACCTATATGTACTTGTCACCTACAACGCTACAAGGGGGATGATCGATCGATAATTGTAACCCTAGAAAAAACTATGCTGATACACACAGTAGAGAGAGACAGTGAGCTTATGTGCATTGTATCCAAGGCCATTAGTTCCCATACTTAGTGGATCACACACTCACAATGGATGTAGGCCAAATTGGCTGAACCAGTATACATCATTGTCTTGTTCCTCTTATACTCATCTCCTTCTACGCACTTATACACTTACATCTCTATGGATGCCATGGTTACTGCTGTTTGAGCTTATCTTCACTTATCTGGTGGTGCTAGATTTCAGCATCATCAGTTTGGCGCCGTCTGTGGGAAAGAGAAGACGTCTCTTCCTTGAATAGAGCTTGACCTCACTGGGCACTCTGGTGGTGAGCCAGTCCTCCCCCTGTGTGGAGATGTTTCACCATTATAAGAGACCCATTAAGGTTCTCAAGCTTACAAACCTTCTTCAGTGCATCTCTTCACAGCTCAAACACATGGCACCAGAGATGCCACCACCAACACTTCCCCCACCGGATGATGGAAGAGGACCCAGTTCCAGTCAGCCACCACCTCAGTCTGAGATTGCTGATGTGGTGGCAGCCTTGAACTCTCTGGCAGTGAGCCAGCAGATCATGCAGGAGCAGTTTACAACTCTGAGACAGAACATACTAAGACCACCAGGGGTCTCACCTGAGATGATTACTCCGGAAGAAGCTCCAGAACAGCATGAGGGTAAAAGACCACCCCAGGAACCACGCAAAGACCTGCCACCCCCTCAGCGGCGTAGGGATGTTGCTGACCCCCGGCGTCTACGCCTGGGGAGGAAAGGAAACCCTTGCCCTGAAGATAGGTATGATGATATCGAGGGGGAGGAAGCCCCCATAGAATGCTGGGAGCCGTACGAGGTCTCCAACAATACCGTACGACCTCTCCAGGAGAGCAGAGGGAAGTGTGGAAGGCAAAATCCTGACGATCGCCCGAGAGGCTCTGCTTTCGATCGCCTGAGCAGGGGATCGACCTTTGAGAGGCTGGGCCCAGTGAATGACCTGAGGAAAAAATTGCCTAGATCAAGGAGTGCTGCGAGGTCCAGAAGGGAGGCGGCTGATGGACGACCCCATGGGGGCCGAACCTAAGGACGGGACGACGATCAGGGGGAGGTAAACAGCCGACATAGGCCAGCCGCGGCAGAACCCTCAGTCCATCTCAAAGAAGCGACAGGGGATAACATTGGCCAAGCCGACCCTACGAGGCCTTGGAATGACTCGATCCAGCGACTGGAGGATAAGATCGACGATATACTGAAAAGACGCTACCCTCTTCAGAGAGGATATTCCATAGGCTCACCATTTGTGGCGAAGATAGTCAACTTCCCTACGCCATCGAAGTTCAAGCCACCTGTGGTCACCCCAAGATATGACGGGAGCACCAACCCTGTCCACCATATCGAGATGTATCAATCAGCAATAGACATATACTATCTCAGATGAGATGAGATGAGGTGTCGTGCCTTCTCTAGTATTCTGACTCGGGCTGCACATGTCTGGTACATGTCTCTCCCGAAAAACTCCATTGAAAACTTTAAGCATCTGGCAGACCGATTCATCCATAACTTTTGCTTTGGGGCGAGGCCACAGAAGAAGACCACACACCTGCTCTATGTTAAGCAGGGGAAAAATGAGAATCTTAGAGACTACATAGCTAGATTCAATAAAGAAAAGTTAGAGGTGGAAGACTATGAGGAGAGCATAGCCATGACCGCCCTCATTGGAGGGCTCCAGAAGGGGAAGCTGTTATGGAAGCTTGACGAAGACCCTCCGAGGATGATGGCTGAATTGCTGTCAACAGCAGGAAAGGTAATGAACGTCGAAGAGGCGATGGCCGCAAAATACGAGGATGAAAAAGGAGGCGCTAGTGGGGGTAAATACTCTAAGAAGAACAAAGAGGGGAAGAAGAGGTCTACGGACGACAAGTTCGCTGGTTACACCCCACTAACGGTCAGCTGTGAACATATTCTCAATGAAATAAAGAGTGACCAATCCCTGAAGTGGCCTGAAAAGTTGAGGGAGGCCCCCAACAAGAGGAACAAGAACCTGTGATGCGAATTTCACCAAGACCACGACCACATAACAGACAAATGCTTTGCTCTGAAAGATGAGAGTGAGAAGATGCTGAAAGAAGGGAAGCTCAAAAAGTACGTCGACAAAGGTGCCTTCAAGAGGGGCCGAGGGGACGAACCCAGAAAGAAGCGAGGAGATGCATGTAGAGAAGGTCCTCAAAAAAGAGGGGACGACCCTTTTGATGATGAGGACGACCCTGACCTCCCGCCGAGAGATGACCAAGACCCTGTCAAGAGGCTTAATATAATCTCGCTCGGAGTGGGAATGATCTCCGGGGGTCTAGCAGGAGGAGGGTCTGAGGTCGTTGACAGGAAGGCTCATGTGGATGAGGCCAAGGTAGTGACGAAGATGGTACACTCAACCTCTCTGGAGGTCAAGTTAGAAAAGAGGAAGAAGGTCGATATGGACACTCTGATAGTGGGGTTCTTGAGAATGGACTTTAAAGGCCTCCTAGCCCCACACGACGACCCACTCGTCATCACAACTAGGGTGCACGGGTGTGAGGTACCGAGGATATTAGTCGACGGGGGCAGTTCTGCAGATGTAATGTTTTGGCCGTGCTTCAAAGCCTTAGGTCTTAGCCGTGCTAGACTCGTCCCATACCATCATCCATTGATTGGGTTCAGTGGGGAAAAGGTTCATCCCTTTGGAGTGTATAAGGCCGATGTCAGGATGGGGGACGAGTGGCCGAGATGGCTTACCAAGAAGGTCAGTTTATTTGTGATGGATGAACATGGTTTTCGGCCTACAACATCATACTGGGGCATGTGTCCCTCAAGGGGTTTGAAGCTGTGCCATCTACGGTCCATCAGATGATTAAATTTCCTACCCCTTACGGGTTGGGGGAAGTTCAGGGAGACCAGACGACAGGGAGAGAATGCTACTACAACTCCGCTGAAGAAAGAGAGGCACACAAGAGGGCTACAACCACTTACAATATTGATACCCTAGACCCCAGGGATGAGACGAAGCTAAAGAAAGGAGAGGCCATGGAAGAGGTAGAATCCATCATCCTCGATGAGGATGACTCGAAAAAAACTGTCCAAGTCGGCAAGTCTCTGAATCCCAATATCAAGGAAGACCTTATTAAAAATGTTGAGGAGAAGACGAAGCGTCTTTGCGTGGAGTCATGTAGATATGCCGGGGATCGACCCTAAAATTATGTGCCACAAGCTCAATGTGGTAGAGGGAGCAAAGTCGGTAAAGCGGAAGAGGAGAATTTACTCTAGAGAAAAGTATGAGGTCATAAGGGATGAGGTTAAAAAATCAGAAGACACTGAATTTATCAGGGAGGTCATCTACCCTGAATGGCTGTCCAATGCAGTCATTGTCCCAAAGGCTAATGGGAAGTGGAGAATGTGTGTGGACTTCACTGACCTCAACAAACACTGTCCCAAAGACAGCTTCCCTCTCCCCCACATTGACCAGATGGTAGACTCTACCGTAGGCCATGAGCTCATGAGCTTTATGGATGCCTATTCAGGGTACAACCAGATCTTCATGAACCCTGAAGACTCGGAGAAGACAACCTTCATTATGGACAAGGGGACATATTGTTATAGGGTCATGCCCTTTGGCTTAAAAAGTGCAAGGGCAACGTACCAATGCCTTGTAAATAAAATGTTTCAAGACCAAATTGAGAAGTCTATGGAGGTCTATATAGATGACATGCTGACTAAGAGTTTGAAGGCAGAGGATCAAGTGGCAGACCTGGATAGGACCTTTAATACGATGGACAAATACCAAATGAAGCTCAACCCGGCCAAGTGTGTCTTCGGGGTCGGAGCAGGGAAGTTCTTAGGGTTCATTGTCAATAAAAGAGGCATTGAGGCTAATCCTGAAAAGATAAAGGCCCTTGTTGAGATGAAGACCCCCAAATCCATTAAAGACGTTCAGAGACTCACAGGGAGAGTTGCTGCCTTAAACAGGTTCGTGTCTAGGGCCACAGACAGGTGTCTACCATTCTTCAAAATTCTCAGAAAAGCCTTCGAATGGAGTGAAGAGTGTGATGAGGCTTTCAAGGAGTAAAATCATACCTAGGGTCTCCCTTGCTGTTGTTACGGCCCGTGCAGGGTGAGCAACTTAATGTGTACCTCGTCGTCTCAGAGTCAGCCATCAGTGCAGCCATTGTGAGAGACGAAGATGGGGTATAAAAGCCCATGTATGTTAACAGCAAGGCACTCCAGGGGGCAGAGCAAATATATCCAAGGATGGAGAAGTTGGCCTATGCCTTGATCCATGCATCAAGAAAGATGAAGCCATACTTCCAGTCCCATACAATGGTTATCCTCACTAACTCTCCCCTTAGGAAGGTTTTGCACAAGCCTGAAAAATCAGGGAGGCTAATGGCCTGGTCTATAGAGCCGGGGGAGTTTGACATAGTGTATCAGCCTAGGACAACCATTAAGGGGTAAGCATTGGCAGATTTCTTGGCCGAGTTTACTTGGGAAGATGATGAAGCCAAGGGTGAGGGCCTCGTGAAGACAGATACCCGACAAGGTGAGCTCACCGACACACCTGCAGATAAGGCTGAGACAAGCACTGCTAGAAGGAAAGTGGTTGAAAACAAAGAGGGAAGATATCTATTTAGACAGGGGTCACTCATCGAGGGAAGTTTCTCGAAAGAACATGCCGTGTGGAGTCTCTTCGTTGACGGGTCCTCTTGTGAAAGCGGGAGTGGAGCTGGATTAATAGTATCAGCACCTAACGACACAGACATTGAGTACGCCCTGAGGTTCAACTTTAAGGTCTCCACCAATGAGTCCGAATATGAGGCCTTGATAGCAGGTCTCTCCTTGGCCAGATCTCTTAGTGTCGGCCTGATTTTGGTTCATAGTGACTCGAGGCTAGTAGTGAATCAAATACTAGGAGCTTACGAGGCCAAGGATGAGAGGATGGCTAGGTACCTTGAGAAGGTGCGGTCATTACTGAAGAGCTTCAGAGAAGTGAAGTTAAAGAGGATACCTAGGCTCGATAATGGCCGTGTTAACGCCCTTGCTAGGTTGGCCTCGGTGACTAGGACAGAAATCAGGAGGACAGTTCCAGTGGAAATTTTGCTTCAACCAACTATTGAAGATGCTGAGGGATCACTTAGAACTTGCCTGAATATTTCTAAGGAGGCTTCATGGATGGACCCTCTGATCCGATACATCAAAGAGGGGGAGATGCCAGAAGCTAGACAGGAAAGGAAGAAGCTGAGATACAGGGCTGCAAAATTCACTATCATCGAAGACACCTTGTACAAAAAGGATTTTTTTCTCCCCTTACTTAGGTGTGTGCACCCAACTGAAGTCCCTTCCATTTTACAATATGTGCACGAAGGATCATGTTCAAGCCACATTGGGGGAAGATCCTTAGCGAAGAGGGTGATCACCCAAGGGTATTGGTGGCCGACCTTGGGGAAAGATTCCGCGGCATATGTAAAAAAGTATGATAAATGCCAAAGATTTGCCACCATCCCTCACCAACCCCATTAGCCTCTTACCTCCATTACATCCCCATAGCTGTTTGCAGTGTGGGGGATCGACTTAGTAGGACCCTTGCTTAGGGCCATTAATAACTATCGGTTCCTCATCGTGGCCATTGACTATTTTTCAAAATGGGTAGAGGCGGAGCCGATGGTAACGATCACAGAGCAGAAGACCTTTCAGTTCATATGGAGAAACATTATATGCAGATATGGTCTCCCCAATACCCTCATCCCGGATAACGGGACTCAATTCAAGAATACATCTCTACAGAAGTACTGTGAAAGGGTGAGTATCAAGCAATTCTTCTCTACCCTAGGCCGACCTCAGTCTAACGGGCAAACAGAAGTCACAAACAGGACGATCCTTGACGGGATCAAGAAGAGACTTGAAGAGTAAAAAGGAAGATGGGTTGAGGAGTTATATGCTATACTGTGGGCCTATAGGAGGACGATAAAGACCTCCACCGGGGAGACCCCATTCATGCTAGCTTACGGCTCAGAGGTCGTCATCCCCACTGAGATTGGGTTTCCTACTCATAGGGTCAAAATGTATGACCCCCAGAGAAATACAGAAGAGAGGAGACTCGACTTAGACCTAATTAAGGAAAGGAGGGAAGATGCCGAGATAAGGCAAGCCGCCTACCAGCAGCGGCCTGCAAGGTTTTACAATCAGAGGGTGAAACAGAGACCAATTGCAGTGGGGGACTTGGTCCTCAAAAAGACTTGGCAGAAGCCCAACAAGCTCCATCCTAATTGGCATGGCCCGCATAGGGTCATCGACGAAGTTGTCCCAGGGACCTATAGACTAGAAAACCTAGAGGGGGAACCCTTTTCCAACCCCTGGAATGCAGATCATTTGAAGAAATACTATCCGTAATTTTGTAAAGTCCTATCGGACGATAGTTGTAATGGGTGTTGCTCCAGTAGAACACTTTGGAAAATTAATAAGAAAGATCAGTGTTTCCTCTCATCTTGTGTTTGACAGTTCTAATGCGAATGGGATCATCGTTGGGGAACTACCCTCGGCTATAATGAGGGTCAATGGCGGGGACAACCCCACATTGTCCTTAAGAAAGATGAGGGAAGACTTGATTAAAAACCATTAATTTGGTAATTACAGCCCTCGGGTATAATGAGGGTCAATGGTGGGGACGACCCCACCATTGCCTTCAAGAAAGACGAGGGAAGACTTGATTAAAAACCATTTATTTGGTAATTACAACCCTCGGCTATAATGAAGGTCAATGGAGGGGACGACCCCACCATTGTCCTCAAGAAAGACGAGGGAAGACTTGATTAAAAACCATTAATTTGGTAATTACAGCCCTCGGCTATAATGAGGGTCAATGGAGGGGACGATCCCACCATTGCCTTCAAGAAAGACGAGGGAAGACTTGATTAAAAACCGTTAATTTGGTAATTATAACCCTCGGCCATAATGAGGGTCAATGGAGGAGACGACTCCACCATTGTCCTCAAGAAAGACGAGGGAAGACTTTAAAACCATTAATTTGGTAATTACAACCCTCGGCTATAATGAGGGTCAATGGAGGGGATGACCCCACCATTGTCCTCAAGATAGACGAGGGAAGACTTTAAAATCATTAATTTGGTAATTATAACCCTCGGCTATAATGAGGGTCAATGGAGGGGACGACCCCACCATTATCCTCAAGAAAGACGAGGGGAGACTTGATTAAAAACCATTAACTTGGTAATTGGAACCCTCGACTATAATGAGGGTCAATGGTGGGGACGACCCCACCATTGCCTTCAAGAAAGACGAGGGAAGAATTGATTAAAAACCATTAATTTGGTAATTGGAACCCTCGACTATAATGAGTGTCAATGGTGGGGACGACCCCACCATTTCCTTCAAGAAAGACGAGGGAAGACTTGATTAAAAACCATTAATTTGGTAATTATAACCCTCGGCTATAATGAGGGTCAATGGAGGGGACGACCCCACCATTGTCCTCAAGAAAGACGAGGGAAGACTTGATTAAAAACCAGGGGACTTGAGCATCAATTAAAATTGGTTAAAAACCCTCGGCTATAATGAGGGCCAACGCAGGGGACGACCCCTCGTTCACCCTCAAGAAAGACGAGGGAGGGGTTAGTGATATTAACATAAAGATTCACAATACAAATCACACGAGAGAAAAATGCAGAAGACAAAGAGAGGCATTATATTACATTACAAAATGAAGATGTTCGTCTGATAAAAGAGTACAAAAATATTAATTACACGAAGAGGGTATGGGCTACAGACAACCACCCTATTGAGCAATGTCAGAGGGCAAGGCCTCAACATCTATTGGAGATTCTTCTATGACCATGACAGGGTGAGCCTCAGACGTGCCTGTGCCTTCTACATGCTGAGATTCCACTTGGGCTAGGGCTTCATCAATAAGTGGATCGTCCAGCTGAACTGCCTCAAGAGAGGGGCTTACGGACGATACTGCATCAGCAAACTTAAGGACGACCCACCGACAGGCCGTCCTAATCCCCCTCTCTAAGTACTCAAGACAGAAGCCTTGGAACTCGTCTAAGAGTTTGTAGGCCTCCACAGCATCGGCCTCTGCCTTCTTCACTGCCTCAGATAGCTCAGTCTTGTGCTGAGCCCCCATATTAATCAAGGCCTCGTCCCTCTCCTTTATAAGCAAGTCCTTGGCCTCCATGTCTGCATCATGCTGCCTCGTCAGCTCGTCCAGAACCCTTGCATGTTCAATTCTGGTACTCTCTAGCTCATTCCTTGCAGTCTCCAGCCCCGTCTGTAAATTGGCCTCGTGCTGGATGGCTCTCTCTGCTTCATGGAATTTTTGTTGGTTTTCAGCCATCCACTTAGTGGTCGAGGTAAAGGCGTACACAGACTGCACAGAAATAATAAATAGTTGTCAAGAGGCCGAGAAAACAGTTAGTGAAAGAATGCAACTAAGGGAATGAAAGGAGAACAAATACCTGAGCTAGGGCGTACAGACCATAGTCATACACTTTTGCTGGAGGCATCTTTGAAAGAAATTCATAATCAGCAGCCGCGGGGGCAGAAAACATGGACGCCTTGGCATTCCTCAGGTTCGCGATAAGGGAAAATGGCTCGGCCTTCAGAAGCACCAAGTTCTGGGACCATAAGGCCCCCATGCTGGAAGAGGAGCCAATCCCCTCAGACAACTCTACCCTCGCCCTCGTCCTTGAATCCGACCGAGGGTCAGCAGGAGCTTCAGGCTCTTTCCTTTTATGACTGTCAGTGGTCAGCTCAACAAGCGTCGGCCCCAGGGCCCTCGTCTTCCTCGGAGCTTGCTGAGGCTCCTTGCCTTTCTTCTTGCCTAGACCTGATAGCAAACTGGGAGCAGTCATTTCCCAAAGTTGATCTGATATACCAGAGGGACGACCTGAAAGGAGGACGACACGTCAGAATAATACAGAGGCAAAGATGAAACACTTGAAAAAAGTAAAGAATTAATGAAAAATAATGTAACTCACATAGCTCTGTCAGGGGGCCGACCCTTAGACCAACTTCCATGAGGAACTTGGGGGTCATCAGATCTTCGAACTTTGTAATTTCACCCCCTCTCCCTCGTTCCCTCAGATACTCTACTATATCTTTCTCATCCAGACTAAGTCCGGGGTCTGACCTGGCCTTCATTGAAGGGTTAGACCATCTTCTGGGAACCCTCGGACCATCGGCTATAGGTTGTGCCTCGACGGAGAATTACCACTCTCCAGAGACAAATAAGAATCTCTTCTTCCAATCGTGCTTGGAGGTTTGTGCCACGTGGAGAAGTTTTTTATCATACCTCCTCGCCCCCAGGTGATAGTACCCAGGCTGTTTAGACGAGGAGGTGATATTGTAACAGGCCAAAAATACGTCGGCCGAGGGCTCATCGGTGAAAGAATTCTTCCACAAGGAGATGTAGCTAAGGATCGTCCACCAGGAGTTGGGAGGAAGCTGAGTGGGGGAAACACCGAGGGATGACGAGATATCTACGACAGCAGGATGCAGAGGGAATCTGACACCAACCTTAAACATTTGTTCGTATACTGCAACCTCTCCCTCTTCACCCTAAAAAACCCTCTCAGACTTGGAGGGAACCCTCATAGTTATATTGGGGGACACTCCATAGGCATGCCTCCATAGCAAGAGGTCATGATCCCTGACTAAGGAGATATAGGACGAGGCATGGGAAGTGTCAACTCGGTCAACATCTGAGTCCTCACCCTCGTCCTCAGTCCCCTCTCCCTCGGCCTCATCACTTGTTAGAGACCTCTATGGAAAAGCCATCTGGAAGGCATGTGGGGATAGAGTAGTCACAGGGACGGCCTCTGAAGTAATCATACCCTTGGCCTATCGGACTGGGCTTAGATCGGACGTCTCTCTTCCCCCAGAAGGTCCAGCACCAGTTGGCGACAATGCTCTCTCATCCATCTTTCCTGAATAACTCTCAGTTGGACGATGGGATGACCCACAAGACTCAGACGGCTCAAATGGCTTTATTGTGGCAAGAGGAATGTGAAAAATGGGTCGAACCCAATTAGGGTCGGACCCTCGTCTCCTCTCCTCCTCTTCCTCTACCCGTCTGATCTCAACAAATAACTTCTCTCTCAGGGAATAGAATTCCTCAGCTAAGCTGTAAAGCCTCCTAAGCATTAAGGGGGAGACCCTACACTTGGAAGAATTTGTGTAACCTAACTACAAACAAATCTCACAATTGACCAGGATGGAATTTTCGATCAAAACCAAGTAATTGAAGGGTTTTCTATCAAGAGCAATTCAAGAACAGCTTACCGGAGGTTATACCGGAAAAGCTATGGAACAACCTAAGGAAAAAATCTTACCCTACGAGCTTAAAATAAGAAAACAAACAGAAATGAGAATAAAGAGGGCATTAGGGTAAGGGGGTTACCTGAGAAGAACTAGCAAAGCTGCCAAACTCAAAATGTTGAAACTGCAGAAATGGCAATAAGGCTAGAAACTAGAGAGAGAGAGAGCTCAGGCGCGAAGAAGAAGAAGAAAGAGAAACTTCAAAAATTATTTAAATACCTTGCCAATGAGTGGGCCCACTAATCAATGCAGAGTACAGCCCACAAGGAGGGCATCATTAGGGCACAAAGCCCCAAGCAGTGTGCATACTCCATGCCTTGGAAACTGAAATGACAATGAGTACCTGCCTAGGTGTCATATCAGCTTAATAGGTGTCACTCACCTAATTGATCATACACCTATCTTAATTACAACACTATCCCTCAGCCACCTCGACAACATCAATGGCTAAGGGCTGAGGGGTGATTGATATGCCCATATATATCCTCGGCCAGGCCGAGGGCGCCCTCCAACAAGACAAGTCTAAGATTGTCCCACCATCCGACTCCAAATGACCCCTCAGGGGGTCGACCCTACATCAGGCTCCAGACGACCCCTCAGGGGGCCGACCCCTCATCAGGACCAGATGAACCTCCGAGGGTACGAAAATACGAGGCCTAAATTGGGCCAGACTCGCTGCCAGATGGAACTTTTCCCTCAGCCTCATATCATAGGCCGAGGGTGACATCATCACAATGCGTGGTTTGGGAGACGCGTGGAACAGTGCGCGTGAGGCTCACATGGCACGTGGAAGACCGTTATAACAATATTACCCCTCACGTGAGGGAATATTATGTCATCATTATTCACAAGTGGCATCTACAGGTGTAAATAGGGGATTGGATAGATCATCATTCACATGCACCATGCATACTTGGGGGGTACAATACACCCCCCAAGACCTATATGTACTTGTCACCTACAACCCTACAAGGGGGATGATCGATCGATAATTGTAACCCTAGCAAAAACTCTACTTATACACACAGTAGAGAGAGAAAGTGAGCTTATGTGCATTGTATCCAAGGCCATTAGTGTCCATACTTAGTGGATCACACACTCACAGTGGATGTAGGCCAAATTGGCTGAACCACTATACATCATTGTCTTGTTCCTCTTATACTCATCTCCTTCTACACACTTATACACTTACATCTCTATGGATGCCATGGTTACTGTTGTTTGATCTTATCATCACTTATCTGGTGGTGCTAGATTTCAGCATCATCAGGATTCATGCACCCTAACCCTTAGAAAATTAGCTAGACATGATTAACTTAGAGAAACACAAAGTTTTTAAGAAATAGAATATTAACTCTAAAGAAAGTAATTGAAAAGAGAATTGCAAATTCAAACTAACAATTAAACTACTGAACAATTGAAAATTGAAGGCAAAGATATTACTTGAATTGCAGAAATTAAATGCAAACCCTTACAACAGAATCTTCATATGAAAAACTAGGGTTTTTTACTACAAAAACCCTATAATCCTCATTAACTAACCAAAAAATTGAACTCCTACTATTATGTAACAAACAAGAATAAATAACTCCAAAATTTACATGAGTTTGACCCCATAGAAATTCTAAGAAATAGAATAAAAGTTGAAGAAATCCAAAGCAGTCCTTACCAATCGGGGCAGGCAGTCCGGATCTACCGTTGTTTCGAGATAGTGTTCCTCAACATTTAAGGCGGTCCGGATCCTTTTCTGGAAAAAGGTCCGGATCGCACCCCTTTTTGAGACAGAGGATTTTTCCCAAGGTTGTTCGGATCCTTTTCCAATAAAAGGTCTGGATCGCCCCCTATTTTGGGACATAACTTTTCTTTTGAGGTGGTCCGGATCCTTTTCAAATAAAAGATCCGGATCACCCCCTTTTTCATCCAGGGAAATTTTCCTTGTTTCCTTCTCAATTTAAAATCTTTGCAACTTGATCACATGAGCACAAATTGACTTTCCGTTTCTTCCAAAGTTCTTGAAATTGAATTCTCTTCAACTTTTTAATTGGCTTAAACTCCAGAAGACGGCTACAAATTTACAAAATTACCCTTTGACTTTCCTTCTTTGACTTTGCTCATTCCTTTTCCAATTTCTTTCTTTCTCAATGCTTCAAATACCTTCAAAACTTAGGAGAAATAAACAAAACTAGATGTACTTGTTAGAAGGAGTCAGTAGTAAGGAAATACGATAATTACATTCATTTTAAATTACTCGAGATGATATAAGTCTCTAAATTAAGGGGATAATTTCGAAAAGAATTTGAGCCTAATCAAACCCCCCAAACTTAAAAGTTTGCGCATCCCGAGCAATGTAGAAGAATGTGACTATGGGTGAACTCTTAAAAATTTCGTTTTATTGGATAGATTACCACTTTCGCGGGCAAGCGATTGCATTGATCGTATGCAACAAGTCTTTAAACCCCTAGGTCACACTAGTCGGACGAGTTGTGTCTCGTGAGGGTTTGAAGTGAATGTACCCATAAAATTCGACTCAAAGAAAATTCAAAATAATCAAAAAATTTATAATTCAAACTTTTCCAGAAAATAGTCATCATCAATTTATGTTCAAGAGTCTTAAATCATCGTGCATGTGTACAAATCCAGAAATTTAACCGCGAATTTCCACCGGTTGACCATTACATTACTTATCCAAAAAAAAAAATTAGATTCAAATTCTCACTAGGTGCTCTCTCAAACGAATCACTAAAAAATGTGGCTAGTTCTCGCGGTGTGCGTGACTTATAAGAGTATATGTAATGGAACACAAGTTCACACATACTAAATTCAAAAGATGGAAATTTATGGGGTAAAAAGATCTCATCATTAGAATACGGTTATAAGGAAATAGTAAACATCACCTATACTTTACGCCTTTAATCGCTTTTATTATCTTTTTGTGTTTTAGCTCTCCACGCGGTAACCAATTTCACAATTTGGTATCGATTAGAACTTTTTTCTGGTTTTATGGTGTAATGGGTATAAGGAAATGTGTTTGGGAAATTTGGAATTGGAAACTATTCTTAAGATGTCCATTAGTGCTTTTGAAGGCTTTTGCTCATTTTTTTCTTATTTTTCTATATTTTTTCTGTTTTTACACTTTTCTTTTCTTGCTATTTTTGTTGAGCATTTATATTCTTTTGCCCCTTTTGTTGCACTTTTTGGACTTCAATTTTGACTTTTCCAACTTTCTCAATTGCGGGCCATTTGGGTTTTTCGGGTTTTCAAACGAAAGGAAATTTTTTATCAGGCTCAAAACGGATTGCAAAAAGGGGTACTTTTGCACGACTTTTTCCGGCCAGCATTTTTGGGTGACAAATGAGGGCGGGCCTACTTCATTGTCAAAATTACTAATTGCTTTACCATATGCATTTCAATTTTGTTTTAAGTTTAGAGACATCTCTGATAACTTAACTTTTTGTGTGGATGTCGTTGTTGTAGCCAAGTTAATCAAAACCTCAATTATCTACAACATAATATCAAACTAACGTGTAGTGCGGTGAGTAAGGGTATCAATCCACATCAAGGGGTAAGCGAGGGACAAACTCAATTGTAATTCAATTTTTATTTTCTTTTTGGGATTTTTGCTTTTTCTATTTTTTTTAGATTTTTCAATAATAAAACAATTTGGTTTGGGGAGGTGAAGATTTAAACTAAAATCAAAGATTAAATGACAAACTAAAAAGCGACAAAAAATTAATAACAATGTCTAACACTAAAATAAGAGATCAAGTGAAGTAAATAATGTGAGAACAATCAAAGAGTGGGACTACACATCAAATTCTAACAATTCTAATTAATTAATTTGATTATTTGAATTCTCCCAAATTAATATCAAAATTACAAATCAACCCTCGTTGCAAGTGTAATTTTAATAGTAATCTTTTAAAAAATTAAGTTTAACTCCCCCAGAACTCTAGAAAATAGATCTACACTCCTTTTAATTCATCACCCGCTAGGATCGATTTATCAAAATTTATGTAAATCTAGAAAATGAATTTTAGAGTTGAAATTCAAGGAATGATACCACACTTAAGAAACCCTTATCTCTAGTTCGAATCTAAAATGGGTATTATAACTTAGAATTTTGATTTTCTCTTGAAAATTATTTACCCTCTCTCGAGGCGTAAATTTAAGGGTGAGGGATCAAAATTAATATTCAAATGGAATTTTCAAGTAATCAAACTAATTAAAATAAAATAACATCAAACAAGGGTTAAACCCACCCCTTGAAAGGGGATTTATCCTAACATCATATTAAACATGATAATCAAATAAACTATGTAATTAAAATAAAAGTAGAGAAGAGAACAATCAAACCAAATCTCTTTGAGTTAAATTGAGCTCCAATCCTTGAATTTACAATTTACATCCCTCCAATTTGTGTGATCAAACCAAAATTACATCAACAATTACACTAAAAAATGGATTCTTACTAATTTATTTTCTCATCAATAAAAAAAAATTCTAACCTAAAAAAAACTAAACTAAAAAATTGTGTTTCTCTCTCTAAAATTGATATGAAAAAGCATCCTTTTAAAATGGTATTCTTCTTCCTTAAAAAGTTGGCATGGAGCATGGGGGTAAATTGGGTAAATAGGATAGGGATGTGGATGTGGTTGTGGTGTCGGAGGGTATTTTAGGTGACACACACAAGTGCATGTGTGTTGTGAGGTGTGAGGGTGTTTTGGGTGAGGGAATAAAAATATGATTTGTTAAAAGGGATTGGGGGTATTTATGGATAAAGGGTTTAAAAGGGGTTTTAAACATGTGGTGTAATTGACTTTGGTCTTTGGCTTTGGTTTATTTGGGTTGGTAATTAGTAGGAGGAAATCGGGTGAGACAAAAGAGATGTCAAAAGAAATGGTAATGGGTCTATGGGAAATGGGTTTGTTTGGTTTGATGGCTGCGATTCCGGATTGAAGATGGGAAGTCGGATCAACGGGTTTGGTAGGCGAGTTCAGGTTTGGGTGTCCGGAAGTAGCGGGGCTCGGGTCGTGATCAGGTTATGGGTCGACCGGAGCTGGGTCGGCTCGTCGGATCTCGGGTTAGAGGTCCAGTTAAGGGAGGTTATCGTCGGAGGTTTAGAGATGGAGAATTGGTTTGTGGGTTTCGACGAGGAGGACAGTAGAGTCATCAGTGGTTTTTGGGCAATGGGTATGAGGGGCTGCGTGGCAGCAGTGAATGGGTTCCGGCGACGGGTTTAGGATTTGGTTTGTTGGGTGAGGGATGATGTTGGTTGGTTGATGGGTAATGGTGGTGAGATGAGAGAGTGAGGGAAATTATGGTAATGGAGGTTTTCTTATGGTGAATGGGTAAGAGAGATAAAGTGTTTGGGTTTGAGGTTGAAGATAAAGAGGGTTAGATTGTGTGTGTGTGTGGGGGGGGGGGGGGGGGGGAAGGTACGTATGGGTGAGGGAGTGTTTGGGTGTATGATAGTGTGTAGGTTAGTTAGGTGTAGGATTATGGGTGTGTGTGTTTAATTTGGACACCTAAAAATAACACTAACTAATTAAAAAAATAAAATTAATAAAATTAAAAATCTAAAAATAAAATCCTAATATCAAATAAAGACTCAAATAAAAAAGAAACTAAAAAGAAATAAAAATAAAAGTCTATTAAACTAAAAATTAAAATCCTAAATAAATGTAAAATCTAATAAAACTAAAAAATAAATGAAATCCTAAAAAAATCTAATCCTAATAAAAACTAAAAACTAATAAAATTATACTAATAAAAATAAAATAAAAAATTAGAAAATTAAACCTAGAAATTCTAAATAAATCTAAAATATACTCTAAAAATAAAAACGACTCAAACTAAAAATCTAAAAAAATATATCAAAAGGCACAAACTAAACACACATGGGGTGCGGGGTAGGTTTAGGCTCTGATAAGATTACGGGGGAGGGAATTAGCTCCGTTTTAACTGCAAATTGCCTCAAAATATAGCTTTTGACACCGCAACTGCAATTAAGCATGCACATTTAACATTTACGCACATAAGACCATTTTTATTACAAACGAGCGACTAAAATGCATCTATTCGGGGTATAAAATGAACACTTTTGGATGCTTATCAATATGAGCGCATTTTTCGAGGAAACATTACACATTATTCCTTTAACCGATCAAAACAAGGGTATTGAGACCGCGACAAATTTTTAGACGCTGAATTGGAACTTTGAGTTAACCATTAACTTGGATTGATTTATAAACTCACAAAAAAAAGATAGGCTCGAATCTGACCAAGTTGGTTAATCTCCACATTTATTCGTTAAGTCGTCTATGTTCGCTCAATATCCATCTTTGGCCAATTTCGACTTTGTGTACTATGTTTTTACAATTTGAGGCTTTAAACAGAATTTTAATGATATTTTTGAAAAGTTTGAATTCCAAGTTTTTGTTTATTTTAAAGAAAAATATTTTTGGTTTTTCTAAGTTCTTCAATATATATGTATAATTGTTTGGCATTTTAAATTTTTTTGAAGTTTTAGAAATATGCACTCGTCACCCCCCCTAACTTAGAGTTTTGCATTGTCCCCAATCAAAAGGACTAAAATCTAAATAAGGCAAAATAAGAGTACAAAAAATAAAACAAACAAATGAAGAAAATGCGTATTTTTATTTATAATGAATGTGGTACATCAAAAGGGAAAAAGTACATAATCATAAAAATAAAGACAAGACCACCAACACAATCACCAATCAAACATATCACTGGGGTGGGAGGTTAAAGCTATCGGGCGTGCTAGGGTCATATGGGTCATAGAAGAAGCTTAGAGGGGGTCCACCAAAGTTGAGTTCGTACATGTGAGTTTGGAGATGATGCATCGTGCTCATATCCCGTCGGTATGCTGCTTGATCCCTATTGTATTAAGAGAGGAACCCGTCAAAATTTCCCTCCAATGTTGTTAGGCACGCGTCTGTATCATTCTCGGGTAGCTCAACATCATAATCATCTTCGTCCTCATCGGACCCCACCTCTTGGTCCCCCATATCGACATCGTCCGCTGCTTCCTCCTCCTCGCTACGCTCATCCTCATCGGACTCTTCAGCTTATTGAGCTCTTAGAATGGCCATTTGTTTTTCACTTTTAGTCCTGGTGGCCTGCCCAAAAGGGTTTGGGAGACAAAGAGTCCTGACATGATGACCGAAGAGGTGGTCAACGAGAATGGAGGTAATGAACCGAGCATAGGGAGAGCACCCTGTTCATCCACCACTGCAAAGTGGACATCGTGGAAAATGATTTGCGCTAGGTTGATGGACCAGGTACGATCAAATAGGCGGTACACAAGTGTTGCTTACCGCAGGCGCATGTGACCAAGCATAAATTCTTCTGAATTTAGCCCCTTAAGTTAGTAATTTTGATATCCCGAACAAGGTAATTGAATCATTTTTATTCCATATCATTTCCATTGATTGTTTCTAATAATTTCCCCGAGTTTTGTGTATTTCTGATGGATTTTACAGGAATTTAGTGCAAGAAAAGAGAGAAAGAAACCCGAAGAAAGGAAATGATGAAAGGAAGAAAAGCCAAAGGGAAAAAGCATAAATTTCTATCCAGAATTCGAATTCGACACCTAAAGGGAAGTTGAAGTGCTTGATTTCATAAGAATATCGGAAGAAACGACACTCAAATCGGAGATCGAGATCAAAAGTTATGGCCAGTCAAAGAAGAAAAGGAAAAAGTCAACCTAGAAGAAATCGGACCGATCCGGTGTATATCCGGACCGATCCAGTGTATATTCGGACCGATCCGAAATGACTCAAGTTCAGTAGACCCCGGATGGATGACAAACCGATGACAGCAGAACCGATCCGATGGGGACCGGACCGATCCGGTAGAATAAAAAAAGAACCGATCCGGTGGCTGAAGAACCGGACCGATCCGAGGGCTATCCGGGTCGGTCCGGTCATGCGAAATCCTGGAATATATTGTGAAGATTTTGATGTGCATAGCTGGTGAAATCTTGCGCAACAAGCGACCCTGGTTGTCAAATTCGTACTACTTGGTGCTATAAAAGCCCATGCCCTACTTCATTCTAGGGGGGATTATTAGAGAGAGCAATTCAGAAGTTAGGAAATTTTCATTTTCTTGGGTAGGAGTTTTCATAAATCCTACTTTGTAAGGTTGAGAGAGAGACAAAAATTTCTGGATTCAAATTCTTTTCCTGTTGCTGAATACAAGTATAACAATTCCATTCTCTTACTTAGTATCTATGTTAGTTAAATCTCAATTGTATTGCAAATTATTTCCAATGTTTGGTAAGTCTATAATTCTGTGTATGAATTTGTCTTCTAATTGAATCATGTCTAGCTAAATTCTTAAGGGCTGGGGTACATGAACTCATTCCGAGGAAAATTACTGATGTAGAAAATAGAGGGTAAACTAAATATTGACCGAATCGTGGAAGGAAATTACATGAACATGCCAATCTTTTAATCTCTCCTGCCCTAGGTACTTGAGATGTTTAAGAACGTTTTGCAAGTGTAATTGTCCATTCACCACTTTATATTTACCTTTGATTTCATATGGTGAGGGATAGATCCTTCATATATGTAATGCTTAGGATTTATAAAGATTGGATTTAGTCAAGAATTTTAATTTACAATTCTAGTGTTCTACACAGTAATTCGTTAAGGTTTGAGGGATTGTACCCTACCCTATTTTCTCTTACTTTTCAATCTAATTTCTCCACAATTTTTTTTAGGGTTCTCTTTCTTTGAGTATATTTTATTCCAATTGCAATTTCTCATCATCAATCATCTTTATATTTCTTTGGAGGAATCATTTCAAGATTTAATAACTTTTCCTATAAAAGTTTCAATTCTTAATCCCTGTGGATACGATCCCGACTTGTCGGATTATTACTAACGCGACAGGCTTGCACTTGAGCCTATAGAAAACGCACTGTTGAGACAAATTCTTAGTCGCGCCAAGTTTTTGGCGCCGTTGCTGGGGATTCATCAATTGGTATAATTTAAGAAAGTGATTTTAATCTACAAGTGATTTAAAAAAAAAAATTTACATCTCATCTCTTATGCGCTTATATACAGAATTCATCTTCTACCCAAGTTCACGAAAATCCTATTGCCGAAGCAAATTCTGAAAATTCTCATACCAATGACTCTCCTCATTTTTGGGTTCCTCCTCCTTCTCCTAACAATTCAATTACAAGTCGCTCATCTAGTCAAACACTAAGTGTGAATTCTGAATCTTTCGGTAGCAATATGTCGGTGCACGGTAGTGTTGGTATTGGTGCTGGAGAGGAAGAGATACCATATCTTCCCATAATAGATCTTTTATTTCCAGAGAGAACTGTTACCCCTGGTTGCATTTTACTCCCGTATAATGCCGGTCAGTTCCACTTTCGAAATGGTATGATTCAAATTCTTCTCACATTTCATGGGATGGATTCGAAAAAAACATATATCCATATTAGAGAGTTTGAGGAAGCATGTGAGACGTTTGGTGACGAAGCTTGCCCACAAGATGTTATCCGGTTAAAGCTTTTCCCTTTTTCCTTAAAGGATAAAGCTAAAACTTGGTTATGGTCGCTACCCCCGAATTTCGTATTATCCTGGAGAGATATGCAAACCAAGTTTCTCTCCAAATTTTTTCCTCAACACAAAACCAATTCTGTTAGGGCACAAATACAAGCTTTTCGAGAAAATGAGAATGAGGCCTTCCACAAGTGTTGGGAGACATTTCAGGAGTTAGTTAGTGCTTCCCCACACCATGGATTCGAAAAACATCATTTGATTTCATTTTTTCATCAAGGCCTTACTTTAGCATCTAAACAACTTGTTCAAACCATGTGCGAAAGACCTTTTTGGGAGTTAGACTCAAGCGATTGGGAGGATTATCTGAAATATGTAGCAGAGACTGCCCAAGCATGGGATATTTCTGACCCCAATAGTCCAAATAGAAATCAACAAGTGTCCAATGTGCCTGCTGCGTCCGGTATCTATCACTTGGACAAGGACACTTTGTTAGATCAAAAATTTGACCAATTGGAAAAGAATTTCAGAGACATGCTTGAAGTACAATTGATAGAAGTAGCTGGACCCGTGCAAGCCGAGAAGGAGAAAGTGTGTGCCATTTGTGCTGCTGGTCATTCAACCAAAGGATGTCCTACCATCCCTGCATACAAGGCAATGTACACTGAACAAGTTGAGGCAATAGGGGGTTTCGCAGAAATTATAATGCACAACAAGGGAATGCATACAATCAATCGTGGAGGAATCACCCTGGTTTCAACTATGGACAACCACAGGGGGATGGCTCCTAACCCACATGTGACACTACCACCCCCTCAATTTCAGCAAGTGGCTCCTCAGATGCATCCTCCTATGCAGGTACCATCTCCTGGTCCGTATGTTGATCCACCTAGGCGATCTCTTGAAGATAATCTGAATCAATTCATCTAATCTCAAAAAGAGAGAAATGCTAAATATGATCGAATGTTCACTGAAATTCATACTAGCATTTCTAGGTTGCAATCTGCAGTAAATACTTAGGAGAAGGGTAAATTCCCAGCTCAAGGCCAAAGACCTCCTTTTCAAGGACAACCCATGGTTAGCTCCACATCATCGGATTTTCGAGAACAATGTCAAGCTATTACTACTTTTCATAGTGGTCGCGTAATTGATCTAGCACCAAAACTTCCCAAGGAATCTAAAGACAAAGATGAGGGAGTTGAAACCGAAATTCCCAAGGAAGCTAAAACTTTCGAGTCTGCTGAGACTTCATTGGATACAGAAGACAAAAATGAGGGAGTTGAACCTGAAATTGACGTCAAACTACCAACTGCTGCTCCATTTCCTCAACGCTTAGCTCCACCCAAAAAAGGAGCGTCGCGTACTGAAGTGTTGGATGTTTTGAAGCAAGTAAAATTGAACTTGCCGTTACTTGATGCTATTCAACAAATTCCAGCATATGCCAAGGTCATCAAAGATATTTTGACTGTTAAACGATGGCTCAAGGTGAAGAAGAACATTTTCTTGGCACAAAATGTGAGCTCGGTCCTTCTCAATGATCTACCACCAAAATTCAAGGATCCCGGTGCACCCACAATTTCGTGTGTCATAGGAGAAAAAAAGTGGAAAAAGCATTGCTTGATTTAGGTTCGAGTGTGAACATCCTTCCATACTCCATCTATAAGCAGCTTGATTTAGGTGATTTAAAACCTACCCGAATCACTCTACAGTTAGCTGATCGAACAGTGAAAGTGCCTCGTGGGGTTGTGGAGGACGTGATAGTTCAAGTGGATACGTTTTACTTCCCTGTTGATTTCGTCATTTGGGACACTGAGCCTGCTCCCCATGCGAGAAATCATGTTCCAATAATATTGGGCCGTCCATTTTTAGCCACTGCTAATGATTTGATCAATACACGCAATGGCCATATGCAACTCACTTTTGGAAACATGACTCTCGAGACCAACATTTTCAATGTCGCTAACCAAATGGGTGATGAGGATGAAATTCTTGAGGTGGATCTTATTGAAGAAGTGGTAGATGAGCACATTGAGAAGATCATAGGAGGAGATGCATTGGAAGTGTGTTTAGTGCAAAGTGGTGAGAAAAAGAGTCTTTATACGGAGTTTGAGCGTGAGTTGGAAGAGTTGGAAACTTGGTTACTAGAAGAAGTGAGTTTTGAGAAATTAAGAGATGTTGACTGGATTTCTAGGTTTGAAGAATTACCTCCGAGGGAGACAACCATGATTCCCTCTGAAAATAGATTTCCTAGTCTTGAGTTGAAGAAGCTACCCTCGCATGTCAAATATGCTTTTCTGGGAGATAATGATACATTTCCTGTTGTTGTTTCTTCCAGTTTAAAAAAAGAGCAAGAGGGCATGTTGTTGGATGTGTTACGGAAGCATAGAAGTGATTTTGGTTGGACTATAGCAGATTTCAAAGGTATAAGTCTATTGATTTGTACCCATAAAATCCATCTTGAGGAAGAGGTGAAGCCCTCGCGAGAGATGAAAAGGCGATTAAACCCAACCATGAAAGATGTAGTAAGAGCGGAAATCATCAAATTGCTAGATGCTGGGATTATATATCCCATTTCTGATAGTAAATGGGTGAGCCCAATTCAGGTCGTTCCAAAAAAATTGGGTATGACCGTGGTTGAAAACTCCAAGGGAGAACTAATACCTCAACGCACCACCACCGGGTGGCGTGTATGCATTGACTACCGAAAGCTCAATGCCGGAACCAGAAAATACCATTTTCCCTTACCGTTCATCGATCAAGTGATTGTACGAGTGGCGGGCCATCCTTACTACTATTTCCTAGATGGGTATTCTGGCTATCATCAGATTGAAGTGGATGTACTTGATCAAGAAAATATGACTTTTACATGTCCGTTTGGTACGTTTGCCTATAAACGTATGCCATTTGGGTTATGTAATGCACCAGCAACTTTTCAAAGGTGCATGCTAAGTCTCTTTAGCGACATGATTGAAAAAGGTCTTGAGGTGTTCATGGACGATTTTAGCATTTTCGGTCCATCTTTCGACCAATGTTTAGCTAATCTTAAAAGAGTGCTATTCCGATGTGTGGAAAAAGACTTAGTCCTCAATTGGGAAAAATGCCATTTTATGGTTACCGAGGGTGTAGTTTTAGGCCACATAATCTCATCTAGGGGGATTGAAGTTGATCAAGCAAAAATTGAAGTAATAGCTGAGTTACCCCCGCCAAAATCGCTTAAAGATGTGAGGTCCTTTCTAGGCCATGCTGGATTTTATAGAAGATTTATCAAAGACTTTAGCGCCATCGCTAGACCCTTGAGTAATCTTCCTATGAAGGACACTCCATTTGAATGGAATAAAGCATGTCAAGAAGCTTTTGATAAACTTAAAAGCATGCTAATTTCCGCTCCTATCATGCAAGCTCCTGAGTGGTCGCTATCATTTGAGCTTATGTGTGATGCAAGTGATTACGCGATTGGGGTTGTTCTTGGACAAAGAAAGGACAAGAAAGCTCATGTTATTTACTATGCTAGCAGAACATTATCTGGCCCTCATCTTAATTACTCTACTACAGAGAAAGAGTTACTAGCAGTCATTTTTGCTCTAGACCAATTCCGCTCTTACATTGTTGGGTCGCCCATCATTTGTTTCACTGATCATTCGGCTCTCAAATATCTCTTGAGCAATAAAGACGCCAAACCCCGTCTAATCAGGTGGATCCTACTCTTACAAGAGTTTAATCTCTCGATTCAAGATAAGAAAGGAGTAGAAAACATCGTTGCTCACCATTTGTCACGCCTATCGTCCGACGTACCTATTGATCCCATTCCCATAGACGAGTATTTTCCGGATGAAAATCTATTTGCTACTTCTTCTCTCCCCTGGTTTGCGGATATAGTCAATTATCTTGTCATTGGAATTGTTCCCTCTAATTGGACTCCGCAAGAGAGAAGGAAGTTCATTACATGGTCACGCATGTTCTTTTATGATGATCCATATTTGTTTAAGTATTGTGCTGATCAAATCATCCGGAGATGTGTACCTGATGAAGAAATCCAAGGGGTAATTCGTTATGTCATACGGAAGCATGTGGAGGTCATTTTTCCAAAAATAAAACTGCTGCGAAAATCCTTCAAAGCGGTCTCTACTGGCCCACAATCTTCCGGGATGTGAATATTTTTTGCAAATCATGCGATAGATGCCAAAGAATGGGAGCTATTACTCGTCGTGATATGATGCCATTGACCCCAATTCTAGTCTTGGAATTGTTTGATTGTTGGGGTATTGACTTCATGGGTCCCTTTCCACCTTCTTTTGGTTTTCTATACATCCTCATTGTTGTAGACTATGTCTCAAAATGGGTAGAGGCCATAGCTACGAGGACGAATGACAATAAGGTGGTGATAAAATTTATGCAAGAAAATATACTTTCTCTTTTCGGAATGCCTAAGGCTATAATCAGTGATAATGGTACCCATTTTTGCAATAGGCCTATGGAGAAGCTAATGCAAAAGTATGGAGTTGTCCATAAAGTTGGAACAACTTATCACCCTCAATCGAATGGTCAAGTCGAGCTTGCCAATCGGGAAATCAAAAATATCTTGGAAAAGACAGTCGAACCTAATAGGAAAGACTGGTCTCTCACATTGAATGATGCGCTCTGGGCATATAGAACTGCATACAAGAATCCCCTTGGGATGCCCCCATTTCGATTTGTGTATGGCAAGCCGAATCATTGGAATTCTGGAGGATGTTTGCTCACACAATTTGAAAAGTGAGGCGCTCTTTTTTGCTCAGTTTATCGACCCAAAAGACACCCTTGTTCCAAACTTCCCCGGGCACGAGATGCTCAATGAGCACATCCTTTTCAAGCGGTTTGCAGTTGTTGGGGTAGAAAAAAGTGGTGGGATTGGGGACGTCCTTTTCACCGAGCTTCTCGGCTATTGTTAGAGAATATAATGAGGTGAGTTGCCCCAGAATTCGGGCTTCATCCATGAGATCATCGGTGCATACGAGGGTGACACAAAATTCTCGGCCCTCCGCAGCCCAAACGACGTTGCGAGGCTCATGCAAGAAGCAACACCATTCCTTTGGACGAAACAAATTAGTGACAGAATTGGGTATTCATCCCAAAGAATGGCCCATTCTACTTGGAAGTTTCATGTTTGCCCAAAATAATTTGTACACCACCGTATTTCTTGGTCGGAGCGATAGTCGGTGGGGTTATTATCAATGATAGCGACGGAATTATATTTGGTGGGTCTGTCTTAGGCAACCATGGATTAAGAAAGTGGATGGAAAGAATTTCTTGAGAGGAGTTGGTGTGGGAGAGATGGGGGTAGGTGTTGTATTTATAAGTGGGTTTTGAGGTTGGAAGGGGTGGATTAGGAGGAAAAAGAGAAGGAGGGAAAAATGAAGGTATTTTTAGGAGGGAAATGGTGGGAGAAACGAAATGGAGGGAAGTGAAGGGGTTGGGTGACAAGGGATGCACATAGGGAATCATTTGAAGAAACTCAGAAGGCAATTTGGACCGGGTGCCCAAGGGCGATCCGGATCGGCGGGCTTATTTTTATTTTTTAATTTCTCCGAATGCATTCTGGATCGTGTGCTTAAGGGAGGTCCGGACCGGGTACCTTTTTATGACAGACTTCTTTTCTGCTCCTTTTCTCACCGTCTCTCTTGCTTTAAATGCATTCCCACTTACTTTCAACCCAATAATGACCTTAAATTATGCTCGACCCTCATTTTTGAATCCATAAGTGGGCTCAAAGTGTATGTTTCCTACCTATGAATGTAATTGACACCCATATAGGGAACGTACCTACCCTATCCTAAGATACACCTGACTACTATACATAAGAATGACCCCATACGCATCGAGGGTGAGACGACGTCTCAATTTTAGCTCACTCTACCTCATAGATGGGGTTCGATAACAAAATGGTATTTACATCCTCTATGTACGCCTCTATATAGGACTTTAGGCATTGGCCATTGACTTTGAGAATATTTCCCCCTTTGGATCTTCAAATTCCACAGCTCTGTGGGGACACACAGTGTTAACAACGAATGGGCCAGTCCAATGGGACCACAATTTACCCAAAAATAGATGAAGCCGGGAGTTATAAAGGAGTACCTTTTGTCCGGGTTGAAACTCTTTTTGTCGAATAATCTTATCATGCGTGCGTTTCATCCTTTCTTTTGAAATCTTGGCATTCTCATACGCACCATTACGTATCTCTTCCAACTCATTCAGTTGAAGCTTGATGGCTTCATCGACTTTATCCATATCATAATTTAACCTCTTGATGGTCCAGTACGCTTTGTGCTCCAACTCAATAGGAAGATGGTAAGGTTTTCCATACACAAAGTGGAATGGGGACATTCCATGTGGGTTCTTGTATGTGGTACAGTAGGCCCATAGGGAATCATTCAATCTAAGGGACCAATCTTTCCTAGTGGGATTGACAGTCTTCTCGAGGATGTTTTTTATCTCATGATTCGCCGACTCGGCCTGCCCATTCGGTTGTGGGTGAAATGTCATTCCAAGCTTGTGAACAACACCATACTTTTTCAAAAGTTTCTCAAACGGCTTGTTGAAAAAGTGTGTGTCATTATCACTGATTATCGCTTTAGGTGCACCAAAACGAGAAAGTATGTGTTCATCTAGGAATCTTATCACCACTTTATTGTCATTATTCTTGGTAGCTATAGATTCCACACCAATAAACATAGTCTACTGGGACTAGGATGTATAGGTATCCAAAGGACGAGGGAAACAGGCCCATGCAGTCAATTCCCCAACAACTGAAAACCTCAATAATGAGATTCGGGGTTAATGACATCATGTCTTGCCAGGTAATATCCCCCAACCTTTGACACTTGTCGCAAGATTTGCATTAATGTTTTACATCCCGAAACATTGTGGGCCAGTACAAACTGCTTTGGAGAATTTTAGCGGATGTCTTTTTCACATAAAAGTGGCCTCCATATGCTTCCGAATGACAAAATTGTACGACTTCGGATTTTTTCCATCCGATACACATTGTCGGATGATTTGCTCGATGCAATATTTAAAAAGGAGGGGATCATCATAGAAAAACATACTCGACCAATTGATAAACCTCTTCTTATCTTGTGGTGCCCACTCAGGAGGGACATCTCCCGTGACAAGATAGTTCACTATATTCGCAAGCAAGGGTAAAGAAGAGGTGGCAAAGAGTTACTCATCCGGGAAGTACTCATCTATGGGTGTAGGATCGCTAGGTACGTCGGACGAGAGATATGAGAGGTGATCGGTTGTGACATTTTCTACTCCTTTTTATCTCTAATGGAGAGATTGAACTCTTGTAGGAGTAGGATCCACGACACGACTTTATGTCTTTCTTTGCAAGGAGATATTTTAAAGTCGCATGGTGAGTGAAACATGTGATGGGGGAACGGATAAGATAGGACCAAAACTTGTCAAGAGTGAAGACTACTGCTAGTAATTCCTTGTCCGTGGTGGAGTAGTTGAGTTGTGGTCCGATAAGAGTTTGGTTAGCGTAGTAGATGACATGAGCATTTTTATCTTTCCTTTGGCCCAAAACAACCCCTATCACATAATCGCTCGCGTCACACATAAGCTCAAATGGTAAGGACCAATCCGGAGCTTGCATGATGGGAGCTGACACAAGCATGCTTTTCAATTTTTCAAAAGCACTTTTGCATGCTTCAATCCACTCGAATGGGGTGTCCTTTATTAGAAGGTTGCTTAAGGGTCTAGTGATGGCGCTAAAGTCCTAAATGAACCTTCTCTAACCCCCGTGTGGACCAAGAAAGAGCGCATATCCTTAAGAGATTTTGGTGGGGATAGGTCAGCTATGACACCTATTTTTGCTCAATAAACTTTGATCCCTTTGGATGAGACGATGTGGCCAAGAACTATGCCCTCTATTACCATGAAATGACATTTCTCCTAATTTAGCACTAAGTTCTTTTCCACACATCGGGCTAGTAGTTTCTCAAGATTTTCTAGACATAGGTCGAAAGAGGTTCCAAAGACACCAAAGTCATCTATGAACACCTCTAGACCTCTCTCAACCATGTCACTGAATACGCTCAACATGCACCTTTGAAAGGTCGCTGGTGCATTACACAAGCCGAATGGCATACATTTGTAGGCAAACGTTCCAAAGGGGCAGGTGAAGGTCGTCTTCCCTTGATCAAGTACGTCTACATCAATCTGTTTATATCCGGAATAACCATCTTGTAAGCAATGGTAAGGGTGGCCCGCTACTTTTTCAAGCATTTTATCGATAAATGTCAAGGGGAAATTATATTTCCTAGTTCCCGCATTGAGTTTTTGGTAGTAAATGAAAACGCGCCTGTGACACCCCGACTAATTAAATACCGGGTAGCTACTTCTTTATTAAATCAATACAAAATGCAAAGTTGGTTCAGTTAATAGCATCACTGTCGAAAACATTTTAATAATTACTAACCACCTAGTATTTAAAAAGTAAGTTGCCAAATTTTAAGTTAAGTCTGATTAACATGCAATAAAAGAATAATGGAAGAACAACATAATTCCATTTACCATAACGAAGTAATGAAATAACCAACAAATAATAATAAGTCCGGAGGAAAACTCCTCACAACAATCCCACAACTGAAAATAATATGACAAGTCTGAATCCTGAATTAATTACATGCCAGAAGTCTGAATAACTGAAATAAATGAAATGTCTCTAAAAGGAATGGGCAACATGCCCTACAACTGATAAAATACTGAATATAGAGTCAAGGTTGATTATGCGTCTACAAGCAAAGTCCTGTAACTTCCACAAACAGCTACAACTCGTCACCTGAATGAGGATCCTAAGCATGGTGTCCTTGTGGCTGGGCACCTAAAATGGTTTTTACAAAAATAGATTTGAAAGCAAATGGGTCAGAGCCCGAAAGTGGAAATCATTTTAAAAACAGCAAGTGTTTTAATAACATTAAAACATAAAATGCAAAATACATGTTAGGACGTGCACTCACATGAAATTCTCACCTCTCGACTACATGTGCACTCCTAACGTACCGTACCCATCTACATGACATACATATCTAACCAAACCGTAATAAGTTCTACCCCTTACTACTCGATCCCCATATTACATTCTAGCGTTATCAATTAAATAGAGGGCTTTACTTAAACTCAGATTCTCAATTTGTAGTACAATTCACTATCGGTTAACCCGTTATGTTTTCTCAAAACATTACCATAATTATATTCACAATACCAACATGAAAGTTCCCATTAATTAAGTGTATATTATTCACGTCATAAATATACAATACAAGCACCCCGAGACTAAGTTGTGGTGCACACATACTCTGCTATCCATCCCGGTACATCACGCACATAAGGATCACGTATTCCGAATCTCTCAGGAATCGTTCTCAGATAACAACATCACAAATAATGGAGGCGAACACAGTCACATCACATGGGTCATGCACATACCTGCGCTACCACGATCAGCAGACTTATTAACATCCCAATAAGTCCTTCTTTGAACTATGTTCATCGAGGTACCAGTCTAAATCCGGGCAACACAAGGATTAGAGGGCCCTAAGCGAACGTAAACCTCCCGTGATAGCAAGTATGGTAGGTATGTCATACACATAAAATCAATACATATACTAAGTATGCACACATCTTAGTAATCACCATAATTTAATTGTAGTACACATCTCATTCTCGTACCGACATATAATGCTACACAATTTATATGTTCCCGATTAATATAATGCTTTAGGCCGTCAATAGTTCTCGCATCGTAATAGACACTCACGTTCTACCTCATAATTTCCCTTAGGTTCAAACTACACTTCTAGGTTTTACTCCTCATTATATCCCAAATATCCCAAATATATCCATTAATCCACAAAGAAGTGTTATCTCTACATATAAACAAGGTTACGGGACACTCGGGATCAAAACAGGCTAAAAAGCCTAAACTGTCAGATCGTTAGAAGTCTCGTTCGAACGAGGCTGTTCGAACGAGAGTTCGTTCGAACGAAGTGGGCTTTCTAACGAGGTCTCGTTCGAACGAAGTCATCGAATGAATATCACCCTCGTTAGAAGTCAAAGGTCAACTCGTTAGAAGCTCGTTCGAACGAGCTCGTTCGAACGAGCTCGTTCGAACGACCTGGGCAGGTCTTCTAACGAGTGGCCAGATTCGAGCCCAGATTTTCCTTAACTCCTTTTTCCAACTTTTCTTCACCTCTTATCTCCTCTAAACATCAAACCAACAATATACATGGGTTATAATCAATCCTAAATATACTTAGGTCATATATTAACGTATTTTATGGGATTAATTCATCCTAAATTTCATCCAAATATTAAATCTCCACATCTTCTTCCCCAATCTCAAGAACATGAACCCTAGAAATTAAATTCATCCATAAGTATAAATAAGTCAGATTTTATGGTATAAAAGATGTATTTTTCACTGACTAATCATCCTAACATTGTTCTACATGCAATCTCCTCATAAAATCATAAATCTCTACATCAAATTCAATGGGTTTTATCATTCTCCAAGAACAATGAAATTATGTCAATTTCCTACACATGGAAGAAACATTCTTTATAATTAAATCAAAATTAAACCACTTGCCTTATGTGTATCTCTGATTTTGATGACGATTTGATGAATGGTTCTCTCTCTCTCTCCATAATTCTCCTCTCTTCTCTCTCTACAAGCTTTCTTCTCCAAAGTGACAATGGTGGCTAGGGTTTTCCTTAGGAAATTTTGGAACAATTCTAATAACCCCCGTAGCCCATTAAGTCCTAAGATGTGGTTAGTGGGTTTAGTGGGTAATTACCAAGTCAGCTTTTTAATTCCCAATTTTCGTAGGTTTTAATTCCCAAAAATTCAAAATTTCCAAACTTCCCTTATACGTTGCCGGCATGGCCTAAAAATGCCCCGGGACCCAAACTAAATCCCCGGCTAGTGTTTCCTGACTATTTCGACCCTTCTGGACGCGTTGGTGCACTCAAAATGACCATACGATTTATAGAAATAAAATTCACTTTTTTATTATCATAATTATATTCCATGACGCGACTGTCACACGCGTCTCAACAAGATTTCCAAATTTCCGTATTTTATCTCACGACAGATTTCATAATTCAATATTCATATATAATCATATATGCACATTATAATCAAATACCAACTCGCATCTCTCTAGTATTTTAATCCGGATTAATTTCCAATTAATACACATTTAATTCAATTAATCCCATAAATAAATATCACAAAAATACGGGGTATTACATACTTCCCCCTAATAACTGAATTTCGTCCCGAAATTCGGAACTCGAAAGTACCTGGTAAGAACAACTCTGGATAACGTTCGCGCATCTCATCCTCACGCTCCCATGTGGACTCCTCGACATTATGATGTCGCCACTGAACACGCACTAACGGAACTATCTTTGACCGCAGTTTCCGCTCACTTCGGTCCAAAATAGCAATCGGCCCCTCCTCGTAGGAGCTATCAAGCTGGAGATCGATGTCATCCAAAGAAATGTGAGAATGAGCCAAATCGTCTCTAAGATATTTCCTTAGCGAGGAAATATGAAACACATCGTGAATCCGATGCAAATGCTCCGGTAACCCAAGCCTATACGCAACCGGTCCAATCCGCTCAATAATAGGAAATGGTCCCACATACCTCAGTGCTAACTTCCCTTTCTTCCCGAAATGCATAATCCCCTTCATAGGAGATACTCTGAGCAAAACCTGGTCCCCCACTTGGAACTCCCTGAAGAACCTCTTCGCATCAGCATAGCTTTTCTGCCGATCCTGAGCTACTCGAGTGCGACTCCGTATCAATTCTATCCTCACCGAAGTATCCTGAATCACTTCCGGACCAAGTAGTTTGTTGTCCCCCACCTCCAACCAACATGCTGGGGAACGACAAGGTCTACCGTACAACGCCTCAAATGGAGCCATGCCAATAGTGAACTGGTAGGAGTTGTTGTAAGCAAACTCCACCAGTGGAAGATACTTCTCCCATCCACCTTCGAAATCAATGATGCACATACGTAGCATGTCCTCCAACATCTGGTTTGTACGCTCGGTTTGCCCATCAGTCTGTGGGTGATACGTCATACTCAACCGCAATTCCGTGCCCATGGCCTCCTGAAAACTCTCCTAAAACCGTTAAACGAATATCTTGTCTCTATCAGACATGATATTTAGGGGCACACCGTGAAGTCTCACTATCTATGCAATAAAGAGCTGGGCATACTGTCCCGTAGTGTAGTCTGTCCTTACAGGTAGAAAATGAGCAACTTTGGTCAACCTGTCCACAATTACCCAAATGGAGTCGTGACCTCTCTGTGACGTAGGCAACCCCGTGATAAAGTCCATAGAGATGCTCTCCCACATCCACATCGGGATCTCTAATGGCTGTAGCAGTCCTGCCGGTCTCTGATGATCCACTTTTACTAGTTGACAAGTGGCGCATTTTGAAACAAACACGGCAATATCTCTCTTCATCCCGCTCCACCAATACCGTCGTCTCATGTCTTGGTACATTTTGTCCCCTCCGAGATGTACCGTGAACCGTGAGCCATGCGACTCTGCCATCACCTCGTGCCGTAATTCCTCCCCTTCCGGAACTACCAATCTCCCATTGAAGCGTAATCCCCCGTCTGAGCTAACGGTATAGGACTCAGCTCCCTCTGCTAGTAATCGAACTATCTGCTCCTGACAGAACGAGTCATTTGCCTGTACCCTTACTACCTTCGTGACAATCTGCGGTGTAACGGTCATCACAGACATGAACGATCAGGCCACTGCATCCTGGTGTCCCAACTCCTTCCATTTGGCCTTCCACACCCCTGCCACCTCATCTACTGGCCTACGACTCAACGCGTCTGCTACTACGTTAGCCTTCCCCGGGTGATACTGGATATCAAACTGATAGTCCTTCACAAACTCAAGCCACCTTCGCTGCCGCATATTCAACTCCTTCTGCGTGAATAGGTACTGTAGGGACTTGTGGTCCGTGAACAATCGAAACTTTTCCCCCAAAAGGTAATATCTCCAAATACGAAGGGCAAATACAACTGCCGCCAACTCCAAATCATGAGTGGGGTAATTCTTCTCGTGAGGCTTTAGCTTACGGGAAGCATAAGCTATGGCCTGACTCTCCTGCTGCAATACACCTCCAAATCCTTGCAAGGAAGCATCGGTGTAGACTAGATACTCAACTCCCGGTCTCGGCAATGCTAACACAGGTGCTGAGGTCAACTTATCCTTCAACTCATCGAATGCCAACTGATAGGCATCACTCCAGATGAACGGCACACCTTTACGAGTCAGATGTGTCAAAGGACCTGCTATCTTCGAAAATCCCCGAATGAACCTCCTGTAGTATCCTGCTAGACCCAAGAAACTACGGATCTTCGTTGGTGTCATGGGTTGTCCCCACTCCCTCACCGCGGATACCTTTTCCGAATCAACAGATATCCCCCGGTCGGAAATAATGTGTCCTAAAAACTAGACCTCCTTCAGCCAAAACCCGCACTTCTCATACTTTGCATACAACTCGTTCTGACGTAGCATCTGCAAAACTTGCCTCAAATGCTCGGTGTGCTCCTCCTCTGTCTGGGAGTAAACCATAATATCATCAATGAAGACAATGACAAACTGGTCTAGGAAATCTCTGAACACCCTATTCATCAAGTCCATAAACACGGCTGGAGCATTGGTCAAACCAAAAGGCATAACCCGAAACTCGTAAGAACCATATCTCGATAAGAACGCAGTCTTCGAGACATCCTCCTCCCTGATACGTAACTGATGGTATCCCGATCTCAAATCAATCTTCGAGAAGAAAGAAGCTCCTCTCAACTGGTCGAATAGGTCATCGATTCGAGGCAACGGATACTTATTCCGTATCGTGACCTTGTTCAACTCTCGGTAGTCCACAAACAATCTCAGTGAACCATTTCCCTTCTTCACGAACAACACAGGGGCACCCCATGGCGAAGTACTCCTCCGAATAAACCCTGACCCAACAACTGCTCAATCTGATCCCGCAACTCCCTCATCTCAGCTGGATCCATACGGTACAGTGCGCGTGCTATAGGTCTCGTATCTGGTAATAAGTCTATGACAAAGTCTATCTCTCGACTGGGGAGTAGGCCTGGTATCTCCTAAAACACATCGGAATACTCCCTGACAACTAGGATCGAATCTAAAGGAATCACAGCCTCCTTAGAGGTATCCTCCTCTAGGTAATACAAATGAGCGTTTGAGCCTCCCTCTGGGCGAGGCATCGCCACTACAAACATCTTGCCCCGGAATGACAAAAACAATGCTCCCACCGAAGCAATCAATCATGGCTCTATAATCTGCGAGCCAATCCATACCGATAATCACATCGTGCACATGCATATCTAATACCAACATATCTGTAGGTAATACCAAACTACCAATCTCTACCCCCACTCCCCGGCATATAAAGAAAATAAGTGACCCACTCCTCAATGGTGAGTCTACACACGTCACTGTGCTCTCTGCTGTGGCTAAAAACCCTAAGGCTTTCGCAAAATGTGTAGCTATAAAACAATGCGTTGCCCACGTATCAAACAAAACCCGACCCATAGTACCATGGATAGGAAACATACCCTCAATCGCGGGTGGTGCCTGTGGAGCTGCTGCCTGGTGGACGTTATAGACACGTCCATACTGTAACTTCCCCTGCTGCACAAGAACTGCTGGAATGGCTGGTAGTGCTGGCACCTGGGCTGGAGCTGGGAGAGCTGGTGGAAAAAGTGGCCTCTGGGGCTCATGTCGAGCACCCTGCTGCTGCTGCGGGGCCCTTCCCCTATCAGGACAGTCCTGGCGTTTATGGCCAGTCTTGCCACAAATGAAACACTTCCCCGAGAAGTTCCCCCCTCTCTGTCCCTGCTACCCCCGTCCCTGGTGGCCGTTACCGTTCCACCACTGGCCCTGCTGAAACTGCTGTTGACCATTCTGACCCTGCTGGTTCTGATGGCCGTTCGGACCCTGATGGCCCTGCCAAAAACCTCCCTATCCATGCCTGAAGTTTCCTGACCTGAACCTCTTGTGATCCCCCTACTGGGAACCCTGGTCGCCCTGTCTTTGCCCCTGAACAGATTGTGCCCCACTGGCACCATTCCCTCCATGGTGGTCAAACCGCACCCAAAACTCCTGAATAGTGAGAGTATCTCTCTCCTCCATGGTGGTAATAGACTCCCACCACTGCAGTGCAGACCCCACTAGCTTAAAGGTAGCTAGTATCTACTTCTGGACATCGGTGCACTCATACATCCTCAAGTGCCGCTGAATATCCTTCCTCCACTGACTCGAAACCACAACATCGGAGCTACCTGCGAACTCCGGAGGGTGTGCTTTCTGGAAAGCATCTCGAACACGTTCCCAAGCAGACGGGAATGCATGTGCCTGAACTAGCGCGGCTACTGGCGCCTGAGGTGGTGCCTGCTGAACTACGGCTAGTGCGACATTTACCGCCTGGGCCACAATGGCTGCAACCTCGGTGGCATTCATCGTGCCCTGAACTGGTGCGGGCTGTGGTTCTGGCGTTGCATCCCTGGGAACTCGTCGTGCACGTCGTGGAGGCATCTGAAATAAGAATGAAGTTTATAAGTTCGCAGTTATAAACTTAAATTAGCTGAAGAACGTAGCATATACAAAAGAATACAACAGTCCTAAAATATAGGGCTCTACATCAAAGAAAGCTCAGCGAAAAACATAATAAGCCGTACAGATCCTAAAAGACACTAGAACCTGATGCTCTGATACCACCTGTGACACCCCGACTAATTAAATACCGGGTAGCTACTCCTTTATTAAATCAATACAAAGTGCCAAGTTGGTTCAGTTAATAGCATCACTGTCGAAAACATTTTAATAATTACTAACCACCTAGTATTTAAAAAGTAAGTTGCCAAATTTTAAGTTAAGTTTGATTAACATGCAATAAAAGAATAATGTAAGAACAACATAATCCATTTACCATAACGAAGTAATGAAATAACCAACAAATAATAATAAGCCCGGAGGAAAACTCCTCACAACAATCCCACAACTGAAAATAATATGACAAGTCTGAATCCTGAATTAATTACATGCCAGAAGTCTGAATAACTGAAATAAATGAAATGTCTCTAAAAGGAATGGGCGACATGCCCTACAACTGATAAAATACTGAATATAGAGTCAAGGTCGATTAAGCGTCTACAAGCAAAGTCCTGTAACTTCCACAAACAGCTACAACTCGTCACCTAAATGAGGATCCTAAGCATGGTGTCCTTGTGGCTGGTCACCTAAAATGGTTTTTACAAAAATAGATTTGAAAGCAAATGGGTCAGATCCCGAAAGTGGAAATCATTTTAAAAATAGCAAGTTCTTTAATAACATTAAAACATTAAATGCAAAATACATGTTAGGACGTGCACTCACATGAAATTCTCACCTCTCGACTACATGTGCACTCCTAACGTACCGTACCCATCTACATGACATACATATCTAACCAAACCGTAATAAGTTCTACCCCTTACTACTCGATCCCCATATTACATTCTAGCGTTATCAATTAAATAGAGGGCTTTACTTAAACTCAGATTCTCAATTTGTAGTACAATTCACTATCGGTTAACCCGTTATGTTTTCCCAAAACATTACCATAATTATATTCACAATACCAACATGAAAGTTCCCATTAATTAAGTGTATATTATTCACATCATAAATATATAATACAAGCACCCGGAGACTAAGATGCGGTGCACACATACTTTGCTATCCATCCCGGTACATCACGCACATAAGGATCACGTATTCCGAATCTCTCAGGAATCGTTCTCAGATAACAACATCACAAATAATGGAGGCGAACACAGTCACATCACATGGGTCACGCACATACATGCGCTCCCACGATCAACAGACTTATTAACATCCCAATAAGTCCTTCTCTGACCTATGTTCATCGAGGTACCAGTCTAAATTCGGGCAACACAAGGATTAGAGGGCCCTAAGCGAACGTAAACCTCCCGTGATAGCAAGTATGGTAGGTATGTCATACACATAAAATCAATACATATACTAAGTATTCACACATCTTAGTAATCACCATAATTTAATTGTAGTACACATCTCATTCTCGTACCGACATATAATGCTACACAATTTATATGTTCCCGATTAATATAATGCTTTAGGTCGTCAATAGTTGTCGCATCGTAATAGACACTCACGTCCTACCTCATAATTTCCCTTAGGTTCAAACTACACTTCTAGGTTTTACTCCTCATTATATCCCAAATATCCCAAATATATCCATTAATCCACAAGGAAGTGTTATCTCTACATATAAACAAGGTTACAGGACACTCGGGATCAAAACAGGCTAAAAAGCCTAAACTGTCAGCTCGTTAGAAGTCTCGTTCGAACGAGGCTGTTCGAACGAGAGTTCGTTCGAACGAAGTGGGCTTTCTAACGAGGTCTCGTTCGAACGAAGTCATCGAACGAACATCACCCTCGTTAGAAGTCAAAGGTCAACTCGTTAGAAGCTCGTTCGAACGAGCTCGTTCGAACGAGCTGGGCAGGTCTTCTAACGAGTGGCCAGATTCGAGCCCAGATTTTCCTTAACTCGTTTTTCCAATTTTTCTTCACCTCTAATCTCCTCTAAACATCAAACCAACAATATACATGGGTTCTAATCAATCCTAAATATACTTAGGTCAGATATTAACGTATTTTGTGGGATTAATTCATCCTAAATCTCATCCAAATATTAAATCTCCACATCTTCTTCCCCAATCTCAAGAACATGAACCCTAGAAATTAAATTCATCCATAGGCATAAATAAGTCCGATTTTATGGTATAAAAGATGTATTTTTCACTGACTAATCATCCTAACATTGTTCTACATGCAACCTCCTCATAAAATCATAAATCTCTACATCAAATTCAATGGGTTTTATCATTCTCCAAGAACAATGAAATTCTGTCAATTTCCTACGCATGGAAGAAACATTCTTTGTAATTAAACGAAATTAAACCACTTGCCTTATGTGTATCTCTGATTTTGATGACGATTTGATGAATGGTTCTCTCTCTCTCTGCAGAATTCTCCTCTCTTCTCTCTCTACAAGCTTTCTTCTCCAAAGTGACAATGGTGGCTAGGGTTTTCCTTAGGAAATTTTGGAACAATTCTAATAACCCCCGTAGCCCATTAAGTCCTAAGATGTGGTTAGTGGGTTTAGTGGGTAATTACCAAGTCAGCTTTTTAATTCCCAATTTTCGTAGGTTTTAATTCCCAAAAATTCAAAATTACCAAACTACCCTTATACGTTGCCGGCATGGCCTAAAAATGCCCCGGGACCCAAACTAAACCCCCGGCTAGTGTTTCTTGACTATTTCGACCCTTCCAGACGCGTTGGCGCACTCAAAATGACCATACGGTTTATAGAAATAAAATTCACTTTTTAATTATCATAATTATATTCCATGACGCGACTGTCACACGCGTCTCAGCAAGATTTCCAAATTTCCGTATTTCATCTCAGGACAAATTTCATAATTCAATATTCATATATAATCATATATGCACATTATAATCAAATACCAACTCGCATCTCGCTAGTATTTTAATCCGGATTAATTTCCAATTAATACGCATTTAATTCAATTAATCCCATAAATAAATATCACAAAAATACGGGGTATTACAGCGCCACCTAGTGTTGGTACGTTGGGGAACTAGCTCTCCCTTAGAATTTTCAATCACAGTCATGCCCGAATTCTTCGGGACGACTTGAATAGGGATCACCCATATACCATTCTAGATTGGGTAGATAATCCCAACATCCAATAACTTTATGATTTCTGCCCTCACCACTTCTCTCATTATGGGGTTTAGCCTTGTTTCCATTTGCCTCAAAGGCTTAACATCCTCCCCGAGGTGAATCTTATGGGTGCAAATCGGAGGGCTTATCCCCTTTAAATCAGCTATACACCAACCAAAAGCACTCTGGTGCTTCCTCAAAAACTTTTAAATCTTACCCTCATCCTCTTCATCTAAGCTAGAGGAGGCAACAATAGAAATGTCTCACCCTATCCTAGGAAAACATATTTAACATTGGATGTTAGTTTCTTCAATTTGAGAGTCGGGAATGTGTCGTTAAAGGGCACCATGCGTGCCTCACTTGGCAGTAACTCTTCGAATTGAGAAACCCAACTAACATCTCTAACGTCCTCGTCTGACTCTCTCTCATCGATTAAGTCTCTCAACTCCTCAATCTCTCTCTCTCAAACTCGGTGTAAGCTCCCTCGATATCACGACTCGACACTAGGCGATCTTATAAGGTGTCTCCATAGTAATTTTCCTCAATGTTCTCTTCTACGATCTCATTAATTAAGATCACCGCGTGAAGATCATCTTCTTTCCCTGCTTGTTGGGCTATGTTCAAGATTTTTGTTTCTAATGTCATATTCCCAAAAGTGAGTTGCATCTGCCCATTTCGAGTATTAATCAGTGTGTTTGCCATAGCTAAGAATGGGCACCCAAGGATGATGGGAACATGATTTTTCGATGTGAAGGAGGGCTCCGTGTCCCAAATGACAAAATCTACCGGTAAGTAAAAAGTTTCCACTTGGACTATCACATCCTCAACTATATCCCTCGGTATTTTCACAGTTGGATCCTCTATTTGTAGAGTGATCCTTATGGTCTTAAGATCACCCAGGTCAAGTTTCCTATAAATTGAATACGGGAGGATATTAACACTTGCCCCCAAGTTGAGTAAGACTCTCTCAATTTTATTCTCTCCAATGGTGCAGGAAATGGTGGGTGCACCGAGATTTTTATATTTAGGTGGGAGATCGTTAAGAAGAACGGAGCTCATGTTATGTGCTAGAAACACGTTTTTCTTTACCTCCATCCACCTCTTTACATTCAATAAATCTTTAATGACTTTTTCATAAGCCGTGATTTTCTTTATTGCATCGAGGAAAGGAAAGTTCAATTTCACATTCTTAAGGACTCTATCACGTCATCACTTATGGTCCCTTTTATAGGAAGGAACTAATCTTTGAGGAAATGGCGCAGCGGAGGGTGACTTGACAACTACCTCAATCTCACTAATGTTTTCCTTTTCACTTTATTCAAGGGGATATCTTCGGCGTCTTTCGTGCCGAAAGAATTATCCTTGTCTTTTGATGCGTCGCATGGGGGAGGTGATAAATCAACAACTCTCCCACTACGAAGAGTGGTTACCGCTTGGAAATGCTCCTATTGTTATGTAGAGGTGGAGATAACACTAGGTTGACCTTGGGAAGGTCTTTGGCCCTGGGCAGGAAACGTGCCCTTTTGTTTGATACTCAATGATGATTGCAACATGGAGATGTTCGCATTCATGTCAGTGAACATACGATCGTATCTAGCATTTGTTACAGTTTAAGAATTTATCCTCGAGATTCCTCCAAGGTGGAGTAATACACGGAGCTGGAAGAGGTGGTGCTTGCTTAAATTAAAAAGGCAGTGGAGGTGGGACAACATGTGACTGTGGGTTCATCGCAGCTTGTGGTTGTCCGTAATTAAAACCAGGATGGTTTCTCCATGAAGGGTTGTACCAGTTCCCATGTGGGGCATTAAAATTTACCTTTAATCCTCTTATGTCATCCACCTACTCGGTGTGCATGTCCTTATAGGCGAAAATCATCGGGCATGCCTTTGTGGAATGGCTCGCCTCATAGATAAAACACACCTTTTCTTTCATAACACGGTTTGATTCGGAGATATCTCTCAACCGGCTATCAAGATAATCTTTCATATCCCTCTAAAATAGATCGAATCAATGTGCTATTAAGGTAATACTATCCAAATAGTATAGACCGTGTTGATACGAGAAATTACCCATAAATTGTTCTCATCTTAGCAAGTCAAGTAAAGAATATAAACAAAATAAGTAAAGAGACGTGGACACAAAATATAGAATGGTTCGGCTAGAAAACAGCATGCGCCCACTTTGGTGCCTCCCTCTCATTATATTCATATCCTTGATGTAGAAGTTTACAATGCTACAATGGGCGTACAAAATAGATGAGAGAGAAGAATATATGACTGTAGCAGTTCCGGGAGTGTCGTAGATATGACTGCAATGTAGGTGAGTAGCCTCCAAGCTATACATTGAGGTTGTGTCGAGAGAATTTGGTAACTCTTTGCCAGGTATTGTGGAATCTGAACCGGGCAGAGAGGAATCGATCCCCTTACTTCGAAGTGTGATCCTCTATTTATAGGAGATATGTGAGCTACGTTACGTGCCCTGAGCATGTGACGTGTATCAAGTTATGTTCTTCTGTAATAGAGAGGTATGTGTCTTGTAAGGCAAGCATATTGAGTGCTACATCCTCTATGAGGCTAAATTTGTGGGTGTCACACCCTGAAGTATAAGGTTGTGGATTGTATATGAGGCCAACTGGTATGTGTCGCACCCTATAATGGATAGGGATGCACCCTGTACTGTGTAGGGATGCGGCCTATAAGTTTCTTTATGTCTGAATAATGTCTGTGGTACGAATAACGTCTGCGACAGGTGGTCCAATATCAGTACTATCAATAAGCCCCTAAATTGTAGTGCCAAGATTGTGATTGGGGCTGCGGCTGAGTAGTCAAGTCCTCTTAAGGTGCCGTGGTACGTTCAAGGCGACACTTTATCTTCCCGCGCCCTCTTATATAAATTGTTCTGGCCGTGGACTTCATTGCGTTTTCCAAATCTTTGAGAGCATATCGATAAACAACCTCTGTTCGTTCCTTCTCTTGATCTTTTCGGCGACTTTTTAAGGCTGCGTGTGGTGGTACTGAGGCGGTTTGAGGCTGAGCATTTTTGTTTTCTCCATTTCCAGGTAATGTTTCCAATTATAAACCTCTTTAGTAGCTTTTTTAGTTCACAATTCATCAATTCACTAACTGAATTTCATTATTTCCGAATTTTTGCATTTATTAATCACCCAATCATGAATCTTCTTTTATTTAATTGCAATCATGTTTGGTGCTCGGATCTGAATATACTTATTTCTCCCAATTTCCCAATTAATCGAACCCATTTAAATTCACGTAGCTGTTTGGTTTTGAATCAATCTTCAATGTTGGGCTAATGCATGAATTTTGTTTATTTGGGTTAGGCTTTAAGGTTTTTGAACTAGAAAACCCATCATGTTCTTGATGTTCTTGAGAGGGACTCTTCGTATTCTAGGGTTTTTTATCTTTGAACTTACCCAGACTAAATACTAAACTATTTGAGTGAATAGTGGCGGCATGGTAGAATCCCTTTAGTAATCTGCAGCAATGAAAGTGTTTCCGCAGTGGGTATTTAAACATAATGTTGTGGCATTTAGGTATATGGTTGCGGCCTATAGTAACTCGATCTTTAGGTTCCTAGATTAGGGTTCGCTGCATTTAGACCATGCATTGTCCATAATTTAATGACTACGACATGTAGGAAGATAACCTACATCCTTCCCCATAAAACAATATGCCACGATGATGATTAACTTCTAGGGCTTTAGAACCCAACATTTGGTATACTTAGCCCATTTGGCCTAATATTCTTTATTCATCCTCAACTTGATATATCATTACACCTTTCGCGGCTTCTAAGAGGACTTAATACCCTGCTGGATGCGGTACTTATCTGCGGACTCTACTTTTCAGATACTGCTACAGCCACATGAACTTTGACCCAAATCAATTTTTGAGAGGATTTTGGGAAAAACATTTTGGAGTCTCTCATCCTGACCATTTTTTTAGTGCCTCCTTTGAAGTCGGTAGGGCCTTGCAAACTTCAAGAATGCCCCAACTATGTGGTATTAACTTCAGATTCAAGCCTAGACTCCGTGTCCCTGGAAGAAGGGGAAAATTTTAGCAACCATCCGATGGACATAAATGAGAATGCCGCGCTAGGGGAAGCATTTAACGATAGGGACGAACCTGCTGGCACATCTGGGAGGGTTGAGAGACCTCCTACCACGCTTGATATTCGTAGCATTATGACCCAAAAATGGGTTGATCAGGTAGCTGAGGCCTTCGAGTTTCCAGATAACTTGATGTGCTCATCACCTACAGCGGAGCAAAGGACGTGCACAACACTTATTGACGATGGAGTCTGCTTCCCCCTACATGCTTTCATTTACGGGCTGCGACTGCTAGATTAGGGTTCCTAGATTAGGGTTCGCTGCATTTAGACCATGCATTGTCCATAATTTAATGACTACGACATGTAGGAAGATAATCTACATCCTTCCCCATAAAACAATATGCCACGATGATGATTAACTTCTAGGGCTTTAGAACCCAACATTTGGTATACTTAGCCCATTTGGCCTAATATTCTTTATTCATCCTCAACTTGATATATCATTACACCTTTCGCGGCTTCTAAGAGGACTTAATACCCTGCTGGATGCGGTACTTATCTGCGGACTCTACTTTTCAGATACTGCTACAGCCACATGAACTTTGACCCAAATCAATTTTTGAGAGGATTTTGGGAAAAACATTTTGGAGTCTCTCATCCTGACCATTTTTTTAGTGCCTCCTTTGAAGTCGGTAGAGCCTTGAAAACTTCAAGAATGCCCCAACTATGTGGTATTAACTTCAGATTCAAGCCTAGACTCCGTGTCCCTGGAAGAAGGGGAAAATTTTAGCAACCATCCGATGGACATAAATGAGAATGCCGCGCTAGGGGAAGCATTTAACGATAGGGACGAACCTGCTGGCACATCTGGGAGGGTTGAGAGACCTCCTACCACGCTTGATATTCGTAGCATTATGACCCAAAAATGGGTTGATCAGGTAGCTGAGGCCTTCGAGTTTCCAGATAACTTAATGTGCTCATCACCTGCAGCGGAGCAAAGGACGTGCACAACACTTATTGACGATGGAGTCTGCTTCCCCCTACATTCTTTCATTTACGGGCTGCAACTGCTAGTCCCTGTTCCCATCAAAAGAATTTTCCAAACAATGAGGTTAACCCTATTCCAATTAGATCCCAATGGCTGTAGGGCCATTCTTGCAGCCATCGTGCTATGGGAGAATCAATTCAAGAGAGATATTACTCCCACGGAGTTTTTCCACTTCTACCGCCCCAAGGAAAATTCTGTAAATTTTACGGGGTATTACTACTTTTCAGTCTGCGGCAGGGATGAGATCCTTTGCTCTGGGAGGCCTACGAGTGTAAAGAAATGGAAGGGGAAATACATATACATATCTGGTGAAGGGTAGGAGATTCACCCTGAGGAGAGTGAGCGGGATAGATCCTTTAGGATATCGCGGCAATGGGGGTGTCCCTCCAAGCTAGGTATTTTTTCAATTATAGTTGCGTCCCCTCTTTATAATTTCCTATTATTCTCCACTTTTCTTATGTACTAACTATGACACCCCACCTAATTAGATACCGGGTGATCAGTCCTTTATTAAATTATAACCAAGGTGAACGGTTGGTTCATTGTTAGCATCACTGTCGCAAAATAACTTTTTCATATTAAACACCCTAAACAATTAAGCTAAGTGACAAAACCATTTTTAAAACATTAATTCCATATTTAATTTAAAACCAACTTTTAAAACCTTTCGTAATTCATAGGTTTAAAGTTACACAACAATTAAATTGGAAGAGATAATCCAAGCAATTTAAGCATTCCACTAAATAAATTCCAACTTTAATACTTCGAAGGAAAACATCCTAACAGTAACAATCCCAAAGTATAAATACTGAAAGTAAACGAATCACAATCTCTGATAAAACAAACTGAATAAGGGGAAAATGGCGACACATGCCCAACTGGATAAAATAAAACTAGAAGTGGAATCCATAATGAGGTCTTCGAAGCAAGAGGCCTGCAACTCCCACCTAAGCCGCAGCACGTTCCTTCCAAAGGATCCTACGCATGATGCCCTTGTGGATGGGAACCTGTAATATATACAAGAGAGAAAAGATAAAAAGAAACGGGTCAGAGCCCGATTGTAAAATAGTTTAAAAATTAGTTTAGCAAGTATTTAAAATGCTTACCGGCTAATGCAACAATCATATTAGTATGTGATACTCTCTTGAGAAATTCTCACCTCTCTTCCAATATGCACACCTACCGCACTATTTATCCCAACAATTTAGCTTTTCTTAAAATCCTCATAAGGTTTCATGCCGACAACTACTAGTGCTAAGATAATTAATTTCTAAAAGTAAAGTTTTCACATAAATCTCATTTTATTATAAAATTTATCGGTATTGCCTTAAACTTTCCACATACTTTTAAATATCGAAATTTTTATTCATTACTCAACTACTTTTAATCATAGTAGAAAGTTTCCCAATTTGGTTTCTATATATTTATATATCGATCACTCTCATAATATACATATATACTATCGGCACCAAACATAAATTTATGGTGCTAGCATACTCTGCTATCAAGTCCCTTTATCACTCGTACTAAGGGAAATACTAGTTCGGAATCACTCTCGAAATGTATTAACACAAAACACATACAAATTTGAGGAGAAGCATAGTTCCAAGTCACTAAGAGGTTAGCACATACCCTCACGTCTCTTAGGACCGTCTGACTATCCATCTAATAGCCTGTACTAAGGATTCCTATGTTCTAGGGTACAAGTCAATATCCCCCATAATGGTCCCATCGAGATAATACTGTCCCGGCGCGGTAACCTCAGTGATAGCAAGTAGCGCGGGCATGATTTTTACACATATATAGTATACGCACAAACACAGTCATATATGTATACTACCATTACCATTTCTAATTTAGGTACACCCACGGCCCATACTTATGATATTCATTCTAATTGCACATTACTAGATTATCCCGCATAACGACTCGTCTGTTTTATTATTATTTATGAGATTATTCCAAACTTACTTAGTAACACTCGTACAATCCTATCTCCCTCAGTGTAATTTCAGTAGGTACTCTTTTATTTTACGACGTAACTTTCTTACGAGTCTCACCCTGTAGGCATACGTTCCCATTATTCCTTGAGTGTAAAACACTTCCATTAATGCTACTGGTCTTCTTTATATCCCATTTTAACAATAATGTTTAAGGATTACTATTCATTTAAATTGGAATAAACTATTTCAATAGGGGAATATGAGTTTTCCAGGAGGGGTCGATCGATATATGGCAGGGGATCGATCGATCGATGCTCTTGGGTCGATCGATCGATCGATTAAGCAGTTATGGCAAAAATGCAGAAATATCAGGTACGGGAATCCTATTCCAAAATCATCCAAATCATCATATTTGATTTCCAAACTCCCAACAAATGATACTACAAATGGTATATCCCCAAGTAGTTAATATTCTATGTAAGACATTCAACTTTTCATCAAGTATAACGAATTAAAAGGGACAAAATCCATAAAAATATCAAGAACCCTAATATTTTCTTTAATTTAGTTCTTCCCATTCTTTTCCCAGATTTTATACTATTAACTCAATGCAAATTCGTGGTTCAACCTCTACATATGAATTAGATTTACAGAATACATCTTTTACCTATACATCATGCAAATTCGAGTCTCCAATATATGCTTTCTTTCACAAAAACTAGTTATAATCAATCCTAAACTAAATTGGCTCAGATTTGTGGAAAATATTGGTATGGTTGTGATCCTCGCTGCGAAATCTACAATTTGGCGGCGACGGCGGTGCAAACGGTGGAGTTCTTGGCCTAGAACTCCTTGGAAAGCTTCTCCTCTTCCTCTCCAATGGCCGTCGTTGGTTTTTGGTTATTCTAACCCTAGAAGACAACTCCTACGATCTGATATAACCTTAGAAAATTCGTGGGTTTCCATGCCCAAATACAAAATGCCTAAAACGCCATCCCGGGATGTTAATTAGGCCTAAAAAAGCTCCGGGACCCAAACTAAACGCCCGGGTACATTATTTTGACTATCCCAACCCTTCCGGACACATTAACGCACTCAAAATGACCATACAGGTGAGTTATAATTTTTTCACTTTTAATAACTCGAATTTAATCCGGACACAATACAGCCGCGTCCCGATAAATTTTTGAAATTATCAAATTAGATTCTCGTGATAATTTTACTAAATTCAATTACACATCTTAAATCTTACTTTACGCATAAAGTAACTTACAACAAAGTTCCAATAATTACTAACTCTCATCACGCTAGTAAATATTTAAATGATTTTTCGGATTAATATTAAATTAATATCTCTAATTAAATTTAATAAATCTCCAAAATTTAAAAGTCATAAAAATACGGGGTATTATATACTTCCCCCCTAATAATAGAATTTTATCCCGAAATTTGGAAAATAAAGTATACCTCGTAAGAATAACTCTGGGTATTTCTCACGCATGTCAGCCTCACGTTCCCAAGTGGATTCCTCCACATTATGATGCTCCCACTGGACCCGTACAAGTGGTACTACTTTCGACCTCAATCTCCTTTCGATGTGGTCTAGAATAGCCAATGACCTCTCCTCCTAAGAGATATCGAGCTGTAAGTCATTCTCCTCAATCGCGATATGGGTGTGGGCCATGTCATCTCGAAGGTATCGTCTCAACGACGAGATGTGGAATACATCGTGAATACGGTGTAAATTCTCTGGCAGTCCCAATCTGTATGCTACCGGCCCAATCCTCTCGATAATGGGAAATGGTCCCACGTAGCTCGGGGCCAGTTTCCCTTTCTTCCCAAACCTCATCACTCCTTTCATAGGAGATACACATAGCAATACTTGGTCCTCCACATTAAATTCTCGGAAAAACCATTTTGCATCGGTGTAGCTTTTCTGCCTGTCCGGAGCTACCCGAATGCGACTCCTGATAAGCTCAATCCTAGCGGAGGTTTCCTAAATTACCTCCAATCTGAGCAACTTATTGTCCCCCACCTCTAACAAACAAGTTGGAGAACGACAGGCCTTGTCTATGGGTGGTAAGCAAACTCCACCAGTGGAAGATATAGCTCCCAACCTCCCCCAAAATCAAAGACACACATGCATAACATATCTTCCCACATCTTATTGGTACGTTCTGGTTGTCTATCTGTGTGTGGGTGGTAAGCTTAACTCAACCTCAACTCTATACCCGTGGCCTCCTGAAAGCTTTCCCAGAAATGCAACACAAAAATCTTGTCTCTGTCTGACACAATATCTAGGGGCACCCCATGTAGTCTAATGATCTCGGCAATGAACACCTGAGCATACTGGCCCGTGATATAGTCTGTCTGTACTGGCATGAAAATGAGCCACCTTGATGAAACGGTCCACAATCACCCAGATGGAGTCGTGACCCCGCTGTGATGTCCTTCTTCATCCCACTCCACAAGTATTGTTGCCTCATATCCTGGTACATCTTATCTCCCCCGGGATGCACTGCAAATCTGGACTCGTGAGACTATGTCATCACTGCATGAAGTAAGTCTGCTCCTTCTGGGACCACTAATCTCCCATTAAACCTCAAACCTCCATGGGAACCAACAGAGTAGGACTCAGCACCCTCGGCTAAAAGTCGTACAATCTGCTCCTGGCAAAATGAGTCCGCTTCCTGTGCCTGTATTACCCTCGTAACAATCTCGGATGTCACTGTCATAATAGATATGAAGGAACAGGCTACCGCGTCCTGGTGACCCAACTCTTTCCACTTTTCTCTCTAGACGTCTGCTATGCCGTCTACCAGTCTACGGCTCAATGCATCAGTAACTACATTGGCCTTCCCCGGATGATACTGTATGTCGAACTGATAGTCTTTCACAAACTCTAACTGCGCTGATGCATATTTATCTCTCGCTGAGTGAACTGGTACTGTAGTGACTTATGGTCTGTGAATAAGCGGAACTCCTCCCCCAATAAATAATGTATCCATATCCTCAATACAAAGACGACCGCTGCTAACTCTAGGTCGTGAGTGGGGTAATTTCTCTCGAGTGGCTTAAGCTTGCGGGAGGTAAAAGATATAGCGTTCTCCTCCTACTAAAGTACTCCCCCGAGTCCCCGTAAGGAGGCGTCGGTGTAAACCAGATACTCTACACCCGACTTTGGTAAAGTAAGAAATGGTGCTGAAGTTAGCTTAACTTTTAGCTCATCGAAAGCTAATTGACAAGCATCGTCCCAAACATATGGTACCCCCTTGCGAGTCAGGTTCGTTAATGGACCAGCTATCTTGGAGGATCCTCGGATAAATCTCCTGTAGTACCCGACTAACCCCAAAAAACTATGCACTTTCTTCGGTGTTGTAGGCTGTCCCCACTCCCTCACTGCTGACACTTTACTCGGGTTAACTGCTGTCCCCAGTTCAGAAATAACATGTCCCCAAAACTGCACCTCTCGTAACTAGAATCCGCACTTATCATACTTAGCATACAACTGATGCTCCCGTAGAGTCTGAAGAACCTTCCTCAAGTGCTCAGCATGCTCTTCCTCAGTGTGTGAATATATCAGGATGTCATCCATGAAGACAATGACAAACTGATCCAAGAATTCTCTGAACACTCAGTACATCAAGTCCATGAATACGACTAGAGCAATTGTGAGTCCAAATGGCATCACTCTGAACTCATAGGACCCATATCTCGTCAAGAAAGCGGTCTTTGAAACATCCTGCTCCCTAATCCGTAGCTGATGGTATCCTGACCTCAAGTCTATCTTCGAAAGAAAGTTTCTCCCCTCAGCTGGTTGAAAATATCATCAATTCTAGGCAACGGGTATTTGTTCCGTATCGTGACCTTGTTCAGCTCTCGGTAGTCCACGCATAGCCTAAGTGAACCATCTCTCTTCTTCACAAACAAAATTGGAGTGCCCCAAGGTTAGTTACTCCTACGAATGAAGCCCTAACCTAACAGCTGTTCTATCTGATCTCATAACTCCCTTATTTCTGGTGGAGCCATACAATATGGAGCGCGTGCTATCGGTCGAGTATCCGGTAACAAATTTATGACATAATCTATTTCTCAACTGGGGGGTAGGCCTGGTATCTCCTGAAATACATTAGAATACTCACGAACAACTGAGATCGAGTCTGAGAACGCGTGATAATTGATTAACTTTGCAAATTTCTAATATAGCACACTTATTTAATTTCAGCCCCTAAGCATGCATCTAAGGTGCGTGTGTCAACCCATAAATAAATAAAGCATGTGACACAAAAATATGCTGAGACACAGAATTCAGGAAAAAACCCCTTTCGGGTAAAACCTTTATTTCACTATGAATATACAAGCCGCAACTTACAATTACATAGAGAAATCTGCAATGGATCAATGCGCAGCCAACCCATAAAGACACGCAGTCTTCAACTCAGCAAGAGAATACACGCAGCACCCTCCAAGGACTCGCAGCCCAAACAACGAAGGAAGAACCGCAGCTCTCCTCAATGACACGCAGCCATAAAACTTTGTAGAGACTCCCTCGGCAATGACACGCAGCCCTCGGTTGCAAAGATCTCTCCACAAAGATGAACAACAACAAAGTTTGTGTTCTAGGGTTCCAAAAGATTCACAAAAGTAATTGGGATTTTTGTGTGTGAATCAAAAAGATGTTTGGCACATCAAAAAGATGAAGACTTAGAGTATTTAGGACTCTGAAAATCGTCTTGAAAAGTCTTAAAAATAACTCTCCCGAAGTTGGTATAAATAAGAAAACCAAGGAAAGAGTTTTCAAAAACTGGGACTGCTCGTAATTATCCCAGGCGGACCGGTCCGGTTTGAGGGAGGATCGGTCCGATTAGACTGGATCAGTTCTTTTATTCTGAGGCGGATCGGTCCGGCTGTGATCGGATCGGTTCGATCATTCAGGCTTCATCAGTTCGCATTTGGTCCGGGGTCTACTGGACTTCGAGCAAGTGGATCGGTCCGGTTGAGGGGCGGACCGGTCCGGTTTTCCCAGAAAAATAAAATACTTCTTATTTTTATAAAAAACATTTTATAAAAATTTCCCAATACTAAATATGAACTTTAAGGAACGTAAAAACAAAATTTTACCAAGTTCATTCTCGCAGAGGCTATGATGTTGAAGATGCTTTACTATTCGGATCCGTTGATGTAGATGCAATCTTGAGTTTCTTCAACGGTGTAACGGCCTACGACATACAAATTGATAATGGACAAAAATGTCCTTACAGAGTCTAAGGGAATCACGACCTCCTTAGAGGTATCCTCCTCTATGTAATACAAATGAGCAGAAGAGCCTCCCTCCGGGCGAGGCATCACCACTAGTAACATCTCCTTCCCTAGAATGGAAAAGATAATACTCCCACCAAAATAATCTATCATGGCTCTGTATGCCACAAGCCAATCCATGCCAATAATAACATCATATTCATGCATATCTAAGACTAACATCTCGACTGGTAAGATTAAGCTACCAATATCTACTCCCACACCTAGACATATAAAGAAAATTAACGACCCATTTCCGAGTGGTGAGTCTACGCATGTCACAGTGCTCTCTGCTATGGCTAATAATCCCAAGGCCTTTGCAAAATGAGTAGCTATAAAATAGTGTGTCACCCCAATATCATATAAAACCCGACCCATAGTACCATGGATAGGAAACGTACCCTCAATCGCGGGTGGTGCCTAAGGAGCTGCTGCCTAGTGGACGTTATAGAAACGTCCGTACTGTAACTGCCCCTGCTGAACTGGAGCTGTTGGGATGACTGGTAGTGCTCGTGCCTGAGCTGGTGCTGGGAGGGCGGCTGGAAAAAGTAGCTCATTACGGGCACCCTGCTGCTTTGGGGCCCTATCTCCCTCTGGACAATCATGGCACCTATGGCCATTTTTACCACACCCGAAGCATCGACCCCTAAAATTTCCTCCCCTCTGTCCCTGCTGATTACGGACCTGCTAGACGTTACCTCCTTCCCATTGGCCCTACTAGCCCTGCTGAAAATGCTGTTGGCCCTGCGGTTCATGATGTTGGCCCTGCTGATTAGACTGGCCCTAGTGTCCTTGCCTAAATCCCCCAAATCCCTGCCTGGATTCACCTGATCGAAACCGATTGGCAGGGTCCCCCTGATGGGAACTCTTCTCATGCTGATGAGTCTACCCCTGAGATATAAGTGCTCCACTAGTACCACTACCCCCTGTCTCGGCCTGCTGGCTGGACTCTCCTGCTCGCTTTCTTCCCTGCAGATGGAAGTGGTGATCCTGGCAGTGTAACAAAGCAGCATTGAGTACATCCATGTAGGTACTCAGTGACAGATTGCCTATAAGGTGTTGACGGATCCTCCAGGCCAACCCGTCCATAAACAACAATATCTTCTTTCCCTCAGTGGGTTCCTCATCTGACACTATAGTGAGAAGTCTAGTGAACTCCTCCTCGTACTCAGCAACAGTCGTATTCTCCTGTTTCAGATTCAGTAACTTTCACCTCATCTCAGTCTGTATAGTAGATGGAAAGTATTTGCAGTCAAACCGCACCCAAAATGACTGAATAGTGATAATGTCCCTCTCCTCCAAGGTGGTGGTGGATTCCCACCACTGTAAAGTGACCCCCACTAGCTTGAAGGAAGCCTCACGTTAGTGCACTCGTACATGCGCAGATGCCTCTGGATATCCTTCTTCCATTGGCTGGCTACAATGATATCCGAACTACCCGTAAACTCTGGGGGATTTGCCTTCTGGAAGGCATCCCTAACTCACTCCCATGCAGATGGAAGCTGTGATGGTACTGGCGCCACTGCCTGAACCTGGGGTGGAGCCTGCTGCACTACAGCCAACGCGGCATTCACCGCCTGAGTAACGATAGCGGCTACCTCTATTGCGTTCATCGTTCCTTGAACCAGAGTTGCTGGCTACTCGGCCTGGGCACGTCTGTCCTTGGGTGCGCATCTCAGAGGCATCTGAAACGTAAAGAAATTTATTAGTCTACAGTTATTAGCAAATCCCAAATAGCTGAAGACGTAAGCGTAAAAGCAAGAATACAATAATCCTAAAAATAGGGCTCTATAGCAAGAACGCTAAGATTAAAGCGAAATAAGCCGTACAGATCCTAAAGGACACTAGAACCTGATGTTGTGATACCACCTGCGACATCCCGCCTAATTAAATACCGGGTGATCAGTCCCGTATTAAATTATAACCAAGGTGAACGGTTGGTTCATTCTTAGCATCACTGTCGCAAAATAACTTTTTCATATTAAACACCCTAAACAATTAAGCTAAGTGACAAAACCATTTTTAAAACATTAATTCCATATTTAATTTAAAACCAACTTTTAAAACCTTTCATAATTCATAGGTTTAAAGTTACACAACAACTAGACTGGAAGAGATAATCCAAGCAATTTAAGCATTGAACTAAATAAATTCCAACTTTAAAACTTCAAAGGAAAACATCCTAACAGTAACAATACCAAAGTATAAATACTGAAAGTAAACGAATCACAATCTCTGATAAAACCAACTGAATAAGGGAAAAAGGGCGACACATTCTCAACTGGATAAAATAAAACTAGAAGTGGAAACAATAATGAGGTCGTCTAAGCAAGAGGCCTGCAACTCCCACCTAAGCTGCAGCACGTTCCTTCCAAAGGATCCTATGCATGACGTCCTTGTGGCTGGGCACCTGTAATATATACATATATATATACAAGAGAGAAAAGACAAAAATAAATGGGTCAGAGCCCGATTGTAAAACAGTTTAAAAATTAGTTTAGTAAGTATTTAAAATGCTTACCGGCTAATGCAACAATCATATTAGTATGCGGCACTCTCTTCAGAAATTCTCACCTCTCTTCTAATGTGCACACCTACCGCACTATTTATCCCAACAATTTAGCTTTTCTTAAAATCCTCATAAGGTTTCATGCCGACAATTACTTGTGCTAAGATAATTAATTTCTAAAAGTAAAGTTTTCACATAAATCCCATTTTATTATAAAATTTCTCGGTATTGCCTCAAACTTTCCACACACTTTTAATTATCGGAATATTTATTCATTACTCAACTACTTTTAATCACAGTAGAAAGTTTCCCATTATATATATATATATATCGATCACTCTCATAATATACATATATACTATCGGCACCCCACATAAATTTATGGTGCTGGCATACTCTGCTATCAACTCCCCGTATCACTCGTACTAAGGCGGAATCACTCTCGAACTGTATTAACACAAAACATATACAAATTTGAGGCGAAGCATAGTTCCAAGTCACTAAGAGGTCAGCACATACCTAAATGTCTCTTAAGACCGTCTGACTATCCATCCGATAGCCTATACCAAGGATTCCTATGTTCTATGGTACAAGTCAATATCCCCCATAAAGGTCCCATCGAGATAAGACTGTCATGACGCGGTAACCTCAGTGATAGCAAGTAGCGCGGGCATGATTTTTACACATATATAGTATACGCACAAACACAGTCATATATGTATACTACCATTATCATTTCTAATTTAGGTACACCCATGGCCCATACTTATGATATTCATTCTAATTGCACATTACTAGATTATCCCGCATAACGACTCGTCTGTTTTATTATTATTTATGAGATTATTCCAAACTTACTTAGTAACACTCGTACAATCCTATCTCCCTCAGTGTAATTTCAGTAGGTACTCTTTTATTTTACGACGTAACTTTCTTACGAGTCTCACTCTTTAGGCATACGTTCCCATTATTCCTTAAGTGTAAAACACTTTCGTTAATGCTAATCTTGTATTACATTAAAGGTTCCATTTTTATAAGGTCCTACTGGTCTTCTTTACATCCCAAAATGTTCTAACAATAATGTTTAAGGATTACTATTCATTTAAATCAGAATAAACTATTTTAAAAGGGGAATACGAGTTTTCCAGGAGGGTTCGATCGATCTATGGCAGGGGCTCGATCGATCGATGCATCGATCGATTGATGCTCTTGGGTCGATTGATTGATCAAGCAGTTATGGCGAAACTGCAGAAATACCAGTTACGGGAATCCTATTCCAAAATCATCCAAATCATCATATTTGATTTCCAAACTCCCCAAAAATGATACTACAAGTGGTATATCCCCAAATAGTTAATATTCTACGTAAGACATTCGAGTTTTCATCAGGTATAACGAATTGAAAGGGCCAAAATCCATAAAAATATCAAGAACCCTAATATTGTCTTTAACTTAGTTCTTTCCATTCTTTTCCTAAATTTTCTACTCTTAACTCAATGCAAATTCATGGTTCAACCTCTACATATGAATTAGATTTCCAGAATACGTATTTTACCTATACATCATGCAAATTCGAGTCTCCAATATATGATTTCTTTCACAAAAACTAGTTCTAATCAACCCTAGACTAATATCATTGAAGCATTAACTAAAATAGAGCAAGATAGATCCTTGCCTGGAAATATTTGGCTCAGATTTGTGGAAAATATTGGTGTGGTTGTGATCCTCGTTGCGCGATCTACAATTTGGTGGTGACCGCGGTGCAAATGGTGGAGTTCTTGGCCTATAACTCCTTGGAAAACTTCTCCTCTTCCTCCCCAATGGACCTCTTTAGTTTTTGGTTATTCTAACCCAAGAAGACAACTCCTACCATCTGATATAACCTTAGAAAATTCGTGGGTTTCCATGCCCAAATACAAAATGCCTAAAATGCCCTCTCGGGATGTTAATTAGGCCTAAAAACAGCCCTGGACCCAAACTAAACCCCCGGTACATTATTTTGACTATCTCGACCCTTCCTGACACATTGACGCACTCAAAATGACCATATGAGTGACTTATAATTTTTTCAATTTTAATAACTCGAATTTTATCCCGACACGACACAGGCACATCCCGATAAATTTCCAAAATTATCAAATTAGATTCTCATGATAATTTTATAAAATTCAATTACACATCTTGCATCTTACTTTACCCATAAAGTAACTTACAAAAAAATTCTAATAATTACTAACTCTCATCACGCTAGTAAGTATTTAAATCATTTTCCGAATTAATATTAAATTAATATCTCTAATTAAATTTAAAAAATCCCCAAAATTTAAAAGTCATAAAAATACGGGGTATTACACTAACCTTTGTATTTTTTCTACCGTTCTTGATAATTTGTAATTGAGCAAGCGGCAAGAGAAAAGAGTTGCCAAGGCCACGGCAGTTCTTGCTGAGGAGAAGAAATTCACCGTACTTGTAACTCCTGCCTAAGTATTTGAAGCGGGCTACTTCCCCAACAAATTCATACCAAAAGAGATGGTAATAACTCTTAACAATTTGTTCTGCAATAATTATTTTTTAAAACTTTAGATATTTACCGTGGCATTTCTTCTTTCAAGAGAGGAAGTTAATAGGGAGCTCTTGGTTGCCCAACTGGCAGAGATAGATGAGGACGCAACTGTCCTTAGCAACACTGCTAGGCACATGATGAGGAAGAGGTCCAATGCTAGGGTTCCTGTCATGGCCCCTTCAAGTGACCAAAATGAATCTGCAGGAGAGACTACCCCTACCGCGCCTCAATTCCAAGTTGAGGAGGGTCATCATGAGAGGCCTGAGGGTAATTTTAATGATGATATTGGGGCCATTCTGGCTGCGGGAAGTCTGATGTCAGCGTCTGATACCCCTATCCTTTCAAATTCTCCCATATTTCCACCAATTGTCGCAATAAATTCAAACCTGACACCTCCTCGGTGCCGCGCCAGTGTTGGTCTTGATGGTCGTCCACGGCCATAACTTAGGCAGCCTAACCCTGAATCCTCTTGGGACATAACTGTGAGGTCCTTTTGCCGAATAAGGAGAGTCCCAAATGTTGTGGACCTTGATAGACTCGTGGATGAAGACCATGACGACTTGGAAGATTATGGTCTCCATAGTCTGCTGAGTGTAAGTGAAAATACCTACTTAACTTTATTTTTCATTCCATATCTTGATCCTAACCTCTCTTTTTGCAGGCAGTGGACATTATGATTTCTCAGAAGAGGAAGTATAAGGCCTTGTACGAGCTAAAAGAGGCCACAGACAGAGTTTATTCCTCTGATTTGGAGAACGCCAGGGAGGCTTCCTTTGAAGATGGAATGAAATCTTCAGCCGCAACACTACAGGCGGCTCAGATGAACCTTGAGGCCTCTATCAAAGTCAAGGAGGAAGTAGTGGAAAATTTTAATCAGGTCGTGGAGTCCCTCAAGGTTTCTTAATGCCAGACTATAGAAGCTGCCAAGGCCGCGAAGTTTGCTAAAAGCAAACTTTAACTTTTGCAAAAGAAGTATGAGGAAATGGAAGCCAAGGATGCTGAAGCCCATGCTACGGTGGTCAAGAAGATGGGAGAGGATCATGATGTGGCCCTTCAATTGGATATTGATAGCACTGTGGAGTCATTCAAGGGATCCAAAGACTTTTTCCTTATCAACAATAGGTCCTACCTTTGTGGCTACGAAGAGCTCAGGCATAGAGTTAAAAAAACTTCCCAGATTCTAAAGAGATAATTCTTGACTGGGGTCTTGGTGATACTGAGCATCAGTAATGCATGGCTGAGATCTAGGCCACGGTAGAGGAAAGAGCTAGGTTGAGGGAAGAGGCTGAGGCAGTGGCAATGATGAAGAGACCATGATGGCTGCAGAGGGAGAAAAGGGAGATCAAAATGACGATGCTGAATCTTAGGGTTGTGTCCCTCTTTATCTTTTAGTTGCCTCTTTAAACGATTGCGGCCCTTTGTCTATAATCTTAACACTAATATTTGTCGAGTTATTTGGCTCCCAACTTTATTATCAAGGTTGCGACCACTTTTAATGTTGACTATTTTTGCCTTATTTTCTAGTAGCTTTTTATTCTTCTTCTTTTCTTGCTTCAACACTTGAGTTAATGCTTTCTCTGCATATTTTTGATTATTTGAACATACAATTGCTTTTTGACAAAAATGCACTTCAATATCCAATATCATGGGTTTAAGGCTGCGGCATCTAAGCACATGAGATTTTTTTACACCGATTGCGGCCTGTTCTCTACACTTTAGCCTTTCTACTTGAATTCTTTTAGATTTTTGACACTTAGATATGTTTGATGGCAGCTACAGTCTCTTCCTAAATAGGGCTGCAGCACCTTTGAGTGTTTGAATCCCACATGCTGTATCTTTATGATTGTAGCTTTACAATTGGATACTAATTCAAATGTCTCTTATTTTCTTGAGTAGGGTTGCGGCAGGTTAACAATCATGCCTGCCTTTATGTGTTGTGTCTTCCGAATGAATTCACTTAATAGTTGCAACCATACTTATAAGTCTACGGGATCATTCTGTATGAGCAAAACTGCGTCCTTTAGTCCCTTCGATTGCCTTTCATGGCATTCCTTTAGTCACTTAGATTGCCTTTCATAGTGTCCCTTTAGTTACTTCAATTACCTTTCATGGCTTTTCTTTAGTTGATTGGGTTATTTTCAAGCCCCCTGGTCTAGGTATTATATAGCTTCCCCAAGCTATGTTTGGATATATATATAAAGCCTTCCCAGGCTATAATAGGATTATCCATAAACAACTGAGTCTTTAGCCCCTTCAAATATAGGATTATCCATAGAAAATTAAGTCTTCGGCCCCTATGGGTTATTTTTAGGCCTTCCCGGGCTAGGTATTATGAAGCTTCCCCAAGCTAATATGAGACCACCAAGTTAATTATGTTTCATTTCTATCCACCAAGTTATTTATGCTTGCCAGGGGAGTAACCTCCCTAGGCTAATGACGCATCCTGAAAGCTAATAATGGGCATTCTAAGCCCTCGTGGCTAATAACGCATCCCGAAAGCTGAGAATGGGCACTATAGGCCATTGTGGCTAATGACGCATCCCGAAAGATGAGAACGGGCACTGTAGGCCTTTATGAGTGATGTTACAGACTGATTTAGATAGCTCCTCATGATAGTTTCTTTCGCCATTTTCAATTATTACTTATTTTTGGACAATCAAGCGTCTTGACGGGCATTGTGGGCCCATTTAGATATTATCATTCTCGATATAATACATTTGTCTTGAATCGAGATCATTTTAAGACAAAAAGGTCTTTCATAAGATAACGTTTCATGGAAACGAGAATCAAAATATGGCATTATAAGAGTGAACTTGATTTCACGTATCTATCCATATATATGTGACTTTATAAGGGCAACACAAAGTTTAATTTAAAACACTAGAAGAAGAGTTTCAGTGTAAGATTGAAACATATGAAATATAAAACACAAGCATGAAAAATGGGCATGTGGCATGTCAGACTAGGATGGTCCCTTAGGCCTCCTTGAGGAAGTGCTGCAACATCCCTTACCTTATGAGCCTCTCAATTTCATCTTTTAGAGCATAACACTCCTCAATGTCATGGCCGTGGTCCAGATGGAATTTTCACTACTTGTCTTTGTTCCTCTTGTGGTGTGGAGCTTTAATCTTCTCTGGCTACTTCAACAGCTTGTCCTCTTTTATAGACTTAAAAATGTCTACAACTGGGAAGGCCAATGGGGTATAGGACTCAATGGTCCTTTCTGCCTTCTCCATTTTTCTTTTCTGGTTCTTTTATGTTGCTTCTATGGATTGAACTTCTGGTACTACCGTGGCAGCGAAGGCTGATGAGGTAATGAACCTGGGTGCCAAACCCACATTGGATGAGGCTCCGACCTCTAGCATGAGGACCCTCTCGGTCAAATAGTTGACCTGGTGTTGATGTAAAAAATTAGATCGCTCTAATAATTTAATCACAGATAAATAAAATGAGACAAAGATTTTTAAAGTGGTTCAGCCTTGTATGAATGGCCTACGTCCACTGTTATGTTATTGCTGAGTGTTTGGGAATTCTCAGTTCTTAGTTTCAACCAAGAAATTCCGGTCCTCTTGAATGAGGGTGATACATGGTATTTATAGCCCTTAGGCTGTACACGAAAGGGTTGATACATTGAATGATATACATATGAAAGGGTAATACATTTAATGCAGCGTGTGCGTCAAGATAATAAGCATTCAATGAATAATTGAACTGTTGATTATCTGGCAGTCAATGCTGGGGCCGAGATGCAGCTTGGACCGCCTTAGTTGCTCGGTACTCAAGAGTTCCTCGGAACGCTGGATTTCCTCAGAGCGATAGAGCTCTTTGGTGTATCCTTATTGTTCGGAGAGAACATGAGTTGGTTGGGGGGATGATCTTCCTCATTGCTATTGTACCACGTAGATTGACATGTGTCTTCATATTATTCATCCACATCAACATATTAATTTTGGTATCAACAGAAGCCCCCAATGTTTCATATTTCGAACTTTGAAGAGTATGGAACATTCTTTCTCGGTATATAGTAATATAAAATGACTCTCCTAGGTTTTAGGAACTTTTTCTTTAAATTTCCTTCCAAATTCGCAGAATCCGCCTTTTTGTATTTTTCAAAGCGCTTCGATCTTCGTGCATTTTTTGTCCTTTTAGCCGCCGGTAGCGTAATAGTTTCCTTTCTGTAATCATTTCTTTCGTCGTTTCCCAAGGCAAGGTATTTAAACTTCAGAGGCAATCTCATCGTCTTCTACCTTTTCAATTTCTGCTTTCGAGTTTTCTAAAGCTTTTCTCTTTCTTGTGCGTTCGTTCCCTCCTTCGTTTGTTTGTCAACAGATCTCCTTTTTCTCTGTAAGCTCTTCTTCCTTCTTCTTCATTTCTTTTTATTCACCATGGTTTATATTATCGAATCTCTTGAGAAGTTTCGTTCTGATTATTCCATTCCGTCTTGGGTTATTCTGGAGAATCTTCCTGAGCCCTTTGATTATTTTCGTTTGGCTGAGGGACATTGGTTCCCCAGCCTCTTTATTACTGAGTGTGGATTTTCTTTTCCACCCAACTCTTTATGCTTAGAATTCTGCCAATATTTCGATGTTGTTCCTGCAAAAGTAGCCCCCAATACATGGAGAATAGTTAATGGGGTGCATAAATTAAATCAAACTCATGGAACTCGCATAGGAATTCCTGAGATTATTTATTACTACAGATGGGCTGTTTTAGACAACGTTTATTATTTAAAAACCAGATTTTTGAATAGAGCTTTAGTAGTCAACCTCCCTGATGCAAACAGGGATTATTTTGAACATGGGGTAGTTATAAAAAATTGGCAACATGCCCCTTTGGTTGGAGATGTTGTATATGAGGGTCCCAGATGCCCCCTATATGGCAATGGGATAGGTTATTTTCATTTTATTTTATTTTTGAAATTATGATTTCATCATGTTTGAATAAATGCATCATTGATATTTTAATTTGTTTTTGTTTGCAGCTGACATCAAGAGAAAAACTCCCAAAGAATCAGAAGTTAACATAAGGCAATTGAAACATATCTGGAGTTTGCATCAGAAAGTTGCAGACGAGCACATCAGGTCTGCCTCATACTTGTTGCAGTACATGAGCTATACGTCGTCTTTTACTGCTCGCCCTGTGGTTAGCTCCAGTGATCCAGTGCAAATTCCTGAAGACTCTGATCCGGAATCTCATATTCCTTTAAGCCAGAAAATGGGCAAGAGAAGAGTTCCTACTCTCTTCGAGGAGAGTTCCTCTGCTGGCGATGGGAAGAAAACCAAGGTTAATGTCCCAAAGGGGACACAGAAAATTGATGATGCTCCTTCTGTTGCTGTTCAGAAGGATGCCGAGAAGCCCCCAATGGCTCCTGTGCAGAAGGATGCACCTATTGAGGTAATCACTATCTCACCAACCAAAAGTTCCTCTTTGGTTGAGGTTGCTAAAAAAGCACCGAGGAGATTGAGGAAATCCTCCTCAGTTAGTATTTCTGGAGCCATTCCCCAGCTCCCAGCTGGTGGAGATGGTGTTCCAATTATTATTCCCCCGAGCTCTACGATGAGTTTGGAAAAAATTTCACCTATTCCCGAGGTGCAAGGTACTGAAGAAGACCTTACTCGGGATATGGTTACTTCTCTGGCTGCTCGTCATTTGGCTTCAGTAAGTATCTCTATTCCGAGCTTTTTATATTTTCCTTTGTTGTTTCCCATATTTGTTTCTGATTTCATTTTCCTCTTTTGATTGCAGTTGACGAGCTGTTTCAATATAATCCTTAAAAAGGATGAAGCGATCAAAGCTTCTTGCTCCTCGTCCACTATGGAAGGAGCACTGGAGAAAGCTATTAAATCTGTGAGTGAATCTCGTCAGAAGTATGACGAGGATAAAATTGAATGGGATAAGAAGTTGGCTGCGTCTGATGCAGAGAAAGTACAGCTGGGTAATAAGGTGAAGGACTTGGAGAGAGAGAATAAAGACTATGCCGAGAAACTTTCAGGCTTTGGGGAGCTGGAGAATAAACTGAAGTCAGCCGAGGAAGAGTTGACACTTCTGCACGAAACAAATCGTTAGAAGGAGGAGTTGGAGGCCAAGCTGAAAGCCTCCGAGGACCTTCTATTCGAGAAGCTCTCCTCGGAGAAGATGAAGAGAAAAACGGTTGTGAAGAAATCCTTTCGGACTGGTTGGGATAAAGGATGGGATAGGGGGTAGCTGCAATGATGACCCAAGTGAATTATGGAAGTTTGAAATTCTTCCATGATGGTTGGGTTGCTGCCTTACAAGAATTGGAGGTGAGCGAGGACTCTGAGCTATTTCAACAACATCTCCCTGGTCCTCCTCCAGTTATTGAAGACAAAGATGAAGACGAGGCTGCATCTGAAGAATCTTCAATGATATGGGGTGATCAAGTCCTTGTTCCAACACCCAACCAGACAGCCACCGAGGAGATTTCTTCGTTGCCTACTCCTCCAGAACAAGTCCCAGCTTCTACCAATCAGATCAATGTTCCCACCGAGCAGCCAAGCTCCTCGTCCCAGCCTCCCGAGAAAGTCTTGGGAGACAAGGAAAAGGTGTGAAGTTGTTCGGTACTATCTTTCTATTTTTCTCCTTACTTGTATTTTGTATCTCAGATCTTTGTAACTTTTGCCTTATGATCTAATAAAATTTGAGTTCTTTCTTTCCATATAATTGTCTCTTCTTTATCTGCACTCTGTCTTGATCTTCTTTTTCTTTCTCTGTTAGTTTCTGGCCAGGATGGATCTTTTGTCTGCTAACGACACAAAGTTGATGCAGCAATGCCACGAGTATTATAAAGCTGGTCACACAAACCTCAGTACATCCGAAATTGTCGATATCCTTGGTCATGGTGCTTCAGAGCAAGCAATCGAAGCTTATCGGTACTTAAAGGACTTAGTTGATAGAGCAGTGGCCAATAACGTGGCCTACTATGATATGATCGAGGAGCTTCAATATACTCTAGAAGACCTCAAGGATCAGTACAGGGAGTCAAATGCCTTGTTACATGAGGGGTATGAAAAGAAATATCAACAACTTTCTGCCGAGAAGGGCTATGACAAATTATTGCTGGGTATGATGTCAGGGAAAGGACCCTAAAAGGTGAAGTTGAAGCCTGCAGATAGATCGCCGAGCTGCTGGAACAAGAGAACAACAATTTGCAGATAGAGTTGGCATAGTATAAGTCTGCAGCTTCATCTTCCACTGCCTTGGTACCAGTCTCCGATGAAGGGTTCTCATTCTTGGAGGTTGAGAATGCCAAATTAAGGCTAGAATTGGATACTTTAAGAAGGTCTGGTATTTCTGCTACTGCTCAGGGACGAGGAAGAGGTTCTCGTGGGCGAGGAAGAGCTGCCCAGGATATTAACGAGGAACGAAGCACTCTAGTTTCTCGGGGTCGATCAAGAACTCCTCGTAGTATTGAAGAAGCTCGTACTCTGTCAACAATGGAAACTCAAGCGTATCAACTGAATGACAAAGATCGGGCTTTGTCTGAAATGTCCAAGAAAATTCAAACTCTGGAGGATCAAGTTGCATCAACAGAATCTGCTCTGAAAAATAAGGACGTTTTTGCCAGGAGCCTTCACGAGCAATTAGAGAGAATAACTTTCCAATTCCACAAACAACCTCGTGAGTTTTGGAATGCAGGCTATAATGAGGCCCTTTATCACTTGGATGCTCGCATTGAGAATGCCAATAATGAAGGTTATAAGAAGGGATGGTTGAACGCCCTGGGTGTGCTGAAGCTCGAACAAGGCCATTATTTATGGGATCATCATGCTCCTGGGCTACTAGACTTGCCTGTACCGCCTTATAAACTGGACATGGAATGGATCCCAGCTCGTGCCATTCCTTGGAGTATGATTTCAAAATACCTTGGTGACTATAGTCTTCATTCTCAGATTGAATTATCTCGTCCCGAGCATCTCTTGGATACTCCTTCAGTAATGAATGTCAGAATGTTAAAGGACTTGAATTTTATCAATTCTCCCCAAACATTAAATGATCCTCCTGCTGGCGAGGAACCTGTATCGAAGGCTGAGGGGAAAAAACCAATAGAATAGGATTTTCAATGTAATAGTTAGCACACATATGTAACTTGTAATTTATTTTAATGAAAGACTTTCATTTTTTGCTCGCACATCTGTATTGCTTATCGTTTTGTACTTATCTAATACTTTTTATATTTGTGCTTGCATAACAATATTTTATGGTTCATTGACCAAAATAAAGTATCAGAAATGTTGCTCGATCACTTAATAATAAAGTAATGAGTAAAATAACTGCTTAAAATTTTTTCCAACCAACCAAAGTTGTTAAATTGTGCTCGTCGACCAATTATAATTAGTGAGAGTTTTTATCCCCGACTAACCATACTTGGTAATTTTTTCATAAAATGTTGTCCGACTAACCAAGGTCGCTAATTTTATCCTTATTGACCAACTATAGTCAGTGGATTTTTATCCCCGACCAACCATACTTGGTTAATATTTTGTATTTTCTGGAATTGTTTTACCTTCCGACCAACATTAGTTGGCATATTTTGTTTCTTAACTAGCCGAAATTGGCATTTTTAAGAATGTTGTTCTTGCCCTTTTACCAACCAAAGTTGGTCGTGGGTTTGAACTGTTAGGTTCTTTCGAACTATCTTGTCCACAAGCTCTTTTACCAACCGAAGTTGATCACGCAAGTGTACGCCTCCTAACCAAAGGAGTATAATTTGTTCTCGCTATTTTACCAACCGAAGTTGATCACGCTCGAACTATCAGGTTCTTTCGAACTATCTTGTCCACAAGCTCTTTTACCAACCGTAGTTGATCATGCAAGTGTACGCCTCCTAACCAAAGGAGTATATTTTGGTTCTTTCGAACTATCTTGTCCACAAGCTCTTTTACCAACCGTAATTGATCATGCAAGTGTACGCCTCCTAACCAAAGGAGTATATTTTGTTCTCGCCCTTTTACCAACCGAAGTTGGTCGTGGGTCTGAACTATCGTCTTCTTTTTGCTGTCGAGCAGCATAGTGTACAACACTAGTATTCCCCGAAAAACTTTCAATAAAAGGAGAGAAGATGGTGAAACATCATCGTTTTATTCATATTGAAAGAACTGCTTTACATTTTACATTACCGATAATATTTGCGAAGGTGTTCAGCATTCCAAGCATTCTTGAATTCCTCTCCTTCTAGAGTTGCTAGTCGGTAAGTTCCTGGTCGAACAACTTCTGTAACTCGATAAGGTCCATGCCAATTTGCTTCCAATTTATTGTGCTTCTGAATGACCTTCTTTATCACGTAATCTCCTTCTTTTAAATCGCATTTCTTCACCCTCTTGTTGTAAAACAGAGTTGTTCATTGTTGATATGCAGCATTCCTAATGGCTGCTTCTTCTCTAACCTCCTCGAGCATGTCCAAATCTAATCTTCTCATTAAGTCGCTGACTGGGGAATTAAAATTCAGCACTCTGTGTGTTGGTAGACCCAACTCGGCAGGTATTACATCCTCACTTCCAAATGCCAGCATATATGGTGATTCTCCAGTCGCTGCTCGGGGAGTTGTTCGGTAAGCCCACAATACTGATTGTAACTCATTAATCCAATTAGCTTTAGCTTCACTTAGCCTCTTCTTCAAACCATTTAGCAGTGTTCTGTTCGTTACCTCTGTCTGCCCATTGCTTTGAGGATGACCTGGTGCTGAATGGGTCTTCAGGATGTTTGATTGTTGACAATAGGCAGCAAACTCCTCGTTGTCGAATTGTGTTCCATGGTCTGTGATGAAGGCATGAGGGAGACCATATCGACAGATAATATTCTTCCAAACAAACTGGTATACCTTCTCATACGTCATATCGATAAGGGGTTCAGCTTCTACCCACTTAGTAAAATAATCTACTGCGACGACGAGGTATTTGAATCTTCCTCGGGTGGTTGGCAGTGGTCCAACCAAATCAATTCCCCACATGGAAAATGGCCAAGGGGAAGTTATGGGTGTCAACAATGCTTGTGGAGTTCATCGGATGGATGAAAAACGTTGACACTTGTCACATTTCTTTGCATAGGCTATACAATTAGCCCTCATCGTCGGCCAGTAGTATCCTTGAGTCATCACACTTTGCAAAAGTGTTCGACCTGCTACATGAGCTCCACAGGACCCTTCATGGATTTCTTCAATTAATTCTTTCACCTCGGAAGGATGTACACATCTTTGCAATCCTGCCATAATTCCTCGTCTATACAAAATACCATTAGTTAGTACATACCGAGTAGCTTTATACTTCAATTTTTTGGCAGCGAGCTTATCTTCCGGTAATTCTCCTTCTTCAATATATGCCCTGATGGGATCCATCAAAGATGGTCCTAGATCAAGGGTAATAATGTTCATCGTCAGGTTTTCATCTATGCTTCGACTTTCTAGTACTTCAATTGGTATTGTTCTTCGTAGCTCAGTACGAGTAGCTGATGCTAATCGTGCCAGTGCGTCTGCTCGTGCATTCTCTATTCTTGGTATTCTGATCAACTGAATGGCATCAAATTATGCCAATAACTCCATCACCTTTGCATGATACTTGACCATTAATTCTCCTTTAACTGCATATGCTCCCATCATTTGATTCACAATCAATTGAGAATCACTGAATACCATCACTTGTTGCACTTCCATAATCTTTGCTAAATTAAGACCTGCTATCATGGCCTCATACTCAGCCTCATTATTGGAGGCTTTGAATTGGAATCTTAAGGCATATTCCATGTCAATCTCGTATGGGGTGTTCAAAACAATTCCTTCCCCACAACCTGCTGTGTAAGATGAGCCATCTACATATAATCTCCATATGGGTAACCCGTCTTCAAATTTCTTATCCGATAGAGTTCCTCGGTGAAATATTTGTTGCTTCCTTTCATCCTCCCCTGGCATTTTTCGCTCCTCGTCGACCATCTCTTCTTGCTCTTTTACCAACCGGAGCTGGTCTGAGTTCGAAATTGATGATCCTTCTACATCCACAAGTTCTTTTAGCAACCGGAGTTAGTCTGAGCTTGTGTTTGTTGATCCTGTAACATCCACAGGTTGATCAGCGAGTAATTTTTGCTCCTCGGGGATATCAGGGTAAGTAAATTCTGCTATAAAATCTTCTACAGCCTGCCCTTTTAGTGATGATCTGGGTTCATATACAATATCATATTCACCGAGCTCTATTGCCCAATACATTAGTCTCCCTGATTTCTTTGGTTTATGAAGGGCTTGTCGTAACGGCATGTCGGTATATACGACGATGGTATGGGCCTGGAAATATGGCCTCATTCTTCTACTTGCTTCAATTAATGCCAACGCCAATTTTTCCAACTTCGGGTACTTGATTTCTGCACCTCGGAAAGCCTTACTTGTGTAATAAATTGGCTTCTGGACTCCATTCTCCAATCTGATCAGTGCTGAACTGACTGCATTCTCTGATACTGCCAGATATAAGTACAACTTCTCGCCCATCACTGGTCTGGACAGCAATGGAGGTATTCCCAGATATTTCTTCAAGTCTTGAAAGGCTTTTTCACATTCATCATTCCACTCGAAAGTTTTTCGGAGTGTTTTGAAGAATGGAAGGCACCTATCAGTTGCTCGAGATACAAATCTATTGAGCACTGCAACTCGTCCTGTAAGACTCTGTACCACTTTTTTCATCGTTGGAAATCGCAACCCTAAGAGAGCTTTGATCTTTTTTGGATTCGTCTCAATGCCTCGTTGGTTGACGATGTATCCGAGGAACATCCCTTCTCGTACTCCAAATGTACACTTCGTCGGGTTGAGCTTCATTTGGTATTTATCAAGTTGATCAAAAGTCTGAGCTAAGTCAAATAGATGATCAGCAGCTTTCTTGCTCTTTGTCAACATATCATTGACATAGACTTCCATGTTGCAACTGATTTGTTCGGTGAAAACCTTGTTCACCAGCCGTTGGTATGTCACTCCTGCATTTTTCAAACCAAAAGTCATAACATTATAGCAATAAGTTCCCCTAGGGGTAATAAAAGAAGTACTTTCCCTGTCTTCAGGTTTCATTTTGATCTGGTTGTAGCCGGAGTAAGCATCCATGAAGCTGAGCAACTCGTGTCCCGAGGTAGCATCCACTAGTTGATGAATACTGGGCAATGGAAAATGATCCTTTGGGCATGCCTTGTTAAGATCGGTGAAATCAACACACATTCTCCATTTATTGTTTTTCTTTTTTACCATCACCACGTTTGCCAACCAGTCTGGATACTTCACATCTTCAATGAATTGGGCTTTTTGGAGCTTCTCGACCTCCTCTTGTATAGCCTGATTCTTCTCGGGGATAAATACCCTTCTTCTCTGCTTTACAGGCTTGATCTCCTTATTCACATTGAGCTCATGACATAAGAAGTTCGGATCTATTCCTGGCATGTCTTCATGACTCCACGCGAAAGTTTTCTTCCTGTTTCTCAAGAAAGTTATCAACTCCTGTTTTATTGAAGCATCCAACGTTGAACCTATCTGGGTTACTCGTTCAGGGTGCTCATCGTCCAGAATAACATTCTCTGTAGATTCCACCACCTGTCCTTTTACAAGTTGAGATTCATCTCGTGGATCCAGTGTTTCAATTTCTGTACCTTCATCCACCTGATAGGTAGTAGTCTTTTTATTGAATCTTCAAGCTCCTCTTGCTCGGTAGATGAATAATAGCATTCCCGAGCTACTTTCTGATCACCTTTCACAACTCCTACTCCAAAATTTATTGGGAATTTTAAGCATTGATGTACTGTAGATGGAACTGCTTCGAACTTCTTCAAACCAACTCTTCCCATGATGATGTTGTAGGCTGACTGCACATTCTTATCAATCACAAAGAAGCGTATTCTCTCTGTTCGACAAGCAGGCCAAGTTCCAATGAATATCTTCAACTTGATCGTTCCAAGTGGAAAAACTTTCTCGCCAGCAAAACCCAAAAGAGGTCTGTGATAAGGTTCCAATGGAGATAATTTTAAATTCAAGCTGTCAAAGCATGAATAATACATGATGTCTGCTGAACTACCATTGTATATCAGCACTCTTGAAATCACTACTTCTTTTATCCTCATTTTGATCACCAAAGGGTCGTTGTGAGGGTAAAGAACACCTGCCAGGTCATTTTTTGAAAAGCCAATGACCAGGTTCTCTTTGTTTACCTTCCTCGGACGATCCTCCTCGGCTAAATTTATTCGCTGAATGTATGAGCAAGCTTGTGCCTCTTCGAGGTAAGCTTTTCTTTCTGTAGTAAGGTCTCCTCCTCCTGCATCTCCTCCTGTAATAACATTACAATCAAATGCCCCAAAACGTATGGAAAATACCTCTCGTTCTGGTTGCCTTGGTTTCTTGGGAAGATCGGGGTCATCCTCGGTATCATCTTCATGTTCTCTCTTCTTTTTATCCTCTGCTCGACGAGGAGATCTAGATCTCTCTCCAGTTCGATCATTATTTCTTCTTTCACCTCCCCGATCAGCATACTTTGCTAGCTTTCCTCTTCGGATGAGTGTTTCAATCTCGTTCTGAAGAGCTATGTAATTCTTAGTCATATGGCCATGATCTTTATGAAACTCGTAATATTTATCCTTACTTCTCGAATCAGGATCTGACCTCAGTTTCTTTGGCCATTTTACCTCCTCGTTGTTCTTGATTTCTTCCAAGACATGATGAATACCCATTTTCAAAGGAGTATAATTGCCGTATTTCTTCAGGACTTCCCATGATGACTTATTATTTCTGGAGCGTTTATCACCGCCATTGCCCTTATGCTCTTTATTCTTAGACTTGTCGACTTCCACCTTGACGTCTTTATCTATATTCTTCTTTGCAGCCATAGCTTCCTCGGCATTCATGATTTTGGCCGCTTTTGCCATCAATTCTGACATAGTTTTAGGTGAATCTTTTGCCAAAGTGTAATACAACTTATTAGGCAACAACCCACTCATCAAGGCGGTGATTGCTGTCTTTTCTTCGTAATCTATGACCTCCAGCTTCTCGTTATTGAAACGAGTTATGTAATCTCTAGTACTCTCACCAGATTTTTGTCTATCACTTAACAAGTGTGCTACTCGTTTTACTGGCTTTGCTCCAAAACAGAAATTGCCGATGAACAACTCGGCCAACTGAAAGAAAGTCGAAATCTTACCCCGAGGAAGAATGTTGTACCATATCTGGGCTGCTCCAGTAAGAGTTCCTGAGAACGCTCTGCATCTCATCTCATCAGGGACAGCATAGATATCGGCTGCAGCTTGATATTGTTCTATATGAAGAACAAGATCTGTCTTTCCATCATATTTGGGGGTCACTACTGGTGCTTTAAACTTTGACGGTGTAGGAAAATTCACAATGGCCTGGACAAAAGGTGTCCCTTGAACAAAAGTCCGTTGTAGGGGATTCTTTGCCTTAGCCATTTCTCCCAATCTATCCTCCAACCGCTGAAGGGATCCTTTCCACGCTTCATTTCCTTCCTCAGGCCTATTATTTCGAGCAATGGATCGTTCTGAAGTAGCCTCCTGAGATTTATCTTGACGAGCGACTGGTCGTGATTGTGTTGATCCTTCTCTTAGATCTGATGGTTGTCGAAAACTCTTCGACATGGTCCTAAGTGGACTCCTATTCCACCTAGGACCTAATCGACTGAAAGGAAACACCCTACTCAGTCTCTCTAAGGCACTGGGTCTTTCTGGAGAAAGAGTTATACGTTGATCAGTATCTGTAGCCCTTATTGACGAAGATAGCCCAGGTTGATAAGAGAAATCATCAGACTCCTCATTACGATATGAATCAGTACGCCTGGATCGTGAAGAAAGTAAATAAGTTTGCCTCTGACCACTTCGTTGTCCTGAACGTGCAGGTGCACCGCCATGAAGGGTTTGTATGAGTTGCCTCATTGTGTCTTGCATGGCGGTTTGTCCTTGAGCCAGATTTGTCATAATCCCGGCCAGATCTGGTGGTACAGGGGGATTTGGAGGATTTCCAGCATTTCCAGCATTTCGATTGCTAGATTCTGGATTATCCGCCATTGGTGATGAATGATTTTTGATGAAAAACGATAATAACAATCGATTTTCACAGACGACGCCAATCTGTTGATGTAAAAAATTAGATCACTCTAATAATTTAATCACAGATAAATAAAATGAGACAAAGATTTTTAAAGTGGTTCAGCCTTGTATGAATGGCCTACGTCCACTGTTATGTTATTGCTGAGTGTTTGGGAATTCTCAATTCTTAGTTTAAACCAAGAAATTTCGGTCCTCTTGAATGAGGGTGATACATGGTATTTATAGACCTTAGGCTGTACACGAAAGGGTTGATACATTGAATGATATACATATGAAAGGGTAATACATTTAATGCAGCGTGTGCGTCAAGATAATAAGCATTCAATGAATAGTTAAACTGTTGATTATCTGGCAGTCAATGCTGGGGCCGAGATGCAGCTTGGACCGCCTTAGTTGCTCGGCACTCAAGAGTTCCTCGGAGCGCTGGAGTTCCTCGGAGCGAGAGAGCTCCTCGGTGTATCCTTATTGTTCGGAGAGAACATGAGTTGGTCGGGGGAATGAGCTTCCTCGTTGCTATTGTACCACGTAGGTTGACATGTGTCTTCGTATTATTCGTCCACATCAACATATTAATTTTGGTATCAACACCTGGGTTTGGAATGTGGCATGAATGTCATAGAGATGGTTGAGGTGATTGTATAGCTGCAAAATCTCCTCTTTGACTTCTATGCTTTGGATGGATTCTCCTTTAATTTTTTGCTTTGTTAGTCTTTACAAAATATATAATCTGAGATAAAACTATCAGAAGTGAGTAATCTCAGAAATATTGGAGTAACTAAGTAGGAAATTGGGATATAGCGTTTGAACTGTTGCATGATCTTACTGCACGCGACTTGGCCAGAAAAGCATACGAGCAAAATATATTACTGATAAGGCGCGACTAGTAAGGCACATAAGTGTACTGCCGTGGCCATTGAATAATATTCACCAAGGTTGAGCTGAAGACCACCTAAATCCATTCCTTAATGTTTCGAAGCTTTTGTAATGCATCCGCGCTAGTAGAGGCCTCAACCATAAAGGTCTTTGAACTGCCAGGCCAGATCCCCTTCTAGGCAGTGAAGGGATCAATCCCAAAATTAAAACCCAAAAATTGAGTTTTTCTCCCAAAACACGTGAAGAGGATACCTACTATGGTCTATTAATGAGAGAAAACCCTCATGGTGCACAAAACGACACATTTTGAATGATGAACCCCAAATCATAGGTCGAGAACAACAAAAATGAGAGTAAATACAATTCTTCCCTAACCATTTACCTTTTCGGGGCTAAATCCCATCATACTTTTCAGCGCTATCTAGATGAAATGATATCATATGGGTATGTAAAATAGATCTAAGGTCATAAAATGGAAACCCAAGGGTAAATCTCAATATAAGAATTACCCATTTAAGGGTGTAAATATAAAATAGAGCTCAACAACCAAAATTTAATCATGAGATGATGATCCAGAGGATCCCCATGGATAAAAGAATGTGTTTTAGAACTCAAAAAATAGAGAAACAGGATTGAAATATCTCGTTTCCACAGACAACGCCAAATTGTTGATACGAGAAATCGCCCATAAGTCATTCTCATATCAACAAGTTAAGTAAAGAATAGAAATAAAACAAGTAAAGAGACATGAACACAAAATATAGAGTGTCTCGGCTATAAAAGAGCCTATGTTCACTTTGGTGCCTCCCTCTCATTATATTCATATCGTTGATGTACAAGTTTATAATGCTACAATGGGCGTACAAGATAGATGAGAGAAAAGAATACATGACTGTAACAGTTCTGGGAGTGCCAGAGATATGACTATAATGTAGGTGAGTATCCCCCTAGCTAAACGTTGAGTTTGTGTCGAGAGAATTTGGCAAGGCTTCGCCAGGTATTGTGGAATCTGAACCGGGCGAAGAGGAATCGATCCCCTTACTTTCAGGTGTGATCATCTATTTATAGGGGATATGTGAGGTGCATCATGTGCCCCCGGCATGTGATGTATATCAAGTCTGGTGTTACTCTAATAGAGAGGGATGAAACCTGTAAGGCAAGCATATTGAGTGTTGCATCCAGTATGAGGCTAAAGTTGTGGGTGTCGCACCCTGTAGTATAAGGCTGGGGCCTGTATATGATGCCAATTTGTATGTACTAAACCCTGTACTGGGTAGGGTTGCACCCTCTGCTATGTAGGGCCATGGACTATAAGCCTTTGTATGTCTGAATAACATATGCGATAGGAATAACGTCCGCGACAAGTGGTGCAATATCTATACTATCAAACCAGATATAGTCGGAGCGATAGATTCTTGTCTAGGTCGGGCTTGGGTATTAGGATCATATGTGTCCCATGATTGAGTAGTCTCTGCGACATCCTTAAGATGGGCCTTAGCATCGCTGGAGTCTAAATCCCAAAAAGGTCTTTCACACATTGTTTGCACAAGTTATTTGGAAGCCACTGTCAACCTATTATGAAAAAAGAGATCAAATGGTGTTTGTCCAAACCTTGATGGGGGCATGCACTTACCAACTCTCCGAAACGTTCCTAACACTTGTCAAAAGGCTCATTATCGTGTTGTCAACAACCTTGGATTTGAGTTTTAGCAGAGTTGGTCTTGTGTTGTGGGTAGAATGTTGAGATAAATTTCAAATGCATATCTTTTAAGGAAAGTAGGGAGTTTAGGGTAGAGACCATAGCCAGGTCTTGGATTTATCCTTTAAGGAAAAAGGAAAAATCTTTAGGCGAATGACATCCTGCGTGCAATATTGGTCACTAAATGTGTCACACGCCTCCTCGAACTCGCAGATATGCAGGTATGGTTTCTCCGAATCCATGTCATGAAACGTAAGGAGAATCTGGATCATCCCATTGTGAAAGTGGAACTGACCAGAATTATACGAAAGTAAAATGCAACCAGGGGTGACAATCCGCTCAGGAAAAAGTAAATATTTCATGGGACGATAGGGTAGATTTCCCTCTCCAATGTCAAAACTCGCTGCGTCAGATATTGCGCTCGTGCTCTCTTCAAATGACTCGGAATACTCACTCGGTGTCCTAGATGTGTGACTCAGGGATTAACTCAGGGTGTATCTACCGATAGAGAGCTCAGGAGTAGGAAGTGGAACCCAAAATTGGGGAACGCAAGGTGTGTGGGGAATTTCAGAGTTATACTCAACAATCGGATTTTCGTGGATTCTGGTTGGAGTATTTTGAGGAGTTTATGTATGTTCAGGATTTTGCATTAAATGCTTTTGAGAGATGATGATTTGTTTTTTGGATTTTTGGTCAAAGTTCTAGATTGACTCAATCTAACCTGAGTCTACCTAAATCCCCGACAACGGCGCCAAAAACATGACGCGACCACAAATGTGTATCTAGTGTTCGTTCTGATATAGTCTCAAGTGCAAGCTTGTCGCGTTAGTAATAAACCACGTAAGTTGGGATCGTCTCCAAAGGTAAATAGGATGAATAAACATAATGACGTTGGAAATATTTGGAATCCTAGCTTTGACTCTAAAAGAAACGAAAAGATGATTTGGGGGATGAAACAACTACGACTAAATGCAAATTTTAGAGTAACTACTAATGAAACTAAGAAATATGCAACTACGCTAACTAAACGAAAAGCTGATGATAAATATTTTTACGAGTCAAATATGAAATGAGAACAATAGGTCGGATTACAATCCCCTATACCCTAGCAATTCACTTTGTAGGATACTAGATTCGTAATTAGAATTTCAAATGAACCCGGTCTTTAGTACTCCCCAGCATTACACATATGAGGTATCGTAGCCCACACAGTATGTAATCAAATGATGAGTAAAGCGATGTCGCATTAACCAATACGCGCATCGCATTCTTAAGCATCCCGGTTACCTAGCGCAAATGAGATCAAAAGTCCTACGACGGTTGCATCAGTTATGCAACACGATTCATCTAAGATTTTAGTTCAAATCATTACTTCCCATTATCGTGAATTACATCGGGTGGGGTTCATGCACCCCAACACTTAGAAAATTATCTAGACATGATTAACATAGAGAAAACCATAGTTTTTAAGAAATAGAACATTAACACTCAAGAAACTAATTAAAAATAGAATTGAAAATTCAAATCAACAATTAAACTACTCGACAATTGAAAATTCAAGGCAAAGATATTACTTAAATTGTAGAAATTAAATGCAAACCATTACAGGAGAATCTTCTTATGAAAAACTAGAGTTTTTTACTACAAAAACCCTCTACTCCTCATTAACTAACCAAAAAATTAAACTCCTATTATTATGTAACAAACTAGAATAAATAACTCCGAAATTTATGAGAGTTTGACCCCATGAAAACTCAGAGAAAAAGAACAAAAATTGAAGAAAATCCAAAGCAGTCCGGACCGGTCAGGGCAGGCGGTCCGGATCTCCCCTTTTTTCGAGACAATGTTCATCAAAATTTAAGGCGGTCCGGATCCTTTTCTGGAAAAAGGTTTGGATCGCACCCCTTTTTGAGATAGAGTATTTTTCACAAGGCGGTCCAGATCCTTTTCCAATAAAAGGTCCGGATCGCCCCCTTTTTCATCCAAGGGTATTTTCCTTGTTTCCTTCTCAACTTCAAATCTTCGTAACTTGATCACCAAAGCTCGGATTGCCTTGTTGTTTCTTCTAAAGTTCTTAAAATTGAATTCTCTTCAACTTTGTAGTTGGCTTCAACTCCGAACGACGGCTAAAAATTTACAAAATTACCCTTTGACTTTGCTCATTGCTTTTCCAGTTTCTATATTCCTCAATGCTTAAAATACCTACAAAACGTATGATAAATACACGAAACTAGATGTACTTGTTAGAAGGAGTCAGTGGAAAGGACATATGATAATTACAGTCATTTTACATTATTCAAGATGATATAAGTCTCTAAATTAAGGGGAAAATTTTGGAAGAATTTGAGCCTAATCAAAGAGCTCGTGCATGTGTGCGAGAAGGAATATAAAAGCGAATCCATTAAGCAAGTCAAACTTAAACTACTCCATGCAACCATTATAAAGAACATTTGAAGGGTTCAAAGTTTTAACCAAAAGTTCTAGCCACATGGGAGCGAAACGATAGGATTCAAACGGAAACATATGCCACAAAAGGTGTGTCAAACTAAAATACACACAAAAATAATATTGTTGAGTTTTTGAAAATTTTAAGCAAATAAAAATAATTTACTCAAAAGACAAACAAAAATCATTTGTATTTTTCATTAAACTCAAGTAAATCATAAAAATAAAATACCAATGATAAACAAAATCTTTTTGTATTTTTCATTTAATGAAAACTAAAATGAAAAGAATTTAATATAAAAGATATACACAAATCGTAATTCTAGCATATGATTAATAATGGAGCATAGACTAGAAAAAAGACAAACAAGCATCCAACTAGCATGAAAATATAACATGAAAAACAAAAGCTAGAGTGTGAAAAACAAATCTAACACATTTAACCTTTTGATTTAGCATGGAGGCTTCACGTTCAAGCAAATGAGAATCATAAACCCTATTTTGTAAAGCTACTAAGTTGGATCTCCTAACCCATACAAGTGAACAATGATAATCTCGGGATTTGGGGATCTTAGCTACCTTGGTTACCTTACTTTTAGATTTTCCTAGAAATTCTTTTAAGATCAAAATAAAATTTCCTAAGATGACCTTTCAACCACAATGTGAGCAAGTAAAGACACGTCGAAAGGTAGTACCTAAGGATTGACCTTTCGTAGCTTTCCTAGGTGATTCTCTCAAAACATTGGTTTTGGATTTATTAGTGGAATTGTTACAAGAATAGAAGCCCAAACCACAAGTGTCATTTTTTACTTGGATGGTTCCTAATATTTTATCTAATATAGAGGACCTATATTCCAAATCAAATTTGACCTAACTAGAGTCTCTCAATTTTCCTTCCAATTCTAAAATTCTAGACTCTAGTAAAACCTTTCTCTCTTTAAACATGAGAAGCTCCTTTTTCATTGAATCCGTCAAGCCTCAAAGGCTATCTCTCTCACCTTCTATACATATTCAAGCTTCTCTCGTAGATCTCTCTCACATGTCCTAAGGTCTTATACTAAGGCACTCTCATCAACGACCTTGGCAGGCTCTCTTAAACTATCTTCTAACTTCAAATTTTCTCTTTTTAATTTAATATATTCTTTATATTATTCCCTATATACAATTTGAAGTTCACTTTCATTAACCTCTTCATCACTTTCACTATTTCTCTATTCTCCACTTTCATTACCATCATCTTTTTGGGATTCACAAATAAAGGCCTCAAAAGAGTCATGTAAATGTATATCTTCATGGGAAGATTCATTATTGGTGCTCACATGACTTTCCATGAACGCGATAAAGTTCTGCTCAATGGGGGAATCGGGTCCCTCTTCCTTTTCACTATAATCACTAAGGGTGGAATTATAGGAAATTGGTTGTTTGACTTCTCTCCTTAGTTTAGTAGGGAACTCTCTTTCCCTATGGATATAACACTCATAGACATAGTACCTATTTGACTCGTCCCTATTAATATTTTCATTATATGTTTTCGGGATCTTTTCGGCTTTGTCATGGTTAATTTTTCAAATTTCTTATAATCATTTTTAAACTTTTCTTTATTAAATTTAAGAAATTTGCAGAATTTTCTCGCAAACAAAGCCATGTCCTTCGAGTCACTATCACTCTCATCAATCACAACTTGTTTCTTCTCCTTTAGGTATTGCAAAGCGATGCCCTTATCTATTTTCTTTTCCTTTTTGGAGGGAAACATATCTAGTTCATAGGTTTACAAATCACCTACTAACTCCTCAAGTTTGGTAGAGTGCAAGGTGCGTAAAGAATTTGAAATAGTCACTTTAGGGATAAACCTATCGGGTAGGGACCTTAAAATTTTCTTTACAACACGATTGTCAGGTATTTTGTCTCCCAAATTAAATAATTAATTAACTATATCAGAAAGTCTAGCATAAAATTAATTAAAGGTTTCATTTTCATGCATTTTGATGGTTTCAAATTGAGTGGTGAGGTTTTATAGTTTAGAATCCTTAACGGCACTAGTTCCCTCTTGAGTGAGTTTCAATATATCCCAAGCTTCCTTAGAGGTTTCACAAGTCATGATACGAGAGAATTCATCCGGTGTAACAACACTAAACAAGGCATTTGATCATCGGGAATTAAAATTGGATAACTTTAGTTCCTTCTCACTCCAGTGCTCAATGGGTTTGGGTCCATGCTCATTTTCTACCAAACATGTGGGTGGGGACCACCCATCAATGATAGATAACCCAACCCTCTCATCTATAGACTTTAGTGCCGATTTCATATACGCTTTCCAATATGTGTAATGCAACCATCGAAACAGGAAATTTTGAAAATGGGGAAAATTCCATCTTTAACTACAACACAACAAAGGACCTTAACGCAATAAATTAGCGCTCCCTCTCTGATACCACTTGTTGGAACACGAGGCCCCAAATTTTAAAATTCTTACCATTAGAAGAGATGGTTCAATTAAATTCCCAATTAAAATTTCAAAGCAAATTGTCAAGCATAATCAACCTACAAAATTTTAATTTCTTTCAAATTGAAATTAAACTAAACTTAAAAGTGACATTAAATTAAACAACAAATAAATTTTCACTTAAACAAATTAATTCAACTCAAGTACAAGAAATATGCCTAATAAGATTAATTCATTTTTCTATTTAGGCCAAACCAAATTTTATCAAATTAAATTATCTTGACTTGAATTAAATTAACCTAAAATTCACCCAAACCAAATTAGCACCAACTTAAACAAATGTATGATTTCAACCAAATTTTATCTTGATTATCTTAATCATGCATTCTAGGTGATTTGCAAGATAAAATAAAATCAGAACCACTACACAACGATGTACGAGGAAAACCCAATTGCGAAAAATCTCGGATGGGCCCGAGCCTTATATCCACTAAGTATGGATTTATTATTACAAGACAGATGACTTACTTACTTGACTCGATTCCATCCAATCCTTAACGTGTTTTTTTGTAACTACCTCCGCCTAGTCGACAACCATGAACTCCTCCACAGTCTCGAAATCCACCGATGAGACTTTTGGTCTCCGTCACCCTCACATGAAGTCTTTCTTCATGTGGGAACACCGCAACCCGCAAACTAACTTCTTTTGGGTGGAGAAAAACCCAAACTCTCTTCTTTGATGGTGTAGAGATGAACCAATGATGCCAAAGACTCCAAGAAACAAATATATATATATATGAAGAACTTGGAATAAAATAGAACAATGGGTGCACGTGTTTTAAGAATTTATTCCATAAAAAATTAAACAGAAAAAGATGAACTTTTGATTGAAGTATTTTTCTCTAAATGTGTCTCACTCTAATAGTCTCAAAAGTTGTCTCCAAAAGACTAGTTCATGCACTATGTAAAGGTGGTAAAAGGTAGTGGGGAAAAAGTAGTGGAAAAGTGGGTAAAAAAGAAAATTGTATGATTTTTTCTTTCCTTCCAAGGTCGTTCGAACGATTTTCCATGTCGTTTGAACGACATCGTTCGAATGATTTTACTAACGATATAACATGGATTACAAAGGCAAAGTCATTGGAAAACTCGTTCAAAATCTCGTCCGAACGACAATCTCGTTCGAACGATACTTCGAACGAAAATTAAGAAATTCAAAATTTTCATTTTAAGTCCAAAAACTTTTATACAAAGTTCTAAAATTAATTTCTGAAAATAAAAAGTCATTTAAAAAAAATACACCCATAAAGTATTCCAAGTCTCCTACATAGATAATAGTGCATTCATACCTTTTGGAGACTATGGAATACTCAACTTGATGACGTAGAAATGCGTCATTAGAAACTCGGCAATGATGAAGCTTTAAAATTTGGGCCACTACGTCTTTATTACAAACTCGTCATAGGCTTGGATGGATACACTTTACACTCTATCCTATGACTCAAATTATTTTGTCCGGAATTAAGCCATTACTACAAATTGACTCGATTGGAATTTTTTCCTCACATAATGTACTTTCACATTTTCCAAGTTATTACATAAACTTGCCTTTACATTAACGAGTTTCCACTACACCAAAACTGCCGGATTGTCACGGTCATTGATCATAATAAGTTTGTTAGACTTGTCACGATCCTGTCACGATCTTTGGCCTTGACAATATTTTCCACCGTTAAATATCGTGAAAAATGAGTGACACATTTAAAAAAATGTTCATAGTTAAAGATAGTGACAAGTCCGTGACAAGTTTCCTTGTCACAGACTTGTCACAGTTTTTTACCATGACAATTCTGGGCAGAATTAAAAAAAAAATTACTCAGCAGTATGGCTAATGCCACTGACCAACAATATACTTGTACCTGTTATTGCAAAATTGTACTTTTCCAAACGACATAAACCCAAATAAAATAGAAATAATTCACCAAATCATTCCATATATAATTCAATATCGAAATAAAATATTAATAATACAATCCACATCCAAACGAAAATGTAACAACTCAAAACATATCAAATATAATGGAAGTGTCCAAATAAAAATAAATACAAATAATGTCACACCATAATGTATGGGGTAGGTTCAAGGAGTAAGGAAGGCCACACAATATTCGCATTGAGACACCCCTCAATGTGCTTCACGCCGCATTATTCGCACAACCACAATGTGGAGTCCTCCTTCGTGGTTATCACATGCATGATGAGCACCTTGGCCTCGATGTTTTGAAGGATACGTCCATGAACCAGTATACCTGAGACAATATTCGGGCCCCTCAACTCCCTCTTTATCCGTTGTCCATCATATATGTCATGTAAAAACATGCTCGGACAATCGATTGTTGAAATTGGCCGCTGGATGGGAGCCAAGTAAGGGACTGGATCGTTAAGAGGTGAGTCCGCGCATATCGGCGATAAAGAAGAGATGTCCACATCCTCATCCTCATCCTCCTCCACCTTCCCCTCCACCACCTTCTCCTTCACTTTGCCCTTTCCCTTGACCCTTTTGCCCAATTGACGCTTCATGAATGTGTACATATCTAGGACCGTCACCTCTAACCTTAATAGCTTCGCTTCATGCGTGTCTACTAACGAGCCAACCCGGTGTTGCTCGTCTCCATTATAGTGATCCTAGATTTTCCCACCCGTGATCTCACCCCTAGTCCTCCCCTTGTGATCAGTGCCAAGCACTTGGATAAGTGCGTCCGTGGATAATGATTGTCATCAGACTGTAACTCATGCACTTCCTTAAGCTTTTACTGAAACGACAAAAAGCACACAGTTAGTTAAATAAGTAAATAAAAAAATTATAACGTAATTCACAAAAATTAAACTGTCGGATTACTTAAAATCGTAGTCACGACGCTCTGAGACACCTCCTTATCCTTGCTCTTCTTCATTTGAATTACCATATAGGCATCGAGCCTATGTGGCCTACCCTCATGGCCACTCCCCCTCCCCTGAAAAAAAATAATTCAAAATTAGTAAGTAACGCAAAGTAAAATAATTCAGAATTACACATTTCTATAATTGTAGAAAAATAAAAACTTACCATCATGTGCTCCACCTCGGCATAAGACATCCGGCCGGAGTAGTGCACGTCCATCTTTTTAGCCCGATTTTCCCTCCCCGATTGGTGAGATGACAATTATCGCTCCTCGATATCATTGCCAATGAACTTTTGCCATTCTGTCAATGCGATTGGCTTCTTTGACGGGATGTACGCATGCATTCTAATAATGGAGTCCCGAGTCTACCCAATGTACCGGACCCGTAAATTCTTCCTCCATGTCTTTTGTTGCTCCCTCAACTGCTCCAACAAAGAATGGCAAAGTTCTAGGGGAAGGCTGAATAATTCGTGTCAATCAAATACAAAACAAAAACAATTCTTGATACAAAAATTTACCATCCTACGTGGACCAATTACAAGCCAACACGTGTCATCCAATGTGGAAAAAGTCTAAGTCGGCATAATAGAAAAGCCCAACCAATAAGGAAGACCGAACAATAAGGAAGCTCGACCAACATAGTTACCCGGCCAACTGGGAAGCCTGATCAACAGTCGAAAATCCAATCTGTGCAGCTAACCAAGCGCCAGGAGTCTTACAGCCTGTATTGCCAATGAAGTGACATCATTCATACATTTAATTATAATTATGTATTGATGTAAATTCCTATCAAATAAAGGCATCCCATCCTTTCACATGACAACGATCAAGCCCCCTCGTGGGATATAAATACCTTGTATCACCCTCATTGCAAGGGGATCGAAAAAATAACTCAAGATAACTAATACAGAACAGTGGGCGTAGGTTATTCTTTTGATTCAAACCATTTTAAAATTTCTTATGTCTTGTTTGTTTTATTTATTTTTATCTGGGATCAATTAATTAGGCCTAGTGTAGTTTTTTGCATCAACAGATTGGAGTCGTCTGTGGGAACATATTGCTAAATGTTTTCATTCATTCATCATTCATCATCCATGACTGAAATTCTAGAATAAAGTACTAGAAATGAGGGAATTCTGCCTACTCCCTCTGTCCCTCCAAATAATAATGATTTAACAGGAATTTTGGCTAGCTTGGCCAAGGGTCAAGAAGCTATGCAGGATACTATACGAAAGTTGGTTCAAACTCTGTAAGCTAGAGTGCCAGCATAAGTTAATCAACGGAGTATGCCACCACTTCCAACAAGGAGTATTGGGCATAGCCGTTCCAGAACTGCTGGGGATCCTTCATACCTTCCTGGAAAAACTTCTTCTATTTGGATTACTAATTCCACTAATGAACAATCCCTCATCCCAGAAAGATTGAATGCCTTAGAAAGGCTAAGTAGGGCCTCTCCTTTCGATTATTTAGGACCCTAGGGAAATTCCCTACGGTTTACATCGATAAATACACGATGACCAAGTGATATGAGGTAAGGTTTAGCCCAATCCCGATTAAATACCCTATAAATTGATAGGTCCAGCTAGATAGAAGGTTCACAGGAAGAAAGTTCAGCACGATCAGTTGGTTGGCATAAAAAAGCTGCCATCCACAATGCTAGGAGTGATGCCTGGAAAGGTTCCATTCAACATTTGAAAGAAAAATTAGGAAAAATGGCCAAGGTCAAGAATCCCCTCCAAAGAAGTTTTATTAAGGGATCCCCTTTTGTGCAAACCATCGTAGATTTCCTTACGCCGATCGAGTTTAAAGCTCCAGTGGTCACTCCCAAATATGATGGGAAGACTGATCCAGTTATTTATATAGAACATTACCAAGCAGCTAATGATATTGACGTTGTTCCTGATGAGATGAGATGTAGGGTATTCTTGGGAACAATCACTAGATCTGCTCAAATTTGGTACAACAACCTTCCTCAGGGGCAGATTTCTTGCTTTCAGCAACTCGCCGAGCTATTCATTGATAATTTTTGCTTTAGAGAAAAACCAGTGAAACGAGTAGCTCATTTGCTCAGTGTAAGACAAAAGAAGGAGAAATTACTAGGGATTACATCACTCGTTTAAACAATGAGAAGCCGGAAGTCATTGATTATGAAGAGAAAACCGCAATCACTATCTTTATAATGATAGAATTGATGGCCAAAAAAGCGAAGATTATGAACACCGAGGAAGTTATGGTTGCTAAAAATAATTCAGATGCAAAGGTGGAAGCAAAAAATAGAAGGGAAGTCAGATAATAAGGAGCACATGTATCATAATGAGCGCAGGAGTTCGAAGGTAAAAGGAAATTCACTAATTACACTCCCTTAATGGTGGATATACATCATGTTTTCGAGGAAATCAAGCACAACAATGATTTGAGTTGGCTTGAAAAGTTAAGGTCACCTGCTGATAAGAGGGATAAGTTCAAGTATTGTGAGTTTCACAAAGATCATGGTCATACTACCAGACGTTGTGTTGACCTCCAGAATGAGATAGAAGTGCTCATCCAAAGAGGAAGGTTGGACAAATTTGTTGATCGATAAAAAGGTGAAAGAAATGGAGGTAGAGGTTGATAGAGATTTAAATCGCCAGTTAAGCCCAGAGAAGAGAAGAAAGGGAACCACAACGATGATCTAAAAGATGGTACTGATCTTTTCAAGAAGCCTAGACAATCGAAACGTGAGGTATTCACACTCAGTTTTGGATATTTTGATTGTCACATGATTACAGTTGGAGATGCCGGAGGAGGAGATCATACAGTTAAAAAGGAAATCTTACCTCAATGAAGCTCAAGCTTGTTCCTATGTCCAACGGATCAACCTCATCGAGGAAGAGCGACCAAGAAAAGTTAACAAGGATAAGCTCGTAATTGTCTTTTCCAAAAAATATTTATCTAGGGTGTTGTATCCTCATGATGATCCTTTAATGATCAGGGTCAGGATAAAAGAAGTATTAGTAGCAAGAACATTAGTGGATAAAGGCAGTTCGATAGATATCATGTTCTATCCTAGTTTTGATAGTTTGGGTTTAAAACTCAATCAAATGGAGCCTTATCATAGGCCACTCATTGGATTCTCAGGCTAGAAAGTGTTTCCTTTGGGGACTATCAAGCTAGATGTGTTGATCGGGACATGGCCAGTGAGCCGAAATGAGAAGGTGAGATTCTTTGTAATGGAAAAAAATGTTCATTATGCTTATAATATGATTATAAAAAGAGTTGGACTGATGAAATTCAAAGTTGTACCCTCTACTGTTCATCAATGCCTGAAATTCCTGACCAACTTTGGAGTTGGAGTAGTGAAAGGAGATCAGAAAGTAGCTCGGGAGTGTTAATATTCCTCTGCCGAGGAAGAAGATATGTTATAGACAAAGAGGAAAAAAACCACTTATCAATTGGATATATCTGAGATGAACAATGAGTTTGAGGTTGAAACCTTAGATCCACGAGATGAATCTCAGCATGTAAAAGTCCATATGATGGAGGCAACAGAGAGCATTATTTCGAACAAAGATAAACCAAAATGAATAACTCAAATAGGAGTGTCATTGGAACAACTTCTTAAACATGAGTTGGTAGCTTTCTTGAGAGAAAGGAAACAGGTATTCACGTGGAGTCATGAAGATAGGCCAGACATATACCCAAATTTCCTATGCCATGAGCTTAATGTGAATAATGAGGTTAAAACTGTGAAGCATCGAAGAAGACTTTTTAGCCCGAAGAAGAACCAGGCTCTACAGGTAGAAGTGGAGAAGCTTTAAAAATCTTCCTTTATTAAGGATGTGAAGTACCCAAATTGGTTGGCCAATGTAGTTATGGTAAAAAAGAAGAACAAAAAGTGGAGGATGTGTGTAGATTTTATTGACTCGAACAAAGCATGCCCGAAGGATCACTTTCCTTTGCCACAAATTGATCAATTGGTAGATGATACTTCAGGGAATAAGATTTTGAGTTTCATGGAGGCATATTCTGGTTATAATCAGATCAAAATGAAGCCATAAGACAGAGAAAGTACTTCATTTATCACTCCCCGAGGAACTTATTGCTATAATGTTATGCCATTTGGTCTGAAAAATACAGGTGCTACTTATCAGAGACTGGTGAACAAAGTATTTGAGGAGCAGATAAGAAAAAACATGGAAGTGTATGTTGATGATATGCTCACAAAGAGCAAAAAAGTTATTAATCATATTACCGACCTCAGCCAGACGTTTGATTAATTAAAAAATCTATAAATGAAGTTAAACCCCAACAAATTCGTCTTTGGAGCACAGGAGGAATTGTTCCTCGAGTATATAATGAATTAAATGGGAATTAAAGCTAATCCAGGTAAGATTAAAGCTTTGATCGAAATAAAGTCCCCAACCTATAAAAAAAGATGTTCAAAGGTTAACTTGGCGCGTAGTAGCACTCAACAGGTTTGTGTCACGAGCAACGAACAAGTACTTGCCATTCTTCAAGGTACTCAAAAAAACCTTTGAATGGAACGATGAATGTGAAAAGGCCTTCCTGGATTTGAAAAAGTACCTGGAAGCACCACCACTACTCTCATGGCCAATGTTAGGAGAAAAATATGTATTTATGTTTGGTTGTATCTGAGTCAGCAGTTAGCTCTGCCTTGATCGGGGAGGAAAATGGAGCTCAACAGCCAATTTATTGCACTTGCAAATATTTTTGAGGAGCATAAGTGAGATATCCCAGACTGGAGAAATTAGCATTGGCCTTAATTGAGGCTAGTGGACGAATGAAGCCATATTTTCAAGCACACACCATAGTGGTATACACTGATATGCCACTAAGGTAGGCTTTACATAAGCTGGAGAAATCTAGAATACTGATGTATTGGGTTGTGGAGTTGGGGGAATATAACCTTGTGTATGAAACAAGGACTGCTTTAAAAGGCCAAGCTATGGCCGATTTATTTGTAGAATTCACTTACCTAGAGGTCCCCAAGCAATAAGGGACTAGCTGAGTAACATGCACGAGTCAACAAACCTACTGGAGATGCGCCCGACCAACTCCAAATAGGGAAAACCGTAGAAAAAGACCAACCAAGAGTTATTTAGTGGAATATAGTAGATGAAGAGGAAATATGAGGAGGTGCAGGATAAAATCTTCCATCAAAGGATTCTGGAAAACCAAGCATTTGACAGCGATATCCCTATATGGATTCTATATGTTGACGGGTCATCTTATGCAATCGAATGTGGAGCTAGAATCATTCTCAATACTAAGATGAGTTAGACATAGAGTACGCTCTACGTTTCCAATTTTAAGCCTCCAATGATGAGGCAGATTATGAAGATGTGATTGTTGGTTTAAATCTAGCTAAATCACTGCACGCCGAGCAAGTTGTGGTGTATAGTGACTCACAGTTGGTCATAAATCAGGTGTTGAGCTTATATGCATCAAAAGGAGAATTAATGACCAAATATTTGGCCAAAACATTAAAAATAATTGCCACTTTGCTAGCTGTACAGATGGTTAGAATTCTAAGAATGGAAAATGCCCGAGCAGATGCATTTGCTCAGTTAACTTCAATAACCAGAACGTAGATATGAAGAACTATTCCTATTGAGCTACTTACTAATAGGAGAATTTCTGAAGATCTGCTGGTTAACTTAATTGCAGTTGATAGGGGGACATCTTGGATGGACCCGATAAGAGCATATATTAAAGATGGGATTTTTCCAGCTGATCTACTTGAAGTGAAAAGGCAGAAATAAAAAGCTGCAAAATATATGCTAGATGGTGGTGTGCTATATAGAAGAGGATTAACTATTGGTCTACAATGGTGTGTGCATCTAGCTGAAGTGAGGGATTTAATTGAAGAAGTCCATGAAGGGTCTTGCGGAGCCCATATAGCAGGAAGAATATTATTGTAGATAATTCATATATAAGGATACTACTGGCCAACTATGCAAGCAGATTGTGCCGATTTTATTGAGCAGTGTGATAAGTGCTAGAGGTTTTCTAGCATATGCAAAGCTCCACAATCTCTCCTAACACCAATCACATCCCCTTGGCCCTCTGCTATGTGGGGTATTGACTTGGTCGGGCTCTGCCAACCAATCAAGGAAGGTTCAAATACCTGGTTGTAGCTGTAGATTACTTAACTAATGGGTGGAAGTTGAACCGTTGATCAATATATGTCCTATGAAAAGGTTTATAAGTTTATTTGGAAGAGTATTATATGCAGGTATGGCTTACCCTATGCCTTTATAATTGAACATGGCACATAGTTTAAAAATGACGAATTCACTGCTTATTGTGCCCAGTCCAATGTCCAAAAAATTCACTCTGCTCCTCGCCATCCTCAAAACAACGGCTAAGCAAATGCAAGGTTTTAAAAAATTCGGGGTGTGATCGAGGCGTGGAGGCCAAGCCTTAAGCCTTAGAAGCTTAGGCGAGCCTTAGGCGTGAAAAGGCGTTTAGGCCTTCTTAATATATTTTAATGTTTGTTAACCATAATAAGGCTATTAAAATACTAAAATTGTACATATCATATGTCTGAATATATGCAAATTAAAATACTATTTGATTATTTTAGATGAGATAATGGTCCGATTAGTAAAAAAAATCTTTAAAAGACGATATCATTTCACTAAAGCATTGTTATTTTTATAAAAAAGTGCACCATAAGGGTTTTACCAAGAATAAGGCATAAAAAACTTACAGCGGGGCGTTTCTCCCAAGCCTTAAGCCTAGGCGGGTTTCTTAGAACAGTGAGCAAAGGTAACTAATTGAAATTTGTTGAATGGGCTGAAGAAAGGTTGGAAAATCTAAAAGGAAATTGGATCAATGAACTGCATTCTTTCCTATGGGCTTACTGAACAACTTCCATAACAACTACTAGAAAACCCCCCTACCTATTGGCATTTGGCATTTAAGCCGTAATTCCTGTTGAGCTAGGTTTACCTACGCATAGAGTTCTTAATATCAATACCCCATTCAGTTATTCGATGAGAAGGTCGGATTTAGACATGTTGGAGGAAGCCCATGAAAATGCATCTTTAACGAATGTAGCCTATCAACAAAGGACTACACGTTTTTACAACAAGAGGGTCATGTCGATCAAATTAAAAGAGGGTGATTATGTTTTGAAGAAAGTGATTCATAAGAGCAATAATATAGAAGCCAATTGGCATGGTCCTTATCGTACTACTACAGTTATCCAACCAGGCACATATTGGATTGAGACTTTGGAAGGGGAAGAATTCAAGAACCCATGGAATGCAGAACACCTGAAGAAGCATTATCAGTCAATGTAGTTATGTTATACTCAATTCTCTTCAAATATAATGAGAACATAACTTCCCCAAAATTTTTATTTTTTTTTGTTTTCTTTTTCGGAGTACTAGTGTTATGCACTTGCAAACCACCAATAAAGTTGGTCGGTATCAATAAAGGCCACCAACAAAGTTGGTCGGTAACAACAAAGGCCACCCACAAATTTGATTGGCATCAATAAAACCACCAATAAAGTTGGCCGGTATCAATGACGGCCATCAACAAAGTTGGTCGGTAACAACAAAGGCCACCAACAAAGTTGATCGGCATCAATAAAACCACTAACAAAGTTGGTCAGCATCAATGAAGGCCACCAACAAAGTTGGTTGGTAACAACAAATGCCACCAACAAAGTTGGTCAGTATCAATAGAAACCACCAACAAAGTTGGTCGGCATCAATAACTACAACAACAAAGTTGGTTATCAAACATATAAAACCATGCGAGGCAAAATTATAAGTCCCAAATGCTTGGTTAACGAAGATGTAGATGAATAATTTTCATCTAAACAGGGCTAAAAGATGGATAAATGTTCCACTCATGCTTGAGAACTAAGGTAACTAATGCAATTACCATAAAAATCAAGTACATCAGTAGAACTATGGTGAAACATGGGTAATTGGTAGAAAACTTAGGATAATCCTAAGGATATCAATAGAACCGATGAAAAACTAGAGATTAACTAAAAAGTTGATCCATTCATAGTCAATGACTAAGAAAACACTCAGAGATTAACTAAAAGTTGATCCATTCATAAAATAAACTTTTCATTAAAATTAAATGATTACATATTGTTATTTAATCATGGAAAAACAAAATACAAAAGTTTATTCTACATGACCCTTTCCTTCAGCTTTAGAGATAGGATCCATGCTAGCTGGAGGATCATCCAAAGTAAAAGGAGAGTTGATGAAGTTAAAGTCCTGAAGCATCCTGGTATTGTTGCTACCAGGATGATTAAGCAGATGAGGAGGATGGACGATCTCTAATTCATCATGTAGCTCGTAATCTCCCAAGTACTTAGAAATCAAGCATTGGGGAATACGGTGAACATGTATCCAATTAACATCTAACTTGAATGGAGGATTGTCAAGATGAAGAAATCTCGGATCATACCAATCCTATAAAGAGTTGTTCCCATCCACCTTCATCACAGTTAAATCATTTATCCAACCCTATTTGTAGGATGAGTTCTGGGCCTATTGAAGTCTATCGTCAAAATGTCCCAAAACTTCATTATACCCATTAATCCAAACTTCTCTTGGTTGTTTATGGAATTGAAAGGTTAATTTATCAACTTGCGGTTATAGCTTCTTCAATACCCCATCCTTAACCTCTAATTGGGAAGATTGAGTGGATAGTTGTTTAGATAAGGTCTGAAGCTTTTTGGACATCTCACCAATTGCTTAGTCTTTTGGTTTTAACTGTGCGGCTTGGTTGGAAAGTTTCTGTTGGGTCCTAATTTCTTATGTGGTTCCTTGGCTAGGCCTATTTCTAGCTAGGTAGGAGGACGAAAATTTAATGTTTTTCAAGTCCTCTAATTCATCTCTTAATGTTTCATTCTCAGCTTCTAAAAAGGAATAACCTTCATCCATAGTAGTAACAACATATCCAGAGATACACTTTAAAAGATTTACTTCATCCCTCAAATTATTATTCTCTTTTATCAGGAGTTTGGCAACATTCCTAGTTTATTCAACTTCAACCTTAAGTAAGGCTTCCTTTTTATTATAAACAAAGACAAAGTTATCAAAACCCTGACCTACACTTAAGATTTGATATTTCTGCTCATCGCTCTGGTGCAACGGCGCAGTGGATTCTTTATACTATTCTTGAAGTCCCTCTATCATTTCATAGTAGGCAACATTATTTTCTACCTCCCGATCAACTAAGTACTTCAATTACTTGTAGGATTCTTTAACCTGCTCTGATGCATCATCTCCGAGTAACTGAGTGACTTCTTCTTTGGATATTTCTATATGACCAGATTTGAAAAGTGCATTAAACTTACTCGGTAGTTCGGTATCATGGGAAGAGAGTTGTTCCATCTTCACTATAAGCTAGCAAAAAAAAAATAACCACCAATCAATAATAAGGATGGAGAACATGTATAATCAAGAGGAGATAAAAAAGGAATAACAAAAGGTTCTTTTATTGATAATAAAGAGTTCGAGTACAATCAAAATAAAGAAAAAAGAAACAACAAAATCAAAAGGAAAAATGCAAACAACTTTACACCTTTTCCCTATCATTTTCAACGTTCTTATTTTGCTCAGAAGAAGGAACTACACACTCGAGTTTATCAGTTTGTTCATTTAGAGGAAGAGAAGACTCGGGGATTTCAGGTTATTTAGCAGTAGACAAAACCACAAATGAAGACTCTTCAGAGGTAGCTCTATCTTTAACCTCATCCTTTATGACTGGAGAGGGACCATGAACATACCTCTAAAAAAGTTTAGAGTCTCTAATTGTGTTTAACTCTTGAAAGGCAACAAGCCAACCATCTCTGAAACATTTTTTCTTCACATACTCAATCTGAGCAGAAGCAACAAAAATGGCTTTGTTCCATCCCTTATCCCAACCATCACTGAAGGAAGACTTCACAACAGACTTTTTCTTAGCTCTGGCAGAGGATACAAGCTATTCAGCAGCCTTTGCCCTGTGCTCAACTTCCTCTACCCTGCGCTCAGCTTCCTCTTTATGGCGCTCAGCTTCCTCTTTTTTGAACCCAGCTTCCTTGGCCCAGCACTCCCCTTCAAGGGAATTTGTATCAGACGTTTGATGAGAAGTTTCAGTTGTCTTCACATTCTCTGCCCAAGTTCTCTTTTCAATCTCCACGTCCTACTGAGATTCAAGAAGAGACTTCTTCAAACCAGACAAGGCTTCCTCTACCTCATTTGAAGAAGAAGCAACCTTAACTGTATCATTCTTCTCCGGAATAATATTAAAGTGTACCAAGAACTATAAAAGATGAAGATTAAAGTGAGTATATGAGGAATATAAATGGTAAAAAAATAAAGATAATGGAAACTACTTACTGATGCAAGGTTTTGAGCAGCCAATTCACAGACCCTCGTTCTAGGGATCTTAGTATCCACCCCGCTGTGGTCTGGAACAGTACTTGACTTGATCAATCTCCTAGCCAAACTAGGAGTAATAACTGTTGGAGGAACAACATCAGAGGAGGGTAAATCAACCAAGGACGATTGATTGTTCACTTGGTCGACTTGTTTCTATTCAAGACCTCTCCTAAGTCTCCTCAGAGGAACTTGAACCTTTTTGGGAGCTACATCCTTAGGAGCCAGGTCTTTCGGGGCTAGATCTTTAGGGACTGGACCCTTGGGGGTTGGGGGATGGAGAAGATAGGAGGAAAACCTAACGTTCTCTTCAACAACTACCTTATAAAGTCCCTAGATAAACTTTAATTCTTTCAAATATACTTCACTATCTTTGGGGCACTTTTGCTTTTTCTCAACGACAAAATAAATTTATAAAACAATAGTTAGTATGACATTTTATCAAGCATAAATAGGACAAATTTACTAAAACATAAAATAAACTATTCCATTGGCAAAGAGCGGACATCTAGGTCCTTGGTATTTAGCACATCCAACTAAAGGGTCATGTTGCTAATTTTTTACAACGATCCCATGATCAAAATAATCCCTATTAGAATCAGGGAGTTAACAACCAAAGCTTTAGTAACAACCCCAGTTTTCAAATAAAAGGAGGTTTCACAAGTTACCCATTTATAACAAAACATAATTTTTGAAATCCCTAGATGGGTTCCATAAATTTGATTTAAACTATAAACTCCATTTATAACTCTCCACGTGTTAGGAGCCACTCTTGCAGGTATAATGTCAAAATATTTGACAAAAATCCTAACACGGGGGATTGGGAGGAAACATGAAACCACAGTCAATTATAAAGATGGAGGGGAACCAATTACCCTCATCAATAGAGAAAAAATCAGAAGGAAAAGTGGGATGTTCTAATACAACTCAAATTGGAATATTAAAATAGGTTATGAACTTATCAAGTTACTAGATAGAGCAAACCATGATGACGGAAACAAAGAAGAATAGAAGAAAAATTCTTACAAAGATATAAGGATTCAGTAAGAACAGAAGACAGAAAAGAAAACGATCGTACGAAAGGAAAGAACACAGCAGCAGAATCAGAAGTAAGAGGTAAAAGATTATCAAAGTTTTTACCTCCCTTTTTATAAAACTCATCAAAAACTGGGCAAAGTAATGATTAAAGTGAATGACGTTTGGGTTTACGGAGGATGACAAAGGAAAAGATGAAGATACCGCATAAAAGTTCGCCAAAATTTGAAATATTTACAAAATTGCCATTCGCGCTCAAAAATCAATAATCAAATGGATAAATTTCATAATTATGGAAGGTCTATTGCTAAACCAAATAACCTGAACTGCTGGTGAAACATAATGTTCCATACTTTCGCATCAACTCCAAGTATGAGACATTGGGGGATTCTTTTGATACCAAAATTTACCATCCTACGTGGACCAATTACAAGCCAGCATGTGTCGTCTATTGTGGAATAGGTCCAAGTCAGCATGATAAAAAATACCGACCAACAAGGAAGCCTAACCAACATAGTTACTCGACCGACTGGGAAGCTCGACCAACTGCAGGAAATCCAATCTGTACAGCTAACTAAGCGCTAGCAGTCTTACAGCTTGTATTCCCAATGAAGAGAGAACATTCATATATTTAATTCTCATTATGTATTGATGTAAATGCCTAACAAATAAAGGCATCCCATCCTTTCACATGACACCGATCAAGACCCCTCTTGGGCTATAAATACCTTGTATCACCCTCATTGCAGGGGGACATGAAAAACAACTCAAGACAACCAATACAAATCAGTGGACGTATGCTATTCTTTTGAGCCGAACCACTTTAAAATTTCTTGTGTCTTGTTTTGTTTTATTTATTTTTATCTGTGATCGATTAATTAGGCCTAGTCTAGTTTTTTGCATCAACAACAATGTAAGTGTTAGTTGCGAATAAATATAAATTGAAATTGAAATTAAAATTGAAATATAAATACATTACCTGTAAAGCTGCCCAATTAGCTAACTTAAGCTCATTTGGCACCTCCGTCCAACTAGTTCACCCTGGACCGATAATCATCTTCACTAGCTCAAGGGATCTAGTCAATAATCCCACCTTGTTCTCAACTACCATTCCCAATTTGCCTCATTTGGGGAGCCTCGGATCCGAGGAGCCCCTAGCTCATGCACATAGTTACGATTTGAGAAAAATTCGGCAGCATATCCCCATAGTTCTCCAAGTACACGACATAGATTCGCAAGTGTGAGTGTTATTTCAATTTATCAATTGAAATGACGATCACACTTTCCAATCTAGTATGTACCCAGAGAACATAAGGATACAAATGCAAAACTTCCTCCCAAAGTAACAAGTTTAAGCCAGTAAGAATATTATTATACATAAATATTCCAGTCCCAAATTGTCTAAACCGGACTATTCGAGAGATCTTATTACGGGGTAATGACTCTCGAACGGGTGTAAGGGATATTGAATGCATACGCATAAGAACTATAAGGCTAGTATCTATGTGCACCATATGTAATTTCAAGTATGTTTCATTCTAATTATCATAAATGAAACATAATATATATATGAATTAAAAATATATTATTCGAGACACAGAGTAATTTTAGAAAAAAGTTGAAAACTCCCCCCCTCCCCCCCCCCCCCCATTTTGGACAATAATCCAGTGGTCATGCCACTTCCAAATTAACCAACCCAACATTAGTCCATTATAATCCAACAACAACAACAAACCAATAAATGTGTATCCCGTACTCCTTTTAATTTATCTACTCAATTAATTCATTTCATCAAGTCTTATAACTATATCATCATTAAATCTATACAATTAAATCTATATTATATTAATCAATTTTTCCGTTTCAACTATCATAGTGTAATATTAATGTTTAACAACTTAATTCTGAATTCCAAACAACAACATCTAACCCATAATATGTACAATTACTAAAAATCGAAAACATCAATTCAAACTAACTACTTACTAATTTAAAACCAACAATTAATAAGGGAAATCTAAAGGCTCCTAACTCATTTATATCCAATAAGAGTCATAATTAAATTAAGAATAATAATTATATGTCCCAATTCAAATTCCTATTCTGACTATTCCATGCGAAAAATATCAAACTGAACTTTAAGCCTCTTAAACATGGGGAGAATCATCATTTATACATTTACGTATGAAATCAAAAATGGGGAGAATCTAAAGGGTTAATTAATTTCTATTATATATTAGCTAACAATATTTGGGTATTTATACTTAAGGGTACAACATATATTTGGGTATTTACACATTTACGTGTTAAACCCTAATTGTTCCATTACGCACACACACACACACACTACACACACATGCCTTTCCCCCCACCCCTACAGCCTCCACACACACACTTCCCCCACCCCTCCCCCAACTTTTCCCCACCCCCTCCATCCCCACCCCTACTTCCCCCCACTCCCCTCCATCCCACCCCCAACACCCATGCACGATCACACAACTACACACACCCACACACACAGACCCCCACACCCATGCACGAACACACACCTACACACACCCACACCTACACTTTCTAAAGTTGTCACAGTCACTGACCATGACAAGTTCGTGACAACTGTACTTATCACGGGCTTGTCACGGTCAATGACCGTGACAAAAAATGAATGTTTGTTTATCACGGTCAATGACTGTGATAAGGGTGGCCGCCTCAAATGTGACAATTTGGCCTTTTTGGTGTAGTGTGCATGATCAAAATCATCTTTTCACTTGATTAATTAGGGTACCAATCCACGAGTCTTATATGGCCTTTCACCGAATGCCACCATGCCATAATATGCTTTTGATTAGTGGTGCTGGGTCTTGAGAGTGCACTTGAACTAACGGATTGATTTGTCTAATTAAATGCCACACACAAATCCAATTTTTACACAAGTTTAATCTTTGATTAAATTAGGTTTCCATACAAGATGTGTTCCAATCAGAGTTAATAAACTATGCATACAATCAACACATTAAGATGAGGAAAAATCCCTAAAATGGGCGAAACCTTTTACTCATCATTATCGTAAGTTTTCATACACAATCGACTTACAAAAACTAAGCTATACTAAGTAGGATGCTCTTGAAAACCTCCAATAGAATAAGACTCAGTCTAGAGATGTCCACATGTAGCGATTTACCCTGAATATCCACTGATCGGCCTTTGTAAGGACATAAATTTATAAATGTCCGGGGTAGAATCTAGGAATTTTATGTTTTCCCTAGATCACAGTATATATGTCTGATATCGCTACATTCGGCATGTCAACACGATTATCCACGACGACCTTGATCCGAATCCATGCATGCATCATGCTTCATGTGAAGTTCTGCTCAACCGTTCCCACTACTCAACTTCTCATTATTGGTAAAATTATTTATTGGAGTCGTTTATATTTGCATAAATATTTAAGAATTTTTTCAGAAAATATTTTTTCGAAGTCTGATTTGTTTTTATCAAAAGCAGAAATTTTTCTAGGTGTAGGAGCGGAGTGCCTCGATCGACGAGCTCATTCAAATGACATAGCATTGTCGTTCGCACGATATAGACATGTCGCGTGATCTCATTCGAGTGACACGTGTCCTTCGTTCGAGCGACATGCTTATCTCGTTCGAACGCCGCTGCCGCCTCGATATTCGTATAAATATCTGATCACTTTCTACATGTTTTCCAAATCTTTTTCATACATGATTTATGCATTTAACAGCCCAAAAAACATACTTCAATTTTTAAGATTTTATGCCTTCTTTATTAATATAAACACTCCCATCTATGTATGTGAATCCTTAAACCTTCAAGAGGAATGTTTTTACTCATCTGGAGTAATTTGTGGAGAAGCTGTCTCTTCTTCATTGCTTCCCATCTGGATTTCTTGCGGGAGATTCCAGACGACGACATCGAAACCGACACCTGAGGGTATTTCGTATGTTACTCTTATTTTCATTGTAATCCGTGTAACTGTTTTTTACAAATTATAGTGAAAATAAAAGGGGTTTTCCCCTTTGGTGGATTTTTCCTCATTTGTGTGTTTTGTTTATGATTGACTATTCTTGCATGTTCATATTGATTTCAATGACACCTAGATGCATGTTTTAGGATTTAATCGAAAAACTGAGTTTAATTAAATAATTTCTTTATTTGAACAAACGCGCACTCTTCAAAATGGTATCAGAGCCAATTACACAATTATACCGTGTAATTTTCCGCAAAAGTTTCTAAAGATATCAATTTTCTAAAAAATTGATTTTTGAAAAAGGGCGTGTTCAATATGGAGAAATTATATAATAAAATGCAAGTTTTTGATGGGACAAACTATGCTTACTAGAAAGCCCGCATGAAATTTGCTTTAAAAGCCATTGATGAAAGAGTTTGGATTTTGGTTTAAAAAGGGTGGACACCTCCCTCCATCACTGTTGATAATGTGACTAATTTAAAATCTGTCACTGCTTAGACTGAAGAAGAATTTAAATGGTTATCTTTTAATTCTAAAGGGGTTAAGTGTTATTTCTGGATCCATCACACCTAATGAGTTCTGACGGATAATGATGTGCACCACATCAAAAGAGGCATGGGATTTTTTGCAACTTACCCATGGAGGAACTAACTCTATGAAAGAGTCGAAACTGCAAAATTTAACAACTCAATTTGAAACTATCACCATGCTTAAGACTGAATGTTTTGATGAATTTTATGCTAGGTTATCTGATATTGTAAACACTAGCTTTAATCTTGGTGAACACATTCCTAATGTTAGATTTGTTAAAATGATTCTAAGATCACTACCTAAGCGTTTTATACCTAAAGTCACAGTGCTAAATTCTATGGGTAATTTAAACACGCTTAAATTGGAGGAACTTGTAGGAGACTTACAAATGTATGAAATTGATATGTTTCCTAAATCTGCCAAGCCTAAAGATAAGGGAATTGCACTTAATGCCCTGGATTGAAAGAGTGAGGGGTCGACAAGAAAGAGAGTTAAGTCATCTAGAAAAAGGGAGATAGAAATGTCGGATTCCGAGTATGGCTTTGATTTAGATGATTTGGCACTGCTTGCTAAAAATTTCAAGAAAATTCTCAAATTCAAGAAAAATGGAAATTTCAAAGATAAAAAGAATTTTGAGAAAAATAAGAAAAATGAAAAAGATTTTAAAGACCCTCCTAATAAAGACAGTGAGAGATTCTATGAGTGCGACGGTAAGGGTCATAGAGATTTTAAGTGTGCTACCAGGCTGAACATACTTACAAAAGAAAAGGGCAAAGTTGTCCTTAATGCTACCCTTAGTGATGACAATGAGGTCGAGTCAGTGGACTCTGGAGATGAGTCATCGCATGAATGTAACTTCATCGCATTCATGGCTAGTCGTGCGAGTACTTCTAGTACTCCTCATGACGATGAGGATGCTAATTCACAAGGACACCTCGACAGTCAGAATGATGTAAGTGAGAGTGAGAGTAATCTTCAACGCGCATATGATGAGTTATATAATGAGTTATTTAAAAGAAAAAGTGTAACAAAGCATTAGTTCTTAGGATCACCGCTTTAGAGGAAGATTTAGAATAAGCGAGCGCGAGAGAGAGAGTCCTCCACCTGCACTACCTTGAGAGAGAGAGAGTCTGCCTGTGTTGAGAGAGAAAGTCTATCTAGAGAAAGAGAGAGACTAGTTGGAGAGAGAGAGAGAGAGAGCTTTTTTGAGAAAGAGAAAGTGGACTTGACTAATCAAGTGGCGAGTCTTACGAGTGATCACCATTCCTCCCTGGAGACTCGAAAGAAACTTGAAGCCCAGCTTACTAATGATCTTGAGATATCACGGGAAGTGAAGGTTCAAATTGAGGACATATCTAAAAAGATGGGAAAGATGCACCTCGGCCCCGCTTTAGGTTTTAGTGATAGGCAGTTAATAGGTTTTGATGGTGCCTCCACGTCCCAAATTTCACTCGGAGTAGTTCCTGAGTTTTACTATGAATCCATATGGCCATCGTCAAAAACCACGAAGGAGAGTTCAACCAAGAAAAGAAAACCAAGGACAACCTAAGACTTTGTTCTTTTATACGTACTGCAAAAAGAAAATGCCACATCAGGGAGTTTTGCTATAGTTTGGGTCGGACATGACGTATTACTGCTCCACCACATCGTACTAATGATTTTTCCAGTCTTAGAAAGCATTTTGATTTTTTAGCTGCCACATCACAGAGTTTGATGGAGGAATTCTGACGGGTGTCTCTTCCGTCAGTGAATGCTTCCCGCATCCTGGCTAAAACCAACAAGAACAAGGGTAAACAAAAGGTTACCACTTCTTGGGTAGCTAAGAAAGATGAAAAGGCCCTTGTTGTTCATGTCGCTCTCAAAGAATATAATACTTCACAGTGGTATTTTGATAGTGGGAGCTCCAGACATATGACAGGTGATGCCTCACTTTTTACCTACCTAGAGGATTATAAGGAAGGTAGAGTCACCTTTGGAGATGGGAGAAAGTCTAGCATCATAGGACAAGGTACAGTAGACTTACCAAGATTTCCTATGCTAGAGAATGTTTTGTACATCAAAGCTTTGAAAGAAAACCTTCCCAGCATTAGCCAGCTGTGTGACGCTGAATTTATCATAAAGTTTGATCGGGACGCGTGTAATGTCTATAATCAAGCCGATAAACTTTTAGTGCAAGGGTGCGGACAGAAGATAACTTCTATGGGACTGTGCCCAAATCCTCACTTGTCTGAAACAACGCCACGATCACTCCTATAGATCTGTGGCACTAACGTCTAGGTCATGTGAACGTTAGAAATTTGACACGTTTAGCTAAAAAAGGACCTAGTACGTGGCTTACCATCATTTGGAAAGCCAACTTCCACGATTTGTGGACCCTGTCAATTGGGAAGGAAAATCTGTAGACCCCATAGGAAGTTACATTCCATTACCACCTCCCGTGTGCTTGAGTTGATTCACATCCCTGCCGAGAGTTATTGGACACAACTCTTGTGGATGAAGAAAATGTTAGAGGATTATGGGATTTCACAGGACACCATGACTATCTCCTATGATAACACGAGCACAATGCACATATCCAACAATCCGGTCCAACATTCTCTTACAAAGCACATCAGGATATGCGAGCACTTTATACGATAGTTAGTTGAGGAGAAGTCGTATCCCTGAGTTTTGTACCCACCGATCATCAGTTAGCCAATATTTTCACGAAACCTTTAGTTGCCCTTAGATTCGAGAGTCTTAGGAAGTCTTTAAGGATTTGCACAGTTGACTGAGGGGTCGGCCCGTGTCTAAGATAGGATGCATTGTCATGTTCATATCATATGATTCTTATTGCTAGTCTGTATCATTTATATTATTATTTTTGCCTTTTTATATTTTTTTGAAAAATCCAAAACGATTTTCTTTTTATAAAAAAATTAGAAAAGAACAAAAATATTTTTGTATTTTATTTACACCTTTTATGGATGATTATTTAAGATAGCCGAGTCACAAACGTCATTCCATTTATCCATGTGACTGTTTGATAGTGATTTGAGACGCTACATCATTCCATCCATGTGCTTTACATTGTTTGGAGTCTTTGAGATGTGATTAGTGATATCTTTCTACATGTTTAGCTCCTTATCTCCATTATTGCACACATACACGGTCTTATTTGATTATTGTACTTCTCTATCACATATTGGCTTGAGTGTTTCCTGATGATGCTAGAAACAGAACCACCATTCAAGGTGTTTGTGAGCTCAATTCAATGTTAACAATGGCAGTAAAAGGGTAGATACACACATAGTAGAAGGAGGTGAGGAGAAGAGGATTCACACCGGAATATAAGTGGTTCAGCCAATCTGGCCTATGTCCACTATGCAAGTGTATGATGTGTATCACTGTATGAGGGATATAATGGCCATAGATAGAATCTCTCAAGCTTTCTCTCTCTACTGTGTATTTGAACAGAGTTTTAGCTAGGGTTGCTAATTTCAGATCCTCCTCAAAGAAGGAGAAGACAAGTATATATAGTACCTCGGGGGTGTAGTGTACCCCCCATGCATGCAATGAGCATGTGTGTGTTGATCTAACCAATCTGATGAAGACATCTGTCACTATCACATGTAGAGAATAATGATGAAATATTCCCCCCACGTGGGGGGAATGATTTGTTATAACCGATTTGTGTCCACGTGTCCTTTTCCACACATATGTCAATAAGTGCTCGGCCTCCGTGAATGGTCATAACCTCGGCCTGGGAGAGTCTGAGGTTGTTAAGGTCTAGTTGTCCATTTAATCCAAGATGAGCCATCATGCTCTCGGCTTCAGCGAAGCCGAGGTAAGGTACTAAGGTCGGTCTGGGCTGAGGATAAGATGGAATATGCCCGAAACATCGACTGATTCACTGATGGAGTTGGTGTTAGTAGAAGTACGGCTCCCTGTAACCTTGACCTACCCCCGACCGAGGTTGTCATTCCTGGGTGACCTGATGAACTACTATTTCCCTATGTCATGCAGACTCCCCTTGACGAGGTTGGTAGTAGTGTTAGCCAGGGCCGACCTTGATATGGCCGAGGCTGCTGGTCACAGATCCAAGGGCCTTCTAGTGTCGGCCATGTCCTTGACCGAGGTTGATGTCTCTGAGTCGAGGTGGCACATTTGGGGCATATAAATCACCCCCCAGCCCTTAGTTACATGTGAGAGCAGGTAACTGTGGGATCTTTTACATCTTCGAGGCCTTTCTTCCTTGCGCCAATGTTCATTTGACACTTATCCATTGCTGAAGTGTGAGGCGTACCTGGCAAGCAAGTGATGTCAGCCGTCCTTTGGGGCTCCCAAGGCAGTAATGGGCCTTGGGAAGCGTGCATTCATATTAAGGGTTTAAACCCTATTTTCCCCCCTTCTTCCTTATTTCTCTCTTTTCTTGGATCGACTTGAGTCTGCATCTTTCTCTCTCTAGAAAGGCTCTGGCTTGAAGCTTTTGGTGGTGATTTCTCGCATTTTCTTCCTTCTCCCTTACCATTTTATCTTCAGGTATCCTCTACCATTATTTCTTCTTCATTTTTCCTGTCTTCTTCTTACTTTTCCATTTTTCGGTGAGTTTTTGGAGATTTCCGACGAGGTCTCCATTTTTTTTGGCGAACTGTTCTTGCTCTAGGTTTGATAGTTTGATCCTTAAATTGCATCATTCCATTAGCCAGTCCTATTTGTTATTTAGGAGAGTTAGAAGTGTAGGGTCTTCCTATTATGCTCAGACCTCTTTACCAACTCCTAGAGGAGTTCCCCTCTCTCAGAGAGAAGACTTTTGAGAAAATTAGGCAAATAGAAAGAGCGCAGTAGGAAGCTCGTAGGTCAGAGGAATTCTTCCTCAGACCTATCTTTCCACCACCTCTGAAGGTTATATATCCTGAACCTTCAGAACCAGCTACCCAAGCCGAGGTCCCTGCTAAACGCTCATCGATGTCTGAGTCTGAGCCTTCCACCTTAGGCCCTATGTGTGTGGATTCTTTCCAAGAGGCCATGGACTTTACAAATCAATAAGATCAGGTCCCTGATCAAGCAGAGGTTTCCATTCGGTCCTCATCTCATAAAAATTCAATCACATCATCCTCTTCCTCAGAGGTGGAGATTATTGGACCAAGTGTGGCTATTCCACCAATCCTTGATGCCATTCCTCTGTCTACCATCACAGGGGCTGAGTTCGCTCAGAGGTTTCCAAGTAATCCTCCAACGTCTGCTCAGGCCGACGTTGATCAAGATAATGATGATGATGATGATACTGAGAGTGATGTCAACATCTCTGAGGCGACCGAGATTGAGATTACAGTTAGTGAGGTCGACCTTCTTTGCTTCAGATACTTATACTCCATCAGCCCCTCAATTAAGCTCAGGAGACCTCTGAGGGAAGAGAGGGCTTACCACGGCTGAGATGGTGAGATCTTCTTATACGAGTAGATGTTCAAGTTGGGGTTTCGTCTTCCCATCCATCCCATCATTAGGTCTATACTAACCTATATCAACTTGGCCCCTTCCCAGTTATCACCCATTGCTTGGAGGGTAATAATTGGGGCCATTGTCTTATGGAGGGTTGTTCATCAATCAGACATTCCAGTCCAAGTCTTTGTAGGTTGCTACGTCCCTTCTTCTGCCAGAAACCATTCGGCTATTATCATTTTGTAGCTCAGAAACCTAAAAATAAGATGCTTCAGATAACTCAAACATCTAATAATAACTAGAAGCCATGCTACTTTTTTGCCTCAGGTCCATGGGAATTTGGCCCATGTGCCCCCTCTTCCCCCTTAGAGCCGAGGATGCCTATTAGATGGGTAAAGGTCACAATGGCTGCAAAGGCCGACCCTGGTCAAAGACTGCAAAATTTTCAGAAGGTCAAAGACCTACAGGATCAGGGGATGCATGGTCTGCTCATAAAATTTGAACACCTGATGACCCCCTACTACCTCTTCGAGATTGGTTTAGGGGGAAGTCCTCTTACAGAGCTTGGTAAGTTTTTATTTCAATAAGTTAAACCTCTGAATAAATGTATATCTGATTCTCTAACTTAGACCCTCCTATTTTGTAGAGTGTTCGAAGGTAATATCTGACGAGCTTCGGGAAATGGCAGCACCAAGTTTGATGAAGCTTGCTAAAAAGGTAGGTCTGAATGATCCTCCTCCCCCTCCCTCAACCTCGAAGGCTCAGTCCATAAGGAGAGAAATGCTACTGAACCCGCCCTTGAGGATCAGAGGCAGAAGAAGAAAGGTGGGGATTATGCCATCCCTATATCCTATGCAGATGCGTTAGTTGCTCGTATAGAGCAACTGAAAATTAATGACAGCATCATAGGCCACAGTCTGCAGGCACTGGATGCCATAGGCTCTGCCATGACTGAGGCTGACAAATTTTTTTATCGGTCAATGGACACACCTCTACTGGTTGAGTTTGGTCTCCACAGGTCTATTCAGGTATGACTTTGGATTTCAGTATAACTTCAAAGTGTAACCTCTATTTTGAATTTCAACTCATACACACGACCACATGATTTGCAAGGCCTGGCTTCCATGCATCATCTCGCCAATTGGACTCTGAGGAACATACCCCTTATCCAGAAGGGTCAAGATGCCGAGAAGGTGCAAAAATCTCTAAATGCAGAGGTAGACCGTCTGAAGTCTGCCTTTGATGGGTCTGAGAAGAAGGTAAAGGAGCTGGACAAAAAGATCTCCAAGCTTAAAAAGGACCATGTTGTTGCTCTGAAGGCCAAGGACGATGTTCTCTAGTAAAAGGTCGACTCTGTAGTGAAGATAGCCCTTGAGGATGCTTCTAAGGGGATATTGGCTGATTATAAAGTCTCCGATGAATTCATGAGCTTCAGCTTCGAGTATCTCGAAAGAGGTATTAAGGCTACAATCAAATGGGCAGCTGCTAAGGAGAAGGAGGCAGGGAGTTTGAAGGTCTATGACTTCATATGTCTAGATTTTGCTAACCCTGAGCTTGCCCAAGCACTTCAAGAGGTTGAAGAGGCAGTCGCTGCCCCTGCAGAGACTGCGCCACTAGACAGTACAGAGATAGAGGGAGCTAGCCTCAGAGGAGATGGGGACGAGGTGACCACCGTCGTCTAAGAGAATCAGGTCGAGGACACCAGCACTTTCCCTTCGAATCCTTAGGTTATTTTGTGAAGCTTTCTGTACTTTTTTGTAACCCTTGATTGGATGTAACCTCTGAAGAACATTGTCAACTTATATTTTTGAATTTTTATAATTGTATGACAACCTCTAAGGAGGGTTTTTTACTTCATTTGTTTTGTTTGTTGAATGCTTCTTTGCCATGCGATGTTCAGCTCTGAAGTCTTGGTGCAATGATATCTGCTTAAACTAAATTAATAGTCTTACCTCAGACCTTGTCACCACATTATGATTTTATAAGGTCTGAGGTCATCAACTAAGATGTCATCCTGATAAATAATATCACCAAATTAAATGATGTTGAGGGTCTGAGGTCATCCAAGTATTATGTCTGACCTCAGACCTTATCACCAAATCAAGATGTTATAAAGGTCTGAGGTCATCCAGGAATGATGTCTGACCTAAGACCTTATCACCATATGATGTTATAAGGTCTGAGGTCATCACTAAGATGTTATCCCTATAATTAATTTCACCAAATTAATGATGTTAAGGGTCTGAGGTCATCCAAGTATGATGTCTGACCTCAGACCTTGTCACTACATGATGATGTTATAAGGTCTGAGGTCGTCACTAAGATGTTATCCCCATAATTAATTTCACCAAATTAATGATGTTAAGGGTCTGAGGTCATCCAAGTATGATGTCTGACCTCAGACCTTGTCACCACATGATGATGTTATAAGGTCTGAGGTCATCAACTAGATGTTATCCCCATAATTAATTTCACCAAATTAATGATGTTAAGAGTCTGAGGTCATCCAAGTATGATGTCTGACCTCAGACCTTGTCACCACATGATGATGATATAAGGTTTGAGATCATCAACTAGGATGTTACCCTCATACTTTCTACCATTAGAGCACAATGAAGCAAGAATCGACATGGAAACTGATCTCTTATTAATAACCTCTTCTTAAGATGGTATATTTACATAACTTTCAGCAACATCATATGTAATAATTCTTTAGGTGATCAGTATTCCAGGGGTTAGCGAAAGGTTCCCCTTCTAGGTTTTCTAGCCTGTAGGTCCCGGGCACAACCTCTTCTGTCACTTTATAGGGACCCTGCCAGTTTGGGTGGAGTTTGCTTATTTTTTGTAAGTTCTTCTTCAGTACTAAGTCTCCCATAGCAATGGGTCTTGATTTAACCCTCTGATTATAGAATTTTGCTGCTCTCTGCTGGTAAGCTGCTTGTCTAATTTATGCATCTTCCCTTCTCTCTTCAATCAGATCTAGGTCTAGTCTCCTTTGATTCCCATTTTTATCAGGGTCATAGGTCTGAACCATATGAGTAGGGAGTCCCACTTCTGTTGGTATGACAACCTTTGAGTCATGCGCTAGCATGAATGGGGTTTCTCCTGTTGGTGTCCTTGTCGTGGTTCTGTAGGCCCATAACACAATGTAAACCTCTTCAGTCCATCTCCACTTCGCTTCCTCTAACCTCTTCTTGATTCCGTCGAGGATTGTTCTGTTTGTGACTTCTGTCTGACCGTTTTCCTGAGGTCGGTCAGGAGATGAGAAGAACTGCTTTATCCCCACTCTTTCGTAATACTTTTCTAAAGATGAGTTCTTGAACTGGGCTCCATTATCTGAGATGAGAGTGTTTAGGAGGCCATGTCTGCATATGATGTTCTTCCAAATAAATTGGAAGGTCATCCGTTCTGTGATCATTATCATCGGCTCTGCCTCCACCCACTTTGAGAAGTAGTCAATGGCAACTATCAAAAACTGGTAATTATTGGCAGCTCTTAGTAGGGGTCTTACTAAGTTAATTCCCCATACTGCGAATGGCCATGGGGAAGTGATTGATGTCATAGGTTGATGAGGTTGGTGAGGAATAGTGGAGAATATCTGACATTTATCGCACCTCTTCACGTAAGCTGCAGCATCTTTGGCCAAGGTTGGCCACCAGTATCCCTGTGTAATAATTCTCTTAGCCAAGGGCCTTCCTACTATGTGACTGGAGAAAGAACCCTCTTGAACTTCCTGTAAGACACGAGGAACTTCGGTGGGATGAACACATCTGAGAAGAGGCAATAGAAATCCCTTATTATATAGGACGTCTCCTACTATAGAGAACTTGGCAGCCCTATATCTCAATTTCCACCTCTCCAGCTTGGATTCCGGTAGCTCTACTTCTTTGATATATCTGACGAGGGGGTTCATCCATGAGTCTCCTAGGTTCAAATTGAGACAAGGGTTGCTAATTTCTTCTTCATTAATGGTCGCTTTTGATAAGACCTCGACCGGAACTGTCCTTCTGATGTCTGTCTTCATTGCTGAAGCCAACCTTGCCAAGGCATCTGCATGGCTGTTATTTTGTTGAGTTACTCTCTTCAAAATATTCTAGCATCATTCTCACCTTCTTCAGATAATTAGCCATCCTTTCATCTTTGGCCTTATAGACCCCTAGTACTTTATTGACAACCAACCTTGAGTCGCTATGAAGTAGGAGTCGTCTTACTCCTAGAGTCTTTGCCAATGAGAGACCTGCTATCATGGCCTTATATTCTGACTCGTTTTTAGATGCCTTGAAGTTGAACCTCAAAGCGTATTCAATATTGTCACCGTCTAGAGCTGAAAGTATCAGCCCTGCACCGCTTCCACTGTCACGAGAAGAACCATTAATGAAGAGATTCCAAATGTCTGTATCCGATGAGAATGCCCCTTCTGACATGACTCCTTGCTTGAAGAGGTACCGATCCTCCTCGTTCTCCACTACTTCGCTCTTGATCTTCTTGGATACGAACTCTTCCTGGCTTCGGAAGACGTTTGGTGAAACCTCTTCCTGTTCTCAGAAGATGTTTGGTGCAACCTCCTCATGTTCTTAGAAGACGTTCGGTGCAACCTCTTCTTGTTCTCGTAAGGCACTGCTGTTTGACCCTTCAGCACCCACTAGGTCATTCTCTACCTCGGCCTCTTCCCATGTGAACTCAGCAACAAAGTCTGCAAGGGCTTGCCCTTTGATGGCTGTCCTAGGTTGGTAGGTAAGGTCATACTCCCCTAACTCAATGGCCCAGGTCATCAATCTTCTAGACTTCTCAGGTTTATGTAGAACCTGTCTTAGTGGGGAATCGGTGAGGACGACCACAGAATGGGCTTGGAAGTAGGGCTTCATCTTTCTTGAAGAATGTATCAGGGCGTAAGCTAACTTTTCCATTGCTTTACTATTGAAATACACAGGCCTTTGGATTCCAACGTCTTCCCGTACTATGGCTGCACTGATAGCCGATTCAGAGACTGCTAGATATACATACAATTTCTCTCCTACTATGGGTCGAGATAACAACAAGGGAGACCCAAATTAAGATTTGAGTTGGTTAAAAGCTTCTTCGCACTCTTTGTTCCACCTAAAGGCTTTTTTAAGCACTTTAAAGAATGGAAGACACTTGTTCGTTGCTCTAGAAACAAACCTTTTGAGTGCGACCACTCTTCCCGTGAGTCTTTGGACATCCTTGATACTCCTCAGTGTCTTCATGTCAAGCAAAGCCTTGATTTTCTCAGGGTTTGCTTCGATTCCTCTTTGATTGACGATAAATCCAAGAAACTTCCCAACTCCTACCCCGAAGACACACTTCGCGGGGTTGAGTTTCATCCTGTACAAGTCCATAGTATCGAAGGTCTTTTCAAGGTATGCCACATGAGTGCAGGACTTTAAGCTTTTCATCAGCATATCGTCTACATACACCTCCATAGTCTTGCCTATTTGATCTTCGAACATCTTATTCACAAGATGTTGGTATGTCACCCCCTCATTTTTCAGGCCGAAGGGCATCACTTTGTAGCAGTACGTCCGTTTGTCGGTAATAAAGGTTGTCTTCTCTGAGTCTTCCGCATCCATGAAGATCTGATTGTAGCTTGAATACGCGTCCATGAAGCTCATGAGCTCGTGCCCTGTAGTATCATCTACCATCTGATCTATCTGAGGTAAGGGATAGATGTCTTTTGGGCAAGACCTGTTCAGGTCAGTGAAATCAACGCACATTCTCCACTTTCAATTGGCTTTGGGCACGATGACTGCATTTGATAACCACTCCAGATATATGACTTCTCTTATAAACTGAGCCTCTTCCAATTTTTTAACCTCTTCTCGAATGACGTCGTACTTCTCCCTGGAGTAAAATCTTCGTCTTTATTTGATAGGCCTGGCATCTTTGGTCACATTGAGATTGTGACTCATAACTTCAGGGTTGATGTCGGGCATGTCTGCATGACTCCAAGCGAAGACACTCTGCATCTTCCTCAAGAAGTTTATCAACTCTTCCTTGATTTTTGCTTTTAAGGCTTTGCCGACCTGGATGGTTTTTTTCGATTTGTCCTCATTGAGGACGATGGATTCTACCTCTTTCGTGGCCTCTCCCTTCTTCAACTTTTTTTCATCTCTTGGGTCAAGTGTATCAATGCTATAAGTGGTGTCTGCCCTCTTATGGGCCTCTCTCTCTTCAGCCGAGTTGAAGTAATATTCTTGTGCTATGGTCTGGTCACCTTGCACTTCCCCTACCCTATAGGGGGTCTATAATTTTAGCATCTGGTGGACCATCGATGGCACGTATTCAAACTCCTTAAGGGCCACTCTTCCTATGATGAGGTTATACGCCGAGAAGACATTTTTGTCCATCACAAAAAAATTTATCTTTCGGGTCAACCTCTTAGGCCACTCGTCACCCATCCGTACGTCCATCTCATACATGCCCAATGGGTGGACCTTTTCTCCGCTGAAGCCCATTAAAGGATGATGCTATGGTACTAGCCTTGCTCTGCTGAGACCTAGGCTCTTGAAGCAAGGCCAAAACATCACGTTTGCTGAACTCCCCCCGTCCACGAGGATCCTTTGTATCTCGCATCCATGCACCCTTGTTGTTATTACCAAATAGTCGTCATGTGGGGCTAAGATTCCTTTGAAGTCGAGTCGGGAAAACCCAACTATAAGGGTGTCCATGTCCACCTTCTTTCTCTTCTGCGCGGTATCGAAAGACATTAGATTTTAAACTTCAAGTTTGGCCACTGACTTGGCCTTTGCCACGTGAGCTTTTTTGTCAACCACTTCAGAGCCACCTCCCATGAGTTCTCCGCATATGGTGTCAACACCAAAGGAGATCATTCCAACCCTCTTCACTGGGGTGTTGTTATCTTTTGATGGAAGGTTCAGATCGTCTTCATCATCACCTTCCGAATCATTGTCTCTTCTAGTTGGGGCATCTTCACAACATCTGTCGTTTCTCCTCCTTTTAAGGTCATCTCTTCCGTCTTTAGGAGCCTTGCTATCAACACATTTCCTCAATTTTTTGGACTTTAACATCTTTTCAATCTCATCTTTCAAGGTGAAGCATCTATCTGTAACATGGCCATGGTCCTGGTGGAACTCGCATCATAAGTTTTTATTCCTCTTGTGTTGAGGGGCCTTCAGTTTCTTTGGCCATCTTAGAGTCTAGTCATTCTTAATCTCGTTGAGGATATGCTCACAGCTCACAGTTAGAGGAGTATAGTGAGCGAACTTATCATCGGCTGACCTCTTCTTTCCATCTTTCTTTCTTTGGGACTTGCCGCTACTACCATCCTCATACTTGGCGGCCATTGCCTCTTCGGCATTCATGACTTTTCTTGCAGTTGCCAGTAGCTCTGCCATAGACCTGGGAGGGTCGTCCATGAGTTTCCACAACAACTTCCCTTTTTGAAGACCTCCTATGAGGGCGGTCATGGCTATATTCTCTTCATAATCTTTAACCCCAAGTTTCTATTTGTTGAACCTGGCGATGTAGTCTCTTAAGCTCTCATCCTTGCCTTGCTTGACATACAGTAGATGACTGGTCTTCTTTTGAGATCTTACCCCAAAGAAGAAGTTGTGAATGAATCGTTCAGCCAAGCCCTTGAAGTTCTCAATTGAATTCTTCAGAAGAGAAGTAAACCATGTGTGTTCTGCTCCTATTAAAGTCCTAGAGAAGGCCCTACACTTCATCTCATCAGGTATCGAGTAGATGTCCGCCGCTGACTGATACATCTCAATGTGATGTACAGGGTTGGTGCTACCATTATACTTGGGAGACACCACGGGTGGCTTGAACTTAGCAAGGGTTGGGAAGCTCATTATCCTTGACACAAAGGGGGAGCCCTCCGAGAAACCTCTTTGCAATGGGTCTCGGCTCTTAATGAGGTCTCCTATCTTCTCCTCAAGGCATTAGATAGAGTCATTTCATGGCTCCTACCATTGGCCTGGCCGAGGTTGTCCCCAGCCACCTCTGGGGGATGGACTGAGGGTTCCCCTGTCGCAACACAACATCGGATGTTTACCTCTTCCTCATCTCTACCTCTTCCTGCATGAGGTCGGCCATGGTGAGGCCGATGTTGTCCATCTCCTCTTTGCGAGCCAACTGCACTCCTTGACCTTGATAACCTCTGTTTTAGGTCATTTACTAGGCCCAACCTATCGAAGTCTGACCCCCTACTTAATCGATCAAAAGCTGATCCTCGTTTTTGGGCTTCTTCACCTCTTTTGCCGCCATAACCTCGGCTTTGTTGAAGAGGACGTACCGTATTATTCAAAACCTCATACGGCTCCTAACATTCTTCCAGCGCATCTTCCGCCTCTAGATCATCATACATGTCCTCTGGGGAAGGGTTTCCTTACCTCCCCAGGCATAAGTGCCTAGGGTCAGTAACGTCCCTCCTCCGTTGGGGTGCACGTTGGTCCTTCATTGGTGCCTGGGGTGGTCCCCTAGCATCAGGATGAGGCTGGACAGCCACCGGAGTGATCATTTTCGGTGAAACCCCAGGTGGACTCATCATAGTTTGGATTAGCTGTGCAAACTGCTCCTGCATAGCTTATTGCGTTGCATCCAAAGACCTCAAGGGTGCATCCACCTCTGTCATTTCGAACTGGGGTGGTGCCTGGATGGAACTAGGTCCTCCCGCTCCAGGCGACGGAAGAGGTGGTGGTAACTCTGGTGCCATATACTAACACTAAAGATCTTGATTAGCGAATGAGCTTAATCTCTTAAAGGAACTCTTTCAATGGTGAAGAAGCTCCACGCAAGGGGTGGTGCCTGGCTCACCAGCAGAGTTTTCGATGAGGTTAAGCTGAAGTGGAGGAAGTGATAGCTTCTTTTCCCACGGACAATGCCAAAATGATGATGCTAGAAATAACACAAACCTTCAAGGTGTTTGTGAGCTCATTTCAATATTAATAATGGCAGTAAAAGGGTAGATACACACATAGTAGAAGGAGGTGAGGAGAAGAGGATTCACACCGAAATATAAGTGGTTCATCCAATCTGGCCTACGTCCACTGTGCAAGTGTATGATGTGTATCACTGTATGGGGGCTCTAATGGCCATAGATACAATCTCTCAAGCTTTCTCTCTCCACTGTGCATTTGAAAAGAGTTTTAGCTAGGGTTGCTAATTTCGGATCCTCCTCTAAGAAGGAGAAGACAAGTATATATAGTACATAGGGGGTGTAGTGTACCCCCCATGCATGCAATGAGCATGTGTGTGTTGATCTAACCAATCTGATGAAGACATCTGTCACTATCACATGTAGAGAATGATGATGAAATATTCCCCCCCACGTGGGGGGAATTATTTGTTATAACTAATTTTTGTCCACATGTCCTTATCCACACATATGTCAATAAGTGCTCGGCCTCCGTGCATGGTCATAACCTCGGCCTGGGAGAGTCCGAGGTTGTTAAGGTCTAGCTTCCCATTTAATCCGAGATGAGCCATCATGGTCTCGGCTTAAGCGAAGCCGAGGTAAGGTACTAAGGTCGGCCTGGGCCGAGGTTAAGCTGAAATATGCCCGAAACATCGGCTGATTCACTGCTGGAGTTGGTGTTGGTGCTGGTGTTGGTAGGAGTACAGCTCCCTGTAACCTCGGCCTACGCTCGGCCAAGGTTGTCATTCCTGGGTAACCTGATGAACTGATGTTCCCCTATGTCATGCAGACTCCCCTTGATGAGGTTGGTAGTAGTGTCGACCATGGCCGACCTTGATATGGCCGAGACTACTGGTCACAGATCCAAGGGCCTTCCAGTGTCGGCCATGTCCTCAGCCGAGGTGGCACATTTGGGGCATATCATTTCCATATCAATTATGTCTATACAACTAACCATATGTGATAAAACTTGACAAGATTGGAATGCATGTAAAAAAAACTTTTGGTGAGATTGTGTGGTTTTTATAAAAAATGGTGAAGGGCTACGGAAGGTTCTTATCTATCCTTTGCGATTAAACCGCCATTTAAATTGGACCTAAAAAATTGAGGAATTTTATTATCCGGGGTCCAAAGAGGTTAAAAGAGCCCGAAAAAATTTAAAGGCAATAAAAATCAATACATGACAAATATGGGCCATTAGGTTTCACCATCAATTCTCCAAAGTTTGAGAATTTAGATCACCTCTATTCAAAATATAAATCTGAGGGAGTTTGGTTGGAGACTTTAAACGGGTTTTCACTTCCTTGAAAGTCCTGAAAAAGCATTAAACAGTTTTAGATGTTATTGGTGTGGAAATCACTTTGAGCTTTGATTTGTTGATTTGATTGAGTCAATGTCTCATATTTCCATCTTTTTACTCCTATGAAAGATGTTGAGTTCATTCGTTAGGAGTATCCGATATTCATCGTGCACATATGTCATTTTTGTATGCATTGATTTTCCTATCGAATTTAATCACACCCCTAAATTTACGCTATCATCGACTTGGTTGTTTTTGTGTTCTTTCATGGTGTGATTCTTTGTTGTATATTTTGTGTGAAAGATTCAAAAATAGGATTTTTTTTTGTGACACCCTCCATTTGCATTTATTTGTGCTTCTCATATCTATCTATTTGGGGACATCATAAAAATGGGGAGAATGAATTATAGGGGATAATTTTTGGTGACTTATCAATGATTTGCTTAAGCTTAATTGATCTTTGATTTTTTTCATATCATTATATTTCAATCTGTTGTGTGTCACGGATATCTTCTTTATCTCATCTGTGTAGGTACAAAGTTGATAATTATTGGATTGCACAACCTGATGAGAAAAGCTTTGGGAGTTTCTGAAGAGCTCAAGATTTGAAGATTTTGATGTTTGATTGAAGACATATCATTTAGTATTCTCAGTTTGAGGGTTTAATGGGGATATTATTTTTTATGTCATTTGATTGCATAATTCGGATTTTTTATACGTGTACCGGCATAGACATAAGGGGAGATTTGTAAGGACATAATTTTATAAATGTCCGGGGTAGAATCTCAAAATTTTATGTTTTCCCTAGATCACTGTATGTATGTCTGATATCGCAACATTTGGCACGTCAACACGATTATCCACGATGGCCTTGATCCGAATCAATGCATCCATCATCTTCACACGTGCATCAAGCTTCATGCGACGTTCTGCTCAACCGTTCCCACTACTCCACTTCGCATTATTGGTAAAATGATTTATTGGAGTTATTTATATTTGCATAAATATTGGGAATTTCTCAAAAAATATTTTTTCGAAGTCTGATTTGTTTTTATCAAAAGCAAAAAATTTCTAAGTGTAGTAGCGGAGTGCCTCGATCGACGAGCTCGTTCAAATGACATAGCATTTTCATTCGGGCGAGATAGGCATGTCACGCAGTCTTGTTAGAGCGATACATGTCATTCATTCGAGATACATGCTTATCTCGTTCGAACGACGACGACGCCTTAATTTCGTATAAATATCTGGTCACTTTCTACACGTTTTCCAAGTCTTTTTCACACACAAATTCTGCGATTAACAGCCCAACAAATAAACTTCACTTTTTAAGGTTTTATGCCTTATTTATTAATATAAGCACTCCCATCTATGTATGTGAATATTTAAACCTTCAAGAGGATCGTTTTTACTCATCTGGAGTAATTTGTGGAGAAGCTATCTCTTCTTCATTGTAGCCCATATGGAGTTCTTGCGGGAGATTCCAGCCGATGACATCGGAACTGACACCTAAGGGTATTTCATATGTCACTCATATTTTCATTGTAATCCGTGTAACTGTTTCTTACAAATTATAGTGAAAATAATAGGGTTTTGCCCCTTTGGGGGATTTTTCCTCATTTTTGTGTTTTGTTTGTGATCGACTATTCTTGCATGTTCATATTGATTCCAATCACACCTAGATGCATGTTTTAGGATTTAATTAAAAAATTGAGTTTAATTAAATAATTTCTATATTTGAACAAATGCGGACACTTCATCTTCCTTTTTCAACAGTGAATCCTCGGTTCACAAGTCAGTAGTTGAGTATAGACTCCACAAGGTGTATGAATAATATTCCAACTTCAGGGTTTCACAAAAGTTCACAAATCAAACGAGGAAGAAAGGATTGTGAGTAAAAAAAATGTGAAATAAAATATGAAAACCTTTGGAATAGATATGAAATTTTTGTTTTTTCCAAAGTCCTATGAAAAATAGCTCCAAACAAGTACTGACACAAAATTTGAGGTGACGTAACTCGTTCGAAAGAAATTCAAGGTCGTTCGAATGAAATAAATATTCATTATAACAAAAATTCAATCCCATTTGAACCAACATCAAACAAACTTCTAGAAAGTAATATATGTTTCTTAAAATCAACCTCATTAAAAGTTCGTCAGAACATGGATGTAACGAAACCTCATTCTCGTTCGAACGAGACCAAAATGAAATTTTTATTTTTAAAAATGTTTTTTAAAAAATAACCTATATTTTATAAAAACTAACATCCCAAATACGATTTAGAAAATTTATGAGCACCCAAAGATTTATACCTTCATGAGTTGAAGGGATGTCTTTGATCTTTTAGATGTTGGAGTTGATCTTGACGAGTCGTTTGTAATGGGATATGCGAAAATATTAAATAAAGCCATGTTATGAGAAATTATAAATATTTGCTCTTACAAATTCCCCCTTGGCTATTTGAACACAAAAAAAAAATCGAAACACAAATTAATAAAAATCCCTATATGATAATGATTCCTAATACCCTCCCATACGATAGAAATGGAACGACATAAATGAAACTTTGTCTTCAAACTCAATTTGTTCTTCCCTTGGGCCACTTTGTATCTATCTGGTGTAGTTGATGAATTCATCCTTAATGCAAGAGAAACCTACACACATGAAACGAAGAGATACCGTGATGCATAGAGCTTTAAACAGTAAAAAAAACTCCCCTCAATTTGTTCTCCCCATTTTTGTACGTAATAGACAAAGGAGTAGAAACTAAACATCAATTATAAAGCATCACATGAAGAAGTAAGATAATAACACAATAATAATCAAGGAAGATTAGGTGATGATAAGATCAAAAGGAGGTGTATCAACCAACTATTTTTGAAAATTTTCATTTTCCTTTTAAAGATTAAGTATAAAATGAACAAATACAACACACTATGGAAAAACACTAAAATATCCAAAAGTTGAATGCAAAATGTAGGGGTGTGAGCATTTTCCATAGGTAAATCAACATATATAGTCATAACATGTGTGCACGAAATCTTAAGACACATCTAACGAAAAATCTCAAAGTCTACCTTTGGTGTAAAATTTGTGAACTCATGTGAAATTAACTCAACTTAATCGATATATCATGAACATAAATGATTCTCACATTAATGATGCCAAACTATGTAATTTTTTTTGTTTTGAGAAATTTTTAGTTTGTACAAGCCCATTGATCTGCAACTATAACTCCCTCTAAATCTCACATAACTAAGAATAAACTCTCAATTATTTTTGAAAAAAAATTAATGCTCATATGTAGTGAAGCATCAATGTATCAAAAATTGGCTCGGCACTTCTATTTTTATGTACAACTAATCTTTTTAGGCCTTTTTAAAACAATGGTAGCTTTTAACGCAAAGACCTTTGATGTTTCGTAGCATTTAACAAAGTTTTTGAAAAAAATAAAGGTAATACGGGAAATGGTTCTTACATGCACAACTTTTTATCTTATTTTTATATTTGGTTCATTATAAAGAAATATTGAGATAAGAACATAGTATTCGATAAGTGGAAAGTAAGTGCAATGTTCAAACACGCACGTGTGCATTAAAGGTGACTAGGAGTCAAACATGTAGAAACTAGTCATCAAATAGCAACGTAGTGACTCCACACATTATTAAGCACACTAGAGAAATGACGTCATGTCTCAAAACACTACCAAAAAGTCACGTGAAAATATGGAATGAATGGCTGATCTGGACATCTTAAAGGTTTATTCATATATAGTGACAAAAAATACAAAACTCTTTTTATCTTTTTTCAAAAAAAATTATCAAAATAAAATTTTCGTGCCTTTTTCACATTTTTCTGAAAAACTGAAAATCTTTTTGTATTTTTCAAAAATACAAAACTCTTTTTAATTTTATGAAAAAATATCAAAATGAAAATGATAAATGCAATGATACAATAATAAGACAATCTAGCAATAGGAATAAGAAATATAAGCATGATAAACATCCTACAGTAGATAAAGTACCCGAACTCAGTCAACAGTGCAAATACCTACAGATTTTCTAAGATCCTCAAATATAAGTGCATCTAAAGGTTTTGTGAATATGTCGGCTAACTAACGATCGGTGCTCCTAAAACTCCAGGATAAGACCTTGTCCTGAACAAGGTCTCATATAAAGTGCTCGTGTATCCTAATGTGCTTCGTGCATGAATGTTAGATCGGATTATGGGCAATATGGATTACACTCATATTATCACAAGAAATAGTTATCGTGCCTTATCAAAATCCATATCTTCCAACATTTTCTTCGTCCACAAGAGTTTCATGCAATAACTCTCATCGACAATATACTCAGCCTTGATCGTGGACAAAGATATGAATTTTTTCTTCTTACTCAAACAAGAGACAAGAGCACTCCTAGAATAAAAACACCCACTCGAAGTGCTCATACAACCATCGACATATCCTGCCTAATCGAAATCCTAATAGGCAAACAAATGACCATCAATATCTAAGGAATACCATATATAGTATAAAAGAGTTCCACTCACATATTTGATGATAAGTTTAAGTGTGAGTAAGAGTGACTCTTTTAGGGACGTTGGTATCGCGTACAGACTCCAACACTAAATGCAATATTGAGACAACTAGAAGTTAAGTAGAGGATACTACCTATCATATTCTGATAAAGGGTTTTCTCTATGTCCTTGCCTAAAGCGTCTTTGTTAAGCTTTGTCGTTTCAATAATAAGGGTGCGTGAGTGCTTAGTAGAGTCTAGACCAAACTTCTTCACAAGGTCTCTTTCATATTTGGATTGATATATGAATATCCCATCCTCAAGATGACAAATAGGGAGACGTATGAAGAACATAAGCTCACTTACCATGATCATATCAAACTCACTCTTCATTTCCCTCCTAAAGGGTGCAAGCATAACGGGAGCACGTGGATCCAAAGACTATGTCATCCACATAGACTTGGGCAACTAAAATAGCATTACTCTCTCTCCTCACAAATAACATCTTATCTACTCCCCCTTTCTTGAAGCCACAAGCTAAGAGATTGGAAGTGAGCCTCTCACACCAATCACAGCTTTCGTGCTTCAAATTATAAGTACAAATTTCCAAATTGAGTCAATTTGTAGTATTGGCTATTTATGTTGGACAAAACATTTAGATTGCCTAGGTGTCATAATATACTCCACATTGAAGAAATTGAGCAACCATGACTTCATCACATTAAAGACTTCATATCATCAATTCGAACACTCATTTTTCCCAAAGATAAATGACACACTTTTAAAGTTTGTTGGAGATTTATTTTATAGGCATCCTATTTTTACAAAACATTTTTTAAAATTTTAATTTAGTTTTCATCTCTTGCTAAGGTCGTTCTAATGAGATCTTATATCTCATTCGAACGAGGTGGTTCAAATGACTTCTAACAACATACCTTGAGGGTCTAGTCTAAGATCTTATTTGAAACCTCATTCATTCTCGTTCAAATGACATTTAGCAATTTCATTCGAATGATACTTCATGTCGTTCGAAGGGCTATAATAGTTATGGAAAATTATGGTTATTTTAACTATTTTTATTTGTAACTTCCCTTGCCCACAACTTCCACATCTCAAAAACAAAAGGGGCTCGGGAAAAATTAGACAAGAAACTCCTTTAACTATTGAGGAAAGCCAAAGATCTCTTTAGAAAATTTCTCCAACATTTGAATTATCTTTTTGTATCATTTTTCAAGATCAAAATACCAAATCAACTTCTCTCGCATTCAATAACATTGTGTGTAGTGGACCTATGCATGGGTGTGATACGGCATTGGCTTTCGATGGATATCGACACATATGAGGTGTTGTGTAACTTGTTGGATCTACACGTACTACGAATGGAAGTGTTGAAGATGGCATTAACGGTACTTGTAGGGTCAAGTTGGTAAGTCTTTTGTGTTCTCTTATAAAAGCATATTCATAGTGGATTTCTTCTAGGCTTAGTCGTCTGAGGTTGTTACCATTTGGATTTTTCTAGTACATCACGGCATTATGGTTTTGTGATTTCTATTTACATATTAAATCTTGCATGCCCAATTAGGGTTTAGTAATCAAGACTCAAAATTAGAAAGCAACAATCTGTTGGCCTAGTTGTAATTGTAACATATGCTGTGAATTTGTATCTCAGAGTGTATTTCACAAATTTGGACCTAAGCCATACAATCGAGCGATTGCAAATTGGTATTACAGCAATTTTCAAAAAGTTATTTAGATTAATCTTGGAGATTATATGGAAGGTTATTCATTTAATAGACCCTCATGTTTGATGGAATAAATTAAGCCTATTGGAAATCACGTATGATATCTTTGTTCAAGTCAAATGATGAATGTGTTTTGATTGCTGTTGAAAAAAGGGTTATCCCCTCCAACTGTTGTAGTTAGGGAAGCTATTGTTATAAAACCTGTAGAGGAATGCAGTGAGGATGATTTGGAATTCTAAGGGTTTACGTGTTTTATTTAGTTCTGTTACTCCCGAGGAGTTTCATCGTATCATGACATGTGAAAATTCAAAGGAGACATGGTACATTCTTCAAGTTACTCATGAGGGAATGAGTGAAATTAAGGCGTCTAAACTTCAAAATCTAACCACTCAATTTGAAACTATCACCATGAAAGAGAGTGAAAATTTCAAGAAATTTTAGGCCCTTATTTTTTATATAGTTAACTCATGTTTCAACTTAGGTGAGAAGATCCCTGAAAATCATGTAGTCAACAAGATTCTTAGATCTCTCCCTAATAAATTCAATGCTAAAGTCATCATCCTTAATTCTTTAGGTGTGTTAAATTCCTTAAAATTTGAATATCTTGTTGTTGCTCTCCAAACATATTAGTTAAACATGTTTCCTAAAGATAACAAAAGGAAAGATAAGGAAGTTTATCTAAAAGTTAAAAAGGAAGAAGTGTCTCAATTCGATGAGTCCGATATAGATCCAGATGATATGGTCTTATTTTCCAAACAATTCAAAAAAATTCTCAAGTTTAAAAAGAAAAATTCAAAATTTGATAAATTGAAATTTGAGAAAAATAAAAATAAGGCAAGTAGAATTCTAATGATTGCGATCAAAATAAATATAAACGTGAGAAATCTGAAAGTGATAACTTCAAAAAGGATGATTCGAAAAGACGATTTGAGTGTAAGGGGTGAGGTCATAGAGAGTATAAGTGTCCCACTAAGATTAAGAGACATGGCAAGGACAAAGATGTTTATAATTACACTTTTAGCGATAGTGAGAATGAGTCTGAAGACTCCGATGACTCTATTCATTTTAGAAACAACTTTACTACCTTTATAACGAATCATGTCATCTCCTCAAGTATGTTGCATCCTAATATTGACATTTTCGAGCATGAAAATTTTGAAGTTGTATCCAATCACTCACAAGTAAGTGATGTTGCTGGTAGTGAGAGTGATGTTGATGAAAGTGATTTGTAGTTCCCCTGTTCTGAGTTATACACTGAGCCTGTGTAAATCCAAAAGAATAATAAAAAGTTAACTTTAGGGTGTTGACGTTAGAAAAAGAGTTAAAAGTCATGAAGGATAAGGAGGCCTTAGTTAGTCAACTCGAGACGATTAAGATTTCTCTTTCTGATAAGCTTATTTTGGTGGGTAAAGAAAATAATGATTTGACAAACTGTCTAGCTCAGGTTACTAAAGATTTCGTGAATCCTTGGATATTCGAAAAAAAGTGGAAGCAATAATTGTCAAACTTGAGAAAGATCTCAAGGTTTATCGGGATGTCAAAGTCACTCTTTAGGACAACTCTGGGATAATGGGGAAGTTGTTTATCGGACTTGTCCTAGGTTATATGGAGAAAGGTTATCAAGAGAGAAAATGTATAGGATATGAAGAAGGTGATTCATCCAACAATTAAAATGAACCTTTAACCAAGTTTATTACCAAAATAAACCCCCAAATCCTAACCCACATAAGAGAAATCTACATAAGCAACCTATGAACATGAATCCAAATCAACCTTATGTTTGTACCTTTTACAATAAAATGGGTTATTTTAGAGACTTTTACTACAAGCTTAGGAAGAATTCATATCTACCTACTCTTATGCCACACTATAGCCATTTCCCTGGTCTTAAAATTTAAGTTGAGTATCTAGTAAATACATCAAAAGGTTTAATGTTAGAGTTTCTAAGGTTGTCTATGCCCTGTAGAAATTATTACGACCAAAGGACTAGAAATAACAATTGTAAGAACACTATGAACACAACTTATGTTTGGTGTAAAAGATAATATCAAGAAGGAATTAGTTGTTCATGTTGCATTATACACTCAAAAGATCTCCTAATGGTATTTTGATAGTGGGTGCTCCAAACATATGACATGTGGTAGATCTCTTTTTACAACTCTTGAGCATCACAAGGATGGTAAGATCACCTTTGGAGATACGAGTACACAGAATTATGGGAAGAGGAACTATTGAAGTTTTCGATTTTCCATAACTAGAAAATATTCTTTACATTGATGGACTCAAATATAATTAGATAAGCATTAGCCAATTATGTGACCAAAACCTAGCAGTTATGTGTATCCAGACAGAATGTACTGTTTATGATAGATCCGGTGAGACTATTGTAATACCCCGTATTTTTATGGCTTTTAAATTTAGGAATTTATTAAATTTAATTGAGAAAATTAATTTTATTTTAATCCAGAATGTTGTTTTAAATATTTACTAGCGTGACGAGAGTTAGTAATTATTGGAAATTTGTTGAATGTTACTGGATGAGTATAGTAATATATTAGATTTATTTTATAAAAATTGTCACGTGTGAATAAAATGACAATTTTGGAAATTAAGTCGGGACACGCCCGTGTCATGTCGGGACTAAATGCTGATTAATAAAAATGAATAAATTATAAGTTGCTCGTATGGTCGTTTTGAGTGCGCCAAAGTGTCCGGAAGGGTTGAGATAGTCAGAAAAGTGTACCCGGTGTTTAGTTTGGATCTCGGGGCATTTTTAGGCCTATTTAGAATCCCTGGAGGGTATTTCGGACATTTTGCATTTTTGGGTAATTAAACCAACGAAATTTATTGGTTTTATCAGCCATTTGGAATGGTCTCTTAGGGTTAGAAGACTCAAAACCTTAGAACGACCATTAGAGAGGAAGGTAGAAAGCTTTCCAAGCAATCCAAGGCCAAAAATTCATCCGGTTGCACCGCCACCACCACAAACACGTACATCGGGCGACGGGGAATGCAACCACACCAAATTCGTTCACAAATCAGAACTCTAAAATTTTAGGCAAGTATTTATCTTCCTTTTATCAAATGAATGCTCTTTTATATTAGTCTAGGGTTTATTAGAATTAGTGTTCTTGAAAGAAAACATTAATTGGAGATAAAAATTTCATGTTGTAGAGGTAAAGATAATATTTTGGAAATCCATTTCACATTTAGAGGATGAACCACAAATTTATATTGGTTTAGAAGTAGAAATTCTGGAAAAATAATAGGAAGAACTAAGTTAAAGAGATTTCTAGGGTTCATGAGAATTATATAGATTTTGGCCCTTCTAACCTATGATTCTTGATGAAAACTCGCATGCCTTACGTAGATTATTACTCATTTGGGTTTATAATGTGTGTGGTATAAATTTCTGGGAGTTTGGGAGTTAAAAATTTGGAATTGGATGAGTTTGGATGATAGAACCCGTAACTGGTATGCTACAGATTTCGCCATACCTGTTTGATCGATCGATCGAGCCCAGAGCATCGATCGATCGAAGGTTCGATCAATCGACCCCCGTTGATCGATCGATCGACCCCTCCTGGAAAATTTCATTTTTTCTCGTGTTAGCTTAATTCGATTTTATGCTTAGTAAACCTTGATTAGGATTGCTAGAACATAATGGAACATAAAAAGGACCAGTAGGGTCAAGATAAACCCCGTTAAGTGGGACTTTAATGTGAAGGGATATAAAGGGTAAACGGGGAGATATTCATACTTAGAAAATCATACGTGTGTTGATTTTGATAATCGAAATGTCTAGGAAGTTGGAGTAGAAGATAAGTGAGGGCCTACTGAAATTGTACTTAAGTAAAGATGATACTTCGAGAGACGAGAAGTGAGTTTAGATTGACTTAATTATGAGAATAAAATGAATGAGTCCGTTATATGAAATAGTTGAGTAAAATGTGTAATAACGGATAATTATAATTATGGGTCATGAGCACGCCTGATTTAATAATGTGGATGTGAATACATATATTATATATATGACAGCATGATTGTTCATATATTACTTCTGTGTAAAAATCGTACTCGGGCTACTTGATATCACGGGGGGTTTCCGCACCGGGACAATCTTATCTCGATGGGACCTTTATGGGAGATATTGACTTGTACCCTAGAACATAGTATTCCCCGTTACAGGCTATCAGATTGATAGTCAGACGAGCCTAAGAGACATGTGGGTATGTTCTGACCTCTTAGGACCGGGAACTATGCTTCGCCTCCATTTGTATGTGTTTGTGTTAATGCAGTTCAAGAGTGATTCTGAACTAGCATTTCCCTAAATATGTGTGATATAGGGACATGATAGCAGAGTATGCCAGTGCCGTTAGTATATATGTATTATATGAGTGATTGGTATATATATACTTATTTATGGAAATGTTGCACCATAGATTTTATGTGGGATTTCGTTTGTATATATATTATATGTGTAATTAATATATATACGTGTATCTATATGAGAACATTCTACTGAGTGAAATAGTATTTAAGTAAAGTATAAAATTCTTCAACTTCACTATAAGTATTCGGAAACATTATAACGATACGGAATTATTCTAAATAACGTAAGAAATCTTGAAGAGATAGATTTTACTAAAGTGAATATCATAACCTTAATTTCATGTGTTAAGACTTATGGAAAATAAGTTAGAGAGATATATGGGATTCATTAGTACGGTAGGCGTGCACACTAGATGAGAGGTGAGAATTCTCAAGAGAGTGTCGCATACTAATATGACTGTTGCATTAGCCGGTAAGCATTTAAAATACTTGCTAAACTATTTTAAAAAAACCGTTTTACATTCGGGCTCTGACCCGTTTTCTATTAACCCTGCTCTCTTATGTGTATATATATGTATTACAGGTGCCCAGCCATAGGGGCGTCATGCTTAGGATTCTTTGGATGGAACGCGCTGTAGCTTTTGTGGGAGTTGCAGGCCATTGCTTAGACGAACTCATTGTTGATTCTACTTCTAGTTCAGTTTTATCCAGTGGCCATGTGTCGCCCTTTTCCATTATTTAGTTGGTATTGTCAGAGATTGTAATTCTTTTACTTTCAGCATCTTTATTTCGAGATTTATTACTGTCATGATGTTTTCCTTTAGTGTTTTAAAGTTGGGATTTGTTATTGATGGTTAAACTCTTGAATGTTCATTTTTATTCTTATACTTAATGTGTGACCCTTAAAATGTTAATGGTTAAAGGTTTTATAATTCAATTTAATAAAATGGAAATAAGGTTTTAAATGGTTTTGACACTTAGCTTAATTAATCAGGGTGTTTAAATTTGAAAATTTTCATTTGCGACAGTGATGCTAAGAATGAACCAACTGTTCACCTTCATTTTAATTTAATAAAGGAGTGATCTCCCTGTATTTAATTAGGCGGTGTGTCACAGGTGGTATCAGAGCATCAGGTTCTAGTGTCCTTTTGGATCTGTGCAGCTTATTATGCTTTCAACGTTGCTTTGTTTGATATAGAGCCCTATGTTTAGGATTGTCGATTTCTTTGATGAGATTTCGTTCTCCTTCTATGACGTATATACATTAGTGAATTCTAATTTAGTTCGGATGTGTGCGTGTGACGAGCGATGACGGATGTCAGAAGAGAACCGTTAAGCAGACATCAAGAGGCAGGGCTCAGTTGAAATGGTAAAATATATTCGAGGATGATGACCGTAGTTGAGGTCACCTCCATTATGGCACGAGAAGCCAAGACTAGAAAGCTGACTAAGGCGTAGCCATGATTTACAAATGCTGCTATAGTCGAATGAGTTGCGAGAGTAAACTCACCCAACATGTTACAAAACGTGTAGAGAACTGTTAGTGGTAATTCTATAAACGCGGGAATTGTATGTGGTTACCAAAGGAGGTAAAGTATCCAAAGGTTAAGATATAGGAAGGAGTGTGGTTAACTGGAAGTGAAAATTTAGAGAAAATTTTTCTTAGTTGTCGGAACAAAGTTATAATGATGGGAGTCAACCACCAATTTAGAAGTCGAATGCTATGTCTATAGGAGAACCTTAGGTACAGTGTTGATCGTATGTTCCTTCGTCAGATGTTCAGGATTAGAAGTGAACGTTGTCCTGAACTCATTACATGAGGACGTGACAGGGGTCCATTTGTGAATATGAATTCTTAACCGTTAGCGAATTTTGTATCGGAAGATGTAGATGCAAGTGGAGGAAATGACTCCAAGTGGGAGATTGACTCGTAATAATAGTTTATAACACTCAAAGAGGAAATTATGATGGACGGCCGAATCAGGGGTTGGCAATGTCGTATTTTGTCAATAAAGATGGTAATGCTCCATTGTGTGGGAAGCTAAAAGAATCAAAGAATTTAGTCGAGAATAAGACTGAATACAACGGTGGTGGTGTACCACCACAAAGGGGTGTGGATACACATCAGGGGACCCATTTAAATGATTCGGATAGTTGAATTCTTACCAAGTGATGGTAAATTCAATAAGGACTATTATAGACAATGACATGTTCTTTATGGCCTAAAAAGCTAAGGGAACAACCGGGGTGGCCAATAGGAATCGAGTATACTAAAGTCCGAGAGAAGGACAATCCTAACCTAGTTAGTAGGACAGGTGATAAGTGGATTATGTGTGGAGGTATTTTGTGGGGAGTGAGATCGCCTGCGATAATATGTTTCGAAGTGAGTAAAGGGACAACAATACGAAAAGGGCAACGATTAAGGTAGTTTTATTTTGATTTGGGCAGACGTGTTACGTCTGGAAACCATTTGTACAGTCAAGAAGATTGACAAGGTGGAAGTATAAGTTGTATCCTCAGAGGATGAGGCGTGTTTATGTGACACGAGCGAGTCACTATATTTTGTTCATTGCTAGATTAGCATGTGAGATGAGTTTAATGCATATAATTATAACGTTATTATTATGTGAATATTTTTCTCTAGTGTAGCGAGATTTTTCTTTAGTGCTATCCGCGGAGGATGGATGAGTATATTAACAGTGTTATATACCTTATTGAGGTTACTCGTTGTAGTGATGTGATACACGAGTATGATATTATCTTTATTAAAAAGTTATAGAAATGGTTAGTACGATAGTGGGCATTTATTGCAAGGCTATCAGAGTGGTTGCGTTAGTGCAACATATTTTTGTTCTGGCGAGTCTTCACCTCCAAGAAGGTCGGACTCGCACTTATATTATCTATCCTAGAGACTTTGGAGGGGATAGTGGGCTCGAGATATTCGATGCCAATGTATGTATAGACTTTATTATTGCGATTTAGTATGTATCGAGTTTATCATTGAGCGAAAAGATTTAACTCAGTATTATGTTTAGCACTCAGGACTTAGTGATAGGAAGAGTGCATTGTTATATCTATCCTCTAGAGATGTGGGAGTTACGAGTTATACCCCTATTATTAGGGAAAGAAATTTCGAGAATTCCGATTGTATGTATTCGAGGTTTATGGAATGCAATTACCACCAACCAATACTGAACGATTGTGCAATTGGTGAAATTTTCTTTGTTAAGTGTAATTACAGGAGGAAATGTATCTTTTCTTTCAAGAGACGGAATAAAGGGGTACATGTTATGGACGGAGGACCTAACGGATTTCGATAACTGACAATGCTAGGTAGTAGTGTATTGGGGGGTTCCTTGTTTGGATTTCGCTTTGCGAGACATCCCACGCATGAAACTTAGCGTAAGGTTGGAATTAGGGAGCTATTTGGTCATTAGTCCATGAGTTTGGTACCTCGTTCATACTAGGGGTAGGTAATTACATCTATAAGTTAGAAGTTGAATCATGATTTAAGGCCAGTGGAGCCGGTTATGTGGTAAGAAAGCATTGAAAGTTATCCCCATGAGTTGAGGGGTGAATGATGATAAGGAGAAGTTAAAAACTTCGATTTCTAGGGTAATTGAGAGTATCCAAGTGTTGTAACCGCATTCGGAACACAAGGTAAATAAAGAATTGGGATGATTTTTTTTAGCATGGATTATCTGGAAAGAATTTTTATCATACAAAAGAGATGACTTGTATTTATTTTAATGAATAGAGCGTTAGTGATTTATTTTGGTTATTGTACCTATTTGGGAAAATTATTGTACTTATCTGAAGAAGTTTGAGATTTTTTGCTCCTCTTTTGTTGTCATGGAATTTGAATGCCCTATTACTGATATTTTGTTGGATTTAGTTAGTTCCACAGATGAGTAGCACGACGTTCTCTCTCCCAAGGCGGTCGGGGTGTTGGAAAAATGTGGGCATCTTGGTTAGCTGATGTAAAATCGTCCGAGTTGAAGGGACGTGGTAATAGACGTGTGAAAGATATGTTTGTGGGACTAGTATAACGAAGTGGAAGTGATAAAGTGGATTAACGTCACATGAGGAGCGATAATCCATACATAAGTGTGCAAATAGAATAGCACACCCTAATTTGATTGGAAGGCTGTGGGAAGCTATTTAAGAAGGGGTATTCCTAGAATAGAGTAGAATTTAATTATTATGAAGAACACTCGGAGCAGAGTTGTTATTAGTCAAGTGTGAGAGAGACTTGCGCATACAAAGAGTGATGATGTTAGTATGAAATAAAAGATTCAGAAGTTCGCATCGTGGAGGAAAGATAACGGGTCGAAAACTTTCGGCATACACCAAGGAAGGAAGGGGAGTATTACGTATCACTTAATGTGGGACATTTCAAGGAAAAATAGATGTTTAGCGGGACTTAGTGAGTAGTCGCTACATGCACCACCCATAGGTAGGGTTCGATTGGAAGAGGAGAATCAACCAGAGAATTCTGTGTTTATCGACAATTCCTGTATTTGGAAGAGGTCGGTAAAGTTCTTGGATGGGTTACCATCCTCAAAATAAGATCAAGGGTTCATCCGAACATGTGAATTAAGTCACCCGAGAAGGAAGTGATTGATATTCCTTTGGGGTGGTTTACAATATTAACTAATATGCCCCAGACTTCGTTTGAAAGGAAGGATCGCTCCAGTACATGGTACGGCACAATATTAATTTCTGAATCGGGATGAGATTTGTGAATCCCACCTTTAATATGGGATTTCAGGAACCAACGAAGATAAGGTTTCGTTTCGAGTAGGATGTATCACCCTTAGCCAGGGAATAGGCGCACGGTGATTAAAGATTAGTGGAGCCACGTGAAGGAAATTTTGGAATCTTGGTACAATGATTTCAGGAATGCTCTGTAGAAGCACTCGTACTTGTTTATCACGTACGAGGTTCTTATTAAGGTTTTGGTATGGAAGAACCTCGAATATTCTCCTTTCGTATGTTTAGAGGTGAGTGGATAATCATAATTTTGGATCGGTCGAGAATAATCCGATAACTATGGTGGAATTCCACGAATGTTTTAGGCGAATAAGAGTGGTCAAATGTTCGTATCGTTTTATCAGAATGGGAGTTTTGTATATAAATAAATCCGAGTAGTTTTCATGTAGTGAGGTGCGGCCTCCCAATGATAGTGAGATAATGGAAATTTATAATGTATAGGCGTGACCTACGCGAATGTTGTCAGTTAGGAGCAACACGTTAAGTGTCTCCAATGAGAATGTTAAACAAGCTTGTTGTGAGGAAGGGGCTATAGTGATTGAGCACCTTACTATATAGATAGTTTGCGTACTGAAAAGATATCCAAAATTGTTCTCCAGGTAAGCCTTATTTTCTGAATTTCGAGACGAAATTCCGTCATTAGGGAGGAAGTATGTAATACCCCGTATTTTTATGGCTTTTAAATTTAGGGATTTATTAAATTTAATTGAGATAAATTAATTTAATTTGAATCCGGAATGTTTTTTTAAATATTTACTAGCGTGACGAGAGTTAGTAATTATTAGAAATTTGTTGAATGTTACTGGATGAGTATAGTAATATATGAGATTTATTTTATAAAAATTGTCACGTGTGAATAAAATGACAATTTTGGAAATTAAGTCAGGACGCGCCCGTGTCGTGTCGGGACTAAATATTGATTAATAAAAGTGAATAAATTATAAGTTGCTAGTACGGTCATTTTGAGTGCGCCAAAGTGTCCGGAAGGGTCGAGATAGTCAGAAAAGTGTACTCGGGGGTTTAGTTTGGGTCTCGGGGCGTTTTTAGGCCTATTTAGTATCCCAGGAGGGTATTTTGGACATTTTGCATTTTTGGGTAATTCAACTGACGAAATTTATTAGGTTATATCAGCCATTTGGAATGGTCTCTTAGGGTTAGCAGACTCAAAACCATAGAATGGCCATTAGAGAGGAAGGTTGATCCGGTTGCACCGCCACCACCACCAACACGTAGATCGCGCGACGGGGAACGCAACCCCACCAAATTCGTCCACAAATCAGAACTCTAAAATTTTAGGCAAGTATCTATCTTGCTTTTATCAAGTTAATGCTCTTTTATATTAGTCTAGGGTTGATTAGAATTAGTGTTCTTGAAAGAAAACATTGATTGGAGATAAAAATTTCCTGTTGTAGAGGTAAAGATCATATTTTGGAAATCCATTTCACATGTAGAGGATGAACCAAGAATTTATATTGGTTTAGAAGTAGAAATTCTGGAAAAATAATAAGAAGAACTAAGTTAAAGAGATTTCTAGGGTTCATGAGAATTATATAGATTTTGGCCCTTCTAACCCATGATTCTTGATGAAAACTCGCATGCCTTACGTAGATTATTACTCATTTGGGTTTATAATGTTTGTGGTATAAATTTCTGGGAGTTTGGGAGTTAAAAATTTGGAATTGGATGAGTTTGGATGATAGAACCCGTAACTGGTATTCTGCAGATTTCGCCATACCTGTTTGATCGATCGATCGAGCCCAGGGCATCGATCGATCGACGGTTCGATCAATCGACCCCCTTTCATCGATTGATCGACCCCTCCTGGAAAATTACATTTTTGCTCGTGTTAGCTTAATCCAATTTTATGCGTAGTAAACCTTGATTAGGATTGCTAGAACATAATGGAACATAAAAAGGACCAGTTGGGTCAAGATAAACCCCGTTAAGTGGGACTTTAATGTGAAGGGATATAAAGGGTACACGGGGAGATATTCATACTTAGAAAATCATACGTGTGTTGATTTTGATAATCGAAATTTCTAGGAAGTTGGAGTAGAAGGTAAGTGAGGGCCTACTGAAATTGTAAATAAGTAAAGATGATACTTCGAGAGATGAGAAGTGAGTTTAGATTGACTTATTTATGGGAATAAAATGAATGAGTCCGTTATATGAAATAATTGAGTAAAATGTGTAATAACGGATAATCATAATTATGGGTCGTGAGCACGCCTGATTTAATAATGTGGATGTGAATACATATATTATATATATGACAATATGATTGTGCATATATTACTTCTGTGTAAAAATCGTACCCGGCTACTCGCTATCACGGGGGGTTTCCGCGCGGGGACAGTCTTGTCTCGATGGGACCTTTATGGGGGATATTGACTTCTACCCTAGAACATAGTATTCCCTAGTACAGGCTATGAAATTGATAGTCAGATGGGCCTAAGAGACGTGTGGGTCTGTGCTGAGCTCTTAGGACCGGGAACTATCCTTCGCCTCCATTTGTATGTGTTTGTGTTAATGCAGTTCGAGAGTGATTCCGAACTAGCATTTCCCTAAATATGTGTGATATAGGCACATGATAGCAGAGTATGCCAGTACTATAGTTTTTATGTGGGGTTCCGTTAGTATATATGTATTATATGAGTGATTGGTATATATATACTTATTTATGGAAACGTTGCACCATAGATTTTATGTGGGGTGCCGTTTGTATATATATTATATGTGTAATTAATATATATACGTGTATCAATATGAGAACTTTCTACTGAGTGAAATAGTAGTTAAGTAAAGTATGAAATTCTTCAACTTCACTATAAGTATTCGGAAACATTATAACGATACGAAATTATTCTAAATAACGTAAGAAATCTTGGAGAGATAGATTTTATTATAGTGAATATCATTACCTTAATTTCACGTGTTAAGACTTATGGAAAATAAGTTAGAGAGATATATGGGATTCATTAGTATGGTAGACGTGAACACTAGATGAGAGGTGAGAATTCTCAAGAGAGTGCCGCATACTAATATGACTGTTGCATTAGCCGGTAAGCATTTTAAATACTTGCTAAACTATTTTAAAAAAACTATTTTACATTCGGGCTCTGACCCGTTTGCTATTACCCCTGCTCTCTTATGTGTATATATATGTATTACAGGTGCCCAGCCACAGGGGCGTCATGCTTAGGATTCTTTGGATGGAACGCGCTGTAGCTTTTGTGGGAGTTGCAGGCCATTGCTTAGACGACCTCATTGTTGATTCTACTTCTAGTTCAGTTTTATCCAGTGGCCATGTGTCGCCCTTTTCCATTATTTAGTTGGTATTGTCAGAGATTGTAATATTTTTACTTTCAGCATCTTTATTTCGGGATTTATTACTGTCAGGATGTTTTCCTTTAGTGTTTTAAAGTTGGGATTTGTTATTGATGGTTAAACTCTTAAATGTTCATTTTGATTCTTATACTTAATGTGTGACTCTTAAAATGTTAATGGTTAAAGGTTTTATAATTCGATCTAATAAAATGGAAATAAGGTTTTAAATGGTTTTGACACTTAGCTTAATTAATCAGGGTGTTTAAATTTGAAAATTTTCATTTGCGACAGTGATGCTAAGAATGAACCAACTATTCACCTTGATTTTAATTTAATAAAGGAGTGATTGCCCAGTATTTAATTAGGCGGGGTGTCACAACTATACTACAAGGTGTGAGGACAATTGATAATTGTTTTGGGATCATTCCAAAGTCTTCATTTATTTGTAATAGTGCCAAGGTTTCCACTGTCAATCTTTGGCATCAACGTCTAGGTCATGTTAATTTTAAAGATCTCGATCGAGAAGAAAGACTTGGTTCATGGATTTCCATCAATAGTAAAACCAACCTCCTCGGTTTGCAGTCCTTTTCAACTTGGAAAGAAAATTAAGAGTCCTCATAAGAAGTTGAACTCTATTACTATCGCTCATGTCTTATAAATGAGTCACACGGAACTTATAGGTCCCAATCGTACCAAGAGGATAGGAGGAAAGAGATTTATTCTAGTAATGGTAGATGACTTTTCAATATATTCAATTACTGGTTTTCTAAGTAAAAGACAGACGCGGTTGAGTTTTTGATCATTAAATATTGAGTCCTACAAAATCAACATGGTGTCACCATAAATCGCTTTTGAAGTGATAATGGCACTGAATTTAAGGAATCTGGTATGAATGCCTTTTGTGATGAAGCTAGTATTAAGCATGAGTTTTCAGTCGTTCCTACTCCTCAATGAAATGGCATAGTTAAGAGGAAGAATCGAACGATCCAAGAAATGGCAAGGTCCATGATTCTTGGTTGGAAAGTTCCTCGAAAGTTTTGGGCAGAAGCGGTAATTACCGCTTGTCACACAATGAATATGGTATACTTACTTCCTCATACTAATAAAACTCCATACAAATTGTGGACATGTAAGAAACCTAACCTATCATAATTTTGAGTCTTTAGGAGTCCATGTCTTCATTTCCATTTCTTATATTTTTTCAATATTAATAACAAGAAAGAATGAATAGGCCTACATGGGATGGAAGGGGAGAAGAATTGAACGAGAAAAGGAAATATCTCTTTGTTTGCCTTGGAATGAATTGGTTTTATCAACTGCTGAATAGGTTTCGGAGCTTCATTTAAGTAAGTCTTCAATATGCTTTTCTTTATCTACTCCTTAGATTAGGTTAGTTTATCTACGATCTTTATTAAGAGAATATATGACTCCCTCTTATTTTTTATCCAGTTCCTTTACCATCGCTAACCCCAGTTAGATTCAGGCATGCTACACTTTTTAGTTATTGGGAGAACCCAAGTACTCTCTTTTGGATTTAGGAAACAATATTCAAAATGGGGGAGAACGAAAAGAAATATAGAAAGATGTCTTTATTGAAGAGGCTTTGCATCTAAAATATGACTAATGCTGATCCAGAAGAATGGCTATAGTATTTCAAAAAGATAAAGATGCAAAGGCTAAAGAAAAAGTCTTTTGAACAACCAATTTTTCATAATGATTCTAGCTCTCTCTAGGGAATTTCAACTCGAGGGGTGATGAGGGTATATATCTAGGTTATTCATCTAATAGTAAAGATTGTAGGGTTTACAACCTTGCGGGCTCTAAAGTCATGTTATCAATAAATGTTACTCTAAAAGATGATGATCTAGCTACATTTATTGATGTTGAGGATGATCCTTCTTGTGAGAGTGATGCCCCCTAGGTGTTAATTATATTGATTCTCACAATGACTTGACAGACCCCACACTTGAAAAAAAGTATCCATCGCCATAGGTTCGTAAAGTCATGACCCCGCCAATATTACGGGGAGTCCCAACTAAGGTGTCAAGACTAGAGCACAACATGGAAATGAAGTTACATATTTGTGTTATATGAGAGTGCGCCTGCAATCTTGTCTAATTAGGTTCTAGTTTTTAATCCAAAAAAACCCAACTCTTTCAAAAAAATTCTGACAGACAAATAAATTCAAACCGCGCATGCACAATCAATCAAAATATGAGGAAAAAATTCCCCAAATGGGCAAAATAATTTTTATTTCACTATAATTCGTAATACTTACAATTATAGGAAAATATAGTGACATACAAATACCCGCAGACGTCGGTTCGTTGTCATTGGCAAGAGATCCCGCAAGAGCTCCAAGTCAGCAATGTACAACAACCTTCTTATCCACAAGAATACTCCAAATGATTAGAAAAATTAATCTAGGGTTTATAAAGATTCACATAAATGTTTGGGAATGATTTGTTAATAAAAAAAATGAAGTATGTTTTATGCATCAGTTATGCAGAAACGTGAGTGCCAAAGACTTAAAAACGAGAATGATGATATTGCTATAAATACATAAATTAGGGCGGCGTATCGATCGAATGAAATGAAGTCATCGCTCCAACAATATGACGTGTCTCTTGAACGACTTCGTGCGACAATAGCATGTCTCTTGAGCGACGTTTCTCTATCACTCGATTGACGTTAGCATCATTTTTTCTTTCGCCTCTACACTTAAAAAAAAATCATCATTCGAAGTAAAACATTTTAAATCCTTAAAAAATATTTTCTAAAAATTCCCAAATAAATATGCAATCATTAAAAACTCCAAATTAATTATTTTATCATTAATGTGAGTGGACTAGTCAGAATGTTGAATGTTGAAGATGCACGTTGCACGATGTTGGGTGATGATGCATTATGCACGTATGAAGATGGTGGAAGCGTGATAATTTCTGATCGAGGTTGTCATGGATGAATGTGTTTACGTGACGAATGTATTGGTATTAGACATACTAACTGTGATCTAGGACACACAGAAAACTTTCTAGATTCTAAATAGACATTTATAGAATCATTTCCTTACGAATCACCCCCTATGTCTATGCCATTACATACATAAAAACTATGCAAATTATGCTACCCAAACTCAGAACAAATGGCATATAATTTAATATTCATATTAAACCCAAAAACTGGAAATACTAAATATCATGTCTTCACACACTTCACCATCTTCAAATCTTCAACTCTATCTCACTTTCTTTGTCATCATCTGGGTGTGAAAAAATAATCCTCAATTTTGTACCTACACACATGAGACAAGAAACAATACCTGTGACATGCAATAGTTTGAAATATAGTGATAAGCACAAATAAATATCAATTAAGCTCAAGCAAATCATTTAATAAATCAAACTAAAATTATCCCCCATAGTTCGTTCTCCCCCGTTTTATTATGGACCAAAATAGACAAATATGAAGAACACAAACCAATCCAAATGGATAGTGTCACAAGGTAATTAAATTCTCTTTTTGAATTTTTCAAAATGTTTCTCACAAAGTATACAACAGACAATCACACCATGAAAGAACACGAAAATAACCAAGTCGGTGATAGCGGAGATAACAAATTCAATAGGAAAATATGTACATACAAGCATAACAAATGTGCACGATGAATTTAGAATATTCCCAACGGTTGAACTCAACATCTTCCTTAGGTGTAAAAATGGTGGAATTCTAAGAAATTGACTCAATCAAATCAACAAATCAAAGTTAAAAGTAATTTCCATACCAATAACGTCAAAAACTATGTAACGCTTTTTTCATGACTTTCAAGGACGTGCAATCCCGTTTTATATTCCATCCAAACTCCCTCAATAAATAAAAAAGATTTTTCTTTTTCTTTTGAGGTGATGAAAATAAACCTATTGGCTCACTTTTTGGCATATTTTTCTTTTTATTGCCTTTAAAATTTTTTTCGGGCTCTTTTTAACCTCTTTGGACCTTCGCTTATGTTTTTCTAAATTTTTTATTTAGTTTCGATTTAAACGGTGTCTTCATCGTAAAGGATAAATGAATACCTTTCGCAGCCCTTCCCCATTTTTCAAATTCACATAAACTCACTGCAACAGGTTTTACATTCACTGCATTCTTTTCAAGTTTTATCGCATTTGTTTCATTGTATAGATAGAATTGAGATGAAAACACTCAAGCAAATATGTGATAGACAAGTACAATACTCAATTAATACCGTGCACATGTACAATAAAGGAGATAAGGAGCCAAACATGTAGAAGATATAAATAATCACATCTCAATGACTCCAAACAATGTATATCACATGGATGAAATGATGTAGCATCTCACATCACTATCAAACAGTCACGTTAAATATGGAATGAAGTTGTGACTATGGTTATCTTAAATGGTCATCCATAAACGGTGTAAACAAAGTACAAAACTCTTTTTTTGTTTTTAAAAAAAAAGTTATAAAAATAAAATCTTTTTGGATTTTTCAATTTTTCAAAAAAATGGAAACTCTTTCCGTATTTTTCTAAAAAGAAAAAAATAAAAACCAAAAAAAAATATTGATACAAATGATACAATCTAGAGAGAGGAATACATGATATGAACATAAAAAAAACATCATACTCTAAATGTGGTGACCATCCCTCAGTCAACTGTGCTAATTCCTAAAGACTTTTTAAGACTCTCGAATCTAAGGGCATCTAAAGGCTTCGTGAAAATATTGGCAAACTGGAGGTCGGTAGACACAAAACTCAAGGATACGACCTTCTCTTCTAGAATCTCACGGATAAAGTTCTTGCATATCCTAATGTTCTTTGTGCATGAATACTAAACTGGATTACGGGATATATGTACCGCGCTCATGTTATCACCGAAAATAGTCATGATGTCCTGTGATATCCTATAATCCTCCAAAATTTGCTTCATCCACAGAAGTTGTGTGCAACAACTCCTGACGGTTATATAGTCAGCCTCCTTAGTCGATAAAGAGATGTAGTTTTGCTTCCTGTACAACCAAGAGAAAAGAGCATAACTAAAGAAGAAACACCCACCAGAAGTGATCTTACATCCATCTGCATCCCCAGACCAATCAACATTCGAATAGGAGTATAAATGGTGATCGGTATCAAAGGAATACCAAATGCCAAAAGAGAGAGTCCCCCTCACGTATTTGATAGTATGTTTAAGAGCGAGTAAGTGTGACTCTTTCGGGGATGCCTGATATCGCGCACAGACTCCAACATTAAAGGCGATGTCGGGACGATTGACAGTAAAGTAAAGAAGACTACCTATCATACTCTGATACAAGGCTTGCTCTACGTCCTTACCTGAAGTGCCCTTGCTAAGCTTGTTGAGGTACTCATCAGTGTACGTGCCTCCTTAGCGAAGTCTAAGCCAAATTTATTCACATGGTCTCTAGCATACATGGATTAGGAGATGAACATCCCATTCTCTAGCTGATGAACCTGGAGACCTAGAAAGAAAGTAAGCTCACCTACCATGCTCATCTCAAACTCACTCTTCAACTCCTCCTCAAAGTGGTGAGAATGTTGGGAGCACGTGGATCTAAAGACTATGTCATCCACATAGACCTAGGCAATAAAAATTACATCGTCATCTCTCCTGATGAACAACGTCATATAAAATCCCTTTTATTGAATCCATAGGCTAAGTGATAGGATGTAATCCACTTGTTCCAAGAACATGGTGCTTGCTTAAAACCATATAAGTATTTCCTCAGATAGTAGACGTGGTTAGGGTGCTTAGGGTCTTTAAACCCTTTTTAGTTGTTCCACATAAACCTCCTCCTATGGAACTCCATTCAGAAAGTCACTCTTGTCATTTATCTAATACAACTTGAAGCGCAGATGACATGCGATGGTGAGTAGTAAGCGGACAGACTCAAGCCTCACAACAGGAGAAAAGTGATGACCAACACGGGAAGCAGCATGTCTCTTGAACGACATTGCTCTATTTCTTGAACGACATCAGCGTCATTTTTCCTTTCGCCTCTACACTTAGAAAGAATTCATCATTCAAAGTAAAACTTTTCAAATCCTTAAAAAACAATTCTACAAATTCCAAATAAATATTCAATCATTAAAAAATCCAAATTAATTATTTTAGTATTAATGTGAGTGGTGTAGTGGGAAAGTTGAAGATGCACGTTGCACAATGCTCAGTGATTATGCACTATGAACGTATGAAGATAGTGGGAGCTTGATAACTTCGGATCGAGGTTGTCATGGATGAATGTGTTGACGTGTCAAATGTAGCGATATCAAACATACTAACTGTGATCTAGGGTACACAGAAAACTTCCTAGATTCTAAATGGACATTTATAAAATCATTTTCTTACATTGTAACTCTAAAATTGAACCCAAAATTCAAAAAAGCATTAAAAGATGAACATTGGATAAATGACAAGTAAGAAGAGTTACTTAAATTTCAAAAGAATGATGTTTGGGAGTTGGTTCCTCGGTCTATCAACACTAACATCATTAGTACCAAATGGATATTAAAAAATAAAACGGATGAAAATGGTGTCATTCTTCGTAATAAAGCCAGGTTAGTTGTCAATGGGTACACCTAAATAGTGTTTATTTTAATGAAACATTTGCTCATGTTGCAATGCTAGAGTTTGTTTGCCTTTAAATAGCCATTGTATGACATTTAAAATTTACGCTTTATCAAATGGATGCCAATAGTGCCTTCATAAATGGCATTCTTTTGGAGGAAGTCTATGTGGAATAACTAAAAGGGTTTGAAGACCCTAAGCACCCAAACCACATTTTTTATTTGAAGAAATCCCTATACTGTTTGAAGTAAGTACCATGTGATTGGTATGATAGCCTTACTTACTATCTCCTTGATTGTGGCTTCATGAGAGGGGGAGTGGATATAACGTTGTGTGTTCTTCATGATGAGAGATCTATCTTGGTTGCCTGAGTGCATGTCGATGACATAGTTTTTTGGTCCACTTGAGACCAACATACTCACCTCATGCAAGAGAAATATAAAGTGAGATTGAGATGAATATGGTCATCGAGCTTACTTAATTTCCAGGTCTTTAAGTGCGCCAACTCAATAGTGGGATATTTTTATCCCAATCGAAGTATGCGAAATATCTTGTGAAGAAATTTAATTTAGACTCCACTAAGCATGCACATACACCCATCAGTTCATGTGTAAAGCTTAGCAAAGACATCGAAGGAAATGATGTAAATAACACTCTTTTTAGCAATATGATAGGTAGTTTACTCTACTTAACCACTAGTCATTCGGATATTTCCTTTAATGTAGGAGTTTATTCCCATTATCAGGTTGCCTCAAAAGAGTCAAACTTACTTTTCCTTAAATGTATTATTAAATATGTGAGTGGGACCTTATCTTTTTAGGAATTGGTACTCTTTCGACACTAATGATTGGCTATCATCATATTCGGATGTCGATTGGGCAGAAGATATTGATGGATTAAGAGAACCTCAGGTGGATGTTTCTATTTTAGGAGTGCACTTGCCTCAAGGATGAGTAAAAAGCAAAACTCCATTTCCTTGTCCATAGTAGAGGCCAAATACATAGCAACCGAGAGTTGTTGAACAAAACTAATATGGATGAAGCAAATATTGAAGGATTAAGGTATTTCTCAACGCATAATGACTATCTATTGCAATGATACGAGTGCAATACACATTTCTAGAAATTCAGTCCAACATTCAAGAACAAAGCACATTAGGCTTCGTCAGAACTTTATCGACAGATTAGTTGAAGGGAAAGTCATTTCCTTAAGATTTATAGGCACCGAATGTCAATTGAAAAAGATCATAAAATATTATATGGCATATAAAAACAAAATTACCAAGGCCAATATTTGTTCAACATTGATGCTTCAAGATATTATGTGAAATTCAGAAATATATGCATTTAAGGAAGACATAAGTTGAAGATCAATGAGTTTTCATAATAAGTCATCATATTACGTTTTCGGTGACGTTATTGGTTGGAGAATCATCAAACTTTGAGGCATTTTTGTTAAAGTGACTTGAATCCAAATGAATTCCCTTTATCTGTCACAAGGTTCATGTGAGTGCATAACGCGTAGGAATATTGTTTATCATCTTGCACTCATAAGTTATCTTAGGTGGTGCTCTTATTCAAATTTTTCACAACCATACATTCTATTTCCACAATCTGAATATTTTTAATATTTCCTAGGACAAGTTTAAAACAACAATTTGTCATTTTTCATCCTTTTTTGTTCTTTATTTTCTTTCTATGTTTTCTACTTTTTTCAAAATTTTTGGATCGTTTGAACTCTCGTTCAAATGAGATTCAAACGAAACTCACCATAGCTAGCCCTAGCATTTTGTTTGAAGTATCGTTCGACTGTCGTTCGAATGAGAACACTTGTCATTAGAACGACCGGGCTTTTATAAGGTCGATTGAGTCTATTTAGTTTTTAGTCATTTGAGTCCTTTCATTTTCCCTCTACTTTGTTTTTCTCTCTTATTTTCTCTCACCCTTTCAAACTATAACACCACTCACTCCTCAACCCTCCATCTTCCCTCTCCTCCTATATAAAACTAACACCGCCTAAGGCTATTCTACATAATACTAGAGATTTTCTTGGTTCTTGGAAGTTCAACTTAAGGTATTCTCTCATTTCATCTCCTTTACCATGTATTTCCTTAATTTTGTTTGAGTTCATGTGTATTGGGTTACTATTCTTAACATGGAACTTTTTTGTGTTGCGATTTTTGTTCAATCATAACCCATTTCATACGAAGACTCGACTATATTTCTCTTTTGGGGGCTCTATGTGTATATCATAATTTTTCTTTAGAAAAACATAAAAATATAATTTTTCTTGCCCCGATTAAATGACACTTCATGATTTTTTTGGCATTACTTTTATTTTAAAATTTTATGTCAAAAAACTCACGCAATATCATTTAATTTTTATTTTGGGCCTTATGTTATATATATATATATATATGTGTGTGTGTGTGTGTGTGTGTGTGTGTGTGTGTGTGTGTGTGTGTTATTTTGATGGAGTCTGGGCTTTGTTGTTGTTATTGGTTTTGGTGGTTTGACGGATTGGTTGGTGATATTTGGGTTGGGTGTAAAAATTATCCATCTTTGTATATGGCACGTAGTAGGCATAAAAGGTGTGTGATTCAGTCCAACGAGGAACATTCCTCTGAAGAGAACATAATCGTCCCTAGCCTTTGACCTTTTAACACAACATTCTTGTAGTCTCTTTTGGGGGCTAACTATAGTTAGGGAGAACATCATTAACATAGCCTCTTTATCTGGCACCATAATTTTTACTTAGCTTACTACTCGAGGTTGTGACCCTATTCTCGACCTCCGTTACCCTATTTACCGAAATCTTATTTGGGATTTTTTTATTTGCCATGCTTGTCAGTGAGTGAAGTCTAGTGTCTAAGGTTCATGGTAAGAAATCGTAATTACGACTGACTCCATTTCTTGCTTAAATGGTTTACCCCGAGTGGTTAACCCTTCTTATCCTTGGATCGGTGCAGCAAGACTAGACCTTGTCACATTTTTGAGACAGTTTTTGAGTTGTTAAAGCCACAAACTTTCATTCTCTATCATAGGAACCTCAAAGATGATTTTATGATCCTTAATTGGAGTGTTTGTGTGTGTCTTATTCCACGTTCTAACTATACTCATATTACGCTTGACCACGTTCATATGGTGCATGCTTTCAATGTTGGGGATTCCATTGATCTCCTAGTGTATATTTTTAGCGTTCATCGAGTTGTTAGGATTTGTCCTTTCGTACCTATAAAATGGGCCTTATCGTTTTCCATTTTAATAACTCGGCATTGTCTTGATGTTGGTTTCCCTATCCTTCCTACTAATATTCCTGCCAACCGTTATCAGGCTTTTGACACTTCATCTATTGGTCGATCTTTAAGTCATCTTCCTAGAGTAATGCATCATCCTATTCTAAGTCATCTCAATCACCACCTCATTTCCCCTCATAGTCTAGGCCATCTACCTCTCGTTGTCATCCCACTTTCGAGTCGAAGGAGGTTAGTGTAACCACCCGTATTTTTTAGGAATTAAAAATGAATTCATTTGGTTAAATTTAATTCACACATGTGACGTAATTGAATGGAAATTGAATATTATAGATCTATTAAATTATTGATCGGAGAGAAATGATTAATATTTATTGAATAAAATTACTAAGTGAATAGTAATTACATATTTGAGGTGACAACGAGTGATAGTGACGTGATAATATGTTATCTCAACTGGATGTTGGTGTGGACTAAATGATGTAGAAATAGGAAATAAATTATGAGCAACTCGGATGATGATTTTGAGGTTATGGTTGAGTCCACAAGGGTCGAGACAATAAAAATAGTATACCTGGGTGTGTAGTTTGGGTCCCAGGATTGTTTTAGACCAAATCGACACCTCGAGAGGGAATTTTAGTTATTTTATAACCTAGGGTTAAAGGGATTTTGAAATTTCAAGTATTATATATAGTTGTGGTGATGTGAGGTTTGAATAAAAAGTTTAGAAAATCATTGGAGGCCTGTAGAGAGGAGGGGAAGAGTCTTCTAGGAGCTTGGAAGAGAATTTATGGAGAAATCATCCTCATTTTTTCAACACAACCATAGTTAGAGGGTGGATTAGAAGAGAAACATCGTCAAAATGATAAAATTAGAGTTCTTTAATAAGAGTCAAGCATCTTGCAAAACGTTTATGTGTTATAATATCCATGTAGAATAGGAACTTTGAACTGAGGACAATTGATGTTACCCTTGTAAATTGATGAGTAAAATAATAATAGGGACTATGATTTCATTTAGAATAAATCCAAATACATAGAAAAAACAAAATTTAAGAGCTATGGGATTTGAATCATGGATTAAATCTTGGCTTTCGGTGAATTTATATGAAGAACACAAAACTGTAGGATTAATGGTTATGGAATGTTAAATCTGATTATAGGATGAAATTGTATGGATTGTATTAATGAGTTATGTTAGAATTCATCCCTACATGGTTATTTAAGGTTTAGATATCGTAATTGAGGCTTTGAGATTGTGGAATGAAAGTTTCAAGAATTTAATAACATGAAAATTTGTAATAAAAAAGGAAGAAAACGACGTCTGACACTTTTCGAATCGAGTAAGCCCAAGGGGGTACCGGTCGACATGGTATGAGGGGTGCCATTCGGCAGTGGTACGGACTTTTGCGCTACCTCGAGAAGCTGAGGAGTCAGTGATGATCGGTATGGTAGGGGGAGGTGCCGATCGGTATAGCGCTTGGCATCCTATAAAATGGGGGAATCCCTTCATTTTTTCATAGCTTCTTTTGCTTTCTCTCTCTCTGCGATTCTTATGCAAATCGTTCTAACGTTTCGATCTTCAAGAAATGGCCGCCTTTGTGAGCACTGCAGTCCACCGGGAGTGGTTGACCGTTGATGACTGGGAAAATGTGTATTGGAGGTACATGGTGCCCCTTACTTTGGGGAGTGAGAACTCCTTTGATGCGTTTGAGCCTGTTATGGATGAGCGGACTTTGCTGCGGGAGCCATCGCGTCATCACTCTTCGAGAGTGATCCCCGGCGGTTATGTAAGTAACCCGACCTTTGGCATTCTTCTATTTTTGGTGATTTTTCTTTCTTAATTTTTTATGAGACTTTTCGTTTTGCCAGTCTGATATTTCTTTGAAGAACATGCGTTCCCGCGGGACGACGGGGCTCAAGGATGTCTGGGGGCATCTCCCACCTGTGGTGCGCTAGGTGGTCTCATCCGCGGATTTTGGGCAGTTGGCATCGGCGCTGGATGAGACGCCTCGTTCGACAGCGATCTTGTGCGCTCTGGGAGAGAGGTTGTGGGACACTACCCACACCTTTCGTTTCAGCTTCGGGGAGATGACTGTGACTCCCATAGACGTGCAGTAGCTACTGGGGCTGGATTGTGATGGAGAGGATATAGATGTGGATCTCTTTTTAAGGGTGATACCGGAGGAAGTGCATGCGGCACTTGGTGATGTGAGGAGGATTATTTTTGGAGACCTTATCTGTCTGTCCCTGTTGAAGGACATTCTGCTGAGCAGGGTGATTGATGTGGAGGATGGACTGTAAGTGAGGCTAATGGCCCGATTATTTATTCTACTAGTGTTGGGAGGTTTCATGGTGGCGTCGAGTGGCGACGTCGTCCATCTTTGGTTTCTGCCGTACTTGAGGATGTTTTCGAACATCCCTTTCTATGATTGGGGGAGTTTGACCTTGGCGACCCTTTACTCTAGTCTGGATGCATTCAGTCGGTGCTGCCGGCAGACCTTTAGTGGGGCCACGTACCTTCTTGAGGTATTCTTTAATTTGAGCATTTTTTTTTCATGCATTCGCATTTTCCTTTCATGCATTCGCATTTTCCTTATGCGTTTCAGACGTAGTTCTATGAGGTGATTGGGTGCAATACCCCGTTGATCGCTCTGAAGTACGACACTGTTGGGGACTTCTGTCGATTGTATCGATGGCGTAAGTCCATCTGACAGTCGAAGGGATCTCTCTCCCTGGAGGCGGTGTGTCAGGTCTTGAATGACCTGACCAGTGGTAGGGTGAGACTCTTTACATTTCAATCTTGGACTTTTAACCTTCTGATCTTTTATTGATTTATGCTCGCTTGGAGATTTTCAGGTGACCTTTTATCCCTGGGGGACATCTATTCAGGATGTGGGGGTGACCGGGGTGAATGCGCGGATGAGGTACCTGCTGGCGCATGAATTCAACCATTCCTGGTACCTCGGGGAGCGAGTGATTTACCAGATTGCTGAGGATGAGTTGGTGGTGCCACCCGGGCAGCATCCTATGTCTATGAGGCGGGAGCAACAACTGTCAGAGGATGAGAGGATCACAACAATGATTGGCGAGTCCTACCTGCTATACACCGATACGGTCGCGTCGTATGACTATATGGACTTCATGACGAGCTGGTTGATGGCGCCCAACATATATGATGTGTTGCCCTTCCTTCTCGCGGGTTCGAGTCGGGCAGCGGGATCTTCCCACAGCGGTGGTGGTCCATCGGCATCTGTGGCGACGACGACCTCAGAGGTCCCTTTTGTGCGGTTGCATACCCCTTCGTACAACATCCGGTGGGCTGATGGAGGGATGGTGCCTATATTGCACCGTACTCATGCGATGGATCTAGAGGAGTTGGGTTTAACAAAGGAGGTCCTTCGACCCACGGTATACCTTTCTGTTCATCTCTTTCTTTCTTTTCTATTTTGGTCATTTCTGCTTTAATACTAATTCGTCCTTTTTCTCGCAGCAAGTCAGGGTGTCGACCACTTGGCTAAGGGACATCAGAGACTGGATATTTTTGGCGACTGCCCATATTCGGGACATGGTTCTTGTTCCTTCTTTCTTGGTGTCGTTTGCCTCGTCCGAAGAGGATTCTGGCTCGGGTAGTGGTGGTGCGCCATCTTGCCGTGGGGGGAAGAGAGCACGTCGCAGGGGTGGAAGCTCTTAGTTAGAGAGAGAGAGAGAGAGGATATGGGTTCAGGCTGAGTCCCGTTGTTTTTGTTTTTTCTTTTTATTTCCTGCAAAATTGATGTAACACATAACACAAATATATGCAATGCGATGGATTTTTTTTTTATCTTTTATTAATGATGAATGAAATGCACATGCGCTTTTTACTTTGCTGCTGAGACCGTAAAAAGGAATATTTTTGGAATTTTTTGAAGGAATGTTTTTTATTAAAAAAGGGAGATTATATAAGGAGAAAAAGGGATTTTGAAATTCTGTTGAAAATATCAATTTATTTTTATTGAGTTTTCTGATTTGTCAAAAGAGGAAAAAAGGAAATTTCCAAAAATGGGGGGTTGCCGATCGACAAGCACCCTGACCTGCCTATCGGCAGTTCAGTCCAGTCCCATCAGTTGAATGCTTTGATTGGTACCCTCTTTAACCTTTGGTACCTTGTGGGGTAGGATTCCCTCCGATTTCTGCAGAGATTATGTCCCTTGTGAGGGTTTTCAAGTATAAAAAGGGGTAAGGGTGGAGTGTTTTCCTCACACCTTTGCATTCTTACCCACTTGCCCATTATCTTTTAGCGTTGCAAGATGGCTCTCCATGGTAGCATCGAGTTTGCCAACTACCTCGAAGCCTTGGAAGCCATGTGCTCTTATAATGTCGACTATGATGCTTTCAACATGCATCGAGCCTCCCTGTGGTACAATCGGCCTTTTGAGTGGAACGTGTTGATGGCGACGGTACAATTCTAGTACCCCGAAGGCCATGTATTCTTCTTTGGGTTGGAAGAAGTTTGTCCTACCTACGAGGAATTTTCTGTCATGTTGAGTGTAAATCCTAGGGTTGTAGCGGCTTTACCCGAATTTTCCCGTTCTCCAAGGGATTTGTTGGTTGGGCTTCTTCATATTTTGCCTTCGGTGTCTAGATCATTGGTTGTTGGAGGAATGATCTCCCTCCCGGCAGTGCTGCAGTCAGTGCATTTGCGGGAAGTGGGTGATACTGGCTATATTGGAGCCGTTGTTCTGGGCTTGGTTTCAAAATTATTATTGGTGACTGTGGAACTGCTGGTGGACTCGCAACTTGTAGCCATTACTTCATGGATGTCATACCGTCACAATCCTGCGGCGGTGATACTGGAGGAGACCCTGAATGGCCTGGATGCCTAGAGAGAAGGTCATTCTGACTTTTTGAGGGGTAGCCCTCTGATGCTATTCATGTGGTTGTCTGAAAAATTCCGCTTGGCGACTCCTCCAGAGTATCCCTTATCGGCTGTACCCAGCTTTTTTTCATGCTATTTCATCGGCGTTGGCCTGTATGTTGAGAACTGGGAGAAGTGGCTTGTGGAGTATGGGGCTCGTGGGCTGTATTGGTCAGTGCCTTGGTGGGGGCCGTTGCAGCCAGTTTTGGAGCTAGGAGAGAATTCATATGTGCGGATGGTTGGTCTCAGACAGACCTCTTTTTATTTCCCTTGGCGGCTTTTGCGCCAATTTGGCTGGGCAGAGGTCATGCCCCCTCGGACCTCGAATTTCTTTCCGGTAGAAGATTTGACTGAGCGCCTGCGTCTATTATTTGGGTCTCTGTGGTAAAATCGGTGTTCGTCGACCCGTCCCTCTCAGTCTGTCGTGGAGGTTTGGCATGTCCCCAAAGATTATATTAAGTGGTTGTGGAAAAAGGTAGTCAGCAAGATGTTGGCAGTGGAGACTGGACAGAGATAGTTTGTTTTATCTAACACCATGGAAGGGGGTGTTGTGGTCTTTTCAAAGACAGTTAAGGCCCATCGATCCATGGAATGTTTACGACATTCTATTCAGGCAGGGGAAACTTGGGGACCTCAGGATGTATATGATGAGGGTGTAGGCTCTTCTGGTGGGTGTGGGTAGGACTCTTGGGGAGTTTATTTTGTGTAATAGATGTGGGGATTTTATTTGGATTTTATGGTTAATGTGGAAGGAGTTATCCGTTCCTTTTTCTTATGTAATCCGTGCTGAATTTTCTTATTGATGAAATAAACAAGTTTCTTATCATCCAGCTGTGCCTCTCGATGAGTTTTGTATTTTGAATTATCTATACTGATCGCTAGGGCATACATAATCCTTTTGTTCAAGTATTTTTAGAATGAACCGCCATTCTCGGAGGTAAGAAAAGAATAATATTTTATGAAAAAGAAAGGGCCGCACTCATGTGAGGTGTATGAGCTGCCTACGTACCTCTGGGGTTTTTGAAAAGTTTTAAAATAGTTTTTTGTAGAGGATCAGGCCCGCGTAGTTCAGGGTAGAAAGAAATGAAGAGTTTTTTTTCTTAGAATAGAAGGGGGATGAGAAGAGTCATAGTGTGCCAAGATTTCAGACTTAGGGGTAGAATTTCTTGAGGCAGTCCAGGTTGACTGGATGAGCTATTTCTTACCCATCTAGGTCAGTGAGCATGGAGGCACCGCCGGATAAGATTTTCTTCACAATGTAGGTGCCGCTCCAATTGGACATGAATTTCCCTCCGGAGTCCAGATGGGTTCTATTATCTCTTTTGAGGGCTAAATCCCCCTCCCGGACACCGCGGTCCTTGACTTTCTTATTGAATGCTCATGCTATTCGACAATGGTACCCTTGTATGTGGTACAGTGCTTTTAACCTTCTTTCATCTAGGAGGGCTAGCTCATCGAGATGACTCTATCACCAGTCTTCTTCACTAACCTTTCTTTCGAGCATGACGCGTAGAGAGGGTATTTCTAGCTCCACAGGTAGGACTGCTTCCATGCCGTAGACCAGGGAGTAAGGGGTAGCCCCAGTAGTGGTTCGGATTGAGGTTTGATAGCCCCAGAGGGCGTACGGGATCCGTTCGGCCCAATCCCAATAACTTTCAGTCATCTTGTTGATGATGGCTTTGAGGTTCTTGTTGGAAGCTTCAACTTCACCATTAGTCTGAGGTCGGTAGGGAGAAGATTTGTGTCTCTAAATCCCATACTCGTTGAATACTTCTGTGGCTTCTTCTTCGAAGTGCAACCCGTTATCTGATACCAGCTCGTGCAGGACCCCATATTGGAAGATGATATTTTTCTTGAGGAATTTGGCCACTTTCTTAGCATTCAATACTGCATATGATTCAGCTTCGACCCATTTGGTGAAGTAATCGATGGCAACCAGGATGAACTCATGTTCGTTTGAAGCCTTTGGTGTAACCTTCCTTATGATGTCGATACCCAGGTGGAGAACGACCAGGGAGAGGTCATGTTGTATAACTCATGGAGGCAAGTGTTGAAGATTGGAGAATTATTGTCATTTGAGGCATCTCTGGACATAGGCGGTGCAACCCTGGATCATGGTGGTCCAGTAGTAACCCTGTTAAATGATCTTCTTAGTGAGCATGTGACCTTTCATGTGGGGTCCGCATTCCCCGTTGTGGATTTTCTGCATTGTTTTCTCAATCTCATCCCCTGCGATGCAGTGTAGATGAGTTCCATCGAAGTTCCTTTTGAGTAGGGCTTTATGAGAGATAATGTACTGAGCGACCAGTCTTCGAAGGGTTATTCGATCTTTCTTATTGGAACCCTCGGGATACCTACCATGTTTGAGGAGGCACCGAATATCATAGTACCAGCAATTGGCTAGTTCAGGATCTTCTGTGGAGACAGGCTCAATATGGTAGAAATGGGTTGGTTTGTCTTACTTTTGAACTAGGAAGGGGGTCATTGTTATTCCCTCGGGCATTTCGACCATGGAGGCCAAGGTAGAGAGAGCATCGACTAGGTTATTCTTTGCTCGAGGTAGGTAATGGAAGGTGATATCTCAAAATCGGGAGACTAACTCTTCTAATTGGGCATGAAAGGTTGGAGCTTTTCATTGTTAACTTTCCACTTTTTGAGCACTTGACCGCTGATAAGGGCATAATCCCCATAGACATCAAGGTATTGAATGCCTTTCTTGAAAGCAACTTGGAGGCCCACTGTGCATGCCTCGTATTCCGTCATATTGTTGGTTCAAGGGAAATCCAATTTAATGGCGATGGGAGTGTGGGAGTCATCTAGGGCGATCAGGAGTATCCCAATGCCATATCACTTTTTGTTGCGAGCGCCATCAAAGAACATTTTCCATAGAAGGCGATTTTGAGTGGTGCAGAGGTTATTTTCATCTAGGAATTCGGAGATTTGGACATCTGCTTCTTCTACAGGGTAATCAGCGAGGTAGTCAAAGATGGCTCTTTCTTTAACAGCTTTCTGTGTTACGTACACGATATCGAACTCGGTTAGGAGCATCAACCATCGGGCCATTTGACTGGATAAGGAGGGTTTCTCAAGAAGGTATTTGATGGGGTCCATTCGGGATACAAGTTTGATGGGGAAGGCGAGTATGTAGTGTCGCAACTTTTGGGTGACCCAGACAAGGGCGACACACGCCTTTTCTAAAGCATTGTAGTTGACCTCGTACCCGACCAATTTGCAACTGGCATAATAGATGGCTCTTTCTTTGCGGGAGTCTTCAAGATATTGGGCTAGCAAAGCCCCACCTGCAGTGTTGGTTATGGTTAGGTACAGGAGCAAAGGGAGACTAGGTTGTGGTGGCATGAGAACTGGAGGTTGGGGCATATATTATTTAATTCGGTCAAAATCTTCTTGGCAAGCCTCATTCCAAACCTTGGTTGAATCCTTTAGGAGGGGCTTGAAGATTGGTTCACAGATGGAGGTCAGCTGGATGATGAACCGACTGATATATTATAATTTCCCAAGAAAACCTCAGACTTCTTTCTCTGTTCGTGGAGGTGGCATCTCAAGTATGGCCTTCAGGTTCGCAGGATCTGCTTCTATCCCCTTTTCGCTGACCATGAATCCTAAGAGTTTTCCCTTTGTAACGTCGGAGACACACTTTTGTGGATTAAGTCTCATCTGATACCGTCTCAGTCGTTCTAAGAACTTTCGGAGAGCGGGAACATGACCTTCTCTAGTTTTGGACTTGATAATCATATCATCCACATAAACCTCGACCTCTTTGTGAGTCAGATCGTGCAGGATGGTTGTGGCAGCTCTTTGGTAGGTAGCCCCAGCATTCTTGAGATCGAATGGCATAACGGTGTTGCAAAAGGTAACCCATGGGGTGATGAATGTGGTTTTTTCTTGGTGGTCGAGGTGCATCTTGATTTGGTTGTATCCGGCAAACCCGTCGATGAATGACTTGAGAGTATGACTGGATGTGTCATCTACGATCATGTCGATATTGGGTAGCGGATAATCATCCTTTGGAGAAGCTTTGTTTAAATCTCGGTAATCTACACACATTTGAACCTTCCCTCCTAATTTTGGCACAGGTACAATGTTGGCTAGCCATGTGGGATATTCGATCACCCGAATGAAACCCACGTTTAGCTGTCTGACCACCTCTTCTTTGACCTTGAGCGACCATTCGGTGCGGAGCTTTCTCAATTTTTGTTTAACCGTCTTATAATCTAGGAGAGTGGGGATCTCGTGCTGAGCTATTTCAGGATAAATGTCGGGCATATCATCATAGGACCATGCGAAGACATCGACGAACTCCCTTAGCCATTCTTCGAGTTGTGCGCGCTCATGCTCGTCAAGGGTGGCCCCTATTTTAATCTCGTGCAGTTGGCTACTAGAACCGAGATTAATAACAACAGTCTCTTCTTCATTAACTTGAACGCGGTTATGTTGTTTATTATTAATCTTATTTAGATTAGTTCAGAATTGTTCATTTGCAAAATCATCATCATCAAAAGTTTGATTAGAATTCAAGCAGTTAATGTAAGGCACAACAAGATACTCAAAATCTTCATTTATTTCATTGATAGGAAAAACAACATTGAGAACCTCATCAAAAGAGGTCACAATTACATTTGAGCAAGGATAGACAACAGAAGAAGAAATAGGGTAAACATTGGGGTTAGGGGAGATTTTAAGAGGTAGAACTAGCGCAGCATGCCAGTTGAGGAGGGGTGTATCAGCAGCTTTAATCAGATGGGATGGATCCATTGATGTAGTGCCTGAATGAACCATGCAGAGTGACATCCCCAGTATCTGCAAGTTGAAGGAATCTTCGAAATCACTTTCCTCAGTGTCTTCGGTATCTTTGATGAGCGATTTCACGCAATGTGGGAAAATTTCGGTCCATGGGTAGCTATCTTGGAAAAATATCTCCATTCCATGCCTCATCTTCTTGTTTGTGTGGTCATACCATAGTTCTGTAAAACCGCAAAAGGGCACGTCCTCGCCTTCTTTGATGAATCGTCCATTTAAGGAGTCTCTTGAGATAGTCCGGATGCAGTCTAATCTTCTCTTTGGTCGAGACTGGCGGATCATTCTAAGCTCTCATTCTGATGGTTGATACCTTAAGCCGCAAGGAGGGAAAGCTTTCTTCAGTTCGATGGGATCAAGTATCCCTTGCTGCATTTTCCCTAGCCCCAGTCTGGGCATGAAGTGCATATTTCTGAACATCTGAATCACATTAACATTTCCATGAGGGTTATATTCTGGACAAACCCTTTCTTTGAAACCGTCCCCTGCCGGGAGTAGGAGTGGCTCAATGCGGAATCCTGATAGGAGCATATCATTTGACCCGTGTTGTATCTCGAGAATTGGACTACTAGTGCTTACACCCTCGACATTTTCTTCGTCGCCCAAAATGGTGATGACTCGCCCATCGATGAAGAACTTTACTTTCTGATGGAGTGAGGAAGAGACACCCTTGATATTGTGGAGCCAGGATCGTCCAAGCAACAGGTTGAAACAAGCTGGGATGTCTATGACTTGGAATTCAACGACAGGGTTTATAAGGCCAACCCCTATTACAAGTTTTATGGATCCCATCACCTCTCGACGGGTATTATCATAGGCATGCACAGCGGCAGAGGTTGGAGCGGGGTCGCTTTCTTTCAGGCCTAAACACTTGAAGGTTCTCAGAGGGCAAACGTTCAAGGCGGATCCGTTATCGATAAAGGAGAGTGGCACGGCCTTTCCCATAACTTCAACGGAGATGTTGAGTGCATGATTATGATTCGGACCAATTTTAGGGATTTCTTCTTCAGAAAATGATAGCATTCGGGTAGAGGTTAGGGATCTGATCAGATTTATTACTTCTTCTGGTGTGGTATATGGAGGAACTATGGGTCCAGTGAGTAACTTGATTAAAGCATTTCTGTACAGCTGGGAAGACATGAAAAGCTCCCATAGAGTGATGTTAACTTGAGTTTTCTTCAATTGATCGAGGATCTTGCTCTCCTCGATGGTCATCTCTGGCATAGGAAGGTTTTCAACACCCTTACCTCTATTATTTTCCGGTAATGAGCTTGGAACTTGGTAATGTCTCCCTGACCTACTCATGTGATTTACTGAAGAAGGGAAGAACATGAATCATGTTTCCTCGTCAACCTGAGGTTGTTCTGCTACCCTGTTTATTTCTCTGAGGAGTTCTTCGAATGAGATCATCCCACATATGTCGGCTACTGCTCTAATTCTTCCTGAAGCTTGTTCTTCGCTCGAATCTACGAATTCTTCCCCCATCCAGTGGTAACAATTATGTCTTTCCCTATAAAGTCGATGCATTCCACAACTTCAACGACTTCTTTATACAGGTCTTCCCATTTTGTGGGGATATGTGTGATTGAAGGGACCAAGCGCCCTTGTAGCGTCAAAGTGTCAAGTAACCCGATGATACTACAAATGCTGTTAGTTTGCCTGAATAATCCTGCCATAGTCTGGACAACATCATCTAGGTTGACTTCGTCGGTTGGTACCACCCATTTGTCTGAATCTCGAACCCACTTCTGTTCTTATAAGAACAGTGTATTGAATCTCTGGCAAGCGATGACCACCTATGAGGTCAATTTCAGTCCGAACTCTAGGATTTGGTTTAACACCTGTGATAATTCCATACTTCCATTTTCAGAACGGATACGGACAGCGATACATGCTCTAGTAAGGAGTAACAGTGCCTGATCAGTGAGTCTAATAGGGTGTAGGAGGAAATATGGGCAAATTTAAAGAGGTTTAGGAGAGAATATGGGTGTGATTTGAGTTGAGGGATCGAAATCTGGGTTTTCTTCCAAGAAGATGTCATTGATGTGATTTGGGAGTGGATTGTGAGTAGTGTTTGGCTTAGGATTGGCTAGTGGGGTGATGGTACCCCGGTCAATGAGATCTTGGATTATGTTTCGAAGGTGAAAGCATTGGTCGTTGGTATGGCCAGTAGTTTGGTAAAAGGAGCAATGAGAATCGGTCTTGAAATTTCTTGGGAGTGGATTTGGCAATGGACGTGGATCCAAGGGTTTGATAAGGTTTCGGCTTAACAGGGCTTGGTAAACTTTAGAGAGGGGAGCATGGAGCTTAGTGTATTCCCTTTTGATGGGGTCAGGGCGACTTTCTGATGCCCATGATGTGGTTGGTTGAGAGATGTTATTGATGGTTGAGACTGTAGCATTGTCAGGCTTGTCATACTTTTTAGGGGTGAACTGTCTGGACACCTTCTTCAGTTCAACCTTTGTTTTAAGGAGACTTTCCTCGATTTCTACTCTAGCCTCTCTGAGATCTCGAAAGTGGGGATAGTATTGTCCTCCCATCGTCGCTTAGACATGGGGCAAGAAGTTCTTCACTATGTTGACCTGTTCTTCTTCAGATGGCTGATTGGTCATGGTAGCTGCTTGTTCCCTCCACCGAGTTATGAAGTTACTGATTGATTCTCCTGGATTCTATTTGAGCATCTCCAAATCACGACGAGTGACCTCAAGCTCTTCGTTGTATTTGTACTACGATATGAATTCTCGGGCTATATCCTCCCAGCTACGGATTCTAGATTCCTCAAGAGATAAGAACCATCGGAGGGCACTATCCTTCAAAGTTTGCTGAAATAATTGGGGCATCACCTCTTCATAAGCCCCTAGTAAAGTCATGGAACGATGGTAACTACGAATATGAATAATTAGGAGGCCACTCCCTCTGAACTTCTCGATATTTGGCATCTTGAACTTCTCAGGTAACCTCGCTTTAGGATAAGGAGACATATGGGTGTAGTCCATGTAATTCCCAGAGATCCTGACTTGGTCAAACTTCTTGGTGAGCAGCTTGAGATCCTCTTTGACTTTATTCAACTCCTCCTCCTTTGGATCAGCGACCACAGGCAGGTTAGCCATAGGCTGGGCAATGTTTGGCATTGGAAGCTGGGCAGGTGACGACCCATTGGCAGGAGGGGCACACGGAGCGTGTTGATATTCTTCAGGAACCCAGTTAGGCTCGGGTGGACCCATAGCACGAGGGAATAGGGCCTCAGGCTCTTGAGAAATAGGAACCTAGTTTTGTTCCATATCTCGAACCTCGGTTTGGAGGTTGTCAATCTTGGACACGAGTTGAGCTAGGACTGTCATCAAATCTGGTTGCATGACTGGTACTTGATCTGTATGCTCCATGGAAAATGGATGGATTTCGAACTCGAAAGAAGTAGTAGAGGAACGGATGAAACTCTGGGGTGATTTGACTGAAGACCAAAGCCAATAGGGAGCCAGGCTAAGGGCTTGCGATAGACCTGAGAAGGCGTAGGATGAGATTTGTTTTTGAGAAAAAAGGAAGAACTATTTTTGGATTTTTGATAAAGAAGGGAGAAATGTATTTGGATTTTTGATAAAGAAGGGAGAAATGTTTTTGGATACGGGACTCGGCATGATTATTTCAATTATTATGTTTTCACTTATATTTGATTCTCCTAAATGCAATGCCGGACGAGACCCGAGCCCAAAAAAGTGGGGTTTTCAATATATGCAAAGCTACGGGTTGGACTTGTAACCAGGCTCCAGATAGGGCCCCATTTTAGAAATGCGTGAAAATTGGGCGGCAGATCGACCCGGAATTTTGGCAGAGTTTCGGGTTGAAACCGACAATCTAAAGTGCGTGTCCTAGGTTTGACACCGTTGGTTGGGTGAATCGGTATGGGTTCCCCCCTTTGGCATGACTTCCACGATATACGTCTTGCTCTTGCTGGCAATCGGTATGTGTGGACAAGCCATTTGATATACCTGAGTGTACATGAATTGCCTCACCATATACCTTGTGGGGACGGTACGTGTGAGAGCAAATTCGATATAATCGACGTATGTGAACGAATTCCCTGCGATATACCTCCCGTCATGACTTCGGTCAAGCAGTACGATGCGGGGGAACCATTCGATATACGTCGAAGGTACTTGGCCAATGGAAGGTGAGAGTCATATCGTTTAGGCTAACTACGACCCGTTGGACCAGCGCCCATCACTAAGTGACCCTCCAGTTATTGGATAAAATTCGGTTAATATCAATGCTCTTTCGTGATGTTGTGTGAATCATGCATGATTCTCTTATTAGTATCTTATGATGAGAATGCCTTTCTTGATTATGCCAAATTGGGAGCAAAGTACAAGTACCCCAAAAGGTACACCAAGTATGAATGGGTGATGCGTGAAACATGGGGATATATATGTGATCCTAGGTGCACGTGGTGAGAAGTGTACATGGAGAAATTTCTACCAGTGTGTGAACATAAGCATAAGCATAGGATACACCTGAGAAAGGGGAACATGCAGATATGGGGGGAAACATAAGCAAATATAGCATCCATCCAAATAGAGTCAAGCCCACAAACAAATAAAACTCCCCAGCAGAGTCTCCACTGTGACCATCCCCGATCCCCGCCGCGGAGGAAAAGGATCCTTCGGGTCCCGCGCGTCCCTCTCGAGAGAGCGCTTCAACCGGCGTCGTTTGAGATGTGATGTAAAAAATGTAGAGATATTCAGAGTCTCCAGTCTATTTTACTCAAAACAGACAAAAGAAAAAGGGGAAACCACCCCGAAGGGTGGCATCCAAAGACATACTGGTGCGTGCGAAACCAAATGATTCAAGAAGGGTCCGGAGGCTTAGATACAAAATGGGAAGGTGTTAGGCACCCATTCCGCCCTTTCTGTCTCTCATGGATATTTGCTATTTTCCTTTATATTTCCCTCCATGATATGTGTGCATGTGTATATATAGAATGGAGGTAGGAATCCTCGACTTGTATCATGGAAGAGATAAAGCGAGTCATCCGTAGGAAGATATAAGAATAATATTACAAAATAAGATTTACGCGATTACCCCTACGTTGATCATTATAAGGGAACGATAACGCATATGGATTAATACGTCACTAAGAACAAGTATATAGAATATAAGGAAAATGGATTTCGAGAAGATAGAAGATAAGATAAAAAGTGAGAAAAAGAACTCGAGTCTTGGGTTTTACCCCGAGACGCCTACGTAGCCAATAAAGGCATCAAAGCCCACGTAATTTGCATACAAAACGAGGGGTGGGGTTTATCCCATAAATCCAAATGGGGGATCTCTTAGTTGTGAGTGTGTGTGTGTGTGTGTAGAAAAAGTGTTTTAGTAGTGAGAAAAGTGTGGAAAAAGTGTGAGAATCCCTACTTGGAATTTTTGAGCAAACCCTCTTTTTCTTATTTTTTGGTTTTTATGAAAATAAAATATGTGCAATAATACAAATAAAAAGTATATTAGGATGTGGGAAATGAGGTAATAAAATAACTTAAGTAAGAAAACAAGTTATTGGGAATTTAAGAGAATTTAAGAGAGAGTTTGAGAAAGCTGGACCTTCTTGAAGATCTTGAGCTTGATATTGAATGTTGGAGAGCAGCCCTTGCGCTTGGATGATGATGGAGAGTGGATAATTCACCAAGTTTGATGAAAAGGATGATGAAAAGTGGAAGTAAAAAAGGGATTTGGAAGTTGGAATCACGCTGCCTTCGAGAGAGGTTTCTGGGATTCGTTCAGAGAGATTTTTATCAGATCTGGGCTCCCCTTTCAAATGAGGTGAAGACCTCCTTTTATAGGCTCAGGTCACTGCCGATCGGCATATACCTGTTCCTGCCTATCAGCAAGTGCCGATAGGTAGGGTCTGGAACCTGCCATTTGGTAGTGCGCTTTAAGATTTTTGGGAAAATCGACCGCCGAGGGCAAACCGTTGGTCAGAATCGTGTACAGGGCATATCGTTGGAAAGGTGATTCAGAGACCTTTGAAAGTACTTTGGGCCGCTCCCAGGTTCAGGAGATAACTTTGGGTCAAATATGGCTCGAAAGCGTTTGTCGGTCCATTGGACGTGAAATCGTTCGGACGCAAACGGATCGTTCGTCCGCATGGTAAGTCCGAATCATGCACGGGGCAGACCGTTGGAAAATTTAAGAGATGTAATTCGACATTCTAAGGAGTTTGACCCGGTTTGGAGAGTTGACTTTGGTCAACCGAGCCCGAGAAGCGTTCGATGACCTCTCGGAGTCAAACGGATCATTCGTCCGCATGGAAAGTTAGAATAACACACAGGATGGACCGTTGGAAAGGTAATTCATTGCCCTTAGAAGATTCATTTAGCCTCGATTGAGCTGAAGAGTTGACCTAGGTCAAACAGAGCCTGGGAGCGCTCGGTGGCCTCTAGGTCAGGTTTCGGACGCAAACGGACCGTTCGTCCGCATGGTAAGTCAGAATCGCGCACGGGGTGGTCCGTTGGAAAGGGTATTCAGTGCCCTTTGAAGATTCATTGAGTCTCAATTGTTATGAAGAGTTTGAATTTTTGGTTAAACTGAGCCGGGGAGTACCCGATGGCTTCTAGGTCATTACTCGGGACATGACCTAGGTTTGTAGTGATGAGGGGAGATACTAGGGACCTAAGGAGATTTAGGTGGGGTAACAGAATGGGGTGTCTACACAATGTGTTAGAGCTACACATATTATGGATTTAGGTGTTGAAGACATCATCACCAGTACTTGTAGGGTCAAGTTTGTAAGTCTTTTACGTCTTCTTGTAAAATTGTATTTTTACTTGTAGGGTCACCTGGTCGTCCGAGGTTTTTCCCATTTGAGTTTTCCTTATATATCGTGGCATTGTAGCTGTGTGCTTTTAATTTACGTTTCAAATCTTGTATGCTCACTTAGGGTTTAGTGATCAAGACTAAAAATTTGAAAGTAACATTATATTGGCCTAGTTTTAATTATAACCTATGTTTAGAATTTGTGTCTCGAAGTGTATTTCAAGGATTTGGACCCAAGCCATATAACTGAGCAATTTCACAAACCATACAAGGACTTCTTAAGATAATAGATGTGTCCCGGGTGCTTAGGGTCTTCAAAACCTTTTGGTTATTCCATGTAAACCTCCTCCTATAGAATGTCATTCATAAAGGCACCCTTGATATCCATCTAATACAACTTAAAGCCCAGATAACATGCTATGGAAAGTAGTAAGCGGTCGAACTTCGGCCTAGCAGCCGGAGCAAATGTCTTGTCAAAGTTTACACTATCAATTAATGTGAAGCCTCTAGCGACCAACCTAGCCTTATTGCAAACTATAGTATCATTATGATACATGTTAATCTCATAAATCCACTTGTTACCTCTCACATGAGACTCTCTAGGTTGGGGGACTAACTCCCGGACATCGTTCTTCCAAAAAAGAAGAAACTCATCGTGCATGGCAGAAATCTAATTCTTGTACTTGAGTGATTCTTTCACATTCATAGGCACAACTAAGGAGGTGTGTCATAGATAGCTAACCACAATTTCTAGTTTAGTACGAGTCTTGACACCTAATTTGGCATCACCAAGTATAGCGAAAGGGTCATGACTCTTACGAACCCAAGATGGTATCTTCCCTAAATTAAGAATGGGGTCCACCGTGATAGCATGAGGAAGGATCTTATCATCACTAGGGGGTGAATCATCCTCACACTGTGGGATAGGATCAACAACCGACAGTGGATTATCATCTTTAATTATAATGTATATTGACTCCATAACCTTAGAGCTTGTATATTTAAAACCCCTATAAGGCCTACTAGTCGTGAATATCCTAAAAAATCCCCTCGTCGCTCTGGGAGTTGAACTTTGCTGGGTTCTCTCTAAATCGTAAGATGAAACAAGTACTCCCAAAGACATTAAAATACGATAGGTTAAGTGTGTGCGGACAAAGATATATTCACCATATGACATGTTGTACTCAGCGCATTTTCCCAAAATTTATAGGCATATATCTCCCAAGAAGCATGGATCTGGTTGTTACTTGTATTTTTCACTTCTTCCTCTCAAAAATCCCATTTTGTTAAGGAGTATGAATGGTCAAAATCCATGTTTTATGCCCACTCAATCACAATAGCTATCCATTTAACTTGTTTAAATTCAGTGATGTTGTCACTACGCATATGATTAATAGTGACACCGTGTTGGTTTTGTAGGACACGATAGTTAGTAGTAAGGAACTCAACTACATAAAACTTTTCTATAAAGAATCGTAAGATATAATATGTAGAAAAATCATCAAGCATCACAAGAATATATCTCTTACCACTTAAGCTCTCCAAGCGAGTAGGTTCCATAAGATTCATGTCAATCAACTCCAAAACACAAGAGGTGGTAATGAAATTCAACTTTTGATGAGGACTTCGAATTTGTTTGGTAAGGTCCATAAATCGATAAAGTTTGTCTCCCAAGTGATGGTAAGCCACAAACTAGGTCTGTTTTCATTAATCTCTCAAGATTTCTAAAGTTCCCGTGACCTAGTCATTGATGCCATAGCTCCATAGTGAAGACCGTGGCACTATTGCACACAAAGGAGGATTTGGCCATAATCATATAACAATTATCTTCGATCCTCACACCTTGTAGTATAAGTTCAATAGATTGGTCATAAACTTTACATTCAGACCAACCAAAATTTACCGCGAAGTTTGCATTGCATAGTTGGCTTACACTAATTAGGTTTTCTTTTAACCCTTTTACATACAACACATTGTCTAGTTTAGGGAAACAAGTATCTCAACACATATGCGCCCTAAAATTCTAGACCTAATCCCATCTCCAAAAGTTACTTTACCTTCCTTGCGATCCTCAAGGTGGGTAGGTAAAAAAGAAATGTCACCAGTCATGTGCCTAGAGCACCCACTCTCAAAATACCATTGGGAAGTATTTTGAAACTTGAGAAAAACATGCATGACAAGGGATTTGACATCTTGCTTTGGTACCCAAGTGGACGTAACCTTTTGTTTTCACTTATCATTGTTGACTCTAGTCGGGGTGTTGAAAGCGTTCTCAAGCGATAAGGAAATCTTCTAAAATTCTTCCATCAAGCTATGAAAACTAGTGACTAAAAACTCAACTTTCATCCGAAGACTGGACAATTCACTAGAGCAGTGCGTGGGAGTCTGAGTAAGCCTATTTTTACCTAGTTTATAGAAAAAATCTCTAAGATGACCTCTTCTCTTGCAAAAGGTGCAAACATGGACTTTTTTTAGTCTACCTTGGTTTGCTTTCTTAGGTTGAACTTTCTTTTATGGTGTGGGAAGTGGATTCACGATCATAACCTATCACATGCCTCTCTCTAAAACCTGATGCGGGGACAAGAAGCATCTTACCTGCCTTATTCAATGTATCCTCGATAGTTACCTTGACATCCTGGGTATGCTCGAGATCTTTCTTGAGTGGGTATACGAGGGCTTTAGGATTCTCATGAGTCTCTATGGATGCTTGGAGATCTCTCGTAAGACTAGATACCTTGTTGCTCAAGTCCCCATTATCTCTCTCAACTAAACAAACTCTCTCTTATACAGCTTATCTCAAGGAGGACTCACGCTCTCTCACTGAGAAGGTAAAATCTCTTAAAAAGCTATTATACCAATTTGAGAATGCAGTTTGATATTGATTGTATGAGGATTCACATATTCCTAATTAAATACTTATTTAATTAATTATCAATTTTTTATCCAAACTAATTAAACCCTAACACAGATGTCTAGGTGTATAAATCATGCCATCACAAAATAAATATAAAATGTTGACACAGATTTCAAGAAAAAATCCCCCACAAGGGCAAAACCTTTATTTCAATAAATGTAACAACACTTAAAGAAATCTGTAATGAATATTCCTCAGAAGACTAACATAGTTCGTACCCTAGAATCAGTAATGGATTGACTGCAGCAAACCCATAAGAACCACAACTCTATCTTAAGTAAGTAATGCCCTCAAGCACTCCCAAGTGACCACAGTCGTCAGTCAGCACCTCCCTCAAGAGGTACCAAGTTAGCTGTAGGGATTTCGTCTCTATAAGAGACACCTCAACAAAGTTATATCTTGGGTTCCAAAATAATTCATTAAAGATATTGGGATGATTTGTGAATTGAAAAACGAAGTTAAAAACCCCTAAATGAAAAGACAAAAATTCTGCAGTTTGTAGTTTTCGTACATTGAAAAACTCAGGTCTTCAAAAACAAAATGGACTCATTTAACAGGTATTTATAGAAAATCTGAGTTGGTGGTGTCGCTCGAATGAGAAGGCCAGGTCGCTCGAACTACAATTGATGTCATTTGGACCACACTTTGCACGACCTATCAAACGCAGTAAAAATACCAAAACAGCATGTCGTTTGGTGAAATGATTAAGAGAGATTCTCGCGAGGTAATAAGAGAATACACTGTCGCTTGAAGAAGTCATTTTAACGACTTTGTCATATCGTTTGAACGACATCAGCGAAAAATAATTTTTTTATTAAAACTCCACCTTAGGACTTAGAAAAAATTATTTTGATGAAAAATTATGCCTTAGATGTTTAAAAACATTTTAGAAAAAATATCCCAACACTTTAAATCTAACATTAAGAGATGTAAACACAACCTTACCAAAATCTATCTCGCAGAGGCTTATTTTGTTGAAGAAAGTTGACATTCGGATTTGTCTTGATGCATGATTGGAGTTGAAATTTTCTTCGACGGTTGTAGCGGCATACAACATACTTTAATGTATACGAACTATGTTAAATATGTCCTTAAAAATCTCCCCCTAAATCTATGCATGTACAAACTAAAAACATCCAAATTATCAAATCAAATATCCTATAAAAATCTAATACCCTCCTATGAACCCAAAAGTAAAAAGGTACTAAAAATTCAAGTCTTTAGCATTCTTTGAAAAACTAAAACTTCAAAACTTTTCGTTGTCATCATAAGGGTGTGAAAAATAATTATCCTTAAATTTTTGTACCTACACACATGAGACAAGAAATAAATACTTTCGTGACGTATCGAGTTTGAAATGAGATAAACATAAATCATAATAAATATCAAATCTCCCCTATATTTCAAACTCCTCTATTAAATAATAATTCGTTCTCCCCCTTTTTATTTGTCTGAAATAGATAAGGAAAAGAAAAGAATAAATAAAAATAAGCATGAAGTGTCACGACAAGCAAAGAAAATCAACTACAATCATCAAGGATAAACTTGAAAGCATTCACCAACTATTTTTTAATTTTTTTCAACAAAATCAATTTTAAAAAAAAAAATCACACACCATGAATTTTACACTAAGATAACAAAATCATGGAAATAGAATGAATGGGTGTGAACATATTCAATAGGTAAATCAATTCAAACATACATAATAAATGTGCATGATGAATATGGATACTCCTAATGAATGAACTTCACAATCATTCTTAGGTATAAAAAATGTTGAATTCGAATTACCTCGATTAATCAAATCAACAAATGAAAGTCTAAAATGATTTCCACACCGATAATGTCTAAAACTATTTCATGATTTTTCAAGACTTTGGCAGGACGTGTAAACTCGTTGATTAAATTCCATCAAAACTCCCTCAAATATGTATTTCTTTTTTAAACTCTTTTGATGTTTGAATTTTTTCTCAACTTAGAGAAATCCTATTGGCCATCTTTTGCGTATGATTATTTTTATTGCCTTAATTTTGGGGGGCTATTTTAAATGGTGGCTTTCCCGTGTTCACTCATCATTTTTTTCCATATTAAAAAAATTCCTCACATGAGCGGTTCTTACATGCACAACTTTCATGTCAAGTTTTATCGCATAAGGTTTATTTTAAATACATGATTGAGATGAAAACACTTTGACCAACATGTGATAGACAAGTACAATAATCAAACAAATCTATGCAAGTGCGAATTAAAGGAAATCACGAGTCAAACATGTCGAAAGTAATCTCAAATCTCATCTTAATGACTCTAAACATTATAAAGCACATGGGTGAAATTATGTATCGTCTCAAAAAGATATCAAATAGTCACATGTATATGGAATAATGTTGTCATTTGGTCATCCGAAATGTCCATTCATAAACGGTGTAAATAAAATACAAAACTCCTTTTTTCATTTTCCAAATAAATTTATCAAAAAAACATTTTTGTCTTTTTTAATTTTTTTCTCAAAATAAATAGAATTTTTTTTTGTATTTTTCCAAAAATTTTGAAAAATAAAAATATTTTTTGTTTTTCAAAAAATATATCAAAAATGGAAAAATATAAATACAAAGGTGGTAACACACTAGCAATATGCATACAATATCATCATGAAAATCATACTATGCTAGAAAATAAGTCTAAACCTCAACGGTTAGGCGCGGTGGAGTTTTCCAAAGATGGCGGCATCCTATGAAAAACATCCGTCAAGTCATGTGAAGTCTTGACCAAAAACTTTACTTGCTCCCTAATATATGCAAACTCTCTCATGTAATCATCCGGAGCATCATCTTTGGGTGCGTGAGTGGGAACACGTGGCAACACACTACCCAACTTAGAGAAAAATTCACTAAGGTGTCCTCTATTTTTGCAATGGGTGGAAACATACACGGACCTCATAATAGTGATAGAGAGAACTTTTCGGTGTATTTGGCATTATTGTTTGAAGCTCCTCTAATAAAAAATCTCAATTACCTACAAAAATATTACAAAACTAGAGAATAGTGGTAAGTGAGGTATCAATTCAAATCTAAACGTGAAACATACAAAAGAGGCATGAAATTCATTTATTTATTTTCTTTTTTTGGACTTTTTGTGTTTTCTAATTTTTTTTAGCTTTTTCAATATTAAAACAATTTTGAGATAAGGTGAAGTCAGACTACTAAATCAAGGATGTAAATAAATAATTAAAAAGTAAGTGAAGATATTAGGTAAATCTAACTAAATAAAAATCTAAAATATGATATGAGTGAGATAATAAAGTGAGTGCTAACAGGGGATGGGATTACACCAATTATTCTAGTTGATCTATTTAATTAATTCATTCAAATTAAACGTCCCAAGATAGTATCAAAATTATAAATCAACTCTCGTTGCAAATGTAATTTTAATAATAACATTTTAGAAATTAATTTTAACACTCCTAAAACTTTTAAAAAGTAGATCCAAACATCATTTAACAAACATCCTCTAGGATCAATCGATTAAACTAGTGTAAATCATAGAAAATAGATTTAGAGTTAAAATTCAAGTAATAATACTACACTCGAGAAACCCCTATCTCTAGTTCGAGTATAAAACGGGTATTATATCTCGAATTTCGATTTTCTCTAAAAAAATCATTTACCCTCTCTTAAGGCGTAAATTTAAAGTAAGAGTGCAAAGTTAATTATCAAAGGTAATTTTAATGTAAATAAACTAATTAATATGAATTAACATAAAATAATGGGACCATCCCACCCCTTGAAAGGGGATTCAGCCTAACACTATATTAAACATGATGAACAAATAATCAAAGGCATATAAAATCAAAGAATAGAGGAAGAGAACAAATCTTCAACAAGTCTCCTTGAAATTCGCAATTTGAACTCTATCTTCTTCAATACAATTCAATCACTCATAATTAAATCTCAGAAAATCTTCCAAAAAATAAAAATAAACTATTTACAAAATGTTTTTTTGCCTAAACTATTTTCTACTCTAAAATATCTCTCTTCTTCTCCAAGTCTCTCCTCTTTCTCAAATGGGTCTTCTCATGATTTTATAGTAACACGTGGAGCTAAGGATAAATGGGGCAGGGATTAAATGAACATGAGGAGTGTGAGGATAAGTTGTGGTTAAAATGGGGAAATGCACAAATGTGCATAGATTGTGTGAGGTCATGAGATTCTGAGGGGGTGGGAAGGTATTTTTGGAATTGGGAAAAAGATGGAATTTAAAAGACATGTGGTGTTATTTGGTTTATTTTGGCTCGGGTTCGAAAATGGTGGCTGGAGTTTTAGATTTGGGTTGGGGTTTGATTGTCGGGTTAGAGACGATGGTTTCGGGTTATTGGGTTATTTGAGTTGGGTCCGGTTGACATCGGGAATGATTTCGGGGGGTCGGTTCGGATTCGGGTTTAGTAGCTCCAGGTTAGGGTCGAGGTTCGTGGGTGCTGAGTTAGCGGGTTATACAATTTTGGCCTCGGGTTGAATGGTTGAGTGGAGTTAGGGGTATGGGTGCCAGGTTAGAGTTCGGGAATGGGGGTTGGCCGGCGACGGGTTTAGGACAGCGGTAATGGCAGGTGGTTTTGGTGGGAGGTGAGAGAGGAAAGAGAAGGTAGGTGGTAATGGTTGTTAGGGTGTGTGTGAGTTGTTTGGAGCCTTAAAAATAAAAAAATAAAATATTTAAAATAAAACTAAAATCCTACTAAAAATAAATCAAACTGAAAAGAAAATAAAAAAAATAAACCTATTAAACTAAAAAGATCCTAAAAATAAAAAGAAATAAAAATTAAAATTAAAAATCTGAAAAAAACTAAAAACCTTAATAAAAATATAAAAGACACGAAATAAAAATAAAAATATATTCAAACTAAAAAAATATAATCCTAATATAATAAAACTAAAGAAATATAAAATCTAATAAAACTAAAAAATAAATTCCTAAAAACTATTCCTAATAAAATAAAATAAAGATTAAAAATTAAAAACTAATAAAAATCAAAATCAAAACAAAGAAATATAGAAATAGAAAATAAATCCTAGAAAATTCTAAATAAATATAAAAATAAAAATAAAAACGAATCAAATAAAAATCTAAAAATGTAAAAGTACAAACACAACACACACACGGGGTTCGGTGTGGGTTTAGGCAAGGACAAGCTAAGGTAAGGCTACAGGAATGGTGATTTAGCTCCATTAATCACACATTTTGCCTCGAAATAAGCGTATTAACTCCACAAAAGACGATCAAGCCTGCACATTAACATTTATGCATATAAGACCCAATTTTTCGAGAATTAACAACTAAAATACATCTATTCGGGGTATAAAATATACACTTTTGGGTGCTTATCAAACACCTCTCTCAAAACGTCTACGACGCACTCTCATATACGAAATGGGATGCCTAGGTGGGTTGGGTTGAGAGCCATATGGATCAATCACAAACTCAGGAACCGACTCGAGTGCAACATGGAAAGTAGACCCACCGTCACGTCCTATTCCTAATCTCTCAAAAATACCCAAAGCGGGACCGGGGAGCATCTTTCCAACCTTCTTGGATGTATCCTCTATGGTGACCTTTACCTCCCGGGGGCGTTCGAGATCTCTTTATAATTGGACCACACATGCTTCAAGTTCACTCTTTTCTCAACCTACGACGATTAACTCCTCACTCAAAGTAACCTTCACCTTCTCGAGTTGACTCGCCGAGGCCTCAAATCACCTTAAAATCTCTATCTCTCTCTCCAAATCTAGCACCCTAAAACCTAACGCCTTATTCAACTTCTTCATCTTTAAGGTCTGGGCATATAAATCTGTAAATGGTATTTGGAGATCAATTTCTCCCTCACTATCACACTCACTCTCAGAGTCGCTAGAAATATTTAAATCATCCTCGGGGCTCTCACATGCACAAGTATTCTCATCGTAGTGGGACAAATTAGGTGTGCTGATGTGACTAGCTAAAAATGAAACACATATCCCATGTGAAGATTCATCCCCGAAATCCTGCACCTCTTCTTACTATCTCTAAGAGTGGCTGGTATGGCAATCTTCTTGCCATTTATCTTTAGCCTTGTGGGACACTCAAACGCCCTATTCCCCTTACCTTCACATTCAAAACATCTCTCTTCTTCCTCTTCCTATTTATCACCGCTTTCTTTGGCCTCTTCTTTCTTTTTATTTTTCTCAAAAAATCTTTTATTGGAAGAATTCTCTTTACAAAATTTGAGAAACTTTTTAAAATTTTTAGCAAGCATGGCCTTATGAAAATCAAATTCACCCTCAAACTCGGACTCATAAACTTTTGCTTTCTTTTTCTTCTCTCTCTTGGACACTTCCTCACTCTTCTTAGACTGGGCTCTAAGTGCAATCCCTCTATCCTTTGGCTTGACAATGTCAGGAAACATGTCAATTTCATATGTATGGAGGTCTCCTATTAGTTCTTTTAACTTAAGATTGCTCAAATTTCCTAAGGAATTCAAAGCAGACACTTTCGGGATAAAACATTTAGGCAACATTCTCAAAATCCTTTTAACTACTCATGTATCAGGAATTTTTCACCAAAATTGAAACTAGTGTTGACAATATCAGACAAAAGTGCATAAAACACATCAAAACACTCAGTTTTAAGCATGGTAATAGTTTCAATTTGAGTAGTTAAAATTTGCAATTTAGATTCTTTCACTGGAGTCATGCCTTTATGGTTAAGTTGTAAAACATCCCATGCTTCTTTTGACGTGGTACACGTCATAATACGTCGAAACTTGTCAGGGGTGACGGCTCCAAAAATTGCACTTAGCCCATGAGAATTAAAAGTGCTCCATTTAAATTCGTCCTCAGTCCAGTTAGTCATAAGTTTAAGATGAGTGACATTATTAGTGGTGATAGTAGGAGGAGTCTACCCTCTTTCACAAACAACACACACTCGCTCATCAATTACTTTTAAATGGGATTTCATGTGGGCTTTCCAATAGGCATAATTAGACCCGTCAAAAATTGGCAACCTATTATATAATTTTTCATTCGAAAACATTACGAAATCTAAAAATAAGATTTAAAAAAAATCAATATCACAAAATTTTACAAAAAATAAGGATCAATCAATAAATTAGACAAACCCGCTCTTATACGAAGACAAACCCGCTCTTATACGAATTTGAGAAGGTAAAATCGCTTGAAAAGCTCTTATACCAATTTGAGAATGCGGTGTGATATCGATTGTATGTGGATTCACAAATTCCCAATTAAAAACTTATTTAATTAATTGTCAATTTTTTATCCAAACTAGGTATAAGCCCGCGTGATGCACATGTCATACTATTATCATAGTCATTTTGCAAAAATATACCTATACATTATATAAAAATTGTTAATACTCAACCAACTTGCTATCACCTTCCAGGGTGGTTGCTATCTCCAATGAAATTTTATTGCTCTCCTTGGTGTTAAAAGAGTAGTTAGGATTAACCTTACCAAATTCATCATCTCCAAGCAGAGTCTCAATGCCTTGATATTGTTAATAAGATGCTTTTTGCGTATCTAATCGTTGTACTACAAAAGCCACTCTCAAAATTTCCTTGAGTACCTACAAAACTTGTCTAAAAATAACTCGTATTGCGGTAAGTACGGGTATCAATCCAACTTCCAGGGTGAAACAATTAATGTGAAAACGCGCAATTCTAATTTTTTTTTATGAAAATATTTTTTATTTTATATATATATTTTAAAACAATTTCAAGGGGAAATTAACTAATTAAATGCTAAAATTATAAAATGACTAAATAACGAAAAAATGTGGAACCAAGTGTGAAATAATGTGAGAAGGTCAAGAGATGGGATTACACTGCATTTTCAATTATTATAATTTCTCAATTTATTAATTTGAAATATTTCGAGATAATATTAAATCGATAATCTAACTCTCGTTAAAATTATAAATTTAATAAAACTTTTTTGAGAACATTAATTTAAAAATGTCACACGATGAAAAATTAGGACTTATACTATTTTCAGAAAATTATTCGCTAGGATCAATTTAACGAAAACAATATCAATCCTCACATTTTCAACATCGAATTAATATTCAAATATAGGAAAAACCTATCTCTAGTTCGATTCCTAAATTCAAATATTAATTTGTTCAATTAATTTACTAACTCTCGTTACATAAATTAATTGGTGACAGTTAAAAATTAATTGACCTAGAAATATAAAATTAATGAACCAATTAATTAAATTAACATCATTCGCAGTGCATCCCACCCCTTGAATGGGGTGTTTAACCAAGCATTCTCATGTTAGAATAAACAACTATCACAATAGCATTAATAAAAATTGAAACAAGAGGGAAAGAATACGATATGCAATACTTTCTTGTGTCAACTGTGCATGAACACGCGTCTCAATCTTCTCACAAATCCAGTACTTGATTACACCAAAAATAATAAAAACAAACCCAAAAATTTATTCTAAGCTAAACTTGTTTTTTTTTTTTGAAATATTTTCATGACCCTAAACTATACATAATATACATACTGTTTCTCTCTCTATGCGTCTCCTTCTTTCTTTCTGTATCTGAGAGTCCCCTTCTAAAATGTTGGTGCCCATTTTTTATAACCCACGAATTGAATTGGATAGTGAGATTTTTTTGGGATTTTATAGTTGGCTAAGTCAAAGAATTGAGAGGCCCCTTTCTTTCTTCTCTTTGCACATGGGTTTATTGGTAAGGGTAGCTAAGTGATGAAAGAGGTTCCTAATTTGTAGGAATATATGGCAGGTGGGTTTTTGTTGGAACTGGTTTCGGGTTTGGACTGACCCGGGTTGAGGAGAGGTCGAACACGGGTTTGTGTATGGGTGAAATGAGTTTCGTTTGAAGTGGGGGTTCTTGGGTTGAAGATGGGTTGGTGAAGGTAGCAGGTGGCGATGGTTAGGATTGGAGTTTGGGTAGGTCGCCGATGACGGGTTGTGGGTGCGCCGGAGTTTTGGCCGGAATGATCGAAAATGGGTTTATGTACGAATGGGTCGCTCCGAAATCACCGGAGGGGGTCGGGACTGCCTCGGGTCTGGACAAGACGCGGGATGTGCCGAAACAGGGTCTCAGTTTTGGTCCGGGTTTTCGGTTGTGGCAGGTCAGCAGGTAAGGGGATTGAGGTTTGGATGGCTAGCGATTTTTGGTTTTTCTGTGATCGCCGGAGCTTATGCCCGGAGGTGCTGGGTAGCTCGCGGTTTGGTGGTCCGATTGTTTTGAGTTTTCGGATTGGTGGTAGGATCGGGTTAGGGTTGAGGGTGACGCAAATGCAGGTTGAAGGTTGGGTGAGATGGTGGAGAGGTTGAGGTCGGGTAGGGGTGTGGGGCTAATGGTTTTTTTTTTTGTTAGAGGGAAGTGGTGAAGAGGATGAATAGTGGTATAGGGGTGTGTTTGGGTGTGTTAGGGGGTGTAGGTTGGTTTAGGTGTGAGTGTGTTTAATTTGGATTCTAAAAATTAAACTAAAATGAAAAATCAATAAAAATAAAATCCTAATAGAATAAAGACTCAATTAAAAATGAAACTAAAAAGAAAATGAAAATAAAAAATAAAAATATATTAAAACTAAAACTAAAATCCTAAAAAATGTAAAATTTAAAATAAATGAAATCCTAAAAACTAATCCAATAAAATAAAAACTAAAAACTAATAAAAATAAAAATAAAAAATAAAATTACCCTAATAAAAATAAAATATAAATTATGCAAATAAATTCTAAAATTCTAAATAAATCTAAAATAAATCCTAAAAATAAAACGATTGAAAATAAAAATCTAAGAAAATCTAAAAAATCGCAAACTCAACACACATCGGGCTCAGGATATGGACTGGCTCGGTGTAGGCGCAGGTTAGGGTTAAGGGACTGGTTCGGAACATCGGAACTCACCGGGCAAGCTCAAATAGGGACTCAGACTTCGCGGTCTCCTTTGATTTCTTCAATGCAAGCTTTTAACCGATTATGTGTCGCAATTAAATTGATTTAGCACTTTTGATGCCGTGACTGTGTAGTGACCTGCAAAATGATAAAATACGAACATAAGGCCAATTTTAATTAAAATGAGTGACTAAAATGCATCTATTCGGGGGGTATATATTACACACTTTTGGTTGCTTATCACACCACCCCCAAACAGAACATTGCTAGTCCTCGAGCAAAAATTAGAGAGAAAACAGAGATAAATATCCAAACGTGTACCACTTTTGCAGGCACTAACGATTACACTTAGCATGTGCAACAAGCCGTTAAACCTATAGGTTACCCTACAGGACGAGTGGTGTCTCGTCAGAGTTTGCAGTGAATATACCCACAAAATTTAAAACTTATTTAGATGCAGTTTCTGAGTAGATGATGAAATGCTGTACAATCCCAACTTTAAAAGGCCATCAAGGAACACCGTATTCAACTATCAAAATAAGATATGAAATTACTTAATACCAAAAGCGCAATTCTTCCTAAAATTCAGCGTGTGTTGTGTGAAACAATTTTAAGTATCATTAGAGTAATTCTAAGATCGCCTTTATATAATCAACTATTTGACTTCAATTCTCATTGGAAATATCTCTCTCAATCGAACTCTCTGAGAATTTGGGTAAGTGTATCTCTCTAGTGTGTGAGGAGGTGAGTAAATGTAAAAAAATTCAAACGTCTCACACACTTTATAAGAAAGGACGAATACATGAAGAAAAAATTTTTGATCTCATGAAGGAATGCTAATCACTATGTCAAGAATGTCGAGTTATTCACCATATATTCTTCTCATTTTCCCGAGCACTTTACCAATGGTGAAAATGTGGTTTATGAATGGTATGAGGGGATAATGAAATGAAGAAGATGAATGATAGGGTTTTTTGAGAATAGTGTGACACACTTTGAATAACTAATGTCTTCATTTTTTTAAATCTATGATCGTATGATTTCTTTTTCTTATTTTCTATTTTTTTTCTTTGCTTCGTTTTTCTATTTCTTTTTTCCTTTTTATTGCGATTCATTTGTCTTTTCATAGCACAAATGAAGACAATTTACATGGAAAATTTCAAACACTATTTTTCTCAAAAACGATGGCAATGATGGATGGTATTTGGGACATATGGATAAGGGTAATATGGAAAGTGGCGTGAAGGGTAAAAATGGTAAGTGTATGGAAAAATCGGTTTAGTACTCGGGACAAACTACAAGACACATGTTTCTTACAACTCGAAAGTAATGTCATTCTCAATGATTAAGCCAAATTTCAAAAAATAATGAGATCATGCAACAACTAAGTGCGGTACCTAAAGAAAGTTGAGTCAACTTGTGACTCGGAGATACGTAAAAACCCTCAAAAAGGTGAAAAGCTCAAATCTCAGGGGTTTAAGTCACCACAAGTGATCTTTTAAGGCTCTCTTGAGAATCGTTACTCTTCAACTTTTTATTGTAAACGTGATAATGTAAAATTGCTGAGTTTAGGAATTCATGGTACAAGTACGCTTTAAGAGGTATTAATTAATTTAAGATTAAAAGCGTAATTTTTGGGTTCTAACACAGGTATTCCGAGATTTCTAAAAGAGGGATGATAGACAAATCATATCATAAAATTTTTAATTTTAACTGCACAAAAAGTTTAAAATCACTTGTTTCTGAGAATTTTCAAAAAAGGTATGATTTTGATAAATATCCCACCCCCAAACAAAACAGAACATCGTCCTCGATGTTTAAAACCATATATAAAAATTGAAAGCACAAGGGAGGAACGATAGTACCATAATGAACCACTAGTGAAATGTACCGCATTCTGGAGCATAGATGAAACCTGAAGAACATATGTGATACAAAAAGATGTACAAGTCTATAAAGCATGTGAAAATCATTGGGTGGTGTGAAACACCACCCCCAAACAGGATAAGACTCACAATCAGAAATAATGAATGACGGGATGCCTCCCGGTAGCGCTAAGTTTAACGTCTTCAGCCAGACCGATTGGAACTCACTCTAAGGATAAGATCTATGAAAATGCTGGGCGGCCGAAAAATTGGGTGATGAGAATCACCCCCAAACAAGACTGAAGCATCAGTCTTGTTGGATAAAGGAGAAAATAGGTCAATGCACTTGTATTGAAAAGAGCATCACTCGATGAAAAGCATCGGTGGACCATGGGCGGGTGCATAGGAGGGTACATGGACGAAGAGGGGCAAGGGTGAGGGTGAACAGGCACCGATCACGGGCCTTATTGAGCGTAAATGTGAGGGAAATAAGGGCCCTATAAGAATGGTTCTCTATTTGGACAAGGAGGCAAAATGGTTTGGCAATAATAATGGGGTGAGCCTCAGAGAAAGTGCATGACCGTTCTATAAATGGACGGTGATAATGGTCGCGTTGTGACACACCAGGGAGCGGTAGATGAAAAAATTCAACACCACAAGGAAGTGGTGTGCATAGAGTAACACGCTCGGTGTGACGGATGAGGAGAGTAGCATGAATACTCACATGGATGGTGCGGTCAAGGAAAAATGCACAAGTGGGATTGTGGAGCACTAGGGTGGAGTGTGGGAGTAGGTGAAGACCTAAATGCGTAGATGGGAATAGGTGAGGTGCAATAACAAGGTCCAAACCAAGTGGTGGGGTGGAAGGGACAGTGGGTGGATTGGGTGGTACAAAGGGTGGGGGAAGATGATCCAACTCGTGAGTAGGAGTCACACACTCCTCATGAGGCACGAAATGATCCTCAAGGGCACTCGCGGGAGGAAGTGTGGAAATAAACGAGGGAGTGATCAACTTAGCCACCATTACATCACCATCCAAGGTGGTGAAAGGGTCTAACGAGGGGTTAAGATCCGAGATAGATGAATCTACATCAATATTCGGCTCAAGGGGAGACAAATATGATAGGGGTAGGATCCATATCAAGAGAGTTGGGAACCATCTCTGATGCTATTGAGGGACATTGGTGAGCACTCGTAGCCGGCGCTAACCGAAAATATAAGGGCATGTCAGAGACATATGCAATTGGGTCATAAGGTAAAAGCTCGGGCGTAATGAAGGATTCTATGGAAGGGGAAAGGCGAACTTCAATGTTGGGTTTGAAAGGATAAGGCGGTGTGGGATCAGTCTCACAATCAAGGGATAGGTCAACACAATCGTCAACTTGGTGCCGGGACCACTGGGTGGTCTCAACTTTAAGATTCTCAGGATGATAGAGTTGGTCACACTCAAAATCAGTGGCACTAGACGACTCATCATCACTCCACGTGGGGGGAAACAATGGGTTGACTAGGGGTGAAATTCGATTCATTCGTACACTCAAAATCATTTAATCATTGTTCAAGACTTTGAAGGGATTCAGTTTGAGAATTAAGAGTGTACACGAACTTTTGCAAGAGGCGTTCGAGAGAAGATGTGAAAGGTGGTGGTTGAGGTGGACACAACTCGCTAGAATCACTAGGATGTGGAGAATATGCATATGAAGTGTGTGGATCATGGTCAAGTGCAACATTCACGGGAGAAGCATCTCCGTGAGGAACAAAAGTGTGATCAGCATGAGGAGCATATGAAGGGGACTGATAGCTATGAGGTGCACGAGGTGGCTATGACGACTGTTGAAAACCGTAAGGATCCACAACATGGTGTTGGGATTCATATTGCATGGAAGGATGATCAAGCCTCCATGAATAGCTCGGGTACTCATACCCCTCGACATTAGATATGTCATGACAAGACGTCGAGGGTGGGTCCAAAACAGTGTCATAAGGATACACATGTTCCAATGTGGATTCAGATGGAGAGAATATAAATGGACACTCATGGGACAAGTGATCGCTAAGAAAGCAGTGTGTGCACAATGAAGCATGTGATGGGTTGACACTCGTCACCGGAGGCGGTGGAAGATGAGATGTGTGCATGACGACACAGGAGTATCAACGGTGTGCGTTTGAGAGTTAAAGCCTTGAATTAATGAATCAATGGTCGATTCGGGCTTATCATCAAACAAACTTCGAGAGAATGTGAAATGACCAAAGTATTCCCGTAAAGGACGTTCTTCGTCCATGACAAGAGAAATATTTTTTGGTTTTTAAATATTTTTCAAAAGAAAAGAAAATATTTTTGTGATTTTTAAAAATAAGAAAAGGAAAATCTTTTTGGTATTTTTAATATGAAAAAAAAAGAAAATCTTTTTGGGATTTTTGAAAATATTAAAAAAAAAAAGGAAAATTTTGTTGGTATTTTTCGAAAAATGGGAAAAATTGGACTCTTGATTTGGTCGAACTAACTAAAATCGACTACCTAAAGAATGGAATTGGACACACACGAGTCAAGAAAAAATCCTAATGAACACGTAGCCAATTATTATCTTAAAAATTAGTGAGAGGGATAGTCAAATTTTAATTAAGTCCGCGGGCGACGAAAATCACGGAATTTATCTTTGTGATCGCCTCGTGCAAAAGTGTGTTCCTACGGGGCTAGCTAGTTGATTGATTTTAAATTTAATGACAGCTATGATAGCACACAATGGATAAGCAAGTGAGTCGGGGGTTGAAATCCCTTATCGTTTTAAGGATCGGGTCCAGGTCTTAGGTAAGTTAATTCATCAAACCATTCAATTTTAGTGCGATGCAGAAATTAAAAGTACATAGGAGCAATTAATCGCACAATAATTGACTCGCTTGCAGGAGATTCGCGAGAGATAAAAAAAATTGTACCTCCCACGATTTTTACACGCGTGGGGTGAAGACCGAGTTGAGTCGACCGGGCGGAGATCTCGCCTATCTCAATCGTCCCCGGGAGTCCTACCGACCCAAAGTAGATAGGCTTCAAAATCCTCGCCTTTGGACGCCCTCTCTCTACCTTGTCCGGTTTTCATTTTTCGCTTTTTTTTATGGAATAATTATTACAAATAAATCGGTGTCAAAATGCACCCCAAATAAATACACAATCTTAAAAAAAATCCTATACAATCAGTCTAAGGAGGAGGGAGGAGAAATAATAATTACAAGTAAAAAAATAAAATTACAAGTCTTCAATTGCTTCCAGGGCAAGAAAGCGGCAACGACGCCATTTGATAAGAAGCTTTTTGCGTATGTGATCGTTGTACTGCAAAAGCCACTCTCAAAATTTCCTTGAGTACCTACAAAACTTGTCTAAAAATAACTCGTATTGCGGTAAGTACGGGTATCAATCCAACTTTCAGGGTGAAAAAATTAATGTGAAAACATGCAATTCTAATTTTTTTTATGAAAATATTTTTTATTTTTTATATATATATTTTTTAAAACAATTTTAAGGGAAAAATTAACTAATTAAATGCTAAAATTATAAAATGACTAAATAATGAAAAAAATGTGCAACCAAGTGTGAAATAATGTGAGAAGGTCAAGAGATGGATTACACAACATTTTCAATTATTTTAATTTCTCAATTTATTAATTTGAAATATTCCGAGATATATTAAATCGATAATCTAACTCTCGTTAAAATTAAAAATTTAATAAAATCTTTTTCATAAAATTAATCTAAACATGTCACAAGATGAAAAATTAGGACTTATACTATTTTCAGAAAATTATCCGCTAGGATCAATTTAACGAAAACAATATCAATCCTCACATTTTCAACATCGAATTAATATTCAAATATAGGAAAAACCTATCTCTAGTTCAATTCCTAAATTCAAATATTAATTTGCTCAATTAATTTACTAACTGTTGTTACATAAATTAATTGGTGACAATTAAAAATTAATTTACCTTGAAATATAAAATTAATGAACCAATTAATTAAATTAACATCATTCGCAGTGCATCCCATCCCTTGAATGGGGTGTTTAACCAAACATTCTCATGTTAGAATAAACAACTATCATAATAGCATCAATAAAAATTGAAACAAGAGGGAAAGAATACGATACACAATACTTTCTTGTGTCAACTGTGCATTAACACGCATCTTAATCTTCTCACAAATTCAGTACTTGATTACACCAAAAATAATAAAAACAAACCAAAAAATTTATTCTAAGCTAAACTAGTTTTTTTTTTTGTATTTTTTTGAAATATTTTCATGACCCTAAACTATACATAATATACATATTATTTCTCTCTCTATGCGTCTCTTTCTTTCTTTCTTTCTGTATCTAAGAGTCCCCTTCTAAAATGTTGGTGCCCTTTTTTTATAACCCACGAATTGAATTGGATGGTGAGATTTTTTTAGGATTATATATTTAGCTAAGTCAAAGAATTGAGAGGCCCCTTTCTTTCTTCTCTTTGCACGTGGGTTTATTGGTAAGGGTAGCTAAGTGATGAAAGAGGTTCCTAATTTGTAGGAATATATGGCAGGTGGGTTTTTGTTGGAACTGGTTTCGGGTTTGGACTGACCCGGGTTGAGTAGAGGTCGAGCACGAGTTTGGGTATGGGTGAAAGGGGTTTGGTTTGAAGTGGGAGTTCTTGGATTGAAGATGGGTTGGTGAAGGTAGCAAGTGGCGACGGTTGGGATTGGAGTTTGGGTAGGTCACCGACGACGGGCTGTGGGTGCGCCGGAGTTTTGGCCGGAATGACCGAAAATGGGTTTATGTCAGAATGGGTCGCTCCTGAATCGCCGGAGGGGGTCGGGACTGCCTCAGGTCTGGACAAATCACGGGACGCACCGGAACAGGCTCTCAGTTTTGGTTCGAGTTTTCGGTTATGGCAGGTCGGCAGGTAAGGGGGTTGAGGTTTGGATGGCCAGCGGGTTTTGGTTTTTCAGTGATCACCGGAGCTTCTGCCCGGAGGTGCTGGGTAGCTCGCGATTTGGTGGTCCGATTGTTTTGGGTTTCCGGGTTAGTGGTAGGATCGGGGTAGGGTTGATGGTGACGCAGATGCAGGTTGAAGGTTGGGTGAGATGGTCGAGAAGTTGAGGTCGGGTAGGGGAGTGGTGTTGATGGTTTTTATTTTTTGTTGGAGGGAAATGGTGAAAAGGTTGAATAGTGGTGTAGGGGTGTGATTGGGTGTGTTAGGGAGTGTTGGTTGGTTTAGCTGTGAGTGTGTTTAATTTGGATTCTAAAAATTAAACTAAAATGACAAATCAATAAAAATAAAATCCTAATAGAATAAAGACTCAATTAAAAATGAAACTAAAAAGAAAATAAAAATAAAATATAAAAATCTATTAAAACTAAAACTAAAATCCTAAAAAATGTAAAATCTAAAATAAATGAAATCGTGAAAACTAATCCAATAAAATAAAAACTAAAAACTAATAAAAATAAAAATAAAAAATAAAATTACACTAATAAAAGTAAAATATAAAATTATGCAAATAAATTCTAAAATTCTAAATAAATATAAAATAAATCCTAAAAATAAAAATCTAAGAAAATCTAAAAAAATCGCAAACTCAACACACACCGGGCTCGGGATATGGACTGGCTCGGTGTAGGCTCAGGTTAGGGTTACAGGACTGGTTCTGGACATCGAAACTAATTGGGCAAGCTCATATAGGGACTAAGACTTCACGGTCTCCTTTCATTTCTTCAATGAAAGCTTTTAACCGCTTATGTGTCGCAATTAACTTGATTTAGCACTTTTGATGCTGCGACTGTGTACTGACCTGCAAAATGATAAAATACGAACATAAGACCAATTTTAATTAAAACGAGTGACTAAAATGCATCCATTCGGGGTATAAATTATACACTTTTGGGTGCTTATCAATTGTATTGAAGATGTTCCTAGAGAAGCATCTTCTCTCATATCCATATCATTATTTTCAGGATCATTGATCCTTTTAAGTAACACCAACTTCTCTATTTCCCATGCACACTCTAGGGAGACAGCTCGATCCTTTATTGGCAAATATTCTCTAAAGACCTCCAGTCCTTCTTGAGTTAATTTTACTGAATGGGCCTTTTGGGACACAGTAGAAACCATGTTAAACACCGAAACAACATCAACCAGTATTTGCTAAACCAATACTCGAAGTCTTGCTAGCAGATCTAAAATTATTACTGAAAATGACATGAAAAATGATGATATATCCATAGCTGCCATCATCATCGGCTCAACCGTCCATGACAGTAGACGTGTAGCTCCAAGAAGTCATTCCAAAAAATTATGAGTTCCTCCATCACATTTTATCCTCTTCAAATATCCTAAAAGTTGCATTTTTTGCTTAGCTCTATTCCTATTAATAACTAGAAAGGGGGAATTCAAAATTTCCTATAGTTGAGCTGATTGCAGAAGCCCCAAATCACTTCTCACCTTTAGCCTTTGGTCATTTTGAGTTTTAGTCTTTAAAAAATAGATCCTAAAATAACCAAACTAAAATAATTAATTTTTTATAAAGATTAAAACCTATATATCATACATTCTTGCAAGTAGATGTAACCAATTATTTGGCTTACTTATTTCTAACTATAGGCCTAAGTAGTAAAATCAGAAATTCAGCAAGTTCGGGAGAACAAAATATAGAGAAACCATGTATGGAACTTCATATTTTGCAGATTAAAAATACGGGATGTAGTTCTCAAACAACACGAAGACTACACCGTGATATTTCATTAAAAATATGTTACAAATACTCATTGGATACAGAATATTATGAGTTTATATACATGCACATACATGTTTAGATAAGTATAACATTATCCAATCCAAGTATAAGAATTATCATAAACTATATAAAATATCCATTATATTACATCTTATCAATAACAAAGAACAAACCTAACAAATTATAACAAAATGTCAATGTCATAAACGCATCATTCATTAAATATTTTTTCCACTATCTATATAGGTGGAGGATATACCTTTACCCTCTAATTACATGATAATGTCAACAACAACAATTACATGACATAAAAACTATGACAAGATTCACAACAATACCATCTCACATATTTACGTCTCCCTTCACCTCCTTAGAGAGACTCAAAGACTAGTAAACTAACAGAAGTCTACATTTGGAACCCCCAATTAGCTAACTTATATCTTATTTTTTGTTATCCATGTATGCATGTATCACCACCATGTTCATCTTTCTAAGATGATAAAGTATTTAGACTGTCGAGGAGACTCATCATCCCCATCAATGATATTAACAAAGATGTATGAATCATATTCAACAATAAAATTCAAGATGCTCAAGTTCAAAACCATCACAGTACACTCTAACATAGCTTGAACCTCAGTCTTCACGTTGGTTTCTTCCCTGTAATAATTGGCAAATCAAATCTTAAAATATTCATCTGAACTTCTAATCAAACCACTCCCAGCACAATGTTCTGGATTGCCTTTAGCACAACCATCACAATTGAGTGGAACCAATATTTTTTCTGCCTTTCCCATTTTGAAATAATCAGGATCAAACAAACCATGAGGAAAATAAACAAATGGAAATCACCCAGAGATTCCTTTCAAACACAGTAAACCTTTTCGATTATAAAAGCAGATTAAAGATGGATCTCAGATTCTCCATCGCACCCACAATAATAAAATCAATATCACAACATATACCTTCAAATCAATATGTATTCTGGATCTTCCATGGGTGTAAACTAACTAAAACATGAATAGGTTGGCATTCTAACAGCCACCAACATTTTAGATAAGGTGCAAGATCAGCAAGATATGAAATCCCATTAAATCTCTCAAAAATCTAAAAACCATCACCATCACCAAGATATGGATTTATTGAATAAATTCAACATAAAAACCCCCAACCACCATCCTTAACCACCCACTACTGCCAACACGGAAAAAAAAATATAACGTATAGTAAGTATCAATACAAATTTTAAGATGTAATTACTCTAGTAAAACATTATATGTTTCTATCTATGTTTAAGAAGTTCCCTAAATTTTTGTGGAGTTGAATAAAACTTGACCAAGTGTTGAGAAGACTTCGAAAAAACATGGAAAAGGCATGAACAGTTAATGGTAACTCAACAAAAGGGAAAAAAAATACACCAAAAAATACCAAATAAGGACCAATACCCTTTAAGATGTTGTACATATGCATCTCTTATCTATATTTGCAGATGACATCAAAATCCTGTATTTTTAATTCTCTTTCTTTCATTTCCAAGAAAGGTAAACAAAGTCATATGGCCCGATCAAGAAATAACATTAAATCTCCCCAAAATTCTAGAACATTTAAAATATGAAATCAGTGTGTGTCTGTGGTTATGTGTTCTTGCATTAGTGTGTGAAGAGATGAGAGATCTAGGGAGATTAACAGCATGTCAAGATCGATAATTATATATATAATAATGAATCAGACGAACACAAATATTAGGGGAAAATGACTGTACATATTCCATTAATTTGGGATAGTAACTATCGAGGTGAGGGAATAGATTGGAGACGAGGGTATATGGTGCAACAACTGTGTATAATAAATGGGGGTATCAATGTCCAACGTATGTTTAAAGAAAATCTCGGAAAAAGGGTTAACATGTTATGTTAATTTTCATCCTACATGGATAGCCTAGATGAATTGGACTCTAAATGCTTGTATAGCATTTTAGAGTATTATAAAGATTAATTAAACCCAATCATATGCATCTTGGTGTATAAATCATGCCATCATAAAATAAATATAAATTGTTGACACACAGATTTTAGGAAAAAATCCCACGCAAGGGAAAAACCTTTATTTCAATAAATGTAACAACACTTGCACAAATCTGCAATGAAATATTCCTCAGAACACTCACATAGGTCGCAACCTAGAATCATTAATGGATTGAACGCAACAAATCCACAAGAACCGTAACACTATTTTCAATAACGAACACCCTCAATCACTCCCAAGTGGCTGCAGTCGTCATCCAGCACCTTCCTCAAGAACTACCAAGTCGGCCGTAGAGATTTCGTCTCTGCAAGATAAACTTCACCAAAGTTGTATCATGGCTTCCAAAATAATTCATTAAAGCTATTGCGATGATTTGTGGATTGAAAAACAGAGTTCAAGACCCCTAAATGAGAATACAAAAATTATATAGTTTCTAGTTTTCATAGATTGTAAAACTCAGGTCTTCTAAAATAAAATGGACACATTTAATAGGTATATATAGAAAATATGAGTCGTTGGAGTCACTCGAACAAGAAAGCCAGGTCGCTCGAATGACAAGTGATGTCGTTTGAACCAAGCTTTGCCAGACCTAACAAACGGAGTAAAAATACCAAAATAGTAGCATGTCGTTTGATGAAATGATCAAGTGATCTTCTTGATAGGTATCAAACGAGATACCATGTCTCTTGAAGAAGTCATTTGAATGACTTTGTCATGCCATTTGAACGACATCAACGAAAAAATAAATTTTTAATAAAACTTTGTCTCAGGACTTAGAAAAAATTATTTTGATGAAAAATGATGCCTCTGGTGTTTAAAACATTTTATAAAAAAATATCCCATCACTTTAAATGAAACATTAAGGGATGTAAATAGAACCTTACCAAAATCTATCTCGCAGAGGCCTGTTTGTTGAAGAATATGATTGGATTTGAACGTTTCTTCGATGCTTGTAGCAGTATACGACATACTCTAATGTATACACACTATGTATAATATGTCCTTACACTCGCCTCTCTCAACTCCTTCTCTAAGGCTAAAACTCGCATAACTAAACCTTTGTTTTGTTTCTCAATTTTAAAGGACTTAGCATAAAGATCGACATTGGTGCGCTGTAGGTTGTTCTCTCTCTCACTTAAAGAATCTTCCTCCCCACATTCGCTGGAATTACTAGACTTGCTGTTGAGGTCTCCATGTTTAGTAGCCTCCTCATCGGCGTGAGGTGCACTAGATGCGGTGAAGTTACATTCATGCAATAATTCATCCCCCGAACTCACCAACTCGACCTCGCTATCGCTAAGGATGACATTTAAGGCAGCTTTGCCTTTCCCTCAACGCTTTAACCTAGTAGGACACTCATGAGTTTTGTGACCCTTTCCCTCACACTCATAACATCTTTCCTCATCTTTGCTTAGGAAGTCTTTCTTTTTATATTCAAAATGTTTCTTCCCCGATTTTTTTTTTAACTTTCTCAAAATTTTCTTTTCTGTTGATGTAATTTTCTTTTTCAGATTGAAAAACGTTTTAAAATTTTTAGCAAAGTGGGATAAGTCATCTAAATAAAAATCATACTCTTAATCCAATGACACTTCCTCTTTCCTTTTCGATTAAGCTTTTAGTACAATTTCCTTTTCTGTAGTCTTAACAGTTTGAGGGAACATATGTATCCCATACATTTCAAGGTCTCACATGAGTTCCTCTAACCTAAGAGTATATAGAATCCCTAATGAATTTAGCATAATAACCTTATGAATAAAATGGGAAGGGAGCGATCTCAAAATTTTCTTAACGGTGCGCGTCTAAGGTATTCTCTCACCTAAATTGAAACTCAAGTTTACTATATCAAAAAATCGTGCATAAACTCGTCAAACGATTCACATTCAAGCATAGTGATAGTTTTAAATTGTGTGGTGAGATTTTGTAGCTCAGAAGCTTTAACGGAATTGGTTCCCTCATGAGTGAGCTTGAGGGTATCCCAAGCTTTTTTAGATCTGTTCACATTATGATATGATGAAACTTGTCAGGGGTGATGGCTTCTGAGATGGCACTCAGACCGTGAGAGTTGAAATTTCTCCATTTGAAGTCGTTCTCTATCCATGAAGAGATAAGTTTAGGGATGATGACATTATCTACAGTCACCGTGGGTGGTGTCCACCCTCTTTCACAACTTAACCAGACACATTCATCAACATATGTTAAGTTGATCTGAAACTAGCTTTCCAATATGCATAGTTTGAATAATAAAAAATGGGCATTTGATTATACAAATTATCCATCAAATTCAACATTTTAAAAGATCAACAATTTTAAAAAATAGAATTGATATAAAAAACAAATTTGCGAAAAAGGATCCCATGATAATTTGGTGCAAACTTCTTTGATACCAATTTGAAAGTCCACTTGAACTAATGGATTGATTTGTATAATTAAATGCCATGCACGAATTCCAATTTTACCAAATTTTAGTCTTTGATTAATTTAGGTTTGCATACAAGATGTGTTCCAATCACAATTAATAAACTGCACATGAAATCAACACAGTAAGATGAGGAAATATTCCTAAAAGGGGCATGACCTTTTATTCAGCACTATCGTAAGTTTTGATATACAATCAACTTATAAAAACTCAGCTATACTAAGTGGTATGCGTAAAGTCTTTAATAACTCCAATAGAATAGGACTCATTCTAGCCGTTCACAGGTAGCGATCTTCCCTCAGTATCCACCAATCATTCGTCTTCCTTCTTTAGCAGTGAACCCTCGGTTCACAAGTCAACAGTAGAGAATAGACTCCACAAGGTGTATGCATGATATTCAAACTCTCAGGTTTCATAAAAGTTCACAAATCATATGGGGATGAAAGGATTGTGAATCCAAATTATTTTGTGAAATAAAATATGAAAACCTTAGAATACATATGCAATTTTTGTTTTTTCCAAAGTGCCATGAAAAAAGAGTTCAAAATAGGTATTTATAAGGCTGACATAAAATTCGAGGCCATGCAAATTGTTCGAACAAAATTCTAGGTCAATCGAACTAAAATAGGCTTTCGTTAGAATGCAATGCAAATTCGTTCTAACAAAAAGTAAATCTCATTTGAACCAATATCGTACGAACTTCGAATGAGAAATCTTGGTTTCTAAAAATCAACCTTATTAGAAGGACATTAGAAGATGGATCTAACGGAACCTCATTCTCGTTCGAACGAGATGGAATCTCATTTGAACGAGACCAAAATAAAAAAAATTATTTTAAAAAACCTTTTAGAAAAATAACCTCTGTTTTATATAAAATAACATCCCAAATACAATTTAGAAAATTTATTAACACCCAAAGATTTATACCTTCATGAGTTGTAGGGATGTCTTCGATCTTGGAGATGTCGAAGTTCGGTTCGCTCGGTTTGTAACTGGATATGCCAAAATATATAATAAAGACTAAGATATGAGCAATTATGAATATTTTCTCTTACAGGTCTAAGTATTAAGCCACATCCTAGGGATTCGAGCCTCCTTAAATTTTCGATAACCTCTGATTATATTTTACTTGTTACTTATTTGTAACCCTTTTACTTTCATTCTTTCCATCCACTTTTAAACCTTTTCCCTTTATTTCTTCTTTTACTGGCCGATGGGGCCAAATACCTAGGATGAGTCTAGTCCCAACACTTAATTTCCAAGTTTCACGCTTTATAAAGCAATCATTTTTATTTTATCTTTAACTCGGGATTACAACTTTAAAAATAAATTTATTTATCTTTTCTTGTGAAACTTAACAACTGAGTTCAAATATTTGTGTATATACTTTAATGTGCTTCTCACTATTCGCGCATACCTGTAAGCTTGCATTTTATACACTTTAATGTGTTTTTCATTTGTTGAATTTAGTCACAAGTCCATTTTTCACATAAAATGACACTTTTGTATTAAAATATTATTTTTGTCATTTCATGACTTACATTTCCAACTTATTAAATTTACACTTTATATCTTATTTCTTATTATTTTATGTGTTCATATTGTACCATTTCACACTGTTGCCCCGAACACTTTACTAGTTTCACTTTTAGTCCATTATTTCATGTTTTTAAGGACTTTCTTCACATAATATGTATCACTTTATGTGATTAATATTTTGAAGTTACCAAGTTTACCATTTCATTTTCAAAGGTTAATTTGAATGCACTTCCAACATACTTAACCCATTTATCCTAACTATACGAGTTCATATACATGAAAGTGAGATTTTATGCTAATAAAACCCAACAAATGCTCCTAAAACTTATTCATAAGTTCAATATAACAGTTTATCAATATTTAAACAAGTTTAACAGATTTATGAATTAAATGGCTAGATTACAATCTGAGATTTCTTCCTCTTTGTTTCATTAATTTTAATCACATATTTTCCAACACGATATAATATGTAGTGATAATAGACATATATAAACATGTGAATCATATATATATAATTCTTTGATTTAAACTTGAAAATAGTGTAGAACCCCTACCTCTTGAAGATAATAACTTTGATGAAGTAGTAGAAACTAAAACCCAATAAGCTTCCAACATTCTGAAATTAATTTGACAACCCACCTAATCAAATACCGGGCGATCACTCCTATATGAAATTAAAACAAGAGTCGCATATGGACCATTCTTAGCATCACTGTCGAAAATCCATTTTAATTACTAATAACTTATTAGGCTCGCGTCAAAATTTTACTTAACTACTCTTTATAAACAACTACACAATATAAATATTCACACAGTTTATATAAATCAAACTTAAAAGAGGTAAAATAACCGAACACGCGGTTCAAACATCATACAACCATATCGAATGCCGCACTAAAAGGCGGTAAAAGAATAAATAAGTAAATACAATTGGTCTTTCGGCCCGAGAGTGACTACAATGCTTACTATCTAGATTGCAAGAATAGAAGCATCTAAATCAAACCTGCATGCATCCACAGCTGCTGCAGCAGACGTCTGACTCGAAAGGATCATCATCTAGGCATCCTTGTGTCTGAACACCTATATATATATACAATATATATCAAGAGAGAAAAAAATATAAAAACGGGTCAGAGCCCGAGTTGTGAAAATATTTAGCAAGTGCATAAGTGTTTTATTTTTAAAAATATGTTTTATCTCATATTTAAGTTGGTATCTCACTCCCATGAGATACCCTTCACCCCTCTTCTAATAGTGCACACCTAACATACTCGCCTAAAACATCCTAGTTAAGCTACCCCGCCTAACTAACTTGATTCATCCATCTGCTATAAACCTATTCGACCCGAGTACTAGGGGCAAAACTTCTCTCAATTCTCAACACTGCACTAAGTTCGTGCGTGGGGTGTCTCGCGAAGCGAAATCCAAACAAGGACCCCCCCGATACACTACTACTTGGCATGGTCAATGGTCGAGATCCATTAGGCCATTCGTACAAAACAAATATATAAACATAGATATATACTAATATACATATCGTATACGTTTTCATATACATCTTACAATATACATCCGGATAATATCTCCCGAATTGAGGTTTACTCTATATTCATCTTCATAGTACACATTCAGATCTATCTCCCGGACTAAGGTTTATTATATATTCATTTTCATAATACACATCCGGATATATCTCCCGGACTAAGAATTTATCCTTTTTCATTTCTTTTATCTCTTTACTCTTATAGAGATATATATTACCTTGTTCTCATACACAAGTAATATACTATATACCAGTATAATAACCATCCCAATGAGTTATCACTCGAGGATGGTCTGTCTCAATGCTATCATCTTCCAGTGCCCCACTCACGTAGCATACTGGGGACCACCGAGAGGACTAAATGACACCAACTTCGTGGTCAAAATATATCACAATGTATGGGAAGCGATCATAGCTCCTAATCGGCAATGAGACGAAACATACCCACCATGTCTCATTCCAAATATGTATATCACATAAAAAAAACATGGACGACTATGACCTGGGGAATATCCACACTCTGCTCCTCGAGCCAGGGTGCTCACCCTCATCGCGCAACTTCCCAATGATAGCATTAGAGGGGGTATGCTTCACACACACACACACACACACACACACACACACACACACACATATATATATATATATATATATATATATATATAGATAGATAGATAGATATAGATACATATACATACACATCCGTATCGTATTCCATATATACTTTAATCACACGGTATATATACTATATATATTGCTCCTCGGATATATATATAAACGGCCATAATTGCCGAACACACATAACGATGAATAGTAATTCCAAAGATTCTCTCAAAGAATCATATTCATGCATTCACATACTCACGATACTATGCCCGAAGTATTTCCTCACTTTGATAAATGATAAATACCTTATTCCCATCTAAGGATTTATTGGATATCTCCAACTATACCAATTCACTCGAAGTGAATAAATATATATATATCCCCAATTCTCATCCTAATAATCTCGTAGGATCTTCTCAACTAATAACGATATAATTATGTTTTCCTACACACATAATTATGTAGGCCTAAATGCCCACTAAAATTATCCCAATGATTATTCTTTCCCGAACTTTAACTATGTCCATTCCCCCGGGTTATGCCCTACTCCAATCCAAGGTGTTCTCTTTCATCTAAAGGTTACTTACCCTCAAAACCATCATTTATGAGTCCCAATATCATCACCGGGATTCCCATATAAAATCCCAAATTGAAATTTACCTCCCCATACTCTTAAGGGAAGAAAACTAATAATTATGACCAAAGCGAATCGATTCGGGTGGGAGAATCGATTCGGACCCCAATCCGAATCGATTCGAAAAGCGTTCTGCAAGAAGGTCCTTAATGGAGAATCGATTATGTCTAAATCCTAATCGATTCGGCCCACTGCAGAAATACAAATCCCCTTAGGCGAATCAATTCGGCCTAGACCCGAATTGATTCGGCGTGTTCGAGGGGCACTGTTTGGGCGATTTTTCTCCAATCTCCAAATACCCGAAACTCAATCCAATCTCCATTTAAATCATAACTTGGATTTATTTCTACGAACCCAAAATTTCATATCTCCTCAAGTCCTTTAGACATCCTAACACTCTATTTGAGAACTCCTAATATTTATCTCCAAATAATTCTAGCCTTAATTTCGGACTAACTATTTCGATCTCGGACATCTTTCCGTAGAAAAATCACTATAAATCCAAAAAAAATGAGAAAAATACGCGGTTAGCACCCACGCGACCGTATTAAAAAGATATACAATTTTAATTTTTTGACCAAGAGCCGAATCAATTCTCATCAAGGCCGAATATATTCGGGAAGGATGGAGGTCACTATTCACCTTCTTCTCCAAAAATCCCAAACCTCCATTAATACACCTCCAAGATTTTTATCTCTTCTCCCACCAACATATAACTACAAATAACTATATATACACAAAGGAAATAGGTTCTAATCATCCTAGAACCAAGAATCAACAACTAAATTCAAGAAATTCCTAAGTTTCTCCAATTTGATATTTTTCGGTTTTCAACCATTAAACTTCTGAGAAAAACCCGTTTAACCCACGAAAACTTAACCCAAAATCTTTAGAGTTTGTTATTAACAACTATGATATGAGATTTATTTTCAAAATTAAATTAATAAAGTAAACACTTGCCTCGTGGATAAAATCTGACGATCCCGAGTCAATCCCGCGGAGGTTGGCCGGAATCTCCCTTTTTCTCCTCTTTTCTCTCATCCTCTCTTTCTTCTCTCTTTTCTTTCTCTTCTCTCCCCCTTTCCCTATTTATATAGGGAGAAAATAAGGGTTTACCCCCTTTAAACTCCAAAAATGACTCGTTTACTCAATTACGAGTTCCTAATAGCCCAAAATTCTTGAAACTCAATTTCGACCATCAAACACTCTTTTCTGACTATCTCGGCCATTCCAAGACTCACCGCGCAGTCAAAATTTCCATCTGAGGTATTTGATCGCAACTTGCTAATTTAACCCCACACGACTTAATGCGGGGTTTTCAATAAAAATCTTACCTTTTGTCGCTTTACTCAACGACGACATATAATTAAAATACTCTGACATATTTACTTAATCCCAAAAGTACATATATCACCCATCGAGAATCATCTAATCCTTGAAAATCCCAAAATTACTATTTCGGGAAATTCCCCAAATTTCCCATTTTCACCCGATTATAGAATTTAATTATCTCCAAAAGTACGGTCTAAATCCTCTTCCACACACAAAATAGTACCTCTATAATACTTGCAAACCCTTGATAACGGAAGGATAATTGTGTGGGATATTATGAGTGAACTATATAGAGAATAAGTAAGATTTTTCAAGTTCAAATGGTGGATACAATGAGTTTTTTCGGATTAGCCTTAATGCAAATTTTCATTCTAAATAAATGGAAGAAAATGGAGTAGGTAGCCCCCTATAACCCACCCTACATGACCCTTAACCATCTCAAATGACTCGTAAGCCCACCCAACTCAAGTTGACCCATTTTTTTTGTTACTAAACTTGCTAAAAAAAATAAACTCATTATGGATTTAAATGATTTTTCCCAAAGAATTGGAAGAAGAGAAAGTTTTCCATAATTCAATTTTACATCTCTTGGAAATGTCGGCAATTTTTCCGATCACTTTTATTTTTTTGATGAAAAACACATTATTATTATTATTATTATTTTTTTTAATTTCCTTCCTTTATCCTTATGACATTAAAGTACATAAATAAATATAAATATTTAAATTATTATAATTATTTTTTTAATCCTCATTAAAATTTGTAACTCAATTAACTGCGTAACGCGGTACGTGACAGACCTTAGGAAATTTTATCTCCAAAATTATAAACTAAACAATCTTAAGTAAAATAATTCGAGATGTTTCCTTCTCATCATAGATTCTAACTCCCAAGCCTCTCCCTCAATGTCATTGTTATCCAAAAACAACCTTGACGAGGGTAATTGTCTTCTTGTGAAGCACTCGTTACTTGTGATTCACTATGGCTAATGTCCGGGTCTCATAGGAAACATCATCTAGGATGTCTAGCTGACCCTAGTTGATTATATGAGACGAATTCGTAATATCGACACATGAAAAATGTTATGAACATTAGTTAATTGAGGCTATAAATCCAAATGGTATGATACTAGGCCAATTCTATCCAAAATATCAAATGGTCCTGTGTACCTTGGTGCCAAGTTTCCCTTCTTGGAAAAATGCCTAACCGTGGTTCAGCATTGATATCCAGATGTGATCATGCACACTGAACTCCAAATTGAAACAATGTACATCATCATAGTTCTTTTAACGGCTCTGAATAATTTCAAGGCTATCCCGAATGACCAGCAACAAATAACACTATAGAATATCTAATTATATTAAGTCATGTTTAGCATGACTGATAAGTCCATGGCAAGGAAACTAATGGATGAGCTTACCACTATACGGTTTGATGGTACTCGAAACATGAATGAGCACAATATTGAGATGGCCAATTTGGATGCTAAATTGAAGAGTTTGGGCATGACTGGGGATGGTTCATTTTTAGTACAATTTGCCGTAAACTCTCTACCTCCTGAGTATGGACCCTTTCAGATTGATTACAAATTTATAAAGGATAACTGGAATGTTAATAAGTTGCATGTTATGTTGGTGCTATAGGAGAGAAAAATGAAGTAGCATAATGGTCATGTGTCTAATGTGATGATCAAAGGAGATGGAAAGAAGAAATTTATAAAGAAAATTAAATGTTAACCCGTCCCTTCCAATCATGTTGAACCTTCCCCACCTATTGATTAGAAGGAAAAGAACGATACGTGCCACTTTTGTAAAGAAAAAGTGGCATTATCTTAAAGATTGCCTTAAAACTTAAGATTAGTTTGAAAAGAAAGGTAAGCCTTATGCTTTAGTATTTTTTGAATCAAATTTAATTCAGGTTCCTTATAACACTTTGTGGATTGATTCTAGTTCAACTTGTCATGTTTCAAATTTGATGGAGGGATACCTTCCAACCCTAAAAACAAAGCAAAATGAAGATTTTCTTTGCACGGGGAACTAGTTGAAAGCTATATTCGAAGCCATTGGTGTTTTTTTTAGAGTTTGATTTTTATTTAGATTTCTCTAAAATTTAATTTCCTTATCAAAACTTTCTCTTAATGGCTTTATTTTTTTTTATTTTAGACATAATGGTTTAAGTTTATATAAATTTTATAATTGGTTCGGGATTTTTGGTGAATGTTTTATATTAAGTAAGTAATGAAAATAATTTTTCTGAATCCTTTTTATCCTTGGATCCTAATGTTGAAACAAAACGTGTCTCATTAAATGAGAAACTTGCTTAGTTTTGGCATAAAACATTAGGCATATATCCAGGGAAAAAATAAAAATGCTTATTAAATTAAGAATTCCCCTTAACCTGGATTGGGACAATTATGATGTGTGTGTGGATTGTATTAAATAAAAACATACTAAACACACAAATAAATGATCCACAAGGGGCATATAGCTTCTTGAAATTATACATACAGACATATATGGACCTTTCGATGTTCCATCTATTGGTGGAGAAAAATATTTCATTACCTTTATTGATGAGTTTTCATGATATTACACTATGTACTTGTTGCATAATAAATCTCAATATGTTAATGCAGTTGAAATTTATGTTACTAAGGTAGAACAACAATTACTACAGTTGAAAGACAATTGAGCAAAAAGGTGAAAATTATTAGATCGGATAGAGGTTGTGAATTTTATTAGAAATATGATGAGTTGTGACAACACCCTGGCCCTTTTGCTAAACTCCTTGAAAGATTGAGTATTTGTACACAATACACAATGTCAGGATCACCCTAGAAGAATGGTGTACATGAAAGGCGCAATCGTACCCTTATGAAAATTGTTACGAGTACGTTAAGTAGAAATAATTTGCCTATATTTTTTGTGAATGCATGATTTCATAACCGTTGTGCATATCTTATATCGGGCTCTTTGTAAGAAGTGTGGAAAGGTTGAAAACCCTCTTTAAGTCATTTTAGTGCTTAGAGGTGCCCATCGAACATAAGAATTTACAATCCACATGAAAAGAAATTGGATCCTAGAACATTGACTTGTCCTTTTTTGGGTATCTAGAAAAGTTAAAGGGAAATAGATTCCACTATCCAAATCATACTACAAGAATTATTAAAAATGAAAATGCTAAAAATGGTGAAGTTTGTGGGATTGATGAAGGTAGGGATGTGATCATTCAAGAAGTCAGGGTATAATTTCCTTTATCTCGAGTTCATAATGTTAATGATGTTCCTAATTTGGTTATTGATCCAGTTAATGAACCGATTAATAATGAAGAATAATAAGTGAATGATCAACAAATCAAACAACAACATAGTGAGACTATACACAATGAATGTACTATAGAAACACCACAAGAAGTAACATTAAGGATATCACAAAGATATAGAAGATCAACTATATCAGATGATTACATGGTTTATTAATGAGAAATTGAATTTAACATAAAGGATATTGATGATCTGATTACTTATGAAGAAGATATTAATAGTAAGGATTCTAATAAATGGATTAATGCCATGAATGAGGAATTAAAATCTATGGGTTTGAATCAAGTCTGGGAGTTGGTATAATTTCCCGAAATACACAAGCAAGTTGGGTGTAAATGGGTCTTTATGACCAAACATGACTCAAAGGGAAATATCGAATGGCATAAATCAAGACATGTCACCAAAGGTTATAATCAAAGAAAAGTCAATGATTATGTAGTGACATTTTCTCGTTTTTAAGAAGGATTCTCTTATAATCGTATTAACATTGCTGGCACATTATGATTTTGAGTTGAAAGAAATGGAAGTGAAAATAGCTTTTCTGAATGGGAGTTTAGAATAAGAAGTCTATATGACATGACCAAGAGGCTTGATAAAAGATGGAAAAGAAAACATGGTTTGTTTGTTAAAGAAATCAATATATGGACTTAAACAAGCTTCACGATAATAGTACCTTAAGTTTCATGATATTATTACCTCCTTTGGGTTTAAAAAAAATTGTTGATCAGTGTATATACCTTAAGATCAGTGGGAGGATGTTTATATTTTTGATGCTATACGTTGATTATTTGCATATAACTAGTGGTGATGTTTATTTGCTAAAGGAAACTAAGATTTATGTTTCGAAGAACATTGAAATGAAAGATATGGGTGAGGTATCCTTTGTGATAAAGATAGCGATATTATAGGATATATCGCGTGACTTGTTGGGATCGTCTCATAAAGATTACATTAACAATGTTTTAGAAAGATTCAACATAGAAAATTGTAAGCCGATAAATGTTCCAACTCGAAATGGAGACAAGTTCAGCTTAAGTCAGTGCCCATAAAAGGAATTGGAACAGGAAGAAATGAAAGGCGTGACTTAAGCTTCATTTATAGGGAGTTTGATGTATGCGCAAGTTTGCATAAGTTCATATATTAGTTTTTCCATTGGGATGCTAGGTATATAACAAATTAATCTTGGTTACTATCTTTAGAATGCTTCAGAGAATGTGTTAAGGTACCTGCAAGGGTCTAAAGAATACATGCTCACTTATAGGAACACTGGTCACCTTGAGGTGGTTGGGTATTCAGACTTAGATTTTGAGGGATGTCTCGATAGAAGAAAAAGAACTTTGGGTTATGTTGTTGGCCCCTTTTTAATCAAAATCGTTTCTTGTGCATAATTAAGTTAAGGATGAATGCAAATCAACTTTCTCTTTTTGAAAACTCTTTTTCAATTTTATCAAACCAAGCTATGAACAAATTTACTATGCCAATTTTATCTTGTTTAAGTCCTAAACAAGCATCTAGGTGATAGGCAAGTAAAATAAAGTAAAGAGTACTCACAATGCCGGATGTACGAGGAAAAATCCAAAAAATAGGAAAAAACCTCGGACGACCCAAGCGAGACAATCACTGTGAACAATGGTTTTACAAAGACAGATTAGCCTTACTCAACGACTCAATCCCCACGGGTCTCGATGCTCCTTCTGATCTTCTACCATTATTCAATAGTGCTCACATAAAAATTCTATCTTCCACGATGCTCGTCCACGACCCTCGGCTCTACGAATATCTCGGTGTCCACCAATACGGCTTGATACGTCTATGACGTTGAACACGATGTCCGTCGCTTCTCCACTGCAAAACCAGCAATCACAAGTTGTCCAAAGATGAACAAACCAAACATGGCGCAACAAAGATCACATAAACATAACGTAATGAAAAGCTCGGATCTTTATAAACTCTAAGGATGTATTTAAGCCTTTAAAACCTTAGAAAACATGTGCATTACAGGTTTCTGGATCGTAAAACTATTTTTCCATAATTTACACACTTCGATGAAACTGGACACCTCTAATAATAATAAAATTGAGTCAGTGTTAGAATCTCATTTAGGTGAGATGCCACGTCATTCGAACAATTGTGGATCTTGTTCGAACGACATCAATTGTCATTTAAACGATGTCGTCAGATAGAGTTCTTAATTTAAATAGAGTTTTGATTAATACCAACTCTTATCCAATTCTCATCCATCCTTATCTAACATAAATGAAGTGTAAACAATTAAACATCTTTTAAAACATTTTAAAAATATTTTCGTTTAAAAATAACATCGTTATTTTTATAAAATGAATCCTGAGTTTCATTAACATTATGCATTAATACGTTTGTGATCTCGGAATGCAATGAAACCTTGAAGACAAGAAATTGCACCAATTAAACCTTGCCATGATTAATTCCTTGTAACTTTGCCGCAACGTCTTCAATAAATCTTCAATACGTCATATACTCGAGGGATCAGACAATATAAAATCTATATATGACACAAACATGTTTTGTTCCAAGAATAAGTCAAAACTACAATAAGACTCAATTTGAAATTTGGTCCTTAAAAATCTCTCCCTTTGACTATTACAGGACAAAACCAACAGTGAAATGCCTAAGTTGGGCCGTCAAGCCGTATAACGCCTAAATCCCATCCCATAAAACCCAAAATGAAAAATTCATCATCAGTATAGGATAAGGTTCGTCTTCAATAAACCGGCAAGCATGAAACCGTCCTGAATGTCTGAATGGGATGTAGACTTGAAATCTCGAATCTCGTTAAGCATACCTACACACATGAAACAAAGAAATACCAAGTGAATTCTGGAGGAACAAATGATGTTAATATAAAACAACATAAAACTCACAAAACTCTCCCCCTACATCACATACATCTATCCCCCTTTTTGCCTCGAATAGACAATCCGGTGAAAAGATAAACAAGTCCAGCAAAACTTATACCAATTTGAATAAATAAACTATGAAGAATAGCTAATAAACATGAATAACCATCTAAATATGATCAAGTAATGTTAAATCAGTAGCTAGCAAACAATGAATCACACAAAGAATATAGTAATCAAAGTAGGTGTGATAAACGAACAATGCAGAAATAGGTTTAATCTCTAAAATTACACTGCATAAATAGAAAACCAATACCAAAAATATGAATTAATATGCAACAAGCTACTAAAATAGAAAGATAGCCAGCCAAAAGTCAAACTGTTCAAAGAAAGTTATCGATCGAATGAGACAGGGATGTTGTTAGAACGAACTAAGGCATTGCTCGAAAGAAACAGTATGTCTTTTGAACGACGTACTCAAAATTTCACACAATCCCCAGAAAATTAAACAGTGTTGCCTAGTGAAGAAATATCCTGAAAGTTCTAATGAGAAGGGGCTCGAAACTGCAAAACAGTAACAAAACAGTAGCAAAACAAAAAAAAACTCAAAACAAAAGAATATGAGTAACATGCCAACATAGTATCGATGTGCCTAAACATGAACATGGAATGTATGAGTGTGAACTAAAATAAATGAATTACAATTCCAACACATTAAAATGATCAAGATCTAATCAATAGCACTCTATCATCAAACATTATTATAGCCATATGTGACAATTAAAGTATGAGCTTAATGAACAAAACAAACATCATGCACAAAAATCTAGAATTTTGACGATTCTACAAACAATAGCATCATGATGCGAATTTTTAACTGTTAGGATTCTTTGTGAAAACCCATTTAAAAACAAATCCATCCAAACTCCCTCAAATATATCATATTTTTCTTTTGAATGAACTAACTAATTTGGACCATTTTTGGCATATGATACTTTTTATTGCCTTTATGATTTTTCAAGCTCTTTTATACGACAGCTTTCACGATGAGTCAATTTTACACTCTCGCCACCCTTTCCCTTACACTCATCATATTTTCAAATTAAAATGCTCACGGGTAAAGGGTTAATACATGCACACCTCCTCCTTATGTCTTCTTATGCATAGATGACAAAATTAAGATAAGAAAGTCTCACAAAACTCAAATATGCAAGAGTAGTCAAACATCCATATAAACTCGTGCATGTGTGCAATCATTGCATATACACAAAGTCAAATCAAAACACATATCAACATCGAAATAACCCCATAAAACAATGGTAAAGATCAATCTAAGCATCGATAATAATGACAAAATGTCCTAGCCACATAGATATTGGAAGGAAGGGGGTCCAAACACACCAATATGCCATATCAAACATGTTAGCTCACGACACAAAAATCGAAAATCTTTTTGGTTTTTTTAAAAGGTTTATCAAAAATAAAATCTTTTTGTATTTTTCAATGAGACTCAAACAAGTGAAAATAATACAAAAGACAAACATGTCATAATACTAGGAAGGTGTATATCATGAATGCAAAGACTAGCATATGATAAACATGAAAGCAACTATCGATAAGAAATAGCAAGGGATGAATCATGTGAATGCATGTGAGAATCAACCAACGAAGCATTTAGCATCTCCAAATTGAATTTCCTAACCCAAATAGGTGTATACCTAACAAAATGGGTTTGGGGAATCGATGGGTCACTACGTTTAAACTTCCTAGGGTCTTTTCTAAGATTAAAACAAGACCTCCTAAGGTGACCTTTCCTACCATAATACGAACATGTGAAAACACAATAAAGAATGGGACATTTAGGTTGACCTTTTCTAACACCCTCGGTTGCGGTTGATGCTCCAAAACAAACTATGGTTTTTGCTTTGACATTCGAACCACTCCAATAAGATAATTCACTACCATCATGTAACTCCTCATAATTTTGGGGATTTAATATTTTATTATTTTTGGGGAGTTATAAAAATATTTAAAGTGGAGAAATGTAAATTTATGGTTTAGAAATATTGTTGGAGTGAGAAGAATTATTTATAATTGGCGACTTTAAGTTAAATTGTCTGAATTAATGTGTGTCACATTTTGAGGTTAAAATTTGAAAATGTCAAAAAGTATTTCGGATGACAATTCTGAGTGCGCGGTTGTGTCCGAACGGGTCGAGATAGTCAGAAAAGACTGACCGGGGTAGTAATTGGGTCTCAGGGTATTTTTGGGCATAACCGGGCCACCATGGGGTGATTCGGGCCATTTTAATTAGGCCCATATGGCCAAAAATGGGATTAAGGGTTTTTAACGTAATTGAGGGACTAAGAACGGCAGATAGAAAATTATAAACCTAGGATTTGAGAGAGGATTAGAGGAAACTAATCAAGAAGCCAATTGGGGGTCTTTTGGAGCCAAATTAAGGGACTAATTTGGGATGTTCTTCATCAACCAATCTCTACACCAACGGATCAGACCTTACGAACAATTACAGACAAGTGATTAACTGTTGTGATTCTTAAATTTATGATAATCAATTCATATCATAGTGTGTGTATATGAAAATCCATTTTGGGTATGTAACCATAATTAAAATTGAATTTTCTGAATTTAGACAATGGGCATATTGAATTACTCAATAAATGTTAAGTTATGATTTGGGACTGTTAAGATTAAATTGTAGAGTGGATTACAATATGTATTAGTGATTAAATGGACTGAATATGGTGGGGTCAGATTTGGTAGAACGAGACCCGAGTGAAAAACCCAAGTCGAATATACTTAGGGTTTTGTATAAATTTGTTGATGGATTAAGGTTTCTAGGGTGTTTAGAGCCTATTATTGCGTGGAAAATATGTTGGTTGGTATTTGGATAAGGGTTTGGGAAGAAAAAAAATCTTGAAGGTTCGATTAATGGCTGAAATAGCAAGCCGAAGAAGACGATCACATGTTCGATCGATCGATCGATCGACCCAGGGGGATCGATTGATCGATGGTCCCTGAATTTTCACAGTTTCGCCAGTTTTATGTATAAAGAGAAATTTTTAGTTTAGATTTTTCCCCCACTTGCTATGTAGTGATAAATTCATACGTGGTATATATTCCTTAACAATTATAGGGTGATATAATTGGGTTTAGGAGGGTGAAAATTGTATGTCATGAGATGAACGAATTTTGGGAAATAATTCATAAGTATTGGTTTTGGGCCTAGGAAAGATATTCGGGTATTGTAGTTGGGTGACACTACATTATTAAAGGAATTGAGGTGAAATAAAATTAGTTATGGGGAAAAATATAGACTCGGGAAATATTAAGATATGGACCAAGGGAGCGAGTCCGGGTATGTTGGTTAAGTGACACCAAAGTATTAAAGTAATTATTTAGAGAATGAATTAATTTGGAGTCGGAATATAGACCCGGGGAAATATTAAGATATGGACCAAGGGAGCGAGTCCGGGTATGTTGGTTAAGTGACACCAAAGTATTAAAGTAATTATTTAGAGAATGAATTAATTTGGAATCGGAATATAGACTCGGGGAAATATTAAGTTATGGGCCAAGTGAGCGAGTCCGGATATAATGGTTGGGAGACACCAAGTTATAAATTAATTGATGTGTTAATTAATTAAATTAGAGTCGTACTTTAGACTTGGGAAGGTAATAAATTAATTAAATGAGAGTCGGACCACAGACTCAGATTAGTATTAATTAATTAATGTGTAAATTAATTAAATGAGAGTCGGACTACGGACTCGGGTTGGTGTTAATTAATTAATGTGTAAATTAATTAAATGAGAGTCAGACCACAGACTCGGATTGGTATTTATTTAATTCATGTGTAAATTAATTAAATGAGAGTCGGACCACAGACTCGGCTTAGTATTAATTGATTAATGTGTAAATTAATTAAATGAGAGTTGAATCATAGACTTGGGAAAATTTCATATAAATTAATTTGTTGAGTATTTATATTAGAGTCCGACCATAGACTCAGGGAAAATGTTATATTAATTGAGGTGTGAATTAAATATATTAGAGTCGGACTATAGACTCGGGAAGATGATAAATTATTAAGGGAGAAAATTAATTAAGTGAGTCGGGACAGAGACTCAGAAAATTTCAGGCTAGTGTTACGATTTTGAGTACAAGGTAAAGTCGAGGTTTATAATATATATACGGTGTAGTGATAGTATATATATTTGTGTATATATTGTATGTGCTATTTAATATCAGTGACTAGATATTTATTTAATTTATATACTCTACTGCTATCAAGGGAGGTTGCGCGATGTGGGTGAATCCCCTATCTTGAGGAGTAAGGTGAGTATATCCCCAGGTCATAGTGTCCGGTATATGGGTGAGGGGCTTATCTCACTTTCAGAGAAGGAATATGACCGCCTCCACTTCCTTATGTTTTGGCCCAGGTTGGTGAGCGATTCCAACTTGGGTAACTAGGTTATGTGAACACACCTAGTGAGATAGCACTGTAGAAGGAATCATCCGGTGAGGATATACTCGGAGGGATGGGTATACATATGATATATGTGTGGATATTTTAGTAAAGGTATGTATATAATAGTATTAAATATTATATGCGGGTAATAATACAGTGTGTGATGTATTTACTTTATATAACTTGTGTCACAGTTATATGCTATTATTTAAGAAGGAATTAATTAAGTTAATTGGTGAGACAACTTATAATTCATGAATAATTATACTCAGGTTAGAGTAGTATGGCAAGGGAAGGTTATACCAGGACTAGTTGGACGGGGTAGTACAACTAGGTGGGGTTAAAGTAACTGTTAGGTGTGCACAATAGTGGAGGGGTGAGAATGTCCTCAAGAGAGTGCGACACTAACTTAAATATGAAGCGCATTCATGCATTTTAAATTACTGCAGTTAATTAACTTGCTAAATATTTTCAAAATGTTTTGGGTTCTAACCCTTGCTATAAAACTATTTTCAAAACCTTTTAGGTGTCCAGCCACAGGGACACCAGGATTGATATTCTATTCCAGGGACACGGAGTTGCGGCATATGTGGATGCTAGCAGGAATTTGGATTAGACGCATCGTTCATTCATTCCTAGAGTAGGAATCATTTATCAGTTTTAGTTTTATTTAGGGCTTGTCGTCCAGACTTCTCAGTACAGTTTTCAGATGTAATTATTCAAGTGTTGAATGTTTGTATTGGATTATTCGCTTTAGTGTTCGATGGTTTATTCGGCAAATTGTTTAATTAATGATTTAGTTTATTTTCATTCAGTTGTGTGAATGATTTATATTTAAGTCCGCATGTACTGTTTTGTTAATTAAAAAGTTAAAATTTGGCACCAGCTTTATGAATACTAGGTGGTTAGTATGTTTTAAAAAAAGTTTTCGACAGTGATGCTAAGGATGAACCAACTGGGATTCATGTTTTAATTTGGTATAGGACTGATCTCCCGGTATTTTATTCGGAGGGGTGTCACACATCACTACTCGAGTCAGATAAATTATTTCTCAACTTCAAAACTTTCGACTCAAGCAAACGATTAGACTACAAAAACTTTTGGGACTCCTTCTTCAGATTTTCAATTACCCCTATAAGGTTATCTCACTCCCCCTCAATGTGAGCAAACTTATCCCTAAGATTCTTCTCTCGTGGCACAAAATCATTAATCGAATTATTTTCTTGAAAGGCACAAACACTTGAATTTTTTAATTCTCTAACTCTCTCTAAAACAAGAATTTTATCATCATTCTCCTGTTTGGAAACTTTTAAAGATTTAAAAATATTATATAAAGCTCCAAACTTCTCACGAATCGTATCTCTTTGAATTTGAAACGTTGCAAATATTCAATCATATTTTTAAAACGAGAATTTTCTTCCTCTAAAGCTTCAATATCTTTTGCAAACTTTAAATTCAAGCGATGTAAGTCGTCAAAGCTTAGAGAATCCATTGGGAGACAAACAAACCAAGAGTGAGAAGCATATCAGGAGTAAAAACCAAACAAAAACACACAAGGATCTACACAATAAATTAGTGTTTTTATCTCTGATACCAATTTGTAGGACCCTTTTTAATCAAAATTTTTGCTTGTGCGGAATTAAGTTAAGGATGAATGCAAATCACCTTTCTCTTTTTGAAAACTCTTTTTCAATTTTATCAAACCAAGTTAGGAACAAATTTACTATGCCAATTTTATCTTGTTTAAGTCCTAAACATTCATTTAGGTGATAGGCAAGTAAAATAAAGTAAAGAGTGCTCACAACGCCGGATGTGCGAGGAAAAACCCAAAAATGGGAAAAAACCTCGGATGGCCCAAGCCAGATAATCACTATGAACAATGACTTTACAAAGACAGATTAGCCTTACTCAATGACTCGATCCCCACGGGTCTTGATGCTCCTTCTGATCTTCTACACTTCTTCAATAGTGCCCACACAAAAATACCATCTTCCACGATGCTCGTCCACAACACTCGACTCCACGAATGTCTCGATGTCCACCGATACGGCTTGATGCGTTTACGATTTTGAACATGATGTACGTTGCTTCTCCACCGCAAAACCAACAATCACAAGTTGTCCTCAGATGAACAGACCAAACTTGGTGCAGTAAAGATCACATAAGCATAACCTAATGAAAATCTTGGATCTTTGTAAACTCTAAGTATGTGTTTAAGCCTTGAAAACCTTAGAAAATATGTGCAAACAGGTTTTTGTATCGTAAAACTATTTTTCCATAATGCACACACTTCGAGGAAACTGGACACCTCTATTTTTAATCAAATTGAATCGGTGTTAGAATCTCGTTTGGGCGAGGTGCCACGTCGTTTGAACGACATCAATTGTCATTTGAACACCGTTGTCAAATAGAGTTCTTAATTTAAATAGAGTTGTGATTAAAACCAACTCTTATCCAATTGTCATCCGTCCTTATCTTACATAAACGAAGTGTAAACAATTAAACCTCTTTTAAAACTTTTTAAAATCATTTTCTTTTAAAAATAACATCCTTATTTTTATAAAATGAATTTTGATTAATTCCTTGTAATTTTATCAATTAAACTTTGGCATGATTAATTCCTGGTAATTTTACCGCAATGTCTTCAATAAATCTTCAATACGTCATAGACTCGAGGGATCAGACAGTATAATATTTATCTATGACACAAACATGTTTTGTTCCGAGAATAAGTCAAAACTACAATAAGACTCAGTTGGAAAATTGGTCCTTACATATGTTTTCAATCTAGTAGGCTTAGCCTTGTCATGGAAAAGTGCTAAGCAGCGTGTTATTGCTTCATCCACTACGGAGGCTAAGTTCGTAGCTTTCTTCAAAGCTATATATCATAGATTATGGCTACAAAACTTTATTTCATGACATACAATTATGGGTTTTGTATCTTAATGAGCATTGAAATGTGCGTGCTATGTGAGAACGTATGGCTCAAGTGCAAGTCGATTTCTCACACAATAAAAACTAGTAAGTAGGTGTCGAATCCTCAGGGAAAAGAATACTCATAACAAGAATAGGGATGGTCTCTAAATTCTAAGCTTTAACTCGTAAAGTAAACAAAATGTGATGAAATGCTGTGTGAAGTGAACTATAATTACGGGAATAATTTAAGCTAATGAAATAAAAAAAAAACTAATTTATGCCATGATTATAAAATGGAAAAGAATTTAGGTTTTGAAAAGATCTTGGTAAAGAGGTTGGGATTCAATCCCTCGTATTCTATGGTTTATACGATAAATGTAAAATTATTTAAAATAACTAAATAATTAAAAGAAAGCTTCAACTTAATTCAAAGAACCAAATATGTTTGGGCACTAACCCGTGCAATAATTGGTCAACAAATTGATTTGCACGGTTAATATCTTAACCGACATGTATAGTGTATCCTCAAATACTTGGGTTGCTTTTAACAAACTGAGTTAAGAAAACTACAATGAATATGTCCAGTTAATGTATCAACCTCAATGAATTTATTAGAAAATTATTATAAATTTCATATTTAAAGCATGAAACCCTAGGTTGGATTCATGTTCCACAACCTAGAAAGAAAATTAGTAAGATATGAAGATTTATTGCAAATAATTTAAACCAAGTGTGTTGGAATTCATAAATAAAAGATGAAGAAAGTAATAATTGAATTAGAAATACTAAGTGAGATGAATAAAAAAATTCATGAATAAAGAAACTCTAAGAATGACAACAACTTGAATGAACTCCATCTTTATATTGAAATGCAAATGTTGAAACTACTATGTTTTAGTAATTACAACTATCAAAATTTAATTCCAGGACTAAAATAAGATAAAGTATATTAAAAAAATGCTCCTAAAATCCCTATTTAAAGTTCCCAAAACGGCTACAGGGCTGGGTTAAACCACTGACCCACTAAGTTAAAAAATGGGAAAAGAGAGAAAAATCCATAGCAAACCAAACCCCTAGACCAAACCAAACCCATGGATCAAAATTCTTGGGCAGAGCGAACTGATTCTCACCAAAACTAAGTGGTTCAGTTTTCAGTACTTTCTTGGCACTTGAATCGTGCTTAAAACTTTTTCCTTTTTGCATGTTGACCCTAATACCTTATTCAAATCTTCAAACCAATGTATCTTCCTCATCGGGACTCGGAATGAGGTGTCATTTCTTCTTATGCTCTCATACACTCTAGGTATATAATTTTCATGTTAGCAGCTTCTTCGAGTTTCGGATGGAAAATGAGTGATTTTCCCTTTGACTATTCTTTCTTGCTTTTTCTTCCTCGTTTTGTGTTATTTTCTCCCATACACTTGCATGAATTACCTATGAAACATATGGGAGATTCAAAAAACAATACACACTTGTCAAAAATATTAGTTGCAATTCATATTAGTTAAGTTCAGTATAAATGTGATGTTTGAGATCATAAAAATATCGAAATTTGGTGGATAATTAATAAATAATGATGTCGAATCATATTTCAGATGCTGAAATTTTTTTATGATAATGTCATAGTAGTCTTCTTTTCAAATAATTATAGGTATACTAAAGCATCTAAACAATTGATATAAAAAACTTGGCAATTAAAGAAGAAGTTCAGAAATAGTGAGTGTCAAACGAACACACTAGTGCGAGTGTTAATATAGATGATCCTCTTAGGAAATGACTATCCCCGAAGATATTTGTGTAACATCATGAGAGTTGGGTCCTGAAATGTTTATTTAGGATTTCTTTTTTGCTTAGTTTCTTGACACTACAAATTTTAATAACAATAAAAGTCTTTATGAATTCAACATTTCTGTCTTTATTATATATATTCATGTGAATGACTTATTGTGGTAAAAATAGTTTTTTTTATAAAAATATTATAGGACCATTATGACAACCCACATTATAGACCTAATTGAATATAACATTGGTGGCGTAGTACATGAAATGAACCATACTCCTGAATTAGTGTGGAACCGCCATTACTCAAATTTAATAGAGTATTTAATTAAGGTTAATAATTGTTAATGACTATTCTAAAGATTATTTATCATCTTAATTATGTTAAAACTAAATGTCTAATTCTAAAAATTAGACTTCTTAACAGTTATATATATATATATATATATATATATATATATATATATATATATATATATATATATATATATATATATATATATATATATATATATTATATGAGAGGGGGGTGTTTTACTGTTTCAAAAAATCAACGACTGGGACCGAATTTTTAGGGACGATCTAAGGGTTTCAGATTGTGCTACATAGTATTATACCCATTGTGACGTGGAAAATGAAAGAAAAAAACCCTTCACCCCCGAACCCTACCCCGTCTCTTCATTCTCTCCCTCTCTCGGTTATGTTCACAACACCCACCTCTCCCTCTCTCTTCTCATAGCTTCCCGCCTCTCCCTCTATGGTCTCTGCCTCCCCCTACAGGTAATCTCCATCCCCCCTCCCCCTCCCCGTCCTCCTCCTCCTCCTCCTCCACTCACGCACACATCTCACACACGCACAATCCCCCACATGCACACATCTCACACACGCACACACGCCGGCCACTTCTCCCTCTCTGGTATCCCTCTATGGTCTCCAGCCCTACCCCTCCCCTCCTCCTCCTCCCCCACTCACGCACAAACCCACAAATCTCACACACAGACACACACCGCCACCTCTCCCTCTCCTTCTCCGGTATCCCTCTCTGATCTCCATCCCTCCCCCTCCATCTCCGAAACCACTACACACTCAACCAACAAGTGCACTCGCTCACTGTCACACACATAACCATAGATTTGAAGACATTTGGGGGTTTTTGAAATTTTGATTTTTTTTAACATGAAACAAGTATAGCTGAACTTATAGCAGGTATACACAGCGAAAACTCAAATGAGTTTTTTGAAATTTTGATTTCTTACCCAGATTTTTTTTTGAACTTGAAACAGGTATAGTTGAACTTATAGCAGGTATACACAGTGGAAGATCTAATGAGGTTGGTTCATCTCTCCAAAATGTCATTTGTCAGGTTTATTCAATGTTTGAGTTTGGGGTTGTTTATACAAATTCATTTGTTAGGTTCAGATTCTTAGGGCTTTTCAATGTTTTATGTGTTTTAGTATAGACTATAGAGTTATTTATCTCACCTATTATGCATCAACCATTTTAAGGATGTAGATCATATTAAGGATATGTGAATATTTCATCAACCATTTTAAGGTAGATGCAATGCATTTGATTGTTAATTTTGTTTCATTTTGAGCATGTATAAAAGAACTCTATTTTTCTTTACATTCTACTTGATTCATTACATCCTACTTGATTGTTAATAATTGTTTTGGATGGACATAAGCATTTAATTCTTGGATTTAATTCTCTGCATTCCATTCTTGAGAATTTGGGGATTTTATAACAATATTATTTTTGTTGGATTCTATTTTTAACAGGGTGGATAGCCCGATATACAAAGGAGATTCTGCCCAAATTTTTAAAAATATTTATACTTTCGCGTCGTAAACAATATTTTTGTATTATACGTGGTGTTACATAATGGTGGGTTTCGCGTCATTTTTTTTAAATTACACTTTTGTTTTGTCGAGGAAAGAAATTTTTGTTGTTTTCAATCATGCATTTTCAAAATTTTACCCGTTTAACGATTACGTACTTTGGAATGTTTCGTCGTGCCTTCACACGTGTGTGTGTACTGTATATGTTTGGGTTTGCTTGTTGAAATTGGTACTAAATTTCATGTTCATATTCATATTCCAAAAGGTATGAAGAGGACTTTCATATTCATATGATTGTCGGAATGGGTACTAAAATTTGTACTATTTTACCGTCTGTTTTCAGTTGATATCCCTGGACATGGGCACACTAATTGCAGGGACCAAAATACCGTGGAGAATTTGAAGATAGATAGAATGGCCGTGCTCAAGGATGTAACAGAATCAGTAACTGAATTTATCACAGAAGTTGCATACGACTTTTGATGTATGAAAATTATGTTTGGGTAAGGAGTAGTGTCCGGTTAGGTAATGTTGGTTTCACATGAATATTATATATTGACGTTCTCCCATAGTTTTGTTTTAGTTGATATTGTTTTTTGCATATTTTTTAGGGTTTTTTTTTTTTTTGGGGGGGGGGGGGGGGGGGGAGGGATTTTCTCGCTAAATAGTATTTGTTTTCTTTTCTTTTCATTTTGCCATATTTTTTATGATAGAATTCAAGTCTTATTTCCTTAAGATTGTCAACTCAGTAAACAAAAAAATAAGTATATATAAAACTTTAATGTGCAGTCCCTGCTTTTGTAAAAACTTTAGCAAGCATTCCGAATAATTTTCACTATTGTTAATTTTCATTTTCTTTTACATGAATACTAATGGTTTACTTCTCACATTTTCTTATTATTTATGTTGGCAGGTCTCTTTATTTATTTCAGAGCAAGCATCAGAAATGTAAATGTGGTAAGACATAAGTCCGATACATATTTCTTACATTAACTTTTTTATTTATAGTTATTTATTCTTATCAGTCAAATTTTTGCTTTGTAGATCAACTCGAGTTGGAGAGGTTTGAGGTCATGGGTTGAACAAAAAAGTGGCAGGAGTTCGAGATAGAGGTGCTGCATGGCCGGGTTGTTCCATGTTTTTTTTCCGAAAGGGGGTTACTTCTTTTTTGGTAATTGTATTTCAAATTGTTGCACATAACAAACTATGCTTTCATCATTTTTAGTATACTTTGGTACTTGATTTTCTTGATAACAAACTATGCTTTCATCATTTTTAGTATACGTTGTTGCACATAACAAACTATGCTTTCATCATTTTTAGTATACTTTGGCAATTGTTATACTTTGGTACTTGATTTTCTTTTTGGCAGTGGAAAATATACATTCTATATGCATATGAAGAATATTACTTATTCGCCTCACCTATTATGCATATGTATATATGCATATACATATATCCATACATATATGCATACAGTATGCATATATGCATCTGTATATATGCACTGCATATATGCATCTGCATACAGTATGCATATGCATACATGCAGATTATATATATATGCATACAGTATGTGGGGTTACATATATGCATACACCGACTCTTCCCTTTTTTAGAATTAATATTAAGGTGGGGTTTTCCTTTAACTTTTCATATAAAAAATTTGTTTTGTATACTTTATCTCATTTGGTCGTCCTTTGTTTTGTAGATAAAGAAGTGTATGCTTATGGAGATGTTTCGTAAAAGCTTTTGGCATGGTGTATTTGATTGGAAAGAAATAGTAGGACTTCCGAGGACAAGGGTGAAAGAAAAAATTTGGGGTTTTCTTTTGGCATAGTGTATTTGTTTTTTTGGCATTGTGGGGTTTTCTTTGGGCATGGTGTATTTTTTTTATATTGTTGGATTTGCCCTTATCCCTTGGAGAAGGCTGGATAGTCCAATAAACAAAGGAGACTCTACCCATTTTTTTTAAAACTCTGACACTTTGTTTTTTTAAAACAAAGAAATGTTCTCGCTAAATAGTATTTGTTTTCTTTTCTTTTCATTTTGTCATATTTTTTATGATAGAGATCAAGTATTATTTCCCTAAGATTGTCAACTCAGTATAGATTTTTTTAACTATATATAAAGTTGGGGCCTAAAGTTAGGAAAATAGGTAGTTAAGGCCTAAAGTTCGAACGGTTACTAAAGTAGATATGGCATTAAGTAAAAACAATCCAGAAATTTGTTATAAAAAACTAATTATGCTCACAAAGAAACTATTTGGAAACGTATATTGCAAAAAATGTTAACCCATAATGATCCCATACTTATTTGCTCATAATTTCCCCTCTTACAAGTTTCTTCAAAAGGTTTGCACTATCAATACTTAATTATCATGTATTCTTATATGTTATTTTGGTTTTTGGCAGGAGCGTTGATAATTGAAGTCACAACTATCGAGATCTTGAGGTATAAATTAATAAAATATTTTTATTTGTTCATCTTAATTGGTTGGTGGTCAAGAAAATATGTTGTTTGGATTATTATGTATTCTTTTATGTTATTCTGTACGGCTGTTTTTTTAGTATATTACAGGTGTTTTTTTACATCTATTTTTTCTTACGTGTTTTTTTTTATCTTTTTTATACAGGGTGTTTTGTGTCAGGGTGTTTTATGACTCACTCATTTCTGTACAATGTGTTTCATATTGTTGATTCACTTTGTTTTGTTGGGTAACGAAATTTTTGCCGCTTTGCATTTACGAACTTTGAAATTTTTTATTGTTTTGCGATTACGTACTTTGAAAATTTTCGTCGTGCCTTCAGGCACGGGCATTTCTCTTGTATATATATATATTTGTGTGTGATTGTGTGTAAAAATAACGGTGTGATAAAAATTCAAATCGAATGCTCAAATTCCAACTATAAACTTATTCAATTAGAGTCAATTTTTAAACCAAATTAAATTAGCCCAAAAACATGCAACTGCTTGTGTACATGTGTCAAACCAATAAACACAAATATGATAACTCAAAGATTTCAGGAAAAATCTCCTCAGGGCAAAACCTTTTATTTCACTATGAATTAAATCGGAATTTACAATCATAATGAAATATGCAATAAGTTTACCTCAGCAAGCCTACATAGACACACAACCTAGAGTCAGTAATGGATTTCACGCAACAAACCCACATGAACCGCAGTCCAATCTTCAGTAAATATCCACACGCAGCGAACCTCAATGACCTCAGTCTTTTAGTGTACAGACGCACTACACAAAGGTTGAACAATAGCAAAGTATGTTTTGGGGTTTGAAAATAATTCACCTAAACATTGGGATCTTGTGAATTGAAAAATAAGGGGTTAAACCCCTAAATGAAGAAGCCCAAACTGTTATGCAGATTTGCACTATTTGCAGAATGAAAAATGAAAAGGCTTCTTAACAAAATACACATCGTTTAACATGCATTTATACAAAACCTTAAGGTGGAAAATCGCTCGAATGAGATCACATCTCGTTTGAACGATGACACGCGTCGCTCGAACGAGCTTCCCATGAGATAGTATGTAATTTGAAATACATGCGATGTCGTTCGAAATAAATGCAGCGCCTTAAAACTTCGAAAATTAATTTTGACGAAAAACTTAATAACTCCGCTCTAACACTTGGAAAATATTTGATGAAAAAATATCCCAATAGTCTAAGAGAAATGCTAAGGAATTAAAACATAACCATTTCCAAATTTATCTCGCGGAGGCTTGATTGTTGTAGAAACTTGATATTCAGATCCATCTTTTTGCATATGTAATCTTGAAGATTCTTCGATGATTGTAAGGGTATACGACATGCTTAATTGATAATGGATATTTATAAACCCATATCCTTATAATCGCCCCTATGTCTATGCTGATACAAAATAAAAACATCCTAATTATCAAAAAAAATGTTCAAGTTCACATTTGTATGAACACGTGTAGTAGCAAAACGTGACACATGACGTAATTTAAAACAAAACTCAATAAGGTGTCCTACTTCTTGCAGTGTGTGAAAACATAAACATGCCTAGGTACACCTCTCTTAAAACATCTTCTACGCGTTTTCCTATCGGGGACGGGACGCCTAGGTGGGTTGGGTTAAGAGCTATGTGAATCTAATAGTATTGTGGGAACGGGATCGGGTGCAACTTGAGAAGTAGAAGCACCATCATGACTTATTCCTAAACTCCCACATCTACCCAAAATGCAATTGAGAACCATCTTTCCATCCTTCTTAGATGTGTCCTCCATAGTGACTTTAACCTTCAGGGAGTGCTTAATATCTATCGCTAATTTTAACACATGGATTATAAGTTCACTCTCTTCCCAGTCTAAAACTATCAACCGTTCGCTCAAGGAAACCTTCACCTTCTCAAGTTGACTCACTTTTGCCTCCACTCTCTAAAATTCTCTAACTCTCTCTAAATCTCGCAACCTAAGATTTAACTTCTTATTCAATTTTTTAGTCTTTGAAGTCTCGACGTACAAATCTCTAAAAGCGATCTAGAGCTCACTATCACTCTCACTAGTGCACTCACTCTCAGATTCGCTAGAATCACTCAAATCATCCTTGGGGTTCTCACGTGCACAAGTATCCTCATCGTCTTGGGACAAACTTGGTGTGCTTATGTGACTAGTAGAAAAAGAAACCAATTTTCCTTGTGAAGACTCATCCCTAGAATCTTTCACATCATCCTCACTATAACTAAGTGTGACTGGCATGGCATTTTTCTTCCCCTCTCTCCTAAGTCTAGTAGGACACTCAAATGACATATGCCCTTTGCCCTCACACTCAAAACATCTCACATTTTTTAAATCTTCCTCACCCTCTTTCTCTTTCTCACCACTTTCTTTGGCCTTGTTTTTATTTTTCTCAAATAATCCCTTTTTGGAAGAAATTTGTTTAGAAAATTTGAGAAACTTTTCAAAACAATTCGCAACCATAGCCATATCAAAATCAAACATATCCTCAAATTCGAACTCACAAAAACTTACTTTCCTTTTCTTTTTAGACTAGGATTTAAATGCTATCCCTTTATCCTTAGGACTGACAATGTCAGGAAAAATGTCAATCTCATATGTCTGGAGATATCCTACCACCTCTTCTAATTTTAAATTGCCCAAACTACCTAAGATATTTAAAACGATCACTTTAGGGATAAAATATTTTCGTAGAGATCTTAAAATCTTTTTAACCACTCGTGCATCAGGTATAGGCTCACTAAGATTGAAAAAACCATTGACAATGTCACACAAACGTGCATAAAAGTCATCAAAACACTCATTCTCAAGCATTGTAATCGTTTCAAATTGAGTAGTTAAAATTTGAATTTTAGACTCTTTGACTGCGTTGGTGCCTTCGTGGGTGAGTTGTAAAATATCCCACACTTCTTTAAACATGGTTCACATCAAAATGTGTATGAACTCGTCGGGGGTGATGTGTTCGAAAATTGCACTATGCCTTCATGAATTAAAAGTACTCCACCTAAACTCATCCTCAATTCAGTCTGACACGGGTTTTAAATTCATAACATTATTTGCGGTGACAGTGGGAGGAGTCCAGCCTCTTTCACAAATTAACCAAACTCTCTCATCGATTGCTTTTTAATATGATCTCATGCGGGCTTTCCAGTAAGCATAATTCGACGAGTCAAAAATTGGCAACCGATTATATACGTTTTCACTTGGGAACATTGCGATAATTATTTTTTAAAAATAGGATTTAAAAAAAATCAATATCATACAATTTTGCGAAAAAATAAGAATACACAATAAAGTAGTGTAACCTGCTCTGATACCAATTTGTAAAAATAACTGTGTGTGATAAAGATTCAAACAAAATGTGAAAATTCTAACTACAAACTTATTTAATTAGAGTCAATTTTTAAACCATATTAAATCAGCCCCTAAATATTTAACTACATGTGTGCATGTGCCAAACTAGTAAACACAAATATGCTAACTCACAGATTTCAGGAAAAATTCCCTCAGGGAAAAACCTTTTATTTCACTATGAATTAAATCTCAATTTACAATCGCAACGAAATCTACAATAAGTTTACCTCAGAAAATCTACATAGACACACAACCTAGAGTCAACAATGAATTCCATGCAGCAAACCCAAATGAATCGCAATCCAATCTTTAGCAAAGATCCACACGCAATGAACCTCAATGACCTTAGTCTTTTGGTACTCCACAAATGTTGAACAATAGCAATGTATGTTCTTGGGGTCTAAAATAATTCACCTAACCATTGGGTTCTTGTGAATTAAAAAATAAGAGTTTAAAGCCTTTAAATGAAGAAGCCAAAAGTGTTCTACCGATTTGCATTATTTGCATAATGAAAAACAAAAAGACTTTTTAACAAAATACGCCTCGTTTAATGTGTATTTATACATAACCTTAAGGTGATAGATCGCTCGAACAAGATCACATCTGGTTTAAACGATGACACGCGTCGCTCGAACGAGCTTCGCATGAGATGGCATGTCGTTTGAACAACATAGGCTTTCGTTTGAATGAGACTTTAAATAAATATTTTTTCTTTTTCTTTTCTCAGAAAATGCAGCGTCTTAAAACTTCGAAAATTAATCTTGACAAAAAACTTAAAAACTTCGCTCCAACACTTAGAAAATATTTGATGAAAAAATATCCCAATATTCTAAGTGAAATGGTAAGTAATAAAAGCACAACCTTTACCAAATTCATCTCATGGAGGCTTGATTGTTAAACAAACTTGATATTCGGATCCATCTTTTTGCATAAGTGATTGTGAACATTCTTCGAAGATTGTAGCGGTACACGACATGCTTAATTGATAATGGAAATTTATAAACCCATGCCCTACAATATATATATATATATATATATATATACACTACAAGAAAATTTGGTTTTAGCAACGAATTCTTTAGTAAGGAAGTAATTTTCGTTGCTAAAAGTGTATTTTTAGCAAGGAAAATGGAAAAAACATTGCTAAAAATATAATCTTGTTTTAAACATGTTGCAAGGAAATTTTTCCTCGCAGAAGGTAACCTTTAGCAAGGAAATTGTAGAATTCTTGATAAAAAATATGGCGGAAAAATTTCTTTCACTTTTTTTAGTATTCATAACATTTTTTCCAAAGTTTTTATGATTTCCTTACAAAAAGTAGCAAAGATAATAAAAAATAAATTAAAACCCTAACTATCTTTATTTCAACTCATACTCATATTCTGATACGGCTCCTATTCTCTCCATCATCTTCGGACGGTCGGACCTCATCTTCTTCATCATCTTCGGACGCTCGGACTTCATCTTCCTCTTCAGACTTCATCTTCCTCTTCGGACTTCATCTTTTTTGGTACTTCTTCATCATCGCTGGTTGTTATTATATTAAACGCCACCGTACTTCATCGTTGGTGCTTACTATATTGATAAATTGAAACCATATCTTAATTTGATGTTTTTATGTGGTTAATTTGATGCTTAATTTGACGTTTGTTTTATGTTTATGGCTTCTTGAGATCTGATGTAATTAGTAATTTTTACTAGCAAAATCTTTGGATACTAATTGGTATTGGAATTCAAATTCTACCCAAAGAATTAAAGGAGAGTGGGATTTGACAAAGACTATTGGGTACAATTTGATTTAGTCAATAGGAGAGTGATTAAAAATATTATATTATTATTTCAATTTTTTTTGTTCATATAATGCAACTTTTAACCTTAAATGAATAAATATATATTATATTATTGATAAAAAAATATTTTTATATATTTATTTATGGCCCCCTTTAACAATAAATCATGGATTTATCCATAACTACTAATTGGTATTGGGAATAATAATACAATCGACATTTTTTTCATTTATTGTTATTGAGAGATTAATAAATTAGCATGAGAGATGGAGAATAAGTCGTGAGATTTAAAGAAGGGAAAAAAATTCATTCACTAAGATGTAATTAGAATTAGGGATTTTAAATTTCGACGAGATATAGTGGATTTGTGTGTTGAAGGCTGTAGTTCAAAAGAATTAAAAGAACAAGAGATGCAATTGAAATCAGGGATTTCAAATTTCGGGCATAACTAAACGTGTTTCTATATTCGGTTTGGTTTGGGTAATCCATAAATTTTTATGCATAAGACCACACACGAACTTTAATTCTTTTATGATTTTTAGGTAATGATAATAACATTAGTAGTCACGGTGCTAAATATATAACTAGCCTTTTGGGAAAAGCCCATTCTTTCAATCACACTTTAAATTATTTTTAGGTTTGGTGTTTTTATGTAATATTTTATTCCAAGCTTTGCTTTGGGATATTTGGTATTTGGTCCTATTACTAATGTTGCTATGATATTGTGTTATCTGTCTTAGTAATGATTAATTACGACAATCATAATTTATTTTTCAAAACAAGTAACAAAACAAGTAATTATATGTTGGTGTGAAATAACAAGAAGATAAAGATGGATAAGAGCTGGATGTTTCTGCCTAATAGGTTGTCTAAGCAATATAAATCTGGTGTTGATTCTCTCATCGAGATCGCAAGAGACCACCTTGAGGAAAATAACAAGTCACGATGTCCATGTAAAGATTGTCAAAAAGCATATTTCCATGATCTGATAACTATCAGGAGTCATTTTTTGAGTCGTGGAATGTCTTATAGTTATACTTGTTGGATAAATCACAGAGATGAGGTGAATGATGAACAAAACTTTTTAAGTACATAAGTGCCGTAAAATGTAGAAGTTGAGGAGGAAGATGATGAAATTTTTGGGCTATTAAATTATATGTTTGGCCCCAATGGTTCTCCCGAGTATAGTGAAGATTCTTCTAGTATATATAATAAATTATTTGGTGAACTCGAAGTAGAGCTATATTTAGGATGTAAAAAGTTATCCTCATTTCAGTTTCTTATAAAGTTGATGCATGTTAAGGTTCTTAACCGCTGGAGCAATAAATCCTTTGATATGATACTCCAACTGTTGAAGGCCAAATTCAAATATCCCCTCTTCGCATTATGAAGCAAAACAAAAGTTGCGAGATTTGGGACTCGGTTATGAATCGATTCACGTGTGCAAATATGATTGTGGATTATTTTGTAAAGAGAATCAAAATGTGGATAGGTGTTCGGTATGTGATGAGCCTAGGTACAAGTATGATGATAAGAAAGGGAAGAATGTTCCTCATAAAGTATTGCGCTACTTCCCATTGAAACCAAGGTTGCAATGATTGTATATGTCAAAGCATACCGTCGCTGATATGAGGTGGCATAAGGAAAAACGAGTCGATATGCAGGATGTTTTGAGGCATCCAGCTGATGCCGAGGCATGGAAAGACTTTGATAAGCAGTACCCTTGGTTTGTGGATGACTCTCACAATGTGAAGTTAGGCCTTGCTTTCGATGGTTTTAATCCATTTGGAAATATGTGGCCGGTAATTCTCGTGCCTTACAATTTTCCACCCTAGCTATGTATGATGGAACAATTTTTCTTGATGGCTTTGATAATTCTGGGTCCACAAGCACCGAGTAAGGACATGGACATCTTCTTACAACCCTTGATAGATGAGTTGAAAGATCTTTGGCATGTTAGTGTAGAAACATGGGATAATTTTGGTAAGGAATATTTTCGTTTACATGCATATGTTTTATGGATAATTAATGACTTCATGGCATACGGTAATTTGTCTGGATGGAGCATGAAAGGGTACAATGCATGTCCAATATGTAATGAAGACACCTCTTCGTAATGAATGGGAAGTAAAATATGCTATATGGGTCATCGTCGTTATTTGCCTTCCAACCATGCTTGGAAAAAAAGTAGACTACATGATGGGAGAAAAGAAGAGAGACCATCACCGACGGATTTTACTGGAGATGACATATTGGAGCAGTTAGAGAAGGTGAAAATTTTGAAACCGGGTAAGCATCCAAACAATAAGGATAGGAAGAGAAAACGTACCTCTGAGGAACTAAACTGGACGAAAAAAAGCATTTTCTTTGAGTTAGAGTACTGGTCAAAGTTGAAATTAAGACATAATCTCGATGTAATGCATATTGAGAAGAACATATGTGATAGCATTCTTGGAACATTGATGAACATGGAAGGAAAGAAAAAAGATACAGATAAGGCTCGTCTGGATTTAGCTGATATGAAGATAAGAAAGGAGTTGCATTTACAAGAACAAGGTAACAGATGGTTGAAACCACATGCATCGTATAGCTTAACATTAGAAGAGAGAAAGGACTTTTGTGCGTTCTTAAAATCGGTCAAATTCCTAGATGGTTATGCAGCGAATATATCCAGAAATGTGAGTATCAAGGATGGAAAGATATTGGGCTTAAAAAGTCATGATTGCCATGTTATTCTGCAGCAACTTATTCCTGTTGGCATACGTCAATATTTGCCAAAGGATGTTAATACTGCATTAATTGAGTTGTGAAACTTCTTTCAGCAAGTATGTGCAAACACTTTGAATGTGAAGGACTTGGAGAAACTAAAGGAAACGATTGTCCTTATACTCTGCAAGCTTGAAAGAATTTTTCCACCAGCATTTTTTGATGTTATGGTCCATTTGGCCGTTCACTTACCACGCGAGGCTATGCTTGTCGGCCCGGTAAATATGCGATGGATGTTCCCTTTTGAGAGGTACTTTAAAAATATTTATTCAAATGTTTAATTATCAACTTTCATTGTGTAAAAATGTTTTATCTATATAACATTTCATGTGTCCAGGAATCTAGGATCACTGAAGTTAAGCGTAAAAAATAAAGCTCGACCCGAAGGATCGATAGCAGAGGCATATGTTGTTAATAAAGCCATAACTTTCTGTTCAATGTACCTTCATGAGGTCGAAACCAAATTCAATCGAGGATAACGGAACGATGATACATGTGGAGGAAAACGTAATGCAAAACTCTCTATTTTCTCTCAATCTGTTTGTCCCTTGGGTGCCGCATAACCCACTCGATTGTCGCAAAGCATTATTGATAAGGTCCACTGGTATATCTTGAATAACTGCGAAGAAATACAACCTTATCTTGAGTAAGTATCGTTTTACACAATCTTTTATTATTATTTCACAAAATAAAACTAAATTTTATTTTGCATGTGTAGTGAACATATGACACAATTAGAGATTGAATCTCATGATAATTTATTTCAAAGGCAAGAACGTGAATTTCCAAAGTGGTTTGCGGACAATGTAAGTTGATAATTTTAATAACACATTTGTTAATTTTCTAATATTCAAACATGATAGTAAATATACCACTAACATCTTCTTTATATAGATGAAAACTTTGTGTCATTAAGTGTCACTAAAAGCCACAGATGAGTTGTATTCGTTGGCATGCGGTCCAGATGTTCGTGTGGACAAATACTCTGGTTGTATTGTTAATGGGATTCGATTTCATGCTAAGGATCATGACGATCGTCGCACGACTCAAAATAGTGGAATTATTATTCCCGAAGGGCACGATGACAAAGTGGTTGATTTTTATGGACGTTTGTGTAGTGTCATGCAAATGAAGTACCCAAATCAGTACATTATTTCTATATTTGAGTGTGAGAGGTTCGATACTAATCCTAAGAAGAAGAGAGTACAAACGGACTATCATCTCACTTCTATTAATGTTAGTTCGACATGGTATAATGGTGATCCCTTTGTGATTACAACTCAAGAAACACAGGTATTTTACTTAGATGACTACAAGTTGGGTCCTAACTGGAAAGTAGTACAAAAAGTGAAACATAGAGACATGTGAGACATTCCAGAAGAAGCTGATGCTGGAGATACCAACGATTATCCAAATAATGATGCATACCAAGAACACGATTCTTTTGATATTCAAATGGTTATTCAAGAGGGAGATTTGGACTTGAGTCAAATGGCTAGGACCGATGCTCTACTAGACATTATTGAAAGCAATGATTTGCTAGCACATGATGATGATAATCTTGACAATGGTGATGGTTATGATGAGGAAGATGACACATTAGGAGAATACTGTAGTGATGAAGAGAATTGCAGTGATGATGATTATGACAGCGAGCGAAGGAAGATTACACATTTGAGTCTTTTTTTTGTTATTTAGATCACAATGCACTTGTTATTATTTGATGGAACTTGTTATATTCCTATGTACTTGTTATTTGTGATGTTGATTGAGCTTAGTTAAAATTTTGCGATGTGTGAAGGATTTGTGTTTATTTTATTTCAACTCTAAATTATATGTTACTTAATTGAGTTGGTTTCATTATCATTGCTTTTTAATTTTATATTTGTAAATGAATTATTTTGATTAATTGATCAGGATTATTATTATGGCACCTGGTGGACGTGGATGTGGATGTGGACGTGGATGTGGGCGTGGACGTGGTCCTTCAACTACTACATTGGTAGAGCCACCGAGTGCGCAAGATTCAACTACGCATTAGGATCCAATACCTAATGAAATTGCATCTAGGTCATTTAATAGAGCACCAATGATGGGTGCAAATTCTACATTTGAGCCTAATTCTAACGGCACAAACATATAAGTAGGCTATATACACTATGTTAATCATTATTTAAGAGCTACTTTATGACTTTATGTACATTGTGTTAATCATTATTCCTATGTGCTTTATGACTTTATGACTTTTTGATTGACAACCAGTTTACAGATCACTCTAGGATTTCACACACTCTGTCTCTATTTACATGGCAGACTATATCCCTCCAAAAGTTGTCATTCAAATCATGTCATGGTTACTTCCAAAGTCACTGCTTCACTTGGTGTGCTCTGATTATAACCCATGATTTCATCACCCTCCACACACACCATCTCATTCATTCCAAAATCAACCACACCAACACTCGTACACTCATCAGGCACTACTCCAAAACCCTTAATAAAGAATTATATTCTGTACGTTTCGATAACGAATCCTTCAATCTTGACCTCGATGTCAAAATCGAATTCCCATTTCAGGGTGTATGTCCATATTCAGTAGATCCTCCATCCTGTTAATGGTGCCATTTTCTGATTTGACTGCTAACACTCGATATTTGGTAGAGCTCTTAACTGCTCCTTTTTTGCTTTGGAGCCAAAATCTGTGTCATTTTTCACCTCTGCCTCGCTGAAACGTGAAACAACATCAGCCCGCAATTTGATCATCCAAATCAGATTAAATAAGAAAATAAGAATCATGTTTTGTTGCCAGAGTGTCCTTCCTCGAACTTTGTTGTAAAAATAAAACCGACTAGGTGACCAATTAATCCTTGTCTAGCCACATAGGCAGTGGAAGAGCTTTAGCCGCCTGATTACTTACAAGCACTTTTTACAACAATGGTTTCGGGATCGTCAAAACATTGAATAAGAAAGTATTCCAATATGTCTTCCATTTTATACTCATGTCACATTTAATGTATGCAACCGATAATCAATGAGTAGGCCAACTGATTTTCTATGAGTAGGTCAACTGATTTTAAAATGTAAACCAACAAATATCTCCTTTGATATGTTTGAGAAACACATACTCATGCACAAATATGGAAGTGATATGTGATCAGAGGATCATTATACACTTTTCTGGCCAGACTTGTTATTTGGACACCACGGGGCATTGGGCAGCCCACAACCTTGTGGCCTGAAACACTCACGCTTCCGATGGGATTCTTGAAAGTAAATTTGGGGGCACGTTTGTCAAAAGGCATCATGAGACCAAACAAAGCCCCATCACAGTGGATATAGAACCTGTTATGAGTAAATCCTATTTCTTCAAGGGTCTGTATAACCAGATCCAAATCATACAAAATTCCATCTGGAAAAACTTCCCTCCTAACTAATATACCATTAAGATTTCCTTCTGTGCCACAATTTGTTATGGAGCCCCGGTAGTCTTTCTTCTCCAATTCCCATAGATGGACAAACCAGTCCAATACACCAACTTCAAACTGTCTAGAATGGAAACCATAATTGCTCTCTATAAATGGATCCCCAAGGTTGTTGATGGAAAAGTGTTGCAATTGTCCCAATGCACCATAATCAAAATCCAGATTATAGGGGTAGCCCAAGTGTTTCTTGGTCCTTTCAAACAAAGACTTTCTATATCTTGCCAATACACTAGCCATATAACCATCCCTCTCGTCGGTAACCTCATCATCAGCCTCCGGTTCCGTAACCTCAAGGCACATCGTGTGTGTGGCCATCCCCGATCCCCGTCGATGAGGGAGGAAGGGATCCTTTGGGTCCCACGCATCCCCTCTCGGGAGAGAGCTTCGGTCGGCGTTGATTTGTGAGGTGTGAAGATGTAGAGAGATTTAGAGTCGGCAGTCTATTTTACTCAAAATAGACAAAAGAAAAGGGGGAAGCCACCCCGAAGGATGGCATCCGAAGACATACTGGTACGTGTGAAATCAAATGATTCAAGAAGGGTTCGGAGGCTTAGTTACGAAATGGGAAGGTGTTAGGCACCCATTCTGCCCTTTCGGTTTCTCATGGATATTTGCTATTTTCCTTTATATTTCCCCCCGTGATATGTGTTCATGTGTATATATATAATAGAGGTAAGAATCCTCGACTTGTATCATAGAAAAGACAAAGCGATTCATCCGTAGGAATGTGAGATTAGTGTAGAAAATAAGATTTACGTGATTACCCCTAGTTGACCGTTATAAAGGAATGATAACGCATATGGAATAATACGTTACTAAGAACAAGTATATAGAATATAATGGAAAATGAGATAAAGAGAAGATAGAAAATAAGAGAAAAAGTGAGAAAATGACTTGAGTTTCGGGTTTTACCCCGAGACACCTACGTAGCCTATAAAGGCATCAAAGTCCACGTAATTCACATATAAACGAGGGGTGGGGTTTAACCCATAAATCCAAATGGATAAATCTCTTATTTGTAAGTGTGTGTGTGTGTGTGTGTAGAAAAAGTGTTTTAATTGTGAGAAAAGTGTGGAAAAGGTGTGAGAATCCCACTTGGAATTAGTGAGCAAACCCTATTTTTCTTATTTTTTGGGTATTTTATTTATATGAAAAAAGGAGATGTGCAATACTACTGGATAAAAATTATGTTGGGATATGTGAACTAAGATGATAAAAGTTCTTAAGTAATAAAACAAGTTATTGCAAATTTAAGAAGAGAAATGTGATAGAGATGGACCTTCTTGGAGACTTTGAGCTTGATCTTAAATGTTGAAAGGCAGCCCTTGCACTTGGATGATCATGGAGAGTGGTTAATTCATCAAATTTGATGAAAGGGATGATGAAAAGTGGAAGTGAAAAAGGGATTTGAAAGTTGAAATCACGCAGCCTTAGAGAGAGGTTTCTGGGGGTTTGCTAGGAGTGATTTGCCTCTGATCTAAGCTCCCTTGTAAATGAGGCCAAGGCCTCCTTTTATAGCTCCAGGGGGACTACCGATCAGCTTAGATCCCTTCCTGCCTATCGGCAGGAAGGTGCCGATAGGCAGGTTCTGGGACCTGCCGTTTGGCAGTGTGTTTCAGGCTTTTTCAGAAAATTGGCCGCCGAGGGCAATCGTTGGTCAGAATTGTGCACGGGGCATACCGTTGGAAAGGTATTTCAGATACCTTCGAAATTACTTTGGACTGCTCCTGAGTTTGGGAGTTGACTTTGGTTCAAATGTGGCTCGGAAGCATTTGTCAGTCCGCTGGACGGGGAATCGTTCGAATGCAAATGGATCGTTCGTCCTCATGGTAAGTCTGAATCGTGCACGGGATAGACGGTTAGAAAGGTTAGGAGGTGTACATCCACATTCCAAAGAGTTTGGCCCAGTTTGGGGAGTTAACTTTGGTTAACCGGGCCCGAGAAACATTCGGTGACCTCTCGGAGTCAAACGGATCATTCGTCCGCATGGTAAGTCAAAATCGCGCACGGGATGGACCGTTGGAAAGGGTATTCAGTACCCTTCAAAGATTCATTCTGCCTCGACCGAGCTGAAGAGTTGACTTGGGTCAAATAGAGCCTGGAAGCGCCCGGTGGCCTCTCGATAGGGTTTCGGACCCTAACGGAACATTCGTCCGCATGGTGAGTCAGAATCGAGCACAGGGCGGACCATTGGAAAGGGCATTCAGTGACCTTCAAAGATTCATTGAGTCTCGGTCGAGATGAAGAGTTTGACTTTTGGGTCAAATTGAGCCAGGGAGTGCCTGATGGCTTTTAGGTCAGTACTCGGGATGTGACCAGGGTTTACATTGATGAGTGGAGGTACTAGGGACCTAAGGAGAGTTAGGGGGTAATGGAATGAGGTGTCTACAGAGCCCCTTGATGGGTGAATTTGGAACAAATGATAGCCGTTGATTAGACACCACATGATGCTTCTGAAAGAGTGTGACCGATTCAGAGGGTCGAGGTCGATTCTGAGGAACTAAGGAAGAGAGGATGACGAATTCAGAGGGTTGAGGTCGATTCTGAGAACCTAAGAGTGGTGGCGATCGAAGACCGAGGTCAATTCTGACCTAACTTAGGTGACGATCCAAGACCGGGGCCAATTCTGACCCAAGAGTGGTGACGATCGAGGACCGAAGTCAATTCTGACCTAAATCAGGTGACGATCCAAGATCGGGGCCAATTTTGACCCAAGAGTGGCGACGACTGAGGACCGAGGTCAATTCTGACCTAACTCAGGTGACGATCTAAGACCGCAGCCAATTCTGACCCAAGAGTGGTGATGATCGAGGACCAAGGTCAATTTTGACCTAACTCAGGTGACGATCCAAGACCGGGGCCAATTCTAACCCAAGAGTGGTGACGACAGAGGATCGAGGTCAATTGTGACCTCACTTAGGTGATGATCCAAGACCGGGGCCAATTCTGACCCAAGAGTGGTGACAACCGAGAACGGAGGTCAATTCTGACCTAAGTTAGGTGACGATCCAAGATCGGGGCCAATTCTGACCCAAGAGTGGTGACGACCGAGGACCGAGGTCAATTCTGACCTAACTCAGGTGACAATCCAAGACCGGGGAAAATTCTGACCCAAGAGTGATTGCATTTCCTTTGGGAAAAGAAAAAGGGTTCCGCTGGGGAATAAGAATTAGATTTGAGGTTCCGCTGGGGAATAAGAATTGGATTTGAGGTTTCACTGGGGAATAAGAATTGGATTTTAGGTTCCACTGGGGAACGATGAATGATCTGGGGAAGATTTGGATCGTCCTTTGGGAGAGATCGCTTGGGGCGAGTGATTCTTCTGAATTCTGCTTGGAAAAATACCATGAGATATTGTTTCGCATCGGGTAGCCGATGGCTGAGGAGGCCTTTTGCCTTTGATTTGAGAGGGGGAGGTGATCGTTGAGGAGATAACCGGTTTGAGGTCGTAAACTCTGCTGAGGAGGTGATTAGGGGGTTCGGGCGCATCGCTCGAGAGGTCATTTGCTTGAATTTTGAGGGTTCCGCTAGGGAAAAAGAGGTTTCTCCTGAAGAAATGCGAAAATTTTCTTGATGAAAAAGTTCAAAATCCGTCCTGGAGTTCTTGGGGATTTTCTAGGGATTTTTTGAGGCTTTCTGGAATTTTTTAGGAATTTCTATACAAAATTTTTAAGGGGGGTGCCATTCGGCAGTGGCATGGACTTTTGGGCTGCCTCGGGAAGATGAGGAAACACTGCCGATCGGTATGGCAGTGGTTTGTGCCGATCGGCATGGCGCTTGGCCTCCTATATAAAGGGGGCAAATCTCTTTCATTTTCCACAGCTTTTTGCCCTCTCTCTTTCTGTGATTTCTCTCTGCAAATTGTTCTAGCGTTCCGATCTTCAAGAAATGGTCGCCTTTGTGAGCACCGCTGTCCACCAAGAGTGGTTGATCGTTCATGACTAGGTGAATGTGGATTGGAGGGACAGGGTGCCTCTTGCTTTGGGAAATGAGAATGCCTTTGATGCATTCGAGCCGATTGCGGATGAGCGTACCTTGTTGCGGGAGCCATCGCATCATCGCTCTTCGAGAGTGATTCCCGGTGGTTATGTAAGTAACCTGACCTTTGGCATTCCTTTCTTTTTGGGTGATTTTTTCTTGACCTTTGACTGAATTTTTCCTTTTGCCAGTCGGATATTTATTTGAAGAACATGCGTGCCTGCGGGACGACGGGGCTTAAGGATGTTTGGGAATCATCAGCAGGTTTTGGGAGGTTGGCAGCTGCACTAGATGAGACGCCTCATTCGACAGCAGTTTTGTGTGCCTTGGGGGATAGGTGGTGGGACACTACCCACACCTTTCATTTTGGCTTCGAGGAGATGACGGTGACTCCCATAGAAGTACAATAACTGCTGGGGTTAGATTGTGACAGAGATCTGATAGAGGTGGATCGCTCCCTGCGGGTGAGGCCGGAGGCGGTGCATGCGGCACTTGGTGATGTGAGGAGGATAGTTTCTGGAGATTCCATCCGGATGTCCTTGTTGAAGGATGTTTTGCTGAGCAGGGTGGTTGATGTGGAGGACGAGCTACAAGTGAGGCAGATGTCCCGGTTATTCATCTTGTTGGTATTGGGAGGTTTCATGGTGGCGTCGAGCGGTGACGTCGTCCATTTGTGGTTTCTGCAATACTTGAGGATGTTTTCGAACATACCTTTCTATGATTGGGGGAGTCTGACCTTGGCGACCCTTTACTCTACTCTGGATGCATTCAGCCGGTGCTGCCAAAAGACTTTTACTGGAGCCACATATCTCCTTGAGGTATTCCTTATTTTGCGCATTTTCATTTCATTCATTCGCATTTTCCTTTCATGCGTTCACATTTTCCTTATGCGTATCTTTTTGCTTGTGAATTTAGACGTGGTTCTATAAGGTGATTGGGTGAAACACCCCGCTGATTGCTTTGAAGGATGACACTGTTGGGGAGTTCTGCCAACTGTACCGATGGCGTAAGGCCAATCGGCAGTCGAAGGGATATCTTTCCCTGGAGGTGGTGCGTCAAGTATTGAATGACTTGACCAGTGGTCGGGTAAGGTCTTTTCCTTTTCAGTCTTGGTTTTTGCACCTTCTGATCTTATATTGACTCATGCTTATCTTGTGGATTTTTAGGTGACCTTTTATCCTTGGGGGAAAACTATTTAGGACACGGGGATGACTGGGGTGAACACGCAGATGAGGCGCTTATTAGCTCATGAGTTTGGCCATTCCTGGTACCTCGGGGAGAGGGTTATTCGTCAAATTGCTGAGGAGGAGGTGGTGGTGCCACCCGCGCATCCTCCTACGTCTATGAGGCGAGAACGACAGCTTTTGGAGGATGAGAGGATCACGGCGATGATCGGTGAGTCCTATGCTTTGTATACTGATACGGCCGCGCCGTATGATTATATGGACTTTGTGACAAGCTGATTGATGGCGCCCAGCATTCATGATGCCTTTCCCTTCCCTCCTGATGGTTCGAGTTGGGTGGTGGGGTCTTCCCACAGTGGTGGTGGTCCGTCGGCACCAGCGGCGGTGGCGACATCGGAGGTACCTTTCGTTCGGCTGCACACTCCTTCGTATAACATCCGGCGGGCTGATGGAGGGATAGTGCCGATGTTGCACCGTCCCCTTGCAATGGATCCGGAGGAGCTGGGTTTGACAGAGGAGGTCCTTCGTCCTGCGGTATAACCTTTCGGTCCTTTTCCTCTTTTTGATTTCTTTTGCTTGATACTGATTCTGCCTTTTCCTTGCAGCAAATCCGGGTGTCGACCACTTGGCTCAGGGACATTAGAGATTGGATATCATCGGTGACTGCCCACATTTGGGATGCTGTCCCTATTCCCTCTTGCTTGGTGCCGTCAGCCTCATCCGGGGAAGACTCTGGCTCGGGTAGTGGGGGTGCGTCGTCTTGCCCTAGGGGGAAGAGAGCTCGTCGCAGGGGTGGAAGCTCTTGAGAGAGAGAGAGAGAGAGAGAGAGAAAATGTGGGTTCGGGCTGAGTCCCGTTGTTTTTGGCATTTTCTTTCTATTATGTAACACAGAAAACAGATATATGTAATGCAATGAAATTTTTTTTTGACTATTATCTTTTATTTATGATGAATGAATGCATGCACATGCGCTTTTTACTTTGCTGCTAAGACCGTAAAAAGGAATGTTTTTGGAATTTTTGAAGGAAAGTCTTTATTAAAAAGGGGGATTATATAAGAAGAAAAGGGATTCTTGAAATTCTATTGAGAATATCAATTTATTTGAGTTTTTTTTTGTCAAAAGAGAATAAAGGGAAATTTCCAAAAATAGGGGGTTGCCGATCGGCAAGCACCCTGACCTGCCTATCGGTAGTTCAGTCCAGTCCCATCAATTGAAAGCTTTGAATGGTACCCTCTTCAGCCTTTGGTACCTTGTGGGGTAGGATTCCCTCCGATTTCTGCAGGGATTATGTCTTTTGTGAGAGTTCTCAAGTATAAAAGGGGGTGAGGGTGGAGTATTTTCATCACACCTTTGCATCCTTATCCACTTGCCTACTATTTCTTTGCCCTACAAGATGGCTCTCCCTGGTAGCACCGAGTTTGTCAACTACCTCGAAGCCTTGGAAGCTATGTGCTCTTATAATGTCGACTATGATGCTTTCAACATGCGTCGAGTCTCCTTGTGACATAATCGACCTTTTGAGTGGAATATGGTGATGGCGGCAGTACAATTTTGGTACCCCGAAGACCACGTATTCTGCTTTGGGTTGAAAGAAGTTTGTCCTACCTACGGGGAATTTTTCGCCATACTAGGTGTGAATCCCAGTGTTGCTGCGTCTTTACCCAAATTTTCCCGCTCCCCTAGGGATTTGTTGGTCGGGCTTCTTCATATCTCGCCCTCGGCGGCCAGGTCATTGGTTTCTGGAGGAATGATCCCCCTCCCGGCGGTGTTGCAGTCCATGCATTTACGGGAAGTAGGTGATGCTGGCTATGCTGGAGCCGTTGTTCTGGGTCTGGTCTCAAAATTGATGTTGGTGACCGGGGAGGTGAGAGTGGACCCACAACTTGCAGTTATTACTTCATGGATGTCATATCGTAGCAATCCTGCGACGGTAATATTGGCAGAGACACTGAATGGCCTGGATGCCTGGAGAGAAGGTCGTTGTGACTTTTTGAGGGGTAGTCTTGTGATGCTGTTTATGTGGTTGTCTGAAAGATTCCGCTTGTCAACTCCTCCAGAATATCCTTTGCCGACTGTACCCAACTTCTTTTCACGCTAATTCAACCGCATTGGCCTGTATGTTGAGAACTGGAAGAATTAGCTTGTGGAGCATGGGGCTTGTGGGTTGTATTGGTCAGTGCCTTGGTGGAGAAAGATGCATCTAGTTCTGGAGCTAGGAGAGTATTCATATGTGCGGCTGGTTGGTCTCAGACATACCTCTTTTTATTTCCCTTGGCGGATTTTGCGCCAATTCGACTGGGCGCAGGTCGTGCCCCCTCGGACCTTAAACTTCTTTCTAGAAGAGGATTTGACTGAGCGTCTGCGTTTGTTGCTTGGGTCTCTGTGGGAAAATCGGCATCCGTCGATCCGTCCCTCTCATTCTGTCGGGAAGGTTTGCTATGTCCCCAAAGATTATATGAGGTGGTTGTGGAGGAAAGTAGTCAACAAGATGTTGGCAGTAGAGACTGGTCAAAGATGGTTTGTTTTATCTGACTCCATGGAAGGGGGTGTTGTGATCTTTTCGAAGATGGTTAAGGCTCATCGATCCATGGAATGTTTGCAGCACTCCATTTAGGCAGGAGAAACTTGGGGTCCTCAGGATGTAGATGATGAGGGTGCAGGCTCTTCTGGTAGCTATGGGTAGGACTCCTGGGGATTTTATGTAACAGACGTGGGGGATTTTATCTGGTTTTTATGGTAGTGGGGGGAAGGGAGTTATCCATTCCTTTTTCTTATATAATCTGTACTGTACTTTCTTATTAATGAAATAAACAAGTTTCTGATCATCCAGTTGTGCCTTTCAATGAATTTTGTGTTTTAAATTATCTATACCGATTGCTAAGGCCTACATAATCCTTTTGCTCAAGTATATGTTTAGAATGAACTATCGATCTCGGAGATAAGAAAATAATACATTTTTGTGAAAAAGAAGGGTCCGTGCTTATGTGGGATGTATGAGCTCCTTACGTACCTCTGTTTTTTTTTTGAAAAGTTTTAAAATAGTTTTATGTAGAGGATCAGGCCCACGTAGTTCTGGGTAGAGGGAAATGAAGAGTTTTTTTTAGAATAGAAGGAGGATGAGAAGATTCGTAGTGCGCCGAGATTTCAGACTAGGGGTAGAATTTCTTGAGACGGTCCAAATTGACTGGATGAGCCATCTCTTCCCCATCCAGGTCAGCGAGCATGGCGGCACCGCCGGATAAGATCTTCTTCACAATGTAGGGGCCACTCCAATTGGGCTTGAATTATCCTCTAGGGTCCCATATGGGTTCTATTATCTCCTTGAGGGCTAAATCCCCCTCCTGGACACCACGGTCCTTGACTCTTTTGTTGGATGAATGCGCTATTCGGCGATGGTATCCCTGTATTTGATAAAGAGATTTTAATCTTCTTTCATCCAGAAGGGCTAGCTCATCAAGACGACCTAGGCACCAGTCTTCTTCACTAACCTTGCTTTCGAGCATGATGCGTAGCGAGGGTATTTCTAGCTCCACAGGTAGGGCTGCCTCCATGCCGTAGACCAAGGAGTAAGGGGTAGCCCCAGTAGAGGTTCGGATTGAGGTTCGATAGACCCAGAGGGTGTATGGGATTCGGTCGGCCCAATCTCTACAACTTTCGGTCATCTTGCTGATGATGGCTTTGAGGTTTTTATTGGAGGCTTCAACTGCACCATTGGTCTGAGGTCGGTAAGGAGAAGATTTGTGTCTCTGAATCCCATACTCGTTGACAACTTCTGTGACTTCTGCCTCGAAGTGCAAACCGTTATCTGACACTACCTCGTGCGGGACTCCATATCGGCATATGATATTGTTCTTGATGAATTTGGCCACCTTCTTGGCATTTAATATTGCGTATGACTCAGCTTCGACTCATTTGGTGAAGTAATCGATGGCAACCAGGATGAACTCATGCCCGTTTGACGCTTTTGGCGTAACCTTCCCTATGATGTCGATACCCAAGGTGGAGAACGACCAGGGAGAAGTCATGTTGTATAGTTACCATTGAGGAAAGTATTGAAGATTTGAGAACTGTTGGCATTTAGGGCATCTCCGAACATAGGCGGTGCAATCCTGGGCCATGGTGGTCCAGTAGTAGCCCTGTCGGATGATCTTCTTGGCAAGCATGTGACCGTTCATGTGGGGCCCTCATTCCCCATTGTGGATTTTCTTCATTATCTTTTCAATGTCAGCCCCTGCGATACAGTGCCAATGAGTTCCATCGAAATTCCTCTTGAGTAGTGCTTTATGACAGATGATGTACTGAGCGGCCAGCCTTCGGAGGGTAGCTCGGTCGTTCTTGTTGGAACCCTTGGGATACCTACCGTACCGAAGGAGGCACCATATATCATAGTACTAGTAATCGGATAGTTCGGGGTTTTCTGTGGAGACAAGATTAATATGGTAACAATGGGTCAGTTTGTCCTGCTTCTGAACTAGGCAGGGGGTCATTGTTATTCCCTGGGGCATGTTGATCATGGAGGCCAAAGTGGAGAGAGCATCGGCTAGGTTGTTCTTTGCTCGGGGCAGGTAATGGAAGGTGATATCTCGGAATTGGGAGGCTAACTCTTCTAATTGGGCATGAAAGGGTTGGAGCTTTTCGTCCTTCACCTTCCACTTTCTGAGCACTTGATCGATGATGAGGGAAGAATCCCCATATACATCAAGGTATTGAATACCTTTCTTGAGAGCGACCTTGAGGACCACTGTGCATGCCTCGTATTCTGTCATATTGTTGGTGCAAGGGAAATCCAATTTTATGGCGATGGGAGTGTGGGAGTCATCTGGGGAGACTAGAAGTATACCAATACCATATCCCTTTTTGTTGGCAGCGCCATCAAAGAACATTTTCCATCGAAGGCAGTCTTGAGCGGTGCAGAGGACATTTTCATCTGGGAATTCGGAGATCCAGACATTTGTTTCTTCTACAGAGTAGTCGGCGAGGTAGTCAGAGATGGCTCTTCCTTTAACGGCTTTCTGTGTGACGTACATGATATCGAACTCGGTTAGGAGCATCAACCATCGGGCCATTCGACTGGATAAGGCGGGTTTTTCGAGCAGGTTCTTGATGGGATCCATTCGGGATACAAGCTTAATAGGGAAGGCGATCATGTAGTGCCACAACTTTTGGGTGACCCAGACAAGCGCGACGCATGCTTTTTCAAAAGTAGTGTAGTTAACCTCGTACCCGGCCAATTTGCGACTGGCATAATAGACGGCTCTTTCTTTGTGGGAGTTTTTAAGGTATTGGGCTAGCAAAGTGTAACACCCCGCTTAAAATAATAACGGGTGGCCAGCCCTATACTATATTAAATCAGGAATTTCAGATGGTCCAGTCTCAACATCAACTTCTGGTACTATATAACATAGGACTAACTACCCGATATCATATAAGAGAGATGTTAAATAATTTAAAACATGCAACAACTAACAAACCAACACCATAAAACTACTAATAAATAGGACAAAGATGCCAGAAAGAACTATGATAAACGAAATGCTATAATAAAATGATATAATCGACTACAACAGAATGTGATACAAAAAGTAGACCCGAATAAGCTGTTGGGTCACAGCAAATACAATAACTGGAATGGAATAAGTATAAACATTTATATAAATATCCCTTGGGTACAAACTCGATATAAAACATGAATCCTACCTAGAGTTTTAAGAGTAGGAGGCGACTACCAGATACATCCCGCAACAGTCCGCACCTGTCACGGCTCCCAAGACTCTGGATAGAAGGTCATCCGGCATCCATGCGGTAGGATATCTGTAATAATATATATATATACAGGCAGGAGAGAAAAGTAAACGGGTCAGAGCCCGCGTTGTGAAAATATTTAGCAAGTGTGTTAACCGTGCATAATAAATATCGGTGCACTTATTTCATAATTAAAGTGGAATCGCACTCTCGTGGAATCCTAACTCACCTCTCATCTAAAGGCGCGCAGCTATTCGCGTCCTCAATTTTATTAGTTAAATTACCCCCATTTTTATTAGGACAGCTTAACTCATCATAGGCCTAGCCTATACCCATGAGATCTACCTTCCTATCATACCCCAAGAATCCACCACCTTATTCTAAACACAATTAAATATTTATTTTCAATCATATGTGCCTTATTAGGCTTAGTGGATTCCGGTTTATACTTTAACCATTTAAAATTTAATAAGTTACCCACTATGCAACTGGGTTGTAACATATAATTTAAATTTCTAATTAATAAGCATGAAAAACCATTATTGACACAACTTCCCTCCAATTTCAACGTTGCGCTGCGTTTCGTGCGTGGGGTGTCTCGCAAAGCGAAATCCAAACAAGGAACCACCCCGTTACACTACTCCATGTCAACGTCGATCCTGGAGATCCATTATGCCACACATAAATATCGACAAAACTTCTCTCTACTCTCAACAATGTACTACATTTCGTGCGTGAGGAGTCTCGCAAAGCGAAATCCAAACAAGGAACCGCCCCGTTACATTACTCTTTGACAATGTCGATCATAGAGATCCATAATGCCGTGCATACCATAACTGACAGAACTTTTCTCCAATGTCAACACTGCACTGCGTTTCATGCGTGGGGTGTCTCGCAAAGCGAAATCCAAACAAGGAACCACCTCATTACACTACTCCTTGACAATGTCGATCCTAGAGATCCAAAATTCCATATATACAATATAATACTACTACTACGACTAACATCTCCAATCATATCCTTGGGATGATGTAACCGAAATATTCCTTAAATGCGATACATCAACCCCCATCAATCAAGTACACCATAATCATCCAAGATGTACTCTACCAAAATTCTATATCCTTTCATCTATAGGATATATAAATATATATATATATATATATATATATATATATATATATATATATATATATATATATATATATATATATATATATAGGTATTTTATGCTGACCATATATATACATATACTAATCAACCATACCCATTACCAAGTGTACGTATCATATCTGATGTACAATGGACATGCACATAATCCACCCGGCTATATATATATCGCCGATAAAACTGCATCAATGCTATCATCTTCCCAGAGCCCGACTCACGTAGCAATACTCGGGCCACCATGGTGGGACTAAACGACACCCATCTCGTGGTAAACTCACGCACACGACGTCCCGGAAAGCGGTCATAGCTCCAAACCGGCAATGAGACGAAACATACCCACCACGTCTCATCCCAAAAATAAATATATATATCATATAATAACACACAGGACGACTATGACCTAGGGAATATCCACACCCTACTTTTCTAGCCAGGATGCTTACCCTCTACGCGCGCAACTTCCCAATGATAGCATGAGCGGGGTATGCTTAACCAAATAGTATATATACCATTCACATGCATAATATATATACATTCATATGATACAATCATATGATCAAATATTAAACCGTCATATACAATTTAAGTATCCATACCACATATGTCCACAACATAAATATATCCATATTTTCATATCTATATAGATATATAAACATATATTCACATATCGCTGTATCATTATATACAGACTAATTCCCGTTCATATGTATAAGATATAAACTCGGCTATAAATATACATAATCTTCAATATACAAGCCGTCACCACAATTTCCATTAAATTCACCTCGATATGTGAATACAATCCCTCACTTGAAACATATTCAATCATTTTTCCTATGATGAATAGTCTCCCAAAACCATATGTATATATCTATACATATATATTCAACATTAGGGTTATCACCCAAGTTTATATCCATCACTACACCCAAGTTTGTGTAGAAATCCATCACTACACATTTCACCTCTAAATGTGAAAGTACATAATTTCCTTTAGTACTATTTAACAATAGGCACACACATGACTTAATAGTCTAAAACCTCAATTTATTCCAACCTCGTTTCAAGCATTGGAATCTCGATGGTTATTTCACCACAATTTCGTGTAAACTATCCTAACTAGTATTTATGCTACCGCTTATTCAAATCGATAGTATGATACCAAACCGTTCCCAATCTTACCTATGGTTGAATTTATTTTATGAACCCTTACTCCTATCGGGTTATCATTTGTTCCTTGGTCTAAACATTTCCAAGGATAGGAGACCCCTCACTCTTAAAGAGTATGCGGCCACTCTCTTTCATTTGGCCCCAAATTGTATCCTAACAATATCCTATCCTTATAAGGATTTGACATAAAGGCCGGCCTAGAAAATTTCACAACATACATGGGTATTTCTTATCTAATTATTCCAAGAAGTCCCCACTATCATATAAAAAGTGAGAGACTCCCTATAAGTCACCAAAAGATATCTCTTACTTCATAAGAGAAAGCCCCAAATCAATAAACCCAACCAAAAAGGGTTTGAATTCACTAAAGAGAAAATTTCTAAAAATGCTCTGTTTCTGAATCGATTCGGCCCCTCAGAATCGATTCGGCCCAATAGCGAATCGATTTGGCCCATCCGAATCGATTCGGTCCAAGGGACCTGAGATTCTACAATCCTCCGAATCGATTCGCTAGGGGCGAATCGATTCGGTCCCAAGGACCTGATGCTTCTGCAACCTGGCGAATCGATTCTGTGGGGCCGAATCGATTCGGCCAGTTCAGAAATCCACAAAAATGGCTGATTTTCTACAACCCAAAATTTCCAAAATTTGATTTATACCTCTTCCAACCCTTAATCTTCAATCTCAACATAATTTCCAACATCGAAACACATCCTACATTTAACCTCATCAATTTATATCCCTTAAACCCAATTAAAATCTTCAATTTCAAGATTTGAACCAAAATTTAGGTTTTGATGTTTATACCCCAAAAATCCGTTTCTTTAACCCACAAATTATGAAATGAAATACACAAATAGCTATTTAGCAAGATTAAACACTTGCCTCAGATTTGTAGAGGTTGTATCGTCCTCGATGTCGCGATTGGGACGGTAATCTCAAAGATTTCTTCCTCTCTCTCTTCTTTTATCCTTCTTTCTTTCTTCCTTTTTCTCTCTCACTTTATCTCAATTGAGAAGGCTTCATTCGTAAGCCTTAAATCCTTTAAAACAATAAACCCAATTTTAAATGTTAATACACACTTTAAAGGACTCGTTTGCTCCAATTTGAGTCAACTGACTTAAAAATATTCCGGAGCCGAAATAAAACTCAATGACAGTCATTTTTACTATTTCGACCCTTCCGGGATCAATAGTACCCTTAAAATCATCATCCGGAATACTTTAAAACGTCCTCTATTTTTGGACTAAATTCCCGAATTTTAAAATTCTCCAATTTAATTAAATTTTGTTTTCCCAAAATTTAATTTCTCAGTCTCAAAAGTCTTGGGGTGTTACAATCTTACCCCCTTACAAAAATTTCGTCCGCGAAATTTAAGATATGCCTAGGACCTCAATATCATCTAGTCCTTACAATAACCTTTTGGATCACTATGCCGATCCTTTCTAGTTCTCACGTCGAACTCTATAGATCCTTACCGATCCTTAAAATCAACTAACTACCCAGGGCGCCCATACACCCTGTATCCGAGTTTCCACTCGTAGAATTATAATCAGGCTCCATTAGCCTCCAATTGTAACATAACCCTCGACATTATAATCTATAATAACATACTAAATATATAAGTTCGAAAATTCCCAACGGTTGAACTCTCCTCAATTCCTGACGCTAGCTATCTTCGTGCGGGGGAGGTCTCGTAAAGAGAAATCCAAACAGAACCCTCCCAATACACTACTGTGTAGCTAGGTCGGGAATTGAGATCAGTTGAACCAGGGTTAAAGTTTTATAAAAGATTTTCATAATTTAGATATTGCCCGAGGGCCTATACAATAATACTATATAAATCAATCCCGCATCTTTCGACACGCCAAACAAACACCTTATGTTTAGGACACAAGGCCTCAACAATTTGAACACTCTAACCAATACCTAGTTCTCAAAACTAGCACATCTATGAGCTAACTTATTCGCTCAACAAAATCTACCAAACTTGAACCTCTCAGTTATGAAATTCCTCTACATCACATCAACACCATTCCATAAACTAAGTCATTCCCTCAATGAACCAATAACCTTTACAATTTACATTCCCAAAATCAATAGAGCCACTCTCTACTAGCTCATCCTTATAGAACGTTTTACTATTCCAGAAGATATCGCACAAAGACCACACTTGCTCCCTCCTTCTCAAGGCCTAATTCTCGTCAAAGAATTTTCTTCCTCATAGATCCTTCCTAACCATTTTGAAGGACAAAACGGGATGGTGACTACCGAAAACTCCCTCAGTCCTACACAACGAAACTGAGTCTCCATATTTTCTTCCTCTTCCCAGAAGGCAATACTCCCAAATATTGGGATAACTCCACACACCTCACGTCGGGAAAAATCACCAACACCAGGGTTCCTAACAAAGGTGACGGGTTTCTCCATCCAAGCCTCCCAAGGATTACACTAACCTCTCCTCAGACTTACTTCACTAAGTCCAAGGTTCGCCCTTTGAGTAAATTTTCCTTTCTTACTCAACTGCCAAAAAATCACCTCACACCACCACTAGAAATCTCCTCAATATCTCCTCTGGAATCGGGGAAAACAAAATACCCCCAATCAAAGCATACCCAAAATATGCTATGTGTATTGTACTTCTAATCTTATCCTTTCCTAGATGACAAAATCTAGGCGACGTCTGAAACGAAACAAGAACAACTGTTATCAGAACACCAATCAAGTGAATATACTTCACTGAAGAAAACAACGCAGTGAACACAACAGTCCTATTTGTAGGGATTTATGTCAAGAACGTTAATGGAAGAATCCATAAACTCGCACAGATCCTAAGGACTCTAGAACCTGATGCTCTGATACAATCTGTAACACCCCGCTTAAAATAATAACGGGTGGTCAGCCCTATACTATATTAAATTAGAAATTTCAGATGGTCCAGTCTCAACATCAACTTCCGGTACTATATAATATATTACTAACTACCCGATATCATATAAGAGAGATATTAAGTAATTTAAAACATGCAACAACTAACAAACCAACACCATAAAACTACTAATAAATAGGAGAAAGATACCAGAAAGAACTATGATAAACGCAGTGCTATAATAAAATGATATAATCGACTACAACAGAATGTGATACAAAAAGTAGATCCGAATAAGCTGTCGGGTCACAGCGAATACAATAACTGGAATGGAATAAGTATAAACATTTATATAAATATCCCTTGGGTACAAACCCGATATACAACATAAATCCTACCTAGAGTTTTAAGAGTAGGAGGCGACTACTAGATACATCCCGCAACAGTCCACACCTGTCACGGCTCCCAAGACTCTGGATAGAAGGTCATCCGGCATCCATGCGGTAGGATACCTGTAATAATATATATATATATATATATATATATATATATATATATATACAGGCAGGAGAGAAAAGTAAATGGGTCGGAGCCCGAGTTGTGAAAATATTTAGCAAGTGTGTTAACCGTGCATAATAAATATCGGTGAACTTATTTCATAATTAAAGTGGAATCGCACTCTCGTGGAATCCCAACTCACCTCTCATCTAAAGGAGCGCACCTATTCGCGTCCTCAATTTTATTAGTTAAATTACCCCCATTTTTATTAGGACAACCTAACTCATCATAGGCCTAGCCTATACCCACGAGATCTACCTTCCTATCATACCCCAAGAATCCACCCCCTTATTCTAAACACAATTAAATATTTATTTTCAATCATATGCGCCTTATTAGGCTTCGTGGATTCCAGTTTATACTTTAACCATTTAAAATTTAATAAGTTGCCCACTATGCAACTGGGTTGTAACATATAATTTAAATTTCTAATTAATAAGCATGAAAAACCATTATTGACACAACTTCCCTCCAATTTCAATGCTGCGCTGCGTTTCGTGCGTGGGGTGTCTCGCAAAGCGAAATCTAAATAAGGAACCACCCCGTTACACTACTCCATGTCAACGTCGATCCTGGAGATCCATTATGCCACACATAAATATCGACAAAACTTCTCTCTACTCTCAACAATGTACTACATTTCGTTCGTGGGGAGTCTCGCAAAGTGAAATCCAAACAAGGAACCGCCCCGTTACACTACTCTTTGACAATGTCGATAATAGAGATCCATAATGCCGTGCATACCATAACTGGCAGAACTTTTCTCCAATTTCAACACTGCACTGCGTTTCATGCGTGCGGTGTCTCGCAAAGCGAAATCCAAACAAGGAACCACCCCGTTACACTACTCCTTGACAATGTCGATCCTAAAGATCCATAATACCATATATACAATATAATACTACTACTACGACTAACATCTCCAATCATATCCTTGGGATGATGTAACCGAAATATTCCTTAAATGCGATACATCAACCCCCATCAATCTAGTACACCATAATCATCCAAGATGTACTCTACCAAAATTCTATATCCTTTCATCTATAGGATATATAAATATATATATATATATATAGGTATTTTATGCTCACCATATATATACATATACCAATCAACCATAACCGTGACCAAGTGTACGTATCATATCTGATGTACAATGGACATGCATATAATCCACCCGGCTATATATATATATCGCCAATAAAACTGCATCAATGCTATCATCTTCCTAGAGCTCGGCTCACGTAGCAATACTCGGGCCACCATGGTGGGACTAAACGACACCCATCTCGTGGTAAACTCATGCACAAGACGTCCCGGGAAGCGGTCATAGCTATAAACCGGCAATGAGAGGAAACATACCCACCACGTCTCATCCCAAAAATAAATATATATATCATATAATAACACACAGGACGACTATGACCTGAGGAATATCCACACCCTGCTTTTCTAGCCAGGATGCTCACCCTCTACGCGCGCAACTTCCCAATGATAGCATGAGCGAGGTATGCTTAACCAAATAGTATATATACCATTCACATGCATAATATATATACATTCATATGATCCAATCATATGATCAAATATTAAACCATCATATACGGTTTAAGTATCCATACCACATATGTCCACATCATAAATATATCCATATTTTCATATCTATATAGATATATAAACATATATTCACATATCGCTGTATCATTATATACAAACTAATTCCCGTTCATATGTATAAGATATAAACTCGGCTATAAATATACATAATCTTAAATATACAAGCCGTCACCACAATTTCCAATAAATTCACCTCGATATGTGAATACAATCCCTCACTTGAAACATATTCAGTCATTTTTCCTATGATGAATAGTCTCCCAAAACCATATGTATATATATATACATTTATATTCAACATTAGGGTTATCACCCAAGTTTATATCCATCACTACACCCAAGTTTGTGTAGAAATCCATCACTACACATTTCACCTCTAAATGTGAAAGTACATAATTTCCTTTAGTACTATTTAACCATAGGCACACACATGACTTAATAGTCTAAAACCTCAATTTATTACAACCTCATTTCAAGTATTGGAATCTCAATGGTTATTTCACCACAATTTCATGTAAACTATCCTAACTAGAATTTATGCTACCGCTTATTCTAATCGATAGTATGATACCAAACCGTTCCCAATCTTACCTATGGTTGAATTTATTTTATGAACCCTTACTCCTATCGGGTTATCATTTGTTCCTTGGTCTAAATATTTCCAAGGATAGGAGACCCCTCACTCTTAAAGAGTATGCGATCACCCTCTTCTATTTGGCCCCAAATTGTATCCTAACATTATCCTATCCTTATAAGGATTTGACATAAAGGTCGGCCTAGAAAATTTCACAACATACATGGATATTTCTTATCTAATTATTCCAAGAAGTCCCCACTATCATATACAAAGTGAGAGACTCCCTATAAGTCACCAAAAGATATCTCTTACTTCATAAGAGAAAGCCCCAAATCAATAAACCCAACAAAAAAGGGTTTGAATTCACTAAAGAGAAAATTTCTAAAAATGCTCTGTTTCTGAATCGATTCGGCCCATCCGAATCGATTCGATCCAAGGGACCTGAGATTATGCAATCCTCCGAATCGATTCGCTAGGGGAGAATCGATTCGGTCCCAAGGACCTGAGACTTCTGCAACCTGGTGAATCGATTCGGTGGGGCCGAATCGATTCGGCCAGTTCAGAAAGCCACGAAAATGGCTAATTTTCTACAACCCAAAATTTCCAAAATTTGATTTATACCTCTTCCAACCCTTAATCTTCAATCTCAACATAATTTCCAACATCAAAACACATCCTACATTTAACCTCATCAATTTATATCCCTTAAACCCAATTAAAATCTTCAATTTCAAGATTTGAACCAAAATTTAGGTTTTGTTGTTTATACCCCGAAAATCCATTTCTTTAACCCACAAATTATGAAATGAAATACACAAATAGCTATTTAGCAAGATTAAACACTTGACTCATATTTGTAGAGGTTGTATCGTCCTCGATGTCGCGATTGGGCCGGTAATCTCAAAGCTTTCTTCCTCTCTCTCTTCTTTTCTCCTTCTTTCTTTCTTCATTTTTCTTTCTCTCTTTCTCTCAATTGAGAAGGCTTCATTCGTAAGCCCTAAATCCTTTAAAACAATAATCCCAATTTTAAATGTTAATACACACTTTAAAGGACTCGTTTACTCCAATTCGAGTCAACTGACTTAAAAATATTCCGGAGCCGAAATAAAACTCAATGACAGTCATTTTTACTATTTCGACCCTTCCGGGATCAATGGTACCCTTAAAATCATCATCCAGAATACTTTAAAACGTCCTCTATTTTTGGACTAAATTCCCGAATTTTAAAATTCTCCAATTTAATTAAATTTTATTTTCCCAAAATATAATTTCTCAGTCTCAAAAGTCTTGGGGTGTTACACAAAGCCCCGGCTGCAGTGTCGGTTATGGTTAGGTATAGGAGAAAAGGGAGACCAGGCTGTGGTGGCATGAGAACTGGAGGTTGGGTCAGATATTATTTGATTCGATCAAAAGCTTCTTGGCAGGCCTCGTTCCAAACCTTGGTTGAATCCTTTCGGAGGAGCTTGAAGATTGGTTCGCAGATGGAGGTTAGCTGGCTGATGAACCAGCTAATATATTGTAATTTCCCAAGAAAACCTCAGACTTGTTTCTCTATTTGGAGTGGTGGCATCTCAATTATGGACTTCATCTTGGCGGGATATGCTTCTATCCCCTTCTCACTGACCATGAATCCTAAGAGTTTTCCCTTTGTAATGCCAAAGACGCATTTCTGTGGATTAAGTCGCATCTGATACTGTCACAGTCGTTCGAAGAACTTTCGTAGAGCAGGAGCATGACCTTCTCTAGTTTTGGACTTGATAATCATATCATCCACGTAAACTTCAACCTCTTTGTGAATCAGGTCGTGCAGGATGGTTGTGGTAGCCCTTTGGTAGGTAGCCCCAGCATTCTTGAGACCGAATGGCATAACGGTGTAGCAAAAGTTTCCCCATGGGTTGATGAATGCGGTTTCTCTTTGTGGTCGGGGTGCATCTTGATTTGATTGTGTCCGACAAACCCGTCGACGAATGACTTGAGAGCATGACTAGCTGTGTTGTCCACGATCATATCGATGTTGAGTAACGGATAATCATCCTTCGGAGAGGCTTTGTTTAAATCTCGGTAATCCACACACATTAGAACCTTTCCTCATGATTTCGGTACAGGTACAATATTGGCTAGCCATGTGGAATATTCGATCACTCGAATGAAACCCACGTTTAACTGTTTGATTACCTCTTCTTTGACCTTAAGCGACCATTCGGTGCGAAGCTTTCTCAATTTTTGTTTAACTGCCTTGGAATCTGGGAGAGTGGGGATCTCATGCTGAGCTATTTCAGGATCAATACCGGGCATGTCATCGTAGGACCATGTGAAGACATCCACGAACTCCTTTAGCAATTCTTCGAGTTGTGCGCGCTCATGCTCATCAAGGGTGGCCCCTATCCTAATCTCGCGCAGTTGGCTACTAGAACCGAGATTAATAACAACACTCTCTTCTTCATTAACTTGAACAAGGTTATGTTGTTTGTTATTAACCTTATTTAAATCAGTTAAGAATTGTTCATTTGAAAAATCATCATCATCAAAAGTTTGATTAGAATCCAAACAATTAATGTAAGGCACAACAAGATACTCAAAATCTTCGTTTATTTCATTGATAGGAAAAACAACATTGAGAACCTCATCAAAAGAGGTCTCGATTACATTTGAGAAAGGATGGACAACAGTAGAAGAAACAGGGTAAACATTAGGGTTAGGGGAGATTTTAAGAGGTAGAACTGGCGTAGCATGCCAGTTGAGGAGAGGTGTATCAACAGCTTTGATCAGATGAGAAGGGTCCAGTGCTGCAGTGCCTGAGTGAACCATGCAGAATGCCAGCCCTAGTGTTTGCAAGTTGAAGGAATCTTTAAAATCACTTTCCTCAGTCTCTTCGATATTTTTGATGAGTGGTTGTACACGGTGTGGGAAACTTTTGGCCCATGGGTAGCTATCTTGGAAGAAGATCTCCGTTCCAGGCTTCATCTTCTTATCTGTGTGGTCGTACCATGGTTCTGGAAAGCCGCAAAAGGGGGAGTCTTCACCCTCTTTAATGAATCGTCCATTTAAGGAATCACCTGAGATAGTTCGAACGTAGTCTAACCCTCTTTTTGATTGAGTCTGGCGGATCATTCTGAGCTCTTGTTCTGATGGTTGATATCCCAAGCCCCAAGGAGGGAAAGCTTTCTTCAGTTCGATGGGCTCCAGTATCCCTTATTGTCTTTGTCTTATCCCCAATCCGGGCATGAAGTGCATGTTTCTGAACATCTGAATCACATTGACATTGCCATGAGGGTCGTATTCTGGACAAACCCTTTCTTTGAAACCTTCCCCTGCCGGGAGTAGAGGTGGCTCAACTCGAAATCCTGATAGGAGCATATCATTTGACCCATGTTGTATCTCGAGGATCGGACTGCTGGTGCCTGCACCCTCGGTGTTATCTTCTTCATCCAAGATCGTGATGACTCGCCCATCGGCGAAGAACTTTAATTTCTGATGGAAAGGGGAAGAGACACACTTTATACTATGGAGCCAGGGTCGTACGAGCAATAGGTTGAAACAGGTCGTAGGCACGCACGACAGCGGAGGTTTGAGCGAGGTCACTTTATTTTAAGCCTAGACATTTGAAGGTTCTCAGTGGAAGACATTCAAAGCGGATCCATTATCAACGAGCAAAAATGGTACCACGTTCCCCACAACTTCGATGGAGATGTTGAGTGCATTATTGTGATTCCCCCCAATTTTGGGGATTTCCTCTTCAAAAAATGACAGCATTCAGGTGGAGGTCAAGGACCCGACCAAATTCACCGCTTCTTCTGGTGTGGTAGAAGGAGGAACTATGTGAGCAACTTGATTAAAGCATTTATGTGCTACTGGGAAGACATGAAAAGCCCCCATAGAGTGATGTTAGCTTGAGTTTTCGTCAGTTGATCGAGGATCTTGCTCTCCTCGAGGGTCATTTCTGGCATAGGAAGGTCTTCAACGCCTTTCCCCTTGTCATTTGATGGTAGTGAGTTTGGAATTTGATAATGTCTCCCAGATCTGGTCATGTGATTTACTGAAGAAGGGAAAAAATTAAATCCAGTTTCCTCGTCAATCTCAGGTTGTTCTACCAACCTATCTATTTCTCCGAGGAGTTCTTCAAATGATATCATCCCACATATGTCCGCTACTGGGCCATTTCCTCCTGAAACTTGTTTTTCATTTGAAACTTTGAATTCTTCCCCCCATTGGGTGGCAACAATTCTATTTTCCCTCGTGAAATAAATGCATTCCATAACTTCAATGGCTTCCTCATATAGGTCTTCCCATTCTGTGGGGATGTGTAAGGGTGAAGGGATCAGGCGCCCTTGTAGCTTCAAAGTATAAAGTAACTCGGTGATACTTCAAATGTTGTTGGTTTGCCTGAATGCTTCTGCAATGATCTGGACAACATCATCTAAGCTGACTTCGTCGGTTGGTACCACCCACCTATCTGATTCTCGGGCCCATTTCCGCGCTTCCAAAAATAGCGCACTGAACCTCTGACAATCGATAATCATCTGTGAGGGCAATTTCAGCCCAAACTCTAGGAGTTGATTCAATACTTCTGACAATTCCATACTTCCAATTTCAGAACAGGTCCAGACAGTGATGCAAGCTCTGGTAAGAAGTGACAGTGCCTGATCAGCGGGGCTAGTAGGGTGCAGGAGGAAATATGGGCAAATTTGAAGAGGTTTAGGCGGGTATAGGGGTGTGATTTGAGTTGATGGATCGAAATTCAGGTTTTCTTCCAAGAATTTGAAAAACCCTGGATTTTAATTTTACACAATTAAAAATATTTAATTTCCTTTTATATGCGGAAGTGAAAAATGTGGTGGTTCGACATTAACACAACAAATGTTAATTTATTAAACAAATTAAAATTACACCAAGTGACGTAAAATTAATCAATTAATATATTCACTTAAACCAATTAATTAATCCAAGTCCTAGAATTTGCCTAAGTCATATTTATCAATATTAGCAAATTAAGCGAAACCAAATTTTAGCAAATGACTTGAATTAAATAAACTTTACCCAATATTTAATTTAGCACCAAATTAAATGAGTGTGATGATTTAAACCCAATTTTATCTTGAATTATTCTAAGCATGCGTTCTACGTTATTTTGCAAGATAAAATAAATCAATCACACTACGCCGCGATGTACGAGGAAAAACCCAAGACGGGAAACAACCTCGGACGGCCTTAGCCACAAATCCACTAGATACGGAATTATAAGTACAAGACAGATAGACTTACAACGCACGACTCGATCCCTCTCAAGCCTCGACGCTTCTTCTTGTAGACACCTCTTCCTAGCGGATAACCTTGGAACACCACCGCGGTCTCGGAATCCACCGATAGGACTTTATATGGTTACCGTCACCCGAGCAAGGAGCCTTTCTCCAAGTGGGTAGAATCGCAATAAAATGTCTTCTTCTTTGATGGATGTAGAAGCAAACCAAAACTTCTCTTTAACACGGAATAGATAAATCGGTGCCAAACTCCACGCAATTTGATATGTATATAAGAACTTGGATAAACAATATGGGTGTAAAACTAGAGTGATAAGTAAATTACTCTTTTAAAATCTCACTCAAAACATGATATTTTTCTCTTTTTGTTTTTGCTCTCAAAACACTCTCAAAGAATTTGTATAATATGAAAAAGATCCTCTTGAAAAATGGTTTCCCACACTAGATAAAGTCTAAAAAAGTTGGTTAAAAACTAAGTGGGGAAGTGGGTCCAAAACTGCCAAAAAACTGCCAATAACTGTTCCCGCCTGGCATCTCGTTCGAACGACATTTCGTTCGAACGAAATCTTGTTCGAACGAGACTTCTAACAACGTTCCAGATTGAACTCGTTAGAATCTCGTTGGATATCTCGTTCGAACATAAGGTTCGTTCGAACGACATATCGAACGACTTTTCATAGGCCTATACTGGAACCTCGTTGGCAGGTTCGTTTGAACGACAATCTCGTTCGAACGACTCTATCGAACGAAAAACCAGAAAGTTTGAATATTCTTGTTTAAGCCCAGAAAACTTTATAAACATTTATGTAAAGTTTTAATTAATTCTTTCTTAAAACAAAATGCAGTTTTTATTAAACCTAACACCCAATAAACTTGTTCCAAGCTCCTATATATATATAATATTGCATTCATACCTTGGGAGCATGGAACTATGATTGATGACGTAGAAACGAGGCACGCAAACCGACATATTTGATGAAGCTTTATACTCTTTGCCGCTACGTCTTCAACAAACACTTCATAGGCTTGAGAATATTACAATTAAATACTTTCCTATGAATAAATGTTTTTTTCCGGAATTGAGCCAAAACTATATATGGACTCAATTAGAAATTTGTGTCCTTACAAATCTCCCCCTTTGGATATTCCGGGACAAAAACCAAACAAAAATCCTAAAGGGCCGTCAAGCTCACTATACTCAAAACATAACCTACCCAAACTTGACTCAACACAAGGATCAAACGCTTTGCCATTAAACAATGCCGCTTTAGAAGAAATCCTGCACACTTAAGCAAACTCATCAAATGCATAGGGAATATCAAAGTATTAAATGCAATTAAGTAACTATTCCCCCTAAATTAATTCTAAATTAATTCTCCCCTTTATCAAACACATGACCTACTTAGAAAGACGTCTCCCTCTAAGATAAATCTCCCCCAAACTAAGATACAAAAAATACGAAAATAATAGGATTAGATACCATTTCTCCCCCTATCATCATTCTCCCCCTTTTTGTTCAGGAATAGGCAAAGGATAAAGAACTAATAAGCACGTTGAAGCTTAAAGTGTTAATACAGTAAAGCACATGAGCAACAAAAGCATAACTAATCCAAGATAGATACCAATAATGACGTATAAGCATGGATGGACAAGAAAGCAAGGCAAAGACTAAACAAAATATCATATATATATATATATATATATATATACTAGAAATAGACCAATAGAGTACTTGCATATAAATATAGATATAAACACACACATGTCACAAAATACAATAAGTTTGCACACTCGTATGGCAAAAATGTGTCATATGGAAACGTAAGTGTAGGGGTGTGAACTAGCAACAATTAAATTTAGACCCAAATACTTAATAAACATTCACGGATTTATCATTTGATTGCCAACTTTATCACATTTAAATATAACCTCATGTGACAATATGAAGATTGAACTCAATGAACAAACATACACAATGCATACAAGCCTAGCATGATGATGATTCTACAAACCAAATAGAGTCATGACATTAAAGACAATTAGGATAAACGTACATTGTGCAAACCGTTGATATACCATCATATTCTCCCTCAATAAGCATATATATTCTTTTGCTTTTGAATGAATATATCAAACAAACATAGGCCTTGGCAATTGTTTTCTTTTTAATGCCCAATATTCTGTTTTTAGGCCTTTGGATCACGTATTTCTTTTAGATCCAATAAACGGTGGCTTACTATCGCAAAGGATTTAATTCATCCTTTCGGAGCCCTTCCCCATGCACATTTAGATATATAATTGTTTTTTTTATCTCACAAAGCTCACATGCAACGGATTGTGACATGCACTAATCCTCCTAGGTCAGAGATATGTAGATGACTAGATTGGTAGGATAACACCTCAAAAAGCTCAAATATAACATGTGACATTATGATTTCAAAAGAGCTTGTGCATGGGTGAAAGGAGGCATATAAAAATAGAATCCATTTAAACAATACAAAATCCAACTGCTCCACATAAAACATGGTAAAGAACATTTTAAGGATTGAAAATCTAAACCAAAAGTTCTAGCCACGTGGAAGCGTAAATGATGGAATTCAACCACAAATATATGTCACATAAAGTGTGTCAAACTAAGATACACTCAAAATAAAATCTTTTTGAGTTTTTGACATTTTTAACCAAAAATAAAGATATATACTCAAAAGAATAAACTAAAATCATTTGTATTTTTCATTAAGCTTAAATGAGATAAATAAAACACAAATGATAAACAAAAATCTTTTTATATTTTTTCAATTAATTCAAACACAAAATATAATACAAAAAGATAAACAAGTCATAATTTCTAGCATGTGATATGAAATAAGGCAATGACTAGAAAATGACTAAACAAGCATACATTTAGCATGTGAATATAGCATGAAGTACAAAAGCTAAAGTATGCAAACACTAACACATTCATCCTTTAGATTTAGCAAGGGAGGAAGCATGTGAAAGTAAATGAGAATCAAAAACCCTATTTTGCAAGCCAACCAAGTCGGATTTCCTAACCCAAATTAATGAAGAATGACTATCTTGGGGTGTTGGAACGTTAACTACCGTGGTTACTTTACTAAGGGATTTTCTAGGAATTCGTTTAAGATCAAAAAAATATTTCCTAAGATGACCTTTTCGACCACAATGTGTACAAGAAAAAACATGTCGAAAAGATTTACCTAAGGAGAGATCTTTAAATGCATTCCTAGTAGATTCCCCTAAAACATTGGTCTTGGATTTATGAGTAGATTCGTTACAAGTATTGAAGCCTAAACCACAAGTGTCATTTTTAATTTGGACCGTTCCTAACATTTTATCTAGTTTTTCCGATCGACACTCCAAATCAAATTTGACATTACTATAATCTTTTAATTTATTTTCCAATTCTAAAATGTTAGATTCTAGTAAAACATTTCGCTCTTCAAAAGAAAGAAGCTCCTTTTTCAAGGAGTCTAATTTGAAAAACCCCTAAGGCTATCTCTCTCGCCTTCTACATATTCAAGCTTCTCTTGAAGAGTCCTCTCACGTGGCCTGAGGTCTTCTACTAAGGCATTTTCATCAACGACCTTTACACTCTCTCTTAAACTATCTTCTAACTTCAAATTAGCTCTTTTCAATTTAATAGATTCGTTATAAAGTTCTTGAAAAGCATTTTGAAGTTCACTCACATTAACCTCTTATTCATTTTCACTCTCTCTTTCTTCTCCACTCTCACTATCATCAAAAACAAGAGAATCATAAACTATGACCTTGGAAGTGTCATGTGTTAAAGTTTTCTCAATCGATGAGTTCTCACTATCACTCACATGACTAGCCAAAAAGGCCACAAAAATTTTCTTAGTGGGGGAATCGGGTCCCTCTTCTTTATCACTATCACTAAGGGTCGCATTATATGAAATGGGTCGTTTACCCTCTTTCCTTAGTGTAGTGGGGCACTCATAAGCCCTATGGCCTTAACCTTCACAACCAAAACACTTATTAGACTCGTCCCTATCTAAATTGTCATTACAAGGTTTAGGGATCTTCTCGGCTTTATAAATCTTCTCTCTTTTATCATATTTAGAAGTATCAAATTTCTTAAAATCATTTTTAAATTTATCTTTGTTAATTTTAAGAAATTTTCTAAATTTATGAGCAAACAAAGCCATGTCTTCCGAGTCACTATCACTCTCGCTCTCTACTACTTGTTTGACCTCTTTTCGGGATGTTAAAGCAACGCCCTTTTCGTTTTTCTTTTCAGTTTTAGAGGGAAACATATCTAGTTCATAGGTTTGTAAATCACCTACAAGCTCTTCTAATTTCGTAGAGGCTAAAGTGGGTAAAGAATTTAAAACGGTCACCTTTAGAATTAATCTATCGGGTAGGGACCTTAAAATTTTCTTTACAACACGGTCGTCAGGTATTTTCTCTCCCAAGTTATAAGATGAATTAACAATATCAGAAAGTCTAGCATAAAATTCATCAAACGTTTCTTTTTCATTCATTTTGATAGTTTCAAATTGAGTGGTGAGGTTTTGGAGTTTTGAAGCTTTAACGACACTAGTTCCTTCATGAGTTAATTGTAAAATATCCCAAGCTTCTTTTAGCGGTTTCACGCGTCATAATATGTCGGAATTCATCCGGTGTTACAGCGCTAAACAAGGCATTTAAACCACGGGAATTGAAATTAGCAAGTGTAAACTCATTTTCAGTCCATCTATCGGCGGGTTTGTGAACACGTTCATTTTCAACTAAATAAGTTAGTGGAGACCACTCGTTAACTACAGACATCCAAACTCTCTCGTCGATAGATTTTAGTGTCGATCTCATACGCGCTTTCCAATACGCGTAGTTTGAACCATCAAAAATAGGAAATTTTGAAAATGGGGAAAAATCCATTTTAGCCAAAAATTATTTAAGGATCTTTAACGAAATAATTTATCATTTTTGGCTCTGATACCAATTTGAAAAACCCCGAATTTTAATTTTACACAATTAAAAATATTTAATTTCCTTTTGTATGCGGAAGCGAAAAATGTGGTGGTTCGACTTTAACACAATAAATGTTAATTTCTTAAACAAATTAAAATTACACCAAGTGACGTAAAATTAATCAATTAATATATTCACTTAAACCAATTAATTAATCCAAGTCCTAGAATTCGCCTAAGTCATATTTATCAATATTAGCAAATTAGGCGAAACCAAATTTTAGCAAATGACTTGAATTAAATGAACTTTACCCAATATTTAATTTAGCACCAAATTAAATGAGTGTGATGATTTAAACCCAATTTTATCTTGAATTATTCTAAGCATGCATTCTACGTTATTTTGCAAGATAAAATAAATCAATCACACTACGCCGCAATGTACGAGGAAAAACCCAAGACGGGAAACAACCTCGGACGGCCCTAGCCACAAATCCACTAGATACGGAATTATAAGTACAAGACAGATAGACTTACAACGCACGACTCGATCCCTCTCAAGCCTCGACGCTTCTTCTTGAAGACACCTCTTCCTAGCGGATAACCTTGGAACACCACCGCGGTCTCGGAATCCACCGATAGGACTTTATATGGTTACCGTCACCCGAGCAAGGAGCCTTTCTCCAAGTGGGTAGAATCGCAACAAAACGTCTTCTTCTTTGATGGATGTAGAAGAAAACCAAAACTTCTCTTTGAAACGAAAGAGATAAACTGGTGCCAAACTCCACGCAATTTGATATGTATATAAGAACTTGGATAAACAATATGGGTGTAAAACTAAAGTGATAAGTAAATTACTCTTTTAAAATCTCACTCAAAACATGATCTTTTTCTCTTTTTGTTTTTGCTCTCAAAACACTCTCAAAGAGTTTGTATAATATGAAAAAGATCCTCTTGAAAAATGGTTTCCCGCACTAGATAAAGTCTGAAAAAGTTGGTTAAAAAATAAGTGGGGAAGTGGGTGCAAAACTGCCAAAAAACTGCCAATAACTGTTCCCGCCTGGCATCTCGTTCGAACGACATTTCGTTCGAACGAAATCTCATTCGAACGAGACTTCTAACGACGTTATAGATTGAACTCGTTAGAATCTCGTTGGATATCTCGTTCGAACATAAGGTTCGTTCGAATGACATATCGAACGACTTTTCATAGGCCTATATTAGAACCTCGTTGGCAGGTTCGTTCGAACGACATTTTCGTTCGAACGACAATCTCGTTCGTACGACTCTATCGAACGAAAAACCAGAAAGTTTGAATATTCTTGTTTAAGCCCAGAAAACTTTATAAACATTTATGTAAAGTTTTAATTAATTCTTTCTTAAAACAAAACGCAGTTTTTATTAAACCTAACACCCAATAAACTTGTTCCAAGCTCCTATATATATAATATTGCATTCATACCTTGGGAGCATGGAACTATGATTGATGACGTAGAAACGAGGCACGCAAACCGGCATATTTGATGAAGCTTTATACTCTTTGCCGCTACGTCTTCAACAAACATTTCATAGGCTTGAGAATATTACAATTAAATACTTTCCTATGAATAAATGTTTTTGTCCGGAATTGAGCCAAAACTATATATGGACTCAATTGGAAATTTGTGTCCTTACAAAGAAGATGGCATTGGTGTGATTTGGGAGTGGGTTATGAGTAGTGTTTGTCTTAGGATTGGCTGGTGGGGAGATGGTACCCCGATCGATGAGATCTTAGATTATGTTCTGAAGGAGAAAGCATTGGTCGGTGGTATGGCCAGCTGTTTGGTGAAAGGCACAATGAGCATCGATCTTGAAGTTTCTTGGGAGTAGGTTTGGTAACGGACGGGGATCCAAGGGTTTTATAAGGTTTCAGCTTAACAGGGCTTGGTAAACTTTGGAGAGGGGAGCATGAAGCTCAGTGTATTCCCTTCGGACAGGGGCAGGGCGGCTTTCTGGTGCCCATGATGTGGTTGGTTAAGAGATGTTGTTGATGGTTGAGACTGTAGCATTGGCAGGCTTGTCATACTTTATAGGGGTGAAGTGTTCGATCACCTTCTTCGATTCAACTTTTGTTTTGGAAAGACTTTCCTCAATTTCTACTCCTGCTTCTCTGAGAGCTCGAAAGTGGGGGTAGTACTATCCTCCCATGGTTGCTCGGACATGGGGCAAGAAATTCTTCTTCACTATGTTGACTTGTTCTTCCTCAGACGGCCGATTGGTCATGGTAGCTGCTTTTTCCCTCCATCGGGCTATGAAGTTACTGACTGATTCTCCAGAGTTTTGTTTGAGCTTCTCTAAATCACTGTGGGTGACCTCGAGCTCTTTGTTGTATTTGTACTGCGGCATGATTTCTCAGGCTACATCCTCCCAGCTACGAGTTCTGGATTCCTCAAGAGATAAAAACCATCGGAGAGAACTATCCTTCAAAGTTTGTTGAAACAGTTGGGCCATTACCTCTTCGGAAGACCCTAGTAGAGTCATGGAATGATGGTAACTGCGAAGATGAACAATTAGGGAACCACTCCCTCCGAATTTCTCGATGTTTGGCATCTTGAATTTCTTGGGCAACCTTTCTTTAGGATAAGGAGACATATAGGTGTAGTCCATGTAATTCCCAGAGATTTGGACCTAGTCGAACTTCTTAATGAGCATCTTAAGATCTTCTTTGACTTTGTTCAACTCCTCCTCCTTTGGATCAGCGACCACAGGCAGGTTAGCCACAGGCTGGGCAATGTTTGGCATTGGAAGCTGGGCAGGCGGCGACCCATTAGTTGGAGGGGTACATGGAGCGTTCTGATATTCCTCCGGGACCCATATGGGCTCGGGTGGACCCATAGCACGAGGGAACAGGGCCTCGGGCTCTTGAGGCAAAGGAACTTGGTTTCGTTGCATTTCTTGGACCTTAGCTTGGAGGTTGTCAATCTTAGCCACGAGCTGAGCTAGGACTATCGGCAGATCTGATTGTATGTCTGGTGGTTGATCTGCATTCTCCATGGAAGATGGATGGATGGATTACGGATTCGGATGAAGTAGTAGAGGAGCAGATAAAACTCTGAGGTGATTTGACTAAAGACCATAGCCAATAAGGAGCCAGGCCAAGGGCATGCGATTGTCCTGAGAAGGCGTAGGATGAGATTTATTTTTGGAGAAAAAAGGGAAGAAACTATTTTTGGATTTTTGATAAAAAGGGAGAAATGTTTTTGGATTTTTGATAAAGAAGGAATAAATGTTTTTGGATTTTTGATCAAGAAGGGAGAAATGTTTTTGGAGACGGAACTCAGCAAGATTATTATGATTATTATGTTCTCACTTGTATTTAATTCTCCTAAATGCAATGCAGGACGGGATCCAAACCTGGAAAAGTGGGTTTTTTAATATATGCAAAGCTACGGTTTGGGCTTGTAACCAGGCTCACGGATAGGGTCGAAATGTTTTTGGAGACGGAACTCAGCAAGATTATTATGATTATTATGTTCTCACTTGTATTTAATTCTCCTAAATGCAATACAGGACGGGATCCGAACCTGGAAAAGTGGGGTTTTTAATATATGCAAAGCTACGGTTTGGACTTGTAACCAGGCTCGCGGACAGGGTCGCGTTTTAAAAAATGCGCAAAAATTGGGAGGCAGGCCGACCTGGAATTTCGGCAGAGTTTTATGTTGAAATCGGCAATCTAAAGTGCGTGTCCTAGGTTTGCCACCTATATGCAGGTATGCAGTTGGTTGGGTGAATTGACATGGGTCCCCCCCTTGGCATGACTTCCATGATATACGTCTTGCTCTTGCGGGCAATCGGTGCGTGTGGAAAAGCCATTTGATATACCTGAGTGTACGTGAATTGCCTCACCATATACCTCATGGGGACGGTACGTGTGAGAGAGAATTCGATATACTCGGCATACATGAACGAATTCCCTGTGATATACCTCCCGTCATGACTTCAGTTAAGCGGTACGATGCGGGGGAACCGTTCGATATACGTCAAAGGTACTTGGCCAATGGAAGGTGAGAGTCATATCACTTAGGCTAACTGCAACCTGCCGGACCAGCGTCCATCACGAAGTGACCCTCCAGTTACTGGGTAAAATTTGGTAAATATCAATGCTTTTTGGTGATATCGTGTGAATCATGCATGATTCTCTTATTAGTATTTTATGATGATAATGCCTTTCCTGATGATGCCAAACAGGGAGCCAATGTACAAGTACCCCAAAAGGTACACCAAGCATGGATGGATGATGCGTGCAACATGGGGATATACATGTGATCCTAGGTGCACGTGGTGTGAAGTGTACATGGAGAATTTTCTACAAGTGTGTGAATATAATCATAGGCATGGGATATACATGTGAGAAAGGGGGATAGGCAGATATGGGGGGGGGGGAACATAAACAAAATATAGCATCCATGTAAATAGAATCAAGCCCTCAAAATATAACAAAAAAATAAAATCCCCAGCAGAGTCGCCACTGTGTCCATCCCTGATCCCCGCCGCGGAGGGAGGAAGGGATCCTTCGGGTCCCGCGCATCCCCTCTCGAGAGAGCGCTTCGGCCGACGTCGATTTGTGAGGTGTGAAGATTTAGAGAGATTTAGAGTCGCCAGTCTATTTTACTCAAAACAGACAAAATAACAAGGGGAAGACACCTCGAAGGATGGCATCCGAAGACATACTGGTGCTTCCGAAACCAAATGATTCGAGAAGGATTCGGAGGCTTAGTTACGAAATGGGAAGGTGTTAGGCACCCATTCCTCCCTTTTGGATTCTCATGGATATTTTCTATTTTCCTTTATATTTCCCCCCGTGATACGTATGCATGTGTATATATAGAATGGAGGTAGGAATCCTCGACTTGTATCATAGAAAAGACAAAGCGAGTCATCCGTAGGAATGTGAGATTAGTGTAGAAAATAAGATTTACGTGATTACCCCTATGTTGACCGTTATAAAGGAACGATAACGCATATGGAATAATACGTTACTAAGAACAAGTATATAGAATATAATGGAAAATGAGATAAAGAGAAGATAGAAAATAAGAGAAAAGGTGAGAAAAGGGCTCAAGTTTCGGGTTTTACCCCGAGACGCCTACGTAGCCTATAAAGGCATCAAAGTCCACGTAGTTAGCATATAAACGAGGGGTGGGGTTTAACCCATAAATCCAAATGGAGAAATCTCTTATTTGTAAGTGTGTGTGTGTGTGTAGAAAAGTGTTTTAGTTGTGAGAAAAGTGTGGAAAAGGTGTGAGAATCCCTACTTGGAATTTGCGAGCAAACCCTCTTTTTCTTGTATTTTGGGTTTTTTTATTTTTATGAAAATAGGAGATGTGCAATACTACTAGATAAAAAGTATGTTAGGATATGTGAACTAAGATGATAAAAGTGCTTTAGTAATAAAACAAGTTATTGCAAATTTAAGAAGAGAAAGGTGAGAGAGATGGACCTTCTTGGAGACTTTGAGCTTGATCTTAAGTGTTGAAAGGCAGCCCTTGCACTTGGATGATGATGGAGAGTGGTTAATTCATCAAGTTTGATGAAAGGGATGATGAAAAGTGGAAGTGAAAAAGGGATTTGAAAGTTGAAATCACGCTGCCTTCGAGAGAGGTATCTGGGGGTTTGCTGAGAGTGATTTGCCTCTGATCAGAGCTCCCTTGCAAATGAGGCCAAGGCCTCCTTTTATAGCTCCAGAGGACTGCCGATTGGCTTAGATCCCTTCCTACCTTCTGGCAGGAAGGTGCCGATAGGTAGGTTCTGGGACCTGCCGTTTGGCAGTGTGTTTCAGGCTTTTTCGGAAAATTGGTCACCGAGGGCAAATCGTTCATCAGAATCGTGCGTGGGGCATACCGTTGGAAAGGTATTTCTGAGACCTTTGTAAATCCTTGGGACCGCTCCCGAGTTCGGGAGCTGACTTTGGATCAAATGTGGCTCGGAAGCATTTGTCGGTTCGTTGGACGGGGAATCGTTCGGACGCAAATGGATCGTTTGTCCGCATGGTAAGTCTGAATTGTGCGCGGGATGGACCGTTAGAAAGGTTAGGAGGTGTACTTCAACATTCAAAAGAGTTTGGCCCAGTTTGGGGAGTTGACTTTGGTCAACCGGGCCCGAGAAGTATTAGGTGACCTCTCGGAGTCAAACGAATCGTTCGTCCGCATGGTATGTCAGAATTGCACAAGGGATGGACCGTTGGAAAGGGTATTCAGTACCCTTCGAAGATTCAGTCAGCCTCGATCGAGCTGAAAATTTGAATTAAGTCAAACAGAGCCTAGAAGCGCCCAGTGGCCTCTAGGTTGGGTTTCAGATGCAAACGGAACATTCATCTGCATGGTGAGTCGGAATCGCGCATGGGGGTAGACCGTTGGAAAGGGTATTCAGTGCCCTTCGAAGATTCATTGAGTCTCAGTTGAGATGAAGAGTTTGACTTTTGGGTCAAACTGATCCGGGGAGTGCCTGATGGCTTTTATGTCAGTACTCGGGACATGACCAGGGTTTACAGTGATGAGTGGAGGTACTAGGAACCTAAGGAGAGTTAGGGGGTAACTAAATGAGTTGTCTACAGTGTGCACATTCCTTCCAAGCACAATCTCCCTCTCTTTCTTCTTCTTCTTCTTCCCCACACCATTAATGTTTAATGATCCCTCATCAACAATCGGTGGTAAAGGTTTTATGATTACAGCGGGGGGATCAAAATCCTCTGGCAAAGGATCAACCTTTTCCAAATTAACATCATCAAAGAACATCTCAACACTCCCAACCATTGTTAATTAACCTTAGGAAAAAAGAGTAAGGGAAGTTTTATTCGGACATATCTAATTCCCTGTCGATCACCAGGCTGCAATGCCAAAAGAGTGGTTTCGGGGGTGCGGTTTGGGTTGTAAATATGTAGGATTTGTTAGTGATAATAGAAGATAAATGAAATATCAGTGCTATTATATCCTCCTATTCTGTACGAAATCCAATTTTCGGGAGGTGGGCATGCTCCACATTAAATTGAAAATACTTTATGGTCGTTTAAGTTAATTGAGAGGATAAAGGAAACAGAAAATAACTTGCTCATTACCTGTTTGGTCAAAATAGTGATCTGCTAAAGATCACGAGCTGCTCAGATTATCACCTCGGGCTCACCAAAAATAATCTCCTCATCAGCTCTTCCACCAAGACCACCAACAATCCTTTCAAATAATTGATGCTTGAAGATCAAGGTCGGGTCATCCCCAAGAATGAATCAGGTTAGACCTCGTGCCGATCCACGTGGGACCAGGGTCACCTTTTGAACAGGGTCATGGCCCGGAGAGAGAGAGTTCTTTTTGCACTTTCCCCTTGACATTTATTTATAAAGCACTACAGAACCTGGAATAAATTTGACTAATTAAATAGACATAAATTAGGAAAGAAGATAAATATTTCTACGAAGTAATCCTAGATAATCCATATAATATCAAAACTTAATAAGATTCTTGGTAATATACTGACCTTATTCCAACAAAATAGGACTCCTTGTATAGGGGGTGAATTTTTATGGGATTTAAGGGGGTATAAAGATATTAAAAGTATTTGTTGAAAGGTTCTCTTATCTGTCAGGAGTCACGCATCATTATATGTGATCGAAAGCTATAAGTTTTAGTATATATGTATTAACAAGTTAAACAGTAAATTGAGAGAGTGTATTCCAATCGATTTGGTAATCACAATTACCAACTGGTGAATCAGAATATGAGGGTTTTTTCTGATGGAAACCTCAGATTATTGTTTAGAAGTTGAACTTATAGCGGATGATTTTAGACGAGATCATTAAATGTTGTTAGATATTGTCAAGAGAGTAATGAAAAATATGAAAATGAAATATTCTACCTGCTTCGGTGGCTACCAATACACTACCCCTACATGTTAGTATAGATAAGAATGAGATATTCCTAAAATTCAGCACCATATTTTTCAAGGAACGCAACTAGTTTCAAATTTTAATAAAACAATATATGAAAAATGATGAATAAAAAATACAATGGAGACTCTAGGAAACACAATTAAAATTAAGAAACGATAGAGAAACAAGAAAAGAGGAAAAACAAAAGAGTCTTTTAGACACACTTAAATCATTATAATTTGGTGTCATGAAGAGTACTTGTGTGATCTCTTATATTTCTCAATCATATATAGGCTGCATGTAATGCACATACAATTTGTTACAGCGAATTGAGACCCCTCGGGATAGGACTTGTGTTGTTATAATGGTATTTTTATCCATCAGAAGATGTGTGTTATGTCCAATTACATTTCATAATAGCTGTTTCTTCCCCCATTCATTACAGGAATTACTAGTGGAGCAAAGGTAGCAAGAGTCGCGCCTGCCAGTGCAGGGGTAACAGAGCTACTGGCAACATAACCTTATATGGGATGCCATATTTACTATAATTAATTTGCCAAACCATCATCGTTGTCAAGTTCCTTTGCTGCTATAAAAAATAGAAATTAGGCCGATAACATTTCGGAAGTTAGCAAATTTCTTAATAAATGAATACCATATTAACATTACTGGCAGTGCTGACTGAGTAGGCCAACTGATTTTCTATGAGTAGGCCAACTGATTTTAAAATGTAAACAAACAAATATCTCCTTTGATCTATATAAGAATATTTAACATGAAAGTTGTAAAGAAAAATGAACATCTACCACATTTAATGCTAGGACAGCTCTTATGGTCATTTAATGCTACGACATAGCTCTTATGTACCACATTGCTTGTTATATATATAATATATGTTTGTTATTGGAACTGAACTATAATCTATGGTGTTTTTCAGAATCTGGATCCACTTATAAGAAAAAGGTTCGTGGCAGTACACGTGGGATAGCAACTGATATTCTTATTAAAATTTTTGGGGGTTCTAAGATTCCAGTTCAATGGGACTCAATGCATAATAAACCGATTGGACGTACCGCTACCTCTTTGGCTAATGAAATTGGCTTTGTCATATGAAATTTTGCCCCGTTAAAGGTGAAAAAATAGGGAAATGTTGAAGAGAAGGAGAAGACAGCAATGATTGATCGCGTTTTGGTATATTTAATTTTTGTGTTCTATTACCTTAAAAAGCTGTGATTTTATATTCTAAACTCGTTAAAACTTGTGCAGTCAAAATTTGAGTTAGACGTCACAAATCCAGCGGTTGTGAGCTATTTGCATACATCAATGTCCGCACGTTATAGTGGATTCCGTAACACATTGAAGAAACATTTTTCTAAATTTTCGAATATTGAGAAGGCGAACAAGAACAAACCTAGTGATGTGGAAAAGGAGGAAGATTGGAAATTTCTTTGGTCATTTTTTAGTACAGAGGAACATAAGGTAATAATTTTTTATCTATGTTTTATGTTAAAATTGTATGTTTCTAAAGTTCAGTAAATTAACTTGAAGTATATCACTATTTTGTATCATAAATCTGATGCTTGCTCTACTAGTCGTTCAAATGCCAAGTATGTTCATCGCGGTGGGACAAAGTCTTTTGTCCAATACTTGTATGAAGACAGGGTAATTTTTTGAGCACTTAAAATTTGTAAAATTTTAATTTTTGTGGATACATGTACTTATGTATTTTATTTTCGTATGTTAATAGGAAGGTAATGCATATGAGATGCCGAAAGGACAAATTGAAGTATTTTATGATACTCATTGTACGAAGGACAACGGGTGGATTAGTGAAGAAGCAGAGTTTGAATATGTAAGTATATAAAAGAAAATAATTTTACATGCTTAGACATAAAGCATTATTCGCAAATCGTGCAGGCTGGATTGATTTTTTTATTATTGATTTGTGTCACATGTTGGATTTCATGAATAAATAAAGAAAATTCTACCCATTTTTTTTAAAAATAAAATGAAATCGGTGGAAGGGACGCATTGATGATTTACTAGTATCTATAGTTCGATTAGTGATTTGTGTGTCACAACATGTTGGATTTCTTAAATAAACAAAGGAATCTATGTTGATTTTGTTTTTTAAAGTTTAAAAAATAGTCAAACCGATAGTGTAACATATTATTTTCTTTTTCTTTGTAGAAAGAGATGATTGAATTGCAAAAAAGCTCAGAAGATTCTGATGAAGCATCAATCTGTCAAAAAGTCCTTGGAAAGAGGTCGGGATACGTAAAGGGTCTTGGTACTCGAACTTTGAAATCACTATGCAAGCAGAATTTTGATTTGGAGAACAAAAAGTTACAAACAGAGATCGTAGATTTGAAAAAACTAGTCCAAGGTCTTGTATCAGAGATGGCTACAATGAAGGCCACCTTAATGCTAGATGAAGATGTTGCTCCCGAGGAAGATGTTCCTGAAGGATCTTCGGCCCCTTCGACTCAAGTTGCATGATGGCAACTATTGATTTTATCATTTTGTTTGTGATGAGAAAAATAGTTTAAACTCATCTCTTAGTTAGGAAGTATTATTTACTTTTGAGCGTCATTGTGACATGAATAGTAGTATATTTATGTTTTGAATATAATATAACATCTTATAATTATGTGTGTTTACTTTATTTTCTTTTTATTTATTTCAATATTTAATATAATTCCGCAACGAAATAAATGTTGCAACAAAAAAAAGTGTTACAAAAGACTATTAGCAACTAAGAATTGACATTTGGCAAGGAATTTTAATTCCCATAATATTTTTTGCGAGGATTTATTAGTATATTTTGCAACGAAATATTCGTTTTAAATGGTTTATAGTCAAAATCCGAGAACCTTATTGCAACGAAAAAGAGTGTTACAAAAGACTTTTACCAATGTAAAATTAACATTTAGCAAGGAATTTTAATTATCTCAAAATATCTTTTCCAAGGATTTGTTAGTATCTTTTGCAACGAAATATTCATTTTAAACGATTTTTAGGCAAAATTCGAGAACTTTTTTGCAACGAAAAAGAGTGTTACAAAAGACTTTTATCAATGTAAAATTAACATTTAGCAAGGAATTTTAATTCTCTCAAAATATCTTTTACAAGGATTTGTTAGTATCTTTTGCAATGAAATATTCATTTTAAACTATTTTTAGTCAATATCCGATAACTTTTTTTCAACGAAAAAGAGTGTTACAAAAGATTTTTAGCAATGTAAAATTAACATTTAGCAAGGAATTTCAATTCTCTCAAAAAATCTTTTGCGATGATTTATTAGTATTTTTTGCAACGAAATTTTCATTGGAAAAGATTTTTAGTCAAGAAATGAGAACGTTTTTGCAACGAAATATCTTGTTTTTCCCAACGAAAATTTTTATTCCAAAATATTTTTAGCGACCATGACAAAATTTCCTTGCAAAAGATCTATAGCATGTTGGCTAATGCGAGGAATGCTGTAAGGAAAAAAACGTTGCAAAAGGTGTTTTGCAACGAAAACATACCTTTTGCAACGATTTTTTTCCTTGCTAAAAACCATAATTCTTGTAGTGATATATATATATATATATATATATATATATATGTGTGTGTGTGTGTGTGTGTGTGTGTGTGTGTGTGTGTGTTATTAAAAAACAGTCTGATCTTAATGTATGATCCATTTATATTAACTTTATTTCTTATGTCAAACCCTTTTTTCTTTTACTTTCCTACATATGCTTCTTTTTTTATGGAATGGAAAAGTATTCATATCATTACCAAGAAAAAGCAATAATTTCACTTGACCAATTTATTTGTTATGTACAGATTAATTGATAATTTCAAGTTGGTTATAATCGTAAGTTCCTTTAAAAAATCTAATTTAATTTTAATATAAGCGTTAGTATTTTTTCATGAATTTATTTTGTTGTGTACGAATGTTTTTGTTAGGTACAGATAAGTACAGATTAATAGATAATTTCAAGTTGGTTATAATCGTAAGTTCCTTTAAAAAATCTATTTTAATTTTAATATAAGCGTTAGTATTTTTTCATGAATTTATTTTGTTGTGTACGAATGTTTTTGTTAGGTACAGATTACTAAAGTACTTCAAATTGATTGAAATGGAAAGTCCTTTTATAGTTATATTTTAATTTTAATTTAATATTTAGTTAAGAAATATCATTTCGATGAAATTCTCAATTTATTTTAGGACCCCATGTATAAATTAGACCCGCTTTTTAGTTTGCATTTCATTTTTTTTATTAACTTAGATTCACGTTTCACCAATATCTTTGTTTATATACATACTCATTTTTGCCTTTAAGGATTAAGGATTCATGTATTATAGGTTAACAAATTCTTGAAGATTTTTTTCATCATTTTCAATATCTTTAAAAACAATTGAGTGTGAAACTAGTGACTATATAAATGTTGGCCAAAGTAATTTTTTATTGTACTACACATATTATTCTTACTGCTTTGTGTCTGTCCTTTATATGTTTCCCCCTATTATAGTTTATATCAATTAACTGTGTATCGCTTGCATACATCACGGGTTCACACTAGTGTGGGTAAAATTAGGAGATAGGGCTATTTAATAAAAGAATATCAATTGGATTTTTTCCCCTCCCAAAACTCACGCTCGAAGTAACATATATACTAGATTAACCCCATGCAATGCATGGGCGATTTGCTTTTCTTGTTACATAAGGCCTTACATAAAAACTTACAAGTATAAATTTAATGGAGTATATATATATATATATATATATATATATATATATATATATATATATATATATATATATATATATATATATATATATATATATAAGCATGTTAATATCTATAATATAGTGCCTACCAAGCATCTATAATATTTGTAATATAACAATTACATGAGAATAGTCCAATAACTCGAAATATTTCATTTTCAGCAACACAAACAATATATTCGATATTGGGAAACTTGTTGGGGGATTAAACTGAAATTGGATAACAATGGAAACGTATTTACACACAAGTTCACTCAATTTTTTGGTGGTTTGCTTCAAAATTATGAAGCATATACTGAAATATATTATATTTGTAATATAACAATTACATGAGAATAGTCCAATAACTCGAAATATTTCATTTTCAGCAACACATAAAATATATTGGATATTGGGAAACTTGTTGGGGGATGAAATTGAAATTAGATAACATTGGAAACGTATTTACACATGAGTTCATTCAATTTTTTGGTGGTTTGCTTCAAAATTATGAAACATATATTGAAATTTAATAATATACTCACACACATAAACACACACACACACACACACACACACACACACACACACACACACACACACACACACACACATATATATATATATATATATATATATATATATATATATATATTAGAAAACCACCAACCTAAATTCCCGTTAAAAACATATCCCTTGACAGTATGAAGCTCATGACCCCTGAAGTAGTATTAATAAAACGGAGTTGTTACATGCTTGAAGAAAAATTGAAAAATACTGGGATGCTCCCTTTAATGTAGACTACCTTATTCAAATGTTTAGTATAAGATAAATAGTATGTTTGTGAGAAGAGTGTTTAAAAGTCTTTCATTCTCATTTGTTTCATCCCTGCAAATAACTTATTTGCCTATCCTCTTTTAAAAAAATTCGGACTGATTTTGTACACCTGTAAGAGTTTGAAGAAGGAGTTTATGTAAAAACTAAGTCATATGAAAGATATTCGTGTTGCTTCTCTAGTTTAAGGAATGAGATTGGTTGCAAACTAACAAAAACGTACAAATATAATTTCTTCGTAAATAACAAGGGCAAAGTGATTATTTTCAGGGTACGAAGTAAGGGATAGGGCTTAACTTCAATTTCCTATGGTAGTGCTTACACGATTAATGAATATAAACCATTGAAAAACATTGTGGGCTACATGAAAATAAGATATTATTATATTGAAAACATATAAAAGAAATCCTCAGATGTGATTTGGTTTGCATTCGTCAACCTTAAATACCTATATCAGTTTTGGCATAACTTCAACAACCATTTCCTAAATTTACATTGACTCATTTATTATAATAGAATGGAAATATTTTTTTGGTATATTAAACAATTTACGCTAAATTTATTTTTTTAAATAAAAAGATCACAACTAAGAAATTCTTATTAAAGATCGAATTTAAGTTGGGAAAAATAATAAATCATAAGGAAAATATAATTGACCTAGATCTATGAAACGAAAACAACACAAAAACTAAGATTATCATGAACCTACTTCATCATGTATCACTGCGTTTCACTCTTCGAAGAAACCTCTTAATCAATAAGAATTAATGGATGGACTGAGCTTATTCTTATGCAAAGGACAAAACTGAAACATGGGAGAAGAAAGTTAGTTCTAAAAAAAGTTAGTTTTCGATTGATTGTAATAAGAACTTAAGATGAAAATTTAGTGTGGAGAAAATGGATTTTCTTCATGTGAAGAAGAATATCATTTGTGCAATTTGCCATAAAATATAAAACTTACGATGAGAAGTTACACAACACCAACCGCAAACTATAGAATTAAGAGTTCATAACTATTAAGAATCACTTAGAAAAAGCAGATAAACAATGTTCAAGCCCTATATTTTGTAGTCATAGTACGCTTTCTGATCTATAACTTAGGTTTTATCATTTCTAAGTTATCAATAAATCAATCTACAAAATGGAAACAATACTAACATATAAGAAATAAAAAAAGCAACCAAACTTGTGCAACCCCGATTTCTGAATCAATAAATAAAAACCTAAGCCTCACTGAGAAGTCAAAGAAGTATGTTTCGATCTATATTTAAACCCTCCCTAGTAACAAGATACACATAAACAAAACAGGATGGGGATTGGTATGAATTTCAGCTTGAAAACAACACCAACCACAAAATATACCGTTGTGGGAGGGAACGGTACATAGTCGCCTATGTCTAATCACACCCTTCAAAACTGAAAACACAAATTTGTAACAATCCACATTTTTTAAATGGGAATTTTTAAATTAATTTTGGAAATCGGAGAAAAACGAAAATTTGAATTTTATAAATTTTATGATTTAAAGTGTTGGTTTTTATATTTGAAAAATAAATTTTCAAATGGAATTGGAATCGGAATTAAAATAGAGTTTTAATTGAATTTTTAATATATAGAAGAGTCCTCCAAACATAAAACTCTCTAAGAGTACTCAAAACATAAACCTCTCTAGCAAAAAAAATATTTAAAAATATTGAACGGTCCGATCGCGCTGAAATTTTTACAGCTTCCTCTCATCTTCAGCTAATTCTCTGTAAAATTTCATCCAATTCCAACGGTCCGATCGTCCGAAATAAAGTTTTTAGTGTTTGTATCTGATTAGAACTCTTTTCTTAATCAAACTCTTAATCATTTATAGATCAACAAATTCGTGGCTTGACTTTTCAAATCACTTTTTCTCAAACTTTTCAACCAGAAAACCTCTCCAAAATTACTCCCTTTCATATACAAACCATAGCCCCAAACTTATTCAAGATTTTCAACCTTAGATTAGAAGGTTTATTTGGTTTTTTCTCGAGTTTGGGCTAGAATGAGATTTGATTATTTTTATGAGAAGAACGTGATGGTGTGTATAGATTTTGAGGCTAAAATTATGTGATGATTCATGTGATGATTTTAAGGTATGGGGTTTTACACAATATGCTCCTTAATCTCGCGAGTTTTATTCCCTTTGTTTTCTTGTGATTATTGACTCATATTTGAATTGATAAATTCATTTGAAAATCTGGAAATACTTGTTGGAATCTAATTTCGATTCATGTGGTTTTATATTTGGTGTTGAGCATATTGTCATGAGATTTTAATATAGCACTGAGGTTGGGCACTCGCCAATATTTCTTTTTTCGGATATGCCTAAAAATGCATAGGTGCGGTATGGTGGTGTGGCCTGGTGACCCGATTAATGTGTTGTTGAGAAATTATATTGATATAATTGCTTATGAGATTCTCTTTTGATTTGAATATTCGTATTCATATTGTGATGTTTTATTCACTGCTAATATTTGTTGAGCATCTTTCCTGTCGTATTGTGTACTTTCCCATATTTTCTTTTAGTGGCAGGTTAGTGCGGATTTTGGGGCTCTATGGAGATTGATTTTATTTTGGGTAGATTTTAATGCGAGGGAGAAGACTTGTATTTATTTATTTTGATGTGTAGAGCATTGGAGATTTATTTTAGTTGTTGTATTTATTCGAGAGACTTGTTGTATATATTTGAAGAGATTTGAGATTAGTAGTTTCTCTTTTGTTATTGTGGGATTTAGATGCTCTATACCTTGTTATTTATGGATTTGGATAGTTTTTATCGTAGTAGCGCACTGCCCCGCTCTCCCCAGGCGGGCGGGGTGTTACAGAATCGTATCAGAGCTTAGGTATGCGACAACCCTCGGGTCTTGGGTTTTGTGTTTGTTGTGTTTTTGTGGCGCGTATTTTTGGAGATAGAATATTTCTGGTGATAAGTCATGTTAGGCATCGAGGTTAGATGTGAGGTATTTAAAGTTGATTTTTGGAGACGAGATTTATTTTTGGAGATTGTCGATGTGGCCTAATTTTTTAGTGTTAGGCTTCGTCGAATTTCGAGGGCAAAATTCCTTGTTAGTGGGGAAGTATGTAACAACCCGGATTTTTTAAATGGGAATTTTTAAATTAATTTTGGAAATCGGAGAAAAAACAAAAATTTGGATTTTATAAATTTTATGGTTTAAAGTGTTGGTTTTTATATTTGAAAATAAATTTTCAAACGGAATTGGAATCGGAATTAAAATGGAGTTTTAATTGAATTTTTAATATATAGAAGAGTCCTCCAAACATAAAACTCTCTAAGAGTCATCAAAACATAAAACTCTCTAGTAAAAAAAATATTTAAAAGTATTGAACGGTCCGATCGGGCTGAAATTTTTTGGATAGCTTCCTCTCATCTTCACTAATTCTCTGTAAAATTTCATCCAATTCTAACGGTCCGATCGTCCAAAATAAAGTTTTTAGTGTTTGTATCTGATTAGAACTCTTTTCTTAATCAAACTTTTAATCCTTTATATATCAACAAATTCGTGGCTTGGCTTTTAAAATCACTTTTTCTCAAACATTTCAACCAGAAAACCTCTCCAAAATTACTCCTTTTCATATACAAACCATAACCCCAAACTTATTCAAGATTTCAACCTTAGATTAGAAGGCTTATTTGGTGTTTTCTCGAGTTTGGGCTAGAACGATATTTGATTATTTTTGTGAGAGGAACGTGATGGTGTGTATAGATTTTAAGGCTAAAATTATGTGATGATTCATGTGATGATTTTAAGGTATGGGATTTTACACAATATGCTCCTTAATCTCGCGAGTTTTATTCCCTTTGTTTTCTTGTGATTATTGACTCATATTTGAATTGAAAAATTCATTTGGAAATCTGGAAATACATGTTGGAATCTTATTTCGATTCATGTGATTTTATATTTAGTGTTGAGCATGTTGTCATGAGATTTTAATATGGCACCCGCCAATATTCCTTTTTCCGGATATGCTTAAAAATGCATAGGCGTGGTATGGTGGTGAGGCCTGGTGACCCGATTAATGTGTTGTTGAGAAATTATATTGATATAATTGCGTATGAGATTCTCTTTTGATTTGAATATTGGTATTCGTATTGTGACATTTTATTCACTGCTAATATTTGTTGAGCATCTTTCATGTCGTATTGTGTACTTCCCCATATTTTCTTTTAGTGGCAGGTTAGCAGGGATTTTGGGGCGCTATCGAGATTGATTTTAGCGAGGATTATTTTGGGAAGATTTTAATGCAAAGGAGAAGACTTGTATTTATTTATTTTGATGTAAAGAGCATTGAAGATTTATTTTAGTTATTGTATTTATTCGAGAGACTTGTTGTATTTATTTGAAGAGATTTGAGATTAGTAGTTTCTCTTTTGTTATTGTGGGATTTAAATGCTCTATACCTTGTTATTTATGGATTTGGATAGTTTTTATCGTAGTAGCGCACTGCCCCGCTCTCCCCAGGCGGGCGGGGTGTTACAGAATCGTATCAGAGCTTAGGTATGCGACAACCCTCGGGTCTTGGGTTTTGTGTTTGTTGTGTTTTTGTGGCGCGTATTTTTGGAGATAGAATATTTCTGGTGATAAGTCATGTTAGGCATCGAGGTTAGATGTGAGGTATTTAAAGTTGATTTTTGGAGACGAGATTTATTTTTGGAGATTGTCGATGTGGCCTAATTTTTTAGTGTTAGGCTTCGTCGAATTTCGAGGGCAAAATTCCTTGTTAGTGGGGAAGTATGTAACAACCCGGATTTTTTAAATGGGAATTTTTAAATTAATTTTGGAAATCGGAGAAAAAACAAAAATTTGGATTTTATAAATTTTATGATTTAAAGTGTTGGTTTTTATATTTGAAAATAAATTTTCAAACGGAATTGGAATCGGAATTAAAATGGAGTTTTAATTGAATTTTTAATATATAGAAGAGTCCTCCAAACATAAAACTCTCTAAGAGTCCTCAAAACATAAAACTCTCTAGTAAAAAAAATATTTAAAAGTATTGAACGGTCCGATCGGGCTGAAATTTTTTGGATAGCTTCCTCTCATCTTCACTAATTCTCTGTAAAATTTCATCCAATTCTAACGGTCCGATCGTCCAAAATAAAGTTTTTAGTGTTTGTATCTGATTAGAACTCTTTTCTTAATCAAACTCTTAATCCTTTATATATCAACAAATTCGTGGCTTGGCTTTTAAATCACTTTTTCTCAAACTTTTCAACCAGAAAACCTCTCCAAAATTACTCCTTTTCATATACAAACCATAACCCCAAACTTATTCAAGATTTCAACCTTAGATTAGAAGGCTTATTTGGTGTTTTCTCGAGTTTGGGCTAGAACGATATTTGATTATTTTTGTGAGAGGAACGTGACGGTGTGTATAGATTTTAAGGCTAAAATTATGTGATGATTTTAAGGTATGGGATTTTACACAATATGCTCCTTAATCTCGCGAGTTTTATTCCCTTTGTTTTCTTGTGATTATTGACTCATATTTGAATTGAAAAATTCATTTGGAAATCTGGAAATACATGTTGGAATCTTATTTCGATTCATGTGATTTTATATTTAGTGTTGAGCATGTTGTCATGAGATTTTAATATGGCACCCGCCAATATTCCTTTTTCCGGATATGCTTAAAAATGCATAGGCGTGGTATGGTGGTGAGGCCTGGTGACCCGATTAATGTGTTGTTGAGAAATTATATTGATATAATTGCGTATGAGATTCTCTTTTGATTTGAATATTGGTATTCGTATTGTGACATTTTATTCACTGCTAATATTTGTTGAGCATCTTTCATGTCGTATTGTGTACTTCCCCGTATTTTCTTTTAGTGGCAGGTTAGCAGGGATTTTGGGGCGCTATCGAGATTGATTTTAGCGAGGATTATTTTGGGAAGATTTTAATGCAAAGGAGAAGACTTGTATTTATTTATTTTGATGTAAAGAGCATTGGAGATTTATTTTAGTTGTTGTATTTATTCGAGAGACTTGTATTTATTTGAAGAGACTTGAGATTAGTGGTTTCTCTTTTGTTGGTGTGGGATTTAGATGATTTATACCTTGTTATTTATGGATCTGGATAGTTTTTATCGTAGTAGCGCACTACCCCGCTCTCCCCGGGCGGGCGGGGTGTTACAAAATTGGTAAAAAAATTTGTTGTCCCTCAAATACTGTCAATCGAACCATTTGTAAGTGTAAATCTAATCGCAAAAAAATGAAATGAAATAGATTAATAATAAAACCTATGTACAACATATGAGACAACAAGCCAAACCAATTTTGGAAATAGAGAAATAATGAAATATTTTAGAAATGAGCAATCACCTTCGGTGGAGAGAAGAGTGCTCCATAATATGATTGAAGAGAGACCAACTATTCAAAATGCGAGCATAAAAGGCAACTGTGTAAAATTCATAGTCCCATAAATTTTATGCCACGATATGCCACATGGAAGATTTTCTAATGGAGACACCATTTTTAATATTATATATTGATATTGTAAACTTACAGTACATGCATGTAGCACATACGGGTTTAGAATTACCTGATTTGCGGAACATAATCCTTTGTCGAACACCAAGAAATCTGATACGTACTCTTGTTCTACGCTTTGCGAGTCGTGAGTGTCTGGGTTGGCTACGAGAGTTGCCCCTTTTGATCTTCACGATCACAAATCCAAGGTTCTTGGATGATGAACCAAGAAAGAGAGAGAGACCCCCATGAAATTTGAAGAGAGGGAAAGTAGAGAGATAAATTTTTGGGAAGAGATTTGAGATTAGTGGTTTCTCTTTTGTTGGTGTGGGATTTAGATGATTTATACCTTGTTATTTATGGATTTGGATAGTTTTTATCGTAGTAGCGCACTGACCCGCTCTCCACGGGCGGGCGGGGTGATACAAAATTGATAAAAAAATTTGTTGTCCCTCAAATACTATCAATCGAACCATTTGGAAGTGTAAATCTAATCGCAAAAAATTGAAATGAATGAGATTAATAATAAAACCTATGTACAACATATGAGACAACAAGCCAAACCAATTTTGGAAATAGAGAAATAATGAAATATTTTCGAAATGAACAATCACCTTCGATAGAGAGAAGAGTGCTCCATAATATGATTGAAGAGAGACCAACTATTCAAAATGCAGGCATAAAAGGCAACCGTGTAAAATTCATAGGCCCATAAATTTTATGCCACGATCTGCCACATGGAAGATTTTCTAATGGAGACACCATTTTTAATATTATTTATAGATATTGTAAACTTACAGTACATGCATGTAGCACATACGGGTTTAGGATTACCTGATTTGCGGAATATAATCCTTTTGTCGAACACTAAGAAATCTGATACGTACTCTTGTTCTATGCTTTGCGACTCGTGAGTGTCTGGGTTGGCTACGAGAGTTGCCCCTTTTGATCTTCACGATCACAAATACAAGGTTCTTGGATGATGAACCAAGAAAGAGAGAGAGACCCCCATGAAATTTGAAGAGAGGGAAAGTAGAGAGATAAATTTTGGGTCAATACTGAATTAGTTATCTTGATTTATCTCCCATATAGATATACCAGTGGATGCCCGTGCCGAGGGCACGGAGATAAATTTTCCCCCGTGATATAAAAACATTAAAAAAAATTATAAACATAAATAAATAAAATAAAAAATATATTTGAAAAATATAAATTAAAAAAATAAAAATATATAAATTAAATTATTTCCCTTTTTAAAAATAATTATTTCCCTTTTAAAAAAATCAAAACATAATTATTTCCCTTTATAGAAAAAAACTTTAGCATGACATTTCATGCATGGGTATGAAAGGGAGAAAATATCATGCATGAAATGTCATGCATAAAAGTGAAGATATTTTGACAAAATTTTCAAAAACCATGCTATCATATTATGTGGATATATTAGATAAGATAATAAGAATCCTAAAACAACACAAAGTTGGACTCTATCGTATCTAATATGATAAGGACTTATCCAATACTAAATGGATAATCCAATTATTATGTGAGCGGATATCGGATCCGGGTAAAAATTCGACCCATATATTAACATCTCCCACTCGGCCACAAATGGCGTGCTTTATCTAACATATCTTCAGCGATCTCTATCACTCATCTCCTCATACAGAAAATGTGATATACGACCTCACGAGAAGAAAACATACAGTCTTAGGAGCGTAATCATTAAGTCATCATCTAACTAATGAAGACGCATCACTCGAAGGAATCTCGTATATACCCAAACAATTTGATTTACACTGAATTTAGCACTCTTTAATCCCTCAAGAAAGCAATGCTATACTCCATATATGTAATGTACTCATGACTAAGTCATATACAAAATGTGATAAATTCGTCCGGACTCTGAGTCAAATTATCATGGTGTATAATCAAATAGTCTTCCCTAAGTCCTCATATCAATTCAATTATACTCAACCACTTTCATAGTCTTGTCCCTTCGACAGTATCATCCATCGTCCTAGGTAAACGCGCTAAAGTAGCATCATTAAGCCTTATCTTCATGACATAGTCTCAGGTCAACAAAAGTCATAGAGTAGGATTATAATAATCCTTGTGGCTCACACAACAATGAAGCAGGCATTCATTCATTGCTCCCACTATTGCTCGAAAAAGCACATACAGTATGAAATGTATGCTATGGTGTCATCCCATAAAAATGGGTATGTCACTTTCGAAATAAAAAGGATGCCATACGAATCTGAGTGTAGTCTCCATCTATCGCCTAACTCGAGTTTTTGCCCGGTCATTCACATAGTGCCTGCTTGAAATCTCACATTCGGCTAAAACAGACTACATATAGTTATGGAGACACTCTACGATCGACCTTTATATATATAAGGTCTCATCTTAGTACCCAACTAAGGTGACATATAGCAAAAAATGCATAATCGTATATATTTTGCTCGCCTTTACGGTGCCAAAAATATAAATGTATCAGCTCGCTGTCAAAGATCCATAGACATAAATGTCTCATCTTGCTCGTTGTCTAAGCGCCAAGGTGAATCACCGGTGTGAGAGAGTCGATTCAAGACCGATGACATATCTATAAGATGTGTACATAATGATAAAAATTCATTCAAAAAATTAATACTATATCAAATAAATAATAATAATGTCAATGAACAATATGGTGCCAAACATATCAAATCCTATGAAGCCCCATGATCCTAACATGATACAGGAAAACATCTCGAGCAATGGTCTTGGTTAATGGATTAGACACCATACAGCCCGTGGAGATATGTTTCAGGACAACCTCCCCTTGCGCAACCATATCTCTAATGTAATGATAACGAATTACAATGTGCTTAGACTTCCCATGATACTTTGGATCCTTCGCATAAGCTAAGGCCGATGTGCTATCACAATAGACAAACACAACATCTGCTTCATGATCTGAAATGCCTAGACATGGAAAGAATCTCCTCAGCTAAATAGTTTCCTGAACAGCTACCGAGCATGCCACATATTCCGATTCCATTGTGTATAAATCAATATAGGTTTGCTTTTTACTGCACCATGTGACAACTCCGCCCCTGAGAATAAATGCATATCCTGAAGTGGATTTCCTTCGATCTCTGTCACCATCCTAATGAGCATCATTGTAGCCTTGAAGTCTCAAGTCCCATCCATGGTAACATAGGACGAGATCAACAGTCCCATGTAGGTATCAAAAAATCCTCTTCACTGCTCTCTATGGCTGCTGCACATGGTACATTGGACATTTCATTCTTTTCTTCATCAGTTCTTGGACAATCGTCTAGGCTTGATGGACAACCTTTCTCCATTGGGGGGTCTATGGGTTTGGAGTTATACATGTGAAACCTTTCTAGAATCTTCTTTATGAAGTCGCCTGAGACAAACAGATAAGCTTCTTAGATCGATCTCTAACGATCTTAACTCCCACCACATAATTTGCTTCACCCATGTCCTTCATCTCAAAAGTTAAGAACAAGCACACTTTAGTGGAGACTATGGAGTCCAGGTCATTCCCAGCTAACAAGATGTCGTCAACATATAATGAAAGTATAAGAACACTTTTCTTGGATCGTTTAGGATATACACAGTGGTCTTCTTAAACCATCTCAAAACCAACAAAGGTAATGGCATGATGAAATTAGAAATACCATTGTCTTGACGATTGCTTGATACCATATATAGAACGTTTGAGACGGCAAACTTTGCGCTCTTTTCCTTTAGATAAAAAACCCACAGGTTAATCCATATAGATCTCTTCGTCAAGTTCTCTATTGAGAAATGCAGTCTTAACATCCATTTGAAATAGTTCTAAATTCATCTGTGCGACAATAGCTAGGATAAGGCGGATAGAGGCAAACCTCACCACTGGGGAGAATGTCTCTTTGTAGTCTATACCCTCTCATTGGGTATAGCCCTTCACCACAAGGTGTGCCTTATACTTGTCAATTGAACCATCCGCTTTATGCTTGACTTTTAGAACCCATTTGTTCCTAATAGTCTTGCGCCCAGGTGGAAGGTCAACTAACTCCCAGACTTTGTTCTTAGCCATGGAGCTCAATTCTTCCTCCCTAGCAACCATCCACTCATCCTTAGCACTTGAGGAAAGAACTTCTATAAAAGAAGTTAGCTCTTCTTCATCTAAATAAATGCTTAGGAAGGTATTCCCCTCAATCTCAAAATGACGACATGGCATATTTCCTCATTTACTGCAGCAAATTTGAGAACCTTGGGTATCTAGTGGTGGTGCACTCTCACTGACTGGAATTCTCCCACTAGGCTTAAGACCATTACTATCTTCAAAGATTACAAGAAGAGGAACTAATCACCCAGCCTCACCTGAAGATGGTAAAATGCCTTCATTTTCCTCTAACTCGTAGAGTTCAAGATCTTCTTTTGCATTGCTGATGCTAGGGAAATCCTTTTCTAAGAATTCGACATCACGTGACTATATTTTAGTCATTCCTCCATCAGGGTGTTCACCGTAAATCACGTAGCCTTTTGGGCTCTCAGAATATCTTATAAAGATATGCTTTCGAGCTCTGGGGCCTAACTTCCTAAACTTATGGGAAGTTGTATGAACATAACCTGTTGAACCCCACCAGCGCAAATGATCCAAATTAGGTCTTTCGCCTTTAAAGAGTTCATAAGGAGTGGAGGAAACTAATTAAGAAAGCACTCTATTTAGTATGTAGGAGGGAGTCAGAAGAGAATCCACCCAGAAGGATATTAGGATGTTGGCATGCTCCATCATAGATCTAGTCATGTCTAGAAGAGTTATATTCCTTCTCTCTACAACACCATTTTATTATAGAGTGTGAGGAATAGTTAATTGGGTGTGTATCTCCTTTTCTTCACACATTTCTTTGAACTGGTCTGATAAGTATGCGCATCCTCTATCAGTACGAAAAGGTTTTAACCTCTTCGATTACTGATTCTCAACCTCCACTAAATAGCATTTGAAACAATCCAAAGCTTCATAGCGGTGAGTGATCAGATAGGCATGTCCAAATCGTTTATAGTCATTAATAAACGTGATAAAATAAGAGGTGCCATGACGTGCATTTACACTCATAGGCCCATATATGTTTGAGTGTACTAGTTTTAGCGATTGATTAGCTCGTAAAGCCTTACCAAAAGACTTTCTATAGGCTTTTCCTGGAAAACAAAGCTCACATATAGGTAGGCTTTCTACAAGTTTCTCTAGCTAATCGGGCCATCCTATATTTTCATATATGCCTAAGCCTAGCATGCCAAGTAACTGAATCAACATTAACATTTGAAATATATGATAACGAAGGAGAAGAAATAAAATCAAATAAATCCAAAGTGAACAAATTATTCCATAAAGATCTATGTCCAAAAATAATATTATCCAAAATAATATTCAAACCACTACTATTAAAACTGAAAGAAAAACTACAGTCTGATAAAGCTAAAACTGAAAGTAGATTATGCTTTATTATAGGCACATAGAGCACATCACGGAGATGTAGCTTGGTCCCAATACTAAGATGGATTTCGTATGAACCGACTCCTTTAGCATCTTCACGAGCACCATTTCCCATATAGACACTCTGAGTACCAGCTGGAATGCGGCGATAGTCTATAAATCCTCCTCTATCCTTCATCATATGTATTATTGCTCCTGTATCTACAATACACATAGGAATATAATGAGTAACTAATACATGATAACATACACAAATATGGAGAGTGGAAAGTAAAGAGGAAAAAGAAGAGGGTACCTTTTTTGGGCGATGAGGACAGTAGCATGGTTTGCCTCTTGGCTCTCCGCCCCAAGCTCAACATGACATGATATGTCAGAAAAATTCTTAATATTGTCATTGTTAGTCATTATTTGCTACATATATACCCATGATTCAGGAAGGGAATGGATAACGACCTGAACATGTTGCTCATCAGAGAGAATGTAGTCAGCTTCCTTAAGGTCACGAATCAAAGTGGACATCACTCAAAGATGCTCAGTCATCATATACTTATTATCCTTACGAGAAGTTTCGAACTTCAAAACAAGACTCCCAAGTCTCGTAGTGGACGTAGCAAAGAATTCGAATGGAAGTTGACCCCACATTTCTTTGACTATTTTTTAAGTGATCGTAATGCCCGATGAGGTCGCTGTGCATGTGACTTAGCATAGTAAAGCGCACAGCACGATCCTTATTTACCCAAGCTTGGTAAGCCTCATGCTCATGCAGGTTGGCGGCAGTACTACCCTCAGCAGGCTTACCCATAACAGTGTTGAGACAATCAAGCAACTCATGTTGATTGAGAAGATATTTGATCTTACAGTGCCATATGTTGTAGTTGTTACTAGTTAGCTTATCCTCTTTAGTCACCGTGGCGATAACATTATTGGTTACCATCACTTCATTAAATTATCACAAAATTTGACATTAATATTATAAAACACATCTTTTTATTTTGTTTTAAAATCCAATTAGACGATACTATCTTTTCTTACACATTAAAATCGAAAGTTTGCAAAGCTCGCAGTCATCTCCTAATGTTGTAAAATTATAATATATTTTACAATTGATTTTTGAACAAATTCCTGATTAATGAAGACATCTATTAATCAATTCCATCCATTTATCATAATTAAAAATCACAGCAGATATAATGTTATGATAACCAATTTTGCGCCCAATAATAAAAAAATGTACAGGATCTCACATAAGTCCTAAATTAACAGTTTAGAGCTTGTGCTAAGGTAATTCCTATGTATTGTTGTGCAATCAGAAATCATCCCCTTACAATTGGCTTTAAAAACCTATCAATCTCACCATTACATCAAATAAGAGAAGAATCATATACATAATATCTACCAAAAGTCAGACGGGGTATGTTTGATTGACATATACATAGAAGCAACCTTAAACAATAATAAAAGAGGCAAACACACGCTCATTTAATTATCAATTTTTTAAAATTGTCCATTTAATCATGCAAAAACACATAACTTAGGCCTTTAAATGGACAATTATTGCCACACTCTCCATCTTAGGGAGTGAGCAGGGTCAACATGATCATTGTGTGAACTACGCAAGTTTTTGAGACAATAATCATAAATAAAAGCAATTAAATATTGAATTAAATGAACCACTAAAGCTGCATAAAAATTTCCAAAATATTAAAAATGCTAAAAATAAGGGGTCTAATTTTTCATCCACTAAGTCAGAAAATTTTTCGATAAATTTTTGGGATTTTCTAGTATTTATTAGATATTATTAAAGTGCCCAAAAATGCACTTTAATTGGCTTTTATTATTGAATAATACTAAAAAAAATATTTTGACAACATGAAAAAATAGGTTTTGACCAACTAATTCCAAAAATATTTTTTTTCAGAAATTTATTTCATCATTAAGGCCTCCATTTATTTAATTTTAAATGAAATAGTTTAAATTTAAAACAAAAAAACTTTTCATTATCTTCTTCAATAAGAATTTTTTTTTCCAGAAAACGAGTTTCGTGAGGCCAACTATGGAGAGCTATATCTCATTCGTTTTAAGTCCAAAAAAGGCATATGATATATGGTTGGAAAGTCCTTGCGATAAGGAACAATAATATGCAAAAATATTAATTTTTCATCATCGTTAAGGCTACTGTTTTTGGTCTCAAATTTGGCCAAAAAAATTTCAGAAAAAATTAGAACATAACTAATTTTTCAATTTTCCTTTAAACTACTTAACGGAATGCGACGAAACTTAACTTACATACTCCTCACATGTGCAGAAAATATTCACGCAAAAATTTTAGATTAAAAACATATTTTACTCATCGAAATTAAATCGGGTATAAGGAGAGAGAAGCTCATTTGCTAAGGGAGATCAAATTTCTATAATGGCTCTGATACCAGTGTAAACTTATAGTACATACACGTAGCACATACGGGTTTAGGATTACCTGATTTGGGGAATATAATCATCTATCGAACACTAAGAAATCTGATACGCACTCTTGTTCTTCCTCCGTGTACGTTTTACGACTCGTGAATGTCTGGGTTGACTATAAGAGTTCCCCTTTTGATCTTCACGGTCATAAATCCAAGGTTCTTGGATGATGAACCAAGAGAGAGAGAGAGAGAGAGAGAGAGAGAGAAACCCACAAAATTTGAAGAGAGAAAAAGTATAGAGACAAATTTTTGGGTCAATACTGAATTAGTTATCTTGATTTATCTCCTATAAAAATATATATATATATATATATATATATATATATATATATTAGATAAGATAATAAGAATCCTAAAACAACACAAAGTTGGACTCTATCGTATATAATATGATAAGGACTTATCCACTACTAAATGGATAATCAAATTATTATGTGGGCGGATATCGGATCCGGATAAAAGCACTACCCATATATTAACAGATATAAACCAAATAAGAAGGAAACGATGGACACATTTAAAAAATATAGTGGTTGGATAAAATGAGTTGGGTACGTTTTGCACGATCAAAGTATCTACCTTTTTTTTTGTAAATATCCTACATTCAATGTGCAGATTGTTATTCGCCTACAATTATGAGCATGAAGCCACAACCTTCATCTTGAATAACAGAATTATTTCTACATGTGATATATTTATTTTTTAAAAAGGATCGAAACTCCCTCTAGAAACTACCTTCTTCGCTGTATCAATTTTGTCCAGCTATAACACTCACCATTACTGTCTCTAATAGTCATAAACCTGCGCCTATAATTATGTTACTTCATAACATGGAGGGATTACTCCAATGTTTAAAACCACTACTTGATTTATTATCCAATCATAGTATATATTTACTAAATAAGGTGACCTCCTACCGACACACACATGCCATATCTCACCCTCATGCCTCACTTTTCTTGTTCTAGATTATTCTACCTGCCTAGGCTTTCAAGCATAGAAGATACCTATATAGAGATGAAGGCTCTCCTACATCACACTGTATACATGACACCATACATCATACCTAATTCTAGATTTTAAGAAAAAAATCAAAATTTTTATTTTTCAATAGATACTAAACCTTTCGATCAACACATGTTCAAACAATTAGGGTAAAATACATTTTCTAGTTATTTTAAAAAATTCATAAAATTCTGCTAGAGCAAACCCTTATAAATAATGTATTTTCAGCAACTTTTGTTGGATTTAAAAAAAAATAGATAGAAATTGTATTTTGACCTAATTTTTTGAATATGTATTGATTGGAAGGCTCTCTCCATGGGTAAAATAAAAAATTGAAAAATAAAAGTATTTTAGGGTTTAAAACTAGGTGTGATCTACCTATATATAACGCTTAAGATCCTAAAGGTGGTCTTAACTATTGTATATAACATATTAAAAGGGCCAAGATGCGAGAGGGCAAATGTGGAATTCCCGTACGGAAGTTTTTAAAAATAAAATATATTTTTCTATTTATGTTTGAAATATTTTAGGACATTCTTAAAAAACCAACTCAGAATGATTATTTTTTGGTAGTTCAAAAAAATGTGTCAACATTTGATACTTTTAAAGGAGCTTAAAAAATTGTAAAATATTGATCCATTTTTCAAAATCCAAAAGTAATCATTTTGATTTTATTTTTTTCAGGCGCCCCCTGAAATATTTAAAGTCCACAAAAAAATATATTTTTATTTTAAACAAAATCCCACACGGGAGTCTCGCTAGTGGGATCCCGCACTTGAATGACTCTAACCCTAATACGTTAAGTCATGAAAGGCTTCCTTCTCCAAACTTTAATATATGATTTGGTTGTAAATTCATCCTATGGGTCTAAGAGTGGTCTTATCCACATATATTTCCTTTAAAACCTAAACCTATCCTTTATTTATATATATATATATACCTTTAAATTAGGGCTAAAATTTGTTGACACGATAACTTGTTTATGGTAATAACCTGGTATAACCTGAAGATGACACTATTAGCTTATATAGATTACAGAGTACTCAAGACAATCCAAAAATGATATGACTGTGTAACAACCCCCATTTATCACGTAAAGGTTGACCAGACTCAATACATCAAAGATGGGTCTTGCTTATCAATTTATATCTTTTTTTTAAATAAGAGGGACAGAACCCCCGCTCATATTATTAAAAGAGGAGAAAATCCTCTCCAAGGCTAATACAAGCTTAAGAAATCTAAGGAAAACTTAAAACAAAACTCAAGAAGAAATGATAAAACTGGGGATATATTATGTCCCCATTACAACACACTCAAAACTACACTGACCTAAAATTGAAACAATTATTCTTGTCTAGCTTGTAAGCTCCTCTGGACAACTGCAGAAGATCCTTGAACTCCTCATAGATTCGAACCCGTTCAATTTTACTCTGACATTGGCTAAACAATCAGAGACCATGTTGGATTCTCTATAGTAATGATTTATTATGTAGTTAAGGACACTAAGATATAAAATTATGGTTTCTGTAATTATCTTCATTCTCCATGGAGGCTTCCATTCTCTTTTGATCAACTTAACCACAAAAAGAGAATCTGACTCTATATCAATATCTGAAATGTTCTTTTGCAAACAAAACTTGATACCAAAGCTTAAACTTTTCAGCTCCATTAAAGAGTTAGTTTCAACCTTTCCTTCTTTGGCGAAAGTAAACATCATATCACCTTTGTCATTACGCAATATTCTTCCCAAGCCCCTTTTACCTGGGTTTCCTTTGCTAGCCCCATCTATATTCAGCTTTATCCTACTAACTTGAGGTAAATTCCATTTAACTTTAACAATATTAATAGGTTTAGAACTGAATTTCAATCCAAAGATCTCACGACGGACTTGGGAAAATGGAGAACTCCTACTTTCGAAGGAATGATCTTTGCATATGATAGAGATGAATTTAACAATTTGATTCTTAACAAAGTGAAAATTACATTTAATTCCTTCATATAGAGATCTATTCCTTGCCTTCCAAATTTCCCAAATCACTACAAGAGGAATATCTTTACCCAAAAATTAATCTGCTTCAGACCTCCCAACTTGCAGCCACAAACTCAGAATTATAGTAGACAAATTGTTCTTATTAAGCTTGATGCCCAGTAAATCTCATAAATGATCCCAAAGTTGAGAAGAAACTGGACAGGTTAGGAATAAGTGAATTGAAGTTTCTTCTCTATTGAAACAAATGTGACATCTAGATCCCATTCTAATCCCAAGCTTTTTGACATTATCATCAGTAGGAATGAACTTCTTAATGATTCTCCAAACATTTATAGAGATTTTCTTAAGAATTTTATTATCCCATATTTTTCTATGAACTACAATAGTTGGAAAATGGTCCTTTATACAATCATAAGCTGATGAAATAGAAAAGTTACCACATATTTCATCCTTCCATATCAGGATATTATCCATTGCTTCAATCTTGTTTAAACAGACATCCTCCACTTACTTCATGTGCATCCAAGAAAGGGATCCTCCTCTTTTGTTATTCCAGTTCTTATATCTGTTTGAGCAGTATTTGGACCATAAAAAATCCCTTTAATTAAGCATCCAGTACATTTTCATACTAGATGCCTTTACAATAATTCCAAAGTCTTTAAATCTAATACCTCATTCATTTTGGTCTTTACACAGCTCAATCCAATTCTTCCATTGATGTTTCCATCCTTAATCTTCATTTCCTCCCAAAAAACATTTGTTGAGCATCACATGAATTCTATTAATCACCATTTTTGGAGGATTAATGGAGGCTAAAAGGTATAATGGAATTGATGAAAGAACATGCTTGATGAGGATGAATCTACCACCGATGGATAGAAGTTTAGCCTTCCAGCCTGTTATTTTTCTTCTCAAAGAGGAAATTAAGGGTTCATAGAATCTCACCTTATTTTTACCTTTAAAAAGAAGGCATCCCAAGTATTTGAGAGGAACATCTTTTAAATTCATACCCAGAACATCAGCCACTTTAGATTTATACCTAGTGGGAATCTTTGATTCAATTATAAAGGAACTTTTATCAAAGTTAATTTTCTAACCTGATGTTTTGGTACAGGTATGAAGGAAAGCCATGATGTTCTTCAAACTCCTTTTATCACCCTTACTGAAAATGACCACATCATCTGCAAAAGCCAAGTATGATATAAGAGGACTACCACTTGGCAGGTAAAAAGGGTTAATGATTATATTCTCCATAAACTTATCCAAACCTCTGTTAAGGTACTCTACAACAATAATGAAAAGGCTATGAGAGATTGGATCTCCTTGCCTAATCCTTCTATTTGACTTAAAGAATCCATTAGGTTGCCCATTAATTATAATAGAAAACCAATTATTAGAAATTCTTCTCCATATACAATATACGTATCTTTCTCCAAACCCAAATCCTTTAAGCACTTTGATAAGAAAACCCCATGTAATACAATCTACGAATCTTTCTCCAAACCCAAATCCTCTAAGAACTTTGATAAGAAAACCCCATGTTATACCCCTTATTATTACGGATTTTAATTATGAGATTAATTAAATGAAATTTGCTTTTAATTATGGGATTAATTAAATTAATTTAGGATATTTAATTGGAAATTAATCCGGATTTAAATGCTGGCGAGACGAGAGTTAGTATTTGATTACAATAAGGTTGTTGAATATTACTGAGTGATTATGGTAATATATGATTATTGAATTTATTAAAATTTTCGTGAGTTGAAAATACAATAGTTTCCAGAACGTGCGTGCCAGTCGTGTAAGGACCCAATTTAATGGATTTAAAAGTAGTTTATTTTTATGTCATCCGTATGATCATTTTGAGTGCGCCAACGTGTCCGAAAACACTAGTTAGGGGGTTTAGTTTGTGTCCAGGGGTATTTTAGGCCTAACCATCAACCTTTGACTATATTTTAGTCATTTTGACTTTTTGAGGAATAGTAACCACAAATTTTAGACTCATATTATCATCCAACACTTTAGTCCCTTAGGGTTTTCACAACCAAAAATCATAATGGCGGTTAGAGAGGAAGAGAAGAAAGTTCCCTAAGAAGAAACCACCCTAGAGGCTTTTGAACCACCGTCATGACCACCGATAGATCGGAAAGAGAGGATCACTCTCATATTGTCTTCTTCAAAGGATCATAATCTCTAGTTTTCTAGGAAAGTGATTTATCTTGCAAAGATTTATGTCATATGTTCTTCATGATAAATTAGATTGGAAGACAAATTATGAATAACTGTCATAAATGTGAAATTGGAGACTAAATCATGAACTTGGGTAGATTTACATGTAGTGGACCTTCTGAAATCATTAAGGGAAAGAATTATAAACTAAGAGTTAGCAAATCACGAAATTAAATTGAGATTTATAATGATTTTTGAAGAAATGATGAAAAACTAGGGTTATAGTGTTATTAATGACTTTTAATCTAAGAAATCGATAATCTGTGATGTTTTGATGAATCTTGAACGTTAAGACTGGTGTAGTAATGTTGGTTTCATAATTAGTATACTCATTTAGGTAGTTTGGGACGTTATAATGTGATTTGGAGGTATAAAATGGAAGAATCTCGTAAATGTAAAAGAAATTATGGGCAGATAACTACTTGATCGATTGATCAATCCAAGCTTGTCGATCGATCGATCGTCAATCGATCGATCCATTTCTTCGATCGATCGACCCCTCTAGAAAAGTGAAGTATTTTCCTTTAAATAATTGAATAGCTTCAAACCTTTAGAACTCTTTAGTCATGATTTATTGATCATGTTGGTACTTAGGGAAGACCATTAGGATGGTATTTGAAGCCCAAAAAATTATTAGGTTTAATTGAGGTTAAGTGGTAGACTTACGAATATATTTTGTAAGTTGTGAGAACCTAAATATATTTTGCTCCAATTATAATTTTAGGTTAAAGACTAAAAGGGGGAAACTTTAAATACTGAGATAACCTTAGATACTAGCGGGGGACTTAGTAACCTTTTTGGGATAGGGTATATACTCTGAGCTATGCGTCGAGAATTATCGTATAAAAATCTGTTGTGTAGAATATGGGAAAATATTATTATATGTGTGAGATATACGATATGGGAATGGAAAATACTTATTCTAAAATGATGAATACTTAAGTTGTATGAATACTTAGTACATGGTTGATTATGTGTATGACATACCTACCATACTTCTTATCATGGGAGGTTGTGTTTTGGGAAAGGACCGTCTTATCTTTGTGTGCCTTCGGGGGGATTTAGACCGGTACCGTAAGGACATATAACTGTGAGTGACTTATTTATGAGTTGATAAGTCAGCTGACCATGGGTATGTGAACTATGTTCACCTCCACTATTTGTGATTTTTATTGAAATGGTTTCTGAGTGATTCGGAATATGTGATCCTTATATACGAGACGTATTGAGATTCGATAGCAGAGTATGTGTGCACCGCAGCTTAGCCTAGGGGTTCCATATATGTATATATGTAATGGGTGACTTATATATGTACTTGTGACTCATTCACCTCTACTTATTTGATGTGAATAATTAAGTAATTTAATGGAGTTAAGATCAATGCTGACTTAACTGATACTTCAGCTAAGTAATCTGATTTTTGAATGTGTGAGTTATGAATATATCTTATTTAAATAAGATGGGTGGCATCTAAACTAAGAACCGTCTAGATGCAGTAGAATGGACTAGTTAGGTAGTGGTGTAACTAGGTGTAATTTAAAGGATACGTTAGGCGTGCACTATAGTTGAGTGGTGAGGATCTCAAGTGAGGGCATGTGACTAACATGTTTAATATATGCGTTGTTTAATATTGTAATTTAAACACTTGCAATTTTAAAAAAAAATCACCTTGGGCTCTGACCCATTTGCTTCCAAATCTATTTTGTTTTATAAAACTTTTTAGGTACCCAGCTAGAGGGACGCCAAGAATAGAAGTTTCATTCTGAAGATGTGTTGTAGTTGTTGCGAAAGCTACAGGATCTCGGTATTATATGCCTCCACATTTATCTTTGATTCTTTCAGAGTCATTCATATCAGTAAGTGCATGTTACCCATTCTTATTTAGAGGTTGTAGATGTAGACTTTCATTATTACAGATATTGGTTTATTTATTCAAACTCTGGTGTTAGGACTTTATTTACTTTGGTATTATTATCATTGGAGTGTTTACTCCAGACTTAGTTTATTTCATTTAGTTGGTTATTCATATGAGATTTTTTATGCAATTGAAGGTTGATGATTTAATTATTGGTTAATTGTTAACTTATTTAAGAAAATTTGGCATCTCTCAATTTTAAATATCAGGTGGCTAGTAATTAATTAAATTTTTTCGACAATGATGCTAAGTCTGAACCAACTTGATATTTTGTATTAATGTAATAAATTAGTAGCTACCCGGTATTTAATTAGTCGAGGTGTCACAGGTGGTATCAAAGTATCAGGTTCTAGTGTCCTTTAGGATCTGTGCGGCTCATTATGCTTCCAGTGTAGCTTTCTTTGATATAGAGCCCTATGTTTAGAATTGTTGATTTCTTTGGTGAGATTTCATTATCCTGCTATAATGTATATGATAGTTAATCTTATTTGCATTCGGGTATGTTCGTGTGCTGAACAATGTAGTATGTCAAGCGAGGACAATTGGGCGGACAGTAGGAGGTAAAGCTCAGCTGATGTTATTGGGTATGTTTAAGACTGATGACCATAGTTAAGGTCACCCCTATTATGGTACGGAAGGCCAAGACGTTAAAGGAGGTTTGGGAACAACATATGAGATTACGCACATATTCTTCATATTTATGCCCTTAATTTCGGTATTTTTATGATCCCGTGCAGAGTAAATAGCTTGGATTTCTCTTGTATTTATTCTACTAACCTCTTTTGGCAAGTATTTCGTGTTTTGTGTATTTCTCATGTGTTTTACAGGTATTTCATGCAAGTTAGTGCGAAGGAGAACTCAAAACAGTGAAAGAAACCAAGAAATGGAGAGTTGAAGGGCATTTTCGTAATTTTTTAGCCTTAGTCCGGAGGTGGGGCCAACTAGAAAGTTGAATATCTCTAAATTACAAGAACACTGGAAGAAACGGCACCTCAATCCGAGCTACGGTGAAGAAGTTACGATGTTTTGAATTTGCACGATAATGGACCGGTCCGGTCATGCGAAATCCTGGCATTTATTATGAAGATTAAGAGGTGCATAGCTAGTAAAAACTTGCGCAACAAGCAATTATAGATGTCAAATTTGTGCTACTTGGTGCTATAAAAGACCAAGCCCTACCTCAATTCAAAGGGAGTCTAATTCTAGAGAGTAGAATAGAATTTTAGAGAGAGAAAGTCAGATTTTAGAGTCTTTTTAGTTTTCTTTGGTAGAAATTTTCATAAACCCTAGTTTTTGAAGTTTGTCTACTATTCAAGATTCAAAGTTCTATTCAAGATTCATCATTCATCCATTGCAAGTATTTTTAATTTATTGTTTTTATTGCTTTCCTAGTTAGTTTAATTAATTCATGATTTCTAGTTTTCCATTCCCAATTCAAGCAATGTTCTCAATTTTCTAGAGTTAGTTATGAATTCCTACACTTTAATTCGTAAGTTTTATTTTGATTTCATCATGTTAAGCTAAGTTTTAAGGGTTGGGATGCATGAACCCATCCCAATGTAAATTACTTATGTAGAAAATAGAATTTAAATTAAAAATTTGAAAGAGTCGTGCGAGACAAATTTTACAACCATTGTAGATCTTTTAATCTCTCTTGCCCTAGGTACTTGGGATGTTTAAGAATACGATGTGCGTATAATTATTTAGCACCACTTTATATTTACCTTTGATTTCATATGGTGCGGGCTTGATCCTCATATATATAATGCTTAGGATCTATAAAGACTGGATTCATTCAAATTTATAATTTACAATTCTAGGTTTCTATACAGTAAATTACTAGGGTTAGGGGGATTGTACTCCAACCTACTTTCTCATTCATCTTAATTAATTTAACTTCTTTATTTACTTATTTACTCCAACCTACGATCATCATCTTTTTCATTTTTTCTTTAGAAGTAATAAATCAATTAAATTCTATCAACCATTCCCTGTGGATTCGATACCCAAACTCGCCACTATACTCCTTAAGAAGTGTAGTTACAAGTTTAGGTTTTTTTTGTATTGAGATTGGAAGTCGATAACAAAGACTAGCATATTACACGGACGCTCGGTTTTCCACTCGGTCAAAATGGCGCCGTTGCCGGGGAATTAGGTAGACTTTAGGTTAGGTTGGTTAATCCCGAATTTAACCTTAAAAAAATAACAAAAAATAAAAATAAAAAATCTCATCTCATCTTTCATAAGTTGTTCATGCAAACTCCTCCGTTGTATCCAACCTAATTTCACGAAAATCCCTTTGCTGAAGCTAACTCTGACAATGCTCATACTACCGACGTTCCACACTTTTGAGTCAAACACTAAGTGTGAATTCTGAATCTTTCGGTAGCAATATGTCGGTGCACGGTAGTGTTGGTGTTGGTACTGGAGAGGAAGAGATACCATATCTTCCCATGAAAGATATTTTATTTCCAGAGAGAACTGTTACCCCTGGTTGCATTTTACTCCCGTATAATGCCGGTCAGTTCCACTTTCGTAATGGGATGATTCAAATTCTTCCCACATTTCATGGGATGGATTCTGAAAAACCATATCTCCATATTCGAGAATTCGGAGATACATGTGAGACGTTTGGTGATCAAGCATGCCCACAAGATGTTATCCGATTGAAGCTTTTCCCTTTTTCCTTAAATGATAAAGCTAAGACCTGGCTATGGTCTCTACCCTCAAATTCTGTTCTGTCCTAGAGAGATATGCAAACCAAGTTTCTCTCCAAGTTCTTTCCACAACACAAAACCAATTCAGTCAAGGCACAAATACAAGCTTTTCGACAAAATGATAATGAGGCCTTCGACAAGTGTTGGGAGAGATTTCAGGAGTTAGTTAGTGCTTGCCCACATCATGGGTTTGAGAAACATCATCTCATTTCTTTCTTTATCAAGGGCTTACTTTGGATTCTAAAAAACTTGTGCAGACAATATGCGAAAGACCATTTTGGGAAATAGACTCGAGCGATGTTGAGGCTCATTTGAAATACGTATCAGAGACTACGCAATCATGGGATGTTTCTGACCCCAACAGCCAAAACAGACATCCACAAGTGTCCAACACTCCTGCTGCTTCCGGTATTTATCAATTGGACAAGGACACTTTGTTAGACCGTAGGCTTGATCAGTTTGAAAAGAGGATAAGAGACATCCTTGAGGTTCGGTTTAGAGAAGCTACTGGACATATCTCAGCTGAAAAAGAAGAGGTGTGTGCCATTTGTACGGCGGGTCATTCTACCAAAGGATGTCCGACAATACCCGCTTACAAGGCAATGTACACTGAGCAAGTTGAAGCTATAGGAGGGGTTAGCGGACATTTTAGTACACCCCAGGTAAATGCGTACAATTCATCTTGGAGGAATCATCCTGGTTTAACACATATGCAACCCCCCATGCAATCACCCTCTTCTGGTTCATATGTTATTCCACCGAGGCGATCTCTTGAGGACAACTTAAATCACCTCATCCAATCTCAAAAGGAGAACAGTTCTAAGTATGATCGAATGTTCAATGAAATACATACTATCATCTCAAGGTTGCAAACTGCATCGAATGTCCAAGAGAAGGGCAAATTTCTTGCTCAAAGCCAACGACCTCCCCCAGGATAAACCAGTGTTGGCACTACATCCCACGACCATCGAGAGCAATGTAGCGCTATTACCACTCTACCTAGTGGGAAAGTAGTTGATTTGTCACCTCCCCCATGCAATGCATCTAAAGATAAAGAGGTTTCGCCCGACATAAGAAAGGCCGAAGATGCCCCTTTAATTGAGAGTGAGGAGGAGGAAAACATTAGTGTACCCAAGGCCATCACCGCAGCCCCATACCCTCAACGGTTGGTCTCTCACTCCAAAACGACCTCCCGTGATGAAGTTCTGGAAGTCCTTAAGCAAGTAAAAAATAATTTACCTATTCTCGAGACTATACAGAGAATTCCCGCGTATGCTAAGTTTATTAAGGACTTACTCACGGTGAAACGCAAGCTAAAGGTAAACCAGAACGTCTCTTTGGCCCAAAATGTCAGCGCAGTCTTGTCGAGTGAATTTCCATTAAAATATAAAGATCTAGGTGCACCCACTATTTCGTGTATCATGGGGAAGAACCAAATCGAGAGAGTTCTAATAGATCTAGGGGTGAGTGTTAACATTATGCCCTATTCCATCTATAGGCAACTAGAACTGGGGGCCCTTAAGCCCACAAATAGACACTTTAAAGCTTCCTCGGGGAATTGTTGAGGATGTGATTGTTCAAATAGACACTTTCTACTTCACAGTGGATTTTGTCATTTGGGACGAAGAACCCTTCGTTCTCCCAAGTAATCATGTTCCCGTTATCCTTGGCCATCCATTTTTAGCTACAGCTAATGCTCTTATCAATACCCGAAGTGGGCGTATGCAATTAACTTTCGGGAACATGAGCCTCGAAACAAATATCTTTAATAATTCCAAGAGAGAGGGTGATGAAGGGGAACCGCGAGGGTTGGATCTTTTGGGGGAAGCACACGAGCAAGAAAGAACTTACAAGGAAGAGCCATTAGGGGAAGGTTGTGTTACGCACAGTGAGAGGAGTGGTTACAACATCGAGAGCAAGGTAGGGGATGTATGTTTAGTTAATGCATTCGAGAGCATGAGTGAGCCCATGAACAAGAGTAAAAGAGGAGATTTAGAGTGTGTCGGGAGAGGCTCGTCGAAATACTTAGAGGAAAGACAATGGCAGGATACTATCGATACATTTCTCCTCAATTACCACCCACCCACACCACCCTATCATTCGGCGAGTGACACGAAAGGCAGGTTGAGGACACCAAGCAAGAGAGAGATCTAGAGGAGTTGAGCCTAGCAGAGTTTGAGAGCGAGTTCGGACAGGTGGATGCAAGCCTAAATGTTGAAGTCCAATCTTTCTGGGCTGTATTTCGTCATTTAAACGAAAGTGAGTGGGACAATAGAATTGATGCATTCCTCCTTACCAAACATCCACCCATACCATTTGAGTCTTCGGAGGTACTTGAAGATACGACTCAAATCTCGTCCGACTTAGAGACCAACTCACGTGCTACACAACAAGAGGATCATTTTCCGGTTTATCATAATGCATCTCCCGATCTTTCCTTTATCTATGGGCACGGGCCCAATTTGATCCGGCTATTCACGTATGATGGTAGGACGGGAGAGATGAGGAGAGCATCGTACCCAGTGAAAGGGGTCGGGTGATTTGTGGATAGAGATGAGAGGTCGTCGCACCCCCGACGCGTATGGGGTGATTTTTGTTGAATTTTTGAGTCCTGTATAAGTGTTATATAGAGTCTTGTTGCATTTTAATAATTTGCTTGTTTTATTTGTTGCACTTATTCTTTTTCTTCTTTAGATTTTATCCTTTTGATTGAGGTCAATTAAAAAGTCTAAGTTAGGGGGGGTGATAAGTTCGTCTTTCTAAAACTTCACAAATTTTTAAAATGGAAAAAAAAAATTAAAAAAAAAATTTGAAAATTTTTGAAAAAAGCCAAAAATATTTTTGTTCAAAATAAATAAGAATTGGAATTTAAATTTTCCAAAAATGTCACCTTTATTCTATTTAAAGTCCCAAATTGTTAAATCTCAATTGCCCTAAGCCAAAATTGACCGAAGATGGAAATTGAAAGAAAATTGACGACTTTACGAATAAGTGTGGAGATTGATCAAACCCGGTGAGATGTTGAGCCTTTCAATTTTTTATGAGTTTTTGAATCAATCCAAGTTTAAGATCAACTCAAAGTTCTTTTCAGCGTTTTAATAAGTCGTTGATGATCTCAATCCTTTATTTTGATCGGTTATGGGAAATGTGTGAAATGTTGTCTCGAAATTCGTGCTAAATATATCTCTAAACTTAATTAATCTCGAGATGCATATGGTAATGTGATTAGCAATTTGGACAATGAAGTAGGCCCTCGTTTATTACCCAAAAATATTAGCCATAAAAAGTTGTGAAAAACAAAATTATCCCTTTGCAACCCAAGTTGAGCTTAATAAAATATTTTCCTTTCGTTTGATAACCCGAAAAACCCAAATAGCCCGGAAGTGTGAAAATTGAGAAAATTCATCAAGTAAGTCCAAATTGTGCAATAAAAAGGGGCAAAAAAATGAAAAAAGAAAAAAATGAAAAGAGAAAAATGAGCAAATGCCCGAAAAAGCACTAATGGACATCATAAGGACATTTTCCAATTCCGAACATTCCGTCCATTTCCAATTTTACCCTTTACACTTTTTAACCCGAAAAGTCCTAACCGAGTCCAAATTGCGAAATTGGTTACCGCGTGGAGAGCTAAGATACAAAAAGATAATATGAGAGATTAAATGGTGTGAACTAGAGGTGATGTTCCCGTTACCTTATAACTGTATTCCGATGATGAGATCTTTTTACCATATATTTTCTTCTTTTCAATTTTGTATGCATTAATTTGTGTCCATTATATTTACTCTTTATATCATGCATACCGAGAGAAAAGAACCACAATCCGAGGGATTCGTTTGTGAGTGCATCCGAAAGAATTTGAATCAAAACGAATTTTCGGAAACTAACGTAATGCTCAATCGGTGGAAATTTGAGGTTAAATTTTTGGCTTTGCACACACACACTTTGGTTTGAGACATTTGAATATGAATTTATGGTGATTATTTTTCGAAAGGTTTAAATTGTACAATTTTAACTATTTTGATATTTATTTGAGTCAATAAATAATTTTGTGGGTATATTCACTGCAAACCCTCACGAGACAAAACTCGTCCTACTAGGGTAACCTAGGGGTTTAAAGGCTTGTTGCATACACTAAATGCAATCGCTTGCCCGCTAAAAAGGTATTCTATCCCAATAAAAGAATTTTCAAGAGTTGAACTTTAAACTAATTTCTTTTACATTGCTCGGGACGCACAAAGTTCTAAGTTAGGCGGTGTGATTAGGCACATATTCTTCATATTTATCCCCTTAATTTCGGTGTTTTTATGATCCCGTGTAGTGTAAATAGCTTGGATTTGTCTCGTATTTATTCTACTAACCTCTTTTGGTAAGTATTTCATGTTTTGTGTATTTCTCATGTGTTTTACAGGTATTTCATGCAAGTTAGTGCGAAGGAGAACTCAAAACTGTGAAAGAAACCAAGAAATGGAGAGTTGAAGGGCATTTTCGTAATTTTCACCCTTATTCCGGAGGTGGGGACAACTAGAAAGTTGAATATCTCTAAATTACAAGAACACTGGAAAAAACGGCACCTCAATCCGAGCTACGGTGAAGAAGTTACGATGTTTTGAAGTTGCACGATAATGTACCGGTCCGGTCATGCGAAATTCTGGCATTTATTATGAAGATTAAGAGGTGCATAGCTAGTAAAAACTTGCGCAACAAGCAATTATAGCTGTCAAATTTGTGCTGCTTGGTGCTATAAAAGACCAAGCCCTACCTCAATTCAAAGGGAGTCGAATTCTAGAGAGTAGAATAGAATTTTAGAGAGAGAAAGTCAGATTTTAGAGTCTTTTTAGTTTTCTTTGGTAGAAATTTTCATAAACCCTACTTTTTGAAGTTTGTCTACTATTCAAGATTCAAAGTTCTATTCAAGATTCATCATTCATCCATTGCAAGTAATTTTAATTTATTGTTTTTACTGCTTTCCTAGTTAGTTTAATTAATTCTTGATTTCTAGTTTTCCATTCCCAATTCAAGTCATGTTCTCAATTTTCTAGAGTTAGTTATGAATTCCTACATTTTAATTTGTAAGTTTTATATTTATTTGATCATGTTAAGCTAAGTTTTTAAGGTTTGGGATGCATGAACCCATCCCAATGTAAATTACTTATGTAGAAAATAGAATTTAAATTAAAAATTTGAAAGAGTCGTGCGAGACAAATTTTACAACCATTGTAGATCTTTTAATCTCTCTTGACCTAGGTACTTGGGATGCTTAAGAATACGATGTGCGTTTAATTATTTAGCAGCGCTTTATATTTACCTTTGATTTCACATGGTGCGGGCTTGATCCTCATATATGTAATGCTTAGGATCTATAAAGACTGGATTCATTCAAATTTATAATTTACAATTCTAGGTTTCTATACGGTAAATTACTAGGGTTAGGGGGATTGTATTCCAACCTACTTTCGCATTCATCTTAATTAATTTAACTTCTTTATTTACTTATTTTTTCCCTTTTCAGCCATCATCATCTTTTTCATTTTTTCTTTAGATGTAATAAATCAATTAAATTCTATCAACCATTCCCTATGGATTCGATACCCAAACTCGCCACTATACTCCTTAAGAAGTGTAGTTACAAGTTTAGTTTTTTTTTTGTATTGAGATTGGAAGCCGATAACAACGACTATCATATTACACGGACGCTCGGTTTTCCACTCGATCAATATGACATTATAGTACCGCTATAGTAGAAAGTGGAGTCGAATTAGACTCACCCAACAAGGTTGGATTGGGAGAATGTCAGATGAAACATTAAAGAGAATCGGTAGTGGAAATTCTAGGAGTACGTAAATCGTGCGTGTTAGCCAACAAAGGTAAAATATCCAAAGGTTTGGGCATATGTCAGAGTGTGGCTTACCGGAAGTGAAATTTAGGGTAAAAATTTTCTTGGCTCATAAGAGCAGAGTTAAAATGGTGAGAGGCAACCACCACACTTAGAAGTGGAATGTTTTGTCAAGAGAAGGCGTATAGGTATGTTTTGACCATAAGTTCCTTCCTCAGATGTTCAGGATAAGATGCGAACATTGTTTTGAACTCACACAAGAGGGTCGGACAAAGGTCACTTTGTGAAAATAAATTTAATTAATTAGCGAATCTTGCACAGGATGAAGTAGGTGATTGGAGAAGAGGATATTAAAAGGGAAATTAACTTACAAAAAGAATTGCTAGAACTTCTAGGGAATTCTGCTTGGATGGTCAATGTAGATGGTAACAATGTCACATTTTGTTAATATGGAGGTAAACACTTCCTTGTGTGGGGAGCTACAAGAATTGAAGAATTTAGTCAAAGAATAAGACTAGGGGAAACGGTGTTGGTAAAGCACCACAAGGGGGAGAACTGTCAGGGAACCCATTTAAATGATTTAAATAGAAAAAAATTTATCGAGCGATGGTAATTTCAGTAAGAGTTGTTTAAGTCAGTAGCCTGTTCCCTAGGTCCATTAAAGCTAAGGGAACAATGGAGGTAGCCATCAGAGTCGATACTACCAACGTCCGAGAGAAGGACAACCCTAACATGGTCAGTGTGACTGGAGATAAGTGGAGTATGTGTAGAGGTATTTTGTGGGGAGTGAAACCCATGCGTTAAAATTTTTTCGAAGCAAGTATAGGGATAAGGGTATGGTGACTAGCAAGGGTAATAGTTATTGAAATTTTTGATTTGGTACGAACATATGTGTTAAGTCCAGGAACCATTTGAGCAGCTAAGGCGATTGGCAAGGTAGAAGTATGAGTTATATCCTCAGATGATAATGCGTGTTGTATGTGATAGGAACGAGTTACTACATTTTTGTTATTGCTATATTCGCATGAGAGACGAGTTTAGTGCGTATATCGACAATGTTATTATTATGTGCATATTTTCCCTGGTATAGTGGAGTTACCTTTAGTGTTATCTGCGAAGGATGAATGGGTGTATCGGTAGTGGTATATAGTTTATTGAGATTACTCGTTTTAGTCATGTGTTATATGAGTATGATATTATCTTGATTATGATTTTATAGTGATGCTTAGAATGATAGTGGGCGCTTATCAAAAGTCTATTGGGGTTACTACCTCAGGGTAGAATGTTTTACTCTGACGAGACCTCATCTTCGAGAGGACTGGACTCGCGTTTATATATATATATATATATATATATATATATTATCGAGACTTCAAAAGGTATAGTGGTCTCGGATATTTGATCCCGGTACGTGTAGGGACTTTATTAATATGATTCGGAGTGTATTTAGTTTACTGTTCAGTGAAAGGATTTAGCTGGTTATCATAATTAATGCTCTGGATGTGGTAATAGTAAGAGTGCATTGGCATATCACCCTTTAGAGACGTGAAAGTTAATACTCATAGTTGTATATCTGGGGACGGGACTTTGAGAGTCCCGATTATATTTGCATGATGTTTATGGAAAGTGATTACCATCAATGTGAAGAGACAGTGTCTTTTGGAAGAAGTTCCTTGTCTAAGTGTAATTGCAAAAGGAGATGTAACTTTGCTATTAAGAGATGGGAATATAGGGGTACATGTTATGGACTAAGGGCCTTCGGATTTCGATGACCGATAATGCTAGGTAGTAGTGTATTGGGGGGTTCCTTATTTGGATTTCGCTTTGCGAGACATCCCACACATGAAACTTAGCTTAAGGTTGGTAGTAGGGAGATGTTTGGCCATTCGTCCATGAGTCTGATACCTCGGTTGTTATGGCAGTATGTAGTTATAACTGAAAAGTAAAAGGTAAATTACAATATAAGGTCAGTAGAGCCAGTTGTGTGATAGGGTTAAAGGATGGATTGATGTTAAGGAGAATTTAGAATCTCAAATTCTAGGGTGATTTAGAATTCCCAAGTGGTATAGTCACATTGCAAATGCAGGGGAAATAAAGAATTAAGTGTATCTTTGAAGTGTATATGAAGTTTAGACCCATATGCACGGTTTATAGGGTGTATGGACACCTTGGTTTACTGGTGTCTGGATCATCGGAAGAAGAGACATGAAAATAGATGGGAGAAATTTATGCTTGTGAGACTAATATTACAAAATGTAAGTGGTAGGGTGGACTAAGCATCGTGAGAAGAATGAAAATCTATATATTCATGTGCAATCAGAGTAGCACGTCCGAATTTGGTTGAAAGGCAGTAGGAAGCCATTTAAAAAGGGGGGTAACCCTTCAGAAGGCAAATAATTAACTATTATGGACAAATTGGAGCAGAGTTCTACCTAGTAGAATATTGAGAATGACTTGCGCGTAAATAGAATGTTGATGTCAAAAGGTATAAAGAGTCTAGAAGTACACATTGTGGTGAAAACTTTTGGTATGCCCCGAGGTAAGAAGTGGGTTATTAAGTATCACTTAACGGGAAGAATTATTAGTGAAAGTCGGTGTTAAAAAGGGTATAGTAAGTAGTAGATCGGTTGGCGTAAGAGGATCAACCAAAAAATTTGGTATCAAGCTGATGATTCTAGTAGTGGAAGAGTCAAGTTGGTAAATTTCTTTTATGGGTTACAATTATAAAGATAAGTAACGAGTTCCTTCGAATGTGTGGAACAGGTTGTCCAAAAGAAAAGTAATTGTTATATCCTAGGGTGATTTACACTATTAGATAGTGAACACACCGATACGTGGTCCTACCCAGTATTATTATGAACTAGGATGAGATCCCCGAAATCCATCTTCAACATGGGGTATCAGGAAGTAGTGGGGATAACGTTTCATTTTGAGAAGGGTGTCTCATTTATAGCCCGAGGAGTGGGCGCAAGGTGATTGACGACTGGTGGAGCTGTATGGAAGTAATTTTGGACCCATTGCGATCATTTCATTTCCACAATGGTAATAACCAGTAAGTGAAGTATAATATGGTAATAGGGAGAGGATATTACCTAATGGTAGATTTGTGTGAAAGCACCTGTACCTATTCATAGTGGACAAGGTGCATACAGAGGTTTTATATAGATAAACCTTACTATCCTTCCTCTGGATGCTTAGATGTGAGAGTATTATCAGAGTTTTTGGATCAGTCAGAAGTTAGAGTCCGATGACTATAATGGGATAACCACCAACTGTCTTAAGTGGCTTTTTCCCTTTTGTGAAAGTCACACCGCCGCTGCAAAAATTCGAAGAACAGACAAGAATAGTCAGATGTTCTATGGTTTCTCCCAGAATGGGGGGTTTTGTGTTTAGATAAATGTGGGAGTTGATGCAAAGTGAGGTGCGAAATCCCAATAATATTGAGATAATGCAGCCAATGATGTATAAGCTACTCTTATTTGAATGTTGTTTAGTAAGAGCACAAAGTGAGGTGCATTTATTGAAGTGCACCCTACAACTGATAAAGTGTAGAGAGTGTTCAACAAGCTTTTTGTGAAGTGGGGGTTGTAGTGATTGAACCTTTCTTTGTATTTTGTTTTGAGTACTGGAGGATACCAAATTTTTCCATGTATGCCTTACCTTCCGAATTTCGGGACGAAATTCTATTATTAGGGGGGAGTATGTAATACCCCATATTTTTATAGCTTTTAATTATGTGATTAATTAAATGAAATTTGCTTTTAATTATGGGATTAATAAAATTAATTTGGGATATTTAATTGGAAATTAATCCGAATTTAAATACTAGCGAGATGAGAGTTAGTATTTGATTATAATAAGGTTATTGAATATTACTGAGTAATTATGGTAATATATGATTATTGAATTTTTTTAAATTTTCGTGAGTTCAAAATACGGCAGTTTCAGTAATTAAGTTGGGACGCGCATGTAAGTCGTGTCAGGACCCAATTTAATGGATTTAAAAGTAATTTATTTTCATGTCATCCATATGATCATTTTGAGTGCGCCAACGTGTCCGAAAGGGTCGATATAGTCTGAAAACACTAGCCGAGGGTTTAGCTTGGGTCCCGGGGAATATTAGGCCTAACTGGCAACCCGAGAGGGTATTTTAGTCATTTTGACTTTTTGAGGAATAGTAACCCACGAATTTTATACTGATATTATCAGCCAACACTTGAGTCCCTTATGGTTTTTCACAACCAAAATTCATAACGGCAGTTAGAGAGGAAGAGAAGAAAGTTCCCTAAGAAGAAACCACCTTAGAGGTTTTTGCACCACCGTCACCACCACCAGATAGATCGGAAAGAGAGGATCACTCCCATAGCCTCTGCTTCAAAGGATCAGAATCTCTATTTTTCCAGGCAAATTATTTATCTTGCAAAGATTTATGGAATATGTTCTGCATGATAAATTAGATTGGAAGACAAATTATGAATAATTGTGATAAATGTCAAATTGGAGACTAAATCATGAACTTGGGTAGATTTGCATGTAATGGACCTTTTGAAATCATTCAGGGAAAGAATTATAAACTAAGAGTTAGCAAATCACCAAATTAAATTGAGGTTTATAATGATTTTTGAAGAGATGATAAAAACTAGGGTTATAGTATTATTAATGACTTATAATCCAAGAAATCGATAATCTGTGATGTTTTGATGAATCTTGAACATTAAGACTGGCGTAGTAATGTTTGTTTCATAATTAGTATACTCATTTAGGTAGTTTGGGATGTTGTAATATGATTTGGAGGTGTAAAATTGTTGAATCCCGTAACTGCTAAAGAAATTCTAGGCAGATAACTGCTTGATCGATCCATCGATCCAAGCATGACGATCGATCGATCAATCCATTTCTTTGATCGATCAACACCTCTAGAAAAGTGAAGTATTTTACTTTAAATAATTGAATAACTTCCAACCTTCAAAAATCTTAAGTGATGATTGATTGAGCATATTGGTACTTAGGGAAGACCAGTAGGATGGCATTTGAATCCCGAAAAACTATTAGGTTTAATTGAGGTTAAGCGGTAGACTTACGAATATCCGACTAATGAGGTACGATTGTATATTGTGAGAACCTGAATATATTTTTCTCCAATTATAATTTGAGGTTAAAGAATAAAAAGGGGAAACTTTAAATACTGAGATAACCTTAGAGACTAGCAAGGGACTGAGTAACCTTTTGGGATAAGGTATGTACTCGGAGCTATGCGTCGAGAATTATCGCGTTAAAATCTATTGTGTAGAATATGGGAAGATATTATTATATGTGTAAGACATATGATATGGGGATAGGATATGCCTATAGTAAAACGATGAATACCTAAGTTGTTTGAATACTTAGTACATGGATGATTATGTGTATGACATACCTACCATACTTGCTATCATGGGAGGTTAATTTTTGAGAAAGGACCGTCTTATATTTGTGTTCCTTCGGGGGGATTTGAGACCAGTACCTTAAGGACATAGGACTGTGAATGACTTATTTGTGAGTTGATAAGTCAGCTGACCATGGGAGCGTAGGTATGTGCGTGATCCATGGGTATGTGAACTATGTTCGCCTCCATTATGTGTGATTTGTGTTGAAACGGTTCCTGAGTGATTCGGAATATGTGATCCTTATGTACGACACATACCGGGATTCGATAGCAGAGTATGCATGCATCACAGTTTAGCCTAGGGATTCTATATATGTATATATGTAATGGGTGACTTATATATGTACTTGTGACTGATTCACCGCTACTTATTTGATGTGAATAATTAAGGAATTTAATGGAGTTTAGAACAATGTAGACTTAATTGATACTTGAACTAAGTAATCTGATTTTTGAATGTGTGAGTTATGAATATATCCTATTTAAATAAGATGGGTGTCATCTAAAGTAAGAACCGTCTAGATGGGGGTAGAATGGACTAGTCAGGTAGTGGTGTAACTAGGTGAAATTTAAAGGATGTGTTAGGCATGCACTATAGTTGAGTGGTGAGGATCTCAAGTGAGGGCACGTGACTAACATGTTTAATATATGTGTTGTTTAATATTGTAATTTAAACACTTGCAGTTTTAAAAATACTTTCACCTCGGGCTCTGACCCGTTTGCTTCCAAATTTACTTTTTTATAAAACTTTTTAGGTCCCCAGCCATAGGGACACCAAGCATAGAAGTTTCATTCTGAAGACGTGTTGTAGCTGCTGTGGAAGCTACAGGATCTCGGTATTAGATGCCTCCACATTTATCTTTGATTTTTTCAGAGTCATTCATATCAGTCAGGGCATGTTACCCATTCTTATTTAGTGGTTGTAGATACAGACTTTCATTATTTCAAATATTGGTTTATCTATTCAAACTCTGGTGTTAGGATTTTATTTACTTTGGTATTATTATCATTGGAGTGTTTACTCTAGACTTAGTTTATTTCATTTAGTTGGTTATTAATATGATATTGTTTATGCAATTGATGGTTGATGATTTAATTATTGGTTAATTGTTAACTTATTTAAGAAAACATCGCATCTCTCTATTTGAAATATCAGGGGGCTAATAATTAATTAAATGTTTTCGACAGTGATGCTAAGACTGAACCAACTTGATATTATGCATTAATGTAATAAAGGAGTAGCTACCCGATATTTAATTAGTCGGGGAGTCACACCCCAATGAAGCCTGTCATAGGCTTTCTCCATGTCCAGCTTTATGATAACATTTCCTCCATGTATCTTCTTTCCCAGATTATGCACCATCTCTTTGGAAAGCAAAATATGGTCTTATATAGATCTGCCTTGAGTAAATCCACTTTGGTTGGGAGAAATAATGTTTGGAAGAAACTTAGAAAGTCTTGTACATAAGATCTTTGAAATAATCTTAGAACGAAAATTGCATAAACTTATAGGTCTAAAATCCCCACATGAATTTGGATGCTTGATTTTTGGAATCAACACAATGGAAGTGGAATTACGGCTTTTGGGCAATTCAGCACCTGTAAAAAAATAATTAATATTAGATAATAGATCATCCTTATTATTCTCCAACAAGTTAGAAATAAATGACCCCCATAGCCATCAGGTCCTGGAGAGGCATTAGGACTCAAGCTTTGAACTTCTTCTAGAACTTCTTTCTCACAAGCAGAATATTCTAAAATAGAATTAGCCTCTTGGTTGATCAAATTTGGAATAAAGTCTTCATGAAACTCATCAGTCACAGTCGGCACTGTAGACAATTGAGCTTTAAAAAACTTAACAAATTTATTCTTAATGTTTTGCTCTTCTTTAATCCAGACATATATATCCTCTTTAATCCTAGATATATGAATACTTTGGTTTTTGGCTTTTGTACTAGCATGAAAAAATTTGTTATTTGAATCACCCAACTTCAACCATTTTATAGATATTTTTGCTTCCAGTACATCTCCTTAATTTGTAAAGCTGATTGGAGTCTTTCCCTATCTATATTTAATGCCTTTCTATTTGCTTCAGAGTTGGACAACTCATAATTGAGCTCCAATTGAATGATTTCATCTTCTAAATCCACCACTGCTTGATTAACATTCTTAAATGTTGCCTTGCTCCACTTTTTTAGCACTCACTTAAGCCTTTTAAGCTTAATAGATAAATTCCACATACCAGCAGCTGTTGTATTTTCACTCCATGAGTCTGCAACTATCTTCATAGACTCGCAGCTAGAAGTCCAAAAATTGAGAAATTTAAACACTGAATACTTTATATCTAGATTATTGGCAACTGACAGAAGAAGGGGGAATGATTTGAGGAGGTTTTGTTCATGTGCTTAATAGACGAATTGGAACCCATTAAGTGTTGTACAAACAACTATCAAGACGGGCCATTATAAGGTCTAGCTCTCCTATGTTATTACACTAAGTGTACCTAGATCCTTAGTACCCTATATCTTGAAGACCACTACTTTCAATAGCTTGATTGAACTCATAAACAGCTGAAACATTCACTTCATTACCCACTACCTTTTCTTCTTGGTTTGCCACTATATTAAAATCCCCCATTATGATGTGAGGTATTGCAGCCATGTCATTAAAAACCTCCAATATTTGGATCCATAGGTCCTTTTTTTCTAGATTAGAGCATTTAGCATACACTACTGAGACACATACCTGATATTTCAGCACTGGATGAGAGATCTTAACTACCAACATTTGATCATGATCCACTACAACTTGAGCTTGAATTTAAAATCTCCACAGAATCCAGATTTTACCAATATTATTACTGTTGACTCATTCGAAACCCCATTTCAATTTGTACATCTCTAATTTATCCTTATCAACCATAGGCTCTAAAACTGCTACAAACCATAAAGTTTAACATTGAGATTTGGGGGTATTTGAGTTCTTTACTCCTTTGGATTGGGATCTTGTGCATCTAGTGATCATTGGATCTTATTTTTTCATCTTATTTTCTCCTATACTAATACTGGTAGGAATTTCATGGGTAGTTATCTGCTCTTCATTTATCTCCTTGCTCTTGTTTATCTTATGATCCACCCTTTCAGAAAACATTTTCAATTACTTAATTAAAGAAGTATGATATTCATAATCTTCTTCACGTGTATATAAATACATTTTTTGTTGATCTTGAGTCTGTTCATTTTCTGATTTCCCAATACTACTAGGAGAAAAGAAACTATTATCCCCTTTTGTTTCTTCTCCGGACTGATTTTGATACTTCATCATAGTTTGGATTCCATGTTTCTTCTTTTCCTTTTTCTTATAAACCCTCCACTAATTTATCTCTTGGACTTGGTTTGTTGGATGCCACATTTTCTCTATTAATTCACCTTCTTTTGTATCCTCTTCAATAACAGTATCAGTTATCTCTATAAATTGATCACCATCCTTATCCTACTCCTCATTAACGTTGATAAACACTTTCTTGGATTGGATGAGGTTTAAATTATGATATACTTTAGTTATTTCTTGGGATTCTTGATTATTTCTTATATTCTTTGCCTCTTCTTCAATTGGTTGCACATAATTCTTCACCCTATACTCGTATGTGTTTTTTTCTTGATTGGTAGAAGGCTACTTTCCACTCATTACTGAATCTTTTTATGGTCTTCTATCATTATTCAATGGTCTAACAATACAATCCATCTCTCCATGCCCTTTCTTGAAACAATAATTGTAAAATTTTGGCATGTTCTCTACCTAAATCTCCTGAACCTTTATCCCCGTACCCTATCCAAACTCTCTTCCAAATCCTCTTAGTAATATCAACTTCCAAACAAACTCTTGCAAGACTGGGTCTATTGATTCCCACTGTTGATGTATCAAGTTTTAGAGATTTTCCAATGAGTTGGGTAATAGAATATAGTGAAGGTTTGGAGAAAAATGAATTAGTAATTGGGTTAGGGAGATCCATATAGGGGCTATGCGACTTTCTACATCAGGCCTGAAATTTGTTGTCCACTTAAAGATCCTCATAGGATATTTCCTAATATACCACGATTCTCTAAGCCTCATACGAGAAAAATATTCTTCACTATGAAGTCGAATCAAACATGTTTATGATCGATCAATCCAATATTGAATGCAGTTTTGAGGGAGAATGTTTGGAATACCTTTCTAATAACATCCATTAATGGCCTTCCATGAGAGAAATTCTAAACAAGGGAAAACTTAAAAGGTTGAGACAATGATTCAATATCATCTTGAGAAAATTAGATTGTTGGTTCTCCTTTATAAGTTGTAGGGGATTTCATCGCAACTTGCACCACATTTGGAGAATAATTTTCTACCACTGAAGCAAAAGACTTATTCCAAACATTAGGAATGTCAGGGGGCTTAGGATCCACATAATGAATGTTTGTAAGGGCAGCCAAGCAAACCAAAATTTGGGTTTACGTGGGAGAGAGAGAAATTATTCACTTATTATACTTTATTGCTTATCAATTTATATCATTCTCAGCATCAGACTAAAATAAAATATTTTTTTCTTAAACTACATTCGAATTAAACCTGAATTAAATTAATAACCAAGAAAAATAATAAGTCCATGATTCACATAAGATAACTAAAATCCCAACATAAACATAACTATCTCAACCCAACTAAAATAAACATGAGTTACCCAATCTTGACCCATATACCCCAGCATATTGAATGTATGGGTGCACCTCTACCAATGGGTGAATCTATATGTAGCATAATATCGAAAGAAAAATCAATCATCCCCGACTGTCGTGCAAAGCTAGTGCTAAAGAATGAATGAGATGCATCAGTATCAAATCAAATACGGTGCACATGTCCAAAGATAGGTAACATAACCTCAATTGCTTGAACTAGCACTGGTTCCTGAGCTGGTGCAATGTGATACACTTGCACATACTATAGATGTGGTTGTTGCCCTTGAGGTTGGCGGTTGGAGCTTGAAAAGCTTGTGTTGTAATCCTTGGGGATGGAAAGTGTTGACTCTACCCCTGTGGCACCAGATACCCTCATTGTCCACCTTTATCTTAAGGTCCCTGATTACCCCGAGGACACCACCTCGACGTATGACCCCTCTCACCATAAGTGTGATGATTCCTGTGAAATGGGCATCTCTCTAGCTGTCGGCCTTATTAGCCTCAACCCTACTGGCCTTGGCCCTGATGGAACCTCTCATATTGGGCCTAGCCCGGCTGTCCCTGTCAGTTATGGTCATCGAAACCCCTAAATCTCTTATTATACTCAATAGACCGTGAAACCCTAAACTGCTGCCCCTGTCTGTCGCTCCCATTTCTCTCACCATGTGGGTTCGACGTCTCGGATCCCTGTCTCTTTTCCTCCTTATTTTGGGGAATGCCCTGTGATCCTGACAAAGTAATAGAATGACATTTACCATGTGATTATAAGTAGTGAAAGTCGAATTCCCCAATAATGCATTCTTGATTTGCCAGGCTGGCCCCGATGCAAATTTCTTCATCTTTTTCTCCCTATGTTTACCTCGTCAGCAGCAAAATAGTAAAGTGTGGTCAACTCTTCTTCTTACTCTTCTATAGTTAAACCTTCCTGCTTAAGGTCCATAAATTTTTTCCTCATCTCAGACTTAATCATAGGTGGTAAGTATTTCTCCTAAAACTTTCCCCAGAACTCGTCAATCGTTAAACTATCCCTCTCCTCTATGTTGGCGACAGAATTCTACCACTATAAAGTGTCCCCAACCAACCTAAATAAGGCTAACATCTGCTTATGAACCGACATACACTCTATCATTCATAAGTTACATTGAATATCCTTCTTCGACCGACTAGCTACGAGAATATTGGAACTACTTGCAAACTCAAGTGGGTGGACCTAAGTGAAGTCCTTCCTAGATCTAATACATACTGTCCCGGGTGCCTGAACTGATAACACCACCTGATGCTGGGGTGGATGTGGTAGTTGTTTTGGCTGTGGTGGCTAGAATGCTAAAGCATAGCAGGCATTGCTATGGTGACTGCCTGAGTTATGGTTGTGGTAATCCATATTGGGTCAACCACTGGTGGGGCTGGCGACGACCATGGGTGCTGTTATGGCTCCTACTGAGCCCCCTCATCTACAGCCAGTGCGGTGACATGTCGAGATCTACCTATCCTATCATTTTCCAACTGAAATCAAGCAAGGTTTTTATTAATACAGGTCCCAAGAATACAATGATTCATAGTTATAGGCTCTACATATCAAAGAATGATACTAGAACCTCGATGATCTAATACCAAATATAACAACCCCTATTTTCTAGAAAAAAAATTGGCTAGACAAAATACGCCAAAGATAGGGCTTGCTTATTAATTTATATCACTCTCAGCATCAAACCAAAATAAAATATTTGTTTTCAAACCACATTCAAATTAAAACATAATTAAATTAATAACTAAGAAAATAATTAGTCCATCGTTCACATTAGATAAATAAAATCTCAACATAAACATAACTATCTAAAATCGACTAAAACAAAATAGATTTCAGGCTTATGCCCATAAAATAGTCCAAAAGTAAAAGACTGAAGTATATGAACAACCTAAGATGGAATCAACGATCTGATCTCTAGTAAGAAAAGTGAGATTACCATGATAATATCTAATCAGTTTTGTTATCCCTGTCTAGGCGCACCTGGGAGGGAGAAAACATTTATAATTTGGGTCAGTGCCCTGGAGTTGCAAGAATTAACTTACTGAAATTAAAGTGCAGAAATACAATTAATTAAAAATAAGCATCCCCCATCATCACTCACAAACATGATGTATCTCACCCCTCATCTAAGTTCGATAGTACATGTATAACCACCAAAGTCCAAGTTGATAACTGATAATTGTGCTGAATAAAAATGCATCTAGAATAATCCATATACTGAAATGTAATTTTCTACACCCATTTTATCAATTCCCAAAGTACCTTAGTCATACTACCCTTACAAGTGACATAAACATGTATTATGCATACTACGTAGTATTGGGTCTATAATTTATTATCTACAACATTAGACTAATGAATTAATCTCATTTAATTTATATGATTATATATTTTTCCTTAAAAATATGCGACACATAAAGGAATCTTCTAGTAGTGTCTCGTTCATCCTCTATGGGTATGCCCGAAGGAGTCCCTTATCCAAATTCAAAATCACAAAACACATACAACTGGGGCCATCCCTATGCACCAAACCATTGTACAACCCATACCCAATAGTAATAATGGATCCCACCATCTACACCTACCTCTTATAAGTGGATATACTATATAGTACCTAAAATAATGACCTACACAACACCTAGCCTACCTATGCCAACGTGTACTAGGATCTCAAAATGCGCGTAATCCTAACCAATAGGATCATCGACAAACATAGGATGTTTACACAAATAAATAACTACATGTTATCATCACACAATATGTATAGGTGATTACTCTATATTTACCAAAGATGTCCTATTTATTTAATCATCAATAATCCCACTATAATAATTAACTAATCAGTTGATATTTTATTTTACTCCTTTAATAGTAGGACGTAACCATCTTTGTTAATTATAAGTTCCCCATTTAACATTAGTGTTACAAAAGAATTTTTGATAAGATCACCATTCATCCAAACATCGTCCCACGAACTCATATAGGTTCCTAACAATCCCCCGGATCCATCCCTGGTCCCAGCCTAACCTGCCCCAGGGCATAATCGATTCACCTCTTGAAGCCGAATCAATTCACCTTAAGAGGTTGAATAGATTAGGATCAGGGCCGAAGCCCAGATCTGCTAAGGTTCTTAGTACGCAAATCCTTATTTTCGTACCAATTCCCATTCCAATGGTTTATACATGTATATTATCATAATAATAGGTCCTTTGTGACTTATTAATTCATCTAGGATGGTTAATTTCACAATTTAACATAAAAATTACATTCCCCAAAACCCATAATATCTATCAATTTCCATATCTATTAAACCCATATTTTTCACCTCTTAATCCCTTCAGATTCTAGTCAAGTTTTATCATTATACAAGGATCATAATTCTCTTAAATTTTAGATCCTAAAACATGGTTTCAATTACATGCTTGTTAAGATTTGCAATCAAATCAAGAACTTGGGCCGTAAATTCTATCATTCAATTCAAGATTACCATCATCCTAAATATCTAGGTTTAAACAACTAAATTTCATATTAATTCTCCCTACATATTATTCTTCTGTCACAAAATTCATATGTAAACCCAGAAATTACATAGGAGTTTAATACAATGAATCAAGAAACTATATTTGATATATAATTTATGCAAGAAAATTCTTGCATGTTATGGATGATTGGATGTTTGCCATTGAATCCATTGCCTATTCTTCCCTCTGACCTTTAGTCTCCTCTCTTTAGAGATATGACTAATAGGTTTAGCTTTTGGTAGGTGTTAAGAGTTTATTAACATTCCTTCTTTATTTAAAATAATTCCAATCTCGCATTAGGCCTAATTCCCATTTTTGGACCCCCAAATGGGCCCGAACTCATAATCGAAATAGCCCAATAACCTACCAAATAATATACCTATACCCCGGGACCATTTTTATAGGTCTAATACACCTAAACGAGTTCTTAAATCTTCCACAACACGTCTGAATTATTTTTATTCAACATATGTATTTTTCAGTTGTGTTGCACATCCTATATGAATTATTCAATAAACATGCAATTATATTCTACGAAAATTATTTAACATGTTCACAACTTAATTGATCAAATTCAATCAAATTAGTTTAATTCTGGCCGCTTTTATTTATTTTAAAAAAATACGGAGTATTACATTCTCCCCCCTAATAATGGAATTTCATTCTCGGAATTTGAAATGTACCTGGCTAGAGGAGTTCCGTATATTTTTTTTGCATGTCATCTTCCCTCTCCCAAGTCGACTCGTCCTCCTTCTGATGTCCCCACTACAAATGTACTAACAAAACAACCTTAGATCAAAGTCGGCGCTCCCTACATTCCAGAATGGCTATAGGTCTCTCCTCATAGGTAGCATCAGGCTGGAGCTCTATCTCATTAATATCGATATACTGGTAAGCAATCTCATCCCTAAGGACCTCCGCAATGTAGAAATATGAAAGACGCCGTGCATCCTTTATAAGTGGTTCGGTAATCCCAACCGATACTCTATGGGACCAATCCTCTCAATAATAGGTAATGGTCCCACATATCGCGGAGACAACTTCCCATTTTCCCCAAATCTCATCACTCCCTTCATAGAAGATACCTTAATCGACACTTGGTCCCTAACCTAAAAGTCTAGGTGTCTCTGTTGTGCATCCACATGGCTCTTTAGCCTGTCCTAAACGACTAGAATCCTTTCCCGAATCATCTTCACCTTTTCTTTGGTGTCCTGAATGAATTCTGACCCGATTCATTTATTTTCCCCCACCTCAAACCAACATGAGGGTGAACGAAAAGGTCTCTCCTGTAATGCCTCAAACGGTGACATTCCAGTAGTAAACTGATAACTATTATTGTACACAAACTCCACAAAGGGTCTTCCAACTCCCCTAGAAGTCTAAAATGCAAATCCGCAGCTTATCTTCCAGCATCAAATTCAACCTCTCCATCTGCCCATCAGTCTGTGGGTGATACGAGGTACTCAACTTCAATTATTCCCTTCAGGCCTGCTAAAAGCTCCTCCAAAAGTGGGACACGAATGTCTTATCCCAATTCGACACAATGTTGATCAGTATTCCATGAAATTTCACAATCTCTATAAGGAAAAACCTAGCGTACGGCTTGACATATAGTCTGTCCAGACTGCCAAAAAGTGAGCCACCTTTGTCAGTCGGTCCACGATCACCCAAATAGAATAATGCCCCCGCTGTGACGTAGGTAACCCTGGGATGAAATCTATGGAAATTCCCTACCACTCCCATGTCGGAATCCCAAGAGGTTGTTGCAAACTTGCGGGATGCTAATGGTCCACCTTTACTAAATGGCATATGGCACACTTGGACACAAATATTACTATGCCCTTATCCCCATACCAGCCCACCAATACTGATGTTGCATATATTAGTACATCTTATCCCCATCGGGATATACCGTAAATTGTGAACCGTGAGACTCTATCATAATGACTCACCTCAACTCCTCATCATCTGGGTCAACCAATTTTCCTTGAAACCTCAATCCGCCATTTGACCCAATCGATTAGTGCTCTGCTCCCTCGGCTAATAACTGTTTAACCCTATCCTATAAAATATGGTCTCCTGCCTCTTCCCTCATGACCCAAATAATGATCTCGGGTTTGATAGTGAGAACTGCTATAAAAAAAGGGTCAACTAGTCATTAAAACAATGTGATTTCCACTTTGCCTTGCACACTACTGCTAGATCCAGGATTGTCTTAAGGATCAAAGCATCCACCACTATTTGCTTTCCCAAGGTGACACTAAATGTCTAACTGGTGATCTATTACACTCTATTGCCATCTCTTCTTCCTCATATTCAAATCTTAGTGTGTGAACAAGTATTATAGGCTCTTATGGTCTATGAATAACTAGAATTTCCCCTGGAGATAATGCCTCCATATACGTAAAGAAAATACCATGGATACTAACTCCTAGTCGTGGGTGGGGTAATGTCCTTCATCAGGCTTTACCTTCCATGAAGCATAAACTATCAGCCTCTCCTCCTACATTAAAAGCCCTTTAAGTCCCCACAAGGATGCATCTGTAAATACATTATAGTCTATCCCCAACCAAGGCAATGTAAGTAGTAGTGTTGTAGTCAATCGAGGCTTCATCTTGTCAAATGCCTGATGACATACATCATCCCATATAAATAGCACATCATTCCTCGTCAAGTTCATTGAGGGGCTTAGCTATCTTCGATAACCCTGTATGAACTGAAGCCCTTATACATTTGACTCACTTAAGTCTATATTGTATAAGTGCTCATCTAGTTTGGAAATTGTGACAAAATTGTGTCTTCCTAGAAACCAAAGAGCCTCAGAAGTTGGATTACCTATTCATCTCTCTTTCTTGTTATGATCAAGAGACTATTGCCAACACTCACACACTTAGAATTCATCTTTTGCACATCATATTGCATAATTATGTGTGTACATGTGTTGTGTGTGTTTAAATACCTAAGTTTGATTTTTAATAATTTTTTGGGATTTTTTAAACATTTTTAAATCATGTTTTTAATAATTAAAACTTGTTTTAAAAAGTTTTGGGGCCAATCCCCAAATATGAATTGTTGTATTTTATGGCCTAATGTTACCTTGGATAGAATTCGAAAGCGACAGAGACTTCAGGGTGTGCTTTGTAATTAGTTTTGACGTTCGTTTAACATCCCATAACTGGCCAACACCCGTCTGCCTCTGATTGGTTAGATTTGTGTTTCTTTACAGAGACAATAGACGCGTGTGTTATCATCCCTTGGATCATTTCTTATCAATGATATGCATGTTGCCTTGATGAATCCCCGTGTATCTTTTTAAGCCAATCAGCGCTCGTTTAAGCACCGCCTGGTGTGAGCCCTTTGATTCAAGTTAATCTAAATTGACTCGATCTCATCCCTTGGTTTGGATCAGATATCTCGAACCTTCCTCTCACCCTATAAAAGGGGCCTTCTCTCAGACTTCGAAGACTTTTGCCATTTCATTTCCTCTGAGAAATTAAGAGAGAAGAGAGAAACCAGAGAGAGAAGAAAGTTAGAAACCCTAACTTCGTCCAAATCCTCTTCAAACCTAACCCAAACACTTCTTCAAAACACCATAACCAAAAACACCATCCTGAGTGTTCTTGAGTGTTTGAGAGTTTAAGTTGAGTTATTTTTGTTGTTGTAACCTTGTGTTCGTGAGATCTTGTTTCCAACTTAGACTTTTACTTAGATCTAGTTTTTGTTTCCATAGAAATCTCAGATCTGAGTTATTCATGTTACATTACACTTAGTTTTATTTTATTTCTCATCTTGAGAAATATATTGTTGATTGTTTTATCTAAAACGTTTTCTTACTTTGAAATCAACAATAAATGCTTTCTGTTTCTTGTTCTTGTAAAACTAAGCCTTTGACCTAGTTTGGAATCTCACTTGGAGGTTTTCAATATCAAAACCTTTTTGTTTTAAATTCTGAGATTGATTAAGACCTTGTCTGTCTTCCTAGCAAGGTATCTGTGGATTCTGGGATAGTTTGAAAGGTCAAAAAGGTTTAAAGTTTTCTAAGAAGAAAGAAAAATAAAAGATCACTGCATATAGTGTAAACTGTAATTTGTTAGGACTGTTTGTACTTAATAAGTGTGTGTGTGTGTGTGTGTGTGTGTGTGTGTGTGTGTGTGCATGTGATAGAGAGCACCTTCACATAACACGAAAAGTGTTGGTGATAAGATCTTGAGAACATAAGTCAACGTAAAGTGTAGGAACAAATCAAAAGTTGACAAACTGGGAGAACTACATCTACAATTAGAACTGCAGAGAAGTTTAAGGACACCAGAGGGTACATTCTTAAACTTATATAGGTCTGAGTTGTTTGCACGTTAGTTATATAGTTTATAACTCATATATTTGTTTTAGTGGATTTTTCTTTTTACTCCGTAGAGGGAGCCGTGGATGTTTCCTCAATTGGTGAGGTTTTACCACGTAAAAAATTGTGAACCGAAGCCTTCTACATTTTCTCATCTCATTCTTGGTTGTGATGTGTTTAAAACTGGTTTAAATTATTTTTTAAACTTGTTTCTTAAATCTTGAACAGATCTCGTACATACTATTTTATCAAACACATCTTGTGATTAATCCTTTTTGATTTAAGAAAAGAGTTTCTTCAAAAAACAACTCGGAGTTACTTAAATAGTTTATTTTCATAAACGGATTTAGTAACACATTTTTCAATTGGTATCAGAGCTTTGTTAACTGCTTTTAAAAGATCATGTGTTTCTAAAATTATTTTCAGAAAATCAAATATAGACGAGAAAAATGAAAGATTTGGTAACTTGACCAGACCTCCAATCTTTGATGGAACCAATTTTGCTTACTGGAAAGTAAGGATGATTGCTTTAATTCAAGGAACTTTGGGAGATGATGTCTGGGACATTGTTGAAAATGGTTATACTTTTCCTACTAAACCAGCCAACGAAGGAAGTAATGAGAGGGTTAAGAAAGCTCTAAGTGAGTTCACTCAAGAAGAGAAACAAGTTTCTCGAAATAACAATAAAGGAAAGAATGCTATATTTATGTCTATTAATGAACATGAGTTCAAAAGAATCTCATCCTGTACCACTTCTAAGGAAGCGTGGGACACCTTAGTCACTGATCATGAAGGAAACACTAGAGTTAAGGCTGTTAAAACCCAAATGCTTATCCAGCAGTATAACTCCTTAATTATGTCTGAAACTGAATCATTTGATGACTTCTATATGAACCTGACTGATGTTGTGACCAAACTGCATGCTAATGGGATAACCTATGATAGACAAGAAATTGTATCTAAAATTCTGAGATCATTACCACAGAAGTTTGACAACAAAAGATATGCTATTGAGGAAATGTGTGATATAAATCTCACTCCTGAATTACTCAGTAGTAAATTAAGAACTGTGGAAATGGAACTGGAATTTAAGAAACAATTAACCCAATCCCATAGGAAACAGACTAGTTCCAATCTAAGCTTCTCTTCTAAATTGATTAAGCCTCAGTTTAATACTTCCATTGTTGAATCTGATGAGGACCGTGATATAGAGAGTTTGGAAAATCAGATTGCCTTAATGACTAAACAGTTCAAGAAAATCATTAAGTTTAGAAATAAAGTGGCAAATAAACAAGGCAAGTCAAATTATCCAACTCCCTCTAGTCACAGACCTAATGAGTAAAACAATGACAAAAATCACAAGGACTCTCACGCTAGACTTAATAGAGACCTTAAGAAGACTGAATGCTATAGATGTGGTAAACTGGGACACATTGCACAAGATTGTAGAGTTAATTTGAACACTCAAAACAAACACACTAGAGCTAACATCTGCAAAACATGGGATGATTCAAGTGACTCTGAAAATGAGGAACCTGAGTCATCAGATGCTTTTGATCCTTGCATGTCCTTCTTTGCTAAGATTATTTATAATGATGACATGCCTATGTTTGTTAATGAGGATGAACCAAATAACTCTATGAGTGATAATTCGAATGTGGTTATTACTGGTTTAGATGATTTGATTACTGAGAATGTTGCATGTTCTACCTCGGGGTGTGTGAGTCAAAGGGATGGCGATAATGACGATGTCAATGTGTGTGTGAGTTTAAGAAATGAATCGTTAGGGGTCACTCCACACACCACACTTAGTGATTCGGACAATTAAGACCTCCCAGACATTCACACACTTTACACTAAGACTCTCAAGAAAAGTGCTAGACTAGAGAAAACTGTTAAAGATCTTACCAAGAAATTGGAAGATTTAAGTCTGATGGTTAAACTGAATGCTGAAGAGTACACTACCCAATATTTAACTCATGAAAGTGAAATTAAAGTTTTTGATGAAAAACTAAAAAATTTGACTGAAACAAATGAAATTCTGGAGAAAAAGTAAAAAGGGACATTGTTAGAATTGGAACAAACCAAAGAAAAGACAACAACTGTTTTCAAAGAATTTACAAAATTTGAAAATAATTCTAACTGTTTTGATGAATTTGTTACTGAATCTAAAACCAATTCTGATGATCGAACTGGTATAGGATTTTGTCCCAATTTGAAAACACAAACAAAAAATTTTGAACCTATAAAGTTTGTGTCAGGAGGCAAAAGACCTATTGAAACATGCCCATATTTTCATTCCATAAAAACTAAGTTTGATTAGGAAAATCAAAGTTTTAACATTGGGGAATCAAGTTGCTCTAAACTTAAAAGTTCACCTAAGGCTAAATACGTCTGTCCTTCTATTAGGAAGAGTGAGTCTGCTTTCAAACCTGTACCACCTAGAAATAGAGTTCATCCTTAAAACTCTATTAAACCTTTGTTTAGAGACTTTCCTAAGGAGACCCCCATCTTGAGCAATCTTTATTGCTCCTACTGTGACATATATGGTCATTCTTTTGATGATTGCTATGCTAGGAGACTTGTCAAACCTATCTATAATCCTCGTACTTACAAGAACTTTAACTATTCTAGGAGGAGTCGAAACAATTATATACTTCCTAGACAGCCAGATAAAAACTCTAACTATAGAAAGATAAAGACCAAACCTAAAAGAACATTTCATAGAAGGAATCCTAAGCATTTTCCTAAACCAAATGCTCAAGTCTTTCACAAAATTCAAAATCATGCGCAAAACATTTTTCAGCAAAAATCTAATGCTCGCAAATTTTATTCGTTGAGAGCTAATAAGCGCAAGATGAAAACTAGAGCTATTTGGATTAGGAAAGATGATCTATTACCTCAGATGAAGTGTAATGTTGTTGTTACTTCTTTAAAAGCCGAACACACATCATCTGGTTGGTATTTAGATTCTGGATGTTCTAAGCACATGACTGGAGATGAATCTAAACTTTTAAACAAAACCAGATTTGCTGGTGGTAAAGTTATTTTTGGTGATGGAGCTTCATCTCAAATCATAGGCAAAGGAGCTCTCCAAGAAGATGGGCTTCCTATTCTTAAAGATGTTCTTCTAGTTAAAGGTCTAAAGGCCAACTTACTTAGCATTTCGCAATTTTGTGACTCAGACCATATTGTTACCTTTTCAAAGAACAATTGCAAGATTTTAAATGAAAAAGGTGAATGCATAATTACTGGATTCAGAACTCTTGACAACTGTTACACTGTCAAGAACAATTCTAAAACTTGTAATGTTGCCAGAATGGATGACAACGAGATATGGCATAACAAAATGGGTCACATAAATTACGATAATCTTAGTAAATTGTCTACTCAAGACATAGTAAGAGGAATTCCAAAAATTAAACCCATTCATAATATTGTTTGTGGTTCCTGTCAAGAAGGTAAAATTGTTAAGGCCCCTCATAAGAAAGTCAAAGACATTCTCACCTCTAATCCCTTAGAACTCATCCATATGGACCTAATGGGTCCCTCCCAAACTGTTAGTCTTTGTGGACACAGTTACATCCTAGTTATGGTTGATGACTTCACTAGATTTACATGGGTAGACTTCTTAAAACAAAAGTCTGAAACGTTTCAAACTTTCCTAAAAAATCTTCTTAGGATCGAAAATGAGAAGGATATTCAAGTGAATAGAATTCGTAGTGATAGAAGTGGTGAATTCAAAGACACTGGTATTGTAGAATACTGTGAGTATAATGGTTACAAACACGAGTTTAGTGCTCCTAAGACTCCTCAACAAAATGGAATCTCCGAGAGAAAGAATCGTACCTTGCAAGAGATGGCACGTGTCATGTTACATGCCAAGAATTTACATAAATATTTTTGTGTAGAATCTATTCGTACTGCGAGTCATATCATTAATAGGGTCTATCTTAGATAGAATTCCAAACAAACCCCTTATGAACTTTGGTACAATAAGAAGTCAATCTCAAATACCTTAGAACCTTTGGCAGTACTTATTATGTATGAAAAGATAGGGAACACTTATCTAAATTTTAGAGCCGGGGAGATAAAGCCATATTTTTAGGATACTCGCCTAACAGTAGATCTTATCGAGTGTATAATCTTCGTACTAAAACCATGATGGAATCCATAAATGTAATTGTTAGTGGCACTATTGTAGAAAGCAAGACAGGTGAATTACCTATTGAAGAAGAGTCTTCAAATATTTTAGAAAATGACCCCTCTGAAATAGATAATTCATTACCTATTGAGACACCTGAAGTTCCTAACTGGGTTTCTAAAGATCATCCCATAAACAACATAGTTGGCAACCCTAGTGAGCCAGTGCGTACAAGATCCCAACTTAGAAATTATGAACATTATGCATGTTTTGTTTCCCTTGTGGAACCAAAGAATGTAAATGAGGCTTTGAATGACTCTCACTGGATTTCTGCTATGCAGGATGAACTTTTACAATTTGTCATTCATGATGTATGGTATCTTGTTCCACGTCCTGATCACAAAAAGGTTGTTGGTACTCGTTGGATTTTCAAATATAAAACTGATGAAAATTGGATAATAATTATAAATAAAGCTAGATTAGTTGCTCAAGGATACTCCCAAATAGAAGGAATTGATTTTAACGAGACCTTTGCCCCTGTTACTCGTTTAGAATCAGTTCGTCTGCTTTTCGCTATAGCTTGTCACATGCGTTTTACATTATATCAAATGGATGTCAAATCTGCGTTCCTTAATGGAATACTGGCTGAGGAAACCTATGTAGAACAACCTAAAGGGTTCATTGACCCTAAGCATCCAAATCATGTATTTCTTCTGAAAAAGGTTTATATGGCCTTAAACAAGCTCCTGGAGCTTGGTATGAGCGACTGTCCAATTTTCTTTTGGATAAAGGTTTCAAAAGAGGTGGAAATGACCAAACTTTATTTGTCAAACATTTTGACAAACACATTACGATTGCTCAAGTTTATGTAGACGATATTATATTTGGATCAACTTCTACCTCAGAAGTAAAATCCTTTTCTGAAATTCTGAGTAAGGAATTTCAAATGTCCCTTATGGGGGAGTTACAGTTCTTCCTAGGTCTCCAAGTCAAACAAAATCCAGAAGGATTATTTGTTTCGCAATCTAAGTACGCTTTAGAGATTGTTAAGAAATTCGGCCTTGAGAGTGCTAAAAATGCTAAAACGCCCATGAGTACTACGCTAAAACTTTTTAAAGATGACAATGGAACATCTGTAGATCCTACACTATATCGTAGTATGATAGGCACTTTACTATATCTTACTGCCTCACGTACTGATATTATGTATGCTGTGTGTGTATGTAAATGGCACTCTAAATCTAGGTCTTTGGTACACTAATGACACACCAAGCACTATAATTGGGTACACTGATGCTGACTGGGCTGGGTGTACTGATGATAGTAAAAGCACTTCAGGAGCATGTTATTATATAGGTAATAACTTGGTAGGATGGAGTAGTAAAAAACAAAACTGCACATCACTCTCAACAGCTGAATCTCAATACATAGCCGCTGGCAGCTGTTGTGCTCAATTAATGTGGCTTAAACAAATGCTAAGTGATTATGGTATTCAAGAAAATCAATTGCATCTCTATTGTGATAATCAAAGTGCGATTAATATTTCTAAAAATCCTGTTCAACACTCGCGAACAAAGCATATTAAAATAAGACATCATTTTATACGTGAATTGGTTGAATCTAAGGTGTTAGAAATCAATTATCTTCCTACTGATCTACAACTTGCAGATATATTTACCAAACCTCTAGATTATAATAGATTCATTTCATTACGTAAATCTATTAGTATGATTTATGTTGATTAATCTTTTTGCTGTTTATCCAAGTTTTTCCTTTTGTCCATTTGAGACAAAATGGGGGAGAAATTTGAGTCTATTCAACTCTTGCATATTCTAAACAGCTTGATCTTAGTGAATTATTGCAGCTTCTTGTTGTACAGTTACTCTCAACAGTTGTAATAGGGTACTCAAATGTACTTAGTTGAGTTATGTATTTTTTTGATTTCTAGGATTTGGGTAGATAGAATTTTGATAGGAATAAGTTTTTATTATTTTCTTGTTGCCCTACGAGTCCAAGATGACTCAAAGGAGATTTTGTCTCATATTTCCAAAGGGTGAGATTGAAGCCCTTATACATTTGACTCGCTTGAGTCTATATTATATAAGTGCTCATCTATTTTGGAAATTATGATAAAATTGTGTCTTCCTAGAAACCAAAGAGCCTCAGAATTTGGATTGCCTATTCATCCCTCTTTCTTGTTATGATCAAGAGACTATTGCCAACACTCACACACTTAGAATTCATCTTTCGCACATCATATTGCATAAGTATGTGTGTACATGTGTTGTGTGTGTTTAAATCCCTAAGTTTGATTTTTAATAATTTTTTGGGATTTTTTAAACATTTTTAAATCATGTTTTTAATAATTAAAACTTGTTTTAAAAAGTTTTGGGGTCAATCCCCAAATATGAATTGTTGTATTTTATGGCCTAATGTTACCTTGGGTAGAATCCGAAAGCGACAGAGACTTCAGGGTGTGATTTGTAATTAGTTTTGACGTGCGTTTAACATTCCATAACTGGCCAACACATGTCTGCCTCTGATTGGTTAGATTTGTGTTTCTTTACAGAGACAATAAACGCGTGTGTTATCATCCCTTGGATCATTTCTTATCAATGGTATGCACGTTGCCTTGATGAATCCTCGTGTATCTTTTTAAGCCAATCAGCGCTCGTTTAAGCACCGCCTGGTGTGAGCCCTTTGATTCAAGTTAATCTAAATTGACTCGATCTCAGCCCTTGGTTTGGATCAGATATCTCAAACCTTCCTCTCACCCTATAAAAGGGGCCTTCTCTCAGACTTCGAAGATTTTCGCCATTTCATTTCCTCTGAGAAATTAAGAGAGAAGCGAGAAACCAGAGAGAGAAGAAAGTTAGAAACCCTAACTTCGTCCAAATCCTCTTCAAACCTAACCCAAACACTTCTTCAAAACACCATAACTAAAAACACCATCCTGAGTGTTCTTGAGTGTTTGAGAGTTTAAGTTGAGTTGTTTTTGTTGCTGTAACCTTGTGTTCGTGAGATCTTTTTTTCCAACTTAGACTTTTACTTAGATCTAGTTTCTGTTTCCATAGAAATCTCAGATCTGAGTTATTTATGTTACATTACACTTAGTTTCATTTTATTTCTCATCTTGAGAAATATATTGTTGATTGTTTTCTCTAAAACGTTTTCTTACTTTGAAATCAACAATAAATGCTTTATGTTTCTTGTTCTTGTAAAACTAAACCTTTGACCTAGTTTGGAATCTCACTTGGAGGTTTTCAATATCAAAAAGCTTTTGTTTTAAATTCTGAGATTGATTAAGACCTTGTCTGTCTTCCTAGAAAGGTATCCGTGGATTCTGGGATAGTTTGAAAGGTCAAAAAGGTTCAAAGTTTTCTAAGAAGAAAGAAAAAGAAAAGATCACTGCATATAGTGTAAACCGTAATTTGTTAGGACTGTTTGTACTTAATAAGTGTGTGTGTGTGTGTGCATGCATATGATAGAGAGCACCTTCACAAACACTTACACCCTACAACACGAAAAGTGTTGGTGATAAGATCTTGAGAACATAAGTCGATGTAAAGTGCTGGAACAAATCAAAAGTTGACAAACTGGGAGAACTACATCTACAATCAGAACTGCAGAGAAGTTTAAGGACACCAGAGGGTACATTCCTAAACTTATATAGGTCTGATTTGTTTGCATGTTAGTTATATAGTTTGTAACTCATATATTTGTTTTAGTGGATTTTTCTTTTTACTCCATAGAGGGTGTCGTGGATGTTTCCTCAATTGGTGAGGTTTTACCACGTAAAAAATTGTGAACAGAAGCCTTCTACATTTTCTCGTCTCATTCTTGGTTGTGTTGTGTTTAAAACTGTTTTAAATTATTTTTTAAACTTTTTGCTTAAATCTTGAACAGATCTCGTACATACTATTTTATTAAACACATCTTGTGATTAATCCTTTTTGATTTAAGAAAATAGTTTCTTCAAAAAACAACTCGGAGTTACTTAAATAGTTTATTTTCATAAACGTCTTTAGTAACGCACTTTTCATGAACCAACGGTAATACCTGACCAATCCTTGAATTTCACCTCCTACAATCAAAAATAACATTTCTCGAACTTAGCATAAAGTTGATGGTCTTGTAATGTCTATAAGACTACCCACAAATGTTATGCGTGCTCCTCCATAGTCCAAGAATAAATATGTATATCATCAATAAACACTGTGACGAACTGATCTAGGAAATCACTACATATTCGATTCATTAAGACCATAAATATTGTCGGTGCACTGGTTAGTCCAAAAAACATAACCAAAAAATCATATGACCCGTATCTCGTCAGAAATATGTTGTCTTCGAGATATCCTGCACTCAAACTCTCACCTGATGATAAGTCGATCTCAAATCGACCTTAGAAAAATATGTAGCACCTGTTAGCTGGTTAAACAAATCATTATTACGAGGTAACAGATACTTATTTTGTATTGTAACCTTAGTCAACTCCTTGTAGTTGATACAAAGCCGTATGGATATTTCCTTGTTGATGAACAAAACTAGATCACCCCATAGTGAAGTACTCTTCCAAATAAATCATATCCCAATAAGTGTTCAATTTGGTTCTGAAGCTCCCTTATCTCTAGATCCATCTGATATGGTGTACGGGCAATAGGTTTCGTGCTCGGAATCATACCAATCACAAAGTCTATCTCTCGACTAGGCAGTAACCCTAGTACTCACCAAATACATCAGCAAGCTCACTACCTATCGAAATGGAATCTAGTGATACTATGACCTCCGAAGAAATGTTCTTCTCAATATAATAAAAGTGCTTACTTAACGCACCCATGTAAGGCCCTGCAAGGATTTTTTGGTTACCTGTGGTCAACCCGATTCAACCCGAGCATTAGGTGTGCAGTGGAATAAAACAACCTACATTATGTTGCTACTATAATTTTATTTAACTAACATTCCACTTGTTTAGCATGCTATTTTCATTTTAAATCAAGCTATGTGTGGGACCCGTGGGAAGCATCCCTGGAATCCAAACAGACAGTGCTACTAACATAAAATAAAAAGAATACTTACTTGTATAACGCCCTCCAAATACGATATCGCACCTAACCTGTCGTAACAAAGACAGGGGAAAGAGCCGAATGCCTAGTGGGAAAATACAAGAATGCAGAATAAAATCGAACGGCTGAAAAGTTACTTTAACACATTTATCTACGTTCACATGAAACTACCCTTTATATACTTAAATGCATGAAACCGTTTTTATTACAAAAAAGTTAGATATCCTGATTAATTCACCTTAATCTCATCAAATAACTCCCTCTTACTATTCTTAACATTTATTACTTGATTTAACGCACCCGGTAATACTTAAACCAAATAAACTTTGTTTAAGGAAAATCATTTATTTCACCGAAATTACCCACTTTATTCGTACCAATCCACATTTGTTTTTTTTATTAACAATCACCCTTTCAACACACGCAAATTACATGTTAGAAAACTCTTATTTTTCCTTTGAAAACATTTTATAAACACACCCCAGTGTTAATTATGGGTTAAACCTCTTTAGGTTACTTAACTACCCATCTAATCCTTTCACTTTACCATTCCTTTACCTTATGGACATTAATCAATTTTCTCACTACTTGTCCACTTAATCCTTTACAGGACATTTATTAATTCATTCAAGTTAATTTTCACAGATTCACCACACAATCTATTTCTTGACACGTTCCATTTTTAATATATTTTTCTCAGAATCTTCTAATATCCACAAACTTTAATGGGATCTACACTACTAGCTATGCTACCATATGCTCTCGCCAGTATTTTTAGGTATTTCACCTCTGAGCTCTGAGCCCTCCATAATTATCCCAGTGCCATCTGAGTCCTTATTAATGTGTTTTAATATTCTACAATTGTCCACATTATTCCACTTTTACTTTTTTTCAGCTAAAGGAAAAACACAGGGTGCCACCCCAACTTGCATTACACTTTAAAATCATCATGTCTTGTCCTTTTCACTCTAACATTGATTTCATCCCAAAATCATGTTCATTTAGGACCCTTTTGTATAACACCTTTCTCAACATTTTTATTTCATGCAAATGATCCACTATACGTAAGTTACCATTTTACCCATTTGTTTTCGAACTTGTCTTTTCCTCAATTTTCATAAGTGTTATTTCTCAAAACACCATTAATTTACCCACACTAACTTCTTAAGTGCTTTTATAACCTTAACATTTTTCTAACATTTTGGAGTAACGTTCTTCTTAAGTTGAAAATATCTTTATTTCATTACTTTCTTTTCCAAGAAATCAATGAACATTTAAAGACTACCTTATAAGAAAAAGACCATTCTCTTTTATTAGTACATATAGTCCTAAAACCTTACATTTACCCCATTTTCAACAGCCTTTTCACATACCTTCAGAGCTGAAATTTTTATTTCCTTTATTTCATGCTTAGACCCAATAAAATCACCTTTAAACTTATTTATATATTCATTGTCAAAATACTACAAGTTTACACGCATGAGGAGGTGGATTTTAAGTTAAAAAATCCTATTAAATGGCACTAACATATGATTAATTCTAGAAATTTCAGCATGTTTGTAAAAATTATACTTTTCAAGACTAAAGGACATTTTAATTCTTCAAAGCTCAAACAATGTCCAAATTTATAAAATCTTCAAGAAGCTTTAAAATTTATTTCACAAAATATCTTTACCAAGATAGAAATTTATTTGAAAACATTTTATTCCATAAAATTTTTACCACCAAACTTCTTGAAATTTCACAATTTGCAAAAAAATTCCAATTTTTCCAAGAAAATTGAGAAATATTTATTCATAGTTTAACATTTTTCTAACATAAAAATGTTTAATCTAAAGTTTTCTTGAAATATACCATTTTACTCAAAATCAGTCAAAACCCTTTGTAGACCCCTTTTTTACAAATCATAAGAGATATCATTCTTATATCATAAATGCATCCTACTCTTACAGTTCTAGCTACAAGACTACTAATATGAAAAATAGAGTCTTAAACCAAGAGTGAATTTTTCAACCAAAGGCAGATGAAGAAGATGATGCCAACCCCCCCCCCCCCCCCCAACGGTGGCCTCAAACTCCAAGAAAACCCCGTTCAAACCCCCTAATTTTTACTTCTTCTACTTTTACAAACCTCCAACAACACCTACAAAATTCATAACTTTGTTCAACCATGGAGGAAATGGGTGTATACGGTTCAAATATGGTGGTACAAGGTAGGGGATGGTGGTGGCATAGTGTAACATTAGTGGTAAGGGTCCGGGGAAGATGAAACACCATAGAAATTAGAGAGAGAGAGAGAGAGAGAGAGAGAGAGAGAGAGAGAGGAAATCTAAAAATATGAGGAAGAAGACCCACCCCCTGATCTCCTCTTACAACCCCAAATAAAACCACAAAACCCTTATAAAAATAGCCCCAAACCTCTAAATCCCGTTTTTGACAAATCTGGTTTCACCAGAACTGGACACCTCATCTATCTAACGGTCCAAAATGTGACAACATACAAGAGAAGTACGATTTAAAAATTTATGGTCACCTCGTTCGAATGAGAATGCATTCTCATTCGATCAACGCTTTGAACCACCTTCAAACGAGGATGCGTACCCATTCAGTGCTGGTTTTTTCGATCAGTATTAGATGTCCACTTCGAACAAAGTGTTATTTTCGTTTGAACCACGTATTCTCATTTGAACGAGACTAGGATTTCGTTGAAATGACTTTTAGGTCGTTCGATCCGGCCAGATTTCTCAAGTCTCCTATTTGATCCACAACTTCCAACATTTACCACCAAAGCCACAAGAGTAATCAAATTTATAGATGAAAGCCATATACTAATAATCTAAATCTCAAGGTTTCATATTCTTACAATTTACACGTGGAAAATAATAAATATTGGGCACGGGTATTACATTCTTCCCTCCTTAGGAAATTTCGTCACCAAAATTATCAGCCCGTCAATTCCTCAAATTCCTAAGGTCTATTAATGCTTATTTTAAGTCATTGGAATTATCCAAGAATAAACTATCGAAGTCTTTAATAGCTAAGTTGACATCATACACTCTTCCATGGGGCTGTCACCAATAGTTCAACACAGAACATGTTCTAACAATTATTGCCATACTAATGATCAACGTCACATAACCATCCTCGAGTTTCCACTCACTTGATGATCACGCTCAATCAAGTACTAGGACTACCTTTGTTAATACCCAAAGAATATCGCCACCTCTACTGGGCAACCCTCTCTAGTGATCGATACTCACCAAAGAATAAACCGAAGCATGACTAACACTTAGTGTGATTCATCACTTAGAGTCATCTCTAATCTTAGGACCATGCATTTTTGGTTTCCTCAGATCCTAGGGTCATCATGATCATATAATCTTGTTATGTTTGATGTTAACCTCATATCACAAGTCACTCACTCCGTGGGGTAGCGAATCTACCAAGTCACTATTTATGCGCCTAACTAACACCCCCCCTCAATATCCTTCTATAAACATAGGATGACTCTAGGTGTACTACTTGGGAACACTCACCTAGGCATTAAACCAATCCACCTACTGTGGTAGACAACACTTAGTGCTATGTTTCCTTGAGTTTTAACACAATACAATGTCTTTAAATCATCATCATGCCCTTTACAACCAGAGCTAATAATTGCCATACTGTCTAGTCATAAGGTCGCTAATCCTAAGGAAAGTGAATACTATGAGCAAACTGTGTGGTCAAAAGCACAGCCACCCGTATGCTAAACCATGTGCAAAACCAAGGGCACCTCATATAAGGGTTCATTCAGTTACCGAGCTACATTGACCATGATAGGTCCACCCGCACTCTACTGGGCCCAATTGTGTCGTACCATGACATGATATAAATTCGAGCTACCACAGAAGTGGGAACACTAATCCTCAAATAGAGAAATTAAAAGGGGCACACAAAAGTCAGAAGAAATAAACAACCGTTCTGAGAAAAGGCCATTTATATGAAATGGACTATGGTATATGAAAAGCAAACTTACGCAACATTCTTGAAGTCTTACAACTCCTCCCAGATATTATCACTAAGTACTAACCTAGCTACAAACCATTGCTCGAGTCATCAACCATGACTAATCGGATCACAAAATTCCCATCTTCACAAGACGAAAGCCATATACAAGACTAATGTCCTCTGGGAAGTCAAACACTCGACTTACCTCCTTAATAAAAAGTTTCCCCCTTACTTACATTCCCAATTAACACTAGTTATCTCATTCGAGTAATGCCAACGACCTTCTTGACATCTACATTGTCCATCTTATAAGTGATGACGTCATTGATGATGCTGGAAACAACACCACCCGTCAAGATGTTTATAAGCTCAAGCTAGTGATGATAATGGAGGCACAAGAGTATACTAAATATAAGAGATTGAGATGAGGAGAAGAGGATAAACATTTACATATAAGTGGTTCAGCCAATCTGGCCTACGTCCACTGTGAGTGTGTGTGAGTAATATCACTAAATGAAGGCACTAATGGCTATGGATACAATCTCTCAAGATTTCTCTCTATACTATGCAATTTGACAAAGTTTTAGCTTGGGTTGTAATTTCGAATCCTTCTCAAGGTAGGAGAAGACAAGTATATATAGTGTTTGGAGGGTGTAATATACCACCCAAGCATACAATGAGCATGTAAATGATGATCTAGACAATATAATCAAGACATCTGTCGCTGTCACATGTAGACAATGATGATGAAATATTCCCCCCACGTGAGGGGATTTATATAGGTACAACTGATTTTGTCCACGCGTTACTAACCTTGCATATTCTTATAAATGCTCGGCCTTGTCCTTAAGCGGTACAACCTCGACATAGAAAGTACGAGGTTGGTGAAGTCTGATTATTTCTTTATCCGAGGTTATTCATGATGACCTCGTCCAAGTAGGCTGACTGAGGTTAGGTAAGAAGAGTTGTAACATCGGCCTGGGCCGGTGATGGCGTTTCCAGATGATTGATCCCACATATCATTATTGATCTCGACTGATGACTACAACATCGGATGGGGCCGATGAAGGTGTTGAATGGTGATTGAACCCATGAGTCCTTATTGACCTCGACTGAGGCTCGACCGAGGTTTATATATGAGGTAGATGTGATGTCATCTGTGGACGACCTGATGGATAACTGAACCCATGAGTCATATAGACCTCGACTGATGACCAATCATGTTGTTACTTGCAACGTCTGCTTTGGCCGACCAGGTGAAAGACAAGGTTACTGATCATTTGGCTTGAGTCCTTATTACCTCAGTCGTCATGCTGGCCGAGGTTGGTGCCTCCGAGTTGGTAGGTAGAATTTAGGCATATCAATCACTCCCTAGCCCTTAGTTACCCGTGTGAATAGGTGACTAAGGGCTATGCATGTCTGAGGCTATACTTCTTTATGTGACAATGTTTTCTTGACAAGTGTTAACTTCTGAAGTAGGTTGAATTCTTGGCAAGTGCAATGATGATGGCTTTTTAGGCTCCCAAGGTAATGATGGGCATTGGGATGCGTGCAAGCAGATTTTGAGGGTTAAAACCCTTTTCTTTCTCTTTCTTCTTCATTTCTCTCACTTTCTCGCCTGAACCTTCTGCATTCTTCCTTCCTTATCGAGAATTTAATTTGAGGCTGTTCATGGATTTCTTTCACTCAATCATATTTCTTCTTCATTTCGCATTCCCTCAGGTATCTTTCTTAACTTTCCCTTGCCAATTTTCAGTTTTGTTTTTCTATTTCTTATATTTTTTTATGATAGTTTGAATTTTTCGGTGGTTCTTTGAGTTTTTCAGTGGCTCTTTGAGTTTTCTGGTGGCTCTTGTTCTTGACTTTTCTTGGTTTGAACTTGACCAAAACCAAGTTTTGATCCTTAGTTTGGCTTGTGCCTAGTTGTTTATTTATGGTTTAGAGTCTTAAGTGTAGGGTCGGTCTTCTATGCTCAGACCTCTTTATCATCTTCTAGAGGATTTCCCCTCTATTAGAGAGAAAACCTTTACAAAAATTAGGCAGATAGAACTAGCCCAAGAGGAAGCTCGTAGGGATTAGGCCTTCCCCCTCAGACCTAACTCCCCTCCACCTCTAAAGGTGATTTATCCTGAGACATCACATCGACAAAGTTGTACCTTTGATTTTTTAATGTCTCTGATATACTGACTCAGATATATTTTTTGCAGAACGCCCAGAAGGTATCTCAGAAGACCTGTGGGAGATGTCTGCACCAAGCCTTGTCAAGTTGGTGAAGAAAGCTGGGTTCAATACACCTCCTCCTCCTCCACCTAAGCAGAACGTCGACACTTTTAAGGCCGACGCTACAAAAAAGAGGAAATCCACCACTGTTGCCTAAGGGGATCAGAGACAAAGCAAAGCTCAGAAGGGTTATCATGCCATCCCCATCTTGTTCGATAATGCACTAGCTGCTCGTCTGGAGCAGTTAAAGATCAGTGACAGCCTGATAGGTCCTGGTCTGAAGGCGATGGATGCCATTGGCTCTGCAATGATCGATGCTGACAAGCGCTTCTTACGCTCTATAGAGACCCCTCTGTTGGCCGAGTTTTACCTTCACAGGTCTATCCAGGTAGAGATTTTAGCTTTTTTTAGATCTAAGTGTAACCTCATCCTTGATTTAGGTTATCTTGATCTTATACATCTGACTTTGTATTGCAGGGTATCCTGTCCATACATTAGTTCGTTGACTGGACCCTGAGGAAGCTGCCCCTTATTGAAAAGGGAAAAGAGGCCCAGAAGGTGGAGGCCTGTCTAAGTGCTGAGGTTGAACGTCTGAAGATCGCCTTGGAGGGGTTTAAGAATAAGGTGAAGCAGAGGGATATGGACATAATTAAGCTCTAGAAGGACCACACCTCTGCCCTAAAGGCTAAGGATGACGTTCTTTAACAAAAGGTTGATGTTGTAGTGAAAGATTCCCTTGAGGATGCCTCTAAGAAGATTTTGGTAGACTACAAGGTCTCTGACCAATTTATTAGCTTTGGCTTCGAATACCTCGAAAGAGGTGTAAAAGCTACTAGTAAATAGGAGGTATTCAAGGAAAAAGAATCAGGGAGCCTGACAGCCTCGGACTTCATTGGTCTCAATTTTGCCACCCTCAGTTTTCTCAAGCCTTATAAGAGGTTGAGGAGGAAGGTGATGCTTCTGCAGAGACCGCACCACTGGAAGTTACATAGACTGAGGATGACAACCCTCATGATGATGGGGCCGAGGTTACCAACCCTGTGGCTGCAGACACCTAGATCGTGATTTATGAAGCTTTAAACTTGTAATTTTTATTTCTCATCTGTAATTATTTCTAACCTCTGATAACATACTCTAAGGCAATTTGACTTGTAATTCTGACTTCTTCATGTTATATCATCATCTTTAGAGGATTTTTCTTCTTTTGATGAATGCTCCTTTGAATAGTTTTATAAGTCATACAATGGTGTTTGTATTAAGGTCTAAAATTTCAATATAATGGTGTCTTCATAAATTTCACCAAACTGCTATAAGGTCTGAGGTCACCAAACTATGATGTTTCACCTCATAAATTTCACCCAATTAAGGATGTTATAAGGTATGAGGTCATCAAATTATGATGTTTCACCTCAGACCTTGTCACCAAATTAATGATGTTATAAGGTCTGAGATCATCAAACTATGATGTTACACTCATAAATTTCACCAAATTAATGATGTTATAAGGTCTGAGGTCATCAAATTATGATGTTACCCTCATAAATTTCACCAAATTAATGATGTTTAAGGTCTGAGGTCATCAAACTAAGATGTTACACTCATATATTTCACCAAGTTAATGATGTTAAAAGGTCTAAGGTCACCAAATTATGATGTTCACCCTCATAAATTTCACCAAATTAATGATGTTAAAAGGTCTGAGGTAACCAAATTATGATGTTCACCCTCATAAATTTTACCAAATTAATGATGTTTAAGGCATGAGGTCATCAAACTAAGATGTTACCCTCATAAATTTCACCAAATAAATGATGTCCAAGGTCTGAGGTCACCAAATTATGATGTTATCCTCATAAATTTTACCAAATTAATGATGTTTAAGGTCTGAGGTCACCAAATTATGAAGTTCACCCTCATAAATTTCACCAAATTAATGATGTTTAAGGTCTCAGGTCATCAAACTAAGATGTTACCCTAAAAAATTTCACCAAATAAATGATGTTCAAGGTCTGAGGTCACCAAATTATGATGTTACCCTCATAAATTATCTACTAAAGCATGATGAAACAAAGTATTGACATCGGAATCGCTCCTTTTGTTAACATTCTCTTCATAAGATGATACATGTAATACAAGAAAATAACTATAACATCATATGTAGTACTTCTTTAGGTGATTATCATTCCACGAATTGGAGAAAGGTTACTTTTTGATATTTTCTAGCCGGTAGGTACCGGGTACAACCTCATCGACTATGTTATAAGGACCATGCTAGTTCGGGTGATTCTGTAACGTCTTCTTCAGCACTAGGTCTCCTATAGCTATAGGTCTTGATTTCACCCTTTGATTGTAGAACTTTGCTATTCTCTGCTGGTAGGCTGCCTGTCTGATCTCAGCGTCTTCCCTCCTTTCCTCAATCAAATCTAAGTCAGGTCTTCTCTCTTCCCTATTCTTCTTGGGGTAATAGGTCTGAACCCTGTGAGTGGGGAGTCTTATTTCTATAGGTATGATGGCTTCTGAGCCATGTGCTAACATAAATGGGGTATCCCCCGTTGGTGTCCTTTTCGTTGTTCTGTAGGCCCATAACACTGCATAAACCTCTTCCGTCCATCTCCCCTTGGATTCTTCCAACCTTTTATTAATCCCATCGAGGATCGTTCGGTTCGTCACCTCACTCTACCCATTTTCCTGGGGTCATCCAGGAGAGGAGAAGAACTTCTTTATCCCCACTCTTTCCCAGTATTTTTCTAAGGAACAATTCTTGAACTGGGTTCCATTATTTGAGATGAGTGTGTTTGGAAGACCATGTCTACATATGATGCTCTTCCTGATGAACTAGAAGGTCTTCTGCTCTGTAATCGTGATCATTGGTTCAGCCTCTACCCACTTGGAGAAGTAATCAACTGCTCTATCAAAAATCAATAATTATTCGCAGCTCTTGGTAATGGTCCCACCAAGTCATTACCCCATACTGTGAATGGCCAAGGAGAACTTATTATCATCATAGGTTGATGAGGTTGATGAGGGATAGTGGAGAATCTCTGGCACTTGTCACACCTCTTCACGAAGGCCGTAGCATCTTTGGCCAAGGTTGGCCACCAGTATCCCTACGTAATTATTCTCTTGGCTAAAGGTCTTCAACCTATGTGACTGGAGCAAGAACCCTTGTGTACGTCCTTCAGAATGTGGGGGACCTCTATGGGATGGACACATCTGAGGAGAGGTAGTAGAAATCCTTTTTTATATAGTACATCCCCTATTATTGAGAACTTTACAGCTCTGTACCTCAATTTTCTCCTTTCTAGCTTCGATTCCGGTAGCTCTCCCTCTCTGATATATCTGATGAGGGGGTCCATCCACGAGTCTCCTAGGTTCAAGTTGAGGCAAGAGTTGGTAACCTCTTCTTCCTCAATGGTCGGTTTGAGCAGGATCTTGACTGGTACTGTCCTTCTGATGCCTGTCCTTGTTGTTGAAGCCGACCTTTCTAGTGCATTTGCACGAATGTTGTTTTATCGAGGTACCCTCTTTATTTTCACCTCTTCAAAGCCTTCTAGAAACATTATTACCCTCTTCAGGTATTTGGTCATCCTTTCATCCTTGGCCTCATATACTCCAAGTACTTGGTTGACAACCAACCTCGAGTCACTGTGAAGTAGGAGTTTGCCAACTCTAAGGGATTTTGCCAAGGAGAGGCCTGCTATCAAGGCCTCATATTCTGACTCGTTGTTCGATGCTTTGAAGTTGAACCTTAGCGCATATTCAATGTCGGTACCATCCGAAGATGATAGAATCAGCCCTGCGCCGCTTCTACTTTCGTAAGAAGACCCGTTAATAAAGAGGTTCCAAACATCTTCATTCGAGGAGAAGTTACCCTCTGACAGGGCTCCTTGCTTGAAAAATTAGTTCTCTTCCTCATTCTTAGCTACTCCTTTTCTGGCTCTGCTAGACACAACCTCTTTCAGGTCTCGAAAGATGTTACTTTTTGATCCCTCTGCAATTTCTGGATTATTCTCAACCGCAGCCTCTTCCCATGTGAACTCAGCAACAAAGTCTGTGAGTGCCTGCCTTTTAATGGCCACCCCCGGTTGATAAATAAGGTCATACTCTCCCAACTCGATAGCCATGGTCATCAATTTGCCTGACTTCTCAGGATTGTGGAGGACTTCTCGTAGTGGGGAGTCATTGAGGATGACCATATTGTGGGCTTATAAATAGGGTTTCATCTTCCTGGAAGCGTGTATCAAAGCGTAGGACAACTTCTCCGTCCGAGGATAGTTCTGTTCAGACCCCTGAAGGGCCTTACTATTAAAGTATACAGGCTTTGTACCCCATTGTCTTCCCGTACTATGGTTGCGCTTATAGCTGACTCTAAGACTGCTAAATAAACATACAACTTCTCCCCCAGTAGGGGCTGAGATAAGAGTAGGGGGATTCGAGGTAGGACTTGAGCTATTTAAAATCCTTGTCACACTCTTCGTCCCATTCAAAGGCCTTTTTAAGCACTTTAAAAAATGGAAGCCACTTGTCCGTGGCTCTAGAAATAAATCTGTTAAGTGCAGCGACTCTTCCAGTGAGCCTCTGAATGTATTTTATACTTCTTGGTGTATTCATATCGAGAAAAGCCTTGATCTTCTCAGGGTTGGCCTCTATTCCCCTCTGATTAACTATAAATCCGAGAAACTTCCAAGCCCCTACTCTGAACACACATTTGGCAGGATTGAACTTCATCCTGTATAAGTCCATGGTGTTAAAAGTTCTCTCCAGGTTTGCTATGTGAGTGTAGGCCTTCAGGCTCTTTGTCAACATGTCATCTACATATACCTCCATGGTCTTGTCAATCTGATCTTCAAACATCTTATTTACAAGATGTTGATACGTGGCCCCTACATTCTTCAAGTCGAAAGGCATGTCTTTATAGTAATAGGTCCCCTTGTGTGTGATGAATGTTGTCTTCTCTGAGTCTTCAGCATCTATGAAGATCTTATTGTAGCCTGAATATGCATCCATGAAGCTCATAAGTTCATGCCCTCCCGTGGCATCTACCATCTGATCGATTTGAGGTAAGGGATAGCTGTCTTTCGGGCAAGACTTGTTCGGGTCAGTGAAGTCTACACACATCCTCCATTTTCTATTGGCTTTATGCACAATGATGGCGTTCGATAACCACTCTGGGTATATGACCTCCCTGATGAATTATGCCTCTTCTAACTTTCTGACCTCTTCCTTGATGATATCATATTTTTCCCTAGAAATGACTCTTCGTCTTTATTTGATTATCTTAGCATCTTCTGCCACATTAAGTTTTGGAACATAACCTCCGGGTCGATACCAGGCATGTCTGCGTGGCTCCAATTGAAGACACTCTACCTCTTCTTTAAAAATCTTATCAAATCTTCCTTGATCTCTGATTTTAAGGCCTTACCGATTTGGACGGTTTTTTTTAGTTTGTCCTTATTAAGGACGATGGATTCTGCCTCTTCCGCAGCCTCTCCTTTCTTCAACTTTGTTTCATCTCTAGGATCAAGTGTATCATTGTTATACATTTTTATTTCCCTATTATGTGCCTCCTTCTCTTTCGCCGAGTTGAAGTAGCATTCCCGCGCCGAGGTCTGGTTTCCCTGCACTTCCCCTACCCCATAGGGGGTCGAGAATTTTAGAATTTAGTGGACCGTTGAAGGCACTGCCTTAAATTCATTAAGGGCTACTCGTCCTATGATGAGGTTATAGGACGAGAAGACGTTTTCATCCATAATGAAAAAATTGATATTCCATGTCAACCTCTTAGGCCACTCGTCTCCCATTCGCACGTCCATTTCATACATGCCAACGGATGGACCTTTTTACCACTAAAGCCCATCAATAGATGATGATATAGTACCATCCTAGTTCTATTGAGGCCTAGGCTCTTAAAACAGGTCCAGAACATCACATCTGCTAAACTTCCTCCATCTACGAGGATTCTCTGTACCTCACATCCATGCACTCTCATTGTTGTTACCAAAGGGTCATCATGTGGAGCCAAGATACCTTTAAAGTTGAGTCAGGAGAATCCAACTATAAGGGTATCCATATATACCTTCTTCCTTTTTTCTTAGCCTCTAAAGATTCTAGATTCACAACCTCTACTTTGGTCACTGACTTAGCCTCTACCACATGAGCTTTATGATCGGCTACTTCAGAGCCACCCCTGCAAGTCCTCCACATGTACTGTTAAAATGAAAGGATATTATTCTAACCTTCTTTAAAGGGGCATTATCGTCTTTTAGTGGGAGGTTTGGATTGTCCTCATCATCACCATCTGAGTAATTGTCTCTTTTCGTTGGGGTATCATCTCGACATCTGTCATTTCTCTTCTTTTTAGGGTTATTTCCCCTCTTAGGAGCCTTACCATCGACATACTTCCTCAGCTTTCCGGACTTCAACATCTTCTCGATTTCATCCTTCAAGGCGAAGCACTTGTCTATCACATGGTTGTGGTCTTGGTGGAACTCAAACCACAAGTTCTTATTCCTCTTATGCGAAGGAGCTTTCTGCCTCTCCGGCCATCTCAGAGACTGGTCATTCTTGATCTCGTTGAGGATGTGCTCGCAACTCACAGTTAGAGGAGTATAGTGAGCAAACTTGTCATCGACAGACCTCTTTTTCCATCTTTATTTCTTTGGAACTTCCTGCTACCACTTCCATTATCATCCTCATACTTCGCGTCCATAGTCTCTTCAGCATTCATAACCTTTACTGTAGTTGCCAATAGCTATGCCATGGACTTGGGAGGGTCTTCTGTAAGCTTCTATAGTAACTTCCCCTCCTGGAGTCCTCTAATTTTTCTTTGTTGAATCTAGCAATGCAGTCTCTTAGGATCTCGTTCTTGCCTTTCTTAACATACAACAGATGGGTGGTCATCTTTTGAGGTCTTACCCCAGAACAGAAATTGTGAATGAACCATTCAGCTAAGCCCTTAAAGTTCTCAATAGAGTTCTTCGAAAAATAGGTAAACCAGATATGTGCATCTCCTGTCAAAGTCCCAGAGAAGGCCCGTCACTTCATCTCATCTGGGATTGAATAAATGTTTGTCGCAAACTGATACATCTCAATATGATGCACAAGGTTGGTACTACTATCATACTTGGGAGACACAGTAGGTGGTTTGAACTTGGTAGGGCTTGGGAAGTTCACTATCCTTTCCACGAATGGGGAACCCTTTGAGAACCCTCTTTGCAATGGGTCTAGACATTTAATGAGGTTCCCTATCTTCTCTTTTAGTCATTGGATGGAGTCCTTCCATGGCCTTACAACATCGTCCTGGCTGAGGTTGTCCTCAACCACCTCCAAGGGGTGGACAGAGGGTTCCCCAGTCGCAGCACAACGTCGACTGTTGACCTCATCCTGATCCCTGTCTCAGCTTTGATGAAGTCGGCCATGATGGGGTTGGCCATGATGAGGTCGATGTTCCCTATCTTCCCTTTTTTACCCTGTTGCACTTCTTGATCTGGATAACCTCTGCCTCAGGTCATTTACTGGGTTGAGCCTTTCAAAGACCGACCTTCTGCTCAAGCGATCAAAAGTTGATCCTCTTTATTGGGCACCACCATATCTTTTATCCTCACAACCTCGGCTTTGGTGGATAGGACATACAGTGTTGTTCGAAACCTCATACATCTCCCAACAACCCTCTGGATCATCTTCTGCCTCCATATCGTCATACCTATCCTCAGGACAAGGGTGCCCTTACCTCCCCAGACGTAAATACCTAGGGTCAGCAATGTTCCTCCTCCGTTAGGGAGTAGGTTGGTCTTTTCTTGGTGCCTGGGGTGGCCCCCTGGCTTCAGGATGGGGTTGAGACACCGTCGAAGTAATCATCTCCGGTGAGACCCCAGGTGGACTCATCATATTTTGACTGAGATGTGAAAATTTCTCCTTCATCACCTACTGCATTGCAACCAAGGACTTGAAGGCTGCAGCCACCTCAGCCATTCTGACTAGGGTGGTTCCTGGATGGAACTAGGTCCTCCAGCACCATATGGTGGAGGAGGTGCTGGAAACTTTGTGCCATATGTTAAAACAAAAGAGACTGTGAAGAAGATGAGCTTAATAACTTAAAGGACCTCTTTCAATGGTAAAATAGCTCCACGTAAGGGGTGAGGCCTGGTTCACCACCAGAGTCTCCGGTGAGGTTAAGCACAAAAATAGGAAGAGACAACTTCTCGTTCCCACTGACGACACCAAAATGATGATGCTGGAAATAGTACCACCCGTCAAGGTGTTTGTAAGCTCAAGCTAGTGATGATAATGGCATCACAAGAGTATACTAAATATAAGAGATTGAGATGAGGAGAAGAGGATAAACATTTAGATATAAGTGGTTCAGCCAATCTGGCCTACGTCCACTGTGAGTTTGTGTGAGTAATATCACTAAATGAAGGCATTAATGGCCATGGATACAATCTCTCAAGCTTTCTCTCTCTACTGTGCAATTTGACATAGTTTTAGCTAGGGTTTTAATTTCGTATCCTTCTCAAGGTAGGAGAAGACAAGTATATATAGTGTTTGGGGGGTGTAATGTACCCCCCAAGCATGCAATGAGCATGTAGATTATGATCTAGCCAATCTAATGAAGACATCTGTCACTATCACATGTAGAGAATGATGATGAAATATTCCCCCCACATGAGGGGATTAATCTGGTTACAACTGATTTTGTCCACGCATTCCTAACCTTGTATATGCTTATAAATGCTCGACCTTGTCCTTAACTAGTACAACCTCGGCCTGGAAGATTACGAGGTTGGTGAAGTCTGACTATTTCTTTATCTGAGGTTATTCATGATGACCTCGGTCAGGTAGGCTGGCTGAGGTTAGGTAGGAAGAGTTGTAATGTCAGCCTGGGCCGGTGATAGCATTTCTAGATGATTTTATCCCACATAACATTATTGATCTCAGTTGATGACTACAACATCGGTTGGGGCCGATGAAGGTGTTGAATGGTGATTGAACCCATGAGTCCTTACTGACCTCGGTTGAGGCTCGATCGAGGTTGATGTATGAGGTAGATGTGATGTCGGTTGTGGATGACCTGATGGATAACTGAGCCCATGAGTCATGTAGACCTCAGATGATGCCCAATCATGTTGTTACTTGCAATGTCAGTTGTGGCCGACCAGGTGAAGGACGAGGTCGCTGATCGTTTGGATTGAGTCCTTATTACCTCGGTCATCATGCTGGCCGAGGTTGGTGCCTCCGAGTTGGCAGGTACAATTTGGGCATATCAGTCATCAACCTAATACACCTTGTTACTGTCTGCCTTATCATATTATGATTGAAACTCCGAAGTCTCCTTAGGTAATACCTCGTTCTGTAACAACTCATAATTTTGTTCAATATTTAATTAAATTAAATTGGAATTCAGAAAGCTAGATTAAAAGGATCCTAATATGTGTGTATATAAGTCTTGTGTCGTTTAGAAGATTCCTTATAACATAAAACTTTTAAAAAAATTAAAAAATTGTCACATATCTGAACCGTGACTAATGGGTGAACTGTTTTAGTTTTAATATGATTCTAATGCTACTTAAATTCTCTAATCTTCCTCCACTAAAATTAATACATGGTTAGGGTTTTTAAAACTCATTTTAGCCTCCTCCAAAAGCAAGAACCTCCCATAATTTTCATCCTCTATTTTCTTCTTAGCCTAAACCCGTTAAACTCAATTTTCAATTCAAGAGTTGAAGAACTTAATTAAGATTTCTCAAGATCGATCCAAGAATAAATCTTTGTCAACTTTTCGCGAGGAACACCTCTTCAAAATCAGATATCTTTAAATAAAATCTCAGGCATGGTTATATTTATTGCTTTTCCTTAGTATTGTACATAGTAATTATGGCCTACACACTAAATACATGTGTTTTCTTAAAATAAATTAGAGATATTAATTAGGGACAATGAAAGATAAATCGGGACTGTTTTTATGCAAACTTTTAACATGAATGAAGACGCAAAACCTTGCATGTTAGCGTAGATATTTGGGTTCCGTAGTTTTTAAGACGTTCGCATGTAGATTTTTACGTAGAGATGCCATTTAATAAATTGTATGATGCCAAAACATGAAAATTGTGTGGATATTGCGTAGTAGTACATTCTTGTTGTATAAATCCTATAGCATGAATATGATTATAAATTGATTAATTTCATGAGAAAGTGTGGTTTATTTAAGATTATGATTAAACGGACATTAATTGATTAATTAATGATGTGTGGATTAAATAGGGAAAATTAGTGCGATAAATGGATATTTAGTCTTATGTCAATTATTTACTTTTATATGTCTGACACCGTGGGAACGACTGTGTTATGGATACATAGGGCGCTCACCTTTATTTAGTTTTCTTTCTAGGTATGGGACTAGTTGGTTGACCTTTGGATATTTATCTCTTTTTAGGTATGAGACTAGATAGTGGTGACGGTTTACGGATAGATATTTTGAGCATGGGTTGATTTTTACGTTGTTCCTTGGATAAGCGATCTGAGGGGTGAGGCTAAGTGGTGTTGGTTAGTTGGTTTTCTTCCTATATGATAGGCTAGGAAATATTGGTGCGTTGGAGACCTTTAGGTATCGTACTAAGGGTGTTTTGAGGAATTTATGTCGATATAAAGGGTGGGGATAATTTTAAATGATAAATGAAAAAACATGAGAAAATAATAATTAATGCCTAAGATAATAAACGGGTATTAAATTTATTGGTGGCGCAAGTATGTGCAGGCATGACAGTTACACGGGTTGACTGGCTATAGCCACATGGGTTTGTGTAACGTCACGAGTATGTGCGGGATGACAATTAAACCGGATGACGGACTATAGTGACGTGTCATGCGTGGAACCTCACGAGTGTGTGCAGAGTTGATAGTGAATCGGGCTGACTGTCCATAGTGAGGGAAATTGGTGTGGTGTAAAACATGTGGGAGTCCTACAACTAATATGATGTAAAACTTTAAGAGGGAGTACCGCAACTAAAACGATGAAAAAACTAGTGGGAGTTCCATAACGAATAAGGTGTAAGATTCATATGCGGGAGCGCCGCGACTGATAATAATAAAATGAGCAAAATAATAAATTGGAGTAAATTCATTAAATTAATAGTATGAAGTTATTGGAAATTTAATACTGGAACTTGGGTATTATATGGACTTTGTTGTGGGTAGATAGTGATTTATTTCTCTCGCATATTAATTTATCTTGTTTAATTTAAAATATTCTAATGTCTTATTTATTGAGTATAATGCTATTGTCTATGTTCAAGGATCCTATTTTAGAGGAGTAGATGGTATCCATGCTCGGGGATTTGGCCCTGTGCGTTGATTAATATTTTTCAAGTTGAATGCTGGAGTAGCTGCATAGGATTTATTGGAGATCATTTTGGAGGTGCAGCTGGAGTTCGTTTATTTATTCTCTTTATTATATTAGATTTCATTTTATTCAGACGCTTTACATTATGAGACTTCATTATATATTTTATTGGTCCAATCGGATCCAAAGTTTCTTACGATTTCAGTCAGTTACTTTATTGGATTATTTCATTTCGATTTTTACATAAATTATGAAGTTAAAATATTTTAGAGTTAGCATGGTGATTGCTATTTATTCAATGGATGGATATTATTTTTTGGATCAATTTAATTAGTATCTTGTGGAATGATAATTTTATAAGTTTCATATCTGTCACATGCTAATAATGATATTTAATTTAGTGACGCCTGACATTGGTTTGGTGGCGACCGATGCTAGAATTGCGTGGGCTATTACACGTTCAAGATAGACATGCACTTTATTATAACCTCTAATAACATAAGATTGTCAATAGTATTATCTCCAGGTTCTACCCAAACTGAACTTATGTGACGGCCACATCGGTCGCCATTGGCATTCTAAGGGTAGTAAGTACCACTCAGGGCTAAATCTTCTGATCCGTACTATCTTGGTAAGAAGTGCCAAGAACTAGTCCCTACCTTGATAGGGCTATCTTAACTTATATTTTCAACACATGCCAACTTCTAATCATGCTTTAATATCCTCTTATGGTGCCATTTTCAAGTCCATAATGTGACATCATCAATGTAAGTCCCGAATATATTTCTAGTAGTCTTCAAAATCAAGTGTCACGGTGCCTACACTAGTCATTTTATGACACTCGAGCATCACTCCCACTCACGAAACAAGTTTCTAAATTCTCTTAGAAGATTACACCACCCATCTGTGCCAATTCGGATGATAGAACCCGACACATACACTATCGAATATTTTAAACCTTGACCAACAAACTGAGATCATTACCTACGATCATCACTATGACACTATCACTTGTTCATACCGGACTTAACAGGTTTCCTAAGGACACCAAACATACTCCACGTAAAAGTCCTCAAAACCCGACAAGATTCATCATCTATGGCTTTCTCATTGTAGGTGCGCTCTATGAATTTCTCAATACCCACACAGTCATTTCTAGGCGCTCACAAAGACACTAGACTACGGGCCTCTATATATGGTGAATCTTAACCATTGATCACCTTAAGAAGCCACAACAAGTTTATTTCTATCCCCAATGACGCAACACATAATTAGTCCTCTGAACACTCCAAGACACCCTTAAACCATGCTCTCACCGATTATCTCGCATCTAGCCATTACTCAGGCCGCTAGAATGGGCCCTAACACTTAGATAATAATCTTATCTCCTCTATAAATGATTGTGTCCATAATCCATGTACCAAACCGCAGACTGACACCAATAAGGATTTTGGCAGGATATTGGACGTCACATATAACCTATAAGTCTCTAATTCTACATCACTGACATCACTAAACATCCTATCCCTCAAAATTGATTTATATTTTCTAAAACCTTGACCTGGAAGACTATTTATAGTTCTCTTCTAAGTCTCCTCAAACATAATTGTTGCATGCATAACACACTTACCAAAATTTTCATGTAAATCTCATCTTACCCTACGAGGTACAACTTTCAATCAACGGCCACCAAGACACTTACTAACAATAATAGTATCTTTTGGACTCAGATCGAGTACATATTCCTAAGTGTTGATCAAATCATTATGTCCGCCAAATAATCAATTGTCTATGACATAACACTACCCCCAAGGATTAAGTTCACCTAATCACAACATCATTATTAACTATTTGAAAGTACCTCACGCCGAATCTTAATGCACCCCTGTCATAAATCAATATTACTTACGCATGATGCTCTAGTCACCTAATCTACACGTTTGACTTTAAACAATTCATAACGCTAATTCAATGGACACCATTAAGCTCTATCAACATCTGAAAAAACCTTTAATATAATCAAGGGTTGATACATAAAACTATGGTGTCACCACTATCGTCTCACACAGACACTCACAAATCACTAACATGTTTAATCAGAAGCGCCAAGAAATTAATGACAACTAACTTGGTCGTATGCCAAATGCTAATTAATTACCCATCGTAGTTATCTCTTTGACTCCATAGTCGAGAACATGATCTAAAATCATCACCAATCTAGTGTGACAGGACCAAAACCAATACTGACGTCAAAAGATCCATTACCGACCTTAACACGTCACTCCCGAAAGGAAACTTGAGCCTAGAGCTCTGATACTATTTACAATGCCCCGCCAAGAATTTATGGGTAACCCATGTTCAACCCGGTCCGACCTGAGATAGGTGTGAAGTTCAATGAAATAACCTACATAATGTTGCTAGTCCAGTTTTATTTAATAAAATTCCACTTGTTTAGCATGCAATTTTCATTTAAAATAAATCTACGTGGTGGAACTATGGGAAGTGTTCATATAATCCTAGCATACTAAGCTACTAACGTAAAATAAAAAGAATACTTACGGGTTCAATGTTCTCAAAGTAAGGAACCATGCCCAACCTGTCGTAACAAAGATAAGGGAATGAGCCGAATGCCTATTGGGAAAAATACAAGAATGAAGTATAGAATTGAATGCAAGAAAGTAGACTATAACATGTTTATCAACATGCACATGCAACTACCTTATATATACACACATACTTAAATGCATGAAACCGTTTTTATTCCAAGAACGTTACTTATCCGGTTAACTCAACTTAATCTGATAAAAGAACTCCCTTTTACTTGACTTGACATTTATTCCTTAATTTAATACACCCGGTTAAATATTTAAACCAACTACACTTTGTTTAAGGAAAATTATATCTTTCACAGAAATTACCCACTTTATTCGTACCAATGCAGGTAGTATTTTCATTGAAAATCACCCTTTCAACACATGCAAATGACGCATTAGAAAATACTTATTTTTCCATTGAAAACCTTTCATAAACACAGTCTTATGTTAATTATGGGTTAAACCTCTTTAGGTTGCTTAACTACCCATTTAATCACTTCACTTTACCATTCTTTTACCTTAGGGACATTAATCAATTTTTTCATTACTTCTCCACTTTATCCTTTACCAGAACATTTATTAATTCATTCAGGTTAGGTTGTATTGTCTCATATTCACCACACAACCCATTTCTTGTAAAGTTCCAATTTCATTATCTTTTTCTCAGAATCATACAACATCCACGTACTTTAACGGGCTCCACACCACCGTCTATGCTATCATATATTCCAGCCAGTAATTTTAGGTCTTTCACCTCTAGGCTTCGGGCCCTCCTTAATTATCCTGGTGTCATCCAAGTCCTTATTAATGTGTTTTAACATTTTATAAATGTCCACATTATTCCAATTTTCCTTTTTCCCGGTCGAAGCCAAAATTCATTGTTCCACCCCAACTTGTATTACACTGTAAAATCATCATTTCTTGTCCTTTTTACTCTAACATTGATTTTATCCCAAAATCATGTTCATTTAGGGCCCTTTTTGTGTAACACCTTTTTCAACATCTTTATTTCACAAAAATGTTCCACTTTACGTAAAATTATCATTTTATCTATTATTATCCAAACTTGTCTTTTCCTCCATTTTCGTAAGTGTTATTTTCCAAAACACCATTAAGTTATCCACACTAACTTCTTAAGTTTTTTTAACACCTTAACACTTTTTTAATATTTTGGAGTAGAATTCTTCTCAAGTTAGAAACATATTTATTTCATTACTTTCTTTTCCAAGAAATCATTGAAGATTTAAAGACTACTTTATAAGAAAAACACCATTTTCTTTTATTAGTACATGTAGTCTTAAAACCATACACTTACCACATTTTCAACACCTTTTTGAACATCTTAAGAGATGAAATTTCTATTTCCTTTATTTCATATTTAAACCTAATAAAACCCTCTTTAAACTTGTTTATGCATTCATTATCAAGAAACTACAGGTTTACATGCATGAGGAGCTGGGTTTTGAGGGCCTAACAAGTGGTCTATTCTAGAAATTTCATAATGTTTTGCAAAAATTATACTTTTCAAGACTAAAGAACATTTTTATTCTTCAAAGATTAAACAATGTCCATCTTTATGAAATCTTTAAGAAGCTTTGAAATTTAGTTCGCAAAATATCTTAACCAAGACAGACATTTATTTTAAAACAATTTATTGCATAAAATGTTTTGCACTAAATTCTTGAAATTTCATCATTTAAATAAAAATATTAATTTTTAGCAGAAAAATTTGAAATATTTATTCATAATTTACTCCCTACAAATTAACATTTTTCCAACATTTTTATTCCCTAAAAATCTTTAATACCAAGTTTTCTTGAAATATACCATGTTACCGAAAATCATTGAAACCTTTTGTAAACCCATTTTCACAAATCGTAAGAAATATTAGTCTTATATCATAAACGCATCCTACTCTTACAAAAGTAGCTACAAGACTACTAATATGTAAAATAGAGTCTTAAACTAAGAGTGGAGTTTCCCACCTCAATAGGAGTTCCAAAAATAGTGGATGAATAAGAAGATGATGGAAACCCCACCTCCTAAGGTGGCCTCAGGGAGGTTGCCTAACTCCACAAAGATTATCTCCATGAAAGCTCCAAGAAAAAACCCCTTTAAATCCAATAAATTTCTACTTCGTCCTCTCCAAAACCCCTAACAACACCTTCAAAATTCGTAGCTTTACTCAATCATGGATGAAATGATTGTATAAGGTTAAAATATGGTTGAATACTTGTGAAATACGGTGGTACAAGGTTGAGGGATGGTGGTGGTATGGTGTAGCAATGGTGGGAAGGGCTCAAGGAAGATGAAACACCCTAGAAATGAGAGAGAGAGAGAGAGAGAGAGAGAGAGAGAGAGAGAGAGAGAAAGAGTAAATTTGAAAATGTGAGGGAGAAGACCTACCCCCTTCTTTCCTATTACAACCCCAAATAAAGCCTACAAAGCCCTTATAAAAAATAACCCCAAACCTCAAAATCCCGTTTTTAACCAATCTGGGTTCACCAGAACTCAACACCTCATTGATCTAGCGGTCCAAAATGCGACAACACATAAGGGCAATCGGATTTAAAATTTTATGGGCACCTCATAAGAATGAGAATGTGACCTCATTCGAACGAGAAAGGATTCTCGTTCGATTAACCCTCGAATAACCTTCTTACGAGGTTACGTACCCATACATTGGTGGTTCGTTTGATTGTCATTTGGTGTTCACTACGAATAAAGTGTGATTTTCATTATGACTATGTATTCTCATTCAAACGAGATTAGGATCTCATTCGAATGACTTTCAGGTCATTCGATCCAGTCAGATTTCTCAAATCTTCAATTTCACCCACAATTTCCATCATTTACCACCAATGCCACAAGACTAATCAAATATAGAGATGAAAGACCATATACTAATAATCCAAATATCAAGATTTTATATGTTTACAATTTACATAGGAAAAAATAATAAAATATTCGGCATGGGTATTACACCCCTGGGGTGCAGCATCGCAACCAGGTACATCTCCTGCCGTAGAATGGCAAAGAGGATGGACCAACCGTAATAATCAACACATTCCCTATAGGCAGCTAGCCAATCCATCCTTAAGATCACATCATACTTATATATATATTTAATAACAATAAGTCTACCACAAACATCAGTCACCCAATCTCGACCCCTATACCCCTGCATACTAAACGTATGGGTTTCTCTCTACCCACGAGTGAATCTATATGAAGTATAATATCGGAATTAAAATATATCATCCTTGACTCTCATGTAAACGAATGAATGAGATGCATCTGTATCAAATAAAATACGGCCCAAATGTCCAAAGATAGAGTACATGCCCTCTAGCCTGAACTGACATTAGTACCTCAGCTGGTGCAATGTGACATACTCATATGTACTGTAGTTGTGGTTATTTCCCCTGAAGTGGGGTGACTGGAGCTAGTAAAGCTGGCATTGCAATCCTCGAGGCTGGTAATTGTTGATGCTACCCCTATGACGCAGGATACACTTGATATCTGCCATGCTCCTGAGGTCCCTGATTACCCCGAGGACACCACCTCGATGTATTACCCCTCTCACTGCACGTGTAATAGTTCCCATGGAACATGCATCTCTATGGTTATTATCCTTACTAGAATCGACCTTTCTCTCCATGACCCTAATGTCCCCTCTACTGTTGGCCCTGCTAGTCCTGTATGTTCCTATGATTCGAACCCCTAATTCATTTTTGGTGCTCAGTAGACCATGGACCCCTAAACTACTGGGGACCCTAGCTTATGCTCCCATTTATCTTACCGTGCAGGTTCGACATCTCGGAGCCCTGTCTTTTTTCCCCTTTGTTCTCCTAGAATGCCCTGTGATCGTGGAAATGTAATAGAGCAACATTCACCATCTGATTATAAGTATTGAAAGTCAGATTCCCCAGTAGCCCCTTCCTAATGTGCTAGGTTGTTCTTGAATCAAATTTCTCCATATTTTTCTCCTATGTGTCTACCTCGTCCTCAACAAAATAGGACAGTGTAGTAAATTCTTCTTTGAACTCTATTATGGTGCAACCTTCTCACTTAAGGTCCATAAATATTTTCCTCATCTCGGACTTCATCGTTGGTGGGTATTATTTCCCCTCAAAACTTCCTTAGAACTCATCAATCGTCAAACTATCTATCACCTCTAAGGAAAAGAAAGATTCCCACCACTGTAAAGTGGCTCCAACCAACCTAAATAGGGCTAACATCTGCTTCTGAATCAGAATACACTCTACCATCTTCAAGTGACACTTAATATCCTTCTTCGACCGACTATCTACCAATGTAGCAGAACTACTTGAAAACTCTCATAGGTGGCTCACAATGAAGGCCTCAATAGCCTTGTCCCATATTGTCATGGGTGCCTGGGTCGGTAGCACCAACTGCTACTAGGGTGGTTATGGTAGCTATTGCGGTTGCGGTGGCTAGAAATGTTGAAGCATATCAACCATCGTTGTGGATACTAACTGAGTCATGATAGTGGCAATCTTTATTGGGCCAACCATTGATGGGGCTGCCGATGGCACTGAGTGTTGTTGTGGCTCCTGCTTAGTCCCCCATCTACAACTGGTACGGCGACACGTCGAGGTCTACCTCTCCTACTATTTTCCTTCATAAATAAAATAAGGTTCGCATTATTACAAATCCCAAGAATATAATGATCCTAGTTATAGGCTTTACATATCAAAGAACACAACCCAAAACATAACGAATGCAACACAGATCCTAAGGACATTAGAACCTAGATGCTCTAACACTAAATATAACAACCCCCATTTTCTCATGTAAAGGTTGGCCAGACATAATACGTCATACATGGGGCTTGTTTATCAATTTATATCATTCTCAACGCCAAAAATAAATAAAACATTTGTTTTCAAACCATATTCGAATTAAATTAATAACTAAGAAAAATAATAAGTCGATCATTCATATACGATAAATAAAATCCCAACATAAACATAACTATCTCAAACCGACTGAAATAAAATAGATTTCGGTCTTATGCCCATATAATAATCCAAAATAAAACGACTAAAGTAGAGTAGTAACCTAAGTTAGAATCAACGATATGATATCTGGTAAGAAAAGTTAGACTAGAAGGCTAATATCCCGCCAGTACTACTATCCCTATCTAGACACACCTGGGGGGAAAACATTTATAGTTTCTCCCTAAGTTGCAAGAATTAACTTATTGAAATTAAAGTACAATAATACAGTTAATTCAAATAAAGAATCCCCCATAGGAACTCATACACTTTAAGTATCTCACCCCTAATCTAAGTTCAATACTACATATATAACCACTCAAGTCCCAAATTGATAACTTATAATTGTGCCAATTAAATAAAAATGCATCTAGCATAATCCGCATACTGAAATGTAATTATCTATATCCATTTTACCAATTCCAAAAGTACCCCATTCATACGATCCTTAAAAGTGACACAAACATCTATTATGCATACTACGTAGTATTGGGTCTGTAATCTATTGTATACATCATTAGACTAATTTTTTTCATATCATTTAATTTTTATGATTATATATGTCCTTACATATATGCGACACTTAAAGGCATCTACCAGTAGTGTCTTGTTCGTGATCTATTGGTAAGCCTGAAGGATTACCTTATCCATGTCGGACATCATAAAACACACATAGGTAGGGCAATCCTATGCAGCATACCATTGCATGACCCAAGACGAATAGTGACAATAAATATCAGTATTTACATCTACCTCTTATAAGTGGCGTTGGTACGTAATACCTAAAATAATGACCTACACAACGTCTAGCCCACCTATGCTGACATGTGCTACGGCTCTAAAATGTGCATAACCCCAACCGATAAGATCTTCCGCGAACATAGGTATGTTTACAAAAATAATTAAATTCATATTATCATCACATAATATGTACAGGTTAAAACTGTATAATGACCAAAGATGTCCCATGTATTCGTTTATAAATAATCCCACTTTAATAATGTGACAACCCGCTTATCAAAATGAGAGGTGGCCAGCCCGATATTCCAATAATAACAGGAATCATAGATGGAACATTCTCAGTATCACCATAACATAATAAGTATACGGGATAACCACCCACTATTTTTGAAAAACGGATTTTCAAAATAATATTTGTAATTTAAAAGAAACATTTAAACCAAATAATTTATAAAAGGTGGATACCCAAAAAGACTTATATTACATCTGCATCAAGTATACAATAAAGGAACCGAATGTGTTATCAGTCAATAGTCATTACAAACCATAAATAACAAGTTCATTTAGTTACATAATACATTCATTAGACAATTACAAAAGCTTTGGTCCACACGCCCGAATAAATGATCCGATCATAACTAGAGTACAAAAATGGAGGCGTCACTAACAAAATATCCCGTAATTATTCGTAAAGAATTACGTCCCCAAAACATCGGAATAGGAAAGTCAGAACGGGCATCCTTGCGGTGGAGTGCCTGAGCAAAAGAACAATTCATGCAAAACAAGAAAAACGAACGGGTCAAGGCCCAGTTTTATATGATAACCAGATGAATAAAGAGTATGACAGTTATGAGCAATTAATCAACATGGGTAATGAAAGGAATCTATATACTGAATCTAGAACATAAACTAAGGAAATTAAGATTACCATGAATTTAATTCAATTAAATGAGAGAATATGAATAAATATAATAAACTAAGAATCACCATCATTTACCTTGTTTCATTTTACTGTTACGTATATCATTACGAAACATATTCAGAGCCCTTTTTTCTTAGGGCACTTTATCATACATCAAGTCCCACTTGATTAAGAATAGTTATATTCAATTATATATAACGATTCTAAGACCGTCCTTCCGAGTTTCCCCACTGGACGCGCCCCTAAATAGTTATCATCTTCTAGGGTCTATCAAACAAGAAAACTTGGGCATCCTACAACGTAACATCGGGAAGTGGCCATACACCTTCGACAGTGAGTCATAACCACACCCGGAATTACCTCACTTCGAACAATAAATACAATACATAATAACCGGTCATATGGCCGAGGACTATATTCGCCCTGCATTCATTAGCCAGGGGACTTCACCTCATGCGCGTACTTCCCCTATGATAGCATTTAGAGAGGTGTGTTTACGTAAATTATCATTTACATTTTATTCCATTTCAGCATATACATCACATATTATCCGGAACCATATGTAATTTATACCATCATTATAGCCTTAATGATTAATGTACCTTTTATTCATTTTACAAGAATTTGTGGTACTACTATGAACACCAAGTCTAGCATTACTCAATTTATCTTCTAAAGTCCCCCAAAATAATCATACAACTCCTAGTCTCATATTAATTAACTAAAGGAGAATAATACTTTAGCATCATTTTGGGAACCCCCGGAACAAGCCCTATTTAAGCCATTTCTAATATAAGGTAGGTACCTAACTCATCTAAGACTCTAGGACACTAAGTTTCCTAAGCCTAAAGAAAAAGGATTGGAATTGAGTTAGAAAAATAACTCAAAACAGTAAGAATTCGAATCGATTCGCCCAAGGGCAGAATCGATTCGCCCCAGGAAGCGAATCCATTCGCCTAAAACGAATCGATTCGGATGGAGAAGCCAACATCCTATCTCAGGACGAATCGATTCGGCCTTAACCCGAATTGATTCGGGTCCCCAGACCTGTAGCCTACCTCTTAGCGAATCGATTCACCCTAGGGCCGAATCGATTCGCCGTGGCGAATTTACCAAGAATGGGGCTACGGGTTATGAACCCTAGTTTTTCCCCAAACCCATTTCTACTCCAACAAACATCATTAATTAAACCCAAAGACATCATAAATGCATCCTATCTACTATAATCCATACAAACAAATATCTAAACCAACTTCCAAGGGTTCAAATCCTCCAAATCCATTACAACCCTATAATTGTTAAACCATAACAAATACATAACCATCAATACAATTTATTCACCCTAAACCATATAGTAGCAAGTAAGAAAACTTGCCTTGAACTTGAAATCTCAGATTTTCCTTTGGTAGCAACACTCCAATCTTCAATCTCCAATTTTCTTCTTTTTTCCACTCTTTTTCTCCACAACTTTCTTCCTCTCTCTATCTCTCTAGGTATAAGAACACAATTAGGGATAATAAGAGAACTGGAAGACTAAAAATCGGGGCTTAACATTAGTTTCCAACTTAAAAATGCCAATACTCCATAAAAATGACTCGTAACTACACATTCAAGTCATAACCAGTCAAAAGTGCCTGGAACCCAAAAACACAACATGGAACTTATTTCGACTATCTCGACTATTTTGGTACTAACTACGCCCTCTAAATTTGCATTCGGCAATTTTATAAATCATTTCAAGTTCCGGTTCCACATAATCCATAAGTGTCGTTTAAAGCATGCGACACTATAAAACGTAGAATGATGATATTTACCTACACATAACAGTATATATGCAACAATCTAGTAAATATTATCTTTTACCCATTCAATTAATATTTACTTCATTATTTAATATTTTATATAATTACATCACACAGCAAATTAATATAAAATAAGTTATTCAAAAGTGAGGGTTATTACATACTCCCCCCTTTATGAGGGAATTTTTCCCTCAAAATTCAGGCATACCTTGCAAAAAGAGATGTGGATATTTTTCTCACATAATATCCTCACACTCCCACGTAGATTCCTTGACGTTATGATGACCCCATTGGACCCGGACCAATGGTACCACTCTAAATCGTAACCTACGTTCCCCATGGTCTAAAATTGCAACTGGTTGTTCCTCGTATGAAATATCGGGTTATAATTCGATATCATCCAAAGGAATATGCCAGTGAGCTCCTTCGCACCTCTTGTACTTCTTCAATGATGAAACATGGAACATATCATGAATTTGTTGTAATTATTAGGGCAAAGCAAGTTGATACGCTATCGGGCCTACTTTAGCAATAATGGGAAAAGGTCCAACGTAGTGCGGCACAAGCTTCCCTTTCTTCCAGAACTGCATAATACCTTTCATTGGCGGCACTCGCACCAAAACTTGATCTCCAACCTCTAGCTCTATATGCCTTCTATTCGCATCGGCATAACTCTTTTGATGGTCTTGAGCTACTCGGATGCGATCTCGAATGAGTTCAATCTTTGAAGAAGTGTCTTGGATCATTTCAGGTCCAAGGAATTTATTATCCCCCCACATCCAACCAACAAGTGGGCGATCTACAAGTCCGAACATACAAGGCTTCATAGGGTGCCATCCTAATGGTGAATTGATACAGATTGTTATAAGCAAATTCAAACAAAGGGAGATATTGTTCCCAAGCACCTTTGAACTCAAGCACACACATTCGGAGCATATCATCCAACATTTGGTTGACTCTTTTCGTTTTCCCATACTTTAGCACCCTGTAATTGATCAAACAAATCATCAATACGAGGCAATGGATATTTATTTCGAAAAGTCACCTAGTTCAACTGTCGATAGCAGAGTCGCATGGTGCCATCTTTCTTCTTCACAAATAATACTGGAGCCCCCCATGGTGATACACTGGGTCTAATAAAACCTCTATCTAGCAAATCTTTCAGTTGAACCTTTAACTCCTTTAGTTCCACAGGTGCCATTCTATATGGAGAAATAGAAACTGGAGTTGTACCAGGCACTAAATCGATAGTAAACTCTACCTCTCTGCTAGGTGGCAATCCTGGTAATTCATCTAGGAACACATCTGCAAAATCCTTAACGACTGGGATATCTTCTAATTTTTGCAATTCCCTGTTTGTATCCACAATATATGCTAAAAAGCCTTGACAACCCTTATTTAACAATTTCCTTTCCCGAAGGGCTGAAATAAGACAGTTCGGAACCACATTTCTTTCCCCAATAAATTTGAACTCTTCCTCCCCCAGCATATTAGATGTAACCTCCTTACGAAGACAGTCAATTTATGCATGGTAGGAAAATAACCAGTCCATTGGATCATTAAACTCATTGTATGTTTAGTTAAAGAATAATCATACGATAGTAAAAAGGGGAATATAGTGAGAAGTTATATTGAGTTCATAGTGCATGAATGCACAATATAAATGAACGTGAATATGAAGGTGTGACACCCCGACTAATTAAATACCGGGTAGCCACTCCTTTATTAAATCAATACAAAATGCCAAGTTGGTTCAGTTAATAGCATCACTGTCGAAAACATTTTAATAATTACTAACCACCTAGTATTTAAAAAGTAAGTTGCCAAATTTTAAGTTAAGTCTGGTTAACATGCAATAAAAGTATAATGGAAGAGTCAACATAATCCATTCACCATAACGAAGTAATGAAATAACCAACAAATAATAAATAGAAATCCGGAGGAAAACTCCTCGCAACAATCCCACAACTGAAAATAATATGACAAGTCTGAATCCTGAATAATTACATGTCAGAAGTCTGAATAACTGAAATAAATGAAATGTCTCTAAAAGGAATGGGCGACATGCCCTACAACTGATAAAATGATGAATATAGAGTCAAGATAGATGAAGCGTCTACAAGCAAAGTCTTGTAACTTCAACAAACAGCTACAGCTCGTCACCTGAATGAGGATCCTACGCATGGTGTCCTTGTGGTTGGGCACCTAAAATGGTTTTTACAAAAATAGATTTGAAAGTAAATGGGTCAGAGCCCGAAAGTGGAAATCATTTTTAAAACAGCAAGTGTTTTAATAACATTAAAACATTAAATTCAAAATACATGTTAGGACGTGCACTCATATGAAATTCTCACCTCTCGACTACATGTGCACTCATAACGTACCGTACCCATCTACATGACATACATATCTAACCAAACCGTAATAAGTTCTACCCCTTACTATTCGATTCCCTTATTACATTCTAGTGTTATCAAATAAATAGAGGGCTTTACTTAAACTTAGATTCTCAATTTGTAATACAATTCACTATCGTTTAACCCGTTATGTTTTCTCAAAACATTACCATAATTGTATTCACAATATCAATATGAAAGTTCCCATTAATTAAGTGTATATTATTCACATCATAAATATACAATACAAGCACCCCGAGACTAAGCTGCGATGCACACATACTCTGCTATCCATCCCGGTACATCACGTACATAAGGATCACGCATTCCGAATCTCTCAGGAATCGTTCTCAGATAACAACATCACAAACAATGGAGACGAACACAGTCACATCACATGGGCCACGCACATACCTACGCTCCCACGATCAGCAGACTTATTAATATCCCAATAATCCCTTCTCTGACCTATGTTCATCGAGGTACCAGTCTAAATCCGGGCAACACAAGGATTAGAGGGCCCTAAGCGAACGTAAACCTCCCGTGATAGCAAGTATGGTAGGTATGTCATACACATAAAATCAATACATATACTAAGTATGCACACATCTTAGTAATCACCATAATATATTGGTGGTACACTTCTCATTATCGTACCGACATATAATACTACACAATTTGTATGTTCCCGGTTAATATAATAAATTAGGCCGTCAATAGTTCTCGTATCGTAATAGACACTCACGTCCTACTTCATATTTTCCCTTAAGTTCAAACTACAGTTCTAGGTTTGACTCCTCATTATATCCCAAACATCCCAAATATATCAATTAATCATCAAGGGAAGGTTATCTCTACCTATACACAAGGTTACGGGACACTCGGGATCAAAACAGGCTAAAAAGCCTAAACTGTCAGCTCGTTAGAAGTCTCGTTCGAACGAGGCTGTTCGAACGAGAGTTCGTTCGAACGAAGTGGTCTTTCTAACGAGGTCTCGTTCGAATGAAATCATCTAATGAACATCACCCTCATTAGAAGTCAAAGGTCAACTCGTTAGAAGCTCGTTTGAACGAGCTCGTTCGAACGACCTGGGCAGGTCTTCTAACGAGTGGCCAGTTTCGAGCCCAGATTTTCCTAATCTCGTTTTTCAAACTTCTCTTCACCTCTAACCTCATTTAAACATTAATCCAACAATTGTTCAAAGCTACTAATCATCCCTAAACATATTTAGGTCATATACTAACGCATTATGTGGGGTTAATTCATTCTAACCTCATTCAAATATCAAATCTCTTCATATTTCCCCCAATTTTAAGAACATGAACCCTAGAATTTATAAATCATCCAAGAGCCTAATTAAATCCGTTTTCGTTTCATCCAAATTATAATATCATCAGAATAATCATCTAAATACAAATCTACATGCGATTCCTCATCAAAAATGTAACTTTTACTTCCAATTAAAATGGGTTTTTCATTAACTCCCAAGAACAATAAGATTTTATCAATTCCTACACATGGAAGAAACATTCTTTGCAAAATAACGAAATTAAACCACTTGCCTTATTTGAATCTCTGATTTTGATGTCGATTTGATGGAGTATTCTCTCTCTCTCTCTACAGAATCCTTCTATCTCTCTCTCTACAAGCCTTCTTCCCAAAGTGATAATGGTGGCTAGGGTTTGCCTTAGGAACTTATGGAACAATTCTAATAAGTCCCGTAGCCCAATAAGTCCTAAGATGTGGTTAGTGGGTTTAGTGGGAAATTACCAAGTCAGCTTTTTAATTCCCAATTTTCGTAGGTTTTAATTCCCAAAAATCCAAAATTACCAAACTACCCTTATACGTTGCCGACATGGCCTAAAAATGCCCCGGGACCCAAACTAGACCCCCGGCTAGTGTTTTCTGACTATTTCGACCCTTCTAGACGCGTTGGCGCACTCAAAATGACCATACGGTTAATAGAACTAAAATTAACTTTTTTAATTAAAATAAATATTTCCCTCACGCGACTGTCACACGCGTCTCAACAAAATTTCCAAATTGCCGTATTTCAATCTCACGATAAATTTCATAATTCAATATTCATATATAATCATATATGCACATTATAATCAAATACCAACTCGCATCTCGTTAGTATTTTAATCCGGATTAATTTCCAATTCATACACATTTAATTTAATTAATCCCATAAATAAATATTACAAAAAATACGGGGTATTACATACTTCCTCCCTAATAACTGAATTTCGTCCCAAAATTAGGAACTAGAAAGTACCTGGTAAGAACAACTCTGGATAACGTTCGTGCATCTCATCCTCGCGCTCCCATTTGGACTCCTCGACATTATGATGTTGCCATTGAACACGCACTATCTTTAACCGCAGTTTTCGCTCACTTCGGTCCAAAATAGCAATCGGCCCCTCCTTGTAGGAGCTATCAGGCTGGAGATATATGTCCTCTAAAGCAATGTGAGAATGAGCCAAATCGTCTCTAAGATATTTCCTTAGCGAGGAAATATGAAACACATCGTGAATCCGATGTAAATGCTCCGATAATCCAAGCCTATACGCAACCTGTCCAATTCGCTCAATAATAGGAAATGGTCCCACATATCTCGGTGCCAAATTCCCTTTATTCTCGAAACGCATAATCCCCTTCATAGGAGATACTCTGAGAAAAACCTGGTCCCCCACTTGAACTCCCTGAAGAACCTCTTCGCATCAGCATAGCTCTTCTACCGATCTTGAGTTACCCGAATGCGACTCCAAATCAATCCTATCCTCGCCAAAGTATCCTGAATCACTTCCATCCCAAGTATTTTGTTGTCCCCCACCTCCAACCAACATGCTGGGGAACGACAAGGTCTACCGTACAACGCCTCAAATGGAGCCATGCCAATGGTGAACTGGTAGGAGTTGTTGTAAGCAAACTCCACCAGTGGAAGATACTGCTCCCATCCACCCCCAAAATCAATGATGGACATACTTAGCATGTCCTCCAACATCTGGTTTGTACGCTCGGTTTGCCCATCGGTCTGCGGGTGATACGTCGTACTCAACCGCAATTCTGTGCCCATGGCCTCCTGAAAACTCTCCCAAAATCGTGAAACGAATATCTTGTCTCTGTCAGACATGATATTTAGGGGCACACCGTGAAGTCTTACTATCTCTGCAATAAAGAGCTGGGCATACTGTCCCGTAGTGTAGTCTGTCCTTACGGGTAGAAAATGAACGACTTTGGTCAACCTGTCCACAATTACCCAAATGGAGTAGTGACCTCTCTGTGACGAAGGCAACCCCATGATAAAGTCCATGGATATGCTCTCCCACATCCACATCGGGACCTCCAATGGCTGTAGAAGTCCTGCTAGTCTCTGATGATCCACTTTTACTAGCTGACAAGTGTAACAACCCCCGTAATTTTGGGCTATTTTAATTAATTTTTGGAAAATGGAGGAAAATAAAGTTTTTGATAAAATTATTTTTATTGCTCAAATATGTTGAATATTATTTTTAAAGGCGAGAATTTCAAACGGTTTTGAGAACGGAGTTAAAACGGATTTTAAAATGATTTTTAAATATTTTTAACTCTTGCAATTGTTTTAACTTTCAACTCTTCATTTCTTTGCCTTATTTAAAGGAGTCTTTTGGATTCCAACTCTTCATTTCTTTGCATTATAAAAGGAAGTCGTGGGCAACCCTTTTAACATACTTTTGGCACAAATTTTGGCAGCAAATATATTTTATATTCCTCTTCTTTTTATATACACATTGGCCCTTGAGATTTGTGAGTTCCAACCTTAGATTAGAGGTATTCTTGGGGCTATTTTGTTGGAGGTTATTGGAGGAGCTTCCGTAGATCTTTTGTGTTGATCTTGAGGATGTGATCATTGGTTTCTCATCATGGTTTGAGGTATGGGGTTTTACACAATATGCTCCTTAAATCTCGCGAGTGTCATTCTCTTTGAATTCTTATTAATTGAACTCATATTTGAATTGATAAATTCATTGAAATCTGGAAAATAATTGTTGAAATTATTTTGATTCTTGTGGTATCATTATATTGTTGATGAGCACGTTGTCATGAGATTTTAATATGGCACGGATGTTGGGCACCCGCCAAAATTCCTGTTTCTCGGGATATTGCTTGATAAAGAATATACGGATGTGGTGAGGCCTGGTGACCCGATTAGAGTGTTGTTGAGAAATTATATTGATAAATGCTTTGAGATTTGCATTTTGATTTGAATATCCGTACTCGTGTTGTTACACTTTATTCATCGCTAACATATATTTCTTGAGCATCTTTCTTGTCGTATTGTGTACTTCCCCATATTTTCTTTTAGTGGCAGGTTAGCGCGGATTTTGGGGCGCTATGGAGATTGATTTTAGTGAGGATTGTTTGGGAAAGATTTGTATTATTTTGATGTATAGAGCTTTGGAGATTTGTATTTTTATTCGAGTTAGATAGTTGTAATTTTAATTCGAGAGACTTGTTGTAATTGAAGAGATTGAGATTAGTGGATTTATATTATTCTGGGTTTATTTAGATGCTCTATACCTTGTGATTTGTGGATTTGGTTTAATTTTATCGTATTAGCGCTCCGTTCGCTCTCTCCGGGCGGGCGGGGTGTTACAACAAGTGGCACATTTTAAAACAAACATGGCAATATCTCTCTTCATCCCGTTCCACCAATAATGTCGTCTCATGTCTTGGTACATTTTGTCCCCACCGGGATGTACCGCGAACCGTGAACCGTGCGACTCTGCCATCACCTCGTGTCGCAATTCCTCCCCTTTCGGAACTACCAATCTCCCATTGAAGCGTAATCCCCCGTCTGAGCTAACGGTATAGGACTCAGCTCCCTCTACTAATAATTGAACTATCTGCTTCTGACCGAACGAGTCATTTGCCTGTGCCCTTACTACCGTCGTGACAATCTGCGGTGTAACAGTCATCACAGACATGAATGATCGGGCCACTGCATCCTGGTATCCCAACTCCTTCCACTTGGCCCTCCACACCCCTACCACTTCCTCTACTGGCCTATGGCTCAACGCGTCTGCTACCACGTTAGCCTTTCCCGGGTGATACTGGATATCAAACTGATAGTCCTTTACAAACTCAAGCCACCTACGCTGTCGCATATTCAACTCCTTCTGCGTGAATAGGTACTGTAGGGACTTGTGGTCCGTGAACAATCGAAACTTTTCCCCCAAAAGGTAATGTCTCCAAATACGAAGGGAAAATACAACTGCTGCCAACTCCAAGTCATGAGTGGGGTAATTCTTCTCGTGAGGCTTTAGCTTACGGGAAGTATAAGCTATGGCCTGACTCTCCTGCTGCAAGACACCTCCAATTCCTTGTAAGGACGCATCGGTGTAGACTAGATACTCAACTCCCGGTCTCGGTAATGCTAACACAGGTGCTGAGGTCAACTTATCCTTCAATTCATTGAATGCCAACTGACAGACATCACTCCAGATGAATGGCACACCCTTACGGGTCAGATGCGTCAAAGGACCCGCTATCTTCGAAAATCTCCGAATGAACCTCCTGTAGTATCCTGCTAGACCCAAGAAACTACAGATCTCCGTTGGTGTCGTGGGCTGTCCCCACTCCCTCACCGCGGATACCTTCCCGAGATCAACAGATATTCCCCGATCGAAAATAATGTGCACCAAAAATTGGACCTCCTTCAGCCAAAACCCGCACTTCTCATACTTTGCATACAGCTCATTCTGACGTAGTGTCTGCAAAACTTGCCTCAAATGCTCGGCGTGCTCCTCCTCTGTCTGGGAGTAAACCAGAATATCATCAATGAAGACAATGACAAACTGGTCTAGGAAATCTCTGAACACCCTATTCATCAAGTCCATAAACACGGCTGGAGCATTGGTCAAACCAAAAGGCATAACCCGAAACTCGTAAGAATCATATCTTGATAAGAACGCAGTCTTCGAGACATCCTCCTCCCTGATACGCAACTGATGGTATCCTGATCGCAAATCAATCTTTGAGAAGAAAGAAGCTCCTCTCAACTGGTCGAATAGGTCATCGATTCGAGGCAACGGATACTTATTCCGTATCGTGACCTTGTTCAACTCTCGGTAGTCCACACAAAATCTCAGTGAACCATCTCTCTTCTTCACAAACAACACAGGGGCACCCCACGGCGAAGTACTCCTCCGTATAAACCCCTGACCCAACAACTGCTCAATCTGATCTCGTAGCTCCCTCATCTCAGCTGGATCCATACGGTACGGTGCGCGTGCTATAGGTCTCGTATCTGGTAATAAGTCTATGACAAAGTCTATCTCACGACTGGGGGGTAGTCCCGATATCTCCTGAAACACATCAGAATACTCCCTGACAACTGGGATCGAGTCTAAAGGAATCACAACCTCCTTAGAGGTATCCTCCTCTATGTAGTACAAATGAGCGGTCGAGCCTCCCTCTAGGCGAGGCATCGCCACCACAAACATCGCTTGCCCCGGAATGGCAAAAACAATGCTCCCACCGAAGCAATCAATCATGGCTCTATCATCAGCGAGCCAATCCATACCGATAATCACATCGTGCACATGCATATCTAAAACCAACATGTTCGCAGGTAATACCAAACTACCAATATCTACCCCCACTCCCCGGCATATAAAGAAAATAAGTGACCCACTCCCCAATGGTGAGTCTACACACGTCACTGTGATCTCTGATGTGGCTAACAACCCTAAGGCTTTCGCAAAATGTGTAGCTATAAAGCAATGCGTTGCCCCCGTATCAAACAAAACCCGACCCATAGTACCATGGGTAGGAAACATACCCTCAATCGCGGGTGGCGCCTGTGGGGCTGCTGCCTGGTGGACGTTATAGACACGTCCATACTGTAACTACCCCTGCTGCATAGGAACTGCTGGAATGGGTGGTAGTGCTGGCACCTGGGCTGGAGCTGGGAGGGCTGGTGGAAAAAGTGGCCTCTGGGGCTCATGTCGAGCACCCTGCTGCTGCTGCGGGGCCCTGCCCCTATCAGGACAGTCCTGACGTTTATGGCCAGTCTTTCCACAAACGAAACACTTCCCCGGGAAGTTCCCCCCTCTCTGCCCCTACTTCCCCCGGCCCTGGTGGCAGTTACCGTTCCTCCACTGGCCCTGCTGAAACTGTTGTTGACCATTCTGACCCTGTTGGTTCTGATGGTCGTTCGGACCCTGATGGCCCTGCCGGAAACCTCCCTGTCCGTTCCTGAAATTTCCTGACCTGAACCTCTTGTGATCCCCCTGCTGGGTACCCAGATCACCCTGTCTCTGCCCCTGAATAGATTGTGCCCCACTGGCACCATTTCCTCCAGTCCTGCCCTGATGGCTGGACTCTCCCGATCGCTTTCCCTCAGCCATGTGGAAGCGGTGATCCTGGCAATGGAGCAATGTAGAGTTAAACACATCAGAATAAGTGGCTAACGAGAGGTTCCCTAACAAGTGCTGACGAATCCTCCATGTCAACCCATCCGTAAATTTCTGTATCTTCTTCTCCTCGGTCGGTATCTCATCCGGAACAATATTCAGAAGATCAGTGAACTCAGCCTCATACTCGGCCACAGTCTTTCCCTCCTGCTTGAGGCTCATCAACTTCCTTCTCATCTCTGTGTGAACAGCTGACGGAAAGTACTTGCGGTCGAACCACACCCAAAACTCCTGAATAGTGAGAATATCCTCTCCTCCACGGTGGTAATAGACTCCCACCACTGCAGTGCAGACCCCACTAGCTTAAAGGTAGGTAGTATCTTCTTCTGGACATCGGTGCACTCATACATCCTCAAGTGCCGCTGAATATCCTTCCTCCATTGACTCGAAACTACAACATCGGAGCTACCTGCGAACTCCGGTGGGTGTGCTTTCTGAAAAGCATCACGTACACGTTCCCAAGCATACGGGAATGCATGTGCCTGAACTGGCGCGGCTACTGGCGCATGAGGTGGTGCCTGCTGAACTACGGCAAGTGTGGCATTTACCGCCTGGGCCACAATGGCTGCAACCTCGGCGGCATTCATCGTGCCCTGAACCGGTGCGGGCTGTGGTTCTGGCGTTGCATCCCTGGGAATCCTTTGTGCACGTCGTGGAGGCATTCTGAAATAAGAATGAAGTTTATAAGTCGCAGTTATAAACTTAAAATAGCTGAAGAACGTAGCATATACAAAAGAATACAACAGTCCTAAAATATAGGGCTCTACATCAAAGAAAGCTCAGCGGAAAACATAATAAGCCGTACATATCCTAAAAGACACTAGAACCTGATGCTCTGATACCACCTGTGACACCCCGACTAATTAAATACCGGGTAGCTACTCCTTTATTAAATCAATACAAAATGCCAAGTTGGTTCAGTTAATAGCATCACTGTCGAAGACATTTTAATAATTACTAACCACCTAGTATTTAAAAAGTAAGTTGCCAAATTTTAAGTTAAGTCTGGTTAACATGTAATAAAAGTATAATGGAAGAGTCAACATAATCCATTCACCATAATGAAGTAATGAAATAACCAACAAATAATAAATAGAAATCCGGAGGAAAACTCCTCGCAACAATCCCACAACTGAAAATAATATGACAAGTCTGAATCCTGAATAATTACATGCCAGAAGTCTGAATAACTGAAATAAATGAAATGTCTCTAAAAGGAATGGGCGACATTCCCTCCAACTGATAAAATGTTGAATATAGAGTCAAGATAGATGAAGCGTCTACAAGCAAAGTCTTGTAACTTCCACAAACAACTACAGCTCGTCACCTGAATGAAGATCCTAAGCATGGTGTCCTTGTGGCTGGGCACCTAAAATGGTTTTTACAAAAATAGATTTGAAAGAAAATGGGTCAGAGCCCAAAAGTGGAAATCATTTTTAAAATAGCAAGTGTTTTAATAACATTAAAACATTAAATGCAAAATACATGTTAGGACGTGCACTCACATGAAATTCTCACCTCTTGACTACACGTGCACTCCTAACGTACCGTACCCATCTTCATGACATACATATCTAACCAAACTGTAATAAGTTATACCCCTTACTACTCGATGCCCTTATTACATTCTAGTGTTATCAAATAAATAGAGGGATTTACTTAAACTCAGATTCTCAATTTGTAATACAACTCACTATCGTTTAACCCGTTATGTTTTCTCAAAACATTACCATAATTGTATTCACAATATCAATATGAAAGTTCCCATTAATTAAGTGTATATTATTCACATCATAAATATACAATACAAGCACCCCGAGACTAAGCTTCGGTGCACACATACTCTGTTATCCATCCCGGTACATCACGTACATAAGGATCACGCATTCCGAATCTCTCAGGAATCGTTCTCAGATAACAACATCACAAACAATGGAGGCAAACACAGTCACATCACATGGGTCACGCACATACCTACGCTCCCACGATCAGCAGACTTATTAATATCCCAATAAGCCCTTCTCTGACCTATGTTCATCGAGGTACCAGTCTAAATCCGGGCAACACAAGGATTAGAGGGCCCTAAGCGAACGTAAACCTCCCGTGATAGCAAGTATGGTAGGTATGTCATACACATAAAATCAATACATATACTAAGTATGCACACATCTTAGTAATCACCATAATATATTGGTGGTACACTTCTCATTATCGTACCGACATATAATACTACACAATTTGTATGTTCCCGTTTAATATAATAAATTAGGCCGTCAATAGTTCTCGCATCGTAATAGACACTCACGTCCTACTTCATATTTTCCCTTAAGTTCAAACTACACTTCTAGGTTTGACTCCTCATTATATCCCAAACATCCCAAATATATCAATTAATCATCAAGGGAAGGTTATCTCTACCTATACACAAGGTTACGGGACACTCGGGCTCAAAACAGGCTAAAAAGCCTAAACTGTCAGCTCGTTAGAAGTCTCGTTCGAACGAGGCTGTTCGAACGAGAGTTCGTTCGAATGAAGTGGGCTTTTTAACGAGGTCTCGTTCAAATGAAATCATTGAACGAACTTCACCCTCGTTAGAATTCAAAGGTCAACTCGTTAGAAGCTCGTTCGAACGAGCTCGTTCGAACGACTTGGGCAGGTCTTCTAACGAGTGGCCAGTTTCGAGCCCAGATTTTCCTAATCTCGTTTTTCCAACTTCTCTTCACCTCTAACCTCATTTAAACATTAATCCAACAATTGTTCAAAGCTACTAATCATCCCTAAACATATTTAGGTCATATTCTAACGCATTATGTGGGGTTAATTCATTCTAACCTCATTCAATTATCAAATCTCTTCATATTTCCCCCAATTTTAAGAACATGAACCCTAGAATTTATAAATCATCCAAGAGCCTAATTAAATCCATTTTCGTTTCATCCAAATTATAATATCATCATAATAATCATCTAAATACAAATCTACATGCGATTCCTCATCAAAAATGTAACTTTTACTTCCAATTAAAATGGGTTTTTCATTAACTCCCAAGAACAATAAGATTTTATCAATTCCTACACATGGAAGAAACATTCTTTGCAAAATAACGAAATTAAACCACTTGCCTTATTTGAATCTCTGATTTTGATGTCGATTTGATGGAGTATTCTCTCTCTCTCTCTGCAGAATCCTTCTATCTCTCTCTCTACAAGCCTTCTTCCCAAAGTGATAATGGTGGCTAGGGTTTGCCTTAGGAACTTATGGAACAATTCTAATAAGTCCCGTAGCCCAATAAGTCTTAAGATGTGGTTAGTGGGTTTAGTGGGAAATTACCAAGTCAACTTTTTAATTCCCAATTTTCGTAGGTTTTAATTCCCAAAAATCCAAAATTACCAAACTACCCTTATACGTTGCCGGCATGGCCTACAAATGCCCCGGGACCGAAACTATACCCCCGGCTAGTGTTTTCTGACTATTTCGACCCTTCCGGACGCGTTGGCGCACTCAAAACGGCCATACGGTTAATAGAACTAAAATTCACTTTTTTAATTAAAATAAATATTTCCCTGACGCGACTGTCACACGCGTCTCAATAAATTTTCCAAATTGCCGTATTTCAATCTCATGAAAAATTTCATAATTCAATATTCATATATAATCATATATGCACATTATAATCAAATACCAACTCGCATCTCGTTAGTATTTTGATCCGGATTAATTTCCAATTCATACACATTTAATTTAATTAATCCCATAAATAAATATCACAAAAAATACGGGGTATTACAGAAGGCTTAGTTAAGAAGAAACATTTAGCAAAAGATTGTACAGTTTTGATATATGAAGAGTAGTGAGGATATATTTAAATTAAGAAATTGTAAGGACGAGATTTAACATACTCCTAAACATCAGAAATGATATGGATAGTAGTTAAAGTCAAACACGTGTATTTAGTGTTGAATGGAAGATGGAAATATGACGTGTAATAAGCAAATATGGTAATATTATTAAAATATTACACGATGATATAACTAATAATCTAGTATGTGTGAATGTTTGACATACGTATATGATTAGGCACATATTCTTCACATTTATCCCCTTAATTTCGGTAGTTTTATGATCCCATGCAGTGTAAATAGCTTGGATTTGTCTCGTATACCCTTTTGGCAAGTATTTTGTGTTTTGTGTATTTCTCGTGTGTTTTACAGGTATTTCATGAAAGTTAGTGCGAAAGAGAACGCAAAACAGTGAAAGAAACCAAGAAATGGAGAGTTGAAGGGCATTTTCGTAATTTTTCAGCCTTAGTCCGGAGATGGGGCCAACTAGAAAGTTGAAGAGCTCTAAATTACAAGAACACTGGAAAAAAAACACCTCAATCTGAGCTACGGTGAAGAAGTTACGATGTTTTGAAGTTGCGCGATAATGAAGAGAAATGGATCAGAGACCGATCCGGTAGAATAAAAAAAGAACCGATCCGGTACCAAACCGATACAGGTCCGGACCGGTCCAGCGGTGCGAATTGCTGGCATTAATTATGCAGATTTTGAGGTGATTAGCTGGTGAAAACTTGTGCAACAAGCGATTCTAGCTGTCTAATTCGTGCTACTTGGTGCTATAAAAGACCAAGCCCTACCTCATTTCAAAGGGGAGTCGAATTATAGAGAGAGAGGAAGATTTTAGGGAGTTGTTTTATCAAGTTGTAGGAGGCTAGTAGGTAGGGTTTCTTTGTAGTTAGTTTTAGAGGATTCTTGTAACCAAGAACCCTAGTTTTTGAAGTTTGTCTACTATTCAAGATTCAAAGTTCTATTCAAGATTCATCATTTATCCATTGCAAGTAATTTTAATTTATTGTTTTTACTGCTTTTCTAGTTAGTTTAATTAATTTTTGAGTTCTAGTTTTCCATTCCCAATTCAAGTCATGTTCTCAATTTTCTAGAGTTAGTTATGAATTCCTGCACTTTAATTTGTAAATTTTAATTTTGATTTCATCATGTTAAGCTATGTTTTTAAGGGTTGGGATGCATGAACCCATCCCGATGTAAAATACTTATGTAGAAAATAGAATTTAAATTAAAAATTTGAAAGAGTCGTGCGAGACAATTTTACAACCATTGTAGATCTTTTAATCTCTCTTGCCCTAGGTACTTGGGATGTTTAAGAATATGATGTGCGTAAAATTATTTATCACCGCTTTATATTTACCTTTGATTTCATATGGTGCGGGCTTGATCCTCATATATGTAATGCTTAGGATCTATAAAGACTGGATTCATTCACATTTATAATTTAAAATTCTAGGTTTCTATACGGTAAATTACTAGAGTTAGGGGGATTTTATTCCAACCTACTTTCTCATTCATCTTAATTAATTTAACTTCTTTATTTACTTTTTTTTTCCTTTTCAATCATCATCATCTTTTTCATTTTTTCTTTAGAGGTAATAAATCAATTAAATTCTATCAACCATTCCATGTGGATTCGATACCCAGACTCGCCAATACTCCTTAAGAAGTGTAGTTACAAGTTTAGGTTTTTTTGTATTGAGATTGGAAGCCGATAACAACGACTAGCGTATTACACGGATGCTAGGTTTTCCACTCAATCAGTATATAATGGTATGAAATAATATATGAGTTGGGGTTTGGTTTTCATTAATAAGAAATCATTAGACGATTATTCTTACGGGTAATGATAAGGATACTAAAGTTATTATGAAAGAAGATGTGTCTTACATCGAGGAAACGATTGGAATTCTTAGGGAATAAAGTAGTTTCGTAGTTAAAGTGTTGTGGATGATCCATAAAATTAAGTAAGAAATATGGGAATGGGAATATAGAATGAGAAAATAATATCCCCAATGTGTTGGTAAGTGAAGTTACCCCTAAATTTCGGGGACCAAATTTTCTAAGGGGGGAGGTTGTGACGACCGAAATATGATTATGATAAACCATGTTTAAATCATGCTTACTGTATGGGATGAGGATAATGTGTTATTAGAATATATAATGTTAAGTTATTGTGTTTAGTCTAATCCTACCTTCTTAACTTATGAAATATTAAATTAGTCACAAACACAAATTTGTGTTTGTTTTAGATAAAAATGTTCAGGTTGGAGGCTAGTTTTGACCCTTATAATGTAACAATTGACTTAAGGTCAAAACTATATAATTTTATACATGTGAGTTATGGTTGTACCACAATAAACGGTGTGTTGAACGGAGGTCCGAGCGAGAAGTTGTGATGGAATTACGAAGCAGCGTAGGATAATTACGTTCATGCGTCTTTAACTGTCGAGATGCATAAGAAATTACCTTTCCATGTTGCATGAAAACACAACTCAGACCCAGATGTGAAGCGTTAGTATAAATCACAAAACCTTCTCCACTGGATGGAACAGTGAGAACTAGAGCTGATACTAGCCTATTATTCAACTTTTCAAAGCTATGCTGACATTCATCACTCCACACAAATTTCACTTCCTTTCGGGTCAATTTAGTCAACAATAAGGCTATAGATGAAAACCCCTTTATGAATCTTCTATAATATCCAGCTAATCCTACGAAACTCCTTATCTCCATTACATTCCTTGGTCTCTCCCATTGCACAATTGCCTCTACCTTCTTAGGGTCAACATAAATTCCATCTCCCGAAACAACATGCCCTAGAAATACTACCTTCCAAACATTTACCTGGAGAATGTTTGGAAGACTCCCACCAATATTTAGCTTCTCCATTTAACATGAAAGTAGCCAAAATTACCTTCTGCTCGCCAGGTACATTCATCACCCCGAAGATAGTTTCTGTGTCTCTAACCCAACCCTCAACTTCTAAAGTATCTACAGAACTTGAGAATGCTGGGGGGTTCAATTTGATAAACTTCTCGTACAGAGTATTCTTCTCCTCTCGTTATATTTCCTTTTCTCTTCTGGCCAAAGTCTGTTCCTCCAAGTACTTGGCTTGTTGTTCTGCTATTTGCGTCATAAACATGTTTTGTTGTTCTGCCATTAAATTCATGGCACGAGCCATTTTATGCATATCTGTAAGTTGTTCAGGAGCCCCCTCTACATTATTTGGATTTTGTTTGTTTACTGTATTTGAAGACTCCTCATCCACCCTCTCATGAACATTTGCTGCTTCCATAGCTTACTAAATAACATTTTCTCATGTGGTTTAGCAAATGTTGTTTAGCCTTATATATTGGTGGGAGTCTTCCAAACATTTATTGCTTACTCCGAAAGGAGGTGAGGAAATTACTTGGGATTCCTTTATTAAAGCCTTATATGAAAAGTATTTTCCTCGCATGTATCGAAAGAAAAAAGAGAGAATTTTTATCATTGACTCAGGGGAATATGTCGGTCAGGGAGTATGAAACTAAATTTATATCTTTGTCTCGATTTTCATTACGTTTCTTACACAATGAGGAGGACAAATGCACTAGATTTCAGGATGGGTTGAATTTAGTTATCAAGTCTAGACTCACTGCACTTGAAATGGTAGATTATGCTTCTTTAGTTAACAAAGCTATGATGGTTGAAGGAGATGTTAACGATGCAATAAAGAATAGGGAACAAAGGGGAAATAGGAGTAGATTTGATCCATCTCAGCAAAAGGAAGGCAATGTAGAATACTCAAAACAAGGGAGTCAAAGATTTCAGCGCGGTAGAGGAACTGTAAATTATGTTTAGAATAGGACACCAAGCAGTTTTAGGGGTGAAGGATCGATGGGCCAACATAATAGACAACAAGAGAATGACAGTGGGCAGTCTAAGTCTGTTACATTATATTTTTGCAAAGCTGAGGGTCATATCAGTCCAGATTGTCCCAAGTTAAAGGGGGTAGAGTGTTATCACTGTCATCAAATTGGTCATACCAAAAAGAATTGTCCTATGCTACTAGGAGGGATTCAATCAGCTACTACTAGTCGAGGCTCCTGGAGGCACAGGGAGAGGAGGAGGTAGAGGACAAGCTAGTGGACACAGGGCTCCGAGAAGGATATTTTCAATGACTTTACAGGATGCTCAGGCTACTCCAGAGGTGGTGACAGGTACATTTTCTATCATGAACACACATGCCTATGTGCTTATTGATCCAGGTTCTAGTCATTCATTTGTAGCACTGTCATTTACCATGCATTTGGGTAGACCATGTTCTTATCTAGATTGTGGTTTATATATTTCTACACCTATGGGGGATGTGATGTTAGTGGAGCTTGTGTATAAAAATTGTGTATTGTATATGGGGGAGAGGGAGTGGACCATTGATTTAATTCCACTAGATATTCAAGATTTTGATATTATCTTGGGTATGGATTGGTTATCTTCCTACCATGCATCAATTAAATGTTTTCATAAGGAGGTTACATTTAATATGCCGGGGGAGGAAGAATTAAAATTTACTGATGAGATGGATCTGCCAAATACTTACGAAGCATCGATACATGGAACATGTGATGCAAACGAGATAACTCTGGAGGTAATGCTAATCTATATGCCAGGGTTCCAATTCTTTCCAACACTTCATATGGTCCAATGTATCTTGGACTTAGTTTCCCCTTCTTTCCAAATCTCATAACGCCTTTCCACGGTGAAATACGTAGGAATACAAAATCCCCCTTCTGAAATTCCAATGGATACTTCCTCTTATCTACATAAAATTTATGCCTGCTTTGCAGTATCTTTATCCGTTCCCAAATTATTTTGATCTTTTCAGTTGTCATATCTATCAATTCAGGACCCAAAAGTTTTCTTTCACCTACTTCATCCCAACACATAGGCGTTCTACATCTCCTCCCATATAAAGCTTCATACGGAGCCATACCAATGGTGGACTGATAACTATTATTATATGAGAATTCCATCAATGGCAAATGATCATCCCAACTAACCTTGAAGTCAAATACACAAGCTCGTAACATGTCTTATAATATTTGAATCGTCCTTTCAGATTTTCCATCGGTTTGTGGATGAAATACAGTGTTGAACTTGAAACTTGTGCCCATGGCATTTCCTAAACGAGGCCAAAACTTTGAAGTGAACATTGGATCTCTATCTAATACAATTGACACTGGTGCCCCATGTAAACGGATAATCTCATCAACGTACATATGTGCATATTTGTCAACAATGTAGGTCATCTTAACTGGAAGAAAATGAGCTGACTTTGTCAATCGATCTACAATCACCCAAATAGAATCATGCCCCTTTGGAGATCGTGGTAATCCTACAATAAAATCCAGGGTTCCAGGAAGGATATTTTCTATGACTTTACAGGATGCTCAGGCGAATCTATGAAAGGATGAAATAGTCGATTCATTAAATCCATAAACACCGCAGGAGCATTTGTTAACCCAAATGGCATTACCAAAAATTCATAATGACCATAGCGAGAACGAAAAGTTGTCTTAGAAATGTCACAATCTCTCACTCTTAATTGATGATAACCCGATCTCAAATCAATTTTTGAAAACACTTTAGCACCCTATAATTGATCAAGAAAATCATTAATACGAGGCAATGGATATTTATTTCAAATAGTCACCTTGTTCAACTGTCGATAATCAATGCAGAGTCGCATGGTTCCATCTTTCTTCTTCACAAATAATACTGGAGCGCCCCATAGTGATACACTGGGTCGAATAAAACCTCTATTTAGCAAATCTTGCAGTTGAAACTTAACTCATTTAGTTCCACAGGTGCCATTCTATATGGAGAAATAAAAACTGGAGATGTACCATGCACTAAATCGATAGTAAACTTTATGTCTCTGCTAGGTGGAAATCCTGGTAATTCATCTGGGAACACATCTGCAAAATCCTTAACGACTTGGATATCTTCTAATTTTTGCAATTCCCTGTTTGTATCCACAATATATGCTAAAAAGCCTTGACAACCCTTATTTAACAATTTCCTCGCCCGAAAGGTTGAAATAAGACAGTTCGGAACCACATTTCTTTATCGATGATGTTTTGATATACTCACCTAGCCAAGAAGAACATGAGAAGCATCTAAGAGTTGTATTGCAAGTTTTGCGAGATAGTCAATTGTTTGCGAAGTTTAGCAAATGTGAGTTTTGGTTAAATCAGGTAGTATTTCTAGGGCATGTTGTTTCGGGAGATGGAATTTATGTTGACCCTAAGAAGTAAGAGGCAATTGTGCAATGGGAGAGACTAAGGAATGTAACGGAGATAAGGAGTCTCCTAGGATTGGCTGGATATTATAGAAGATTCATAAAGGGGTTTTCATCTATAGCCTTATCGTTGACTAAATTGACCCGAAAGGAAGAGAAATTTGTGTGGAGTGATGAATGTCAGCATAGCTTTGAAAAGTTAAAAAAATGCTAGTATCAGCTCCAGTTCTCACTGTTCCATCCAGTGGAGAAGGTTTTGTGATTTATACTGACGCTTCACATCAGGGTCTGGGTTGTGTTTTCATGCAACATGGAAAGGTAATTTCTTATGCATCTAGACAGTTAAAGACGCATGAACGAAATTATCCTACGCACGATTTAGAACTTGCGACTATTGTTTTTGCCTTGAAATTATGGAGACATTACTTGTATGGAGAGACGTGTAAAATTTTCACTGACCATCAAAGTTTGAAGTATTTATTTACACAAAGAGACTTAAATTTGAGACAAAGACGTTGGATGGAGTTAATTAAAGATTCTGGGAGGGTCAATGTTGTTGCAGATGCTCTGAGTCGAAAGTCATTGGGAAGGTTATCTTATATCCAATGTGCACGGGTGATTAGGCACATATTCTTCACATTTATCCCCTTAATTTCGGTATTTTTATGATCCCGTGTAGTGTAAATAGCTTGGACTTGTCTCTTATTTATGCTACTAACCTTTTTTGGCAAGTATTTCCTGTTTTGTGTATTTCTCATGTGTTTTACAGGTATTTCACGCAAGTTAGTGCGAAGGAGAACTCAAAACAGTGAAAGAAACCAAGAAATTGAGAGTTGAAGGGAATTTTCGTAATTTTTAAGCCTTAGTCCGAAGGTGGGGCCAACTATAAAGTTTAAGATCACTAAATTAAAAGAATACTGGAAAAACGGCACCTCAATCCGAGCTACGGTGAAGAAGTTACGATATTTTGAAGTTGCGCGATAATGAAGAGTCTGGATGTGCGGATTTCTGTCATTAATTATGCAGATTTTATGGTGATTGGTTGGCAAAAACTTGTTCCACAAGCGAAATTTGATGCCAAATTCGTGCAACTTGGTGCTATAAAAGACCAAGCCCTACCTCATTTTCAAGGGGAGTTGAATTCTAGAGAGAGGGAGTTGAATTCTAGAGGGTAGGAGTAGGATTAGAGAGAGAAAGTTAGATTGTAGTTTTCTTTGGTAGAAGTTTTCATAACCTCTAGTTGTAAGTTTGAAGAAGAAGTTTTGTTGGATTCAAATTCATCTCTTTCTCCTCTTGCTAAATACAAGTATAAATTTCTATTCTCTATTTTATTTTTCCATTCAATTCTCAATTGTTTTGCAAATTGTTAACAATGTTTGTTAGAGTTTTCTTTTGTTTTCATCATGTTTATCTAATTTTTAAGGGTTGGGATGCATGAACCCATCCCGATGTAATTTATCTACATAGGAAATAGAATTTAAATTTAAATTTGAAAGAATCGTGTAAGATAAGTTCACAATCATCCTAGATCTTTTAATCTCTCTTGCCCTAGGTACTTGGGATGTTTAAGAATATGATGTGCGTGTAATTATTTAGCACCGCTTTATATTTATCTTTGATTTCATATGATGCGGGCTTGAACCTCATATATGTAATGCTTAGGATCTATAAAGATTGGATTCATTCAAATTTATAATTTACAATTCTAGTATTCTAATGGGTAATTACTAGGGATTGGGGGATTGTATTCCAACCTATTTCCTCATTCATTTTAATTAGTTTTATAAATTCGTTCCAACTTATTTCCCCTTGTCAACCATCATCATCTTTTTAATTTCTTCTCTAGAAGTAATAAATCAATTAAATTCTATAAACCATTCCCTATGGATTCGATACCCAGACTCGCCACTATACTCCTTAAGAAGTGTAGTTACAAATTTAGGTTTTTTTTGTATTGAGATTGGAAGTCGATAACAACGACTAGCGTATTACACAAACTCTCGGTTTTTCCACTCGATCAAAATGGCGCCGTTGCCGGGGAGTGTTTGTTATAGATTGTAATTGACTTACTACTTCGTAAAAAAAAATGTGTGTCACGTTTTGTTAATTGCCCAATTTGAAATGTTTTATTTTAACTATTTTGGTGGCTTTAATTGTTATGATAATAGTGAGGAAGAGGAGGCACTCAAGACTTATGAACATTGGATCAATATCACTAAAGATGATTATATTAAATATAAGCCTAGTGCTCAGAAACTTCAAATTTATCAAAATCAATTGCTTGAAAAAGAAAGACTTGAAAAAGAATATCGCGAAAAAAATCGTTATTGGGAGCAAGAGTTAGATGCATTATTTGAACCCAATGAGGATTTTTTTTCCCGATAGTTTTGAAGATGAAGTAAGTTTTCAACTAAATGAGGAATTCGAGGTTCTAGAACCTAGGAAGCCTACTTTGGAAGAACTCTTGCTTGATATAAAAAAGCAATCTGATGACTTTGCTGTTACCGAGTTGAAAATTCTAACAACTTCCAAGGAGTTGAGTGATTATTTGGACAACTTAGAGAAGGAGACTTGCGCTTCACCTAATAATTTTGAGAATGAAATCATTGAGAGTGATCCAAGTTCTTTTGAATCTCAACCTCTTATAAATATTTCAAAACCTCTTGAGGTTGATGATCATTTGTCTCCTTGTGTACCCACTATTATCGAACCATTAAATCCATCACAAGAATTGGATGAATGTCTTAAGGATGTTGATCCGCTTCTTGTATGGGAATGTTATTTTGAGATGCTTCATCTTACGGGCCATACACTTAGACGTGTCACTCCACCAGATCCAATCGACCATTTTAGAGGACAATATCTTGAGAACATTCCACGGGACATAGGAGAACACTCCTTGAGCGTTAGCCAAAGAGAAAATTTAGAGGGCATCAAGAGAGATTCATTGGGTTACCTAGAAGAAAGCGAATGGCAAGACACGATAGATACATTTCTTCTAGGTGAGATAGAAATAAAGTAAGAGGGAGACCTAGAAGATTTCAGCTTAGAGACATTTGAGATATAATTCGGCTCGGTGAATGAGAACATCACTCTTGAAATTGAATCATTTTGGGCCTCACTTGGTCACTTAGATGAGAGCGAGTTGAATGACAGGATAGATAAATTCTATGTTTCTAAACATGCCCCACCTCGAGGTCTCAGTGAAAATTTTTAGGGAGAAGATTTTGAGGACAAGCACTCTATGCTTAAATTATTTTCCAAGATGGACTCTTCCCTTTTGTATGCCCCTCTTCCCATTCTACTTGAACAATATTTTAGAGGTGATTCTATTTTTCTTAGATCCCAATGGTACTTGTCCCCCTGTGCACCCAAATTTTTAATCCCTCTAAATTTTTTAATTGGTGATGGTTCATTTTTTCCATCCCACACATGCCTTCCGTTATTCAAACGGAATCCTTACTTTTTGGGAGGCATGCATTATAGTGAGGGTACATTATTAATCCCTCAAATTCAAATTGTATTTTGGGTGGACCCTCAAATTTTTCGACTTCTAGTGTATGATTTATTAGCCGTTCAAATTGTAGGTTGTACATAATTAGTTTTTTTTCTTTTTCTTTTTCTTTCCGTTTTTAATAGTGTAGTGTCATTAGTTAAAGTTTTTGTTATTCTTTTTGTTATGCTTGGTTCTAACTTGTTTTCTAGATTCAATGGACTCGTACTCATCGAGGATCACTACATTTGGGTAATATCTTTCTTTTCCTCTCTTTATGTTGTGTTCTTGATTTGCATTGAGGACAATGCAACATGTAAGTTAGGGGGTGTGGGATATTCTTCCCGTTATTGTTTAGATTCATTGATTCGATCACATGTTCTTTCCATGTGTGTTTTTTTTTAGAAAAAAAAAATTGAAAAATTTTGAAAAAAGCCAAAAATATTTTTGTTCAAAATAAATAAAAATTAGAATTTAAATTTTTCAAAAATATCACCTTTATTCTATTTAAAGTCTCAAATTGTTAACAATCAAAATGCACTAAGCCAAAATTGACTAAAGATGGAAATTGAAAGAAAATTGACGACTTTACGAATAAGTGTGGAGATTAGTCCAACCCGGTGAGATTTCGAGCCTATCGATCTTTTTGAGTTTTTAAATCAATCCGAGTTTATGATAAACTCAAAGTTCTTTTCAGCGTTTTAATAAGTCGTTGATGATCTCAATCCTTTATTTTGATCGGTTATGGGAAATGTGTGAAATGTTGTCTCGAAATTCGTGCTAAATATATCTCTAAACTTAATTAATCTCGAGATGCATATGATAATGTGATTAGCAATTTGGACAATGAAGTAGGCCCTCGTTTGTTACCCAAAAATATTGGCCATAAAAAGTTGTGAAAAACAAAATTATCCCTTTGCAACCCAAGTTGAGCGTAATAAATATTTCCTTTCGTTTGATAACCCAAAAAAAACCCAAATAGCCCGGAATTGTGAAAATTGAGAAAATTCATCAAGTAAGTCCAAATTGTGCAACAAAAAGGGGCAAGGAAAAAAAAGAAAAAGAAAAAAAAAATGCTCAACAAAAATAGCAAGAAAAGAAAAAGAAAAGAAAAAAATGAAAAGAGAAAAAGAAAGAGAAAAATGAGGAAATGCCCGAAAAAGCACAAATGGACGTCATAAGGATATTTTCCAATTCCGAACAATCCGTCTATTCCCATTTTTACCCTTTACACCTTTTAACCCCAAAAAAGTCATAACCGAGTCCGAATGGCGAAATTAATTACTGCGTGGAGAGCTAAGATATAAAAAGATAATATGAGAGATTAAATGGTGTGAACTAGAGGTGATGTTTCCCACTTCCAAATAACTGTATTCCGATGATGAGATCTTTTCACCATATATTTTCTTCTTTTCAATTTTGTATGCATGAATTTGTGTCCATTATATTTACTCTTTATATCATGCATACCGAGAGAAAACAACCACAATCTGAGTGATTCGTTTGTGAGTGTAATCCGTAAGAATTTGAATCAAAACGAATTTTCGAAAAGTAACGTAATGCTCAATCAGTGGACGTTTGAGGTTTAATTTTTGGCTTTGCACACACACACTATGGTTTGAGACATTTGAATATGAATTTATGGTGATTATTTTTCGAAAAGTTTAAATTGTACAATTTTTAAGTATTTTGATCTTTATTTGAGTCAATAAAGAATTTTGTGGGTGTATTCACTGCAAACCCTCACGAGACAAAACTCGTCCTACTAGGGTAACCTAGGGGTTTAAAGGCTTGTTGCATACGCTAAATGCAATCGATTGCCCCCGAAAAAGGTATTCTATCCCAATAAAAGAATTTTCAAGAGTGGATTTTTGGTTAGATTCATTTACATTGCTCGGGACGCGCAAAGTTCTAAGTTAAAGGGTGTGATTAGGCACATATTCTTCACATTTATCCCCTTAATTTCGGTATTTTTATGATCCCATGTAGTGTAAATAGCTTGGATTTGTCTCTTATTTATGCTACTAACTTTTTTTGGCAAGTATTTCGTGTTTTGTGTATTTCTCATGTGTTTTACAGGTATTTCACGCAAGTTAGTGCGAAGGAGAACTCAAAACAGTGAAAGAAACCAAGAAATTGAGAGTTGAAGGGCATTTTTGTAATTTTTTATCCTTAGTCCGAAGGTGGGGCCAACTCGAAAGTTGAAGAGAACTAAATTACAAGAATACTAGAAAAAACGGCACCTCAATCCGAGCTACGGTGAAGAAGTTACGATATTTTGAAGTTGCGCGATAATGAAGAGTCTGGATGTGCGGATTTCTGTCATTAATTATGCAGATTTTATGGTGATTGGTTGGCAAAAACTTGTTCCACAAGCGAAATTTGATGCCAAATTCGTGCAACTTGGTGCTATAAAAGACCAAGCCCTACCTCATTTTCAAGGGGAGTTGAATTCTAGAGAGAGGAAGTTGAATTCTAGAGGGTAGGAGTAGGATTAGAGAGAGAAAGTTAGATTGTAGTTTTCTTTGGTAGAAGTTTTCATAAACTCTAGTTGTAAGTTTGAAGAAGAAGTTTTGCTGGATTCAAATTCATCTCTTTCTCCTCTTGCTAAATACAAGTATCAATTTCTATTCTCTATTTTATTTTTCCATTGAATTCTCAATTGTTTTGCAAATTGTTAACAATGTTTGTTAGAGTTTTCTTTTGTTTTCATCATGTTTAGCTAATTTTTAAGGGTTGAGATGCATGAACCCATCCCGATGTAATTTATCTACGTAGGAAATAGAATTTAAATTTAAATTTGAAAGAATCTTGTAAGATAAGTTCACAATCATCCTAGATCTTTTAATCTCTCTTGCCCTAGGTACTTGGGATGTTTAAGAATATGATGTGCGTGTAATTATTTAGCACCGCTTTATATTTATCTTTGATTTCATATGATGCGGGCTTGAACCTCATATATGTAATGCTTAGGATGTATAAAGACTCGATTCATTCAAATTTATAATTTACAATTCTAGTATTCTAATGGGTAATTACTAGGGATTGGGGGATTGTATTCCAACCTATTTCCTCATTCATTTTAATTAGTTTTATAAATTTGTTCCAACTTATTTCCCCTTGTTAACCATCATCATCTTTTTCATTTTTTCTCTAGAAGTAATAAATCAATTAAATTCTATAAACCATTCCCTGTGGATTCGATACCCAGACTGGCCACTATACTCCTTCAGAAGTGTAGTTACAAGTTTAGGTTTTTTTTGTATTGAGATTGGAAGCCGATAACAACGACTAGCGTATTACACAAACGTTTGGTTTTTCCACTCGATCAATGGGTTGGTAATATTATTGAATTAATACTGATAGGAGTCGAGTTGAATTTATCTAAAACGGGGGCGTTATTTGCACACGTTACAGTGAGTTCTTTACTGGCAGAACGCATACGAAATTTTCAAGTCATTGATCCATTCCTTGAAAAGAAGAAACGGGAAATCCTGGATGGTAAAGAGAGTGACTTCGAAATTAAGAAGGATGAATCATTGTGTCATAAAAACAGAATTTGTGTACCGAATGATCTGTCCTTAAAGAAGGATATATTATTAAATGTAACCTCCTTACGAAAACAGTCAATTGATGCATGGTAGGAAGATAACCAGTCCATACCCAAGATAATATCAAAATCTTGAATATCTAGTGTAATTAAATCAATGGTCCACTCCCTCTCCCCCATATACAATGCACAATTTGTATACACAAGCTCCACTAACATCACATCCCCCATAGGTGTAGAAATATATAAATCACAATCTAGATAAGAACATGGTCTACCCAAATGCATGGTAAATGACAGTGCTACAAATGAATGAGTAGAACCTGGATCAATAAGCACATAAGCATGTTTGTTCATGACAGAAAATGTACCTTTATTGGACAATCTGAAAGGACGATTCAAATATTAGAAGACATGTTACGAGCTTGTGTATTTGACTTCAAGGGTAGTTGAGATGATCATTTTCCATTGATGGAATTCTCGTATAATAATAGTTATCAGTCCACCATTGGTATGGCTCCGTATGAAGATTTATATGGTAGGAGATGTAGAATGCCTATGTGTTGGGATGAAGTAGGTGAAAGAAAACTTTTGGGTCCTGAATTGATAGATATGACAACTGAAAAGATCAAAATAATTCGGGAACAGATAAAGATAAAGCAAAGTAGGCAGAAATTTTATGCATATAAGAGGAAGTATCCGTTGGAATTTCAGAAGGGGGATTTTGTATTCCTACGTATTTAACCGTGGAAAGGCGTTATGAGATTTGGAAAGAAGGGGAAACTAAGTCCAAGATACATTGGACCATATGAAGTGTTGGAAAGAATTGGAACCCTGGCATATAGATTATCATTACCTCCAGAGTTATCTCATTTGCATCACGTGTTCCATGTATCGATGCTTCGTAAGTATTTGGCAGATCCATCTCATCAACAGAAAACCCAACCTATTGAACTGAAAGAAGACTTGTCGTACATAGAGGAACCGATGGAAATTCTTGATTGTAAGGAGAAAGTATTGACGAATAAAGTTATTCCCTTAGTTAAAGTTATGTGGATGAGCCATGGAATTAAAGAAGCAACTTGGGAAATGGAGGATAGCATGAAGAAACAGTATCTCCATTTGTTTGGTAAGTGACATTCGTATTAAATTTCGGGGACGAAATTTTCTAAGGGGGGAGGTTGTGATAACTCGCATATAATTATGATAAATTATATTTAAATCATACTTATCCTATGTGATATGAATAATGTTTTATTAGTATATCTAATGTTAAGTGATTACGGTTAGTATGATTCTACTTTCATAAATCATGAAATGTCGAATTATTTACAAACACAAGATTTGGTTATTTTTGATAGAAATGTTCCTGTTTAAGACTAGTTTTGACCCTTATAACATTACAATTGACTTGAGGTGAAAACTACATAGTTGTAGGCATGTGGGTTAGGGTGGTAACACAGCAAACTTTGGATCAAACGGATGTCTGAGTAAGAAGTTAGGCCAAAATTACGAACACAGGGCAAATCTGTCAATTCCCTTAAGTGGTAAATTGTCTTTTATTTAACCAAATGTTTTAATTTGATTGGATGGATTGGGAGGCAGCCTTGGACGACTTAAAACTCTCCCTTAACTTTATTTCTTCAGCAAATAAGTCCCTAGGTTCAGTTTGAGGTGTTATTAGATGGAGGAAAGAGAGGTAAAAGTTAAGGAAGAAACGGTTACAAGGCAAAATCTAGGAAAAAATTCCAAGAAAATCCTTAACGTGTTTCCAAGGTAATATTATGTGTTAATATTGTTTTAATCTTATATTATAATTATTTCAAAGTATATAAATTGTGAAGTATTGATCCAAATTCCATCCTCCTTTGTGATGATATGTATTGGTTCATAGGTGAGATAAGTGGTGTTATAGGTCATATTGCTTTGTATTGAAACCCTTTGTATTCAAACTTGCATATCTCTTTGTGTGCTTAATGGAATTCATAAATTCTAGTTGGATATGAAAATATACTCATATATTCATATCATATCCTAAAAATAGAATTTAACTCCTTATGGTTAGGCTTTAGTTATGCTTGCAAGTTGGTATATAGTTGTTGTTTGTATATTTCATTTAGGTATACCCTGACTTTGGTCAAGCTTGATAGCAAATGAAGTCCAAATATTATGAAACTTTAATTATGTAATGTTCAATATGTATACTAAAAGTTTGTTGAAATTAATTGAAATTTATACTGTAGAAAAATTATGAAAATTCTTGGAAGTCAAAGGAACAATAGAGGAGTTTGTAGGGAAGATTTCTTGTGTTGTAAAGAAATGGCCATAACTTGCCCTAGGAAGCTTGAAAAATTACACCTTCACTTCTAACGGAAATTATATTCAGATATGTTTTCATATTGATAAGCTTGGACACCTGTATGTGTACTATTTATGAATATGGAATGCTTAAGTATGGAGGACAATAATTTGAGGCCATATTGGATACTCCATGAAAGAATGTTTTTATCTGCTCTTTCCAAAGAGTATTTTGAGTACATGTTTCATGTGTATATACATTGAGAAGTATGCTTTAATAGTTACTTGGTTTTAGTTATAAATTTCTTATGAGGTATGTTCTAAGATTGAATGTTCATAACTCTATCAACATATATACCATTGTTTCGACTTCACTCATGTTTCTTGGGATTCTACTTAAGTGGAATCATACTGTGGTTGTGTTGTCAGTGAAAGTACATAATTATATTAAGCTAATACTTATGATAGAGATTCAGTACTGATTTAGTTGGATTAACAGGTGTAAGGGTAAATCAACCAAGTTCAGCTCCACCAGAGGGAAACATGAATACATAGTTGACAACCCAATGTGAGTGTACTTACTGAGTTGATTTTGGATATGATGTATATGTATTATATGTTGAGATGATATGGCTTATTTAAAATTCATGAGATGTTGAGATGTTATGGATTATTTAAAATCCAATAGATGTTGAGATGTTATGGCTTATTTAAAAGCCAAGAGATCTTGAGATGTTATGGCTTTATAAAAGTCAGGATATGTTGAGTTGCTATGCAATTCAGGAGATGTTAGGTTTTTAAAACCTATGGATATGATTATTACCTACGGGTAGGAGATGTGGGGTTTATTAACTCCGGATATGTACATGTCCTAATTTGGCACAGAGATGTATATATTAATATGTTGAGATGTTAATATATTACTTTTACTATATAGAGATGTAGTACATTCACTGAGTTTTTAAACTCATGGTTTTATATGTTTACATTTTCAGGTTTTCCAGCTGCCACTGCCAGGTCTAGGAGGTTGAGTACATAGAAGTAGGGTCTTGTTAGTTTGTTTTATACACTGCACTAGTTGTAATTAAGTTAAATTATATGTGAGTTCTGTTGAAATTATCTCTCCTTAAAACGATTGTATTTTTTTAATATTCCGCATTCAAACCTTGAAGTTGTTTCAATATGTATTACCTAAATAATAAATAAATTATAATTGTGGTTTGTAAATTATTTAGTTAATTATATCCTAATGGGTTAGGGGGTGACAACTTGGTATCAGAGCAAATGTTGGTATCACAGGAAGTTATAATGTAGAAAAATTATGAAAATTCCTGGAATTTGACTAAACAATAAAGGAGCCTATACGGCAGATTTGCTTTGTAATAAAGAAATGGATGCATCTAGCTCTAGGAAACTTGAAAAGATGTGTTGTCTTTTATATTGGGAACCTAATATGATAAGAATCGGATTACCAAGAAGAAATTAAAGTATGTTTGGGCTATGTATATGTTAAATATTTTAACATGAAATTGGATGAGACTTCATTTATGATAAATGATTAGAATATGATGATATGATGCTTATGAATTCAGTTAAGGTTAAGTTATTATTTAGATTGTTAATATCATTATGATGATACTAATATTTTAAGACTTTATATTTGAAAGGGGAGAAGAACCGATTGAATAAGTGCCAGACAAAGGCTAGGGAAAAACACATGAAGTGGCCAAGGTGAGTGTACTCACTGGTAAGATGTATTTATACATGTTTATGAATTGGATATATTGTGTATACCGAGTTGATTATCAATATGATATGTTATACTTACGAGCTGAGTACACATATGATATGTGATACTTACCGTGTTGAATATGGATAAGATATGTGTAGTTATTGAGTTCAATATGGATATAATAGGTGTGGTTGCTGAGTCGAATATGGATATGTTTACTGAGTTGACTATAGATATGATATGTGATACTTACTGAGTTGGATATGGATATTATATGTGTAGTCATTCAGTTGAATATGGATATGATGTGTGTGGTTACTGACTTGAATATGGATACGGTTATTGAGTTGAATATATATATGATATGTGGCATTTACTGAGTTGACTATATATATGATATGTGATACTTACTGAGTTGGATATGGATATGATATGTGTAGTCATTGAGTTGAATATGGATATGATGTGTGTGGTTACTGACTTGAATATGGATATGGTTATTGAGTTAAATATATATATGATATGTGGCACTTACTGAGTTGACTATAGATAGGATATGTGATACTTACCGTGTTAAATATGGATATGATATGTGTAGTTAATGAGTTGAATATGGATATGATAGGTGTGGTTGTTGAGTCGAATATGGATATGTTTACTGAGTTGATTATAGATAGGATATGTGATACTTACCGTGTTGAATATGGATATGATATGTGTAGTTAATGAGTTGAATATGGATATGATAGGTGTGGTTGCTGATTCGAATATGGATATATTTACTGAGTTGACTATAGATATGATATGTGATACTTACTGAGTGGGATATGGATATGATATGTGTAGTCACTGAGTTGAATATGGATATGATATGTGTGGTTACTGAATTGAATACGATATGTTATACCCACTAAGTTGAATATATAATATGATATGTATAATTATTGTTTAAAGATGATAAGAGGTACTCAACTTTAATTCGGTTCCCATAGCTTCTTGGAAACTTCACCAAAAATGGGAAACAAAAATATTATCTCCATCGTAGACTATGTTTATGGGCACCCCGTGGAGTCTAACGATCTCCGCAATGAACAATCGGTCATAACGAGCAGTATTGTAGTCTATACGTACCGGTAAGAAGTATGCCGACTTAGTCAAGCGATCAACAATAACCCAGATGGAATCATGACCAGCTTGTGACATTGGCAAGCCCATGATGAAATCCATAGAGATGCTCTTCCACTTCCATATCGGAATTTCCAAGGGTTGAAACAATCCCGTTGGTTGTTGATGATCTATCTTAACCAATTGACAAGTAGTACATTAGTAAACGAACTCAGAAATATCCCGCTTCATGCCCTCCCACCAATATTGATGGCGCATGTCTTGGTACATTTTGCCATTACCTCGATGTACTACAAATTTGGAACCGGGAGATTCCGTCATTACGGCCCGCCTTAAGTCCCCTTCGTCTGGAACAATAAGTCTCCTATGGAAACGTAACCCACCCTTCGAACTTATAGAGTAGGATTCCGCTCCCCCAGTTAGAAATTGGCGTATACGGTCCTGACAACTTTTATCTCTACCTTGAGCTTCCACAATCCTTGCCACTATAGTAGGCGTAACGGTCAACACCGACATAAATGCCCTAGAAACCTCGTCCTCCTGGCTAATCTCCCTCCATTTAGTCCTCCATACCGAGGCTAACTCCCCCTCAGGTTTCCTACTCGACGCATCCGCCACCACATTCGCCTTGTCTGGGTGATAGTGTATGTAAAATTGGTAATCCTTCACGAACTCTAACCATCGGCGTTGTCGCATATTTAAATCTCTTTGTGAAAATAGATATTGCAACGATTTATGGTCCGTGAAAAGACTAAACTTCTCCCCCAGGAGATAATGTCTCCAAATCTTTAAGGCGAAAACCACAGCCGCAAGCTCTAAGTCATGAACTGGGTAATTCTTCTCATGAGGCTTTATCTTGTGAGAGGCATAAGCAATGGCCCACTGTTCCTGATGCAACACACCTCCTAACCCTTGCAACGATGCATCCATAAAAACTAAATATTGCAATCTTGGCATTGGTAACGCAAGGACTGGAGTAGAAGTCAATCTATCTTTCAGCTCATCGAAAGCAAACTGACAAGAATCATTCCAAATAAACCTCACCCCTTTCCGGGTTCAATTTATCAAAGGGCTAGAAATTTTAGAAAAACCCTTGATGAATTGGCGATAATAACCAGCCAAACCCAGAAAACTAAAAATCTCGGTAGGTGTAGTGGGTTGACCCCATTCCCTCACCGCAACAACTTTACTTGGGTCTACCGAAATACCTTGGGCTGTCACAATGTGACCTAGAAACTGTACTTCCTACAACCAAAAACCACACTTTTCAAACTTAGCATACAGTTGATGATCCCTTAACGTCTGCAAGACAAACCGTAAATGAGTAGCATGGTCTGATTCTGTTTTGGAATACACTAGGATGTCATCAATGAACATGATGACAAACTGGTCAAGTAATTCCCGGAACACCCTATTCATAAGGTCCATAAAAACTGGGGGTATTGGTTAGCCCGAAGGGCATAACCAGAAATTCATAGGACCCATATCTCGTTAGGAAAGCGATTTTGGACACATCCTTCTCTCGTATTCTCAACTGATGATACCCCATCCTCAAATCTATCTTAGAGAAGTACGAAACTCCCCTAAGTTGATCAAATAAATCATCAATCCGAGGCAATGGGTATTTATTCCGGATGGTGACTTTATCCAACTCTCTATAGTCAACACACAACCGGAGAGAACCGTCTCTTTTCTTCATAAATAACACCGGAGTGCCCCACGATGACGTACTACGCCTAATGAACCCATGTTCTAACAACTGTTGAATCTGGTCTCTTAACTCCCTCATCTCAATAGGAGCCATACGATACGTGGCTCTCGCAATCGGTTGCGTTCCCGGTGCTAAATCAATTACAAACTCAATCTCCCTACTTGGAGGTATACCCGATATTTTCTGAAAAATATCTTGGAAATATTGAACAACCAGAATTGAATCTAAGGAAACAACTACATCCTGAGAAGTCTCCTTCGCGATACAGTACAAGTAAGTGCTAGTATCTCCTTGCTAACAAGGCATAACCACTAAAAACATTTCTTTCCCCGAAATGGCAAAAACTATACTCTTCCCATAACAATTCACTATCGCGTGATACTTTACTAGCCAATCCATTCCTAGGATTACATCATACTCGACCATGTCAAGGACGAGCAAATCGGCCTCAAGGCACAAATTATCGAGATTTATTCCTACTTGTTTACAAATAAAGAAAATAAGTGACACATCTCCCATGGAAGATTCAATACTCGTGAAAGTACTCTCTACAGACTTAATTAACTCTGTCGACTGAGAAAAAGTTCTAGAAATGAACGAGTGTGTCGCACCCATATCAAATAAAACACGACCCATGTGCCCATGAATGAGAATCTTACCCTCAATCGCTGGCGGGGCCGGAGGAGGTATAGCATCATGTATGTGATAAACACGCCCATATTGTAGTTGTCCCTATTATGGAGGGACAACTGGGTTAGGTACTTGTGGCGGTAACTGGGCTTGTGGCTGCTGTGGAACCCTAGGAAGCTATCCCCCAATCAACTGTGGACACGCCTTCTTGAAATGGCCCGCCTCTCCACATAGGAAGCATCGACCCGCCATATTCTCTTGATTTCGGCCCCGATTACTTCTAAACTGCCCGAAGCCTTGGCCCGGATGGCCTCTACACCCATTACCACCCCGACCTACTTGTTGTTGTTGCGATGCACCTTAACCTTGCCTAATATTACTTCCCCCAACATTAAACCCACCAAAACGTTGCCTTTTTTACAAGTCCCCTTGTTGGGGGTCCCTTTCTTTTTGTTTATTTCCCGAAGATTAGGACAAGGGTAGTGCTCCCCCTACTATCCCATTGCCTCCAGGTTTTCCCACTTGCCCCCCAACTGAATCCTTCTTACCACTTTGGACATACAATCGATGTTCTTGACAATGGAGTAACGCCGCATTCATTACATCCCCAAAAGTCTTCAAAGATGGATTACCCAGCAAATGTTGTCGTATCCTCCAGTGCAAACCTCCGATGAACTTGGATATTTTCCTCTCCTACGGAGTCACCTCGTCCGGCACAATACTAGCTAATCGAGTAAACTCCTCTTCGTACTCCACAAATGAACGCTCACCTTGCACCACATCTTGTAGTCTTCTTCTCATATCCCTTTGAACTGAGGGAGGAAAATATTTCCGATCAAATAAAGCCCAAAATTCATTGATAGTCATAGTATCTCTCTTATCTGGAATAGTCATCGATTCCCACCAATGTAACGCAACTCCCACTAACTTAAAAGTAGCGAGGATCTTCTTTCTTTCCTCACTGCACTCCACCATACGCAAATGGTGTTGCATATCCTTTTTCCATTAATTAGCTACTATAACGTCAGGCCCTTCCTGGAATTCTGGAGGATGGCCCTTTAGAAAGGATTCTCTAACCCTTTTCCATGAAGAAGGTCCCGTAGGAGCTTATACTTCTTGAGCGCGTGGTTATTGGTCATGTGGCAATTACTGAACCATGGCAGTCATAACAGCATTGACCACTTGGGCCACAATATTGGCCACTTCAGCTGCATTTATTGTTCCTTGCGGTGGCGGTGGAGGACCAACATCCTCTTCTATGACTATGTTTCTTTTAGCGGGGCGACCTATCTTAGGCGGCATCTGAGACGAAGGAACCGTAGAATTAGAATACTATTTAAAAATAATATATTTTAATGAAGATCGCAGTTATAGGAAAACAAAGCAGACATATCATTAAGCTCTATATCAAAGAACGCTACGGTAGAAACTGACACGTCCACATAGATCCTAAAGACTCTAGAACTTGATGCTCCGATACAATCTGTGACAACCCGTTTATCAAAATAAGAGGTGGTCAGCCTGATACTCCAATAATAACAGGAATCATAAATGGAACATTCTCAGCATCACCATAACATAATAAGTATACGGGATAACCACCCACTGTTTTGAAAAATGGATTGTCAAAATAATATTTGTAATTTAAAAGAAACATTTAAACCAAATAATTTATAAAAGGTGGATACCCAAAAAGACTTATATTACGTCCGCATCAAGTATACAATAAAGGAACTGAATATGCTATCGGTCAACAGTCATTACAAACCATAAATAACAAGTTCATTTAGTTACATAATACATTCATTAGACAATTACAAAAGCTTTGGGCCACACACCCGAATAAATGACCCGATCATAACTAGAGTACAAAAATGGAGGCGTCTATAACAAAATATCTCGTAATCGTCCGTAAAGAATTACGTCTCCAAAACACCCGAATAAGAAAGTCAAAACGGGCGTCCTTACGGTGGAGCGCCTGAGCAAAAGAACAATTCATGCAAAATAATAAATACGAACGGGTCAGGGCCCGATTTTATATGATAACTAGATGAATAAAGAGTATGACAGTTATGAGCAATTAATCAACATGGGTAATGAAAGGAATCTATATACTGAATCTAGAACATAAACTAAGGCAATTAAGATTACCATGAATTTAATTCAATTAAAAGAGAGAATATGAATAAATATAATAAACTAAGAATCACCATAATTTACCTCGTTTCATTTTACCATTCCGTATCTCATTAGGAAACATATTCAGAGACCTTTTTTCTTAGGTCACTTTATCATACATCAAATCCCACTTGATTAAGAATAGTTATATTCAATTATATATAACGATTCTAAGACCGTCCTTCCGAGTTTCCCCACTGGACGCGCCCCTAAATAGCTATCATCTTCTAGGGTCTATCAAACAAGACAACCTGGGAATCCTATAACGCAACGTCGATAAGTGGCCATACAGCTTCGACAGTGAGTCATAACCACACCTGGAATTACCTCACTTCGAACAATAAATACAATACATAATAGCCGGTCATATGGCCAAGGACTATATTCGCCCAGCATTCATTATCCAGGGGACTTCACCTCATTCACGTACTTTCCCTATGATAGCATTTATAGAGGTGTGTTTACATAAATTATCATCTACATTTTATTCCATTTCAACATATACATCACATTTTATCCGGAACCATATGTAATTTATACCATCATTATAACCTTAATGATTAATGAACCTCTTATTCATTTTACAAGAATTTGTGGTACTACTATGAACCACCAAGTCTAGCATTCCTCAATTTAGCTTCTAAAGTCCCCCTAAATAATCATACAACTCATAGTCTCATATTAATTAACTAAAGGAGAATAGTACCTTAGCATCACTTTGGGAACCCCCAAAACAAGCCCTATTTAAGCCATTTCTAATATAGGGTAGGTACCTAACTCATCTAAGACTCTAGGACTCTAAGTTTACTTCATACAATAAGGTTCCTAGGTTCTAAGCTTAAAGAAAAAGGATTGGAATTGAGTTAGAAAAATAACTCAAAACAGCAAGAATTCGAATCGATTCGCCCCAGGAAGCCAATCGATTCTCCTTAAATCGAATCGATTCGGATGGAGAAGCCAATATTTTGTCTCAGGTGGAATCGATTCGTCCTTAACCCAAATCAATTCGGGTCCCCAGACCTGTAGCCTACCCCTTAGCTATGGTCGAATCGATTCGCCCTGGCAAATTTTCCAAGAATGGGGCTACGGGTTATGAACCCTAGTTTTTCCCCAAACCCATTTCTACTCCAACAAACATCATTAATTAAACCCAAAGACATTATAAATGTATCCTATCTACTATAATCCATACAAACAAACATCTAAACCAACTTCCAAGGGTTCAAATCCTCCAAATCCATTACAACCCTATAATTGTTAAACCATAACAAATACATAACCATCAATACAATTTATTCACCCTAAACCATATATTAGCAAGTAAGAAAACTTGCCTTGAACTTGAAATCTCAAATTTTCCTTTGGTAGCAACACTCCAGTCTTCAATCTCCAATTTTCTTCTTTTTTCCTCTCTTTTTATCCACAACTTTCTTCCTCTCTCTATCTCTCTAGGTTTAAGAGCACAATTAGGGATAATAAGAGAATTGGAAGACTAAAAATTGGGGCTTAATATTAGTTTCCAACTTAAAATGCCAATAATCCATAAAAATGACTCGTAACTACACATTCAAGTCATAACCAGTCAAAAGTGCCCAGAACCCAAAAACACAACGTGGCACTTATTTCGACTATCTCGACTATTTCGGGACTAACTACGCCCTCTAAATTTGCATTCGGAAATTTTATAAATCATTTCAAGTTCCGGCTCCACGTAACCCATAAATGTCGTTTAAATCATGCGACACTATAAAACGTAGCATGATGATATTTACCTACACATAACAGTAAATATGCAACAATCTAGTAAACATTATCTTTTACTCATTCAGTTAATATGTACTCCATTATTTAATATTTTATATAATTACTTCACAGAGTAAATTAATATAAAATAAGTTATTCAAAAGTGAGGGTTATTACAAATAATTAACTAATCAGTTAATTTTTTATTTTATTCCTTTAATAATAGGACCTAACCATGTTAGTTAATTATAAATTCCCCATTTAACATTAGTTCCAACAAATCATTTTTAATCAAATCACCATTCATCCAAATATCGTCCCACCAACTCATATAGGTTCCAAAAAATCCCATGGATCCATTCCGAATCCCAGCCTAACCGGCGCTAGAGGCCAAATCGATTCACCTCTTGGGGATAAATATATTCTCTTGGATAAATCGATCCGCCTTAAGAGACCGAATCAATTTGGATATGGATAGAATCCCATATCTTCCAAGGTTCTTAATAAGTAAATCACTATTTTCACACCAATTCCCATTCCACTGGTTTATGCATGTAAATTATCATAAGAATATGTCCCCCGTGACATAGTACTTCATCTAGGATGGTTAATTACACAATTTAACATAAATACAACATTCCCCAAAACCCAAAATTTCCATTAATTTTCATATCGATTAAGCCCAGATTTTTCACCTCTTAATCCTTTAAGATTCTAATCAGGATTTAGCATTATACAAGGATCATAATTCTTATAAATTTCAGATCCTAAAATATGGGTTTCATTACTCTACATATTTATCAATATTTTCAATCAAATCAAGAATCTAAAGCATGAATTCTATCATCCAATTCAAGATTAGCATCATCCTAAATTTATGGGTTTAAATCACCCAATTTTATATTGATTCTCCCTACATACATGAGACTAAATCTTATCCTTCTATCACCAAATTCATAGTAAAACCCAAAAATTACATGGGAGTTACTACGATGAATTAAGAAACTACATTGGATATTTAATTTAAGTAAGAAAATTCTTACCTGTTATGGATGATTGGATTTTTACCCTTGAATCCTTAGCCTCCTTTTCTCTCTAGCCTTTGGTCTCCTCTCCCTAGAGACATGACTGTTAGGTTTAGGTTTTGTTAAGTGTTAAGATCTTTTTAACTCCCTTATTTACTTATAATAATTACAATCCCGAGATAGGCCTAAATTCCCATTTTTGGACCCCCAAACGGGCCCATAATCAAAATAACCTCCCAAATGATATACTTATGTCGGGGACCATTTTTAGAGGTCTAAAATGCCTAAACGAGTTCCCAAATCTCCCAAACCACGTTCAGATTATTTTTATTCAGCATATACATTTTTCAATTGTGTTGCACATTCTATATCAATTATTCAATAAACATCCAACTATTTTATACGAAAATTATCTAACATGTTGACAACTTAATTAGTTAAATTCAATTGATTTAATTTAATTCCTACCAATTTTATTTTATTCTATAAAAATACGGGGTATTGCTGACTAACTCAAATTACCACCACTGTTTTAAATGATCAATTCATCCATGGGAAATGGCTCAATTCGGCTAAGACAAGAGCCTTGATATTTGTCTTAGAAAAATTCTAAACCAACTACATATATTAATATACATGCACATGTATACAATTATATATATATATATATATATATATATATATATATATATATATATATATGTGTGTGTGTGTGTGTGTGTGTGTGTGTGTGTGTGTGTGTCCAAAATTCACACTAAACTTAATTTTTCCAGAATAATTTCTTGTCCCAAAATATGTTCTTACCAAAAATATAATTTGACAAAAGTGAGTTTCATGACCCGTTTATGAGAATAATCATAAAATCATGTTCACGATACTCGTTTTATGTTACTAACACAATGCGAGTGGTTCACTTACTTTTATTTTGTCACTGAAATCCAAGTACCATTTTTGCCATCTATTATCCTTTTTATGCATGCACGTCATGCATGCATCAATCCAAGTCTGAACACGATATCCAATTTCATATTCATCATATTCAACCCCCATCTAGTACATATAAATTTTTTCTTGCAATCCTTTAATACATATTATGTTTGTAATTTTCCTAAAGTCCCCCATTTCCACATTTGCCATATTTTTACATTATTTAATACATATTATGTTTGTAATCTTCGTTAGCGTTTTATCTAACACACATTATCATTTCACCATAATGGTCAATATCACAATAAACGCATAAAACGTGTTTTCTATATATTGTTTTGGGAACATTCCTATGAATGACCTCACTCTATATCTTCTATGGTATGAGTTGCGCGATTCCGATCTCCATTATATATTCATGCGCACGCACTTCACGGAGAAATAAAGGAAAATAATAACACAAGCCCATGAGAGATCGAAAGGGCGGGATGGGTGCCTAACACCTTCTCATTTCGTAACTTTGCCCTCGAACCCTTCGAACTATTGGTTTCGTAAGCATCAGTTTGTCTTTGATGCTTCTCTCTCAAGGTGGCAACATGTTCTTTTTCCTATTTTGTGAAAAATAGGTTGGCGAGTTCGTCTCTTTACATTTACCCCACACCGACGATGACTGAAACATTCCTAGATCGAGAGAGGGCGCAAGACCTTTTCATCCCCCCTTTTCTTTCCTTGACCCCCATTCGTGGGGAAAAGGAGAGAGAGAGAAGAGAGGGAGGGGCATGCAAATTCGGGATGGCCACAAATATAAATACATTAAAATAGGTCTATAAACATAGTACAAATGATTCGACTTTGTGAGGACACAAATTTCCAAATGAGTCTTATGTTGTGTTGGGTCAATTACGAACAAAAGTATTTGAGTCATAGGATAGAAGTTTTCCCTATCAAGCCTATGATGTGATTGAGGAGTTGAATACGTAGCGGCCCAGAATTTAAAAGCTTCATCATTGTCGATTTTTATGCCAAGATTCACGTCATCAACATGTGGATTCCAATGTCTCCTACAGGTATGAAAACATTAATATATATATATATATAGGAGCTTGGAAATTTAATTTGGGTGTTAGTATTTTTTTGTTAAATTTTTTGGAATTCATAGTTCTAAAGATTTTGTTCCCGGACACCTTTTCGTAGAAAAATCATATCAAATCCAAAAAAAAAATAAGAGAAATACGAAAATAGTGGCCACGCATTCATATCGAAATTTTCTAAAACCATGGCCTGAAATATCGTTAGAAAAGTCATTCGAAAGACCTCGTTCGAACAAGATTTCAAATGAGATTTCAGATTTTTTTCTATTTTCTCGTTAGAATTTTCGTTCAAACCAACTCGTTCGAACGAGATTTCAGCGGGAGCAGTTATTTTGCTAGTTTTTTTCACTTTCCCACTAACCTTTTACATGTAATTTGGTGCTAAAATTAGTTTGGATGAATTTAACTTAATTTAATCAAGTCATATATTTAATTTGATAATTTGGTTTGGCCTAATTTGCAAAATTGAATTCATTATTGTTAGGCAAAATTTAGGACTTGGGTTAAATTTCTTTTGGGCTAAAAGCATAAATTCACAAATTGGATTTTAAGTGTAATTTTAATTTTGCACAAAATTAAAATTTGATTATGTTTAATTTTAATTTGTGAAGAAATCATAATTTGTAGGTTGTTTTAATTGAGCCATCTCTATTCCGCACTTTAGAAAATTAATCTTTATTTAAAAGGAAAGACTTTTAAAATTGGGGGTCCTAGCATTCCAACAAACCATGCATGTATAAACTAACCCAACCACTATATACATACTTAGAAAAAGAATCAATTCAATAAACACAATTAAAAAAGAGAGAGAACAATGTGAAAAAGTGACTAACCCTTAGATAAATTTCTTGATCTTGTTCTTGACATCATCCGTAGAAAAAAAATACACATCAGGAAGACCCATTTTTTACTTTAAGCATCAGAAAAATTGCATGTACACATATCACCTGAAGCTCATCTACATTTATAGATTAAATGAAATTTCAACCGTTTTAAAAGCATGGACCTACTGTGGTTCGTCACTCCGTTTCTTTACCTGCCACAACATGTTACACCAATGGTAAAAAAAATGTTAACTATTTCTTTTCAATTTACGAAAGGCAATAAAAAATATATATCATAGCTAGGAAGATAAAGTTAAAAACCCTTGCTAACAAAGAGTGAAAAATTAAGAACCCAAAAGGAAAAAAATGAAAACTAAAAGTCATAAATGAACCATAAAAATTAGCTTAAGAAGTCATGTCTTTCAGAACGTGCATGGGGAGGGAAAGAGATATGGAAAATACATAAATTTACGTTGAGCCAAACTTGCAAGTTGACAAAACTCATTTAGTTGTGGATGTGGTGCCCTGTACAAACCATTTGCATATTCAAAATCAAGAAGGGAAATTTCAAAAAAAGTACTCAACTTTAGAACATCAACTCAAGAACAGACTCATATAAATACCAACATACTTTATATACTTACAAAGCACAATAAAAAAATAGTAATTTAGTAAATTCTTTTACCCAAGATGCCTATTACATCCATGTCAAGAAAATCATTCAGAATGAAATTGAGGACGTTTTGGATTCCTTTTGAGACGATGTTCATCCCCATTTCATTCCCTGTGCGGCAGCTTAATCTTATGTATAAATTATTCCCTAATATTGCACATTTAATGCCTTGCAACCTCCCATATCGACTTGATTTGTATGTATAATGGATCCACATAAAAAGAGTATCTAGAACCTATTGGGTTCATTATAAAAAGCTACATCAGTATCAAAAAAACAATTTCATCAAAAAACTAAATCTTATTGTTTGATATCAAAACTCCCAATCACATACCTGTGAAGAAAAAAAGAATGCAGCACAACTTTCAAACTATACAAATAAGACTGAAAAATATAAGGAACCAATCTTCTTTTAGCAAAAAAAAAAGAGCATAAAGCGAAACAATTATGATAGACACAATGTACCACTTCCATCAAAATCGAGGTTTCGAAAAACGTAGGGCATGATCGAGGTGTGAGGCCAAGCCTTAAGCCTTAGAAGCCTAGGCGAGCCTTAGGCGTAAAAAGGTGTGAAAAGGCGTTTAGACCTTTTTTTAATACATTTAACATTTTTAACTATAACAAGGCTATTAAAAATAATAAAACAACACATACCTTAAAATATGTCTGAATATATATGCAAACTAAAATATTGTTTTTTCCAATACTACGAAAAAAAGAAAAAAAAATGCACATTTGTTTGGGCGAGAGGTAGAGAGGTTTGGGATACTATTTCTCTTTTGATTGTTTTGAATGAGATATTGGTCCGGTTTTATAAAAAAAAAGTCTTTAAAAGGCGATATCATTGCACTAAAGTGTTTTTGTTTAAAAAAAAAAAGTGCGCCTTAAGCCTTTTACCAAGAATAAGGCGTAAAAGGCTTAAGGTAAGGCATTTATCCCAAGCCTCAAGCCTAGGCGTGCCTTTGAGAACACTAATCAAAACAAATGCCAACAAACCATATATCCTAATACAACACCAAAATAACAGATGTAGTGATCACCTGAAATGGACAAATATTACTCTAAAGAAAATTTATAATAACGAAGGATCAACACGGGTAGTTTAACATGAAATAAAAACAATTACAAATGCTTCCATAAAAATCATAACAATGTGGAAATCAAACTAAATATTTTGAACACCATTTGACTTTTAAAAATTAGTTCAAACCGAAATACAAAACCCAAAATCAAAAGTAGTATGGAAATAACATAAATTATATAAAAAAAAGAAAACACTAAATGATGGTTGAGACAGGCAGTGGTTGCTGCAGATGCTACACAGGTTTTAAAACGAATTTTAGGGACTAAAAAAGTAAAACCCAAATTTAAGCTTCCCCCTATGTTAAAACCAAAAAATAAAAGAACAAAACAAAATTTTACTTGGACACGACTTATGTGATGATAATTAAAAGAATTTGTCTAAACTGAGCATAAATAAGCATGTGAAATAATTTTTTTATGAAAAAATAGAAACTAAAAGTGGGGTAAACGAATACACATGAAAAAGGAAATGATCTAAAACAGAGAAATACAAAACTGAAACACTATACAGACCGGAGTGAAAGAGAGGTCTAGAGAAAACAAAATAAACATCTTAAAAAGTTAGTTTAAAGGTTTAAGCCCTATACATAACAAAAGGGTTAAACATTTATATAAAATGAAGATTGTGTACCCATTATTAACAACTTGGAAATTAGTGAGCAAGAGACATACCGCATAAAAACAGTTATGGATGTCATAAAAATACACATGTAGCAAATCAAAAGAGACAACCTGAAACAAAAAGATGGAATTTCATAAAAATCACTAATCTTTAAAACGCATAATAATAATCCAACCATATCTTAACCACGGTATATCGTTGAATACACATCAAAATAGAGTGCGTAAATGGAAAAATCAAACACCAACATACACATTAAAGGTGTCTTATATTATAATTTGAATATACCTGTAAATTTAGATACTTGTGACCCAAGAAGCTGCTACAAAAATAATAAAAACAAACATTACATGGAGTTCAAATCTTACATAACATTACTGGTGTTTGAGTCTGCCTGATGACATTTAAACATTACTCAAATAAATAGTAAAAAATAAACTTTTCTCCGAAAAAACAAATCTGAACTCCACCTTGGATATCACAAAACATGTATAATGCAAACCAAATCTGAACTCCACCTCACAAAAGATATAGAGTATACCTCGGGGGATTTGAAGACTTAGATATTTAAAAAAACTATTAATCCTGCGAAACAAATAGAATCATAAATAAGGCCAAAAACAATTAAAATACTATAAAAAAATAAAAAATAAACTCAAAACTATATGTTTTTCTAAACACAAAATACCTAAATATTTGGGATAGTTTGCTCTAAACGGACAACCCCAAATTCCCCAAATAGGGAAAAACCCAACCAAAAAAATTAAAATCTCCGACTAATATCATAAAATTCAAAATGAAACAAAGAGTATACTCATTCTAGGGTGAATTCAAAAGTGGGATCTACAAAGCAAACCATAGATACCATATTTGGGTTTCAACCTGATTTCAACAATGATTAGAACCTGGAAATATAATTTAAGATATATATATATATATATATATATATATATATATATATATATAAAGAGAGAGAGATAGAGAGACCTAATGGACCTCCTTCAAAATCCCAACTGATGTACCACCGTCCCGTGAACTTTGACGACATGGATCTCACCTAGTGTCATTAGCTTGCTTCAGGGTTGTTTCCATCCAGAGTGGAAGAAAATATGGGAGGGATATGATTTCAATAAGAGGAAAAGGGGGTGGGTTATCAATCTGGTGGGATTACGAGAATAATCTAGAAATGTATGATGAGGGCGTGGGAAGAAATTGTTGGAAATATTATATGCAGAATAAATGAAAAAACCCAAATTCGAAATAGATAGAATTAGAAGGACTTATCGATCGAGGTTTGTGCTTAACACAAAGTCCTAAAGGTGAAATTCCTCGCTGATATTTATAGTTGTCAGCCTCGTGAACATACACCTCCCAGCATTCAATGATCAGATTTAAACACCAATTATATGTTAATTCTTTGAACTCTCAGGATACTCCAGCACTCCCAAAATAATGACGAACATAAGTGTATGTAAGAAAATAGCAAAATTATTTTTGCAGAGAAAGTGAGAGAGAGATTGAATTTTCCTATATTATTTTCTTAAAGATGTAGCCATTGTTATATACAAAATTTGGTAAAAAACGTGGGTAGAGGTTCTAGCCAACTAACCCACTAATATCTCCCCTAACGGGTAGTTTACTTACAATAGGAGACTAAGTCAGAAATTAAAAACAAATTAATAAAAGGGTAAAAATTATGGCCACTCAAGAGAATCCCAAAGCCCCCAAGGCCCAAGGCCAAATCAAAGACAATTAATGTTTAGTGTCAACCCTAGGGATTGAACCCATGACCTCAAGCACCAAACCCCATAAAATTACCACTAGGCCACTTACCCTAACTTATTTAGTTCATTCAAAAAATAAATATATATACAAATATACCCAACAATACCCCACATTAATGAACTAAATAAATAAATAAAATAAAATAAAACGATGCTCTGGAGTATCATAAAGAGTGACATATAAGGCAAAGGTGTCATTCGACTTGAACCTTTGCTTTGTGTTGATCTATTGAGTCTACTTGTTGATAGTGAACTAATGTCTTGAACTATTTCACCGTTGTTGTAAACTTAAGTCAATAGAACACACACGTGACTCCCAAAAATCATCATAGAGTTCCCACAATTGTGCTCCTTTCGGCCTCTAGCATGCCCAGGTTTTTTGAGTGCTCTAGAGAATCATCCTTAATTCTCATAAGAAGTGGCCCCACTACCACATTCATATAGGTTCTTCTATTAAGAGTGTACTGTATCTCACACCCTACAGAATAATAGCTATAGAAAGCATTAAGAGATTAAATCTCATCCTCCATCGATACAGAGGTACTACATCATAGGAATGGGTTTTAAGTAAAACTTAAATTTGTACCCCCACAAATCACTCGTATTACTTTATTATCCCATTGAACCCAGATCTTGGAATCTCCAGTCATATAGGTTGGGTTTCCATTACAGGTGATTTAGATATTAACAGGCTTTAGGCCCATTCCCCTCGATGTTCGATAAACTAGCTGTCTAGCTAGACCTTTAGTCAATGGATCTACCAGGTTTTCCTTTAACATGACATAGTCAACTGTTATAACTCCATCTTTGAATAATTGTCTCATTGTGTTATGTCTCCTCCTGATATGTCTAGACTTTCCATTGTAGGAGTTATTATGTGCTCTTGCGATCGTTGTTTGACTGTCATAGTGAATGGACAAAGCTGGAACTGGTTTAGGCCACAAATGAATATCTAATATGAAGTTCCTTAACCATTTAGCCTCTTCGCTTGCTTTATCCAACGCTATGAAATCTGACTCCTTAGTGGATCTAGCTATGCACGTTTGCTTGGTAGACTTCCAAGATATAGCGCCTCCTACCAAGGCAAAAACATAGCCTCTCGTAGACTTACATTCATCATTATCTGAAATCCAATTAGCATCACAAAGGCCTTCAATTACAGCAGGATATCTAATATAATGAATACCATAATTTATTGTGTATTTTAGATATCTCAAACCTCTAATCAAAGCATCCCAATGTTCATTATGAGGATTAGAAGTGTATTTGCAAAGTCTACCCACAGCATATGCAATATCAGGTCTAGTGCAGTTCATAAGATACATTAGACTAACAATAACTCTAGAATTTTCTAATGATGATACACCAGGACCCGAATGTTTCCTTAAGTGACAACTAGGGTCATAAGGTGTTTTAACAGGAATACAATTAAATTATTCAAATTTTCTAAGAACTTTCTCTACGTAATGAGATTGGGTTAAAATAATTCTTTCGAAATTTTTAATGATTTTAATTCTAAGTATAACATCAGTAATACCCAAATCTTTCATATCAAATTTCTTATTAAGGAAATTTTTAGTTTTATTAACTACATCCATATCAGTTCCAAAAATAAGCATATCATCCACATATAAGCAAATAATCGCACCATAATTATCTTTGATTTTGCTATAAATACATTTATCTGCTTCATTAATGTTAAACCCATTAGAGATCATTACTAGATCAAATTTTTCATGCCATTAATTAGGGGCTTGTTTTAGTCCATATAATGATTTTTTAAGTCTACACACTTTTTTATCTAGGCCTTGGACTACAAACCCCTCGGGTTGATCCATATAAATTTCTTCTTCAAGATCTCCATTCAAAAAAGCCGTTTTAACATCCATTTGATGAATTATCAGATTATGCAATGAGGCAATAGCAATTAATAGCTTAATAGATGTAATTATAGTAACAGGAGAGTAAGTATCAAAGAAATCAATTCCTTCATTTTGCCTATAGCCTTTAACTACCAATCTTGCATTATATTTATCATAAGAACCATCAGCTTTTAATTACTTTTTAAATATCCATTTGCATCCAATAGTTTTACATCCTTTAGGTAAGTCAACTAACTCCCAAGTGTTGTTAGAAATAATATAATCATATTCACTATTTATAGCTTCTTTCCAAAAAATAGAATCGGGTGAGGACAAGGCCTCACTAAAAGTGACGGGGTCATTTTCCATTAAGTACGTTTAAAATTTAGGTACAAAAGAAGTAGCTATCCTAGGTCTTTTACTTTTCCTAATTTCAATTTCTTCTGAATTTTTAGATTCATTTCTAACACTAGGACCCACTAGAACAGAACTACTAGTTCTCTCACTTCTCACTTTAAAAGGAAATTTATCCTCATAAAATTCAGCATATCAAATTTTCCAACCACAAATTTTTTAGACCCAGTATCTTCAATTGCATATTTTTTATCCAGTAAGTTCCATAATTCTTTAGCAGTGGGACATGAGCAATAAACATCATACAGTTCAAGGCAAAGAAAATTCAGAATATAATTCCTACAAATATAATCTCTTTGTTTCCAAACAACTAGTTCTTCAGGAATGGAAGGTCTATCAGATGCAATAACGTCAATAATCTTAAGAGTTGTTAGGTAAAATTTTTGTTTTATTTGCCATCTCTTAAAATTCTTTCCATCAAACAATTCGGGTTTTACAAAGTATTTTGCATTAGGATTTTCCATAGCAGGTTCTAGAATAACAACACAATTTCACCTTTAGATTATTGGAAATATTATATGCAGAATATATGAAAAAATCCAAATTCAAAATAGATAAAATTAGAAGGACTTATCGATCGAGGTTTGTGTTTGACACAAAGTCCTAAAGGTGAAATTGCTCGCAGATATTTGTAGCTGTCAGCCTCGTGAACATACACCTCCTAGGATTCAACGATCAGATTTAAACACCAACTATATGTTAAATCTTTAAACTCTCAGGATACTCCAGCACTCCCAAAAGAATGACGAACATAAGTGTATATAAGAAAATAGCAAAATTATTTTTGCAGAGAAAGTGAGAGAGAGATTGGATTTTTCAGTATTATTTTCTCAAAGTTGTAGCCGTTGTTATATACAGAATTTGGTAAAAAATGTGGGTAGAGGTTTTAGCCAACTAAACCACTAATATCTCCACCAACGGGTAGTTTACTTAGAATAGGAGACTAAGTCAAAAATTAAAAACGAATTAAAAAAAGGGTAAAAATTATGGTCACTCAAGATAAGCCCAAAGCCCCAAAGACCCCAAGGCCCAATCAAAGACAATTAATGTCTAGTGTCCCTCCTAGGGATTGAACCCATGATCTCGAGCACCAAACCCAATAAACTTACCACTAGGCCACTTACCCTAACTTATTTAGTTCATTCAAAATAAATATATATACAAATATACCCAACAATACCCCACATTAATGAACTAAATAAATAAATAAATAAAATAAAACGATGCTCTGGAGTATCATAAAGAGTGACGTATAAGGCAAAGGTGTCATTCGACTTGAACCTTTGCTTTGTGTTGATTTATTGAGTTTACCGATTGATAGTGAACTAATGTCTTGAACTATTTCATCGTTATTGTAAATTTAAGTCAATAGAACACACACGTGACTCCCAAAAATCATCGTAGAGTTCCCACAGTTTTGCTCGTTTCGGCCTCTAGCATGCCCGGGTTTCTTGAGTGCTCTAGAGAATCAGCCTTAATTCTCATAAGAAGCGGCCCCACTACCACACTCATATAGGTTCTTCTATCAAGAGTGTACTGTATCTCACACCCCACTAAATAACAGCTATAGAAAGCATTAAGAGATTAAATCTCATCCTCCATCGATACAGAGGTACTAAATCATAGGAATGGGTTTTAAGTAAAACTTAAATTTGTACCCCCACAAATCACTCGTATAACTGTATTTTCCCATTGAACCCAGCTCTTGGGATCTCCCGTCATATGGGTTGGGTTTCCATTATAGGTGATTTAGATATTAATAGGCTTTAGGCCCATTCCCCTCGATGTTTGATAAACTAGATCTCTAGCTAGACCTTTAGTCAATGGATCTCCCAGGTTTTCCTTTAACTTGACATAGTCAACTGCTATAACTCCATGTTTCAATAATTGTCTCATTGTGTTATGTCTCCTCCTGATATGTCTAGGCTTTTCATTGTAGGAGTTATTATGTGCCCTTGCGATCGCTGCTTGACTGTCACACTGAATGGACAAAGCTGGAACTGGTTTTGGCCAGAAATGAATATCTAATATGAAGTTCCTTAGCCATTCATCCTCTTTGCTTGCTTTATCAAATGCTATGAACTCTGAATCCATAGTGGATATAGCTATGCACGTTTGCTTGGTAGATTTCCAAGATATAGCGCCTCCTACCAAGGCAAAAACATAGCCTCTCGTAGACTTACATTCATCATTATCTGAAATCCAATTAGCATCACAAAGGCCTTCAATTACAGCAGGATATCTAATATAATGAATACCATAATTTATTGTGTATTTTAGATATCTCAAGCCTCTAATCAAAGCATCCCAATGTTCATTATTAGGATTACAAGTGTATTTGCAAAGTCTACCCACAGCATATGCAATATCAGGTCTAGTGCAGTTCATAAGATACATTAGACTACCAATAACTCTAGAATTTTCTAATGATGATACACCAGGACCCGAATGTTTCCTTAAGTGACAACTAGGGTCATAAGGTGTTTTAGAAGGAATACAATTAAATTGTTCAAATTTTCTAAGAACTTTCTCTACATAATGAGATTGGTTTAAAACAATTCCTTCAAAATTTTTAATGATTTTAATTCCTAGTATAACATCAGCAACACCCAAATCTTTCATATCAAATTGCTTATTAAGGTAATTTTTAGTTTTATTAACTACATCCATATCAGTTTCAAAAATAAGCATATCATCCACATATAAGCAAATAATCATACCAGAATTATCTTTGAATTTGCTATAAATACATTTATCTGCTTCATTAATGCTAAACCCATTAGAGATCATTACTAGATCAAATTTTGCATGCCATTGTTTAAGGGCTTGTTTTAGTCCATATAATGATTTTTTAAGTCTACACACTTTTTTATCTAGGCCTTGGATTACAAACCCCTCGAGTTGATCCATATAAATTTCTTCTTCAAGATCTCCATTCAAAAGAGCCGTTTTAACATCCATTTGATGAATTATCATATTATGTAATGAATCAATAGCAATTAATAGCCTAATAGATGTAATTCTAGTAACAGGAGAGTAAGTATCAAATAAATCAATTCCTTCCTTTTGCCTATAGCCTTTAGCTACCAATCTTGCCTTAAATTTATCATTAGAACCATCGGCTTTTAATTTCTTTTTAAATATCCATTTGCATCCAATAGTTTTACATCCTTTCGGCAAGTCAACTAACTCCCAAGTGTTGTTAGAAATAATAGAATCATATTCACTATTTATAGCTTCTTTCCAAAAAATAGAATTGGGTGAGGACATGGCCTCATTAAAAGTGACGGGGTCATTTTCCATTAAGTACGTTAAAAATTCAGGACCAAAAGAAATTTCTATCCTAGGTCTTTTACTTTTCCTAGTTTCAATTTCTTCTGAATTTGGATATTCATTTATAGCACTAGGACCCACTGGAACAGAACTACTAGTTCATTCACTTCTCACTTTAAAAGGAAATTTATCCTCATAAAATTCAGCATATCAAATTTTCCAACCACAATTTTTTTAGTCCCAGCATCTTCAGTTGCATATTTTTTATCCGGTAAGTTCCATAATTCTTTAGCAATAGGACATGACCAATAAACATCATATAGTTCAAGATAGAGACAATTCAAAATATAATTTCTACACATATAATATCTTTGTTTCCAAACAACTAGTTCTTCAGGCACAGAAGGTCTATCAGATGCAATAACGCCAATGACCTTAAGAGTTGTTAGGTAAAATTGCAGTTTCATTTGCCATCTCTTAAAATTCTTTCCATAAAACAATTCAGGTTTTTCAAAGTATTTTGCATTAGGACTTTCCATAGCATGTTGTAGAATAACAACACAATTTCACCTTTAGATTGTTGGAAATATTATTTGCATAATAAATGAAAAAACCCAAATTCGAAATTGATAAAATTAGAAGGAATTATCGATCGAGGTTTGTGTTTGACACAAAGTCCTAAAGGTGAAATTGCTCGCTGATATTTGTAGCTGTCAGCCTCGTGAGCATACACCTCCCAGGATTCAACGATCAGATTTAAACACCAGCTATATGATAAATATTTGAACTCTCAGGATACTCCAGCACTCCCAAAAGAATGACGAACATAAGTTTATATCAGAAAATAGCAAAATTATTTTTGCAGAGAAAGTGAGAGAAAGATTGAATTTTTTTGTATTATTTTCTCAAAGCTGTAGCCGTTGTTATGCACAGAATTTGGTAAAAAACGTGGGTAGAGGTTTTAGCCAACTAACCCACTAATATCTCCACTAACGAGTAGTTTACTTAGAATAGGAGACTAAGTCAAAAATTAAAAACGAATTAATAAAAGGGTAAAAATTATGGGCACTCAAGAGAAGCCCAAAGACCCAAAGACTCCAAGGCCCAATTAAAGACTATTAATGTTTAGTGTCCCTCCTAGGGATTGAACCCATGACCTCAAGCACCAAACCCCATAAACTTACCACTGGGCCACTTACCCTAACTTATTTAGTTCATTCAAAATAAATATATATACCAAAATACCCAATATAAATGAGTTCCAGAGATGTGGTTTTGTGTGTGAAATGGGAGATTGTTACCAAAATACCCCACTTTTTGAATTGAAGGGTAAACTTGACGAGTAAAAAAGAGGGAGAAATCAAATAATTGAGGGGTAGAATTGTAAAGAAGAAAGAGATCTTATCTCAACCCTCTATTTTTACAAAATATGTAAGGAGGTGGTATCAATCCACAACGTTAAAAATGTGTACGTTTTCAAAAACTTCCCTATCTTATTACACACACACACACACACACACACATATATATATAAGGAATAACTATTCTCAAACCCTTTCTGTCTTTTCTCGCATCATTTGGAAAATGATAATTATGAAGTTAGGTTTATAAAATCTAAATGTCTAATTTTTTCACCTCTAAGTAAAACAAATACATTTGATAAAAAGAAAAAAAATTATATTTTCAATAAAATAAATTGTTTTTTATATAAAAAAATTGTTTATAAAGCGTAAAATCTTATCTGTTTTTTTAATTAAAAATGCTTATAAAATGTAAAATTTGTTTTCTTAAGAAACTATTTTCTTAAAAAAGTGTTTTTTTTACAAATTTTATTTTTGGTTAAAAACTCTTTTTTTGTTTTATTTTAAAAATAATATTTTTACTATTTAAAAAAAATATGGCCCTCGCCAGTAGTATGCACTGTTCTAAAATAACCCGCCTACGCATAAGGCTTGGGAGAAATGTCCCGCCTTAAGTGTTTTACGCCTTATTCTTAGTAAAACCCTTAAGGCATACTTTTTTTCTAAAAACAACAATGCTTTAGTGAAACGATATAGCCTTTTAAAGAATTTTTTTACTAACCGGACCATTAGCTCATCAAAAATAATCAAATAGTATTTTAATTTGCATATATTCAGACATATTTTTATGATATGTACAATTTCAGTATTTTAATAACCTTATTATGATAAAAAAAAAATATGAAAATATATTAAGAAAGCCTAAACGCCCTTTTACGCCTAAGGCCCACCTAGGCTTCTAAGGCTTAAGGCTTGGTCTCCACGCCTCGATCACGCCCCGCGTTTTTTAGAACATTGGCAATATGTATAGGCGATCCGACCACCTATACATATCACTGGCGTGAACCATTTTTTCAAATATGTTGGTCCGTGCAAGCGGTATGTATAGGTGGTAGGACTATCTATACGTACCGCTGGTCTGGACCATTTTTTTAAATAGTAAAAAGATTATTTTTTAAATATAAAAGAAACAGTTTATAATTAAAAAACAAATAACGACATAGTTTTTTTTAAATAAATAACGAAATAACTTTTTAAATAAATAAAAGAAACAGTTTTTATCAAAAACTACTAAAAAGAACGTCCATTTTTTTAAATATATAACGAAATAGTATTTTTATCAATGTCCATTTAAATAAAAATAATAATACATTTTTTTTATAAATACCATAATGTTTTTTAAAGTAAAAAATATTTTTTTTATTTTTGGAATATTAAAATTTTAATCTTCTAGAATATTAGGATTTTTTATTTTCAAAATATTATGTTTTTATTTTTTTTCATTATAATATGTTTTTTTATAGTAATAGATTTTTGGGCAAAAGATTATATTTGTTCAAATCATATATGCATAGACATTTTTTGGTCTTTTAGTGTTTAAATGTTAAAAAAGCTTTGGGGGAAGACAAAGAGGGTGTAAAATAGCAATTATATATATATATATATATATATATATATATATATATATATATATACACGCACACATACACAAAGTCAGGCTCGTATACACACTAAGTTTGTACTCAAAGTTTGCAAATCATTTTTTTAAAATAGCGAAATAAATATTGTTGATCTTATTTTTTTCCTATGATACTTAAGCATTTCAAGCACCCATATAACACAAATCAACTTTAAAAAACTTTGTTTGCTATTTTAAAAAAAAGCGATCAAATCTTCGCAACGTTTAAGGCAGCGAAAGTTTGATCGATTTTTTTTAAATAACAAAAAATGTTTTTTTGAGTTTATTTTTTTTATATAGGTCTCTCGAAATGTTTAAATATCACATAAAAAATCAATTCAAAAATATTTTCTTTACTATTTTAATAAAATAGGTGTGCGCAAGAACGTGTGCAAACTTAGTGTGCACAAGTGTCTCTCTCAATCTCTCTCTCTCTCTCTCTCTCTCTGTATATATATATATATATATATATATATATATATGGTGATGTGCAAAAGTTAATCTAAAAGATGAAGATTTTAATGAACGTTAACAAAAAACACCTTGACATCCCATTAATCTTAATTCGTATGTTATAATTGGTTCGCGCCGGCAGCTGTAATACCCCGTACTTTTAAAGGTATTTAAATTACACTGTGGACGTAATTTGATAAATTTAGGAATTTCTATGAATAGTAATTCTGGAATTTATGAGTGAAATTAAATAAATCCAATATTATAAAGTGAATAGTAAATATTAATTTTCGAGTGTCCAATTAATATTTACATGGATTATATTTTCTCGCGAGACTAAGTACATGAGTGGATTATTTTTATTACATGTCGCAGTTGGGTAAAGCGACAAAGGAAAATATTTTAATTGAAAAAAAAACGCGTATTTAACGTGTTGGGTTTAATTAGTGAATTTTAGTTAAGTGACTCGGATGGAGATTTCGACTGTGCCGTTGGGTTCAAAATGGCCGAAATAGTCAAAATAGAGTATTCAAGGGTAGTGTTTAGGTTCCGGGGATTTTTGGACTAGTAGGGACTCGTAATTGAGTACACGAGTCATTTTACAATTGGGTATATACCCAATTTCGGGTTTATTAAGAATGCAGCCCTCATTTCTTCCCCAAATTCTGCCCTAAGAGAGAGAAAGAGAAGAGAGAAGGAAGATAAGAGAGAAGAAGAGAGAAAAGGAATTTCCAGGCCAAAATTCGCGGGATTCGACTCGGGGTCGTCGTATTTAATTCACGAGGCAAGTGTTTAACTTGCTGTATGATTTAGTATGTTTATTTCTCATATTATAGTTGGTGTAAAATAATAAAGTTTTTTTTTGGCTGAATTTTCGTAAATCAAATGTGTTTTTTGGAAGATTAAATGGATAAAACTCGATTTATACCTAATTTGAGAAACTTAAGAATTAATTCCAATTAATGGTTGGTTATGGGTTCTAGGATGATTAGAACCCTCTTTATGTGTGTATTATGGTTGTTTGAGGTTGGATGATGATGAGAGAGGAGATAAAAAGCTTGGAGGTGCTTTAATGGAGGTTTGGATTCTTGGAGAAGAAGATAAATAGTGACCAGCGTCACTTCCGAACTGTTTCAGCTAAGAAGAGTACCGATTCGGCTCTTGGTCAAAATATAAAAGTTGTAGATCTTTTCGATACGGACACTGGACGATGACAGCGTATTTTTCTGATTTTTTTCCGAATTGTTATGATTTTTCTAATAAAGAAGTTCCGAGGATGATCATTAGCTCGGAAATCAAACCGAAAATTGAAAAACAAAATAAAGGCTAGAATTGTTTGGAGATAAATATTTGAGGTTCCAAAAAAAATAGTGCGGGGACTTCTAAATAAAAAAAATTTGAGTAATGCGTGTACCTTGAGTTAGTTGAAAGTAAAATCCAATATTTACCCAAATAGGGGTGTTCGAGAGGAATAATACTTAAAGAGGTATCAGGTGGGCAATTTTATATAAGTAATTGTGCGCGTAGAAAAGGTATTTATATACCGACTTTGGTTAAGTAAAATCCTACGAGGTGACTAGGATGAAATTTATGATACGAAATACCGAGAATTGAGCAATTATCATATACGTCCATGGACAATGATTATTATAGGTGATGAGATACCTACGGAATAAAGATAATTAGTGTGTATGCTATTTAATTACTACGAATTGGTATATTCAGAATTTTATATGCAAATCCTTATGAAGAGATTTAGGTGTGATTTGAATATTAAATAAGAGAGTATGTATTGGGGTAATATTTTAAGTGTGGGACTGCTTATAGGTGGAATGAGTACCTATATTATTGTTTATTATGTGTATGACATACCTATCACACTTGCTATCACGGGAGGTCGGCATTCGAAAGAGGACAATCTTATCTTGTGTTGCCTTCGGGGGGATTTAGATTTAGTACCTCAGAATATAGAGCCTAGGTATGGACTATCTGTGATAATGATAGTGATGGCGTTTATATGGGTGCGTAGGTATGTAGTTATCCCATTGGCTTGGAACTATGTTCGCCTCCAATATGTGTGTTTCTTTGATAGTTCGTGAGAGATTGAACCTATAGTCCTTTATACAATGAGTGATGCAACGGGACACGATAACAGAGTATGCAGGCACCGTAGCATTGTCTCGGGGTGCAGTATAGTATATTTATATAAGATAGTGTGCTTATATATATATATATATATGTACTTATGATGATATCTACTGTGTGAATTAAGTAGAAAGGAATAATAATAAAATCTGAAATGAATAGTAGTCCTCCATGCCGTGAGTAATGCATTACGACATGATAACAGAGTATGTGTGCACCACATCTTAGCCCAGTGGTGCTATATATGTATATATGTACAGAGAATGACATATAGGTATACTTGTGATGCTCCACCGTTGCTTAGTAGATAATAATGACTAAGTTACTTGTATTATAGCTCGGTGGATTGACTATTATACTTGTTGCGTATAGTATATTGTTTATATATGAGACGAGATATCATATAGCGTAACCTAGGGGTGTTCGCGAGCCCGAATGGACCAATTGGACCGAAAAAACCGAACTGAACCGAACCTACTTTTACGGGTTTTTTTAAATTCGGTTTTAATTCGGTCTTAAAATATGTAGAACCGCATTATTCGGTTCGGTCTCGGTTTTGACTCTTAAAAAACGATTTTGGACCGGACCGGACTGCATTTATTAAAAATATATATATATTTTTTATACATATATATATTTACTAATATACCCACACACACATTTTCATTTCACCTCACCCAATATACTCACACGCACGCACACAGACACAAGCCACACACACATTTTCTTATCTCTCTCTCTCTCTACAGGAAAATTCCCATGGCCGGCCCTTTTCACACCTCCCTCTTCTACACACGATTTCCCATCTCTCTCTCTACAGCAGCCCACCGGCGACCGCCCATAGGCCCAGCACGCCCACCGCTCACCGCCAGCTTTCCAGCGCCAGCCACCACCCATCTGGATCTGGTATTTCACTTGTTCTTCTAGATCTAAATGATTTTATTAATGTTGTGAGATCTAAATGACTTTTTCAAATTACTTTATTTTTGTTTAAAGAATTTTTGTGTATCCACTGTGTGTCTTTTCTCATTTTTTACAAAGAAAGTGTGTATTAATGTTGTGAGTATCAATGTGTGTTTTAAATAGTTTTTTTGATATATTATTTGTGGACATGAAAAATGATGTATTAATGTTGTGTAGACATATTGTTTATATGTTGATTGATATGTTGTTCTCATTTTTTACAAAGAAAGTGTGTATTAATGTTGTGAGTATCAATGCGTATTTTAAATATTTTTTTTGATATATTATTTGTGGACATGAAAAATGATGTATTAATGTTGTGTAGACATATTGTGTATATGTTGATAGATATGTTGTTCTCATTTTTTATAAAGAAAGTGTGTATTAATGTTGTGAGTATCAATGTGTGTTTTAAATAGTTTTTTTGATATATTATTTGTGGACATGAAAAATGATGTATTAATGTTGTGTAGACATATTGTGTATATGTTGATAGATATGTTGTTCTCATTTTTTAAAAAGAAAGTGTGTATTAATGTTGTGAGTATCAATGCGTGTTTTAAATATTTTTTTTGATATATTATTTGTGGACAAGAAAAATGATGTATTAATGTTGTGTAGACAAATTGGGTATATGTTGATCGATATGTTGTTCTCATTTTTTACAAAGAAAGTGTGTATTAATGTTGAGAGTATCAATGTGTGTTTTAAATATTTTTTTTGATATATTATTTGTGGACATGAAAAATGATGTATTAATGTTGTGTAGACATATTGTGTATATGTTGATAGATATGTTGTTCTCATTTTTTACAAAGAAAGTGTGTATTAATGCTGTGAGTATCAATGTGTGTTTTAAATATTTTTTTTGATACATGAAAAATGATGTATTAATGTTGTGCAGACATATTGGGTATATGTTGATAGATATGTTGTTCTCATTTTTTACAAAGAAAGTGTGCATTAATGTTGTGAGCATCAATGCGTGTTTTAAATATTTTTTTTTGATATATTATTTGTGGACATGAAAAATGATGTATTAATGTTGTGTAGACATATTCGGTATATGTTGATAGATATGTTGTGTACCTATCAATGTGTGCTTAAGTAGTAATTATTTGTTTGTTTTGATTGTAGGTTTAATTTCGATCTCACATATATTTTTTTTATGGCGGAACCACCCTCAAAATCCCAGGTATGGTAGGTATCTTTTTAGGGAGATATATATTTTTAGGGAGATATCGTTTTTTTAATTATATTATTGTTTTTTATTCTTTTTCGATCTCACATATATTTTTTTATTGTAGGTTGATGATCCAAAGTCCGTCAATGCTACCGTGCATGGACCAATTGACCTTGATACGTCACCACAGAAAAAGAGAAAAAACGGCTCTACGGTATGGGATCATTTTACTAAGAACAATGATAAAAAAAATCCTAGGGCATCATGTAACTATTGTGGTATCAGGTATGCTTCTCATGCTAGGAAAAATGGGACTAAAAATTTATTAAGCCATACTCCCTCGTGTCGAAAGTATCAAAAAGCGTGTTTGGATGTTTTAGATGACAATAACAATGGACAACAAAAACTATCTTTTATTCCAAAGAAAGATGATGGGGGATATGGTCCAAGTTTAAATCTTTTACCCATGTCGTTTAATGCCGAAGCTTGTAGGCAAGGACTTGCGGAAATGTTGATGATTGATGAGCTTCCATTTAAGTTTATTGAGAATGAAGTTTTTAGGAGATTCATGGTACTCAAGCAACCGAGGTTAATTATAACGAGTCGTACCACGATTGCGCGGGATTGCATCAATCTTTATAAAAAATTGAAAAAAGAGTTAAAAGTTGGATTGAAAGGGCAAATGGTTTGTCTTACAACCAATACATGGACATCGATTCGAAAAATAAATTATATGTGTCTTACAGCCCACTTTATTAACAAGGATTGGAAGCTTCACAAAAAAATACTTCACTTTTGTCAAGTTAAAAGTCACAAGGGTGAGGAACTGAAGATGGTTGTTGAGGATTGTTTAATTAATTGGGGAATTGAATGTATTTTCACAACCACGGTTGATAATACTAGCTCTAATAACGGTACAGTTCATCATTTAAAAAGAAAAAAAAAAATTACAAAGCCACCGTATTAGAGCATGAGCATTTGCATATGAGGTGTTGTGCACATATCTTAAATCTAATTGTAGGTGATGGTTTGAGGGAATTTTATGAGTCAATTGCGAAAGTGAGGAGGGTCATAAAATATGTTAAGTCTTCTCCATCTAGGTTGGATAATTTCAAGAAATATATTGAAAAGGTAAAAATAGAATCAAAAAGTCTATTATGCCTAGATGTACCAACTACATGGAACTCGACTTACATGATGTTGGAGTCCTCTTTGAAATTTGAGAAAGTCTTTGAGAGGATGGATGAGGATGATGAACAATACAAAAAATATATTGGTGAGGAAGATGAAAATGATGATGATATTGGAGGGAGAGGGGTGGGGGCACGAAAATTGGGTTCGCCTAATAGTGAGGATTGGGATAAGGTGAGAAGTTTTGTGAAATTTCTTTCAATATTTTATCATGCAACTTTGAAATTTTTCGCAACTTTATATGTCACCTCAAATGCCTTTTTCCACGAGCTTATAATGATTCAAAGCAAGTTGATATCTTTGAGAAACAATGGAGATTATTTTTTGTCTAGTATGGCCGCTAGCATGCAATCAAAATTTGACAAGTATTGGAATGTCGAGAAAATAAACTTTCTCTTGTTTGTTGCGGTGGTTCTTGATCCTAGATATAAGTTGAAGTATGTTGAATACTTTTTTGGAGAGTTGCATGGCTTTGTTTTGGCAATAGACTTGACTAGGAAGGTAAGAGAGACTTTAGTTCGACTTTTTGAGTGGTACCATGGAAATAGTTCTTCTAATACAAATTCGAGAAATATAACTCCAACACCAACTTTTGTCGTGCTTAATGATGATGATGATATGGATGGGCATGCGTTTTTATTATCTCAATATAAAAAACATTTGGAAGCGGAAGATAACTTTGGCGCTAAGTCAGGAGTTGAAAAATATTTGTTGGAAACATGTGAGATGGATAGTACAGATTTTGATATTCTTAGTTGGTGGAAAAATAATCAAAGTAGATATCCAATCCTCTCTCTTATTGCTCATGATATATTAGCTATTCATGTGTCTACCGTTGCTTCGGAATCCGCATTTAGCACGGGAGGTCGTATTCTTGACCCTTTTCGTAGCTCATTATCAACAAATACGGTGCAAGCACTTGTTTGTGGTCAAAATTGGCTACGCTCCTCAACAAAGACAATAAATATTCGAGATTCGTTGGAGGACATTCAACAACTAGAGAAACTTGATTCGGGTAACAAATTGTTATTTTGTGATATTTCATCTTATTTGATCGTTTAAATTCTATTATTGGTAAACTTGTTTTTAATTTTTTATAGAGTTGTTGGGAACTACAAGTGGAGAAGTTTAACGCGTGGAGTGACGGCATGGATGCCATGGATATTTGAAGAATTTGTTGAATTTGTAATACTTTAGTTAAACATGATACTTTGTTATGGATTGTATAAATTATGTGGTGGACATATTTTGTTACGGAGATGTTTAATGTGTGGTGTGGCGGGATGGATGTATATGGGTATTAGTTGTTTTTTGTATTTGGATATTAGTTGTTTTTATTAAAATATTGTTGTTTTTCTTAAAATAGTGATGTTTTTCTTAAAATAGTGTGCTGTTTTTTTAAATAGTGTGTTGTTTTTTTAAAAGAAAAGTGTTGTTTTTTTTAAAGAAAGTGTGCTGTTTTTTTAAAAGAAAAGTGTTGTGTTTTTAAAGAAAATTGCTGTTTTTTAAAAAAGAAAATAACTGTTTTAATGCAGTTTTTAATAAAAAAAAATGTGTTATTTTTTACTGGAGTTTTACATGTGTTTTTTTAATAAAAACATGTTGTTTTACAAAAAAAAAGTGTTGTTTTTAATAATAAAAAATGTGTTGTTTTTTTATTGGTATGGACCGAATAGGACCGAGACCGAACACGGATCGTTTGAAAACCGAATGGGACCGAGACCGATAATTTAGGTCCGGTCTCGGTCCGTATTTTTTTAGGACCGATTAATGCGATCCGGTCCTAAAAATACCCCAAAACCGGACCGGACCGCGAACACCCCTAGCGTAACCTTGAATAAAGTGAAAAGTATGAATAAAGTGATATATTCCTTCGAGTAAATTTTTATCCGGATGTTTATGAATTATGAATCATAGGTTCTAATGAGAACTATATATATATATATATACGGGATAGTACAAGATGTTGCATGTCTTGAGGGCCTAATGGATCCCGACGATTAACATTGTAGTAGTGTATCGGGGGGGTTCCTAGCTTGGATTTCGCTTAGCGAGACACCCCACGCACGAACGTAACGAAATGTTGGGAATGGGGAGAAGTTTTGTCCTTAGTACTCGGATTTATGAGGATTATTAGAAGATGGGTAAATACATTAGTTAGGCAGGGTATCTTAACTAGGTTGTTTAAAAAGGTATGCGATAGTTGTGAACTATTAGAAGAGGGGTGAGGTGTATCTAATGTGAGAGCGATACCAGTTTAAATATGAGAAATGTCATATTTTAAAATATGGATTTTAAGCACTTGCTAAAATGTTTTCAAAACTTGGGCTCTGACCCGTTTCTCTTTTTTCCCCTCTCTTACTTTATATATATATATAAAGGTGTCCAGACATAGGGATGCCTCGATGATAATTCCTTCGAGTCAGACGTTTGTTGCAACATCTGTGGATGCAAGCAGGTTTATTGTAGATGATTCTATCATTGAGATCTAGATAGGAGGTATTGTAGAAACATTCGGGCTGATGGCCCAACTGTACTCATTTATTCTTTTATCTACTTTTGTGCGACATTCGATTTGGTTGTACTATTTTGTACCGAGTGTTTGGTTAATTTATTTCATTTCAGTTATTGCATATAAACTATTGTAATTGTTTTATTTGAATGGTTTGGTTAAAAAGATTAGTTAATAAAAAAAAATTGACGTTGGCCTAATAGGATATTAGTAATTAAATTGGTTTTCGACAGTGATGCTAAGAATGAACCATATGAGACTCCTGTTTTAATATGATGTAGGAGTGATCGCTCGGTATTTTATTAGGTGGGAGGTCACTGGTGGTATCAGAGCATCAAGTTCAAGTGTCCTTAGGAATCTGTACGAACGTACTACGCTTTGAGCGTTGCTTTTAATTTGATATACAGCCTTATGATTAGGATTGTTGATATCCTCTAGTGAGATTTCGTTGTCCTGCCATTATGTAAGATTATCGTAAATCTTTTGCGCGCTCATTTGAGATTCGTGTGCTGATCGACAAAGGACGACCATGGAAGGTTGTTTTGAGGGCAGCAGGAGGTGGGGCTTAGTTAGAGCTCTAAGTTGAATTTGGGAATGAGGACCACGGTAGAGGTCACTTTCCTTGTGACATTGTCATGAATTGCTACAACGACTACTAAAGTATAGTAGTTATAATTATCAAGTATTGCTATAGTAGAGAGTGGTGCTAAAACTTGAATTTTCCAGTGAAGTTAAATTGGGGGTTAAAAAGGTAAATTATTTTTACATAACTTGAATGACTATTTTGAGTGTGCCAGAGTGTTCGGGAGGGTCTAAATAGTCAGAAAACACTATTCGGGTATTTTATATGATCTTTTGGAATTTTTGGGTAACTATATGGACGAAAATTGGGTTTGATTAAAATCATTTAGAGTGGTGGTTGTTAGTTTCAACCTAGGTGAGAGAGAGAGAACAAAGGAAGAAGGATAAGCTCCATTAGAGCTCGAAGCCAAAGAACTCAAGCTTTCGCTTCAACCTGCGGATCAAAAGTTCATTTTAAGGCAAATGATTATCTTTCTCTTCCTCTTAGCATTTATTATTCTTGTTAATATAGGTTGAGGTTTTAGAATTTTCAATACCAAAATTGGTTTACCTATAATGAGATTGTGTAGAAATATTAGAAATCTAATGGGAGTTTCCATGAAGAGGATTTTTCCCCTTAATAGGAATGTGAAATTTGGTGAATTAGATATTAATCACAACAAAATGGAGTTTTTATAGATGAATAATTTTGGGTTTATGTTAATATAACTCAGGGGAAAATTTAGGGATTTGTTTGATTTTCTTGAAGAATTGGAAGGATTTAATCCCTAAACTATGCTAAGAAGTGTTCTAGGGTGACTTGGCATAGTTTGGAAACCTAGTACTTGGGTTGGAATGAGTTTAGGTTGAATTTTAAGAGGAGAAAATTTGGAAAAATGAACCTTGAAGATGAAGTGTGCAACTGTAGAATTTTCGTTAAAAGTCCAGCCCAGGTCGTTCGAACAAGACTTCTAATGAGGTTCCAATGGCACTTCTAACGATTTGGTAGTTCGTTCGAAGCAATTCGTTCGAACGACACTCGTTCGGATGACCTCGTTCGAACGAGATTCCCGGGGTCTTCTAACGAGATTCCAGAATGACTCTTAAGGCCCAATTTTTGTTTTGAACTTCTCGTATGCTTATTTACATAAGTGTTAGTCCTGTATGAATGTCGAGTAACTTAAAATTTAGAATTATTAGTGAGCGAAGAATATGTCAACCCTCGGAAGGTATGAAAATTTATAAAATTAGAGAGATGCGAAATTACAAAGGAGAATACATACCAATAGGTGGTTGTATTTTTATTGGTTCTAGAGAGATTGAACTAGTTGTCCTCTATGCGTGAGCATTGCAAACCTTGGTAAGTTGACATTATATACCGCCTGAAATAAAAGGGACGTAGTATATAAAGCTAGAGATTATACTGCAAGGCAGTTATAAATGTATTTAAAATGGATTGGATGGAATGTCGTAGGAAGTAAGCAATGATTTAATTACATTCATACAATAGGAGTTGGCACACCTAGGATAAGTGAAAAGACTGACGGGAATATTCGAGCTCAAGTGTAGTTTCCCTTCTAAGGGAAATTAGATGTCCTGGTGTAAATGAGTGAATGCTTGGAGTAACGGGCCTCCGATGGGACCAATAAGTTAGAGCACTGGTTATAGGCTCGTTTTCTTTATCTGCCTTAAGGAAGAACTAGGTACGATGTGACGTTAAAGTCAACTTTACGACCGAGGTAGCATTATAACATATAGAAATTTAGCTAAGCTTGTGGCTAAGTTAGTGCGTTAGAGCATACGCCTTGAGATAGGTGGAATATGGTGGGGGACCATTGTGTCAGGCTATATCTAAATTTGTTTAAGCTAGGACGAAGTTGATATACCGATCCTAGAGTAGTGGTATAAGTTATATCTAAATTTCGAGGATGAAATTCTGTTGTAAGGGAGGAAGTATGTAATACCCCATACTTTTAAAGGTATTTAAATTACAATGTGGACGTAATTTGGTAATTTGAGGAATTTTTATGAATAGTAATTCTAGAATTTATGAGTGAAATTAAATAAATTCAATATTATAAAGTGAATAGTAAATATTAGTTTTCGATTGTCCGATTAATATTTACATGGATTATATTTTCTTGTGAGACTAAGTATATGAGTGGATTATTTTTATTACATGTCGCAGTTGGGTAAAGCGATAAAGGAAAATATTTTAATTGGAAAAATACACGTATTGAACGTGTTGGGTTTAATTTTTGAATTTTAGTTAAGTGACTCGGATGGAGATTTCGACTGCGCCTTTGGGTTCGGAATGGCCGAAATAGTCAAAATAGAGTATCCGGGGGTAGTGTTTAGGTTCCGAAGATTTTTGGACTAGTAGGGACTCGTAACTGAGTACACGAGTCATTTTACAATTGAGTATATTCCCAATTTCGTGTTTATTAAGAATGCAGCACCCATTTATTCCCCAAATTCTTACCAAAGAGAGAGAAAGAGAAGAGAGAAGAAAGAAAAAGAAGAGAAGAAGAAAGAAAAGGAATTTTTGGGCCAAAATTCACGGGATTCGACTCGGGGTCGTTGGATTTAATTCACAAGGCAAGTGTTTAACTTGCTTTATGATTTAGTATGTTTATTTCTCATATTATAGTTGGTGTAAAACTATAAAGATTTTTTTGGGCTGAATTTTCGTAAATCAAATGGGTTTTTTGGAAGATTAAACGGATAAAACTCGGTTTATATACAATTTGAGAAACTTAAGAATTAATTGAAATTAATGGTTGGTTATGGGTTCTAGGATGATTAGAACCCTTTTTATGTATGTATTTATGGTTGTTTGAGGTTGGATGATGATGAGAGAGGAGATAAAAAGCTTGGAGGTCCTTTAATGGAGGTTTGGATTTTTGGAGAAGAATGTGAATAGTGACAAATGTCACTTCTGAACTGTTTCGGCTAGGAAGAGGACCGATTCGGCTCTTGGTCAAAACATAAAAGTTGTATATCTTTTCGATACGGTCGCGTGGGCGCCAACCACGTATTTTCATTTTTTTCCTGAATTGTTATGATTTTTCTAAGAAAGCAGATCTGAGGTTGATCATTATCTCGGAAATCAAACCGCAAAATTGAAAAAAATAATTAAAGGCTAGAATTGTTTGATGATAAATATTTGGGGTTCCAAAAAAAATAGTGTGGGGACTTCTAAATAATTTTTTTTTTAGTAAGGCGTGTACCTTGGGTTACTTGAAAGTAAAATCCAAGATTTACCCAAATAGGGTTGTTCGTGAGGAATAATACTTACAAAGGTATCAGGTGGGCAATTTTATATAAGTAATTGTGCGCGTAGAAAAGGTATTTACATACCGAATTTAGTTAAGTAAAATCCTACGAGGTGACTAGGATGAAATTTGTGATATGAAATACAGAGAATTGAGCAATTATCATATACGTCCATGGATGACGATTATTATAGGTGATGATACCTACAGAATAAAGATAAGTAGTGTGTATGCTATTTAATTATTACGAATTGGTATATTCAGAATTTTATATGCAAATCCTTATGAAGAGATTTAGGTGTGATTTGAATATTAAATAAGAGAGTATGTATTGGGGTAATATTTTAAGTGTGAGACTGCTTATATTATTACGAATGGAAATATTTGAGCGATTGGCTATCGCTATAAGAGTTTGGAAATTATAGCCATAGTATATTGAGAGGAGATATATATTATATGTACGATGTCGTTAAACTATATATAATATGAGACGAATAAATATATCACGGTTCTTGGTATTATTGTGACAACCCGTGGTCCGAGATAAGGGGTGGCTAGCTCGATACCCAAATGTAACAGGAATCATGGATGGATATCATTCTCAGCATCACAAAACATAAACTGAGTATACGAGAAAACCGCCCAATATATCAGAAAACGGGTTGCCAAAAAGTTTAGAAATTTAAAATGCAGTTAAGCAATTAAAATTAAAACAACCCCATCTGATGAGCAAGTAGAATTCCACACGAATATATATAATACAGCTAAGATGAAAGTATACAAAAGGACCGAATAAGCTGTCGATCCACAGCAACATACAATAAAGTACAACAATTTAAATATCTTACATAATACATCCATTAATCAAATACAAAAGTTTGGGCCACACGCCCGAATAAAAAGACACGATCATATCTAGAACACAAAGATGAAAGCGTCTAATTCAAGATCCTGTAATAACCCACAAAATCTTACAGCTCGTCGAAAGCAAAGGAATGGGAACATGAAAACTGGCGTCCTTGCGAGGGAGCACCTGAGCGGATACAATCATATACACGACAAGGAAAGTAAACCGGTCAGGGTCGGGTTCTATATGATGACCAAAAGAAATAAAAAGCATGATGGATATGAACAGTTATGCATGAATGATAAGGATGATAAATTTTACATTACAAATTAACTAAATGATGAAATGTCATTACATAAAAGAAAGAAAAGAAAAGTAATAACTTAAATTTAAAACCTTTCCTCATTTATCAAATTTCCATTACCTTGTATATTCCTTAATAAGAATAAAACCATTTATTAACTTCCATAGTTAATTATCTTACCATTTCATCTTTCCATTCCTTAATAGGAATACCATTAATATCAAGTGCACTTTATGGCACATAAATTTCATTAATCTCATTCCCGTGCTCTTTATGGCACATATCATGCTCTTTATGGCATATATCCATCAAGTCCCACTTGATGCAGAAAAGTTATATTCATATACATATAACGATTCTAAGATCGCCCCTCCGAGTTTACCCACTGGGCGCACCCCTAAATGACCATCATCTTCCAGGGCCTATCTATACAAGACAACCTGGGATTATAACGCAACGTCGGGAAGCAACCATATGCCTGCGGGAAAGTCAGGACCACACCCGAAATCCCCTAACCAGCGCAGAAAACATATAAAAATCCCGCATATGGCCTAGGACTATATCCACCCTGCATTCACTAGCCAGGGGGCATCACCAAGCGCGCGAACTTCCCTTATGATGTCATTTAGAGAGGTGTGTATCAGTAAATTAACATTTACCATTTTAATCTCATTTTCATTTTCAATTACCATTAACAAATTCCATTTCAAATATCCATGTGTTTGGTTCTTTTTATTCGAACCTATCATCATTAGACAACTGGGTTCATTTTAGTTGAACCTATCATCCTTAAGCATTTGGGTTCATATTATACGAACCTAATTCCCCACGAATATCGTCATTAATATTCCTCAAATTACAAGTCCCGACTAAATCTCCAAATGATCATTATGATCCTACAAGTCCCCAAAATTCATAAAATTTTGATAAGCCCTTAAGTCTCCAAACATGGGCCTACAACCCCTATCCTCCTATTATGAAGTAACAAAAAGAGTGATGCCTAAACATCACTTTGGAACACCCCCTCCTCTGGACTTAACCCCAAGTGAAATCCATTCCACTCTAGGGTGACAACCAGACTCAACTAGGACTCTAAAAACAAAAGTTTACTTCATTCAAGAAGGTTCCTAAGTCCCTATGACAAGAAAAGATCTAAAAGCAAAAGTAAAACTTTGGGAAGAAAACAGGGGACCAGTCGACCGCGTCTCAAGTTTTTGTCTAAGAAGAAAAGTAGAAAGCTCACTTCGGCAGAGCCGGTCGACCGGTAAGGGGGATGCGGTCGACTGCGCCTTAAATTTATGCCTTTGAAAGAAAGCAGTGTGCCTTCTCCCGAAGGCCTGGTTGACCTGTCTAGTAACCGCGGTCGACCGGTCATAGCAGACCTAGACCAAAACTCTCCATTACTTTACCCAACAACCCAATACCATATCATTTAATGGAATTAATACACCACAAACATGTCTAATTACCATCAACAACAACATTTATCATCCAAATCAATTTCTAAGGGTTAATACCCACAAATCCAACAAAACCCTAAAATGATTAAACACAACAAATTCATAACTATCATAACTAATTATTCTTCTTAAATCATATAATAGCAAGTAAGTAACTTGCCTTGATGTAGAAAATCAGATTTGAGGAAGATGCAAGCAAGATCCAAGCTCCAATCTCTCTTTTCTCCAAAGCTCTCTTCCTCTCTCTACACTCTCTAGGGCTAAATTTTGGAAAGAAAAGGAAGAGTAGAAATGGGGTTGGGGAAAAATAAAACGGGGCTTAAGTCTAAAGAGCCCACTTAAAAGTCTAATACGCGATATAATAAATCGCACTGCACTTATTAAGCTATAACCAGTCAAAAGTGCCCAAAATGCCAAAATGCAATATGGCACTTATTTTGACTGTCTCGCACCTACCGGGACTAACTACACCCTCCAAATTATCATTTGGAAATTTTGTAATTCATTTTAAGTTTCGATTTCTCATTAAACCAAAATGTCATTTTAATTCTTATGACATCATAAATCACCACATGGATATTTTTACCTACACATTAGGTAATCATACAACATTTTAGTAAATATTAACCTTTTTTCATATTAAATTAATATTTACTCAACATCCATCATTTTAAAATTAATTACTACACATAGTAAATAAATATAAAATAGGCTACCAAAAGAGAGAGTTGTTACATACTCCCCCCCTTAAGAGGGAATTTTGCCCCCAAAATTCAGGTATACCTCGCAAGAAGAAATGCGCATACTTTTCCCGTAAGTCATCCTCGCGACCCCATGTCGATTTCTCGACACTGTGCTAACTAACTTGCAACATAACTAAAGGTACTATCTGCAATCTAAATCGCCGGTCTCCATGCTCTAAATTGGCAACCGACCACTCCTCATAAAGAACGTCAAGTTGCACCTACTTCGAACGAAATGTGCCTAAGGGCACCAATCACATCTCTTGTACTACTATACAGGAGAGATATGGAACACGTTACGAATTTGTAGCAAATGTTTCGGTAAAGCAAGTTAATAGGCTACCGGACCTACCTTAGCATTCATAGGAAAGGTCCAATGTAAAGCGGTGCAAGCCTTCCTTGTACTCAAAATACTTAATGCCCTTCATAGGCGATACTCTCACCAACACTTGGTCCACCTACCTCAAACTCCACCTACCTTCTCCCCGCATCGACTTGGCTCTTTTGTCGATCTTGGTTATACGAATGCGATTCTGTAGGATCTCGATTTTTGAAGAAGTACCTCGGATTATTTCAGGTCCGAGAGACTTATCATCTCGCACCTCTAACCAACAAGCAGGAGATTCATAAGGCCTACCATACAAGGTTGTATAAAGCGCCCTCCCGATAGTGAATCGATACAAATCATAATAAGCAAGTTCGACTAGAGAGAGACACTGTTCCCGACTATACTTAAAGTCAAGCACGCACATAAGGAGTGTATCCCCCAACCTAAGGTTTACCCTTTTGGTCTGGCCATCCGTTTAAGGATGATAAGGAGTTCTTAACCTTCATTCGGTTCCCATGGCTTCTTGGAAACCTGCCACAAGTGGGAAAAATGAAAATCTTGTCTCAGTCGAAAACTAAAATCAAAGGAACCCCATGCAGTCCAACAACCTCATATGCCCGACCACTACTACTAGCGGCGCATTACTGGACACATTATGTCGTTACCCGGATGTAACACAACCTTAGAACCGCCAGATCCCACCATATCTGCCTTTCTTAAGTCCATTCATTCGGGACAAAAAATTCTCTTATGGAAACGCACCCCACCCTCAAGGTCATAAGAGCAGAGTTATGTTTCCTAAATCAGCAGCTTGTATATGTGGCCTTAACCACCCTTGTCTCTCCTACGACATCCTGCAACAAAATTGTTCCTCGAACGAGGGATTAAATTTCTTCCTAGGAAGTAACACTCCCCTTTCCTACACAGCGGTCACCCCCGCGCTGGACTTCAGTTCAAACAGGGAATAATACTTCTCATACGTTTAAACTTATGAGGCGCATCAACAATAAGTCGATACTTCCGTATTATTACTCCCTCATCCTGGCAGAGACTTGTCAATTTAATCCATCCTCGATCTTAAAAACATAGGCTCAGGAGTGAATGTCAATTCACCCTTTTCGTTACCTTCGTAACACTCTACTACGAGAGGCCACATCTCCTTCGGCTTAACCAACCAAACTTCTCGAAATCCTCCCACTTCTCATTACTAGGGAATCAATCCCTCTTAGAGTTAGCACACCACCTGTTCGTGGTCAACTCCCGACAACCTTCCTAAACTAACGTCACATAACTAAAGGCCTTATGTCCAAACAATCCTAAGGTCTACCTACCTATCACCTATCTAAGTCGTATACGCATAGTACTAGGTATATCCCTAGTGCCCAAAACCTTTCTCAACTCCCGACATTTGCTCGGTTTCATGCGTGGGACGTCTCGCCGAAGAGAAATCCAAACAAGGAACCCTCCCATTACACTACTACCTCGCGTTGTCGGTCATCAAGATATACAGGTCTAAGACACATGTTCGGGACCGAAAAAATTCTACTTATATACATTACCAATTAAATAACTGAAGATTTAACAAATCAAACATTCAGTTTTCATAAAGCCTTACATACCCCACAACATATATATACATCGTTTTAATTAGCCTTCTTATCAAGGCATAACCCGAAGTCTTTACTCGACTTCGCATCCCAGTCTCCCTCACATCGTTTAGTGGAGAGAACTGTATACAGTGCTTCTATCTCGCACTTTAATAGCCATTAATCACTCTTCTACGTGATTCTCGGCTAAACCTTTCATCCAACAGAATAAAATAAAATAAAATAAAAGGAAATTAACTAAAAGAAGAAAGAACAACATCTCTCCACTTCCAACGTCATCGAGGTTCATGCGTGGAGCGTCCCACAAAAGCGGAATCCAAACAAGGAACCCCTCTTATACGCTAGTACTCAACTGTGTCGGTCGTGGAGATAAGGCATACAAATCACATCATACTCGACCATGTCAAGGACGAGTAAATCGGCCTCAAAGCACAAAATACCACAATAAATCCCTATGTGTAAACAAATAAGGAATCGAGCGAACCATCACTCGTAGAAAACTCAACACTAGTAAAAATACTCTCAGCAAATCTCATCAAATCTGTAGTCTGAGAAGAGCTCATAAAACAACTGAGCGTGTAACACCCGCATGGAATAACACATAACTCAAGTACTTCTGAAATAAAAGCTTACTCTTAATAGCGGGTGGTACTAACGAAGCTAGAGGAAATATAACCTCCCGAATTTGATAAACTTTCCCATACCGCAACTGTCCCTGCTGCATGGGAACAACCGAACCAGGTACCTCAGGTGGAAACTAAACGTATGGCTGCTGCAAAGCCCTAGGAAACTGACCCCCGTTATTTCTAAACTGGGAAAATGCCTTGGCCCAAATGGTCTTTACCTCCATGACCACCCCGACCAACATGTTGTGAAGCACCCTCACCGTGCCTAAATTTATTGCCACCCGTAATAAATCCTCTAAAACGTTGTCTCTTAGATGAAACCCCTTATCGAGGGTCCCTCTTTCTATGCTTACTACCCGAAGATTGGGATGAGGGAAATACTCCTCTTCAAGTCCCAAATCCTCTAGGTTTCCCTACTTACCCACGACATTAGCTTTCTTGCTACCCAGTGTATGTAACTGATGCTCGTGGAAATGGGGTGAGGCTGCATTCATAACCTCAACAAAAGTTTATAAGGCTTGATTACGCCGCAATTAACGCCGGATTCTCCAGTCTAGACCTCACATAAGCTTTGAGATCTTCCTATCTTCCGGAGCCACTTCATTTTGGACGAAATTCACAAATCGTGAAAACCCCTCTTCATGTTCCGCCACAGATCTCTCTCCTTGCACAACATCCTGGAGCTTCCTTCTCATCTCCGAATGTGCTGCCGAAGGAACATACTCACGATCGAACAAAGCCCAAAACTCAGTGATCATCATTGTGTCTCTCTGCGCTGGCGTGGTTATTATTTTCAACCAGTATAACGCAGATCCGACTAGCTTAAAAGTGGCAAGGACTTGTTTCTCTCCTCGCTACATTCTATCATTCGAAGGTGGCATCGTCTGTTCTCTTTCCATGTATTGGCTTCAATAACATCCATGCCTCCCTCGAATTCCGGGGAATTGCCCTTTAAAGAGGACTACCAAACCCTTTTTCCACAGAGAAGGTCCCATAGGAGCTTGAACATCATGAGCCCATTGTTGAGCCTGTGTCAAATGATTGGACCTCTGCGGTCATGGCGGTGTTAACCGCTTGAGCTACTATGTTTGCTACATCCACAGCGTTAACGGTCCCTTATGGCGGCGGTGGAGAATCTACCTCCTCTTCTACAACTCTATCACGTCTCGCTGGGCGACCTCTCTAGGCGGCATTCGAGATGAAGAAACAATAGAGTTATAATACTATTTGAAACTATCTATCTTGCAGAAGATCGCAAACATAGACAACTACACAGTCCAAACATTAGGCTCTATATCAAAGAACGCTACGGTAGAACGTGACGAATCCACATAGATCCTAAGGACTCTAGAACCTGATGCTCTGATACCATCTGTGACAACCCGTGGTCCGAGATAAGGGGTGTATAGCCCGATACCCAAATGTAACAGGAATCATGGATGGATATCATTCTCAGCATCACAAAACATAACTTGAGTATACGGGAAAACCGCCCAATATATCAGAAAATGGGTTGCCAAAAAGTTTAGAAATTTAAAATGCAGTTAAGAAATTTAAATTAAAACAACCCCATCTGATAAGCAAGTGGAATTCCACACGAATATATATAATACAGGTAAGATGAAAGTATACAAAAGGACCGAATAAGCTGTCGATCCACAGCAATATACAATAAAGTACAACAATTTAAATATCTTACATAATATATCCATTAATCAAATACAAAATTTTGGGCCACACGCCCGAATAAAAAGATACGATCATATCTAGAACACAAAGATGAAAGCGTCTAATTCAAGATCCTGTAATAACCCTCTAAATCTTACAGCTCGTCGAAAGCAAAGGAATGGGAACATCAAAACTGGCGTCCTTGCGGGGGAGCACCTGAGCGGATACAATCATATACACGACAAGGAAAGTAAACCGGTCAGGGTCGGGTTCTATATGATCACCAGAAGAAATAAAAAGCATGATGGATATGAACAGTTATGCATGAATGATAAGGATGATAAATTTTACATTACAACTTAACTAAATGATGAAATGTCATTACATAAAAGAAAGAAAAGAAAAGTAATAACTTAAATTTAAAACCTTTCCTCATTTATCAAATTTCCATTACCTTGTATATTCCTTAATAGGAATAAAACCATTTATTAACTTCCATGGTTAATTATCTTACCATTTCATCTTTCCATTCCTTAATAGGAATACCATTAATATCAAGTGCACTTTATGGGACATAAATTTCATTAATCTCATTCTCGTGCTCTTTATGGTACATATCATGCTCTTTATGAAATATATCCATCAAGTCCCACTTGATGCAGAAAAGTTATATTCATATACATATAACGATTCTAAGACCGCCCCTCCGAGTTTACCCACTGGGCGCACCCCTAAATGACCATCATCTTCTAGGGCCTATCTATACAACAAAACCTTGGATCATAACGCAACGTCGAGAAGCGACCATATGCCTGCGGGAAAGTCAGGACCACACCCGGAATCCCCTAACCAGCGTAGAAAACATATAAAAACCTCGCATATGGCCTAAGACTATATCCACCCTGCATTCACTAGCCATGGGGCATCACCAAGCGCGCGAACTTCCCTTATGATGTCATTTAGAGAGGTGTGTATCAGTAAATTAACATTTACCATTTTAATCTCATTTTCATTTTCAATTACCATTAACAAATTCCATTTCAAATATCCATGTGTTTGGTTCTTTTTATTCGAACCTATCATCATTAAACAACTGCGTTCATTTTAGTTGAACCTATCATCCTTAAGCATTTGGGTTCATATTATACGAACCTAATTCCCCACGAATATCGTCATTAATATTCCTCAAATTACAAGTCCTGACTAAATCTCCAAACGATCATTATGATCCTACAAGTCCCCAAAATTCATAAAATTTTTATAAGCCCTTAAGTCTCCAAACATGGGCCTACAACCCCTATCCTCCTATTATGAAGTAACAAAAAGAGTGATGCCTAAACATCACTTTGGAACACCCCCTCCTCTGGACTTAACCCTAAGTGAAATCCATTCCACTCTAGGGTGACAGCCAGACTCAACTAGGACTCTAAAAGCCAAAGTTTACTTCATTCAAGAAGGTTCCTAAGTCCCTATGACAAGAAAAGATTTCAAAGCAAAAGTAAAACTTTGGGAAGAAAACAGGGGACCGATCGACCGGTCCCAAGATCGCGGTCGACCGCATCTCAAGTTTTTGTCTAAGAAGAAAAGCAGAAAGCTCACTTCGGCAGGGCCGGTCGATCGGTAAGGGGGACGCGGTCGACCGCGCCTTAAATTTATGCCTTTGAAAGAAAGCAGTGTGCCTTCTCCCGAAGGCCCGGTCGACCGGTATGGTAACTGCGGTCGACCGGTCATAGCAGACCTAGACCAAAACTCTCCATTACTTTACCCAACAACCCAAACCCATATCATTTAATGGAATTAATACACCACAAACATGTCTAATTACCATCAACAACAACATTTATCATCGAAATCAATTTCTAAGGGTTAATACCCACAAATCCAACAAAACCCTAAAATGATTAAACACAACAAATTCATAACTATCACAACTAATTATTCTTCTTAAATCATATAATAGCAAGTAAGTAACTTGCCTTGATGTAGAAAATCATATTTGAGGAAGATGCAAGCAAGATCCAAGCTCCAATCTCTCTTTTCTCCAAAGCTCTCTTCCTCTCTCTACACTCTCTAGGGCTAAATTTTGGAAAGAAAAGGAAGAGTAGAAATGGGGTTGGGGAAAAATAAAACGGGGCTTAAGTCTAAAGAGCCCACTTAAAAGTCTAATACGCGATATAATAAATCGCACTGCACTTAAGCTATAACCAGTCAAAAGTGCCCAAAATGCCAAAATGCAATATGGCACTTATTTTGACCGTCTCGCACCTACCGGGACTAACTACACCCTCCAAATTATCATTTGGAAATTTTATAATTCATTTTAAGTTCCGGTTTCTCATTAAACCAAAATGTCATTTTAATTCTTATGACATCATAAATCACCACATGGATATTTTTACCTACACATCAGGTAATCATACAACATTTTAGTAAATATTAACCTTTTTTCATATTAAATTAATATTTACTCAATATACATCATTTTAAAATTAATTAATACACATAGTAAATAAATATAAAATAGGCTACCAAAAGAGAGGGTTGTTACAATTATCATCGTGCAGTGAGAAGAGCTGGGAAATAATATATTAAGGATTGATTATAATCAATAAATGCGTAGGATATTCGAGACATAAAAATACTACGTATGGGATTTATTATATGGGTTGTGTGTATGCCCTGATATTATTATATATATGGGTTAAATGAATACCCATGTGGATTATATATAGGTGAGATAAATACCTATCATTATTATACGGTTGTGTGAATACCTCACTGAGGTTATATTTATATAGGTGGAATGTGTACCTATATTATTGTTTATAATGTGTATGACATACCTACCACAGTTGCCATCACGGGAGGTCAGCGTTCGAAAGAGGACAATCATATCTTGTGTTGCCTTGGGATTTAGATTTGGTACCTCAGAACATAGAACCTAGGTACCACTACACCAAATCTGACGAATTGTCAAGGTCATTGACCTTGACAAATCCAACTTGTCAAGGTCAATGACCGTGACATTGCAAGGCGAGACAACTTTTTTTGTCACGGTCATGTCACGATCGTGTCGCGGTCAATGACTGTGACATGTTTGTCACGGTTTATAACCGTGACAAAGCCGTGACCCTTTTTAAAAAAATTGTCACGACCATTGACCGTGACAATTCTGGGCAGAATTTAAAAAAAATCTGCTGGGCAGTATGGCCACTGCCACTGCCCAGCAGTATATTTGTACATGTTATAGCAACGTTGTACCTGTTCTAAACATCATATATCCAAACAAACTAAAGATAATGCAAATATATATTCAAAATAGAAACTATTTAAGAAGAAACAACATCAGCATCAATTATCTCAAATCTACAAACTATTTGCATGGAAAAGAGATTTTGTACTGCGATGCTCGGGGACACCTCCTTATCCTTCCCTTCTCGTCCGAATAGCCACGTAAGTATAGAGCATATGTGGCCTACCCTTAGGGCCACTCCCTGTCCCCTGAATTGAAATAAAGTAAAATTAGTATCCGCCCCTCAAATATAGATAAATATAAATCGTAATTGAAATCGAAATTGAAATTGACATATAAATATAAATACATTACCTGTAGTGTCACTCAAACAGCTAACTTGAGCTCATATGGCACCTCCTTCCAACTAATGTACCCCGGGCAATCGTGTCAAATATAATTATCTTCATATCTAAACACTAAGAAATACCATAATCCTATGGAGTTGTGCGTTGCAAATTCCTTCCAACCGTTGTGTAGCCAAAAATCAGCAGTTGAAGTTGTCAATTCCACCTTTCAATGGTCTCCCATGTTTTACTAGAAGTTCCAAGTGGTGGGGTATGGAAAGTGGAATTGACAACTTCAACTGGTGATGTTTGGCTACATAACGGTTGGGAGGAATTTGCAGAGCATCGCTCCGTAGGATTATGGCATTTCTTAGTGTTCGGATAGACGAAGAGATTCAGTCTCCTCTCCACAAATAGGACACCCCCAATAACTATGTACTAATTACCTATTAAAGGTAATAAGCATATATTCATGGATTAGTAAAAAAAAAACTTAGATATAGTTGGAATATTTATGTATTAATTTCCTCTCGACACACGCACACTACACAAGAGTGAAAATGATAAAGTACAGATCAATTAAAAGCATTAAAAATAGATGTTTCGGTACAAATTGAAATATTTATTACAAATTGAAAAATTGTTTCAAATTCGGGTTATCATCAAAAATGGATTGATATTCGGTAGGAGCAGCCAAGTCATGCACACTACTATTTAGACGCCTTGGCGCATGTTGGACAATTGACCACGGCTCGTTGTTGATATACTCTGAGTAAAACACTTACTTAACCTTTTGAAATGCACAAACAAACGGCTCATCGCTCACGTGGTCGTTGCTCTTCAACTTGGACAAGTCAACCATGATCAAATTGGTGACAGGATCAACTTTACAAGCATTTTTATCCTCAACTCTTACCCATTCACAGTAAAATACAACCTCTTTGAAGCTTATATAATCCAATTCAAATATATTTTGGATTACACCATAGTAAGTCATTTCAGCTTCAACGAGGTTTTTATCTTTTACACTCGCTCGAAAGAAAGTAAGAGCCTTGTATGAAATTCCCGAGTTCTGTACATTTGTACTTTCCTCGTACACTTTAGCGCCGAAAATGTAACCGTTCAATCGATACTTTTTGTACTCTTGTGCCACGAACAAGGGTCCAGTGGCTAGACGAGCAAGCCTTGATGTCGCATCACCCATCTTTAGGAGCTGAGAATATAGAAAAATTAATTATATTAGTGGTAAAATTTGAGTGTAATGTAACGTTATATAACGACTGTTTTCATTATAATTACCTCTTGTGTCAACCATAGCCTAAATTCGATGTCTGATTGTACCATTGTTTTTCGTCTTTTACTGTTCTCACAGGCTTCATATTTACCGCATATTACAAAATTAATCATGTATAAAATAATCTAAAATAATGTTAAACATTATAATATTCGAAACTTACTTTTTCCATTCTTCGACATCTTCATGTGTGTCAAATAGATAACGAGCTACTTGTTCATGTTGCAAACTCGTTAATTTCACTCGTTTTCCCATCACATTACCACCATCATCGAGGAATTAATCATTGTCATCAACGTTGGTCGAGTCAGGCATATATTCCCGTGTATATATTGATGACTCCATGGTGATGTATTCCTCTGCAATTGATCCTGAAATATATCGCGTATTCTTGACGTAATCTTTAAAAACTTTCATCAATCTTTCAAACGAATACATCCACCGATATCTAACTGGACCACAAAGAAGTGCCTCGTCGCATAGGTGTACCAACAAGTGAACACTTATGTCAAAGAATGCTGGGGGAAAGTACTTCTCCAATACACAAATCGCTTCGTTCACAGCCAATTTTGCGACCACTCTGTGTTCTCGATTCACTACCTTCTCAAACAAGAGGGAGAAGGTAATACTAATTTGCATAATAGCCCTACGCAAATCCATGTGCTTGGAGAAACAGTGCTTAAACAATAGAGGAACCAATTGCATGATCACATGCCAATCGTGGGACTTACACTTATGTAAATCATGAGTAGCATAATTCACAATCCTTTGCAAGTTGGACGAAAAAGTAGATGGGCCCTTCAAATTATATATTGTGTCTAGAAGCACCTTCCTTTACCCACTCGTCAAAGTAAACGCACCAGGGGGAATTATTGTCCTTCCCCTACTATCTTCTTTCAACCATAGTTGTGGCTTAAGTTTTAACGTTTTAAGGTCTTTTCGTGCATTTTCTCCATCCTTCGAATGACTCTCCCCAAGGCAAGTACCCACAATATGTTCAACGAAGTTCTTCTCTACATGTATCACATCCAATATATGGCGCACCGAGTTTTTCTTCCAATAAGGCAAGTCAAATAAAATTAACCTCCGAGACCATGCCTTTCTTATCTCAATTTCATTCCTAGTTGGGGTCTTCTTATGCTTGACATTCTTAAATTTGGGATTCTTACCTGGCATATTTGGGCCACATTCAGAAGATTTACATTCAATTTTTGAACCCGAAAGTTGTCTCGGCGGTAGCCTATGTTCAACTCCGCCCAATAAAAAATTGGAACCTTTCTCAAATCTGAAACTATGAGCTGGGGGTAAAAACCTCCTGTGGCAATGATATACATTTTTTAAGCTATAGGATAGACGAAGAGATTCATTCTCCTCTCCACAAATAGGACACCCCAAATAACCATGTACTACACATCCGGATAATGTCCCATAAGCTGAAAAATCATGAATTGCCCACATCAACATAGCTTTCAGCGTAAACTCTTCTTTTCTAAAAGAGTCAAATGATTGCACACCCTCTTCCCACAACTCATTTAATTCTTCTACCAAAGGAGCCAGGTAGATATCAATGTCATCACTTGGTGCCTTTGGCCCAGGTATCAATAAAGCCATCATCGAAAATTCAGGTCTCATACACTGTGAAGGAGGGAGGTTGAGTGGGGCTAGGATCAATGTCCATACACTCTGATTGGTGCATAGATTTCCAAATGGATTGAAACCATCTGTTGATATAGCCAAACGAATGTTGCGTTGTTCTCGAGCAAAATCGGGATACTCAAAATTCATCCTCCGCCAGGCAGTAGAATCAATAGGATGACGCATGATATTACCCCCTACTTCTTCCCTAGCATGCCAAGTCATTGCCTCTGCAATCCATGGTACTGTGAAAAATCGCTTTAATCTAGGCCCAACGGGAAAATATTTCAATACTTTTTGAGGCACTTTTGAGCTTGTGCCTTCCTTACTAGTAGATTGGACATATCTAGGTTCATCGCATACCGGACAACGATCGAGATTTTTATACTCCTTTAGGTATAGTATGCAGTCATACACACAAGCATGAATCGATTTATACTTCATTCCCAAACCTTTCAAACTGTTCTTCATAACAGGATAGCTATTTGGAAGTGTATTCACCTTGGGTAATAAGCCCTTCACCCATTTCAAAATTCCCGTCATGCTATTGCCAGACAAACTGTACTGCGTCTTCAAACAGTGCAAACCAACCATGGCATGTAAAGTTGTTTGATCTTTCTCACAACCAGAGTATAACGGTTGGGTCGCCTTAAATTTTAATCTTTGGTAGTCATCATCAAGTTTTATTGTGTTATCTTCACGAGCACTTGAATCTTCTACATCATCAGTAACCTCATTCTCCTCAGCTTCATAAACTCCGTACGCATCATCAACTAAATCCTCTAACATATTATGATCTACGTCGTCCCCTTCTACATCTATTCTACTTGTTGAAGGTTGTTGTGAAGGTTGGTCGGGGACAAAAGGAACTTTCAATTCACCGTGAAAACTCCAAAATCGATAACTATCTTGCATACCCGATCTTAACAAATGTAGTTCAACTATTTTCCACTCAAACACCTTACCATTCTTACACCTAGCACACGGACACGGAAACTCTTCATCATTACGACATCTCTTTGCATATTTCACAAATTCGTTAGCACCTCTGCGAAACACATCCCCCATTCTATTAGTCTCACCCATCCACTCTTTGTATTTCGGATATCCCATCACAGCTACCACAACTAAACACCTATTAAAGGTAAACAAAACTTAGATTTATAGTATGTTTTATTTAATTATCCCATCATTTAATTATCCTATTAAAGAGTAAGTGGTCCTATCCCATTCAAGACTGCATTTTTCTGTAATATACTTAACAGCTCATGCATATTGTTACGATTTGAAAAAAATTCGACAGCATATCCCCTTAGTTCTCCAAGTACACGACGTAGATTGGCAGGTGTGAGTGTTATTTCAATTGGTCAATTGAAATAACAGTCACACTTGTCAATCTAGTATGTACCCTGAGAACATTAAGATACGACTGCAGAACTTCCTCCAAAAGTAACAACTTTAAGCCAATAAGAATATTATATAGAAATTATACAGTCTCAAACTGTCCAAACGGGACAATTCGAGAGAGCTCATTACAGGGGTAATGACTCTCGAACGGGTCTAAGGGCTATTGCATGCGTACGCATAAGAACTAGAAGGCTAGTATCTATGCGCACTATATTTAATTTCAAGTATGTTTCATATAATGGGTTAATTCAAATACAAAAATAAATTCATGGGTTAATTCAAATACAAAAATAAATTCATGGGTTAATTCAAATACAAAAATACAAATTCATGGGTTAATTCAAATACACACACACACACACACACACCTCCCTCCACACCCCCCACTCACCACATACACACACACACACACACAAAATAGCCCCCCACCCACCACCACACACACACACACACACAATAGTGACTGTCTATTTAAAATAATCTCAATGTTAATTTCATGTATTGAATTTCTACTATTGTTTTGTGCTTTTTATAAATCATATTCTATGTTAGATATATGTTTTGTTAAGATATCTAAGCTGTTCTATAGAATAATTTTTTGTATCTTGAAGTTTAAGTTCTAAAATAATCAACCTAAAGTTGTGGTTCATAAAGTATTATCACAAATATAAACTAAGAGTGATAAAATAACTTTGAGGCATATAAATTAATTGTGACAAAGTAAGATTATGCACCAGAACCTAAAATTTAAAAAAAGTGTTTTTATTTAAACCCCACTTTTCTTTCTATAACTCCTATTTTATTAAACTTTAAATATAATTAAGGGTGTATAGAAAGAAAAGTTAAATAGGAATAAAAACAACATTTTTAAAATATGAAGGGCTCACCAATTTGATCAAATTTTTCAACAACATAGACTAAATGATATTTTATTTTTCATGCTTTTAGCAATTTCGGATGCCATTTTAACCCTTATTGTAGGTTTTTGTTGTAATGTCATTTAAAAAAAATTATTTAGGTATGTAAATATATTGTAATAGATCTTGCCTTCCACAAAATGATATTTTCTGGTAAAATTTTATTTGATGGATATAAAGTCATGTGATACCTATATGTGTTATTTTGCATCTAATAAAAACAAAAAACGCCATATATGGTTTTTTTCTCCATTACTATAAGTATTTAGCGATTATTTCACACTTAAATCACATATTAAGCCGGCCTTCATTTTCTTATGAAATTTGTAGAAAATTACTTATTTATTTTGAATGAAAATAAATTGTTATCCAATATTTTTGGATATTATTTATAATTATGAAACGCATACACAAATTAATGTTGTATCAAAATAATATTACATTTTTAACCCCCTACCCCACCCCCTACCCCCACTCTGCCCCCACCCTACCCCCACCCTGCCCCACCCCCTACCCCCGCACACACACGCACATATATACACACATACACACTTATATATACACACAAACATATATATAAATGGAAGAGAGAGAGAGAGAGAATTAAACCTGAAAGTAGAGAGAGAGAAAGAGAGAGAGAGAGAGAGAGAGCAGCGTCGAGAGAGAGAGAGAGGGAGGGAACGGCGGGAGGGAAAAAAGAAGGGGGAAAGGGTTTCTGCTGCAAACATTATCACGGTCGTGTCAAGGTCATTAACCGTGACAATTCTTTGTCACGGTCGTGTCAAGGTCAATGACTGTGACACAAAACGCGTGTTTTTTGTCACGGTCAATGACCTTGACAAGGGTGACCGGCTGAAAGGTGACAATTTTGTCATTTTGGTGTAGTGTACGGGCTATCTATGATAATGATAGTAATGACGGTCATATGGGTGCGTAGGTATGTGCATAGTCCATAGGCTTGGAACTATGTTCGCCTCCAATATGTGTGTTTCTTTGATGGTTCGTGACAGATTGAACCTATAGTCCTTTATGTAATGAGTGATGCAACGGGACACGGTAGCAGAGTATGCAGGCACCGCAGCTTTGTCTCGGGGTGCAGTATTGTAACAACGCGCTTAAAATAATAACGGGTGGCCAACCCTATACTACAATAAATCGGGAATCTCAGATGGCTCATTCTCAACATCAACTGACATAACAATAACATATAAGGCTAACTACCCAAAATTACTAAAAGCAGGATGCCAAAATTTAATAAAACATACCACGAAAAACAAACCAACACTATAGAACTACTAACAAAGGGTAAAATGCACACAGAACCATGATAAATGAAGTGCTAAAAAATGAAATGAGTATATACAAGGAAATATACCCGAATAAGCTGTCGGGTCACAGACAGTACAACAATCATACAGAGGAAATATAAAGAACTACAAATAACCCTGGGTATAAACTCGATGTACAACATGAATCCTCTCTATATCTACACAAGAACAGGAAACAACTACATTCTAAATCCCGCAACAGTTTGCACCTATTACGGCCCCCACGATTCTGAATAGAAGGGCATCCGGTATCCATGCGGTAGGACACCTGTAATAGTACATAAATATAGCAGGAGAGAAATATAAACGAGTCAGAGCCCGAGGTGTAAAAATGTTTAGAAAGTGTGTTAACCGTGCATAATAAATATAAATGCACTATTTCATAATTAAAGTGGAGTCGCACTCTCGTGAAAACCCCAACTCACCTCTCATCTAAAAGCGCGCACATATTCGCATCCTGGAATCTTAATTAAGTTACCCCACCCATAAGAACAACCTAACTTACCATAGGCACGGCCTATATGTAACAACCCGTCCTTTTGGAGACCATTAAATTCCATAATTGGATATAAATTGGAATTTGGGGAATTTTCCTAAATAGTAAATTTTGGGATTTTCGAGGATTGAATGATTTTCGATGGGTGCTGTAATTATTTTTGGGACTATATAGGTCGAAATATTTTAATTATATGTCGTCGTTGAGTAAAGCGACACGAGGTAAGATTTTTAATTGGAAAACCCGCATTTAATTATTTTGGGTTGGAATAGTGATTTGCGGTCAAGTACCCCGGATGGAAATTTCGACTGCGCCATAATTCTCGGAATGTCCGAGATAGTCGGAAAAGAGTGTCCGATTGTCGAAAATGAGTTTCGGGTAATTTTAGTGGTAAAAGTAACTTGTATTTGGGTAAACGAGTCGTTTTTGGGTTTTAAGGGTTTAAAACCATTTTCTCCTTATAAAAGGAGGAAGAGAGGGAAAGAAAAGAAAAGAAAGAAAGAAAAGAGAGAGAAGAGAGAGAGGAAGAAGAAAAGAGGAGGAAAAGGGAGATCTCGGGCAAACTCCGCCGGATTCGACTCGAGGTCGTCGGATTTTATCCACGAGGCAAGTGTTTACTTGCTTTATTTCATTTTGTGCAATCCTCTCATATCACTTTTGGTATAAACATGATTTTAGGGTTAGAACCCTTAAAATAAATTGGGTAAAAGTTGATTATGAGTTTACACATTGATGTAGTGTAAACTCTTAATGATTTTTAGTATCAAAACTATGTTAATGGAGTATAAAATGGGTTGAAATGCTAAGGTGGGGTTTTTATGGTTTTAGGGTTTAAAACTAAGAGAAATGATTTAATACCCCAAAATAATTGATGTGTTAGTTGTAAAACATAGATTAGATGTTAATTGAGTTGTTGGGTGAGGTTAGAACCAACAAAAATGGAGAAACATGGAGTTTGGGATTTTGGTAGGGACAATGAATAGTAACCCGTAAGCTTGTGGGGTTATTTTGAGTAGGAAAAGTATTGATTTAGCTTTCGGCCAAAACATGAAAGTTGTAGATCTTTTCGATACGGTCGCGTGGGCACTGACCGCGTATTTTTCTGATTTTTCTACGATTTGATATGATTTTTACAAGATGACAGCTCCCGGTTGAAAGTACCAACTCGGAAATCAAATCGGGAATTGGAAAAATAAAGGCTAGAAATTATTGTGTAGATGTTTGGGATGATTTTTGGTGTAGAGTAGAAACCATGGAAATGAATTTGAATTGATTTTTGGGTATTTTGGAGTTTGAGAAATCGCCCAAACTGTGACCCTCGAACAGACCGAATCGATTCGGGTACAGGCCGAATCGATTCGCCTAAGGGGAATTGGGTTTCTGCAATGGGCCGAATCGATTCGGGTACAGACCGAATCGATTCGCCATTTACAAACCTGTTTACAGAATACTTTCCGAATCGATTCGGATTGGGAACCGAATCGATTCGCCCATCCGAATCGATTCGCTAAAGGGGCGAATCGATTCGCTTAGGCCAAAATTTCTAGTTTTCTCCCTTTAAGAGTATGGGGTGTTGAATTACCATTTGAGATTTTTATGGGGATTCCTAAATAAGGGTTTTGAGGATAAATAAACCTTTAAGAGATGATTGAGGTAATTAGTATTGAACAAAGTAAGGAAATCTTTGGGATTAATGGTCATCGCTATATATAGTTGGCAAATATGGCCATTTATGTACATTCAAGGATGAATATATGGTATATGTATATACTATGTGATTAAAGTATATATATGATATGATGAAAATGATTTTGAAAATAATATATAAATGTTTTCAAAATGGAAAGACAAATGATTTTCATAAATAATAAAAATGAGGATACACACATCTCTAAATCGCTATCATAAGGGAAGTTGCGTTCGTATGGTGAAGCCCCCTGGCTAATGATGCAGGGTGGATATAGTCCTATAGGCCATGTGAGCGTTTGTTGTTATATTTTCTGCGCTGGTTAGGAGATTCCGGGTGTGGTCTTGACTATCCCGCAGGCACATGGTCGCTTCCCGACGTCTTTCGATATAGGATCCCAGGTTGTCTTGGAGGCCCTGGAAGATGATAGCCATTTAGGGGCGCGTACAGTGGAGAAATCCGGACTGGCGGTCTTAGAACGCGTTTATTAAAGCAGTTTATAATAATGGATTTGCTTTAATTACATTTCCTGGATATAGGAAGGTAAATGAGTTATATTATTTGGCTTCGGTAACACTTCTCGGATGGAAGAAGGGATGTGGAAGCATATGTCATGATCAAAGCATTTTTATGATAATGAAAATGTCTTTGAATACATTTCCTGAGTATAAAAGGGGAAATGGGATAATTGATAAAGGAAAAGCATTTTTATGTTAATAAAATTGGCTTTCAAAAAGTATATGATTTGTTAAAGAAATTCATGATAATGAATTGGCTTCTATAAATACATTTCCTGGATATGAGAAGGGAAATGGAATTTTTGAAATGAAAAGGATAAGTATTTATAAATACTATATGTATCAAGTAATCCTCAGTCCGGGAGATATTATCCGGACGTATATTGTAGATGTACGTATATGTATAAATCGAGTGCTGAGGGTCTAATGGATCCCGACGATCGACCGTGCTGCATAGTAGTGTATCGGGGGGGTTCCTTGTTTGGATTTCTCTTCGCGAGACACCCCACGCACGAATATGGCATTGTGTTGAGACTGGGGAGAAGTTTAATCCTTAGTGCTCTAATATTATTAAATGTTTATGGTATATATATTATATATATCTTTCTGTACTGAGGGACTGGCGGATCTAAAAGATCGACCTTGCTGCATAGTAGTGTATCGGGGGGGTTCCTTGTTTGGATTTCACTTCGCGAGACACCCCACGCACGAACATGGCATAGCGTCGAGATTAGAGTGAAGTTTAGCCCTTAGTACACCTGTTTGACTATCGAGGTTAGATAGTGGTTGGGTATTAGACTAGTTTAGCAGGGTAGCTTGACTAGGATGTTTATAGGGATGCGCTAGGTGTGCACTGTTAGAGGAGAGGTGAGGGGTATCTCATGAGAGTGCGATACCAATTTAAATATGAGATAAAAACTATTTTTCTAAAAATAAAGCATTTATGCACTTGCAAAATATTTTCTAAACATTCGGGCTCTGACCTTTTTGTCTACTCTCCTTTCTTTCTCTATACTGTATATATATAGGTGTCCAGACACAGGGACGCCTGGATGAAAATTCTTTCGAGTCAGACGTCAGCTGCAGCAGCTGTGGATGCGTGCAGGTTTTTGATAGCCGTTTCCATCCTTGTACTCTAGATAGGAGGTACTGTATAAACATTCGAGCCAATGGCTCAATTGCATTTATTTATTCTTTCAGTACAGCATTCGATATGGTTGTATATTTGAACCGAGTGTTCGGTTATTTTAATTTATTTCAGTTTCATTTACGCATATAATTGTGGATGTTTTAATTTGATCGTAAAAAGAGTAGTTAAGTAAAAGTTTTTAACTCTCACCTAATAGGATATTAGTAATTAAATGGACTTTCGACAGTGATGCTAAGAATGATCCATATGAGACTCTTGTTTTAATTTAATTTTGGAGTGATCGCCCGGTATCTTATTAGGCGGGTTGTCACACTATACCCACAAGACCTGCCATCCTAACATAACCCAAGAATACTTCGCATTCCAAATTACACTTAATTATATTTACACATATATGCCTTACTAGGCTGTAAGGGTTCCAATTTAATAACTTACACCAATAATAAGTATTCATGCATTACACCTTAACATTAGACTTCATTATAAGAGTTTATTCTCTAATTATCATACATACAATTTGATAAGGACAAAACTTCTCTCTACTCTCAACATGGCATTGCGTTTCGTGCATGGGGTGTCTCACAAAGCGAAATCCAAACAAGGAACCCCCCGATACACTACTCCTTGACAATGTCGATCGTAGGGATCCATTATGTCATCCACAAAATCATACTATTGACACAACTTAGATCACTATCTAGAAACAACCTTAAATTCTCCACTAAATTCTTGGGTTGATGTAACCGAAGTTTTTCCTTAAGTGCGATACATCAACCCCCAACAATCTAGTACACCATAATCCCCCAAGATGTACCCAATAGAGATTTCATATCCTTTTCACGTATAGGATATAATATATATATATATATATATATATATATATATATATATATATATATATATATATATATATATATATATATATATATATATATATATATATATATATATATATATATATATATATATATTTAAACATATATATATATAACCATTCATTCTCATAGCTACGTGTACATAACACATATAATGTACAATTTTCATCCGCATAATATTACCGGCTATAGAATGCCAATATACTGCACCATGCTATCATCTTCCAGGGCATCACTCGTATACCATCCTAGGGACCAGCGATGGGACTCAATATCACCCACTTCGTGGCCAACACACGCGATGTCCGGGAAGCGGTCATAGTTCCTAACCGCCAAGGAGACGAAACATACCCGCTACGTATCATCCTTAAAAAATGTATATCACATAATAACACAATGGACGACTATGACCTGGGGAATATCCACACTCTGCTCCTCGAGCCAAGGTGCTCACCCTCAGCTCGCAACTTCCCAATGATAGCATGTGCGGGGTATGCTTCACAATATAAGTATATATATAATTCACATACACAATATATATACATCCATACGATCCCATCATATAATTAAACCATCACATACGGTTCAGATATGCACAACATGAATATACACTTATATTCATATCTCTACAAAATATATATATTCACATATCCATATATTTATACACACTATCTCTTGTTCATATGTATAAGATTTATAAACCCGGCTATAAGTATACATAATCCTCAATATACGAGCCTTCATCCCAAACACGTTAATTTACCTCGATATATGAATACGATCCATCACTTGAGGCATATTCATCCATTTCTCCTATGATATAAATAATCTTCCAACATAGATATACCTCCAACATTAAGGTTATCACCCAAAGTTTAGTGTAGGTAACAATTACTACACATCTCATCTATATCTGAAAGTACATCAATATCTCTAGTACTAATTTTGACTATTGGTATGCACATAACTAATATTCTACAAGCCTCAAGCTTAACTCAAATTCATTTCAAGTATTGGAATCCCAATTGTTATTCACACAATCAATAATTTGTAGTATTCAAGCTCGAAACAACATTTATCTCATGATCCCATCATATATTGGGATACCCATAGTAAATCACGTGCTGATATATATATACACTATTCCGATCGGAAGTATACCCACAACTATTGGTCGGCAATAAGTTAAATTACCTTCACTTTAGAGTACGGTTCAATGTTTCCTAATGATCCCTTAACGTTTACACGTTTATGATTTATTCCTTGAATTAAACATTACTAAGGATACGCGACCACTCTCTCTCGTCGGTTCACAATCATATCTTAAATAGAATCCTATCGATTTTCAGATTCGATACACTCATCGGGCCACGATTTCACATCACGCCCTGACCACTCTCTGTCAAAGAGTCCTAAATCGTACGTCATATGTAAACTCTCCTACGACCTCGAAATGGAACTTCAGTTCTCAATGAGATTACCTACTATCTCGATATGACTCTCTCTAATATATATGTATATAAGTCCCCAAGACCACTCGATACGTACCCGCGATCTCATCATGCAAGAAACTTCCAATAAATCTCCAAAACATCTTTCTTACATCAAATAATCATGTCCCAAATCAATAAACCCAACCAAAAAGGGTTAGAAACCATTATAGAGGAAATTCACAAAACAACCCTGTTTCCAAATCGATTCGGCCCAGCGAATCGATTCGGCCTCCAAGGCGAATCGATTAGGGTCCAAAGACTTGGGCTTCTGTCTCAAGCCGAATCGATTCGCCTCGAGTCAGAATCGATTCGGTTATGCAAACCTGACACTTTTGCCTAAGTCGAATCGATTCGCTTAGCGGGCAAATCGATTCGGGTCTGCAGAACTTGAGGGTTTCTTCTTCTTCACAAAACCCACGAATTTTGAACCCTAAAATTATCACTTCTAACCCCTAAACCTTCACCAAATCATGATTCTAAGACAATAAATCAACCCAACTCTAATCCCAACCATCTCTACACCATCAAACCCATATATAAACATCAATTTCAAGATTTAACCTACAAAATCTAGGTTTTGATATTAATACACAAAATTCACTTCTTTTATCCACAAATTATGAAATGAAATACACAAATCAAATATTTAGCAAGATTAAACACTTGCCTCAAATTTGTAGAGGTTGAATCGTCCTCGGGATCGCGTTTGGGCCGGGATTTCCAAGCTTTTTCTCCTCTCTCTCTTCCTTTCTTCTTATTTTCCTCTTTCTTTCTCTTTCTCTCTTTCTCTCAAATGATAATCGTTTTATCCATAAGCCTCTTAAACCCTTAAAACAATAAACCCAGTTTTAAATGTTAATACACACTTTAAATGACTCGTTTACTCCAATTCGAGCCAAACATACTTAAAAATATTTCGGAGCCAAAATAAAACCCAATGACAGTCATTTTGACTATCTCAACCCATCCGAAATCAATGGCACACTCAAAATCTTCATCCGGCATACTTTAAAATGTCCTCAATTTTTGGACTTCAATTTCCAAATTTAAAATCCTCCAATTTAAATAAACTTTATTTCTCCCAAAAATTTAATTTCTCAGTCCAAAGTCACGGGTTGTTACAAGTATAGTATATTTATATAAGATAGTGTACTTATATATATACATGTACTTGTGATGATATCTAATGTGTGAATTAAGTAGATGGGAAGAATAATAAAATCTGAAATGAGTAATAGTTCTGCTTGGAGTGAGTAATGCATCGGGACACGATAACAGAGTATGTGTGCACCACAGCTTAGCCTATGGGTGCTATATATATATATATATATATATATATATATATATATATATATATATATATATATATATATATATATATATATATACACTGAGAATAACATATAGGTATACTTGTGATGCTCCATCGTTGTTTAGTATATAAGAATGACTAAGCTACTTATATTATAGCTCGGTGGATTGACTATTATACCTGTTGCGTATAGTATATTATTTATATATGAGACGAGATATCACATAACGTAACCTTGAATAAAGTAAAAAGTATGAATAAAGTGATATACTCCTTCCGGTAAATTTATATCCGAATGTTTATGAATTATGAATCATAGGTCTAATGAGAACTAAATATATATATATATATATATATATATATATACGGGATAGTATAAGATGTTGCATGTACTGAGAGCCTAATGGATCCCGACGATCAACATTGTCATGTAGTAGTGTATCAAAGGGGTTCATTGTTTGGATTTCGCTTAGCGAGACACCCCACGCACGAACGTAACGAAATATTGGGAATGGGGAGAAGTTTCGTCCTTAGTACTGGGATTTATGAGGATTATTAGAAGATGGGTAAATACATTAGTTAGGCAGGGTAGCTTAACTAGCTTCTTTAAAAAGGTATGCGATAGTTGTGCACTATTAGAAGAGGGGTGATGTGTATCTAATGCGAGAGCGATACCAGTTTAAATATGAGAAATATCATATTTTAAAATATGAGGGGTGATGTGCACTATTAGACGTTTCTCTATTTTCCCCATCTCTTGCTAATATATATATATATATATATATATATATATAGGTGTCCAGACACAGAGACGCCTTAATGATAATTCCTTCGAGTCAGACGTTTGCTGCAGCAGCTGTGGATGCAAGCAGGTTTATTGTAGACACTTCTATCATTGAGATCTAGATAGGAGGTATTGTAGAAACATTCGGGCTGATGGCCCAACTGTACTCCTTTATTCTTTTACCGCTTTTTGTGCAGCATTCGATTTGATTGTACTATTTTGTACCGAGTGTTCGGTTAATTTATTTCATTTAAGTTGTTGCATATAAACTGTTGCAATTGTTTTATTTGAATTGTTTGGTTAAAAAGATTAGTTAATAAAAAAAATTGACGCCCCCTAATAGGATATTAGTAATTAAATTGGTTTTCGACAGTGATGCTAAGAATGAACCATATGAGACTCCTGTTTTAATTTGATATAGGAGTGATTGCCCGATATTTTATTAGGCGGGGTGTCACAGCTGCCACGGACACGCGTGTGACACACGCGTGGGTGTAAGTTGTGTGTATTAGAAATAGGCATGTCACACGTGTGTCCGTTGTCGTTGGCGCGGACCAATTACATCTTAAAAATTGAAATTAATGAGTTATTAAGGTATTGTTTTGTTAAGATTCATTAAAATGTTCATCTTTTACGCTCACTTTTGAATTTATCCACGTATATATATATACACACACACACACACACACACACAATACTGCTCTTGTGTAGATCAGCCCGCATTTTAAGAGTGCGGAGCGGACATGTATCACTTGACGGTGAACCTATAAATTAACGGTTAAGTTATAAGCACACTATTTTTTTTTTTGAGTTCACATCAGATAACACATATCCGATCCGTACTCTTAAAATACAAACTAATATGTACGATAACAGTATATATATATATATAAAAGGAAATGATCAAGTGAGGTCCCAGTTTGAGGCCCTGAATGAGGACTTTTTTTTTAAAATAGTAAAATAAATATTGTTTGGTTGATTTTTTTAATGATTTTTAAACATTTCAATAGAACCATAAAAATATAACGAGCTCAAAATGAATTTTTTTGCTATTTTAAAAAAATCAGTCAAACTTTGTGAGTTTTTAAGTTATTTTTAAGTTGTTAAAAACTGATAAAGTTTGATCGATTTTTTTAAAATAGTAAAAAAAATCATTTTGAGTTGATTTTTTTTATATGACCCTACTGAAATGTTTAAAAACTATATAAAAAAAATTAGCTCAATTTTTTTTTTACTATTTTATCAAAATTGGTCCGGTATGCAAATCCGTTCTCTCTCTCTCTCTCTCTCTCTATATATATATATATATATATAGGGTTCCTCTATTCCCACTCCAAAACCATCTAACCCCACTCCACCTTTACACCAAATTAATATAATACCCTCAAATTTTAATATCTATTTTTCTTTGATTCAAAACACATTTTACTACCAATTAAAACAAATACATTTGATAAAAATCAAAAATTTATATTTTCAATAAAAAACTATTTTTTTACACTTCTTATATCTGTTTAAAAAACATTTCAACTGTTTTAAAAATGTAAATCTTATCTATTTGGTATCAAAAAACTGTTTATAAAACGTAAAATTTGTTCCCCAATTTTTTTTTTTAAAATGTGTTTATTTTGCTTACAAATTTTATTTTTGGTAAAAACTGATTTTTTTTGTACTATTGAAAAAATAATCTTACTACTACTTAAAAAAACGGTCCACATCAGCGGGATTGTATAGGCGGTCCGACAACCTATACATACCGCTGGGGTGGACCATTTTTCGTATATGTTGGTCCGCTTCAGCGGTATATATAAGTGGTTAGATCGCCTATATATAAATTGTTTTAGTGATTAAAATAGTACTAGAGCGACCCAATTATTACAAAAATAAATTGTTTTAGCTATGAAAATTGCCTTTTATATATAAAAAAAAATTGTACTAGAGTGACCCAAATCTTATTAAGAACATTTGGTGTAAAGGTGTAAAAAAATATTTTTAAAATAGTTACTTATTAAGAACAATTTTTTAATAATTTTTTTATTGAAAATATAAATTTTTGATTTGCATCAAATGGATTTGTTTTAGTTGGTGGTAAAATGTGTTTTAAATGAAAGAAAGAGATAGTAGATTTGAGAATATTATAGTCATTTAGGGTCCGTTTGGTTGTCAATGGGCAAAAGCGTGGGCATGACAAAATTTGCCTAGGCAAAGGCAAATTTTACCTAGGCAAATTCAGATGACGCTATCAAACAACATTAGGCGAAATTAAAGTCAATCCAATTAATTTATTTAAAAATAATTTTTATATTATATTCAAAAATGTTTAAATAGTTTTTGCAATATTTTTATATTACAGTTTTTAAAAAAAATTGTAAAACGTTTTCTTAACAATTTTTTTTAATACAAAACAATTTTTAAATATTCACATTTTAACTATTTAAAATATTTTTTTATTTTGTTTTTAAACTTTAAAATTGTTTTATATTATATTCAAAACAGTTTTTAAAATTGTTAAAAACTATTTTTACAATATTTTCATATTACGTTTTTTCAAAAAATTTGTAAAACATTCTCTTAACAATTTTTTATAATATCAAAAACAGTTTTTAAAATTATTTTTTAAAACTTTAAAACTGTTTTTATAATATATTCACAACAATTTTTAAAAATGTTAAAAACAGTTTTTACAATATTTTGTTAATACGGTTTTTTAAAAAAATTGTAAACATTTTCTTAACAATGTTTTATAATATTAAAAACAGATTTTGAAACATTATAAAACAATTTTTAAATATTCATAACAGTTTTTTAATTATTTAAAACAGTTTTTAAATTATTTTTTAAAACATTAACACCGTTTAAGAAGTTGGCAAATTTGTGGGCAAATATTTTCCACTCAAACAGGTAAGCAAAATTTGCCCACAGATTGTGCATAGGAGGTGTTGTACATTGACAAATAATGCCTAGGCAAATTATGCAACCAAACAGCCAAAATATGGGCAAATTTTCATATTTGTCAACTTTTTGGCATTTACCTAGACAAATTATGCTAACCAAATGGACCCTTAGTGTAAAGGTGGATTGGAGTTAGATGGTTTTGAAGTGAGAATAGAGAAACCCTATATATATATATATCCCTTTGGTACATACTTTCTGCACAAATAAAAATGCAGACTTTACTTTTTCTCCCTCACTAGTGTGCAAAGTACCTACCAATACATAAACTTTTGTACTATCCTCACCCTTCACACGTCAAAGTCTACACAATTTTTTTTTATATGACCCTACTGAAATGATTAAAAACTATATAAAAAAAATTAGCACAATTTTTTTTTTAACTATTTTATCAAAATTGCTCCGCGCTAGCGGTATGCAAACAGAGATCCTCATGAGATCCTCTCTCTCTCTCTCTCTCTATATATATATATATATATATATATATATATATATATTCCTCTATTCCCACTCCAAAACCATCTAACCCCACTCCACCTTTACACCAAATAATTATAATGCCCTCAAACTTTAATATCTCTTTTTCTTTGATTCAAAGCACATTTTACCACCAATTAAAACAAATACATTTAATAAAAATAAAAAAATTATATTTCCAATAAAAAAACTGTTTTTTACACTTCTTATATTTGTTTAAAAAACATTTCAATTGTTTTAAAAATGTAAATCTTATCTATTTTTTTTATCAAAAAACTGTTTATAAAACGTAAAATTTGTTCCCTTCAAAAATTATTTTTTTAAAATGTGTTTATTTTGTTTACAAATTTTATTTTTGGTTAAAACTGATTTTTTTGTACTATTGAAAAAATAATCTTACTACTACTTAAAAAAATGGTTCGCATCAGCGGGATTGTATAGGCGGTCCGACAACTTATACATACCGCTGGCGCGGACCATTTTTCGTATATGTTGGTCCGCTGTAGCGGTATATATAAGTGGTTAGATCGCCTTTATATAAATTGTTTTAGCGATTAAAATAGTACTAGAGCGACCCAATTATTACAAAAATAAATTGTTTTAGCTATGAAAATTGCGTTTTATATATATAAAAAAATTGTACTAGAGTGACCCAAATCTTATTAAGAACATTTGGTGTAAAGGTGTAAAAAAATATTTTTAAAATAGAATCTTATTAAGAACAATTTTTTAATAATTTTTTTTTATTGAAAATATAAATTTTTGATTTGCATCAAATGGATTTGTTTTAGTTGGTGGTAAAATATTTTTTGAATGAAAGAAAGAGATAGTAGATTTGAGAATATTAGAGTCATTTGATGTAATGATGAAGTGAGGTTAGATGATTTTGAAGTGAGAATATATATATATATATATATCCCTCTGGTACATACTTTCTGCACAAATAAAAATGCAGACTTTACTTTTTCTCCCAAACTAGTGTGCAAAGTACCTACCAATACATAAACTTTTGTACTATCCTCACCCTTCACACGTCAAAGTCTACACTTTATTTTGGGGAAGTGTCAAAGTCTACACAAATTATTTGTGAGGCTAACCTTTTCGTCTTCTAAGAAAAGTTACGAGCATGATAGTACCACAAGCTAGATTAGAGAATGTTCTAGCATGCCTTATAAGTTGTACCAAATCCTTTCACGTGAAAGGTTGTTCAAAACTTTTGACAACAAAAATAACTCACCCCAAAAGAACAAAGAAAAAAAAGGTCCTATCCTGCAACCTAACTTCCTCCCCCACTTTCTAAGATCAAAATACGCTCTCTATCTTTAAAATATAATATAATTTTAAGACATAAATTATTTTAAATAAGATAAAATTTATATTTTAAAATAAAATATAATTTATTATTATTATTATTATTAATTCCTTTTTTTTACTTCAACACATTACTAATTATTTTAATTAGACTACTTGTAACAAAATAAAAACTTTTTATAACAAAAAAACGTTTTAAAAAAACAATTTATGTCTTTAAAAAATCATAAAAACAGTTTTTTGGGGTTAAAAAAAGCTTATAATGAGAAAAACAGCTTTTTAACAACAGAAAAACAGTTTTTGAAAATAAAACCGTTTTTAACAAAATAAAAATAGTTTCAACGATTTTTTTTAACAAAATAAAGACTATTTATAACAAAAAAATGGGATCTTGACAAATAAGTCCCATTTACATGAAATATTTTTTAATATGTTCTATCACAACATTTTTTCCTTAATAGATTCTATTTGTGCATATAGTAAATATTTACTATAGGTTTACAAATAGAACTATTGGAACAAAAATATTTTTTCACGGAACCTAATGGAGCAAAAAAAAATATTAGGACCTATTGAACTACAAACATAGTAAACGAGACTAATTGTTAAAAAAAAAACCAAAAAATTGTTAAAAAAAATAATTTTTAACAAAACAAAACAGTTTTTAACAAAATAAAAAACAGTTTATAATAAAGAAATATTAAAAAAATAGCTTTTTAGAAAAATAAAAACACTTTAGTGAAGAAAAAAATAGTTTTTAAAAACATTGTGTATTACATTTATGGTTATTACAATAATTATTATAATTATTGTTGTTATTAATATTATTATTTGGATTTTTTGACTTTAACCCATGATGTATTTTTTTATTTTAGACCTTACTACAAATTAATACTGTTTTTATTTTGTTAAAAAAACATTTTTGAAAAATTAATTTTATTCTTTCAAAACTAATTTTTTGTTAAATATAGTTTTTTTCACTAAAGTGATTTAATATTTCTAAAAACTGTTTTTTTTAATATTTTTATTCTTTAAAAATTAGTTTTTTCAAAGATATTGTTTGTTTGTTATAAACTGTTTTTATTTTGTTAAAAACATTTTTTTTTGTTAGAAGTTCTTTTTTTACACTCTTTGTTGTTATAAACAGTTTTTATTTTGTTAAAAAAAGTATTTTCATTAAAAATGTTTTTATTTTGTTAAAAACTGTTTTTTTGTTTGTTAAAAAACTGTTTTTTTCATTATAATAATAATAAAATTATATTTTATCGTAAAGTATAAATTCTATCTTACTTAAAATATTTTATGTTTTAAAATCATATTATACTTTAAAGGTGAGGAGGGTATTTTGGTCTTAGGGTGTGGGGGAAGAACTTAGGGTGTGGGGATAGCCACACTCAAAAAAAATAACTCACACCTACAAAAAATTAAAAAAAATTAGTAAGTTCAAAATTGAATCTTTTTTATGCCTTCCTCGAAACTATCCCACTTAGAAGTTTAAAAAAAATTGTGGACATTCTTCAATGTGAATTTTTGTCAAACAAAAAAAGAATTCAAACATACTAAGGGTCCGTTTGATTATAAAGTGGACAAATGGTATGGGTGAAAAAAAATTCATGGATGACAAAATTTTCCATAACAAATTTTATGGTAAAAATGTCAGGGATGTTTGATAATATCAATTTTTCAGGTGGTAAAAGTGAGATGTTTGATAGAATTAATGGTAAAATTACAAATGTAGAAAAATTGATATAATAAAAAATTGACTTTAAATAAAATTCGTAACAAAAAAATAGTTTCTAAAGAAATAATTTTAACAAAAAAAAAACTTATAATGAAAAAAAAAACAGTTCTTAAAAAATAGTCTTTCATAATAAAATCAATTTATAACGAGGAAAAAAAAACAGTTTTTGAAGAAAAATAGTTTGTAAAGAAAATACATTTAAAAAGGAGTTTTTAGCCCAAAAATAAAATAATATTTTTTAATGAAAAATAGTTTTAAGTGTAAAACGATTTTTTTAGAAAATTAATTTCAACATAAAAAACAATGTTTAGTGAAAAAACAGTTTTTTTAAAACAGTTTTAGCAAAAAAAAAAAAAACTATTATAACGAAAATTTAAAAACATTTAAAAAATAATTTATAATGAAAAAATATTTAACAATAAAAAATATTTTGACAAAAATAGAAAATATTTTCAACGAAGAACACTTTTTAGTCAAAAATTAATTTTTTAGATAAATAGACTTAACCCAAAACTGTTTTTTGTGAAAAATCGTTTAAAAACGTTTTTAGCCAAAAAAAAGTAATAACGAAAAATAAAAATTAAAAACAGTTTTTCACAAAATATAAAAAAAAAACTTTTAACCGAGATTTACAAGTTTAAAAAAAAAATTCATGGCGATGGTAAATTTATGGGAAAACTTTGTCATCCTATATAAGTAAGTCAAATTTGCTAACAAATTTCTCATAAAGGATGGCAAATCATGCACGTAGACACGGTATCCATGCAAAATTTATCATAAAAAATATAGGTTATCAAACGCACAAAATGTTGGACAAAACCTTTGTTTACCGCCATTTGCTATATTTTTCATGCCAAATAAGCCCTAACAAACAGACGCTAAGTTCATTTTTCAATGCTGAAAGTAATCATATCAAAAAAGTGCAAAGAAAAAAAATTTATCTAAACATCTTCATCTATGTTTCACAAATGCAGGAACCCAATTAGCCGAAAACTCACTAAAATTGTAAAGTACAATAGGCCCCAATTTTTAAAATCTTACTCCAAAAGTCACTTTCCTTTTATAGATGTGGAAGCGAGATGGTTCAACACAAACACAACTTAAACCAAATTAATTCAATCCAAGTCCTAGAAATTTCCCTAACACTATTAATGAATCCATTTTTGCAATTTTAGGCCAAACCAAATTTTATCAAATTAAAGTAAATGACTTGAACTAAAATTAATTAAACATTACCCAAATTTAATTAACACCAAATTAAACAAGTAGTGATATAAACCAAATTTTATCTTGAATTACCTAAGCATGCATCTAATGTGAATTATGTGAAAGATAAAATAAACAATAAATCACTGCGCCGCGATGTACGAGGAAAAACCCACAACGGGAAAAAAACCTCGGACGGCCCTAGCCTTAAGTCCACTAAGTATGGTTTTACAATTACAAGACAGATGACTTACTTCCTCGACTCGACCCCTTTCAAGCCTTGACGTGTCTTCTTGTAAACACCTCCGCCTATTCGACAACCCCGGAACTCCACCGGAACCTTGGTCTTCACTAATGAGACTTTAGGAACACCGTTAACCACACATGGTGCCTTTTACTTTGTGAGAATGCCGCAGCAAAACAACGAGACTTCTTCTTTGAGGGATTTAGAAGTAAACCTAAACAACTCTTCAATTATGTAGAGTAGAACACTACACCAAAACTGGCGATTGGTCACAGTCAAAATCCCTGACCAAAGCTGTGGGTCGCGGACTTGGGCCATGACCATTTCTGGCGTGACCATTTTCGTGGGTCGCGGCCCAAGTCCGTGACCAAAAAATGGTCATGGCAGATGGTCGCGGACTTGGGGCGTGACCCATACCGTGACGGGTCACGGCCCTCATCCGTGACCCACAACCGTGATAAATTGGTCGTGGCCAAAGTTCACGACCCACGTCCGTGACAAAAAAAAAATTTAAAAAAAATTGGTCGCGGCCTTCGTCCGTGACCCATAACCGTGACAAATTGGTCGCGGACTTTGACCGCGACCTACGTCCGTGACAAAAAAAAAAAAAAATTTTGGTCGCGGCCCTAATCCGTGACCCACCACCGTGACAAATCGGTCGTGGTCAAAGTCCGCGACCCACGACCGTGACAAAAAAATTAAAAAAAATTGGTCGCGGCCCTCATCCGTGACCCAGAACCGTGACAAATTGGTCGCGGCCAAAGTCCGCGACCCACAATCGTGACAAAAAAAAAATGGTCGCGGACTTTGGCCGCGACCATTTTTATGCGCGACGAAAAAAATAAAAATGGTCATGGACAAAGTCCATGACCATATTTAACTATAATTTAAAAAAATATTTTTTTTGTCCAATCCTAAAATTGGAGGTCCTGTCAGTGCACCGTCGGTTTCTACGTATAACGTTGGACGCGTACGAGGTGTTACAAATATTTATTATTGGCAAAACAATAAAAAAAATCACAAATTGCGAATCGAGAATGTTGTTAATAAACAAATATATATACAAACTTATAAATATTACACGTCTTAATAATTCACAGATCAAAAAAAAATTGGGCAGAGTTTCCTCTATTTTCTTGATATTCCAAAACCTGTAAATGTAAAACCTGCTTATTATAAAGCCCGCACGGCCATAAAATTCAACAATCAAATTATAAAAGCCCGCACGACCATAAAACTAAACAATAAAATCCCGCAAGGCTGTAACACAAAAAATAAAATCATGAATGTCCACAACATATAAACAATCTTCATGCTGTAGACCATTGCCTCCTTCGTTTGTTCCACGTGCAAAAATCCTACAAATGATAGGATACATAAAAAAAATATCAGTAAACAGTAGTTTTACAAAAAAATTAATCAAGTTTAAAAATTGCATATATGAGTTAAAATTATCAGTAACCAAGTAGAAATATGCAAATTATCGTCGTATTCTCAAACCGGGAGTCCCGCGGCTGCGGGGTCAGTTCCTACGAGTTACATTGATCCCGTGGGAGGTGTTGGTGCCACCCACGGGGCCGTTAGAGGGCTTTTTCGAGTTTTTACCCTCTAACGCCATGTTTTTAAGCCTAAGTCAAGAAATATGCAAATTACCGTCGTATTCTCAAATCGGGAGTCCCGCGATTGTGGGGTCAGTTCCTATGAGTTACATTGGTCCCGTGGGAGATGTTGGTGCCACCCACGGGGCCGTTCGGGGGCTGTTTCTAGTTCTCACCCTCTAACGCCATGTTTTGCTTAAGTCTAGAAATATGCAAATTATCGTCGTATTCTCAAACGGGGAGACCCGTGGCTGTGGGGTCAGTTCCTATGAGTTACATTGGTCCCGTGGGAGGTGTTGGTGCCACCCACGGTGCCGTTCGAGGGCTATTTCGAGTTTTCCCCCTCTAACGTCATATTTTTAAGCCTAAGTCTAGAAATATGCAAATTACCGTCGTATTCTCAAACCGAGAGACCCGCGGTTGTGGGGTCAGTTCCTACGAGTTACATTGGTCCCGTGGGTGGTGTTGGTTCCACCCACGGGGCCGTTCGGGGGCTGTTCGAGTTTTCACCCTTAACGTCATGTTTTTAAGGCTAAGTATAGAAATATGCAAATTACCGTCATATTCTCAAACCGCGAGACCCGCGGCTGTGGGGTGAGTTCCTACGAGTTACATTGGTCCCGTGGGAGGTGTTGATGCCACCCACGGTGCCATTAGAGGGCTGTTTCGAGTTCTTACCCTCTAACGCCATGTTTTTAAGCACAAGTCTAAAAATATGCAAATTATCGTCGTATTCTCAAACCGGGAGTCCCTCGACTGTGGGGTCAGTTCCTACGAGTTACATTGGTCCTGTGGGAGGTGTTGGTGCCACCCACGGGGCCGTTCGGGGGCTGTTTCGAGTTTTCACCCTCAAACGCCATGTTTTGCTTAAGTCTAGAAATATGCAAATTACCGTCGTATTCTCAAACCGGGAGTCCCGCGGCTGCGGGGTCAGTTCCTACGAGTTACATTGGTCCCGTGGGAGGTGTTGGTGCCACCCACGGGGACGTTCGGGGGCTATTTCTAGTTCTCACCCTCTAACGCCATGTTTTTAAGCCTAAGTCTAGAAATATGAAAATTATTGTCATATTCTCAAACCGGGAGTCTCACGCTGTGGGATCAGTTCGTACGAGTTACATTGGTCCCGTGGGAGTTGTCGGTGCCACCCACGGGGCCGTTAGAGGGCTGTTTCGAGTTTTCACCCTCTAACGCCATGTTTTTAAGCCTAAGTGTAGAAATATGAGAATTTTCGTTGTATTCTCAAACCGGGAGTCCCGCGGCTATGTGGTCAGTTCCTACAAGTTACATTGGTCCCGTGGGAGGTGTTGGTGCCTCCCACGGGGATGTTTTGGGGTTTCTCCCACTAACGCCATATTTTTAAGCCTAAGTCTAGAAATATGCAAATTATCGTCGTATTCTCAAACTGGGAGTCCCGTGGCTAAACGGTCAGTTCTCAAGAGTTACATTGGTCCCGTGGGAGGTGTTGGTGCCTTCCACGGGGTCGTTCGGGGGCTGTTTTAGGTTTTCACCCTTTAACGCCATGTTTTTATGCCTAGGTCTAGAACTATGCAAATTATCATCGAATTCTCAAATCGGGAGTCTCGTGGCTACGCGGTCAGTTCCTACGAGTCACATTGGTCCCGTAGGAGGTGTTGGTGCCACCCACGGGGCCGTTTGGGGGCTATTTTGGGTTTTCACCCACTAACGCGTTGTTTTCAAGCTTAAGTCCTTATATGTTCAAATTATCGTCGTAATCTCAAATCGGGAGTCCCATTATTGGGCAGTCAGTTCCTATGTGTTACATTGGTCTCGTGAAAGGTGTCGGTGCCTCTCACAGGACCCTACGGGGGCTGTTTCGTGGTTTCGCCCTCTTCGTCTTGTTTTCAATCTATATAGCCGCTATATAGGGCCATATATAGCAGCTATATATGAGCCTATATAACTGTTATATATGGCCATATATAGCTGTTATATATGGCCATATATAGCAGCTATATATGGCCTTATATTGCAGCTATATATGGCCTTATATTGCAGCTATATATGGCCATATATAGCTGTTATATATGGCCATATATAGCAGCTATATATGGCCTTATATTGCAGCTATATATAGCCTTATATTGCAGCTATATATGGCCATATATAGCAGTTATATAGGCTCATATATAGCTGTTATATATGGCCATATATAGCAGCTATATATAGCCTTATATTGCAGCTATATATGGCCATATATAGCAGTTATATATGCTCATATATGAATGCTATATATATGCATATATAGCTGCTATATATGGGCATATATAGCTGATATATATGTTGATATATAGCTGCTTTATATAGCTTCTTTATATAGATGGTTTATATAGCTGCTATATATGGGCATATATAGCTGCTATATAGCCATATATAGCTGCTATATTGGCATCAGTTATGTGCGAGTGTGTTATGTTCTACCTAGCTGCTGTGACACCCCGACTAATTAAATACCGGGTAGCTACTCCTTTATTAAATTAATTCAAAATGCCAAGTTGGCTCAGTTAATAACATCACTGTCGAAAACATTTTTTTATTATTATTACTAACCACCTAGTATTTAAAAAATAAGTGCCAAATTTTAATTAAAGTCCGATTAACATGCAACAAGTGTAATGAAGAAATAAATAACACCATTCACCATACTGAAGTAAAACGAATAACCATCACAATAGAGTAAATAAAGTCTGGAGGAAAAACTCCTCACTACAATCCCACAACTGAAAAGTAAACTGAATACTGAAACAATACATGCTAAAATCTGAAAACTAAAATGTAAAAGATGCTCTAAATAGAAATGGGCAACATGCCCTACAACTGATAGATAGTGACTCTAGAATCCAAAAGATAGAAGCGTCTATAAGCAAATCCATGTAGCTTCCACAAACAGCTACAGCTCGTCACCTGAATGAGAATCCTATGCTTGGTGTCCTTGTGGCTGGGCACCTAAAATGGTTTTACAAGAAAAAGATTTGAAAAGCAAACGGGTCAGAGCCCGAATGTGGAGTTATATTTTAAAAACCTGCAAGTGCTTTAAAAACATTTAAAACATTAAATGCAAAGTACATGTTAGGACGTACACTCACATGATATTCTCACCTCTCGTCTAACTGTGCACTCCTAACGTAAGTACCCATCTACAACGATATAAACCACTAGCTAAGTGACATCACAACTAGCTAGACTGTAATAGTTTCTACCCTTATTACCCGGTTCTATTAACATATAACGCTCGTAATTAGATAGGGATTTAATGTAAACTCAGATGCTCAAAATGCAATATATATTTTTCTATCAGCTAACTCGAAACAATACCGTAATTATATTCACAACAATAACGTGAAGGTTCCCATTAATTAAGTGTATATTATTCACATCATAAATATATAATACAAGCACCCCGAAGACTAAGCTGCGGTGCACACATACTCTGCTATCCATCCCGGTACATCACGTACATAAGGATCACATATTCCGAATCTCTCAGGAATAGTTCAGATAACACAAATCACAAATAGTGGAGGCGAACACAGTCACATCACATGGGTCACGCACATACCTACGCTCCCACGATCAGCGGACTTATTAACATCCCAATAAGTCTTTCTCTGACCTATGTTCATCGAGGTACCAGTCTATATCCCCCCCGTAGGCACACAAGGATTAGAGGGTCCTAAGCGAATGCAACCTCCCGTGATAGCAAGTATGGTAGGTATGTCATACACACAATTCATATACCAATACTAAGTAAACACACGTCTTAGTAATACCGTATTTTAATCGTAGTACATATCGAATTCTCGTACTAACTATAATTATCACAATTTGTACTATTTCGGTTTGTAATCATACGCGCCATAATTTCTCACGTCGTAGTAGACACTCACGTCCCAACCCAAACCGTCCATGTAATACAACCATCGTATGTAAAATTCCTTCTCATAAATACCCAAATGTCCCAATTCTATCATTACTACATCTACGGAATGATATCTATATCCTCGAATAAGTTTACGGAACTCCAAATATCAAAACAGTCCAAAAAGGACCAAACTGTCACCTCGTTAGAAGTCTCGTTCGAACGAGACTGTTCGAACGAGATTCCTCTGCCAACTCGTTAGAAGTCTCGTTCGAACGAGGCTGTTCGAACGAGGTCCCAGTTCGTTCGAACGAACTGTACCTTCTAAAGATATCTCGTTCGAATGAGATATCGAACGAAATCCATTCTCGTTAGCAGCGACTGGTCAACTCGTTAGAAGCTCGTTCGAACGAGTTCGTTCGAACGACCTGGGTAGGGGCTTCTAACGAGATGCCAAATTCGTCCCAGATTTTTCTCTTCCTCGTTTTAACCATTTTAACACTTCTAATCTCATCCAAAGTTCATCCCAACAACGTTTTATGGTCTCTAAGTGATCCTAAACATATTCAAGTCAACTCCTAACATGTTTTCAAGGATTAAATCTCTTCAACATCAATTAACATATGAATTTCTACACTTTTCCCCAATTATCTCAAGAACATGAACCCTAACATTTTGAATCATGAATTAACCCAACAAAATCCATTTTAATTTCTTTTCAATCATGTATATCATCAGTAAAAACATCTACCTATCATTCTACATGCAATCCTTCTCAAATTTCTCAAGTTCTATGATCTAAACTACATGGGTTTTCATTATCTTTCAAGAACAATTGATATTCTCCAATTTCTAACATGGAAAAGACATTCTCTGAAATTAAATGGAATAAAGTCACTTGCCTTGGTTTGATTTCTGACTTTGGTGTAGGTTTGATGATGTTTTTCTGCAGAATTTCCTCTCTCCAAGCTCCTTCTCCAATGGTGGCTTAAGGTGGCTAGGGTTTGTTTTGGGGAAAGTTGTAAACCTAAAGATAACCTCCGTAGCTTAATGGTTTAATATAGGATGGTTAGTGGGCTTTGTGGGTTTAATCCACATCAGATTTACATCTCAAATTTTCGTCACTTTTAATTCCTAAAAATGTAAAATTACCAAAATACCCTTTAAGTTGCCGGTATGGCCTAAAAATATCCCGGGACCCAAACTACACCCCCGGGTAGTGTTTTCTGACTATCTCGACCCTTCCGGACGCGTTGGCGCACTCAAAACGACCATACGGATTATAGATTTTAAATTCACTTTTATTAACAAAATATTATACCGTGACGCGACGGTCCCACGCGTCTCAACAAAATTTCTAAAATGCCGTATATAAATCTCACGACAAATTTTATAATACCAAGTTCATATATAATCATATATGCACATAATCAAATACCAACTCACATCTCGTAAGTATTTATAACCCGGATTAATTTCCAATTAATACGCATTTAATTAATTAATCCCAAAAATAAATATAGTCAAAAGTACGGGGTATTACATACTCCTTCCCTAATAACTGAATTTCATCCCGAAATTCGAAACTAGAAAGTACCTGCTAAAAACAACTCTGGATAACGATCGCACATCTCATCCTCGCGCTCCCATGTGGACTCCTCGACATTGTGATGTCGCCACTGAACACGCACTAACGGGACTATCTTTGACCGCAGTTTCCTCTCGCTTCGGTCCAAAATAGCAATCGACCCCTCCTCGTAGGAACTATCCGGCTGGAGATCGATGTCCTCCACAGCAATGTGAGAATGGGCCAAATTATCTCTAAGGTATTTCCTCAACGAGGAAATATGGAACACGTCGTGAATCCGATGCAAATGCTCTGGTAGTCCGAGTCTATACGCAACCGGTCCGATCCGCTCAATGATAGGAAACGGCCCCACATACCTCGGTGCCAACTTCCCCTTCTTCCCGAATCTCATAATCCCCTTCATCGGAGATACCCTGAGCAAAACATGGTCCCCCACTTGGAAATCCCTGAAAAACCTCTTCGCATCAGCATAACTCTTCTGCCTGTCTTGAGCTACCCGAATGCGACTCCGAATCAACTCAATCCTTTCCGAAGTATCCTGAATCACTTCCGGCCCAAGTAGTTTGTTGTCCCCCACCTCTAACCAACATGCTGGGGAACGACAAGGCCTACCATACAATGCCTCAAACGGAGCCATGCCAATCGTGAACTGATAGGAGTTGTTGTAAGCAAACTCCACCAGTGGATGGTACTGCTCCCATCCACCCCCGAAGTCAATAATGCACATGCGTAGCATGTCCTCCAACATCTGGTTGGTGCGCTCTGTCTGCCCATCGGTCTACAGATGATAAGCCGTACTCAACCGCAATTTTGTGCCCATTGCCTCCTGGAAACTCTCCCAAAACCGCGACACAAATATCTTGTCTCTGTCAGACACGATATTTAGGGGCACACCGTGAAGTCTCACAATCTCTGAAATGAAGAGCTGGGCATACTGTCCCGTGGTGTAGTCAGTCCTTACGGGTAAGAAGTGAGCGACCTTGGACAACCTGTCCACAATTACCCAAACGGAGTCGTGACCCCTCTGCGACGTAGGCAACCCCGTGATAAAGTCTATGGATATGCTCTCCCACATCCACACCGGGACCTCCAATGGCTGTAGCAATCCTGCCGGTCTCTGGTGATCCACTTTTACGAGCTGACAAGTGGCGCATTTCGAAACAAACTCAGCGATATCTCTCTTCATACCGCTCCACCAATATTGTCGTCTCATGTCTTGGTACATTTTGTCCCCTCCGGGATGCACCGCGAACCGTGAGCCGTGCGACTCTGCCATCACATCGTGCCGTAATTCTTCCCCTTCTGGAACCACCAATCTCCCATTGAAGCGTAATCCCCCGTCTGAGCTAACGGTATAGGACTCGGCTCCCTCTGCTAGTAATCGAACTATCTGCTCCTGACAGAACGAGTCATTAGCCTGTGCCCATACTACCTTCATGACAATCTGCGGTGTAACGGTCATCACAGACATGAAAGATCAGGCCACTGCATCATGGTGTCCCAATTCCTTCCACTTTGCCTTCCACACCTCTGCCACCTCATCTGCTGGCCTACGGCTCAACGCGTCTGCTACCACGTTAGCCTTACCCGGGTGGTACTGGATGTCGAACTAGTAATATTTCACAAACTCAAGCCACCTACGTTGCCGCATATTCAACTCTTTCTGCGTGAACAGGTACTATAGGGACTTGTGGTCCGTGAACAGTTGGAACCTCTCCCCCAAAAGATAGTGCCTCCAAATCCGTAGGGCAAATACCACTGCTGCCAACTCCAAATCATGCGTGGGGTAATTCTTCTCATGAGGCTTAAGCTTACGGGAAGCATAAGCTATGGCCTGTCTCTCCTGTTGCAATACACCTCCCAGTCCTTGCAAAGACGCATCGGTGTAAACCAAATACTCAACTCCCGGTCTCGGCAATGCTAACACAGGTGCTGAGGTCAATTTGTCCTTCAATTCATCGAATGCCAACTGGCAGGCATCACTCCAGATGTAGGGCACACCCTTACGAGTCAGATGTGTCAAAGGACCTACTATCTCCGAGAAACCCCGAATAAACCTCCTGTAGTATACTGCTAGACCCAAGAAACTACGAATCTCCGTTGGTGTCGTGGGCTGTCCCCACTCCCTCACCGCTGATACCTTCCCCGAATCAACAGATATTCCCCGATCGGAAATGATATGCCCCAAAAACTGGACTTCCTTCAGCCAAAACTCGCACTTCTCATATTTTGCATACAACTCGTTCTGACGGAGTGTCTGCAAAACCTGCCTCAAATGCTCGGCGTGCTCCTCCTCTGTCTGAGAGTAAACCAGAATATCATCAATGAAGACAATGACAAACTGGTCTAGGAAATCCCTGAACACTCTGTTCATCAAGTCCATAAACACTGATGGAGCGTTGGTCAAGCCGAAAGGCATAACCCGAAACTCGTAGGAACCATATCTCGATAAGAACGCAGTCTTCGAGACAGCTTCCTCCCTGATACGAAACTGATGGTATCCCGATCTCAATTCAATCTTCGAGAAGAAAGAAGCTCCTCTCAACTGGTCGAATAAGTCATCGATTCGAGGCAACGGATACTTATTCCGTATCGTGACCTTATTCAACTCTCGGTAGTCCACACACAATCTCAGTGAACCGTCCCTCTTCTTCACAAACAGAACTGGAGCGCCCCAAGGTGAGGTACTCCTGCGAATAAAGCCCTGACCTAACAGATGCTCTATCTGATCCCGTAACTCCCTCACCTCAGCTGGATCCATACGGTACGGTGCGCGTGCTATAGGTCTCGTACCTGGTAGCAAATCTATGATGAAGTCTATCTCTCGACTGGGTGGTAAGCCTGGTATCTCCTGAAACACATCTGAATACTCCCTGACAACCGAAATCGAATCTAAAGGAATCACAACCTCCTTAGAGGTATCCTCCTCTATGTAATACAGATGAGCGGTCGATCCTCCCTCTGGGTGAGGCATCGCCACTATAAACATCTCTTGCCCCGGAATGGCAAAAACAATGCTCCCGCTGAAGCAATCAATCATGGACCTATATGCTATGAGCCAATCCATACCAATGATCACATCGTGAACATGCATGTCTAACACTAACATGTCTGCAGGCAATACCAAACCACCAATCTCTACCCCCACTCCCCGGCATATAAAGAAAATAAGTGACCCACTCCCCAATGGTGAGTCGACACACGTCACTGTGCTCTCTGCCGTAGCTAACAATCCTAAAGCTTTCGCGAAGTGTGTAGCTATAAAACAGTGTGTAGCACCCGTATCAAATAACACCCGACCCATAGTACCATGGATAGGAAACGTACCCTCGATCGCGGGCGGTGCCTGTGGAACTGCAGCCTGGTGGACGTTGTAAACACGTCCATACTGTAGCTGCCCCTGCTGAGCTGGGACTGCTGGAATGGGTGGCAATGCTGCCATCTGTGGCGGTGCGGGAAGAGCGGCGGGAAACATAGGTCTCTGTGGCTCCTGGCGAGCATCCTGCTGCTTCTGCTGCTGCTGTGGGGCCCTGCCCCTATCAGGACAATCCTGCTTCTTATGGACAGTCTTGCCACAAACAAAGCACTTCCCTAGGAAGTTCCCTCCCCTCTGCCCCTGCTGTCCCCGGCCCTGGTGGCCTTTACCATTCCTCCCTTGGCCCTGCTGGCCCTTATGAAACTGCTGCCCACTCTGTCCCTGTTGGCCCTGGTGGCCATTTGGACCCTGATGGCCCTGACGGAAACCTCCCTGTCCCTTCCTGTAGTTCCCTGACCGGAACCTCTTGTTATCCCCCTGCTGGGTACCCTGCTCATTTTGTCTCTGCCCCTGACCAGATTGTGCCCCACTGGTACCATGTCCTCCAGTCATACCCTAATGGCTAGACTCTCCCGACCTCTTGCCCTCGGCCATATGGAAACGATGGTCCTAGCAGTGTAACAATGCAGCGTTAACCACATCAGAATACGTGGCCAACGATAGGTTCCCTAGTAGATGCTGACGGATCCTCCAATTCAACCCGTCGGTGAACTTCTCAATCTTCTTCTTCTCTGTTGGTATCTCGTCTGGAATGATGTTCAACAGATTAGTGAACTCGGCCTCATACTCGGCCACTGTCTTGCCTTCCTGCTTCAGACTCATCAGCTTCCTCCTCATTTCTGTATGAACAGCCGACGGAAAGTACTTGCGGTCGAACCGCACCCAGAACTCCTGAATCGTGAGGGTATCCCTCTCCTCCGCGGTGGTAATGGACTCCCACCACTGTAGCGCAGATCCAACTAGCTTGAAAGTAGCTAGCACCTGCTTCTGAACATAAGTGCACTCATGCATCCTCAAGTGCCTCTGCATGTCTTTCCTCCATTGGCTCGAGACTACCACATCTGAGCTACCTGCAAACTCTGGCGGATGCGCTTTCTGAAAAGCGTCACGTACACGCTCCCAAGCAGACGGGAATGCATTAACCTGTACTGGCGCGACAACCGGCGCCTGAGGTGGTGCCTGCTGAATCACGGCAATCACGGCATTTACCGCTTGGGCTACTATAGCTGCAACCTCAGCGGCGTTCATCATGCCCTGAACTGGAGCGGGCTGGGGTTCGGGCATTGCAGCCTCGGGAACTCGTCGTGCACGTCGTGGAGGCATCCGAAATAAGAACAAAGTTTATAAGTTCACGGTTATAAACTTAATATAGCTGAAGAACGAAGCATACACAAAAAGAGTACAATAGTCCTAAAATATAGGGCTCCATATCAAAGAAACTTAGCGGAAACATAATAGCCGTACAGATCCTAAAGGACACTAGAACCTGATGCTCTGATACCACCTGTGACACCCCGACTAATTAAATACCGGGTATCTACTCCTTTATTAAATTAATTCAAAATGCCAAGTTGGCTCAGTTAATAGCATCACTGTCGAAAGCATTTTTATTATTATTATTACTAACCACCTAGTATTTAAAAAAGTAAGTGCCAAATTTTAATTAAAGTCCGATTAACATGAAACAAGTGTAATGAAGAAATAAATAACACCATTCACCATACTGAAGTAAAACGAATAACCATCACAATAGAGTAAATAAAGTCTGGAGGAAAAACTCCTCACTACAATCCCACAACTGAAAAGTAAACTGAATACTGAAACAATACATGCTAAAATCTGAAAACTAAAATGTAAAAGATGCTCTAAATAGAAATGGGCAACATGCCCTACAATTGATAGATAGTGACTCTGGAATCCAAAAGATAGAAGCGTCTATAAGCAAATCCATGTAGCTTCCACAAACAGCTACAGCTCGTCACCTGAATGAGAATCCTATGCTTGGTGTCCTTGTGGCTGGGCACCTGTAATGGTTTTACAAGAAAAAGATTTGAAAAGCAAACGGGTCAGAGCCCGAATGTGGAGTTATATTTTAAAAACCTGCAAGTGCTTTAAAAACATTTAAAACATTAAATGCAAAGTACATTTTAGGACGTACACTCACATGATATTCTCACCTCTCGTCTAACTGTGCACTCCTAACATAAGTACCCATCTACAACGATATAAACCACTAGCTAAGTGACATCATAACTAGCTAGACTGTAATAGTTTCTACCCTTATTACCCGGTTCTATTAACATATAACGCTCGTAATTAGATAGGGATTTAATGTAAACTCAGATGCTCAAAATGCAATATATATTTTTCTATCAGCTAACTCGAAACAATACCGTAATTATATTCACAACAATAATGTGAAGGTTCCCATTAATTAAGTGTATATTATTCACATCATAAATATATAATACAAGCACCCCGAGGACTAAGCTGCGGTGCACACATACTCTGCTATCCATCCCGGTACATCACGTACATAAGGATCACATATTTCGAATCTCTCAGGAATAGTTCAGATAACACAAATCACAAATAGTGGAGGCGAACACAGTCACATCACATGGGTCACGCACATACCTACGCTCCCACGATCAGCGGACTTATTAACATCCCAATAAGTCTTTCTCTGACCTATGTTCATCGAGGTACCAGTCTATATCCCCCCCGTAGGCACACAAGGATTAGAGGGTCCTAAGCGAACGCAACCTCCCGTGATAGCAAGTATGGTAGGTATGTCATACACACAATTCATATACCAATACTAAGTAAACACACGTCTTAGTAATACTGTATTTTAATCGTAGTACATATCGCATTCTCGTACTAACTATAATTATCACAATTTGTACTATTCCGATTTGTAATCATACGCGCCATAATTTATCACGTCGTAGTAGACACTCACGTCCCAACCCAAACCGTCCATGTAATACAACCCTCGTATGTAAAATTCCTTCTCATAAATATCCAAATGTCCCAATTCTATCATTACTACATCTACGGAATGATATCTATATCCTCGAATAAGTTTACGGAACTCCAACTATCAAAACAGTCCAAAAAGGACCAAACTGTCACCTCGTTAGAAGTCTCGTTCGAACGAGACTGTTCGAACGAGATTCCTCTGCCAACTCGTTAGAAGTCTCGTTCGAACGAGGCTGTTCGAACGAGGTCCCAGTTCGTTCGAACGAATTGTACCTTCTAACGATATCTCGTTCGAACGAGATATCGAACGAAATCCATTCTCGTTAGCAGCGACTGGTCAACTCGTTAGAAGCTCGTTCGAACGAGTTCGTTCGAACGACCTGGGTAGGGGCTTCTAACGAGATGCCAGATTCGTCCCAGATTTTTCTCTTCCTCGTTTTTAACCATTTTAACACTTCTAATCTCATCCAAAGTTCATCCCAACAACGTTTTATGGTCTCTAAGTGATCCTAAACATATTCAAGTCAACTCCTAACATGTTTTCAAGGATTAAATCTCTTCAACATCAATTAACATATGAATTTCTACACTTTTCCCCAATTATCTCAAGAACATGAACCCTAACATTTTGAATCATGAATTAACCCAACAAAATCCATTTTAATTTCTTTTCAATCATGTATATCATCAGTAAAAACATCTACCTATCATTCTACATGCAATCCTTCTCAAATTTCTCAAGTTCTATGATCTAAACTACATGGGTTTTCATTATCTTTCAAGAACAATTGATATTCTCCAATTTCTAACATGGAAAAGACATTCTCTGAAATTAAATGGAATAAAGTCACTTGCCTTGGTTTGATTTCTGACTTTGGTGTAGGTTTGATGATGTTTTTCTGCATAATTTCCTCTCTCCAAGCTCCTTCTCCAATGGTGGCTTAAGGTGGCTAGGGTTTGTTTTGGGGAAAGTTGTAAACCTAAAGATAACCTCCATAGCTTAATGGTTTAATATAGGATGGTTAGTGGGCTTTGTGGATTTAATCCACATCAGATTTACATCTCAAATTTTCGTCACTTTTAATTCCTAAAAATGTAAAATTACCAAAATACCCTTTAAGTTGCCGGTATGGCCTAAAAATATCCCGGGACCCAAACTACACCCCCGGGTAGTGTTTTCTGACTATCTCGACCCTTCCGGACGCGTTGGCGCACTCAAAACGACCATACGGATTATAGATTTTAAATTCACTTTTATTAACAAAATATTATACCGTGATGCGGCGGTCCCACGCGTCTCAACAAAATTTCTAAAATGCCGAATATAAATCTCACGACAAATTTTTTAATACCAAGTTCATATATAATAATATATGCACATAATCAAATACCAACTCACATCTCGTAAGTATTTATAACCCGAATTAATTTCCCATTAATACGCATTTAATTAATTAATCCCAAAAATAAATATAGTAAAAAATACGGGGTATTACAGCTGCCTAACTGAATCGATCCATTAGTGGTCTGCATAGCTTCCTAATTGATTAAATGTTCTGCATTTTGGGGGTTTTGGTATATAGTTGCATACACAAATTACTGGTATATAACTAATAAATTTTCTCCTTTATTGACTGCATCTAGTGGTTGATCTATGGTCCTTATTAAGTGAAAATATTTTCACTTAATATTAGTTCTGATCACAGAAGTTGTTCATCATCTTAACAAAAGTTGATTTGATCACAATCCACTGATAATGCAGATTACCATTACGGTTGATCTTATCCATAAGGCCTTCAAATTCCAGCATAAGTGGATTCAGGATTCTTCATTTTTGGAGATTATTTCAAATTGCTGTTGGTTTTCAGTTTGATTTTAAGTAATACCTTATTTTGAAACGTATGCACATTTATGTAAAGATGTTTTTACCACACTTAGTTTAAGTTATACTTTCATCCGTCACTTCTTTTGTCTGGTATCATTGTTATCCTTATGTTTTATGTTTAGTTTACTCTAACTTATGTAGAGTTGGATGGAACTTCGAGGATTTAGAATATTTTTAATCTTTGAAGATGCTTTTTCATTAAAAATTTTAGCTTGGTGTGTGCGGTATGTTTATCTGGTATCTATCCAGTTTGTGTGTGTTTATTGAAAATATCTGCTATGTCCCCTCCTAAAGTTGTCATTGAAAGGATGCATAATCTAATGGCAAAGTTTTCTTAGAGTTCAAATTATGGGGAGAATAGGCATCGATGGTGTAAATGGGAGGACATTACAAGGCCTAGAAATGAAGGTGGTCTGGGAGTCAGGAACTTCCATATATATAGAGAAGGCAACCAGGTGGCGGACTTTTTAGCGAAAATGGGAAGTAAAGAAGGGATTAACCATTTTTCACCCTCTAACGCCTTATTGTCAAGCTTAAGTCCTCGTATTTTCAAATTATCGTCGTATTCTCAAATCGGGAGTCCCGTGGGAGGTGTTGGTGCCACCCACGGGGCCGTTCGGGGGCTGTTTTGGATGTTCACCCACTAAAGCCATGTTTTTAATCCCAAGTCTAGAAAAATGCAAATTACCATCGTATTCTCAAATCGGAAGTGCCGTGGCTGCACGATCAGTTCCTAAGAGTCACATTGGTCCCGTGGGAGGTGTTGGTGCCACCCACGGGTCCGTTCGGGGGATGTTTCGGATTTTCACGCTCTAAAGTCATATTTTTAAGCCTAACTCTAGAAAAATGTAAATTATCGTCGTATTCTCAAACCGAGAGTCCCGTGGCTGCGCGGTTAGTTCTTACGAGTCACATTGGTCCCGTGGGAGGCGTTGGTGCCACTCACGGAGCCATTCAGGGGTTGTTTCGGGTTTTCACCCACTTACGCCATGTTTTGCGAAAGTCTATAAATATTCAAATTACTATCGTATTCTCAAACCGGGAGTCCCGAGGCTGCTCGATCAGTTCCTACGAGTTATATTGGTCCCGTGGGAGATGTTGGTGAAATCTACGGGGCCTATCGGGGGCTGTTTCGAGTTTTCCCCCACTAAAGCCATGTTTTTAAGCCTAAGTCTAGAAATATGCAAATTACCGTCGTATTCTCAAACCGGGAGTGCTGCGACTGCGTGGTCAGTTCCTACGAGTCACATTGGTCCCGTGGGAGGTGTTGGTGCCACCTACGGGGCCGTTCTGGGGCTGTTTCGGGTTTTCACCCTCTAAAGCCATATTTTTAAGCCTAAGTCTAGAAATATACAAATTACCGTTGTATTCTCAAACCGGGAGTGCCGCGACTGCGCGGTCAGTTCCTACGAGTCACATTGGTCCCGTGGGAGGTGTTGGTGCCACCTACGGGGCCGTTCCGGGGCTGTTTCGGGTTTTCACCCTCTAAAGCCATGTTTTTAAGCCTAAGTCTAGAAAAATGCAAATTACCGTCGTATTCTCAAACCAGGAGTCCCGCGGCTGCGCGGTTAGTTCCTACGAGTTAGATTGGTCCCGTGGGAGGTATTGGTGCCACCCACGGGGCCGTTCGGGGACTGTTTTGGATTTTCACCCTCTAAAGTCATGTTTTTAAGCCTAAGTCTAAAAAAATGCAAATTATCATCGTATTCTCCAACCGAGAGTCCCACGGCTCCGCGGTCAGTTCCTACGAGTCACATTGGTCCGGTGGGAGGTGTTGGTGCCACTCACGCGGCCGTTCGGGGGCTGTTTTGGATTTTAACCCTCAAAAGCCATGTTGTTAAGCTTAAGTCTAAAAATATTCAAATTACCGTTGTATTGTCAAACCGGGAGTCCCGAGGCTGTGCGGTCAGTTTCGACGAGTCACATTGGTCCCGTGGGAGGTGTTGGTGCCACCCACCGGGCCGTACGGGGGTTGTTTCGAATTTTCACCCAATAACGCCATCTTTTTAAGCCTAAGTCTAAAAATATTCAAATTACTATTTTATTCTCAAACCGGGAGTCCCGGGACTGCGCGATCAGTTCCTACGAGTCACATTGGTCATGTGGGAGGTGTTGGTTCCACCCACAGGGCTGTTCGGGTTTTCACCCTCTAACGCCATATTTTTAAGCCTAAGTTTAGAAATATGAAAATTATCATCGTATTCTCAAACTAGGATTCCCGCGGCTGCGCGGTCAGTTCCTACGAGTCACATTAGTCCCGTGGGAGGTGTTTGTGCCGTCCACGGGGCCGGTCGGGGGCTATTTTGAATTTTCACCCTCTAAAGTCACGTTTTTAAGCCTAAGTCTAGAAATATGCAAATTATCATCGTATTCTCAAACCGTGAGTCCCGCAGCTGCACAGTCAGTTCCTATGAGTTACATTGATCCCGTGGGAGGTGTTGTGCCTTTCATGGGGCCATTCGGGGGCTGTATCAGGGTTTTACTATCTAATGCCATTTTTTAAGCCTAATTCCTTATATATGCAAATTATTGTCCAATTCTCAAATCGGGGGTCCCGTGATCGCGCGGTCAGTGCTTACGAGTTATATTGATCCTGTGCAAAGTGTTGGTGCCTCTCACGGGGCCGTTCGGGGGCTATTTCGAGTTTTGGCAATCTAAGGCCATGTTTTTAAACCTAATTCCTTATATTTTCAAATTATCCTCGTATTCTCAAACTGGTAGTCCCGTGATCGCACGGTCAGTTCCTACGAGTACATTGCTCCAGTGCGAGGTGTTGGTGCCTCTCACGGGGCCGTTCGGGGATTGTTTCAGATTTTCACCATCTAACGCCTTATTTTTAAGCTTAAGTCCACATATTTTAAAATTATCGTCGTATTCTCAAACCGGGAGTCCCGTGGTCGTGCAGTCTGTTCCTACGTGTTACATTGGTCTCGTGAGAGGTGTTGGTTCCTCTCACGGGTCCGTACGAGGGTTGTTTCGTATTTTTCCTATTTAAGGCCTTGTTTTTAAGCTTAAGTCCTAATATTTTTAAATTATCGTCGTATTCTCAAACCGGGAATCCCGTGATCGCGGGGTCAGTTCCCACGTGTTACATTGGTCCCGTGAGAGGTGTTGGTGCCATGTTTTTAAGTTTAATTCTAGACATTAACAAGTTATCATCATATCCCGTACTCCTTCTAATTATCCCATACTCCTTCTAACATACTATCCAACAACAAGTCAACAACCAATAATTATCCAACAACCAAACCAAACAAAACCAATAATTATCCCGTACTCCTTCTATCATCTAAAATATTTAATAGATAATGTATATCAATTATATAACTACTTTAGTTAAAGTAAAGAGTACCTGGTGTGTAATGAAGAATTGGTATGTAATAAAGAACTGGTATCTAATTGGTATGTAATAATGTATGTAAGCATTCAATTTCTATAAAATTGGATGAACAAATAAAAAATATCATAAAGTTTACCAGGATATGTGTAGGTAGTAGCGTTGCACACCTATCCGAATGCTCACTCACTGTGAAATACCAAATCTGAAAAAATATTTACACTCCGTTAAAATAATCGGTTAATTTAAACACTCCGTTAATTTCAGGGACAATATGCCGTTAAAATATGAGGGTCACTATGACGACATATTTCCCCTGAACCGTTAATTCCAGGGGCACTATGAGGGTCTGGTTAGGTTAATTTCAGGGGCACTATGAGGGTCTGGTTAATCCAGAAAGGACTCAAGTCAGGGACATGAAACAAAGAAAATGACTGTAAAGTTAGTATAGTAAATCATAATATTTAAGAAACAAATGTAAATATAATTTACTTATGAACCTGCATAGTTTCAATCTATCTCAAAAGAGACCTAGTAGATTTAGGAGCTTGAGTAATAAACTCTGCAACCATTTCATATAATGTACTTTCTACGAGGTTTTCCATTAACCATGTAATACAAAAAGGAAAAAAAATGATAAAAATAAAAATTAGGACTAAAATACCAAATATAATAAAATAGCTCTAAAAGTTCAGCTAAAATCGATTAATATGAATATTAACATCCTAAAATCTAAATATGTGATATAAATTGGCTGACCCAAAGTTTTTTTTACTAATATTAACAACCTAGTAGGTTGTAAGACTAAAGTTTCAAAAACATTATCTCACACATATAAATTATCTCTGCCACAATATAATCCCAAATTCAAATCATATAAATTATCTATATATACTATATATACTGTGTATAAATTGTAAAGATATGTAAACTGTATATACATATATTAATGGAATCTATATAAATTAATGGAGAAAAAAATAAAATTTACCCGGGAGAGAGCTGGGGCAGAGCTAGGGCTGCTGTTGCTAGGTGTTTGATTAACCCCCTTAGAACTCCAACCGCTACCTGATTGACGAGAGAGAGAGAGAGAGAAGCGTTTAGGTCATCTGACGAGAGAGAGAGAAGCGCGCAAATGAAAAACTAAATTAGTGCGCCTCTTTATTTTTTAGGAATGACCTGGTCATGACCTAAAGCCATGACCCACCATCAAAACACCCCTTGGAGTTCTGAGACCTGATTGACGAAGAATGGTCACGGCCTACAGCCGTGACCCCTTGTGCGACCAATAGCAGCGCTCAAATGAGGGATGGTCACGACCCATAGTTGTGACCCATACCAAGAAATGGTCACGACCCCAAGCCGTGACCCTCAATATGTGGTGCGCGGCCCTTTTTCATCCACACTAGTGCTTGAATGAGGTATGGTCACGGCCCATAGCCATGACCCACACCCAGAAATGGTCACGGCCTTTAACCGTGACCCTAAATGTGTGTACTCTCTCCTTCCTCATGCCATGGGTCACAGACTTTGGCCGTGACCCACCCGCGACCAAGCTTGGAGCGAATCTCGGCGCGATTTTGGTGCCAAGATGGTCACGACCTGGTCACGGCCCAAGTCCGCGACCACTGTGGTCACGGACTTTGTCCGTGACCACTTTCCGAGCATCGATAATTTAGTGTGATAATAAATATGGTCACGCAAAATTTTGATAGGGTCACGGCCCAAGTCCGCGACCAGCTGGTCGCAGACTTGGGCCGTGACCCACTGGGCGTGACCATTCGCAGGATTTGGTGTAGTGGAACCTGGTGCCAAACACTCCAAGAAAAGATATATATATTGAAACTTGGAATAAACAAACTATGGGTGCAAAACAAAAGTGTTTTTCAAATCATGTTCTTCAACTACAAACACTTAAACATGAACTTTTGAACTTGTTAATTTTCTCTCAAAAATTATTCTCTCTAAAAGGAGTTTAGAAAATCTCAAAATTTAGTTTTTTAAACATAGTTCCCGCACATATAACTTCTGTCAAAAGATAGTGGGTAAAGGTGAGTGGAAGCATGGAAAAAACTCTCAAAACTGCAAAGGAAATTTCCCGCAAGAAATCACGTTCGAACGAGATTTTCGTTCGAATAAAGTTTCATTCGAACGACCCTTCTAATGAAGTTCCATTGGCCAATGGGGAAATCTCGTTGGCAAACTCGTTCAAACGGCAATTTCGAACGAATTTCCAGAATGTTTAAATTTAGATTTTTAGCCCAGAAACTTTACTTTTAAGTTTTAATGAAACTTTCTAAAACTAAACAACAGTTTAAAAACAAATTACACCCATATAACTATTGTTCCAAGCTCCTATATATATATATATATACATTAAAATGCATTCATACATTTGGAGCAATGGAACCATGTCGATGACGTAGAAACGAGGCACAATACACACGACATTTGATGAAGCTTTAATATCTTAGCCGCTACGTCTTCAACAAACACGTCATAGGCTTGAATGGATACAATTTAAAACTATCCTATGACATATATGTTTTTGTCTGGAATTGATCCAATATTACATTAAGACTTAATCGAAGAATTGTGTCCTTACAAATCTCCTCCTTTAGCTATTCCGGGATAAAAACCAAAAAAAAATCCTAAAGGGCCGTCAAGCTCACTAGACTCTAAAACATCCTACCCAAACTTGACTCAAACCCAAGGATCAACCTCTTTGCTAATGATGAAAGTTGCCACTCAGAAGATTTCCTGCACACTTAATCAAACTATCAAATGCATAGGGAATATCAATATATTTAATGCAATTAAAGTAAGAACTCCCCCTGAATTTATTCTCCCCTTTATCAACATTGATCAACCTAAGAAGATAGCTCTCTCCCCCTAAGTTAAATATCCTAAACTTTGATGAGAATAAAATAGGATTAAATACCATTTCTCCCCCTATCATTCTCCCCCTTTTTGTTCAGGAATAGACAAAGGATAAAAGAACTAATAAACACGATGATGCATAAGGCGATAAGAACATGAAAGTATATGGGCAACACAAGCATAGCTAATCCATAGGAAGAGTAAAGGATACCAACTAAGGTGCTACAAAATTATACCAATGTGATACATACGATACTAAGCATGTGATATCAATAAAATATGCACCAATATAGATTCCAATTATGAATTATAAGCATAGATGCACTAGAAAGCAAGGTAAAGACAAAATACCATATATATGTAGATATAAAGAATATCACTAACGCACACTCACATATATATGTATAAACACCAAACATGACACACAATAAAATAAGCTTTTCACACTCGTGTGGCAAAAATGTGTCATATGGAAACGGAAGTGTTGGGGTGTGAACTAGTAACAATTAAATTTAGACCCAATCACTTAAAACATGTTCACGGAGTTCTCAATTGATTGCAAACTTCATCACATTTGAATATAACCTCATATGATAATATAAATTGAACTCAATAAACAAACATACACAATGCATATAAGCCTAGAGTTTTGATGATTCTACAAACCAATAGAGTCATGACATTGAAAGTACAACTAGGATAAACGGACATTGTGCAAACCGTTGATATACCATCCAATCTCCCTCAATAAGAATATATATTTTTAAATGAATATATCAACTAAAAATAAGCCTTAGCAATTGTATTTTTCTTTTAATTCCATTATTCTATTTTTAGGCCTTTGGACCACGCATTTCTTTTAGGTCCATTCCAAACAGTGGCTTACTATTCGCAAAGGATAATATATCCTTTCGGAGCCCTTCCCCGTGCACATTTATATATTATTTTTTATATTACACAAATCTCACGTGCAACGGATTTTGACATGCAGTAGTCCTCCTAGGTAATATAATATATAGATGAATCGATTGGTAGGAGAACACCTCACAAAGCTCAAATATAACATGTGACGTTAAGGTTCAAAAAGCTCGTACATGTGTGTAAAGGCATATAAAAGTGAATCCATTAAGCAAGTCAAATTTAAGCTACTCCATGTAAGCATGATAAAGAACATTTTAAGGATTAAAATTCTAACCAAAAGTTCTAGTCACATAGAAGCGAAATGAGGATTCAAACACAAACATATGCCACAAAATGTGTGTAAAACCAAAATACACACAAAATAAAATCTTTTTGAGTTTTTCAAATTTTTAACCAAAATAAAAATAAAAATATTTACTCAAAAAACAAACAAAAATCATTTGTATTTTTCATAAAGCCTAGATACCTCAAAGGTGAAATACAAGTGATAAACAAAAATCTTTTTGTATTTTATATTTAATGCAAACTAAAATGAAAGTTAATACAAAAGATAAACAAGTCATGATTTCTAGCATGAGATATGAAATATTGCAATGACTAGAAAATGACTAAACATGCATACACCTAGCAATGATATATAATATGAAGCGCAAAAAGCTAGAGTATGCAAAAAAAAACTAACACATTCAACCTTTAAATTTAGCACGGGAGGTTTCATGTGAAAGAAAATGAGAATCAATAAATCTAATATTTAGCGCGTCTAAAGTTGATTTCCGAACCCATATAGATGTATATTTAAAATGATGGGAATTGAGAACTGATGAAATGATAGACATAGACTTCCTAGGGATTCTTTTAAGATAAAAAAATGACCTAAGGTGACCTTTCCTACCACAATGCAAGAATGTGTAAACACGGGGAATGTTACCTAAGGTGCGACCTTTTCTAAAGTCCTTGGATAAAGTTGATCCTCTAAAACAAATAATGGTCTTATCTTTAGCAACGAAAGTATTTGAACAAGATAAGCTAGTAGCATTACAACTACTACTCAAGTCAAGTAAGTCATTTTTCATTTTTAAAACTTCAAACTCAAGTAATAAATTAGACTCCTCAAATTTACGGGACTCCTTCTTTAAATTTTCAATTACACCTAGAAGGTTATCACGCTCCCCCTCAATGTTAGCAAACTTGTCCCTATGAGTCTTTGCTCGACTATCACTCTCTTTCCTGGACATTTCTAAAATATTAAAATTGTAATTTATGTCCATGAGCTTTTCACGAAAAATATCTTTTTGAGATAGGGAGTTTTGCAAAAACTCAACTTTAGCTTTAAAACAAGAATTTTCATTTTCAAGAAATTTAATTCTTTTTGCAAATCTCAAATTTAATTCTCTTAATTTTTCATTACACTTATTAAGCCCATTAAATTCCTCTCGTATATCAAAAACTTCATTATCATTATAAATGGACAAATTATCATTAAGACGTCCCTTCGAGAGATACAAAAAAAATGAGAGTGAGTAAAAAAATGAACCACCTAAAAATACAAGGAGCACATAGTTAAAAAAGCCGAAAGACGGATCTTTGACGCGATAAATTAGCGCTCCGACTCTGATACCAATTTGAAAAGTACAATAGGCCCCAATTTTAAAATCTTACTCCAAAAGTCAATTTCCTTTTATAGATGTGGAAGCGAGATGGTTAAACACAAACATAACTTAAACCAAATTAATTCAATCCAAGTCGTAGAAATTTGGCTAACAATATTAATGAATCCATTTTTGCAATTTTAGGCCAAACTTTATCAAATTAGAGTAAATGACTTGAACTAAAATTAATTAAATATTACCCAAAATTAATTAGCACCAAATTAAACATGTAGTGATATAAACCAAATTTTATCTTGAATTACTTAAGCATGCATCTAAGGTGAATTATGGGAAAGATAAAATAAACAATAAATCACTAAGCCACGATGTACGAGGAAAAACCCATAACGGGAAAAAACCTCGGATGGCCCTGGCCTTAAGTCCACTATGTATGGTTTTACAATTACAAGACATATGACTTACTTCCTTGACTCGATCCCTTTCAAGCCTTGACGCGTCTTCTTGTAAACACCTCCGCCTAGTCAATAACCCCAGAACTCCACCAGAACCTTGGTCTTCACCAATGAGACTTTAGGAACACCGTCAACCACACATGGTGCCTTTCACCATGTGAGAATACCGCAGCAAAACAACGAGACTTCTTCTTTGAGGGATTTAGAAGTAAACCCAAACAACTCTTCAATTAGGTAGAGTAGAACCCGGTGCCAAACACTCCAAGCAAAGATATATATATATATATATATATATATTGAAAATTTGTTCAAAATTTGTTCTCTCTAAAAGGTGTTTAGAAACTCTTCAAAATTTGTTCTCTCTAAAAGGTGTTTAGAAACTGTCAAGAGTTGGTTTTCAAACATGGTTCCCGCACATATAACTTCTGTCAAAAGAGAGTGGGTAAAGGTGAGTGGAAACATGGGAAATACTGCTCAAAACTGCCAAAGAAATTTCTCATCGAAAATCTCTTTCGAACGAGATTTTCATTCGAACGAAGTCTCGTTCGAACGACCCTTCTAACGAAGTTCTAGTGGCCAATGGGGAAATCTCGTTGTAAACTCGTTCGAACGAAATTCTCGTTCGAACGACAAACTCGTTTGAACGATAATTTTGAACGAACTTCCAGAACGTTTGAATTTTGATTTTTAGCCTAGAAATTTTACTTTAAAGTTTTAATGAAACTTTCTGAAACTAAACAACAGTTTAAAAAAAAAGTACACCCATATAACTATTGTTCCAAGCTTCTATATATATAGATTAAAATGTATTTGTACCTTAGGAGCAATGGAACCATGTTGATGACGTAGAAACGAGGCACAATACACATGGCATTTGATGAAACTTTAATATCTTGGCCGCTACGTCTTCAACAAACACGTCATAGGCTTGAATGGATACAATTTAAAACTATCCTATGACATAAATGGTTTTTACTGGAATTGAGCCAATACTACATTAAGACTCAATCGGGGAATTGTGTCCTTACAAAAATGATCTCTATAATTGATTTCATCCAACTTTTAAGAAAATTTGCTCACAATGTAGCAAATGCAGTATTTGTGATATGTATCAGGAGGAACTTGAGGAATAGTTCTTGAAATTTTTGGATCTTGATCTGTGATAATTATTCGTGGTGGATCAACAGCCATAACTTCCTGCCATTTTTGTAAAAGCCAAACAAGAGTGTTTGTGGTCTCATCATTTGAGAATGCACAAGCAAAAATTATATTTTGCCCATGATTATTAGCCCCGTTGAATGGTGCAAAGATCATATTATATTTATTTGTGTTGTATGTATTATTAAACACAACAATATCACCATAAAATTTGTATGCCATTCTTGAAATTGCACCAGCCCAAAAGTAGTAAGTAACCTATTTTCATCATCTCTTTTTTATGTAAAAATAAATGACGAATTTATTTTTTGTTCTGACAAAAAGTACTCCATCAATAATTTTGCATCATGTTCATCAATTTATTTTTTTGAATCACGTATAAAAAATTTAATATCTTTTTTGATACAACCAATATTTTCTATCCCTCCTGCTTGTATCGAAGGAAGACTAATTTGTTGGTATTTAGTTATATCAGCAAATGCAAGTTGTTATGTTAAGACTTTTTTGTTTTGGATATGGAACAGTGAGATGTCAAGAAATGTACTTTACGTGGGGCCGGAAGAGCATGGTTTTAACCTTCAACAAATTGGCTTAATATGTAATTTGACCACGATTTACTGTTCACAACGGATAAATTTGCCTCACAACCCTCCCTTATAATTCCACAATGCTTTTTTTTTCATCCTCATTGTTTTTATTAGGATTTCCTTCTTTAAAAGAACAATATTCTTTCCTGATGATTTCATTGGTATCTTTTTTCTTTTTAGAAGAATTAAATCGTGTACTATAAAATTCATAAGCATCATTTAAAGATCGATATTCGCGTCCTATTTTTGTCATATCATCATCTTTTACATGAGGAATGTATAATGCGTCAGATTGTTCGCCCAAATTTAATTAATCGTCACTCTAAATGATCATAATTTATGTGTCAAGAATATATTTATAGTAAAAATAAATAATGTCAGTGAATAATGGGAGGCTAACCTCTAAATACTTTGCAAGTAATTTTCAGAAGAAAGCTTAAACACTAAGAAGTCTTCTTTTTTTGGTATATTTTTTGCCAAATTCTTTTTTTGGTATGGTCGGACTGTGAAAAAAGAGAGACGCAAAAGAATTATTGAAGAACATAGAAAAGAGGAGAGAGGAGAGAGAATATGAGGAAGAATACGCGCGATAGTAGGAGAGAGGAGAGAAAAGAGAAGGGTGAGAATTATTTAAGAAAAGAGCAGACGTGAGAGAGAAAAGGAGGAAGGAGGTGTGAGAAAATAGGAGAGAGAATTGACAAAGGAGAGAGGAGAGTGAAGAATCTTAAATTCTCCTACTTTTAAGAAAGAAAGAGAAAGTTCAAATCTTATGGGTAAAAACGTGACACCTAAGAAGACCGCATTTTATTATATACGGGAATACCTTATATGAGCAGCATTTTACACCTAAGAACCTAAAAGTGGTCATAACTATCTATTGTATATAATATTTTATATTTCCAATCCTAATACCTTAACTTATGAAACACTTCCTTCTCCAAACTTAAACACAAGGTCTAATTATAAATTCAACCTATGGTACTAAAAGTGGTCCTATCCACCTATATTTTCTCCAAAGCCTAAATCTATATATTACTTTTATTTAAAAGAGTTTTCAACACATTAGTTCCATTAAAATAAAAAACTATAAAAAAAAGTTCTAATAGCCAAAATTAAAAATTACACGTGACAAAAATTGTAACACCCGTAAATTCAAGTACCTCTAATTAAATAAAATTTTGGGAGAAAAATAATTTATTCATTGGGAGGAATTAAATTCGTGATTTTGGATAATTTTTAATTTGAGGAATATATTTATTTGGAAAATTGAGTTTTAATTATTTTGGATTATTTTGTATTGCATTTTGAGGTCAAAAATTTGGAGAAGGTTATAAATTAATTCGAATGACAATTTGGAGTGCACGGTTGAGTCCGGATGGGTCCAAATAGTTGGAAATGAGTGGTCATAGGTATAATATGGGTTTCGGGACCTTTCGAGGCACATTTGAGCTCCCAAATAAGTGTTTGGATCCTTTTTAGAAGGCTCATAATCCCAAAAACGAGATTTAGGTTAATAACCCTAATTGTGAGAGGGTGAGGGAACTTTAATTCATTTTTAGAAGACCACGTTGAGGAGAAACTGATAAGAGAGAAACTAGAGGATATTTTATGAGATTAAACCAAGAACAAGAGAGGTGACCATTGAATGAGCCCATCATCTTCATCAAAGAATCTGATTTTATAAGCCCTAAGGCAAGTGGTTTAACTGGCATTTGATTAATTGCATTTTTCCTATTCATAATATAGAAGGTGCGAATTAATTAATATGTTAGGGTTAGTTTTACATTTGAATTTGGAGATTTCATGGTTGTGATTTAAAAATCTACAGAGATGATAATAATAGGCGGATTTTGATTTCCCAATTTGTGTATATGATGTTGTTAGATTGAGTAAATTAAATGAGTGGATTTAGGATGAATCTTGTTAGGTTTTGGGGATAAAGCCTGTATAGAATCGAAGGTTTTAAAGCTTTAATGGTGGACTGGATTTTTTCGGGAATGATGGGGGAGAGAGAACACGAGGGTCGTTCGAACGAATTGGTGTCTCGTTTAAAGGACAACCAAAATCGTTCGAACGACATGGCTAGATGCTTAAACGACATCTTTTAAATTTTGACAAATTCTTTCCTTCCCTATTTGAGACCAGATTGTTGATTTTGGTAATTGGCTACTGTTTTAGATGAATCTCAATTTTGGGGTTATAATTTAGGATTTGAATTTCAAGAAATTTGTAATACCCCGTATTTTTATGATATTTATTTATGGGATTAATTAAATTAATTGTGTATTAATTGGAAATTAATTTGGATTAAAATACTAGCAAAATGCGAGTTGGTATTTGATTTTAATGAGTATATATGGCTATATATGAATATCGAATCATGAAATTTGTCGTGAGATTGATGTACGACAATTTGGGAAACTTTGTTGAGACGCGTGTGACAGTCGTGTCAGGAATATAATTATTTTAATTAAAAAGTGAATTTTATTTCTATTAACCTTATGGTCATTTTGAGTGCGCCAACGCGTCCGGAAGGGTCGAAATAGTCAGAAAACACTAGACGGGGATTTAGTTTGGGTCCCGGGGCATTTTTAGGCCATACCGGCAACATAGAAGGGTATTTTGGTAATTTTGGAATTTTGGGAATTAAAACCCACGAAAATTAGAGTTAAAAATCTGACTTAGTCTTAACCCACTAAGCCATTTCCAACCCCAATCTAGGTAGTGGGCTACGGGAGAAGTTTAGAAACCTTAAACTTACCAAAAACCAACCTCCAGCTCCATTGTCATCCTTAGAGAAGAAATTTGTAGAAAGAGAAAGAGAAGAGAATTCTGCAGAGAGAGAGAGAGAGAGGACAATTCAACCTTCAAGATTCAACCTCAAAATCAGAGAAAGACGTAAGGCAAGTGGTTTAATTTCGTATTTGCAAAGAATGCTTCTTCTATGTGTAGGAAATTATATAATTGTATTGTTTTTGGGAGATTTATATAGACCCATGAAATTGGAAGTTATGATTTCAGATTTTAATGTAGGATTGCATGTAGAATTGTTATTGGATGTTTGAACTAAGAGAATTACTACTTTTTATATTGCAAAAACAGATTTAATTATAACTATGGAAGACTTTAAATTTCTTGGGTTCATGTTCTTGATAATTGGGAAAATTGGGGGAGATTTGATGATTAGATATGGTTTGGGGTGATTAGACCCCATATAAGTGTTGTAATACGAATTTAATATGTTTAGGGATGATTAGAAACCTTGAAACCTTGTTGTAATGACATTTAGATGAGTTTAGAGGTGAAAAAAAGTTGGAAAAACGAATTAAGAAAATCTGGGCTTGAAATTGGCCTCTCGTTAGAAGACCTGCACAGGTCGTTCGAACGAGCTCGTTCGAACGAGCTTCTAACGATCTGACAGTTTGCCTTCTAACGAGGGGGAAATTCTTTCGATGCCTTTCGTTCGAACGAACCCTCGTTCGATGCCCACTTCGTTCGAACGAACTCTCGTTCGAACAGCCTCGTTCGAACGAGACTTTTAACGAGCTGACAATTTAAGCTTTTTGGCCTGTTTTGATTTCGCGTGTCCTGTAACCTTGTTTAATTGTAGAGATAACATCCCCTTGATGATAAATTGATATAATTGGGATATTTGGGATATATTGAGGAGTAAAACCTAGAAGTGTGATTTGAATTGAATGGAAATTGTGGAATAGGACGTGAGTGACTATTACGATGCGAGAATTATTGACGGCCTAAATAATTGAATTAACCGGGAACATGTGAATATAGCTAAGATGTGTGCATGCTTAGTATATATAATTTTATGTGTATGACATACCTACCATACTTGCTATCACGGGAGGTTTACGTTCGCCTAGGGCCATCTAATCCTTGTGTTGCTCGGATTTAGATTGGTACCTTGAGAACATAGGTCAGAGAAGGACTTATTGGGAAGTTAATAAGTCTGCTGATCGTGGGAGCATAGGTATGTGCGTGACCCATGTGATGTGACTGTGTTCGCCTCCATTGTTTGTGATTATTGTTATTTGAGAACGATTCCTGAGAGATTCGAAATGCGTGATCCTTATGTACGTGATGTACCGGGATGGATAGCAGATTATGTGTGCACCGCAACTTAGCCTTGGGGTGCTTATATTGTATATTTATGACCTGAATAATATACACTTAAATAATGAGAACTTTCATGTTGGTATTGTGAGTATAATTATGGTAATGTTTTGAGAAAATATAACTGGATAACCGGTAGTGAATTGTATTGCTCATAATTGAAAATCCGAGTTTAAGTAAAGCCCTCTATTTTATTGATAACGCTAGAATGTATAATGGGAATCGAGTAGTAAGAGGTAGAACTTATTACGGTTTGGTTAGGTATGTATGTCATTTAGATGGGTACGGTACGTTAGGAGTGCACATGTAGTCGAGAGGTGAGAATTTCATGTCAGTGCACGTCCTAACATGTATTTTACATTCATTGTTTTAATGTCATTAAAGCACTTGCTATTTTTAAAATACTCTCCACTTTTGGGCTCTGACCCATTTTCTTTCAAATCTATTTTTGTAAAAACCATTTTAGGTGCCCAGCCACAAGGACACCATGCTAAGGATCCTCATTCAGGTGACGAGCTGTAGCTGTTTGTGGAAGTTACAGGACTTTGCTAGTAGACGCTTCATCTATCTTGACTCTATATTCATCTTTCATCAGTTGTAGGGCCTGTCGCCCATTTCTATTAGAAACATTTCCTATTTCAGATTTTCAGACTTTTGGCATGTAGTTAATTCAGGATACATTGTTTTACTTATTCAGTTGTGGGATGGTTGTGAGGAGTTTTCCTCTGGACTTATTATATTTTGTTGGTTATTCTATTGCTTCATTATGGTGAATGGTTGTTATTCTTTCATTATCCTTTTATTGTATGTTAACCAGACTTAATTTAAAATTTGACATCTTACTTTTAAATACTAGGTGGTTAGAAATTATAAACATGTTTTCGACAGTGATGCTGTTAACTGAGCCAACTTGGCATTTTGATTTAATTTAATAAAGGAGTAACTACCCGGTATTTAATTAGTCGGGGTGTCACAAACTCGCCATGGATTAGTAGAGGATAAATCCAAAAAGATAATTCATTAATATTTACGTTAAGTAACCGGGAACTTTGTAAATTAAGTGGGTGAACATAATTAAAAGAAATTGAATGATAAATTGGGAATTTTCAATTTCGGGCCAAGCGAGATAGTCCGGGCATATATGGTTTAGTGACAGCAAAATAATGGAAATTATTTAGCGTATTATTAATTGAAACTGGGTCGGATTATAGACTTAAATGTGTCAGGCTGGTGTTACAGATATAGTACACGGGTAGCATAGATTTGATATATATATATATGATTTATAAATATTTGCGTGCATAATATTTATAAGAAATCATACCCATTATAGTCCTATCATGGAAGGTTGCGCGATGTGAGTGAATCCCCTGCCTAGAGAATGCAGGGTGAGTATAGTCCCTAAGTCATAGCGTCTGGACGAGGGGTAAGACTTCTTGGATATGAGTATGTCTCATTTCTGGTGGGAACTATGGCCACCTCCAATTCGTTTATTTTTCTGATTCGGGGAGCGTACCGTGTCACTTTCCGTGTGCATGAGTATACCTTTAGATGATTACATTTTAGAGAACACCCGATGAGATCCTACTTGGGGGGATAGTTATATATCTATGACATGTATGTGGGAATGTTGTAGTATAATTTTACGTATATGTGGTACATTTTTATACGGGTGGTTACATGATGAGAATTGTATAAATTATATAACTCGTGCGAATGTTATATGGTATCAAATGAGAAATGATTTAAATAAGTTAGTGTGATTGATAACTTATAAAAATGTATACTAAACTCGCTCAAGATAGAGTAGTGGGAAGACTAGGATGTGTGTGTGTGTGTGTGTGTGTGTGTGTATATATATGTGTGTGTGTGTGTGTGTGTGTGTGTGTGTGTGTGTGTGTGTCAAGACTAGTTGCGGAGTAGATAGCTAAATGGGTCATATAAAGGTATGTTAGGTCTGCACATTAGTCGAGGAGTGAGGTGTCCTCAAGAGATTATGTGACACTACCTTAAATATGAAGAGCATTCATGCATTTTAAATTTCGCAATTAAATTCACTTGCCAAATATTTTCAAATGTTTTGGGTTCTAACCATTGCTATAAAATATTTTCAAAACCTTTTAGGTGTCCAATCACATGAATGCCATAATTGTTCAATTTCAGTGTTACGCAGCTATGGCACATGTGGATGTTGCAGAACTTTGACTTGACCATTTCAGTCATTTTATTCCTAGAGTAGGATGCAGTCAGTATTCCATTTGGGCATGACACCCTAGTTGTTCCATTTTATTTCAGTTAGATGATGTATTATTTTATTCCTCTTGTGGTTTATTTTTTGGCATTTGACTTGTTGCCGATGGCTGTCTCGACAAGGATTATATTTATTCCTTTTCTGTATTACTGATTCAGTGATCGCGTGAATATTTAATTATATATTCTTTCGTAAGTTGTTTGAGACGTTAAACAAAAAGATAAAACTCGACACCATGTCTTTTGAATACTAGGTGGTTAGTAACTATTAAAAAAAATTCGACAGTGATGCTAAAAATGTTCTTTTGAAAAAAAATCTTAGCGGATTTTTATTTTTAAACAAAATTTTCTTCGAACAATCGGCTAAGATTTTTTTTCAAACGAACATTCTTAGCATCACTCGAGAAAACTTTTTTATACTTACTAACCACCTAGTATTCAAAAGATATGGTGCCGAGTTTTATCTTTTTATTTAACATATCAAACAACATGCGAAAGAATATATAATTAACCATTCACACAATCACTGAATCAGTAATACAAAAAAGGAATAAATATAATCCTTGCCGAGATAGCCACCGACTACAAGTCAAATTCCAAAAATAAACCACAAGAGGAATAACTGAATAAATCATCTAACCGAAATAAAATGGAAAAACTAGGGCGGCATGCCCAAATAGAATACTGACTGCATCCGACTCTAGGAATTAAATGACTGAAGCGGCCAAGTTAAAGTCTTGCAATATCCACATGTGTTTCAACTACGTAACCCTATAATAGAACAACTCTGGCGTCCCTATGGCTGGATACCAAAAAGGTTTTGAAAATATTTTATAGAAAGGGTTAGAACGCAAAACATTTGAAAATATTTAGCAAGTGAATTTAATTGCAAAAATTAAAATGCATGAATGCTCTTCATATTTAAGTTAGTGCCACACACTCTCTTGAGGACACCTCACCCCTCGACTAATGTGCACACCTAACGTACCTCTATATGACTCATTTAGCTATCTACCTAGTAACTAGTCTTGTCATATATATATATATATATATACACACACACACACACACATCCTACTCTTTCCACTATTTTATCCCGGGTGAGTTTAGTATACATTTTTATAAGTTATTAATCACACTAACTTATTTAAATCATTTCTCATTTGATACCATATAACGTTCACACGAGTTATATAATATATACAATTCTCATCATGTAACCACCCATATATAAATGTACCATATATACGTAATATCATACTAGAACATTCTCACATACATGTCGTAGATATATAAGTATCCCCTCGAGTAGGCACTCATCGGGTGTTCTCTAAAATGCTATTATCTACATGTATACTCATCCACCCGAAATACTAACATGCTACACTTCCTGAATCAGAAAAACAAACGGTTTGGAGGCAGCCATAGTTCCCACCGAAAATAAGACATACTCATACCCAAGACGTCTCACCCCTCATCCAGACGTTATGACCTGGGGACTATACTCGCCCTGTATTCTCTAGTCAGGGGATTCGCCCACATCGTACAACCCCCCACGATAGCACTAGAATGGGTATGCTTTATTATAAATATTACACACACACACACACACACACACACACATATATATATATATAGATAGATAGATAGATAGATATCAAATCCGGGATACCCGTGTACTATATTTTTAATGTTATCCTAACACATTTAAGTCGATAATCCAACCCAGTTTCAATTAATCATACACTAATTTATTTCGATTATTTTGGTGTCACTCAACCATATATGCCCAGACTATCTCGCTTGGCCCGAAATTCAAAAATCCCAATTTATCATTCAATTTCTTTCAATTAAGTTCTCCCACTTAATTTAGAAGATTCCCAATTACACAATATAAACATTAATTCTCAATTTGGATTTATCCTTTACTAATCCATGGGTAATTTCTACAAATTCAAACCCTAAATTATAACCCCAAAATTCAGATTCATCCAAAACAATAGTCAATTACCAAAATCAACAATCAGGTTTGAATCAGGGGAGGAAAGAATTTGTTAGAATAAAAATAATGTCATTTAAGCAACTAGGCATGTCGTTCGAGTGACTCTGGCTATCGTTCGAACGACCTGAACGAGACACCAGGTCGTTCGAATGACCCTGGTGTTCTCTCTCCCCCATCGTTGCCCAGAAAAATTGAGTCCTCCATTAAAGCTTTAAAACCTTCGATTTTGTACAGATTTTAGCCCCAAAACCTTCCAAGATTAATCCTAAATCCACTCATTTGATATACTCAATATAACTACATCATATACACAAATTAGGGAATGAAAATCCACCTATTCTTATTATCTATATAGATTTTTAAATCATAACCATGAAATCTCCAAATTCAAATGTAAAACTAACCCTAACATATTAATCAATTCACACCTTCTATATTATGAATAGGGAAAATGCAAGTAATCAAATGCAAGTTAAACCACTTGCCTTAGGGTTTGTAGAATCAGAGTCTTTGATGAAGATGATGGGTTGATTCAATGGTCTCGTCTCTTGTTCTTAGTTTAATCTCTCAAAATCTCCTCTAGTTGCTCTCTTATTAGGTTCTCCTCAATGTGATCTTCTAAAAATGACTTAAAGTTCCCTCACCCTCTCACAATTACGTTATTAACCTAAATCCCGTTTTTGAACTTATGGACCTTCTAAAAAGGGCCCAAACACTTATTTAGGAGCTCAAATGTGTTTGGAAAGGTCCCAAAATTCATATTATACCCGTGGCCACTCATTTTTAACTATTTCGACCCATCCAGACTCAACCGTGCAATTCGAATTCCCATTCGAATAAATTTTAACCTTCTCCAAATTTTTGACCTCAAAATGCAATACAAATAATCCAAAATTATTAATCCTTAATTTGACAAATAAATAAATTCCTCAAATTAAAAATTTCCCCAAATCACAAATTTAATTCCTCCCAATAAATAAATTCTTTCTCTCCCAAAATTTTATTTAATTAATGGTCTTTGAATTTACGGGGTGTTACATACTTCCCCGCTTATAATGAAATGTTGTCCTCGAAATTAGGATAAGCCTGGTACTCCCAGTCTCAACTAGCTCCCTAATCACTGACCCTTAGCATTGCAACACATAGTTCTTAAGCGAATGTAATTAACTAGAGCGCCCATACACCCAGTACCCGTGCTTCACCTCACGAAATGATACGTGACTTTTACCATCCTTTGAACCGTAATATAACTTCTATCCCACAGTTATAACATCCCAAATATCCTTCTCTCGGCATAAAAGTATACGTATCCACTATTGTGCTAAAAAGGACAAATAACACTACTGCACCTTTACTATCACTAGTTTCCTTGTGCAAAAATAAATCCTGAGCTATATCTCCCCGCTCGACAATAAGTCCTACTACCCTGAACCACATCAGAAATATCCCTACTCCCTGGGATTTCAATTAACAATATTAATACATTAATATGCAACACATTTAACATACGTAGCCGTATATATACGTTAGACCCTATCTCAGGTGAGACCTAGCAATGATAATTCATACCTCAGTACCGCGAACAACCAGTCTTACTATAACTATCCACTATAGCCCCAAACTATAGCTACATAGTTAAAACTTGGAAAAACATCCACGCTACTCCCGAAATTCTCGAAAGTAGAAATCTCTCATATAATGCAACCTTCCTCTTAGTGTACCTTCCACTCTCTAGTGGTTAACACCAAATATCCGCGCTATCCCACGGTACTTAAATATATACACTATGGCTATTTCTGCCAGCACATCTGTTGGGAAGCTAGGACCCCCAATTTTAAAAAGTTTCACTTTAATATCCTATAAGTGCAGAATAAAGATGGTTACTAACAAAATTTAATTTTTATTTCTTTAGAAGATGGAAAATTACATTGAACACAAATTTTTATTTCCTAAAACAAATTAAAATTAAACACTATAAAGTGAATTAAAGTAAACACATACACACTTTAAATTAACTCAAATCAAATTAATATAATTATCAAGTTTAAACAATTTAGGCAAGAATATTATCCAATTAATTTAGAGCCAACTTGCATTAAATTAACTTAAAATAAACTTACCCAAATAATTAAACACGCACCATTTTAAGCAAGATTGCGAATTAAACCCAATTTTTATCATTTTACTCTAAGCATGCCTTCTAGGTGATTTTTGCAAAAGATAAAATAAATTCACAATCCCACAACGCGCCGATGTATGAGGAAAAATCCAAATCGAGAAAAAACCTCGGACGGCCCTGGCCTAACAAATTCACTAAGTATGGTATGAATTTTACAAGGACTCGACAAGAGGACTTACATAATAGACTCGAATCATTTCAAGCCTTGACATGCTCCTTCAATCTTCAACCTCCATCTAGCCAATAACTGCAAACTCCTCCGCAGTCTCGAACTCCTTCGATGGGGCTCTTGGACATCGTCACCCTCACACGAAGCCTTTCTTCGAGAGGGAACACCGTAACATAAACAAATGTGTCTCCTTTTGTTGGGGTAGAGAAACAGGACTCAAACTCTTTTCTTCTTGCGTAGAAAAGTGAACCCAGTGCCAAAACATTCCAAGTAAATATATAGAAGTAGAAACTTGGATAAACAAAACTTTGGGTGTATGTGTTTTTGTAGAAATTAGTGCATGGTTACACAAAAACACTAAACAATGAACTAATAATTTTTTCTCTCTAAAATGTTCTCTCAAACGTGTTTAGAAAATGTCAAAAGTTAGTTTTTTTCAAGTGAGTTAGTGGATACAATGGTGGTAAAGTGGGACAAAACTGTTAAAAAAAATTCCTGCTAGAAATATCTTTCGAATGACATTTCTAATGTACGACTTTTTTAACTAAAAGTAAGTGGCCAAAATGGGAAAACTCGTTGGCAAACTCGTTCGAACGACATTGTCGTTCGAACGTCAATTTCGAACGAAATGTCAGAATGTGCATTTTTTTATTTAAGCCCAAAAACTTTATTTTAAATAAACATTACACCCTTTTAAAAAAGTTCCGAGTCTCCTACAAATATATAAAAGCATTCATACATTTGGAGACTTGAAATATGATGTTGATGACATGAAACGTGGAACCGAAACTCGAGAATGATGTTCTCTTGATAAGAAGGCCGCAATATCTTCAACATTAACAAGTCATAGGCTTGATGGATGTTCAAGGACTCTATCCAATGACTCAATTCTTTTTGTCTAAAATTGAGACAACACTACATAAGACTCAATTGGATACTTGTGTCCTTACAACATCCACTAATGTCTGTCTCACTTGTGAATCCTAGTGGTAATAAGACATAGGTTGTGATGCACTCAATGTCACTTCCAAACACACCCACACTCAACATTTCATAATTCGAGGGACATATTTTTCGCATTCCTTCGAAATATACAACAAAATTATCGCCTTTGCATCTTCTCCCCGATCTGCTAAGAATCTACGAAGTGGACACTCTGGCTCCTCCCAGGGTGCCCATACACCTATATCTCATGCACAATTCACACAAACCTCTGATCATCACATATGTAACCGTATTTATCTCAATTTTCACTCCCTCGGATTCTATGTGGCTATATTCTCCAAATGTTTTCGATGACGTTACTTATTACTATTCAATTATTCCTGATATTACCCCCTATCAACTTGTGGTTGCAAAACTTTGCAGTTTTTATTTTACAACACTTCTCGACTCCACTGGCCCTATCTCTTAGTGACTTCTGCTCAACATATTTTCTCCCCACGTTCACTAATTATCATTAAATCCAATGACTTTGAATCCAATGACATCTTCCCACTTTCGGCATTTTATCAAGGCTTATGCGTATAACACTTTCCAGCAAAGCCCAGAAGAACTTTTCCTAATACACTATTCCTCAGCATTGTCAGTCCTTAATTTTTATAAAACCTAAAGCATATCCCTTGGACTCTCAAACCTTGCTCCTATACTCACAAGTCTAATCATTGACTCTCATGTCTCTAAAGGAGGTCACATTTTCTGTACTCGGACTATTATTAGGCCCTTAGCACTAAATATTAATAACGAGTTGATTCTATCCGCTTCACGATAACCCAACATGCCCTGAATCTCATCAGTAAAATTCCTACACACTGGGGTCCAATATAATTAGACAACTTGTAATACCCCGTAATTTTTCTTAATTTTAAATTACGTAAGTAGAGTAATTTACTGGGATTAGATGCGCGCTTTAATTAAATTACGTGAGTAGAGTAATTTAAATGTGATTAAATATGTTTGATTTAAATTATGTGAGTAGAGTAATTTAAATTGATATTATGTTAATAAAGATGAATATGCGTTAAAGAAAATTCACTAAGGTGAGTAGAAACTTTCAATGTTGATATGTACGGTCTAGTGACTATATGGACGTACCGGAAGTATCTCGGCAAAATGTAGGGATGAGAGTAGAAAAATGTTTACGAGACTCAAATGATAATTTAGAGTCCACGGTTGATTCCAAAAGGGTCGAATTAGTCAAAATAGTGTACCCGGGGGTACTAGTTGAGTGCCGGGTCATTTTCGGACTAAACTGGGACCATTCAGGGGCATTTTGGTCTCTTTACAATTATGGGAAAGAAGACCTACGAATTTTGAAGCCCTAAATCCGATTATAAGAGTGGTGGGTAGGGTTAGGCAATGAGAGTTACACCATAGCCATTAAAGAAGAGAGAGAGAGGCAAATTCCTAAGGCAAAAGTAGGAAGGAGGGATCATCTTAGGAGGATTTCACCACAAGGATTGTTGGGAAGGAGGATTGGAGTATCAATATCATCAATCATCATCAACAACCACGAAATCAAACCCTACAAATCTTAAGGCAAGTGGTTATTTGCAAATAATTGAGTTATAATACCCATGATTAAGCTTGAGGAAGAACATGATTTTTATGATATTCTTGGGAACAAACAGTTGATAATAATCCATGATTGATTAGGATTTTCATGTAGGACGTTTTTGAATTACCAAGTATGTTTATATCATAGAAAATCTGATGAGAAATTCGTAAGAAAATATGGAATTTGGATGAAAAATATAAAGAATGCATTTTTAGGGTTCTTGAATATTAGTGAGATTTTCAGTGAATTTGGCCAAGATTTATAATGATTTTGATGTTTTAAATCGTTAGTAATCATTCCAGAATATGTAGGAATGACTAGAAATTGTTGGTTGTGATTATGATGGCCTATCATGAAAGTTAGAGGTGTAAAAATGGTGAAACCCGTAGGAAGAAGATGAACTGGGTCTGTCACTGCTCGATCGATCGATCGACCCTTGAATGTCGATCGATCGAAGCAGTCGATCGATCGACCATCTTCCTTCGATCGATCGACCCTGTCTGAACTATAGAAAATTTGTCTAGAAATTTCTTTAATGGCCGTTACTTAATGGGAACCTTAGAATTGATATTTTTCCTATGAGGGGACTTGGAAATTACCAGTTGGTGTACCATTAGGTTCCTCCACTAATGATTGAGTAGGAATGTTGGAGAAATGGAATGACGATAGAACGATTGACTTAGCCGTGAGTTGAAATGGTTAATTTAATTACGAAAAGAGTGAGACTTAATTCCGGAAAGAAAATACCAGTAGGTTAAAATTAACTTAACTACTGAATTAAGGGAGGGGTAACTAGGACCCTTAGAGTTACGCGAATACTCGAATAAATACAATAGTGAGAGAAATTGTAATTAATAAGTACGGAGAATATAAGTAAAATATATTACGTACGGGTATGATTTATTAGGTCGAGTGTGTACCTACTATATCTATATAAATAGGTTTGGGTTAAGAGAATATTACCTAAACTAATTATGTTAGGGTCGATGTGACATTCCGAACTAACATAAAGTTATTATATATTTGGGGTCGATGTTAATGCCGAACCAAACTTTGAACTGGTGCCGCGATGAAAGAGTCCCGAACCAGAATATGTGTATATATTTATATTTGTATATAGTTGGGGTCGATGGATCATTCCGAACCAACTTTCACTTGGAGTCGATGAATTATTCCGAGCCAAGGGTCCTTTGTGTGTAATAAAAGGATATATTAGAGGTAACGAATATTAAATACATTGTTGTTGGACAAAATGTTTTTATGTGCATAATCTACAAATTGAGAATAGTAGTCAATGAAACGAGATGTAAATGTCTTAGTAATAATTTATAACATGATGAAATTATTACATGAATAAGGACAACGAACAGTAAATAAGTTAACTACGGTTATGGAAAGTATATTAGGTAGACTAAGTATCCTCGATAGTTACGTACTACGTAAGAGAGGTGAGGAAGTTCAAGGAAGTGTGCGAAACCTTAATATGTGTAATCAATAACTTAATTGTGATAACTGCTTGCAAAATATTTTCAAATGTTTTGAGTACTAACTCTTGCTATGTAAAATTTTAAAAACCTTTTAGGTGCCCAGCCACAAGGACACCCAGCTTGATTCCATGTCAGAGATTTGGGAGCTGCAGCCAGTGTGGAGGTTGCAGGGATGGTTTAGACACTTCCTCTTTTTCATTTCTAGTGCAGGATCTCAGTTTTATTATTTATAGTTGTAACATGTCGTTCCACCTTTACTATTACAGTTTATTCTAGTTATGGAATTGTAGTTGTCTTTTTGGGCCGTGGTTTACGGCAAGACTTTATTTTCTTTCAGATTATTTTATGTACTGAGCATTCATATCTAGTTTTGGTAATGTGTGGTTTGGATTATTTATTGTTTAAGAAAGATAAAATTTGGCACCCGTTTTAATTTCATTTAGGTGGTTAGTAATTTTAAAAGGCGTTCGACAGTGATGCTAAGAATGAACCATTTAAGAAACCTGTTTATATTAAAATAAGGCTTGATCACCCAAGGTTTAATTAGGCGGGGTGTCACAGATGTTATCAGAGCATCAGGTTCTAGTGTCCATAGGATCTGTACGGCTTACTACGATTCAACGTTACGTTTGTTGTATTAGAGCCCTACTATTAGGATTGTTGATAAAAATTTCCAACCGTTGCGTTATCGTACTTCTAGTCTTAAATTTTGTATAAACTGTGTACTTATACAATTTGAATTTTATTTCAGATGCCGCCAAGGAGATTAAGAGCAGAGAGGGCTGAAGCCAGAGAGGAGGTAAGGGAGGCTCATCAGGAGCCACAGGTACCGATACCATCACCCCCACCCGAGCTAATCTCCACTACTCGGGTTGCAGTGATAGTGGCTCAGGCAGTTGAGACAGCGATAAGGGCAATGGCAGCCCACTTTCCACAGCCCCAAGTACCTCCCCCTGTGGCACCGGCAGTGCAAGTTCCGGCAGGATCATCTACTTGGCAACGAGTCAGGGAGACATTTCAGAAGGGGCACCCACCTGAGTTTCAGGGCAGTACTGATATAGTGGAAGCGTGCAACTGGAAGAAGAATATCCAGTGCCACTTGCGCATGCTAGAGTGCACCGGTGTACAGGAACAAATGCTAGCCACTTTCTGTCTGTCAGGAGTGGCCCTACAGTGGTGGGAGTCAGTTACCACCACCGAGGAGAGAGATACTTTGACTATTTTTGAGTTTTGGGTGCGGTTTGACCGCAAGTATTTCCCTCCAGCAGTAGAGTCTGAGATGAGAAATAAGTTCAGCGAAGTGGTTCAGGGTGATCGCTTAGTTGCTGACTATGAGGAGGAGTTTGCCCGCTTGGCCAATTTTGTGCCAAACGAGGTGAGCAATGAGGAGAGGAAGAAGTCCAAATTTATGGAGGGCCTAACCTGGAGAATCAGGAAGCACTTAATTGCTAATCCGACATTGGTAACCTACACAGATGTCGTCAATGCCACTCGACTACACTGTCAGGATCACCGTTTTCATACTAAGGGAAGTAAGAGGGGTGAACCTAGCCAACCGGGCAAGGTGGATGGAGGTAGTGGCAGCAGCGCAACACAGCAGCAGGCAGTGGGACAGTTGGGGCAGGATTCCCGACAAGGGAACCCTGCCAAGAAGTTTAATCACGGGAAGTATCGCTTCGACCGGCAGGGCCAGCAGGGTCCTCAGCAACCAGTTACTCAGGGTCGACAGGGCCAGGGTAATCAAAATGGGGGACAACAAGGCCAAGGGTGACAGGGCCAACGTCAGGGCCAAGGACAAAGACAGTTTCAGGAGCAGTGCTTCACTTGTGGTCAGCAGGGTCACAAGAGCAGTAATTGTCCACAGTAAGACCGGGCACAACAGCAAGGTGCCCAACAGGGGCAGCAGGCACAGTTAGCCCCAGCAGCAGTACAGGCCCCACAGCCAGGGCAGATGCAGTACGGACGTGTGTTCAACATCCGTGACATTCCATTTCAGCCAGCACCGCCGGCAGTTGCGGGTATGTTTCCTATTCATGGGCTTGAGGGGAATATTTTGTTTGACACAGGGGCGACACATTCGTTTATTTCCACTAGATTTGCACGGGCAGCCGGCCTATTAGCTACAGCAGACACTCATCTTATGTGTGTGGAGTCACCGATGGGTAGTGGATCCCTTATACACTCGATTTGTAAGGGTGTGGACATTATGGTCGGGAGATTGAGTCTAGCGGCGGACCTTCTAGTGCTGGATATGGAGGGATATGATGTCATCCTAGGCATGGATTGGTTGGCACATAATAGGGCAATGGTAGATTGTTATGAGAGGACCATCGTGTTCTCCATCTCGGGGCAGGAGATGTTCCTTGTGGCAATGCCACTTCCCGAGGGAGGATCGCGAACTCATTTATATTATATTGAGGAGGAGACCTCACATGGGGTTGTCGTTTCTTTGGACTCAATCCCAGTGGTGAGGGATTTTGAGGATATCTTTCAGGAGATTCCAGGGTTACCACCTAGCAGAGAGATAGAGTTCGTGATTGATCTAACACCGGGGACGAGACCGATTGCCAAAGCACCATATCACATGGCTCCTTCGGAGATGCGGGAACTGAGAGAGCAAATTCAGCAACTATTAGGAAAGGGTTTTATTCGACGGAGTACATAACCATGGGGTGCGCCAGTACTGTTTGTGAAGAAAAGGGATGGTTCACTTCGTCTGTGCGTAGATTACAGAGAGCTGAACAAAGTAACGATACGTAATAAGTATCCATTACCGAGGATCGACGACTTGTTTGATTAATTGAGAGGGGCTGCATACTTTTCAAAGATCGACTTGAGATCGGGTTACCACCAATTGCGCATTCGTGAAGAAGATGTACCTAAGACCGCTTTCCTGTCGCGGTACGGGTCATATGAGTTCAGAGTGATGCCTTTTGGGCTAACTAATGCACCGACAGTATTCATGGATCTCATGAACAGGGTATTCAGGGAGTTTTTGGATCAGTTTTTGATTATATTCATAGACGACAATCTGATTTACTCCCGTACGGAGGGGGAGCATGCAGAACACTTACGATTGGTCCTACAGACATTACGGAACCATCAGTTATACGCCAAATTTGAGAAGTGTGGATTTTGGCTTCGGGAGGTGCAGTTCCTAGGCCACGTCGTATCTAGCAGGGGCATTGCTGTTGACCCGAGTAAAGTATCAGTGGTGAGGGAGTGGGGACAGCCCACGACACCGACAGAAATCCGCAGTTTCTTGGGATTGGTGTTATTATCGTCGCTTCATCAAGGGATTCTCAAAAATTTCCGGACCATTGACAAATCTGACTCGGAAGGGGATTCCCTTCGTATGGAGTGATAGTTTCCAGTTAGAATTTGATGAATTGAAAGACAAGTTGACATCCGCCCCCGTTCTTACCTTACCTAAGAGCGGAGTGGAATACCGAGTCTATACTGATGCGTCCTTACAAGGACTTGGGGGTGTGTTACAGCAGGAGGAAAAGGCTATAGCTTATGCATCATGAAAGCTAAAGCCACATGAGAAGAACTACCCCACCCATGACCTCGAGTTGGCAGAAGTTGTTTTTGCTTTGAGGATTTGGAGACACTATCTTCTGGGCGAACAGTTCACATTATTCACGGATCACAAGTCTTTGCAATATCTGTTCACTCAAAAGGACCTGAACATGAGGCAGAGAAGGTGGCTTGAATTCGTGAAGGACTACCAATTTGATATACAGTATCATCCTGGTAAGGCTAACGTGGTGGCAGATGCACTAAGTAGAAGACCTACCGGAGAGTTAGCAGAAGTTTGGAAGGCAAAGTGGAGTGAGCTCCGACACGAGGATGATATGGCGAGAGCATGTATGGCAGTTCTAGCTATCACTTCTGAAAACGTTACGCGGATAGTGAGGGCACATGAAGAAGACCCTTTTTGTCAGGATAAAGTACAGCAGTTACTGGCCAAGGGGGCAGAGTTATACTCCATCAGTTCAGAGGGTGGACTACGTTTCAACGGTAGACTGATAGTACCCGAAGATGATGATTTGAGGCATGCCGTTATGACAGAGTCACACGGGTCAAAATTCTCGGTACATCCAGGTGGGGACAAAATGTACCAGGATATGCGACGAGTATATTGGTGGTCAGGTATGAAACGAGATATTGCAGATTTTGTCTCAAAGTGTGCTACATGCCAACTCATAAAAGTCGACCATCAGAGACCTTCAGGGATGCTACAACCACTAGAGATTCCCGTGTGGAAGTGGGAGAGTATCTCAATGGATTTTATTACTGGGTTACCAACCTCGCATAAGGGCCACGATTCCATATGGGTGATAGTGGATCGTTTGACTAAGGTCGCACATTTCTTACCGGTTCGTACGGATTATGAAACTATGCGGTACGCGCAGCTTTTTATTTCAGAGATTGTTAAGATGCATGGAGTTCCTATTAATATCGTGTCGGACTGAGATAAGATATTTGTGTTGCACTTTTGGCAGAGTTTTCAGGAGGCCATGGGTACCGACTTACGATTGAGTACAACATATCACCCACAGACGGACGGCCAGACGGAAAGAGTAAACCAGATGTTAGAGGACATGCTGAGAATGTGTATTCTAGATTTTGGGGGAAATTCGGAGCCATATCTTCCTTTGGTGGAGTTTGCGTATAATAACTCTTACCAATTCACTATTGGCATGGCTCCATTCGAGGCTCTTTACGGGAGGCCTTGTCGTTCACCCGCTTGTTGGTTAGATGTGGGGGATAACAGACTTTTAGGGCCAGAGATGATACATGAGACTTCCTCCAAAATATAGTTAATTCGAGGACGTATTCGAATAGCCCAGGATAGGCATAAACGCTATGCTGACGCCGGCAGGAGACATGTGGAATTAGAGGTGGGAGACCAGGTGTTAATTCGAGTATCTCCTATGAAAGGGGTTACGAGGTTTGGCAAAAAGGGGAAGTTAGCACTGAGATATGTGGGGCCGTTTCCTATCATTGAGAGAGTGGGACCGGTAGCTTACAGATTGGGACTCCCTGAGCATCTTCAGCGAATACACGATGTGTTCCATGTGGCGTCACTGAAGAAATACAAGAGGAGCGAGAGAGACTTCTGGCACATTCCACTGGAGGAGATCGATTTGTAGCCAGATATCTCGTATGAAGAAAGACCCGTGGCTATCCTAGATTATAGTGAGCGCAAACTAAGATCCAAGGTGGTACCCTTAGTGCGAGTACAGTGGGGACATCACAATATGGATGAGTCCACTTGGTAACGGGAAGAGGATATGCGAGAACAATATCCAGAATTATTCATAGCAGGTATGTTTCTAATTTTGAGGACGAAATTCCTTTTGTAAGGGGGGAAGTATGTAATACCCCGTAATTTTGCTTAATTTTAAATTACGTAAGTAGAGTAATTTAATGGGATTAGATGCGCGCTTTAATTAAATTATGTGAGTAGAGTAATTTAAATGTGATTAAATATGTTTGATTTAAATTACGTGAGTAGAGTAATTTAAATTGATATTATGTTAATAAAGATGAATATGCGTTAAAGAAAATTCACTAAGGTGAGTAGAAACTTTCAATGTTGATATGTACGGTCTAGTGACTATATGGACGTACCGGAAGTATCTCGGCAAAATGTAGGGATGAGAGTAGAAAAATGTTTACGAGACTCAAATGATAATTTAGAGTCCACGGTTGATTCCGAAAGGGTCGAATTAGTCAAAATAGTGTACCCGGGGGTACTAGTTGAGTGCCGGGTCATTTTCGGACTAAACTGGGACCATTCGGGGGCATTTTGGTCTCTTTACAATTATGGGAAAGAATACCTACGAATTTTGAAGCCCTAAATCCGATTATAAGAGTGGTGGCTAGGGTTAGGCAATGAGAGTTACACCATAGCCATTAGAGAAGAGAGAGAGAGGCAAATTCCTAAGGAAAAAGTAGGAAGGAGGGATCATCTTAGGAGGATTTCACCACAAGGATTGTTGGGAAGGAGGATTGGAGTATCAATATCATCAATCATCATCAACAACCACGAAATCAAACCCTATAAATCTTAAGGCAAGTGGTTATTTGCAAAATAATTGAGTTATAATACCCATGATTAAGCTTTAGGAAGAACATGATTTTTATGATATTCTTGGGAACAAACAGTTGATAATAATCCATGATTGATTAGGATTTGCATGTAGGACGTTTTTGAATTACCAAGTATGTTTATATCATAAAAAATCTGATGAGAAATTCGTAAGAAAATATGGAATTTGGATGAAAAATATAAAGAATGCATTTTTAGGGTTCTTGAATATTAGTGAGATTTTCAGTGAATTTGGCCAAGATTTATAATAATTTTGATGTTTTAAATCGTTAGTAATCATCCCAGAATATGTAGGAATGATTAGAAATTGTTGGTTGTGATTATGATGGCCTATCATGAAAGTTAGAGGTGTAAAAATGGTGAAACCCGTAGGAAGAAGATGAACTGGGTCTGTCACTGCTCGATCGATCGATCGACCCTTGAATGTCGATCGATATCGATCGACCATCTTCCTTCGATCGATCGACCCTGTCTGAACTATAGAAAATTTGTGTAGAAATTTCTTTAATGGCCTTTACTTAATGGGAACCTTAGAATTGATATTTTTCCTATGAGGGGACTTGGAAATTACCAGTAGGTGTACCATTAGGTTCCTCCACTAATGATTGAGTAGGAATGTTGGAGAAATGGAATGACGATAGAACGATTGACTTAGCCGTGAGTTGAAATGGTTAATTTAATTACGGAAAGAGTGAGACTTAATTCCGGAAAGAAAATACCAGTAGGTTAAAATTAACTTAACTACTGAATTAAGGGAGGGGTAACTAGGACCCTTAGAGTTACGCGAATACTCGAATAAATACAATAGTGAGAGAAATTGTAATTAATAAGTACGGAGAATATAAGTAAAATATATTACGTACGGGTATGATTTATTAGGTCGAGTGTGTACCTACTATATTTATATAAATAGGTTTGGGTTAAGAGAATATTACCTATACTAATTATATTAGGGTCGATGTGACATTCCGAACTAACATAAAGTTATTATATATTTGGGGTCGATGTTAATGCCGAACCAAACTTTGAACTGGTGCCGCGATGAAAGAGTCCCGAACCAGAATATGTGTATATATTTATATTTGTATATAGTTGGGGTCGATGGATCATTCCGAACCAACTTTCACTTGGAGTCGATGAATTATTCCGAGCCAAGGGTCCTTTGTGTGTAATAAAAGGATATATTAGAGGTAACGAATATTAAATACATTGTTGTGGGACAAAATGTTTCTATGTGCATAATCTACAAATTGAGAATAGTAGTCAATGAAACGAGATGTAAATGTCTTAGTAATAATTTATAACATGATGAAATTATTACATGAATAAGGACAACGAACAGTAAATGAGTTAACTAGGGTTATGGAAAGTATATTAGGTAGACTAAGTATCCTCGATAGTTACGTACTACGTAAAAGATGTGAGGAAGTTCAAGGGAGTGTGCGAAACCTTAATATGTGTAATCAATAACTTAATTGTGATAACTGCTTGCAAAATATTTTCAAATGTTTTGAGTACTAACTCTTGCTATGTAAAATTTTAAAAACCTTTTAGGTGCCCAGCCACAAGGACACCCAGCTTGATTCCATGTCAGAGATTTGGGAGCTGCAGCCAGTGTGGAGGTTGCAAGGATGGTTTAGACGCTTCCTCTTTTTCATTTCTAGTGCAGGATCTCAGTTTTATTATTTCTAGTTGGAACATGTCGTTCCACCTTTACTATTACATTTATTCTAGTTATGGAATTGTAGTTGTCTTTTTGGGCCGTGGTTTACGGCAAGACTTTATTTGCTTTCAGATTATTTTATGTACTGAGCATTCATATCTAGTTTTGGTAATGTGTGGTTTGGATTATTTATTGTTTAAGAAAGATAAAATTTGGTGCCCGTTTTAATTTCATTTAGGTGGTTAGTAATTTTAAAAGGCGTTCGACAGTGATGCTAAGAATGAACCATTTAAGAAACCTGTTTATATTAAAATAAGGCTTGATCACCCAAGGTTTAATTAGGCGGGGTGTCACACAACTGTACCCTATGAAGCCTACTTCACACAATACTGTCGCGAGCTCAAACCTCTTTCAGGTGGAACATAAAAATATACATCCCGCCCTAGAACAATGAACACGATAGCCTTGCTATAACAACCCACTAATGAGAACCCGTCCATACCTAAGATAAAATCATACCTCGAATATCATCTCAATGTACTCACCCCTTCCTTTACAGGTGGAACTAAAGAGCGCCTTGATACTCCACGGTAAATATACACATACTAGTGATATTAATGATACCTCCACTAAATCCATTTCTCACGCGAATCTAGTACTAATACATTATCGTAACCTGCTCGCATCACACAAAATAGACCCCAATCATCTCAAAATAAAACTCGTAGTTCCCATTACCCATAACACTGGTCGATCAAACGGTTAATGGACATAAATCCCTCATCTAAACCAAAAACTTCTCTAACTGTTTCCCCTACTAGGCATCCTGCTCTTGCCCCATGACTCGTCGTGGATAAGATCCATATATGTGTTTCTACTCTTTTACACATAAGACACCTCTCTCTTTCATCCCCCTTTCTCTAGCCCCGCCGGCCCTATTGGGGTTGTCCTTTTCAAGGATCAAGACATCTTAATCCTGATTGCTACCCCTATATCCCTTTGGATCCGTTGATCCCCTAGGACTTGTTGATGGCCTTGATGGCCCTAACTGAGCCCACCGTCACTTAGTAGAGATTTTATTGTTCTCGATCGTTAATCTGGGTCCATAACTGGGTATCCCTTCCCTTGGTGCCTCACTAGCACTAAAATCCAGTCTCACTCTTCTGATAGATTCTTCAACTCCCTTAGCTCACCTCTCTAGAGAGCATTGATGTGAATGTAAAAGTACAAACTTGATGTCAATGACACTAGTCATCCTAAGTAGATTTATTATCCATTCTTGTATATTCTACCCACAAGTCTATTGTTGCCAAATAAGCCCTATTTAATTATTCGTATCCCTCTCATCGGTTACAAAGTTTTCAAATTCTGTCAACTTTACTTACCATCCGGTCATTGTCCATCCCTTTTGAAAAAATTACTGAAATTTCCCTTGCCTCTCAATTTACCCTTTGGTCAGAGGATCCGTAATAATCCACACCTCAAATTTCCTCGTTATTCATGGTACTCCCATGGATGTGGTTGAAAAAGCTGTTACTTAAGCCATTTAATTAAAGATTAAACTGTCTAAGTAACTCTGAACTGTTTTTTGAGGAAACTCTTTTCTTTAAATCAAACAAATTAACACAAGATGTGTTTAATAAAATATGTACGAGATATGTTCAAGATTCTGAAACACGTTTTGAAAAACAGTTTAAACCAATTAAACTCGGCATGCCAACAAGAATGAGATGAGGAGATGTCGAAAGATTAAGTACACGCAGCTTTTAACGTGCTAAAACCTCACCCAACTGAGGAAACATCCACGGTGACTTCTAAGTCACAAACCAAAAAATATAGCTACAAGCTGTTTAACACACATGAAAACTAAACAGACCTATACAAGCTTAGAAGATGTACCCATTGGTTGATTCAAACTTGTCTGCAGTTTTGAAGTTGATGTGGCTTTCCTAGCTTGCTAACTTTTCCACTTTGTTCCAGTATTTACGTCGACTCTTGTTAACTCAAGATCTTATGGCCAACACTTATGTTTTGTAGTGTGACAAGTGTTTTGTGAAAGTGATCTAACACATGCATGCACACACGCACACTTATATATACAAACAAGTTCTATCAAATTATAGAACAGATCTAAATGAGTTAAATTTTCAGTTTCTCTCTTCTTAGGAAACAAGAGACTCTTTGATCTTTAAACTAACCCAGAATCCAAGGTTACCTTGCTCGAAAGACGGTTCAAGATCTTAATCAATTTTTGAGGGTTTTGAAAATATTTTTGAAATTTAAAATCACCAATTGCGATTCCAACTAGATCGCGAGTCTTATTTCACTACAACTAGAAACAGAAAAAGAACAATTTGTTGATTCTAACGTTTTGAAAAACATTTACTAAACAGTGATCAACAAATCTGTTTTATCAATATGAGAAACTAACTAATGCAGATTTAAGTGTAATATAACATAAAATGATCAGATCTTTAATTTTTATAAAAAAGAAATACAAATATAACCGAAATGCTTAAGTTGGACACAAGATCTCAAACTCAAGAGGATTCAAACCAAGATCTGCCTTCAAACCTCTACCAAAGTAACTCTCAAACACTCAGGTATGGTGTTTGGTTTAAAACGATTTTAAAAAACAATTTTAGGGTTTGAAACGATTTAGGGTTTGGACGATTTTGGGTTAGAACTCTGGTTTCTCTCTCTCTCTCTCTCTCAGTTTTTCAAACTGGCAAAATTTTTGAAATGCTAAGGATCAACGTCCTTATATACTGAGCGAGGAAGATTCGAGAACATCAGTCCAAATCTAAGGGAAGAGATTAGGTCTAGATGGATTGACTTCCATTCAACGGTTTAAAAGAAGCGGTGATTTAAATGCTTTCTGATTGGCTTATAAGGGTTCACAGGGATTGAGTTTGGACGCATGTAGAGCGTTAATAAAATCAATCCAAGGGTTGAGATTTATCATAGCAACAGAGTCTACAACCAAACACAAATCGGACCGATATAAGGTTGACAGGTGTAGGTCTTAGATGAGCTCTCACATGCACGTTTACAAAATAATTACACAGGCACCCTGAAGTCTCAAGCGCTTTCGGATTCATCCCAACTCAACTTTCAGGAATGAAAACATAAAATCAATAATTACAAAATGACCCCAAATGTTTTAATATCGAATTTTTATTATGTAAAAAATCATTTAAAAATTGTTTAAAAAATCCCAAAAATTATTAAAAGACAATTTAAAAAGGATTTAACTCACACACAATCAAATGATGCAATATGTGATATGTATGCAATCCTAATGTGTGTGTGTGGTTAATATTATACCTTTAAATGAATCAATTGAGGCATAAAGAGTAGAGTCTGAGGCTCTTTGGTATCTAGGGGATGGGACTCAAAATTTTGTCACAATTTCCAAACTAGATGAGCACTTATACAATGTAGACTCAAGTAAGTCAAGAGTATAAGGTGCTTCAATCTCCCCTTTTGGAAATATGAGATGAAATCTCCTTTGAGTAATCTAGGACTCATAGAGCAACAAAGAAATAAGGAAAAACCTATTCCTATATAAAATTCTAAAATTACATAACTCAATTAATTGCAAACCAATGCCCTAAAAAAACTGTAGCAGACAACGATACAGATTCCTGCAAATAAGACTAAGATCAAGCTTTTCATAAATATGTACAGAAAATGAACTCATAAGACTCAAACTTCTCCCCCATTTTTTCTCAAATGGACAAAGGGAAAAGTCATAGAAGCTTATTCAACACAAACCATTCCTATCGATTTTTGTAAAGAAAGAAATCTATTGTAATCCAAAGGCTTGGTAAACATATCTACGAGTTGCAAATCAGTAGGAAGATAATTAATTTCTAATTACTTAGTCTACACTAATTCACGTATAAAATGATGTCTTATTTTTATATGTTTAGTTTGCGAGTGTTGAACATGATTTTTAGACATATTAATCGCGCTTTGATTATCACAATAGAGATGTAGTTGATGTTCTTGAATACCATAAGCATTTAGCATTTGCTTAACCCAAAGTAATTGAGCACAACAACTACCAACGTCTATGTATTCAGATTCAGCCATGGACAAAGAAGTGCAGTTTTGTTTCTTACTACTCCATCCTACCAAATTGTTACCGATGTAGTAACACACTCCTGATGTGCTCTTACTGTCATCAGTACACCCTGCCTAATCGGCATTAGTGTATCCTATTATAGTACTAGGAGTATTATTAGTGTACCAAAGTCCTAAATTTGGAGTGCCTTTTATATATTTAATGATTCTTTTTACGCATACTAAGTAGCTCTCTTTAGGATTATTTTGATAACGGGAACACATGCATACTGCGTACATAATATCAGGACGCGAGGCAGTAAGGTATAGTAAGTTTCCTATCATACTACGATATAGAGTAGGATCTATGGATTTTCCATTCTTATCCTTAGATAATTTGACCGTAGTACTCATGGGAGTTTTAGCTTCTTTGGCCCTTTCAAGACCGAATTTTTTAACAATATCTAAAGCATATTTAGATTATGAAACAAATAAACTTTCTGAATTTTGTTTGACTTGAAGACCCAAGAAAAATTGTAACTCCCCCATAAGAGACATTTGAAATTCTTTATGCATAATTTCAAAAAAAGATTTAACTTCTGAAGGGGATATTGATCCAAAAATGATATCGTCAACATAAACTTGACCTATAATAATATGTTTGTCAAAATGTTTGACAAATAGGGTTTGGTCATTTCCACCTCTCTTAAAACCTTTGTCTAAGAGAAAATTAGAAAGACACTCATACTAGGATCTTTGTGCTTATTTTAGGCCATACAATGCCTTTTAAGACGATAAACATGGTTTGGATACTGAGGGTCAATAAACCCCGTCGGTTGTTCAACATAGGTCTTTTCGGTCAAGATTCCATTAAGAAAGGCTGATTTTACATCCATTTGGTAAAGTGTAAAATGCAAGTAACAAGCTATTGCAAAGAGAAGACGAACAAATTCTAAGCAAGTAACAGGTGCAAAAGTCTCATTAAAATCTGTCCCTTCAATTTGAGACTATCCTTGAGTCACTAATTTGGCTCTGTTTCTAACGATTATCCCACTTTCATCAGATTTATTTTTAAATATCCAACGTGTGGCAATAACCTTTTTATGATCAGGCCTAGGTACAAGATACCAAACATCATGAATGACAAATTGAAGAAGTACTTCCTGCATGGAAGAAATCCAATGAGGGTCATTCAATGCCTCATTTACATTCTTTGGTTCCACAAGGGAAACAAAACATGCATAATGAGCATAGTTTCTTAATTGAGATCTTGTATGTATAGGCTCACTAGGGTTACCAATAACATTATCTATAGTATGATCTTTAGAAACCCAGTTAGGTACTTCAGGTGTCTCAATTAGTAAAGAATCATCTATTTTTTTAGAGTCATTTTCTAAAACATTTTCAAGATCATCCAAAATAGTTGGTTCTCTGGTCTTACTCTCAACATTAGTGTCACTCACAATAACGTTGATGGATTCCATTAAGGTCTTTGTGCGAATATTATAGACGTGTTATGCTCTACTATCAGGAGAATATCCTATAAAGATAGCTTTATCTCCTCGAGTCTCGAATTTGGATAAGTGTTCTCTGTCTTTGCAGACGTAACATGTACTACCAAAAGTTCTAAGGTATTTAAGATTGGGCTTTTTCCCATACCATAGTTCGTAAGGAGTTTGCTTAGAATTCTTTCAAAGATAGACCCTATTAATAATGTGGCACGCAGTACGAATAAATTCTCCCCAAAAATACTTAGGTAAACATTTGTCATGAACCATAACACGTGCCATCTCTTGAAGAGTATGATTCTTTATCTTAGAGATTCCATTTTGTTGAGGAGTCTTAGGAGCACTAAATTCATGTTTGTAAGCATTATAGTCATAATACTCTATAAAACCTGTATCTATGAATTCTCCACCTCTATAAATACGAATTCTATTTACTTGAGTGTCCTTCTCATTTTCAATTCGAAGTAGAATTTTCAAAAAAAGTTTGGAAAGTGTCAGACTTTTATTTTAAGAAGGCCACCCAAGTAAACCTGGTGAAGTCATCCACCATAACATGAATATAAATGTGTCCACGTAGACTAACAGTTCGAGGGGGAGCCATTAGGTCCATATGGATGAGTTCTAAGGGTTTAGAGGTAAGGATATCTTTAACTTTGTTATGACGTGCCTTAACAATTTTTCCTTCCTGACAAGATCCACATACAATGTTATAAATAGGTTTGATCTTTGGAATTCCTCTAACTAATTCTTGTGAAGACAATCTACTAAGGTTATCGTAATTTATGTGACCCATCCTGTTATGCCATATTTCATTATCATCCATTCTGGAAACCTTACAGATGTTAGTACTGTTCATGACAATATAAACATTGTCAGGAGTCCTGAATCCTATAATTATGCACTCACCTTTTTCATTTAAAATTTTGCAATTATTCTTTGAAAAGGTGACATTATGATTTGAGTCACAAAATTGTGAGATACTAAGTATATTAGCCTTAAGAACTTTTACTAGAAGAACATTTTCAAGTATAGGTAATCCTTCTTCTTGGAGCGTTCCTTTACTAATGATTTGGGATGATACACCATCACCGAAAATAACTTTTCCTCCAGCAAAGATGGTTTTGTTTAAAAGTTTTGTATCATCCCCAGTCATGTGTTTTGAACATCCAAAGTCTAAATACCAACTAGAAGAGGTGTTTTCGACTTTTAATGCAGTAATCACAATGTTACACTTCATCTGGGGTAATAGCTCATTTTTCTAACCCAAATAGCTCTTGTGTTTATTTTGCGCATATTTGCTCTCATTTGATAAAATTTGCTCGCATTAGATTTTTGTTGAAACATGTTTTGCGCATGCAATTGAGTTTTATGGAGAATCTGAGCATTTTGTTTAAAAAAGTGTCTATGAGTTCTTCTTGGAAATGATGTTTTGGGTTTTGTCTTTCTCATTCTATAGTTAGAGTTTTTATCTGGTTGTCTAGGTAGGATATAACTGATATGGCTTCTCCTATAGTATTTAAAGTTCTAGTATAGGAGTATTACAAACAGGTTTTACTAAGCGTCTAGAGTAGCAACCTTCAAAAGAATGACCGTATATGTCACAGTATGAGAAATATAAATTTCTTGAAGAGGATATCTCCTTAGGGAAGTCTATAAACATAGGTTTCATGGGATTTGGATGTTGAACCTTATTCCTAGGGAGTACAGTTTGAAAAGTAGAGACACTATTCCTAATTGGAGGGCAGACATATTTAGTCTTAGGTGGACTATCACACTTAGAGTAACTTGATTCCCCAATATCAAAATTTTGTTATTTTTCATCAAACTCATTTTTTAGGGAATAAAAATCTGGGTAAGTTTCTAAAGGTCTTTTGCCACCGGACACAAACTTGATTTTTTCAAAGTTATTAGTATGTATCTTTAAATTTGGGCAAAATCCTATTCCAGTTCGAACATCGGAATTGGTTTTTGAATCAGCAACAAAGTCATCAAAACAATTGGAATTATTTTCAAACTTAGTAAATTTTTTGAAAAAAGTTGTTGTCTTTTCTTTAGCTTGTTCCAATTCTAATAATGTCCCTTTATTTTTTTTCTCCAGACTTTTATTTGTTTCAATCAAATCTTTCAAGTTTTGATAAAAAAATTTGACTTCATTTTCATGAGTTAGACACTGGGTAGTATACTCTTCAGCGTTAAGTTTAACCATTAGATTGAGGTCTTCTAGTTTCTTAGTGAGATCTTTCACTATATTCTCTTGTCTAAAGCTTTTCTTGAGAGTCTTTGCATAAAGTATGTGAATATCAGGGAGGTCTTCTGTGTCTGAATCACTAAGTGAAGTGACCCCTAAGGATTAATTTCTTGAACTCACACACACATTGACATCGTCATTATCGCTTTCCCTTTGACTCACACACCCCGCTGTAGAACTAGCAATGTTCTCGGAAATTAAAGCATCTAAACCAGTAGGAGCATGATTCATAACAACATAAGTAGAGCTATTATCATCATTATCATACAAAGGCACATGCATATCATCATTATAGATTATCTTGGCAAAGAAAGACATGCAAGGATCAAAAACATCAGATGACTCAGGTTCCTCATTATCAGAGTCACTTGAATCATCCCATGTTTTGCAAATGTTGGCCCTAATATGTTTATTATCCGCGTTCAATTTAACTCTACAGTTTGGTGCTATATGACCCAATTTACCACATCTAAAACATTCAATATTCTTGAAGTCTTTGTTAGGTCTTGTATGAATGTCCTTGTGATGTTTGTCTTGACCTTTCTCATGAGGTTTGTGGTTGGACTGAGTTGGATATTTTTTCTTGCCTTGTCTGGTCGCCATTTTATTTCTAAATTTGACAATTTTCTTAAATTGTTTTGACATCAAGTCAATTTGATTATCCAAACTATCTATATCATATTCCTCATCAGAATCATTATTAAGAATACTAAGCTCAGGTTTCAACATCTTAAAGGAGAAACTCAAATTGGAACTAGTCTTTTTCCTATGGGACTGAGTCAATTGTTTCTTGAATTCTAGTTCCATTTCCACAGTTCTCAGTTTACTACTGAGTAATTCAGGAGTGAGATTTTAATCACTCATTCTCTCAATAGAGTATCTTTTGTTATCAAATTTCTATGGCAATGACCTTAGAATTTTCGAGACAATTTCATTTCTATCATAGGTTAGCCCATTAGAGTGCAATTTGGTCACAATGTCAGTCAATTTCATGTAAAAATCATCAAAATATTCAGAATCTGACAAGATTAAAGAGTTATATTGCTGGATAAGCATCTGTGTTTTAGTTGCCTTAACTCTAGTGTCACCTTCATGTGCAGTAATCAGTGTATCCCAAGCTTCCTTAGAAGTGGTATAAGATGAGATCCTTTTAAACTCATGTTCATGTATAGACATACAAATGGCATTCTTGCCTTTGTTATTGTTTCAAGAGGCTTGCTTATCTGCTTGAGTGAATTCACTTAATACTTAATCCTCTCATTACTTCCTTCAGTGGATGGTTTTGTAGGATAAGTATATCCATTTTCAACAATATCCCAGACATCATCTCCCAAGGTTCCTTGTATGAAAGTAACCATCCTTACTTTCCACTAAGCAAAGTTGTTTCCATCAAAGAGAGGGGGTCTGGTCAAGTTACCAAATCTTTCATTTTTCTTGTCCATTGTTTGATTTTAAGAAAATAATTTCAGAAACACAAGATCTTTAAAGAAAATTTCCAAAGCTCTGATACTAATTGAAAAAGCTTTTACTTAAGCCGTTTAATTCAAGATTAAACTGTCTAAGTAACTCCGAACTATTTTTTGAGGAAACTCTTTTCTTTAAATCAAACAGATTAACACAAGATGTGTTTAATAAAATATGTATGAGATATGTTCAAGATTCTGTAACAGGTTTCAAAAAAATAGTTTAAATCAATTAAACTCAGCAAGCCAACAAGAATTAAATAAGGAGATGTAGAAAGATTAAGTACACACAGTTTTTAACATGGTAAAACCTCCCCCAATTGAGGAAACATCCACGGTGACTTCTAAGTCACAAACCAAAAATCAACTAAAACAAAATATACAGTTACAAACTATTTAACACACATGCAAACTAAATAGACCTATACAAGTTTAGAATATGTACCCACTAGTTGATTCTAACTTTTCTGCAATTCTGAAGTTGATGTGGCTTTCCCAGCTTGCTAACTTCTCCACTTTGTTCCAGTCTTTACGTCGACTCTTGTTAATTCAAGATCTTATGGCCAACACTTTTGTGTTGTAGTGTGACAAGTGTTTTGTGAAAGTGATTTAACACATGCATGAACACACGCACACTTATATATACAAACAAGTCCTATCAAATTACAGAACATATCTAAATGAGTTAGATTTTCAGTTTCTCTCTTCTTAGGAAACAAGAGACTCTTTGATCTTTAAACTAACCCAGAATCCAAGCTTACCTTGCTCAAAAAATGGCTCAAGGTCTTAATCAATTTCAGAGGGTTTTGAAAATATTTTTGAAATTGAAAATCACCAATTGCGATTCCAACTTGATTGTGAGTCTTGTTTCATAAGAACAAGAAACAGAAAAAGAATAATTTGTCGATTCTAACGTTTTGAAAAACATTTATTGAACAGTGATCAACAAATGTGTTTTCTTAAGATGAGAAACTAACTAATGTAGATCTAAGTGTAATATAACATAAAATGACCAGATCTATAATTTCTATAAAAAAATAAATACAGATCTAATCGAAATGCTTAAGTTGCACTCAAGATCTCAAACTCGAGAGGATTTAAACCACGATCTGCCTTCAAACCTCTACCAAAGTAACTCCCAAACACTCAAGTACGGTGTTTGGTTTAAAACGATTTTCAAAAACAATTTTTGGGTTTGAAATGATTTAGGGTTAGAACTCTAGTTTCTCTCTCTTCTCTCTCTCTCTCTCTCTCTCTCAGTTTTTTAAACTAGCAAAAGTTTTTGAAACATTTAGGATCAATGTCATTATATACTGAGCGAGGAAGATTCGAGAACATCAGTCCAAATCTAAGGGCTAAGATTAGGTCTAGATGGATTGACTTCCATCCAACGGTTTAAAAGAAGCGGTGGTTTAAATTCTTTCTGATAGGCTTAGAAGGGTTCACAGGGATTGAGTTTGGACGTATGCAGAGCGTTGATAAAATCAATCCAAGGGTTGAGATTTATCATAGCAACTAAGTCTACCAACAAACACAAATCGGACCGGTATAAGGTTGACAGGTGTAGGGCTAAGATGAGATCTCACACGCGTGTTTACAAAATAATTACACAGGCACCCTGATGTCTCAAGCGCTTTCGAAATCTACCCAACTCAACTTTCGTGAATGAAAACATAAAACTAGTAATTACAAAATGACCCCAAATGTTTTAATATCCATTTTTTATTAAGTAAAAAATCATTTAAAAAATCCCAAAAATTATTATAAGCCAATTTAAAGGGATTTAACTCACACACAATCAAATGATGCAATATGTTATATTTATGCAATCCTTGTGTGTGTGTGGGGAGGGGGGGGGGTTGATATTATAACCTTTAAATGAATCAATTGAGGCATAAAGAGTAGAGTCTGAGGCTATTTGGTATCTAGGGGATGGGACTCAAAATTTTGTCACGATTTCTAAACTAGATGAGCACTTATACAATGTAGACTCAAGTAAGTCAAGAGTGTACGGTGCTTCAGTGGTGATCAGCTCCCATCACCCCATACTGCTTCCAAGAGCAAACATCTTTGTTCGAAACTTTGCCATGTGTGTCACTGCACTCACCCTCATGTGATCCCAATTAGATGTTCTCCATCCATTTGTAAATCACTCTTTTTCACCCCCCTTGAATCTTAGCGAATTCTTCTTTTGAAACAAAATCTTCTTCGACCCTTACTCCTTGTCGTCCACACTTGGGTTTTTAACTTGCACCATCTTCCTTCACGACGGTTCTTACCTACATATACTCCACTTCAATTGTTCGAAGAATAATTATAGTGACACCAATGTACTCCATGGATCTTGTTGAGTCCTACCTCCTGTAAATCTTTCTATGTCCCATGTTTGTCATTCTATAATGTTCGATCTGCTAAGCTTGACCAAAACTGTATATGATTCGCATGAACTATACCCTATAGCATGAGAACGTATGTCGCTTACGTGAAGGAATACAACAATCCTATAATAAGGCTCTACATCAAAGAAAGCTATGCTGAAATGTGAAAAGCCGCACCGATCCTAAAGACACTAGAACCTGATGCTCTGATACAATATTTGACACCCCACCTAATAATATACCCGGTGATCAGTCCTATATCAAATTAAACAGGAATCTCATCTGGATCATTCTTAGCATCACTGTCAAAAACCTTTTCAAACTTACTAACCACTTCGTATTCAAAAGACATGGTGCCAAGTTTTATCTTTTTGTTTAACGTCTCAAACAACATGTGAAAGAATATATAATTAACCATTCACACAATCACTAAATCAGTATTACAGAAAAGAAATAAGTATAATCCTTGATGAGACAGCCACCGACTACAAGTCAAATACTAAAAATAAACCACAAAAGGAATAACCGAATACATCATCTAACTGAAATAAAACAAAACAACTATGGAGGCATGCCCAAATGGAATACAAACTGCATCCTACTCTAGGAATTAAATGACTGAAGCGGCCAAGTCAAAGTCCTACAACATCCACATGTGTTTCAGCAGCGTAACCCTGGAATAGAACAATTATGGCGTCCTTGTGGCTGGACACCAAAACGGTTTAGAAAATATTTTATAGAAAGGGTTAGAGCCCAAAACATTTGAAAATATTTAGCAAGTGAATTTAATTGTAAAAATTAAAAGGCATGAATGCCCTTAATATTTAAGTTAGTACTGCACACTCTCTTGAGGCGACCTCACCCCTCGACTAACGTGGACACCTAACGTACCTCTATATGACCCATCATGATATCTACCCCGTAACTAGTCTTGTCATATATATATATATATATATATATATATATATATATATATATATATATATATATATATATATATATATATATATATACACATCCTACTCTTCCCACTACTCAATACCGAGTGAGCTTAGTATACATTTTAGTAAGTAATTAATCACAGTACCATATTTAAATCATTTCTCATTTGATACCATATAACATTCGCAAGAGTTATATAATTTATAAAATTCTCATCATGTAACCACTCGTATATAAATGTACCATATATACATAATATCATATTACAACACTCACACATACATGTCATAGATATATAACTATCCCCCCTAAGTAGGCACTCATCGAGTGTTCTAAAAAATGCTATCATCTACGTGTATACTCATCCACCTGAAATACTGACACAGTATGCTCCCTGAATAAAAAAAATAAATAGTTTGGAGGCAACCATAGTTCCCACCGGAAATGAGACATACTCATACCCAAGACATCTCATCCCTCATCGAGACTCTATGAACTGGGGACTATACTCGCCCTGCATTCTCTAGCTAAGGGATTCACCCGCATCGCGCAACCTCCCATGATAGCACTAGAATGGGTATGCTTTCCTATAAATATTATACATACATATATATATATATATATATTACCCGTGTACTATATTCTTAACGCTAGCCTAACACATTTAAGTCGATAATTTGGCCCAGTTTCAATTAATCATACACTAATTAATTTAAATTATTTTGGTGTCACTCAACCATATATGCCCGGACTATCTCACTTGGCCCGAAATTCAAAAATCCCAATTTATCATTCAATTTCTTTCAATTAAGTTCACCCACTTAATTTACAAAATTCCTAATTACTCAATATAAACATTAATTCTCTATTTGGATTTATCCTATACTAATCCATGGGTAATTTAAACAAATTCAAGCCCTAAATTATAACCCCAAAATTCAGATTCATCCAAAACAATAGCCAATTTCAAAAATCAACAATCAGGTTTGAATCAGGGGAGGAAAGAATTTGGTAGAATAAAAACGATGTCGTTCAAGCGACTAGGCATGTCATTCGAAGGACTCTGGCTGTCATTTGAATGAGACACCAGGTCGTTCGAATGACCCTGGTGTTCTCTCTCCCCCATCGTTGCCCAGAAAAACCCAGTCCTCCATTAATGCTTTAAAACCTTTGATTTTGTACATAGTTTATCCCCAAAACCTTCCAAGATTCATCATAAATCCACTGATTTGATTTACTCAATATAACTACATCATATACACAAATTAGGGAATCAAAATACACCTATTCTTATCATCTCTACAAATTTTTAAATCACAATCATGAAATCTCCAAATTCAAATGTAAAACTAACCCTAACATATTAATCAATTCACACCATCTATAATATGAATAGGAAAAATGCAATTAATCAAATGCAAGTTAAACCACTTGCTTTAGGGTTTGTACAATCAGATTCTTTAATGAAGATGATGGGTTGATGCAATGGTCTCCTCTCTTGTTCTTGATTTAATCTCTCAAAATCTCCTCTAGTTGCTCCCTCACCCTCTCACAATTAGGATTATTAACCTAAATCCTTTTGGGGGCTTATGGTCCCAAACACTTATTTGGGAGCTCAAATGTGTCTAGAAATGTCCTGAAACCCATATTATACATGTGGCCACTTATTTCCAACTATTTCGACCCATTCGGACTCAACCGTGCACTTCGAATTGCCATCCGAATTAATTAATAACCTTCTCCAAAGTTTTGACCTCAAAACGCAACACAAAATAATTAATCCTCAATTTACCAAATAAATAAATTCCTCAAATTAAAAATTGTCCCAAATCATGAATTTAATTCCTCCCAATAAATAAATTATTTTTTTCCTAAAATTTAATTTAATTAAAGGACCTTGAATTTACGAGGTGTTACAAAACTACCCTAACATTTTTACAAATATTATATCCTAAATTACTTATCAACGGTACCACTACCACCACCACTGCCTACTCCTAATGGCACCACCACCTACCACAACCACCACTTCCATTGTCGCCACTTGCCCCTGCCACTACCACCTATTATTGTTGCTACTGCCATGATGGACCACTTCTACCAGATCTGTGACGCCGTAATTTTGAGTGTCAATGCAAAAAACCTTTTTATATTTTGATTTCATTTGAGAAAATCATCTTTTAAAATAAAAATTCTCTTTATTCATTTGTGTCGTAAATTTTATTTGATTCAATTAATGGAATGATCTTCATATTTTGAAATATATAAAAACACTTGAAATAAATGATTTTTGTACTTTTAATGGAGTAAATAACGACCGAAGTATAATTCATATAGTCTTGAATTATTACATTTTCAAATTTAAACTTGCATCAAAGTCAAATGACAAAACCTATTGTTCAAAATTAAATTACATAATTAAAATGAATAGTAACAGAGCTATAATTACGTGGATAACTCTCCTTTCCTTTTCCGTTAACCTTGTCAGTTTCTCTAGCTAAATTACCTTGTGGGTGATAAATGGTGGGGTATGAGCACGCACCGAGTAGGAGAAATACTAACAGAGAATATATTATATAGAGAGATATCTATAAATAAAAAGTGTTTTTTAGAAATTATGAAATCACTCTTCATTTGATTAAGTGTTCTCATGAAAGTTGTATCGTAACCATGCAATTGATGTTTTGACTATGCAACTCGTGCGATGGTCCCACTCACACTTAATTTTTTTAATACCACCCGTATCCTATTAATTTAACAATTAATGTACTTTCACATTTTTCAAGTTGTTACATAAACTTGCCTTTACATTAATGAGGGGCGTGTTCAAAATCCTATTTTCACTTGATTAATCAGGGTACCAATCCATGAGTCTTATAGGGCATTTCATCGACTGCCAACATGCCACAATATGCTCCTGGTCAGTGGTCTTGGGTCTAAGCATTAAGTAGCACCCTGTGGCTTTGGGCCCTCCTTAAATTTTTCAATTACATCCGAGTATCTCTTACTTATTACATCATTGTAACTATTTTCCTTTCATTCTTTCTTATCCGTTTTAAGCATTTTTCCTTTATTTCCTTTTTAGTGACCGATGGGGACAAATACCTGGGACAAGACGAGCCCCACTACTTAATTTTCAAGTTTCACACTCTATAAAAAGTTCATTTTCATTTTACCTTTAACTTGGTATTTCATTTTTGAAAATATCTTTATTTATCATTTCTTGTGAAACTTAACTTTTGAGTTCAAATATTTGTCTATATGCATTAATGCACTTTTCACTATTCATGCATACTTGTAAACTCTAATTTTATAAAATTGAATGTGTTTTTCACCTTTAATTTGCAGAATTTAGTCATAAGTTCAATTTTCACATAAAATGACACTTCTTTATTAAAATAATATTTTTGTCATTTCATGACTTACATTTTTAACTTGTTAACATCACAGTTTACCATTTCACACTTTTATTTTAGGCAAACTTCTCCCAAAAAAAAACTAGCAAACGACAAGGTATCTCATATAAAGCTATAAACGGTGCCATCTAAATAATAGCCTAAATATTGTTATTGTAGGCAAACTCTACTAACGGTACATGATCAACCCAACTACTTTGAAATATCTATACCGTAAGCCCACAACATATATTGAAGCATTTAAATAGTTCTCTCGAGTTGTCCATTCGTCTGTGGATGAAAGGTTGTACTGAGATTTAAAAAATTTCCTAGCTCTTGTTGGAGTTTATTCCAAAACTTGGACACAAATCTCATATCGCTATCCAAAATAATGGATAAAGGTGCACCATGCAACCTTATGATTTCAAGGATGTAGAGTCTGGAGAGCTTTGCCACATTATCCATGACTTTGATAGGAAGGAAATGTGATGACTTAGTTAGTCAATCAACCAAAACCTATATTGCATCCTACCCAACTTGACTCATAGGCAAAGTTGTGATAAAGTCCATTATTATGTTCTCCCACTTCTACTGTGCTATCGGTAGTGGTTTCAACAACCCTGATGGCTTCTGGTGAACAAACTTTACTTGTTGACAAGTGAGAAATTTTCCACAAAAAGTGCAACATCCTTTTCCATTCTTAACCACTAGTAGTCTCTACACAAATCCCTGCACATCTTTGTACTACCTAGATAAATGTTGAAACTAAAGAGGTATGCTTCCCCATGACTTCTTCCCCGAGTTTCTCAATTATAGGAATTACCAACCTTCCTCGAAATCTCACACCATTATCCTTATTGACCAATAACTCCTCAATTATCTCACTTGACACTATGTGGTTTTGGAAGTTTACCAAATCATCGTTGAAAGACCATACATCAAGAACCTTCTATTGTACTAAAGGCCTTGCCACAATCTCATATATGTAAGAGTGATGCTTTGCCCACTTAACCCTCAATTGTTATGTCTAAATTTCTTGCATCGTCTTCTGAAGGTAACATCTCATTTCCACTAAATAAACATGCATATCCCTACTCAATAAGCCTACTATAACATTGGCCTTACTCGGGTCTAATGGAGACCAAAATCATAATCTTCCATGATCTGCATCCATCATAACTTACTGAGATTTAGATCACTAAGAGTGAAAATATATTAGATACTTTATGATTCGAGTAAACCTCAATTCATTCCCATCATAGGTAATATCTCCAAATCTTAAGGGCAAATACAAGTGCTCTAAGCTCTAGGTCATACATTGGATGGTTTTTCTCATGAACGTTTAACTTCCTAAACGCATAAGCTATCACATTTTTTTCTTGTGTTAATACCACTCCTAAAGTTTCCCTTGATGCATTATAATACGCGGAATAACCCTTTCATATCTCTTGGAGGATAAGTACCAATATTGAAGGCACTAACTATTGGAAAGCTACCTCACAGTTTTCTATCAACCCAAAGAGAACATCTCTCCATGTCAACATGGAAAGGTGTGAAGCAATCTAAAAATCCTTGAATGAAATTCCTATAGCACCTTGAGAGTTCCATGAAACTCCTTGCCTCTGTGACTATCTTCTGTTGTTTATAATTCACCATTGCTCTAACCTTTGTTCGATCTACTGAAATCCCTTATCATGAGATGACATGGATAAGAAATCTTACCTCCTCAATATAGAACTCACACATATTGAACTTGGCATACAAATGATTTTCACAAAGCAATTATAAGGTCATGCAAAGGTTCTCCTCCTGATCCACTATTGTAGATGAGTAGATTTTTATATCATCAACAAATACCATAACAAACTTATCCAAATATGGGTAGTAAATCCGATTCATGATGTCCATATACAGTGGAAGTGAGTTCATTAACCTGTATGACATCACTATGAATTTATAGTGCCTGTATTGCATCTTGAATGCCATCTTCAAAATATCCTCAGTCTTGAACCTCAATTGGTGATAACCAAACAGAATATCAATCTTTAAGAACACACCCGCTCCTCACAACCTATCGAAGTGATCATCAATCCGTATCATGGGATACTTATTCTTAATCATAACCCGATTCATCTGCTTTTACTCAATACAAAGCCTGAGATAATTGTCCTTCTACTTGGAAAAATAGACTGGTGCGCCCCCTGGTGACACACTTGGGCTGATAAGATTCTTTGAAATTAAATCCTCTATTTTTATCTTCAGTTCATTTAGTTCGAATGGAGATAAATGATAGGGAGGAATGGAAATAGGTGAGACACATATGTGTACCTCAATTGCAAATTTTAGTTCCCTAGGTAGTGGTAAGCCTGGAAGCTCCTTTGAAAACATGTCCGGGAACTCTCGTATAATCGGATAATCGAGGATCATACTGTTGGGACCATCTTGCCCTAAAAACCTTGAAAGCCACCTAGATAATTTCATTGTTCCTTTATTCTAGTGTATTCACAAGGATGCTCTATGAGGTTGTCCCAATTAAATATATATTTGGAATCGTTCAGCAATAAAATTGAAACGACGACATTAAATAGTGGAACTAAAACATGAGAGCCAATCCATCCCAAGGATTAACTCAAAACCTTTCATATCCATGACAATTAGGCCATATTCGAGCATATAATTGTGACACCCCGCCTAATTAAACATCGGGTGATCAGTCCTTTATTAAATTAAAATCAAGGTGAACGGTTGGCTCATTCATAGCATCACTGCCGCAAAATAAAATTTCCAATTTAAACACCCTAAATAATTAAGCTAAGTGTCAAAATAATTTAAATCTTATTTCCATTTTATTAAATTCCAATATGAAAACCTTTTTGATAAACAACAGTTAAGAATCGCATAAATGTTACGGATGGAAATTAACACACAAGAATTTAACCATTCAGATAAACCAATACCAAGTTTAAAAACTACAAATGAATCATTTTGACAATAATTAAATCCCAAAGAATAACGAATACTGAAAATAAAAGAACAAAATCTCTGGCAAATCCTGAGCTGAATAGAGAAATGGGAGACACATGCCCTAACTAAGCAGAACTAAAATAAGAGCAGAATCAACAAAGAGGTCATCTAAAGCAAAGGACTACAACTCCCACATAAGCAACATCACGTCCGGTCCAAAGAATCTAAGCATGACGCCCTTGTGGCTGGGCACCTCTAATATATACATATATATACAAGAGAAAAGAAATAACAGAAAACGGGTCAAAGCCCGAGTGTAAAATAGTTTAAGAATAGTTTAACAAGTATTTAAAATGCTTACCGGCTAATGTAACAACCATGTTAGTGTGCGACACTCTCTTGAGAATTCTCACCTCTCATCTAGTGTGCACGCCTACCGTACTATTAACCTCAGAAGCTTATTTTAACTTAACTCTCCCATACGGTTCATCCAAAGAAAATATTATGGCTAAGATAATTACTTTCTGAAATTAAACTCTCTCAAATATGTTATATTACTTAGAATACTCAATATTGTGACCAAAATTCCCAAACACTTATAATAAAGGGAGTATTTATTCATTACTTAACTACTCTTGTGCATAGTAGAAATTTACCATATTTAAGTATACATATATTAGTCACAAAAATAATATATTTACTATTGGCACCCCACATAAAATCTCTGGTGATGACATACTCTGCTATCAAGTCCCCGTATCACTCGTACTAAGGGAAATACTAGTTCGGAATCACTCTAGAACTGTATTAACACAAAACACATGCAATTGGAGGTGAAGTATAGTTCCAAGTCACTAAGAGGTCAGCACATACCCTCACGTCTCGTAGGACCATCTGACCATCACTCAAATAGCCTGTATCAAGGATAGTATCTTCTAGGGTACAAGTCGTTATCCCCCATAAAAGGCCCAATCGAGATAAGACCATCCCGGCATGGAAACCTCCATAATAGAAAGTAGCTCGGGTATGATTTTTACAAAGATACATAATATATGCACAATCACATAGTCATATATATATATATATATATATATATATATATATATATATATATATATATATATATATATATATATATATATATATATATATATATATAAAAATATTGCACATTTTCTAAATTAGGTACGCCCACGACCCACAATTAAAATTATTCGTTCTTAGCACATTTTACTTATTATCTCACATAATGGATTTGCCACTTTTATCCTCATATATAATTTACTTCAAACTTACTTCTAATCTCTCGAAGTATTCTACTGTGACAACCCGCAATCCGAGATAAGGGGTGGCCAGCCCGATACTCAAACGTAACAGGGATCATGGATGGATATCATTCTCAGCATCACAAAAAATAAATTGAGTATACGGGAAAACCACCCAATAAATCGGACAACGGGTTGCCAAAAAGTGCAAAATTTCAAAAATGCGGTTTTGAAAATTTTAAACTAGACAACCCATTTTGACAACCAAGTGGAATTCCAAAAGATAAAATGTAAAGTAACTAAAGCGAAAGTATACAAAGGGACCGAATAAGCTGTCGGTCCACAGCTACATAAGACAACATACAACAATGTAAAATATCTTACATAGTACAACCATTAATCAAATATAAATGTTTGGGCCACACGCCCGAGGGACAAGACCCGATCATAACTAGAATGACAAAAACGAAAGCGTCTAACACAACATCCTGTAAAAACCCGCAAAGTCTTACAGCTCGTCGAAGGTGCAAGGGACTCGGGAAAGTCAAGTCGGGCGTCCTTGCGGTGGAGCACCTGAGCGGATACAGTAACATATATGCAACAAAGAAGTAAACCGGTCAGGGCCGGGTTCTATATGATTTCTAGAAGAATAAAAAGCATGATAGATATGAACAGTTATACATGAATGATGAGGATGATAAAATGACATGCTATCTATAATAACAACAAGAATTGAAGGTAAAGTACTTTAATTTAAATCCCTTCCTTATATATACAATTTCCATTTCCTTTAGACATTCCTTATTAGGAATAAAACCATATTTTCGGTTAAGTCAAGAAGTTATAATTCTATTCATTAATTAAAACTTCCCATTGTTCTTTCCATTCCTTACTAGGAATATAATTTACATCAAGTGCTCTTAATGGCACGTATATTATTTCCGTGCTCTTCCCGGCACATGTTCATGCTCTTTATGGCATTTCATACGCTCTTTATGGCGTTTACCAACCATCAAGTCCAACTTGATGAAAATATAGTTATATTTATATACATATAACAATATCTAAGACCGCCCGTCTGGGTTTCCCCACTGAGCGCGCCCCTAAATGACCATCATCTTCCAGGGCCTATCATACGACAACCTGGGCACCTATCGGAATCCGTCGGGAAGCGGCCATGAGCCTGCGGGGTAGTCAAGACCACACCCGAAATCTCCTACCCATCGCAGAATAAATATAACAATAAGCGCTCCCATGGCCTAGGACTATATCCACCCTGCATTCATTAGCCAGGGGGCTTCACCTAACGAGCGAACTTCCCTTATGATGTCATTTAGAGAGGTGTGTAACAGTAAATTAACATTTACATTAATCATCATAGTATTTCCATTAATCATGAGATTGGTTCTTTTATTAAACCTAACATCATTAACCAACGGGGTTCATTCTAGTTGAACCAATCATCATTTAAACGCCTAAGGGTTCATTTTATGCGAACCTAATTCCCATCGAGAATTAACATTTATTTCTCAAATTACCATCCCCGATTAAACCTCCAAATGATCATTATGATCCTATTAATCTCCAAGGCCTATGTAACTTGACAAGCCCTTCTAGTCTCCAAGTTAGGGTACCTAACTTCCAAACTTCCAAAAGTTTGAATAAGAGAAGTAATGCCTTAGCGTTACTTTAAAACTCCCCGAACCGAACCCCAGATGAACCCATTTGTAGTCCAGGGTAACGACCAAACTCCATACTACTCTAGGACTCTAAGTTTACTTCTTTAAAGAAGTTTCCTAGGTCCTAATCCTAAAGAATAAGGAGGAAAATTGAAATAAAAAAAAGACCCCCAAAATCTGCTGGAACCGAATCGATTCGCCCCAGCGAATCGATTCGCTCTGAAAGCGAATCGGTTCGGACAATAAAACCTGGTTTCTGAAAATGCCGAATCGATTCGGTCTTCAATCCGAATCGATTCGGACAACAAGACCTGGGACTCTGCATCTTATGCGAATCGATTCGCCCAAGGGGCCGAATCGATTCGCCCCTGCGGAATAGCCAAAAATGGCTATGGAGTTTTGAACTCCAAAATTCTAAACAAACCCAAACCAGCCCAACCCAATCTATATAATGGAACTAGTACACCAAAAATACACCCCACTACCATCATTTGAAATATTTATCATCCAAATCAATCTCAAAGGGTTAAATACCCAAATTCCACCAAAACCCTAACATTTCTAAATCATAAATATCAATGCAATTTATTCTACTTAAACCATAAATTTGCAAGTAGATTACTTGCCTCAAGGTAAGAATCTGATTTGATGAAGAAAGAGGCAACAATCCAAGCTCCAAATCTCTCTTTTCTCCCAAGTTCTCTTCCTCTCTCTACTCTCTCTAGGGCTCAATTGTGTAAAATGGAAGAATGGGAATAGGGGTGGGAAATAAAACGGGGCTTAAGTCCTCTAAGCCCACTTAAGTGACTAATACGCGATAAAAGTATACGCGACTACACTATTTAAGCCAAAACCAGTCAAAAGTCTCCAAAATGCCAAAATACAATATGGCACTTATTTTGACTGTCTCACACCTACCGGGACTAACTACACTAACCAAATTATCATTTGGGAATCTTATAACTCATTTTAGTTCCGGTTTCATAATAAACCAAAAATGTCATTTTAAATCCTTATGACATAATAAATCACCACATGAACATTTTATCTACTCACGAGGTAATTACACAACATATTAGTAAATATTGACTCGACATAACGAATTAATATTTACTCAGCATCTTATCAGATAATAACTAATTACTACACATGGTAATTAAGGATAATAAGGGCTATTGGAAGAGAGGGTTATTACATACTCCCCCCCTTAAGAGGGAATTTTGCCCCCAAAATTCGGATATACGTCGCAAGAAGATGTGCGGATACTATTCCCGCAAGTCATCATCGTGCCCCTATGTCGATTTCTCGACACTCTGCTTAATATATAGAACTCATCCCCCAAGGTACTACCGGCGATACCAACGTAACTCTACACTCTAAGATAGCAACCGACTACATCCAATAAAAACCGTCACGTTGCATCTACTTCGAAAGGAATGTGCCTAAAGGCACCGTCATATCCTTCGTACTCCCTTGCATGAGAGACAAGGAACAAATTATGAACTTGCCGCAAAATGTTTCGAGAAAGCGAGCGAACAGTTTACCGGACCCATCGCGACATTTCTAGGAAAGGTACAACATCGTGCGGTGCAAGTTTTCCCGTAAAATGCCTTCCACAGGCGATACTCACCACAACATGTGGTCTAATGACCTCAACTCTAGATGCCTTCTTCTCGCATCTACTGAGCTCTTTCTTCGGTCTTGGTCATACGAGAGACTCATCATCTCGCACTTCTAACCAACAAGGGAAAAATCAACAGGGCCTAACTTACAAGGTTTCTTCTAAAGCGCCGTCCTAATAATGAATCGACACCAATTCCATATAGGCGAATTCAACGAGCGGAAAGCATTGTTCCCAACTACTCTTAAAGTTAGACACGCATATAAGGAGTATATGCCTCAGCATATGGTTTATTCTATTGATTTGGTCACCCGTGGAAAATGATAAGAAGTAATTAACCATCATTCAATTCCCATGGCTTCTTGGAAACTTGCCAAGAATGAGAAACGAAAGTCTTGATTCAGAACAACGACCCTCCTAGGCCCAGCCAATAGTACTAGTGACGTATAACCTGGCACGATTCGTCATTACCTTGACGCACCGAAACGTTAGAACCGCGTGATTCCTCCATAACTGCTTAACTTAAGTCCCTTCCGTTCGGGCAAAATTCTCTGAAGGAAAATGCACCCCACCCTCGATGTCAAGAGAGCAGAGTTCTGCTTCCTAAATCAACAGCTTATCTTGAGATGAGATGTTGTTCGCACGAAAGACTAGATCCTGCCCAGGAAGTAGCATCTCTCTTCCTATACAGTGATCACCCCCAAGATGGACTTCAACTTAATTAGGGGATGATACTCCTTACAAGTTTAAACTTGTGAGGCGCATCCACAATAAATCGATATTCCAGCATCATTACTCCTCGTCATGGCAGAGACTTGCTAATGGAATCTACCCTCGAGATTGACCACGTGGCTCAGGGTACGAGTTAATTCACCCTTTTGTTACCTCCATAACACTCCACCACGTGAGGCCTCATCTCCTTCGGCCTTAACCACTAACTCCTCGAAATCCTCCCACTTCACATAACATGAAACCAATCACTTGGTATGAGTTTACGCATGACTTAGTCATGGTCAACTCCCAACAACCCTCCTGAACTTATGTCCCATACTAAAAGGCCCTACATCTGAACAATCCTAAAGTCTATCTACCTATACCCTATCTAAGTCGTATACACCTAATACTAAGTATGTCCCTAGTGCCCAAGACCCTTCTCAACTTCCGACATTTGCTCAGTTTCGTGCGTGGGACGTCTCGCCGAAGCGAAATCCAAACAAGGAACCCTCCCGTTACACTACTACCTCGCGTTGTCAGTCATCGAGGGATACAGGTCTAAGACACATGTTCGGGACCGAAAAGATCCTACAGCTACACACTAACAATTTAAAAAACTAAAGAGAAATTTAACGTTCACCCTTCGTGAAATCCTAGGGTTATATACCCTATAACATATGCATCTCAATAAATATCCTTCTATAACAAGGCATAACCCGAAGTCTCAATTCGACTTCGTACTCCAGTCTCCCTCATATCCAGCAGAGGAGAGAACTATATGCAGTGCTCCTAAGTCGCACTCTAATAGCCATTCATCACTCTTATACGTGACTCTCGGCTAAACCTTCCAATACCACTTCCAACAATAATTTAATAAAACAAAATAAAATAAAAAGGAAGAATAGCATATTTTCACTTACAACATCGTTAAGTGTTCATGCGGCGGAGTGTCTCGCAAAGCGAAATCCAAACAAGGAACCCCTCCGTCACATGCCTACTTAACTAGTTGATCATGGAGATAGAGCGTAATACACATGAGATAAAGAAAGGAAAGGTGATATATCCCCACTCCCAACGTCGTTAAGGTTCGCGCGTGGAGCGTCCCGCAGAAGCGGAATCCAAACAAGGAACCCCTCCTATACGCTACCACTCAACTTGTTGGTCGTGGAGATAAGGCATAGCAATTACATACCAATATCACATCATACTCGACTATGTTAAGGACGAGTAAATCGGCCTCAAGCAAAATTTAATAAGAGAACTTCCTATATACATACAAACAAAAGAAATGAGCGAACCATTTCCCATAGGACTTTATACTAATGAAAATACCCTCAGCAGATGTTATAAAATCTGTAATCTGAGAAGAGCTCATAAAACAAATGGGCGCGTAACACCCGCATCGAATAACATATAACTCGCGTAACTCTGAGTAAAAACTTACCCTCAATAACGGGTGGTGCCGGCAGGGCTGGAGGAAACATAGTCTCCCGATTATGCCAAACACGCCCATACTGTAGTTGCCCCTACTGCGGAGGAACAACCATAATAGGTACCGGAGGTGGAAACAGAACACATGGCTGCTGCGGAACCCGAGGAAACTGACCCCCAATCATCTGAGGACACTCCTTCTTGTAATGACCTGCCTCCCCACATTGGAAGCATCGTCCCTTCATGTCCTCCCGACCTCGACCTCCGATATTTCTAAACTGAGAAAAGCCTCGGCCCGGACGACCTCTACCCCCAGGGTCACCCCGATCTGCCGGATGTAAAGCACCTTGTCCGTGCCTATTATTGCCCCTCGCAATAAACTTCCCAAGCTTCCCTACCTGCCTCTTTTCAGTAGCCTTTTTGCTACCCTGCATATATGCTCGATGTTCTTGGCAATGGAGTAAGGCTGCATTCATAACCTCTCCAAAAGTCTGGAAAGCTGGGTTACCCAATAAGTGTTTACGGATTCTCCAGTTTAGACCTCCCATAAACTTCGAGATCTTCCTCTCTTCCGGAGTCACCTCATCTGGTACAAAACTTGCTAACCGGGTGAACTCCTCTTCATACTCCGCCACCGACCTCTCCCCTTGCTCTACATCTTGCAACTTCCTCTTCATCTCCCCCTGAACAGCGGGAGGAAAATACTTAAGATCAAACAAAGCCCAGAACTCAGTAATTGACATGGTGTCTCTTTGCTCTGGGGTGGTAATCGTCTCCCACCAGTGTAACGTTGATCCGACAAGCTTAAAGGTGGTAAGGACCTGTTTCTTATCCTCACTGCATTCTATCATTCGAAGGTGGCGTTGCATGTCTTTCTTCCATTGATTGGCTTTAATAACATCCGCATCTCCCTCGAATTCCGGGGGATTGCCCTTTAGAAAGGACTCCCTAACCCTTTCCCACGGAGTAAGTCCCGCAGAAGCTTGAACACCTGGAGCCCATGGCAAATGTTGGACTACTACGGACATGGCGGCATGAACCGCTCCAGCCACTATGCTTGCTACATCCTCAACATCAACCGTCCCTTGTAGTGGCGGTGGAGGACCTACTTCCTTCACTACGACCTTAACACGTCTCGTCGGGCGACCTCTCTTAGACGACATCTGAGATGGAAGAACAATAGCATTAGAATACTAATAAAACAATCTATCTTGCAGAAGGTCGTAAACATAAGCATCAAAGAAATCCTAACATTAGGCTCTACATCAAAGAACGCTACGGTAGAACGAGACAAGTCCACACAGATCCTAGTACTCTAGAACCTGATGCTCTGATACCATCTGTGGCAACCCGCAATCCGAGATAAGGGGTGGCCAGCCCGATACTCAAACGTAACAGGGATCATGGATGGATATCATTCTCAGCATCACAAAAAATAAACTGAGTATACGGGAAAACCACCCAATAAATCGGACAACGGGTTGCCAAAAAGTGCAAAATTTCAAAAATGCGGTTATGAAAATTTTAAACTAGACAACCCATTTTGACAACCAAGTGGAATTCCAAAAGATAAAATGTAAAGTAACTAAAGCGAAAGTATACAAAGGGACCGAATAAGCTGTCGGTCCACAGCTACATAAGACAACATACAACAATGTAAAATATCTTACATAGTACAACCATTAATCAAATATAAATGTTTGGGCCACACGCCCGAGAGACAAGACCCGATCATAACTAGAATGACAAAAACGAAAGCGTCTAACACAACATCCTGTAAAAACCCGCAAAGTCTTACAGCTCGTCGAAGGTGCAAGGGACTCGGGAAAGTCAAGTCGGGCGTCCTTACGGTGGAGCACCTGAGCGGATACAGTAACATATATGCAACAAAGAAGTAAACCGGTCAGGGCCGGGTTCTATATGATTTCTAGAAGAATAAAAAGCATGATAGATATGAACAGTTATACATGAATGATGAGGATGATAAAATGACATGCTATCTATAATAACAACAAGAATTGAAGGTAAAGTACTTTAATTTAAATCTTTTCCTTATATATACAATTTCCATTTCCTTTAGACATTCCTTATTAGGAATAAAACCATATTTTCGGTTAAGTCAAGAAGTTATAATTCTATTCATTAATTAAAACTTCCCATTGTTCTTTCCATTCCTTACTAGGAATATAATTT